>JAHQRK010000003.1:0-2400000 GCA_019828595.1 Aphanomyces cochlioides | reverse complement strand
ACAATGTCTTGATTTGACTGGTCATTGTCATTGTTTGTCGATTGTTCCTCTTGAATAACTTCTCCAGGAGTATCACACGGCTTCGCTTGGCCGTTAATGTTGCCTGACCCATCCACCTCCGAGTGAATTTGAGTATTTCCCTCGTCGGTTAAGGCCTCGGTTTCAGTAGAATCCTTCCCCTCGGCGTCTCCAGAGACCATATCCACATCCTCTTGAGATTTTTCTTCTTCCTCTCCCGTTCTAGGAGGCTCAGCACAGGGGGCGACGCGGTTGGTGGCTGCTGGCTCAGTCCCATTGGTCACGAGAAAGGCCGGGGCCAGACCCCCAGTGACAGGGGTAGAAGGGGAATCCATGCCATCCCCGCAGCACGGTGACTGGGGTACACCATTGCTCCGGCGAGAACCCAAATCGGGATACCGCCCCCGCCCCTCCGAAGAGGCCCCTGGGGGGAAGTAGACAGAACCGCAGGGTGTGCCCATAGGGGGGGCCCTCGTAGCCTCTAGGGCTGGCATGGACCCCGTTTTCTCGCCGCCTTCACTGGGGATCGACTCCAATTGGAGTCCAGGGAAGCAGCCACCACAGGCACAAGGCCCCAGTGGTTCGCCCTCCTGAGTGAGGGCTTCGCTAGACAAGTTAACGACAGTGGTCTGGGGGTCAACCACTGAACCACTGAGGTTGACCCCCCCTGGAACTCCGGCGAGTGGAGCACCAGGTGAAGCGCTGGTGGAGCGAGACGCAGATTGGTCTCCAGAGACGCTGTTGGGGTCGAACTCGACCTCCACTTCGGCCCTAGGGTTAGGTGTAGAGACATTACTCACACCACTTCCGCCATCCTGATTGGACGACGAAAGTGGGTGAGGTGATACAATACCTGGAATGATGGTGACTCCGTGAGTGTTGGTCTCACGGAGCTCGGAACAGCTGTTGGCGTTGGACATTTTGAGTGCGGCGGCACTTGATAACTTCTTGACTTGAGGGGTACGAGGCAAATTCGGAAGTCCGACTCAACTGAGGCCTCTGGAGATCGTCATGATGAACAACCACAGCCAACAGCTCCTTCTCATGGCTCTGATGTCGATATGTCTGGTGACAGCGATCCCCCTAACAACAATGGACAAGAGAAACAACAAGAAGACGTGGAAATGTCTACCAACGAATCGCCCGCTCTTGCTCCACCAAGTGAGCAACTTCCGAATTTGCCTCGTACCCCTCAAGTCAAGAAGTTATCAAGTGCCGCCGCGCTCAAAATGTCCAACGCCAACAGCTGTTCCGAGCTCCGTGAGACCAACACTCACGGAGTCACCATCATTCCAGGTATTGTATCACCTCACCCACTTTCGTCGTCCAATCAGGATGGCGGAAGTGGTGTGAGTAATGTCTCTACACCTAACCCTAGGGCCGAAGTGGAGGTCGAGTTCGACCCCAACAGCGTCTCTGGAGACCAATCTGCGTCTCGCTCCCCCAGCGCTTCACCTGGTGCTCCACTCGCCGGAGTTCCAGGGGGGGTCAACCTCAGTGGGTCAGTGGTTGACCCCCAGACCACTGTCGTTAACTTGTCTAGCGAAGCCCTCACTCAGGAGGGCGAACCACTGGGGCCTTGTGCCTGTGGTGGCTGCTTCCCTGGACTCCAATCGGAGTCGATCCCCAGTGAAGGCGGCGAGAAAACGGGGTCCATGCCAGCCCTAGAGGCTACGAGGGCCCCCCCTATGGGCACACCCTGCGGTTCTGTCTACTTCCCCCCAGGGGCCTCTTCGGAGGGGCGGGGGCGGTATCCCGATTTGGGTTCTCGCCGGAGCAATGGTGTACCCCAGTCACCGTGCTGCGGGGATGGCATGGATTCCCCTTCTACCCCTGTCACTGGGGGTCTGGCCCCGGCCTTTCTCGTGACCAATGGGACTGAGCCAGCAGCCACCAACCGCGTCGCCCCCTGTGCTGAGCCTCCTAGAACGGGAGAGGAAGAAGAAAAATCTCAAGAGGACGTGGATATGGTCTCTGGAGACGCCGAGGGGAAGGATTCTACTGAAACCGAGGCCTTAACCGACGAGGGAAATACTCAAATTCACTCGGAGGTGGATGGGTCAGGCAACATTAACGGCCAAGCGAAGCCGTGTGATACTCCTGGAGAAGTTATTCAAGAGGAACAATCGACAAACAATGACAATGACCAGTCAAATCAAGACATTGTCGACAAATCCGTTGCTCAAGGAAATGGCGCTGTTGATCCTCCTACCGCGGCAGACAAAATACAAGGCGATCAAGAGCAACAAAACGCTGAAAAGGCCAATCCATGGACGCAAAAGGCTCCCGGCAAGGATTCAGCTTCGTCCAAGAAAGATGCCAAGCAAGGCAATGCCCCCAAAGGCGCGAAACATCGCAACACTGGTGCTCATGCTATTGCCGATGACGATATTGCGCGATGCGAGGCCATGGCGGACGCATTCTACAAAGACTCTGGTGACATGGACGCCTTCATTGAAAACATTTTGCTCACTCCCCAGTCCCAAGTGTACGAGCTCATAGTCAAGTTGGGCGAAGCCTACAAGGACTGGTCCGAAAAAGTCATCTGCGATCAATTTGTCAAGGAAAATCCTGGTTCGTTATGGGGCTCCAAATTTCCGAACATTTTGATCCACAAGAAGAACCCACAGACCATTGTGATCTCAAGTTACAACTTGTCTACGTGCGTGGAAATGGGAGGCACAACGTTTCGACTTGGTGGCAAAGACTTCCTGGTTCCCAAGTACTCGCGTTATGGCAACAACTACTACGTTACGTTCAACAAGGTCAGTCACCCTTCGATGGCCAAGGCAATTGTCAAGAAAATGGCTGCATTGACCAAGTCAGTGATAGCAGCATTCAACCCTACTGCTGGTCAGAACATCAAGTCGCCGCATTTGAGAGTCATTTTCAAGTCGCCTGCGCCTCCTGCAGTGTTGGTGCCAAAATCCGGCGACGCACTACGCGAAATCACCATTACGGATCCGTCGGGTCAGCCTTTTGTCGTCGTGTTTCAGCACAAGATCGCTGCTCTGAACAAGACATTGCCTCCGTCGATTGTTTCACGACGTGCAGAGGCCAAGGCTGAAAATGCGAAGACAAAAGCGGCCAAGGCAGCGGCAAAATCTCCTCCGTCAGGAGAAAAAGAACCTGAACCTGATGGAGACGATCATGATCAAGACCCTGGAACAAATGCGGAAGGCGAGGCCGACTCAACTGAGGCATCTGGAGATCGTCAAGATGAACAACCACAGCCAACAGCTCCTTCTCATGGCTCTGATGTCGATATGTCTGGTGACAGCGATCCCCCTAACAACAATGGACAAGACAAACAACAAGAAGATGTGGAAATGTCTACCAACGAATCGCCCGCTCTTGCTCCACCAAGTGAGCAGCCCAAGAACTTGCTGGACCTTCAATTGGCAACGGGCTACCGGTCTGGACCAGCTCCAAAACGTACTTTGCCTTCGTCCCCACGTTTGGATCCCCTGCCGACATCCAACCGTTTTCATATCCTCGAAGAAGACGACGTGGAACTCTCGTTTGAAGACTTTGCAGTGCCTCGAATTGTATTAGAAGATTCAAGTGCGCCACGCCCGAAAAAGACCAAAGGCAAAGCGAAGAAACAACGACTTAACAAGTCTGCTGCAGCCCACCTCGAATTGGCGAAGAAGATCATTCGAGATAAGAAAGTCGAAGGCAGTATCACCGAATGTCAACGCATTTTGCGAGATGATCCTCAGCTCGTTGCACATGCTATGTACGCACAAGATGAAGACCTCAGTTTGTTTCAGTCACTTGTTGCAACCAAGACTATTGAGCGCAAGATGGCTTTGTTAAAAGCTCAAGGCAAGCCTCACAGCTACAAACATCACGTCAACTTCATGGTTAAATGAGTTGTATTAACCTTATTTTTGAGCAAAGGCCCTAATGACTTACTAATTTGCCTCGTACTGTATAAATAGAACTTGGAAAACAGAATATGGCAAAGTGGTCATTGAACAGGAGATGAAGTGAGTGAGCCGTTAGCTCACTCATGAAACGACGCTGTTAGGAATGATGTGTTGACATAACCAGGGGTCCGAAGATAGATGCTTGAGCATATTGAATACCTTGGTGTATCCCTTCTTGAGAGGGAGATCAACCAGGAGCTGTTGTAGATGTAGCTTGATCAAAGAGGCAGCATGAATGGCAACTTCCATCGGACTCTTCGCTGTGAGGTCGGGTCGAAAGGTGCGATCGGCACGTTGGAGCCTATTTGATAATACACGCAGGCTCGGACAATCGGCCAGATCTTCAGATAGCCACGGATGTAGTATCCATCGGACGGCTTGGGCGTCTCGTAGAACATTTCCAGACAAGTCGACGGAAAGGAACACTCGAGCAGTCGCTGGATCGCCTTGAAGAAATACCAAACAGATTGACCATATCCACAAGAGAACAGGAAATGCTCGTACGTCTCATTGACACGACAGAAGACACACGTCGGCTTGGGGTCTTGGTACTGAAACAGATATTGCATGGCGTTGGCGCGGAGAAGGGTCTTGAAAATGAACTCTCCATATCGAGGGAGAATGTGGTCGGGTTGGAGGAAGGCGGCAAGTTGGGTAAGGCGCTTGGGGTCTTCGTAAAAGTTGGATGGCAGGTTGAGATGCTTGGTAGGAAGAATGGACGAGCTGACAGCTGGAGAAGCTCTGATCTTAGCCGATTTCGAAGTCGCAAGCGCCAACAAGATCGGACTCGAGTCAGGGTGTATCATCCAGTGCCATTCCATCCATTCAGAGCTTGGCGTCGGCAAGTGGAACACGGGAGCATCCTCTTCAGAAACAATCTCAAACAATCGTGATAACTTGGTCACCAAGATTGAGATCCATTGTTTCGTTGGAGGGACAAAATTGACTTGGCGGCAGGCACGGTTGATTTTGTCGAACAAGATCGAAGCTGGCCAAACTCGCTGACACGGAGTCAACAAATGCGACAACTTCGTGATGTGAAGCGAAGCCAATACATTGGCTTGGTCTTGCGTCGATGTAGAGCACTGATCGTATAGGTCTTCGAGTCCAGGCAGATACGAGTTGTGCCAAAGGGGAACATCCAAAGATGAGATGTGATTTGGACAGCCGTACAGAGTCCAGCGGGATTCAAACCAGCTACTCAATAAGGCTTTCCACATTGGAGTGATATTGGGATTCTTGTACAGTTGTCTGATGAATGCAGAAGTACCATTCGCCAAGAGGAGATCTCGGGGGGAACCCCATGGATGAAAAGCCTTCTCGAGGAGAGTATAGCCCGGCGTAATCCAGGCGGACATGGCAGACTTGCGGGGTGGGGTGGTGATGGCTTGAATGCATCTGATCATGACAGAGCGGTTGTGTTGTTGCCATAAAGCAAGTGCATGGTGCAGGCCTAAGCCACCGGACTTCTTCGGCATGAATATGATCTCCTTTTTGATCAAACGGAGGCCATGGACAGAGGAGGATGGGTTGATTTCTTCACCATGCATAAATTGAAGCATGGCCTTGTCGATCTTTTTGGCCAGGTCTTTGTCGGCAGGGACAAAAGCCAGTTGGTACCATAACACAGGCAGACATATGCTGTGCAGGATAGTGACTTTTCCGGCCATGGTTCGAGCCTTGTAGAGCCACAAAGACAAGCGAGCCACAAACTTCTCAAACACGTAATTGAAACGTGCCAATGGAGAAAGATTGGGCGCAACCAAGATACCAAGAGCCTTCACGGGACTGTCGGAAGTAACTTGTAGTGAGGCAAGGTTCCCATTCAACTGGCTGTAGGTCAGAATTTGGGTCTTGTCTACGTTGAGTCGGAAACCAGACTTGTCGCAAAAGGTTTGAACCAATGCAAGCTGCCGGTGGAGTCACGTCTCATTTGCAGCATAGAGTTGCGAGTCGTCGGCAAAGTAACTCCCAGTGTGGTAGCGATCCCCACACTTGATGCCATAGTTGGAGTGTTGCCGTAGGAGTTGGCACATCGGTTCCAAAGCGATCACAAACAGAAGTGGCGACAGTGGATCACCTTGCAACACACCGCGTGAGATGTGAACTGGCTTGGACAAGAAGCCGTTCACCAAGATGCGAGACTTGCGGCCCGAGTACAGTACGCGAACCATGTCAACAAAGGTTTCGGGAAAGCCATAGTGACGGAGGACGCGGAGCAAGTACGCGTGGTCCACGCGATCAAAAGCTTTCTCAAAGTCAAGCAGTGCCACCATCGAGGACGGACTGTGTAGTTTGATGTGGTGCAGCATGTCATCCAGTCGTGCAATATTGGTTTGGATATTGCTTCGACGGATAAAGCCTTGCTGGTCCGGGTGGATGATGTGTCGAATGTGGCGCTGAAGTCGATAAGCCAGAATACTCGTCAGGATTTTCACATCCGTGTTGAGTAGGCTAATGGGCCGATAGTTCTTGGCTTGTGACTTGGGGCCTTTCTTGTGCAGCAACACCAGCGTACTGACAAGTTGCATGGGAGTCAAGCGAGGGTGAGAATGGAGCTGGTGTGTGACTAGCAGCTCCAATACCAACGACCACTTGTGAGGTGCAAGTTTGAGGACTTCGAATGGCAGAGCGTTGGGACCTGGCGCTGAGTTCGAACTGCTGTGTCGAATAGCATGATAGAACTCGTTGGCGCGCAAGGGAGCCGACAGCTCTTTCTGGGCTTGCTCTGGCAGTTGCTTGTGTCGAGTCAATGGGGTCAGAAATGACGACACTTCGTCTCCAGATCGCTGCACCTCGGGAGCTGCAAACAAGTCCTTGTAGTAGTCGACCAGGACGTCAGACATGCCTTGTTGATTGGAGACAACATTTCCATTGACATCCACCAACTCTTTGAAGACTGTCTTCTTCAAGGGGGTAGGGACAGGGGACATGAAGTGGAACTTGGACGAGCGCTCTGCTTTGTACAAGTGAAGTTGGAACGCCTGGTCTTGACGAAACTGCTTGTCTCGATCTTGCAGCTCGTGAATTTGCTTTTGAAGGTCTCGCACTCGATCCACCAGCACTGAATCTTGACGCATGTTGGGGACTTGCAAAAGCGAAGCGATCTCGACAGCTAACTTCTTCAACGGCAGACGTTGTTTCTCCAATCGTTGAGAATGGAATTCTTTGAGTTGGGAGCGGATATCATTGACCAGCATGTCGTAGGCCTTGGAGATATTGTGGAATGTTGGAGACTTGTCCAAAAATCGATCCAGACATCCATGAACAATCTCGGCCGCTCGTGGTAGACGAAGTAGCCAAGTTGGAGCTTTCCATGATCCAGAGCCATGGCGCAATGTTTGACGCTTTGTGATGATACGACATGCCACGTGGTCAGCCTGTGGAACGTGTGGCATGTGCGTCGCCTTCCAATGACGAAGACCCGCCAAGGTGGACGAACAAAAGATGTAGTCAAGTCGGTTGGTGAGTGTGGGACTTGTGAAAGTTCTTGCCACGGGGTTTTGACGGCGAAACAGATCCACCAGAGACAAACTGTGCATCCATTGTTCCAGTTGAAGGGTGCCGGCCATGGTGGAGGTACTGGGTCTCAACGAATCCAAATCTTTGTTGAGAGTGCAGTTGAAATCTCCTCCAACAATGTGGAGCGCATGTGGAGGAAAGTCGCGTGGCAATTCTTCGAAGTAACTTGCTCGTTCTTGGAAGGCTGCCGGCGCATAGATATTGTGGAGAACGACTGTCAGTGGACCCAGAGTACATCGCACTTGTAGATAACGACCACGAAGCACTGGGTTGTCATGAGGGACTTGAGTGGCGTTCTTCAAAGGAGAGTGAGGATGTATCAACGTAGCCAGACCTCCAGTGGCTGGCGACGTGGATACTTCAGGGTAAATAGGCTCTTCAAAGAACAAAGAGCCTTCGTGGTTTGTGATGCGTTGCCAATGGAACGCAACACGGTCGTGGAGACTTGGCGTGCGGAAACGGGTTTCTTGGATAAAGGAAACGTCGTGAACACTTGATAGTTTGTCGAGGATGTACCGATGACTGTTGGAGAAGCCATTGGTGTTGAGGGAGATGATTTGTGGGTCCCAGTCCACGAGTTCAGTTGGGACATCGGAGAAGTTGTTGTCAATCATCACGAGTACAGATGAAAATGAGTAGAATGGAGGGGTCAGAGGGGAGGTTGAAATGGATTGAAGCAGGGGATAGAAGCCTTAGAGTTGATCGTCCTCCAAATCGAGGGGATCAATTTCGTCGGCGTTCATGGAGTGGTGAGCTTTGCTGCAGAGCTCGTCGATGTGGTAATTGTTGGTGATGCTTTTGAGCATCGAGATGGCCGACAAGACGGGAGCCGGCAAAGTGAACTTCTCGAGATTGTCGCTGAAGTTTTCGATCAAAGCAAACAGCGACCAGTCCGTCAAGCAGTTGGTGTCAGGCAATCTTGTTGCTTCTTGGTTCAATAGAACAGTCAGTGCCTCCGAGTTTGTGTAGAGGTCTGGGGCCCGATTTGAGAGGAATAAGTCAATCGTAGCAAGTGCAAAGAGGATGCGCTTGATCTCTGGTATGTCCGTGGTCAATTCTTCCAAGATTTCTGACGGGTGAATCTTGTATTGAGCCATGAAGTTGACGTGATGTTTGTAGTTGTGAGGCTTGCCTTGAGCTTTTAACAAAGCCATCTTGCGCTCAATAGTCTTGGTTGCAACAAGTGACTGAAACAAACTGAGGTCTTCATCTTGTGCGTACATAGCATGTGCAACGAGCTGAGGGTCATCTCGCAAAAGGCGTTGACATTCGGTGATACTGCCTTCGACTTTCTTGTCTCGAATGATCTTCTTCGCCAATTCGAGGTGGGCTGCAGCAGACTTGTTAAGTCGTTGTTTCTTCGCTTTGCCTTTGGTCTTTTTCGGGCGTGGTTAAATGAGTTGTATTAACCTTATTTTTGAGCAAAGGCCCTAATGACTTACTAATTTGCCTCGTACTGTATAAATAGAACTTGGAAAACAGAATATGGCAAAGTGGTCATTGAACAGGAGATGAAGTGAGTGAGCCGTTAGCTCACTCATGAAACGACGCTGTCAGGAATGATGTGTTGACGTAACCAGTGGTCCGAAGATAGATGCTTGAGCACATTGAATACCTTGGTGTATCCCTTCTTGAGAGGGAGATCAACCAGGAGCTGTTGTAGATGTAGCTTGATCAAAGAGGCAGCATGAATGGCAACTTCCATCGGACTCTTCGCTGTGAGGTCGGGTCGAAAGGTGCGATCGGCACGTTGGAGCCATATTTGATAATACACGCAGGCTCGGACAATCGGCCAGATCTTCAGATAGCCACGGATGTAGTATCCATCGGACGGCTTGGGCGTCTCGTAGAACATTTCCAGACAAGTCGACGGAAAGGAACACTCGAGCAGTCGCTGGATCGCCTTGAAGAAATACCAAACAGATTGACCATATCCACAAGAGAACAGGAAATGCTCGTACGTCTCATTGACACGACAGAAGACACACGTCGGCTTGGGGTCTTGGTACTGAAACAGATATTGCATGGCGTTGGCGCGGAGAAGGGTCTTGAAAATGAACTCTCCATATCGAGGGAGAATGTGGTCGGGTTGGAGGAAGGCGGCAAGTTGGGTAAGGCGCTTGGGGTCTTCGTAAAAGTTGGATGGCAGGTTGAGATGCTTGGTAGGAAGAATGGACGAGCTGACAGCTGGAGAAGCTCTGATCTTAGCCGATTTCGAAGTCGCAAGCGCCAACAAGATCGGACTCGAGTCAGGGTGTATCATCCAGTGCCATTCCATCCATTCAGAGCTTGGCGTCGGCAAGTGGAACACGGGAGCATCCTCTTCAGAAACAATCTCAAACAATCGTGATAACTTGGTCACCAAGATTGAGATCCATTGTTTCGTTGGAGGGACAAAATTGACTTGGCGGCAGGCACGGTTGATATTGTCGAACAAGATCGAAGCTGGCCAAACTCGCTGACACGGAGTCAACAAATGCGACAACTTCGTGATGTGAAGCGAAGCCAATACATTGGCTTGGTCTTGCGTCGATGTAGAGCACTGATCGTATAGGTCTTCGAGTCCAGGCAGATACGAGTTGTGCCAAAGGGGAATATCCAAAGATGAGATGTGATTTGGACAGCCGTACGGAGTCCAGCGGGATTCAAACCAGCTACTCAATAAGGCTTTCCACATTGGAGTGATATTGGGATTCTTGTACAGTTGTCTGATGAATGCAGAAGAGCCATTTGCCAAGAGGAGATCTCGGGGGGAACCCCATGGATGAAAAGCCTTCTCGAGGAGAGTATAGCCCGGCGTAATCCAGGCGGACATGGCAGACTTGCGGGGTGGGGTGGTGATGGCTTGAATGCATCTGATCATGACAGAGCGGTTGTGTTGTTGCCATAAAGCAAGTGCATGGTGTAGGCCTAAGCCACCGGACTTCTTCGGCATGAATAGGATCTCCTTTTTGATCAAACGGAGGCCATGGACAGAGGAGGATGGGTTGATTTCTTCACCATGCATAAATTGAAGCATGGCCTTGTCGATCTTTTTGGCCAGGTCTTTGTCGGCAGGGACAAAAGCCAGTTGGTACCATAACACAGGCAGACATATGCTGTGCAGGATAGTGACTTTTCCGGCCATGGTTCGAGCCTTGTAGAGCCACAAAGACAAGCGAGCCACAAACTTCTCAAACACGTAATTGAAACGTGCCAATGGAGAAAGATTGGGCGCAACCAAGATACCAAGAGCCTTCACGGGACTGTCGGAAGTAACTTGTAGTGAGGCAAGGTTCCCATTTTCAACTGGCTGTAGGTCAGAATTTGGGTCTTGTCTACGTTGAGTCGGAAACCAGACTTGTCGCAAAAGGTTTGAACCAATGCAAGCTGCCGGTGGAGTCACGTCTCATTTGCAGCATAGAGTTGCGAGTCGTCGGCAAAGTAACTCCCAGTGTGGTAGCGATCCCCACACTTGATGCCATAGTTGGAGTGTTGCCGTAGGAGTTGGCACATCGGTTCCAAAGCGATCACAAACAGAAGTGGCGACAGTGGATCACCTTGCAACACACCGCGTGAGATGTGAACTGGCTTGGACAAGAAGCCGTTCACCAAGATGCGAGACTTGCGGCCCGAGTACAGTACGCGAACCATGTCAACAAAGGTTTCGGGAAAGCCATAGTGACGGAGGACGCGGAGCAAGTACGCGTGGTCCACGCGATCAAAAGCTTTCTCAAAGTCAAGCAGTGCCACCATCGAGGACGGACTGTGTAGTTTGATGTGGTGCAGCATGTCATCCAGTCGTGCAATATTGGTTTGGATATTGCTTCGACGGATAAAGCCTTGCTGGTCCGGGTGGATGATGTGTCGAATGTGGCGCTGGAGTCGATAAGCCAGAATACTCGTCAGGATTTTCACATCCGTGTTGAGTAGGCTAATGGGCCGATAGTTCTTGGCTTGTGACTTGGGGCCTTTCTTGTGCAGCAACACCAGCGTACTGACAAGTTGCATGGGAGTCAAGCGAGGGTGAGAATGGAGCTGGTGTGTGACTAGCAGCTCCAATACCAACGACCACTTGTGAGGTGCAAGTTTGAGGACTTCGAATGGCAGAGCGTTGGGACCTGGCGCTGAGTTCGAACTGCTGTGTCGAATAGCATGATAGAACTCGTTGGCGCGCAAGGGAGCCGACAGCTCTTTCTGGGCTTGCTCTGGCAGTTGCTTGTGTCGAGTCAATGGGGTCAGAAATGACGACACTTCGTCTCCAGATCGCTGCACCTCGGGAGCTGCAAACAAGTCCTTGTAGTAGTCGACCAAGACGTCAGACATGCCTTGTTGATTGGAGACAACATTTCCATTGACATCCACCAACTCTTTGAAGACTGTCTTCTTCAAGGGGGTAGGGACAGGAGACATGAAGTGGAACTTGGACGAGCGCTCTGCTTTGTACAAGTGAAGTTGGAACGCCTGGTCTTGACGAAACTGCTTGTCTCGATCTTGCAGCTCGTGAATTTGCTTTTGAAGGTCTCGCACTCGATCCACCAGCACTGCATCTTGACGCATGTTGGGGACTTGCAAAAGCGAAGCGATCTCGACAGCTAACTTCTTCAATGGCAGACGTTGTTTCTCCAATCGTTGAGAATGGAATTCTTTGAGTTGGGAGCGGATATCATTGACCAGCATGTCGTAGGCCTTGGAGATATTGTGGAATGTTGGAGACTTGTCCAAAAATCGATCCAGACATCCATGAACAATCTCGGCCGCTCGTGGTAGACGAAGTAGCCAAGTTGGAGCTTTCCATGATCCAGAGCCATGGCGCAATGTTTGACGCTTTGTGATGATACGACATGCCACGTGGTCAGCCTGTGGAACGTGTGGCATGTGCGTCGCCTTCCAATGACGAAGACCCGCCAAGGTGGACGAACAAAAGATGTAGTCGAGTCGGTTGGTGAGTGTGGGACTTGTGAAGGTTCTTGCCACGGGGTTTTGACGGCGAAACAGATCCACCAGAGACAAACTGTGCATCCATTGTTCCAGTTGAAGGGTGCCGGCCATGGTGGAGGTACTGGGTCTCAACGAATCCAAATCTTTGTTGAGAGTGCAGTTGAAATCTCCTCCAACAATGTGGAGCGCATGTGGAGGAAAGTCGCGTGGCAATTCTTCGAAGTAACTTGCTCGTTCTTGGAAGGCTGCCGGCGCATAGATATTGTGGAGAACGACTGTCAGTGGACCCAGAGTACATCGCACTTGTAGATAACGACCACGAAGCACTGGGTTGTCATGAGGGACTTGAGTGGCGTTCTTCAAAGGAGAGTGAGGATGTATCAACGTAGCCAGACCTCCAGTGGCTGGCGACGTGGATACTTCAGGGTAAATAGGCTCTTCAAAGAACAAAGAGCCTTCGTGGTTTGTGATGCGTTGCCAATGGAACGCAACACGGTCGTGGAGACTTGGCGTGCGGAAACGGGTTTCTTGGATAAAGGAAACGTCGTGAACACTTGATAGTTTGTCGAGGATGTACCGATGACTGTTGGAGAAGCCATTGGTGTTGAGGGAGATGATTTGTGGGTCCCAGTCCACGAGTTCAGTTGGGACATCGGAGAAGTTGTTGTCAATCATCACGAGTACAGATGAAAATGAGTAGAATGGAGGGGTCAGAGGGGAGGTTGAAATGGATTGAAGCAGGGGATAGAAGCCTTAGAGTTGATCGTCCTCCAAATCGAGGGGATCAATTTCGTCGGCGTTCATGGAGTGGTGAGCTTTGCTGCAGAGCTCGTCGATGTGGTAATTGTTGGTGATGCTTTTGAGCATCGAGATGGCCGACAAGACGGGAGCCGGCAAAGTGAACTTCTCGAGATTGTCGCTGAAGTTTTCGATCAAAGCAAACAGCGACCAGTCCGTCAAGCAGTTGGTGTCAGGCAATCTTGTTGCTTCTTGGTTCAATAGAACAGTCAGTGCCTCCGAGTTTGTGTAGAGGTCTGGGGCCCGATTTGAGAGGAATAAGTCAATCGTAGCAAGTGCAAAGAGGATGCGCTTGATCTCTGGTATGTCCGTGGTCAATTCTTCCAAGATTTCTGACGGGTGAATCTTGTATTGAGCCATGAAGTTGACGTGATGTTTGTAGTTGTGAGGCTTGCCTTGAGCTTTTAACAAAGCCATCTTGCGCTCAATAGTCTTGGTTGCAACAAGTGACTGAAACAAACTGAGGTCTTCATCTTGTGCGTACATAGCATGTGCAACGAGCTGAGGATCATCTCGCAAAATGCGTTGACATTCGGTGATACTGCCTTCGACTTTCTTATCTCGAATGATCTTCTTCGCCAATTCGAGGTGGGCTGCAGCAGACTTGTTAAGTCGTTGTTTCTTCGCTTTGCCTTTGGTCTTTTTCGGGCTGGCGCACTTGAATCTTCCAATACAATTCGAGGCACTGCAAAGTCTTCAAACGAGAGTTCCACGTCGTCTTCTTCGAGGATATGAAAACGGTTGGATGTCGGCAGGGGATCCAAACGTGGGGACGAAGGCAAAGTACGTTTTGGAGCTGGTCCAGACCGGTAGCCCGTTACCAATTGAAGGTCCAGCGAGTTCTTGGGCTGCTCACTTGGTGGAGCAAGAGCGGGCGATTCGTTGGTAGACATTTCCACATCTTCTTGTTGTTTGTCTTGTCCATTGTTGTTAGGGGGATCGCTGTCACCAGACATATCGACATCAGAGCCATGAGAAGGAGCTGTTGGCTGTGGTTGTTCATCTTGACGATCTCCAGATGCCTCAGTTGAGTCGGCCTCGCCTTCCGCATTTGTTCCAGGGTCTTGATCATGATCGTCTCCATCATGTTCAGGTTCTTTTTCTCCTGACGGAGGAGATTTTGCCGCTGCCTTGGCCACTTCCGAATTTGCCTCGTACCCCTCAAGTCAAGAAGTTATCAAGTGCCGCCGCGCTCAAAATGTCCAACGCCAACAGCTGTTCCGAGCTCCGTGAGACCAACACTCACGGAGTCACCATCATTCCAGGTATTGTATCACCTCACCCACTTTCGTCGTCCAATCAGGATGGCGGAAGTGGTGTGAGTAATGTCGCTACACTTAACCCTAGGGCCGAAGTGGAGGTCGAGTTCGACCCCAACAGCGTCTCTGGAGACCAATCTGCGTCTCGCTCCCCCAGCGCTTCACCTGGTGCTCCACTCGCCGGAGTTCCAGGGGGGGTCAACCTCAGTGGTTCAGTGGTTGACCCCCAGACCACTGTCGTTAACTTGTCTAGCGAAGCCCTCACTCAGGAGGGCGAACCACTGGGGCCTTGTGCCTGTGGTGGCTGCTTCCCTGGACTCCAATTGGAGTCGATCCCCAGTGAAGGCGGCGAGAAAACGGGGTCCATGCCAGCCCTAGAGGCTACGAGGGCCCCCCCTATGGGCACACCCTGCGGTTCTGTCTACTTCCCCCCAGGGGCCTCTTCGGAGGGGCGGGGGCGGTATCCCGATTTGGGTTCTCGCCGGAGCAATGGTGTACCCCAGTCACCGTGCTGCGGGGATGGCATGGATTCCCCTTCTACCCCTGTCACTGGGGGTCTGGCCCCGGCCTTTCTCGTGACCAATGGGACTGAGCCAGCAGCCACCAACCGCGTCGCCCCCTGTGCTGAGCCTCCTAGAACGGGAGAGGAAGAAGAAAAATCTCAAGAGGACGTGGATATGGTCTCTGGAGACGCCGAGGGGAAGGATTCTACTGAAACCGAGGCCTTGACCGACGAGGGAAATACTCAAATTCACTCTGAGGTTGATGGGTCAGGCGACATTAACGGCCAAGCGAAGCCGTGTGATACTCCTGGAGAAGTTATTCAAGAGGAACAATCGACAAACAATGACAATGACCAGTCAAATCAAGACATTGTCGACAAATCCGTTGCTCAAGGAAATGGCGCTGTTGATCCTCCTACCGCGGCAGACAAAATACAAGGCGATCAAGAGCAACAAAACGCTGAAAAGGCCAATCCATGGACGCAAAAGACTCCCGGCAAGGATTCAGCTTCGTCCAAGAAAGATGCCAAGCAAGGCAATGCTCCCAAAGGCGCAAAACACCGCAACACTGGTGCTCATGCTGTTGCCGATGACGATATTGCGCGATGCGAGGCCATGGCGGACGCATTCTACAAAGACTCTGGTGACATGGACGCCTTCATTGAAAACATTTTGCTCACCCCCCAGTCCCAAGTGTACGAGCTCACAGTCAAGTTGGGCGAAGCCTACAAGGACTGGTCCGAAAAAGTCATCTGCGATCAATTTGTCAAGGAAAATCCTGGTTCGTTATGGGGCTCCAAATTTCCGAACATTTTGATCCGCAAGAAGAACCACAGACCATTGTGATCTCAAGTTACAACTTGTCTACGTGCGTGGAAATGGGAGGCACAACGTTTCGACTTGGTGGCAAAGATTTCCTGGTTCCCAAGTACTCGCGTTATGGCAACAACTACTACGTTACGTTCAACAAGGTCAGTCACCCTTCGATGGCCAAGGCAATTGTCAAGAAAATGGCTGCATTGACCAAGTCAGTGATAGCAGCATTCAACCCTACTGCTGGTCAGAACATCAAGTCGCCGCATTTGAGAGTCATTTTCAAGTCGCCTGCGCCTCCTGCAGTGTTGGTGCCAAAATCCGGCGACGCACTACGCGAAATCACCATTACGGATCCGTCGGGTCAGCCTTTTGTCGTCGTGTTTCAGCACAAGATCGCTGCTCTGAACAAGACATTGCCTCCATCGATTGTTTCACGACGTGCAGAGGCCAAGGCTGAAAATGCGAAGACAAAAGCGGCCAAGGCAGCGGCAAAATCTCCTCCGTCAGGAGAAAAAGAACCTGAACCTGATGGAGACGATCATGATCAAGACCCTGGAACAAATGCGGAAGGCGAGGCCGACTCAACTGAGGCATCTGGAGATCGTCAAGATGAACAACCACAGCCAACAGCTCCTTCTCATGGCTCTGATGTCGATATGTCTGGTGACAGCGATCCCCCTAACAACAATGGACAAGACAAACAACAAGAAGATGTGGAAATGTCTACCAACGAATCGCCCGCTCTTGCTCCACCAAGTGAGCAGCCCAAGAACTCGCTGGACCTTCAATTGGTAACGGGCTACCGGTCTGGACCAGCTCCAAAACGTACTTTGCCTTCGTCCCCACGTTTGGATCCCCTGCCGACATCCAACCGTTTTCATATCCTCGAAGAAGACGACGTGGAACTCTCGTTTGAAGACTTTGCAGTGCCTCGAATTGTATTGGAAGATTCAAGTGCGCCACGCCCGAAAAAGACCAAAGGCAAAGCGAAGAAACAACGACTTAACAAGTCTGCTGCAGCCCACCTCGAATTGGCAGTTGCCATTCATGCTGCCTCTTTGATCAAGCTACATCTACAACAGCTCCTGGTTGATCTCCCTCTCAAGAAGGGATACACCAAGGTATTCAATATGCTCAAGCATCTATCTTCGGACCCCTGGTTATGTCAACACATCATTCCTAACAGCGTCGTTTCATGAGTGAGCTGACGGCTCACTCACTTCATCTCCTGTTCAATGACCACTTTGCCATATTCTGTTTTCCAAGTTCTATTTATACAGTACGAGGCAAATTAGTAAGTCATTAGGGCCTTTGCTCAAAAATAAGGTTAATACAACTCATTTAACCCACCTCGAATTGGCGAAGAAGATCATTCGAGACAAGAAAGTCGAAGGCAGTATCACCGAATGTCAACGCATTTTGCGAGATGATCCTCAGCTCGTTGCACATGCTATGTACGCACAAGATGAAGACCTCAGTTTGTTTCAGTCACTTGTTGCAACCAAGACTATTGAGCGCAAGATGGCTTTGTTAAAAGCTCAAGGCAAGCCTCACAGCTACAAACATCACGTCAACTTCATGGTTAAATGAGTTGTATTAACCTTATTTTTGAGCAAAGGCCCTAATGACTTACTAATTTGCCTCGTACTGTATAAATAGAACTTGGAAAACAGAATATGGCAAAGTGGTCATTGAACAGGAGATGAAGTGAGTGAGCCGTTAGCTCACTCATGAAACGACGCTGTCAGGAATGATGTGTTGACATAACCAGGGGTCCGAAGATAGATGCTTGAGCATATTGAATACCTTGGTGTATCCCTTCTTGAGAGGGAGATCAACCAGGAGCTGTTGTAGATGTAGCTTGATCAAAGAGGCAGCATGAATGGCAACTTCCATCGGACTCTTCGCTGTGAGGTCGGGTCGAAAGGTGCGATCGGCACGTTGGAGCCATATTTGATAATACACGCAGGCTCGGACAATCGGCCAGATCTTCAGATAGCCACGGATGTAGTATCCATCGGACGGCTTGGGCGTCTCGTAGAACATTTCCAGACAAGTCGACGGAAAGGAACACTCGAGCAGTCGCTGGATCGCCTTGAAGAAATACCAAACAGATTGACCATATCCACAAGAGAACAGGAAATGCTCGTACGTCTCATTGACACGACAGAAGACACACGTCGGCTTGGGGTCTTGGTACTGAAACAGATATTGCATGGCGTTGGCGCGGAGAAGGGTCTTGAAAATGAACTCTCCATATCGAGGGAGAATGTGGTCGGGTTGGAGGAAGGCGGCAAGTTGGGTAAGGCGCTTGGGGTCTTCGTAAAAGTTGGATGGCAGGTTGAGATGCTTGGTAGCTGACAGCTGGAGAAGCTCTGATCTTAGCCGATTTCGAAGTCGCAAGCGCCAACAAGATCGGACTCGAGTCAGGGTGAATCATCCAGTGCCATTCCATCCATTCAGAGCTTGGCGTCGGCAAGTGGAACACGGGAGCATCCTCTTCAGAAACAATCTCAAACAATCGTGATAACTTGGTCACCAAGATTGAGATCCATTGTTTCGTTGGAGGGACAAAATTGACTTGGCGGCAGGCACGGTTGATTTTGTCGAACAAGATCGAAGCTGGCCAAACTCGCTGACACGGAGTCAACAAATGCGACAACTTCGTGATGTGAAGCGAAGCCAATACATTGGCTTGGTCTTGCGTCGATGTAGAGCACTGATCGTATAGGTCTTCGAGTCCAGGCAGATACGAGTTGTGCCAAAGGGGAACATCCAAAGATGAGATGTGATTTGGACAGCCGTACGGAGTCCAGCGGGATTCAAACCAGCTACTCAATAAGGCTTTCCACATTGGAGTGATATTGGGATTCTTGTACAGTTGTCTGATGAATGCAGAAGTACCATTCGCCAAGAGGAGATCTCGGGGGGAACCCCATGGATGAAAAGCCTTCTCGAGGAGAGTATAGCCCGGCGTAATCCAGGCGGACATGGCAGACTTGCGGGGTGGGGTGGTGATGGCTTGAATGCATCTGATCATGACAGAGCGGTTGTGTTGTTGCCATAAAGCAAGTGCATGGTGCAGGCCTAAGCCACCGGACTTCTTCGGCATGAATATGATCTCCTTTTTGATCAAACGGAGGCCATGGACAGAGGAGGATGGGTTGATTTCTTCACCATGCATAAATTGAAGCATGGCCTTGTCGATCTTTTTGGCCAGGTCTTTGTCGGCAGGGACAAAAGCCAGTTGGTACCATAACACAGGCAGACATATGCTGTGCAGGATAGTGACTTTTCCGGCCATGGTTCGAGCCTTGTAGAGCCACAAAGACAAGCGAGCCACAAACTTCTCAAACACGTAATTGAAACGTGCCAATGGAGAAAGATTGGGCGCAACCAAGATACCAAGAGCCTTCACGGGACTGTCGGAAGTAACTTGTAGTGAGGCAAGGTTCCCATTCAACTGGCTGTAGGTCAGAATTTGGGTCTTGTCTACGTTGAGTCGGAAACCAGACTTGTCGCAAAAGGTTTGAACCAATGCAAGCTGCCGGTGGAGGCACGTCTCATTTGCCGCATAGAGTTGCGAGTCGTCGGCAAAGTAACTCCCAGTGTGGTAGCGATCCCCACACTTGATGCCATAGTTGGAGTGTTGCCGTAGGAGTTGGCACATCGGTTCCAAAGCGATCACAAACAGAAGTGGCGACAGTGGATCACCTTGCAACACACCGCGTGAGATGTGAACTGGCTTGGACAAGAAGCCGTTCACCAAGATGCGAGACTTGCGGCCCGAGTACAGTACGCGAACCATGTCAACAAAGGTTTCGGGAAAGCCATAGTGACGGAGGACGCGGAGCAAGTACGCGTGGTCCACGCGATCAAAAGCTTTCTCAAAGTCAAGCAGTGCCACCATCGAGGACGGACTGTGTAGTTTGATGTGGTGCAGCATGTCATCCAGTCGTGCAATATTGGTTTGGATATTGCTTCGACGGATAAAGCCTTGCTGGTCCGGGTGGATGATGTGTCGAATGTGGCGCTGGAGTCGATAAGCCAGAATACTCGTCAGGATTTTCGCATCCGTGTTGAGTAGGCTAATGGGCCGATAGTTCTTGGCTTGTGACTTGGGGCCTTTCTTGTGCAGCAACACCAGCGTACTGACAAGTTGCATGGGAGTCAAGCGAGGGTGAGAATGGAGCTGGTGTGTGACTAGCAGCTCCAATACCAACGACCACTTGTGAGGTGCAAGTTTGAGGACTTCGAATGGCAGAGCGTTGGGACCTGGCGCTGAGTTCGAACTGCTGTGTCGAATAGCATGATAGAACTCGTTGGCGCGCAAGGGAGCCGACAGCTCTTTCTGGGCTTGCTCTGGCAGTTGCTTGTGTCGAGTCAATGGGGTCAGAAATGACGACACTTCGTCTCCAGATCGCTGCACCTCGGGAGCTGCAAACAAGTCCTTGTAGTAGTCGACCAGGACGTCAGACATGCCTTGTTGATTGGAGACAACATTTCCATTGACATCCACCAACTCTTTGAAGACTGTCTTCTTCAAGGGGGTAGGGACAGGGGACATGAAGTGGAACTTGGACGAGCGCTCTGCTTTGTACAAGTGAAGTTGGAACGCCTGGTCTTGACGAAACTGCTTGTCTCGATCTTGCAGCTCGTGAATTTGCTTTTGAAGGTCTCGCACTCGATCCACCAGCACTGAATCTTGACGCATGTTGGGGACTTGCAAAAGCGAAGCGATCTCGACAGCTAACTTCTTCAACGGCAGACGTTGTTTCTCCAATCGTTGAGAATGGAATTCTTTGAGTTGGGAGCGGATATCATTGACCAGCATGTCGTAGGCCTTGGAGATATTGTGGAATGTTGGAGACTTGTCCAAAAATCGATCCAGACATCCATGAACAATCTCGGCCGCTCGTGGTAGACGAAGTAGCCAAGTTGGAGCTTTCCATGATCCAGAGCCATGGCGCAATGTTTGACGCTTTGTGATGATACGACATGCCACGTGGTCAGCCTGTGGAACGTGTGGCATGTGCGTCGCCTTCCAATGACGAAGACCCGCCAAGGTGGACGAACAAAAGATGTAGTCAAGTCGGTTGGTGAGTGTGGGACTTGTGAAAGTTCTTGCCACGGGGTTTTGACGGCGAAACAGATCCACCAGAGACAAACTGTGCATCCATTGTTCCAGTTGAAGGGTGCCGGCCATGGTGGAGGTACTGGGTCTCAACGAATCCAAATCTTTGTTGAGAGTGCAGTTGAAATCTCCTCCAACAATGTGGAGCGCATGTGGAGGAAAGTCGCGTGGCAATTCTTCGAAGTAACTTGCTCGTTGTTGGAAGGCTGCCGGCGCATAGATATTGTGGAGAACGACTGTCAGTGGACCCAGAGTACATCGCACTTGTAGATAACGACCACGAAGCACTGGGTTGTCATGAGGGACTTGAGTGGCGTTCTTCAAAGGAGAGTGAGGATGTATCAACGTAGCCAGACCTCCAGTGGCTGGCGACGTGGATACTTCAGGGTAAATAGGCTCTTCAAAGAACAAAGAGCCTTCGTGGTTTGTGATGCGTTGCCAATGGAACGCAACACGGTCGTGGAGACTTGGCGTGCGGAAACGGGTTTCTTGGATAAAGGAAACGTCGTGAACACTTGATAGTTTGTCGAGGATGTACCGATGACTGTTGGAGAAGCCATTGGTGTTGAGGGAGATGATTTGTGGGTCCCAGTCCACGAGTTCAGTTGGGACATCGGAGAAGTTGTTGTCAATCATCACGAGTACAGATGAAAATGAGTAGAATGGAGGGGTCAGAGGGGAGGTTGAAATGGATTGAAGCAGGGGATAGAAGCCTTAGAGTTGATCGTCCTCCAAATCGAGGGGATCAATTTCGTCGGCGTTCATGGAGTGGTGAGCTTTGCTGCAGAGCTCGTCGATGTGGTAATTGTTGGTGATGCTTTTGAGCATCGAGATGGCCGACAAGACGGGAGCCGGCAAAGTGAACTTCTCGAGATTGTCGCTGAAGTTTTCGATCAAAGCAAACAGCGACCAGTCCGTCAAGCAGTTGGTGTCAGGCAATCTTGTTGCTTCTTGGTTCAATAGAACAGTCAGTGCCTCCGAGTTTGTGTAGAGGTCTGGGGCCCGATTTGAGAGGAATAAGTCAATCGTAGCAAGTGCAAAGAGGATGCGCTTGATCTCTGGTATGTCCGTGGTCAATTCTTCCAAGATTTCTGACGGGTGAATCTTGTATTGAGCCATGAAGTTGACGTGATGTTTGTAGTTGTGAGGCTTGCCTTGAGCTTTTAACAAAGCCATCTTGCGCTCAATAGTCTTGGTTGCAACAAGTGACTGAAACAAACTGAGGTCTTCATCTTGTGCGTACATAGCATGTGCAACGAGCTGAGGATCATCTCGCAAAATGCGTTGACATTCGGTGATACTGCCTTCGACTTTCTTATCTCGAATGATCTTCTTCGCCAATTCGAGGTGGGCTGCAGCAGACTTGTTAAGTCGTTGTTTCTTCGCTTTGCCTTTGGTCTTTTTCGGGCTGGCGCACTTGAATCTTCCAATACAATTCGAGGCACTGCAAAGTCTTCAAACGAGAGTTCCACGTCGTCTTCTTCGAGGATATGAAAACGGTTGGATGTCGGCAGGGGATCCAAACGTGGGGACGAAGGCAAAGTACGTTTTGGAGCTGGTCCAGACCGGTAGCCCGTTACCAATTGAAGGTCCAGCGAGTTCTTGGGCTGCTCACTTGGTGGAGCAAGAGCGGGCGATTCGTTGGTAGACATTTCCACATCTTCTTGTTGTTTGTCTTGTCCATTGTTGTTAGGGGGATCGCTGTCACCAGACATATCGACATCAGAGCCATGAGAAGGAGCTGTTGGCTGTGGTTGTTCATCTTGACGATCTCCAGATGCCTCAGTTGAGTCGGCCTCGCCTTCCGCATTTGTTCCAGGGTCTTGATCATGATCGTCTCCATCATGTTCAGGTTCTTTTTCTCCTGACGGAGGAGATTTTGCCGCTGCCTTGGCCACTTCCGAATTTGCCTCGTACCCCTCAAGTCAAGAAGTTATCAAGTGCCGCCGCGCTCAAAATGTCCAACGCCAACAGCTGTTCCGAGCTCCGTGAGACCAACACTCACGGAGTCACCATCATTCCAGGTATTGTATCACCTCACCCACTTTCGTCGTCCAATCAGGATGGCGGAAGTGGTGTGAGTAATGTCGCTACACTTAACCCTAGGGCCGAAGTGGAGGTCGAGTTCGACCCCAACAGCGTCTCTGGAGACCAATCTGCGTCTCGCTCCCCCAGCGCTTCACCTGGTGCTCCACTCGCCGGAGTTCCAGGGGGGGTCAACCTCAGTGGGTCAGTGGTTGACCCCCAGACCACTGTCGTTAACTTGTCTAGCGAAGCCCTCACTCAGGAGGGCGAACCACTGGGGCCTTGTGCCTGTGGTGGCTGCTTCCCTGGACTCCAATTGGAGTCGATCCCCAGTGAAGGCGGCGAGAAAACGGGGTCCATGCCAGCCCTAGAGGCTACGAGGGCCCCCCCTATGGGCACACCCTGCGGTTCTGTCTACTTCCCCCCAGGGGCCTCTTCGGAGGGGCGGGGGCGGTATCCCGATTTGGGTTCTCGCCGGAGCAATGGTGTACCCCAGTCACCGTGCTGCGGGGATGGCATGGATTCCCCTTCTACCCCTGTCACTGGGGGTCTGGCCCCGGCCTTTCTCGTGACCAATGGGACTGAGCCAGCAGCCACCAACCGCGTCGCCCCCTGTGCTGAGCCTCCTAGAACGGGAGAGGAAGAAGAAAAATCTCAAGAGGACGTGGATATGGTCTCTGGAGACGCCGAGGGGAAGGATTCTACTGAAACCGAGGCCTTAACCGACGAGGGAAATACTCAAATTCACTCGGAGGTGGATGGGTCAGGCGACATTAACGGCCAAGCGAAGCCGTGTGATACTCCTGGAGAAGTTATTCAAGAGGAACAATCGACAAACAATGACAATGACCAGTCAAATCAAGACATTGTCGACAAATCCGTTGCTCAAGGAAATGGCGCTGTTGATCCTCCTACCGCGGCAGACAAAATACAAGGCGATCAAGAGCAACAAAACGCTGAAAAGGCCAATCCATGGACGCAAAAGACTCCCGGCAAGGATTCAGCTTCGTCCAAGAAAGATTCCAAGCAAGGCAATGCTCCCAAAGGCGCAAAACACCACAACACTGGTGCTCATGCTGTTGCCGATGACGATATTGCGCGATGCGAGGCCATGGCGGACACATTCTACAAAGACTCTGGTGACATGGACGCCTTCATTGAAAACATTTTGCTCACCCCCCAGTCCCAAGTGTACGAGCTCACAGTCAAGTTGGGCGAAGGCTACAAGGACTGGTCCGAAAAAGTCATCTGCGATCAATTTGTCAAGGAAAATCCTGGTTCGTTATGGGGCTCCAAATTTCCGAACATTTTGATCCACAAGAAGAACCCACAGACCATTGTGATCTCAAGTTACAACTTGTCTACGTGCGTGGAAATGGGAGGCACAACGTTTCGACTTGGTGGCAAAGACTTCCTGGTTCCCAAGTACTCGCGTTATGGCAACTACTACTACGTTACGTTCAACAAGGTCAGTCACCCTTCGATGGCCAAGGCAATTGTCAAGAAAATGGCTGCATTGACCAAGTCAGTGATAGCAGCATTCAACCCTACTGCTGGTCAGAACATCAAGTCGCCGCATTTGAGAGTCATTTTCAAGTCGCCTGCGCCTCCTGCAGTGTTGGTGCCAAAATCCGGCGACGCACTACGCGAAATCACCATTACGGATCCGTCGGGTCAGCCTTTTGTCGTCGTGTTTCAGCACAAGATCGCTGCTCTGAACAAGACATTGCCTCCGTCGATTGTTTCACGACGTGCAGAGGCCAAGGCTGAAAATGCGAAGACAAAAGCGGCCAAGGCAGCGGCAAAATCTCCTCCGTCAGGAGAAAAAGAACCTGAACCTGATGGAGACGATCATGATCAAGACCCTGGAACAAATGCGGAAGGCGAGGCCGACTCAACTGAGGCATCTGGAGATCGTCAAGATGAACAACCACAGCCAACAGCTCCTTCTCATGGCTCTGATGTCGATATGTCTGGTGACAGCGATCCCCCTAACAACAATGGACAAGACAAACAACAAGAAGATGTGGAAATGTCTACCAACGAATCGCCCGCTCTTGCTCCACCAAGTGAGCAGCCCAAGAACTCGCTGGACCTTCAATTGGCAACGGGCTACCGGTCTGGACCAGCTCCAAAACGTACTTTGCCTTCGTCCCCACGTTTGGATCCCCTGCCGACATCCAACCGTGTTCATATCCTCGAAGAAGACGACGTGGAACTCTCGTTTGAAGACTTTGCAGTGCCTCGAATTGTATTGGAAGATTCAAGTGCGCCACGCCCGAAAAAGACCAAAGGCAAAGCGAAGAAACAACGACTTAACAAGTCTGCTGCAGCCCACCTCGAATTGGCAGTTGCCATTCATGCTGCCTCTTTGATCAAGCTACATCTACAACAGCTCCTGGTTGATCTCCCTCTCAAGAAGGGATACACCAAGGTATTCAATATTGTCAAGCATCTATCTTCGGACCCCTGGTTATGTCAACACATCATTCCTAACAGCGTCGTTTCATGAGTGAGCTAACGGCTCACTCACTTCATCTCCTGTTCAATGACCACTTTGCCATATTCTGTTTTCCAAGTTCTATTTATACAGTACGAGGCAAATTAGTAAGTCATTAGGGCCTTTGCTCAAAAATAAGGTTAATACAACTGATTTAACCCACCTCGAATTGGCGAAGAAGATCATTCGAGATAAGAAAGTCGAAGGCAGTATCACCGAATGTCAACGCATTTTGCGAGATGACCCTCAGCTCGTTGCACATGCTATGTACGCACAAGATGAAGACCTCAGTTTGTTTCAGTCACTTGTTGCAACCAAGACTATTGAGCGCAAGATGGCTTTGTTAAAAGCTCAAGGCAAGCCTCACAGCTACAAACATCACGTCAACTTCATGGTTAAATGAGTTGTATTAACCTTATTTTTGAGCAAAGGCCCTAATGACTTACTAATTTGCCTCGTACTGTATAAATAGAACTTGGAAAACAGAATATGGCAAAGTGGTCATTGAACAGGAGATGAAGTGAGTGAGCCGTTAGCTCACTCATGAAACGACGCTGTTAGGAATGATGTGTTGACATAACCAGGGGTCCGAAGATAGATGCTTGAGCACATTGAATACCTTGGTGTATCCCTTCTTGAGAGGGAGATCAACCAGGAGCTGTTGTAGATGTAGCTTGATCAAAGAGGCAGCATGAATGGCAACTTCCATCGGACTCTTCGCTGTGAGGTCGGGTCGAAAGGTGCGATCGGCACGTTGGAGCCATATTTGATAATACACGCAGGCTCGGACAATCGGCCAGATCTTCAGATAGCCACGGATGTAGTATCCATCGGACGGCTTGGGCGTCTCGTAGAACATTTCCAGACACGTGGACGGAAAGGAACACTCGAGCAGTCGCTGGATTGCCTTGAAGAAATACCAAACAGATTGACCATATCCACAAGAGAACAGGAAATGCTCGTACGTCTCATTGACACGACAGAAGACACACGTCGGCTTGGGGTCTTGGTACTGAAACAGATATTGCATGGCGTTGGCGCGGAGAAGGGTCTTGAAAATGAACTCTCCATATCGAGGGAGAATGTGGTCGGGTTGGAGGAAGGCGGCAAGTTGGGTAAGGCGCTTGGGGTCTTCGTAAAAGTTGGATGGCAGGTTGAGATGCTTGGTAGCTGACAGCTGGAGAAGCTCTGATCTTAGCCGATTTCGAAGTCGCAAGCGCCAACAAGATCGGACTCGAGTCAGGGTGAATCATCCAGTGCCATTCCATCCATTCAGAGCTTGGCGTCGGCAAGTGGAACACGGGAGCATCCTCTTCAGAAACAATCTCAAACAATTGTGATAACTTGGTCACCAAGATTGAGATCCATTGTTTCGTTGGAGGGACAAAATTGACTTGGCGGCAGGCACGGTTGATTTTGTCGAACAAGATCGAAGCTGGCCAAACTCGCTGACACGGAGTCAACAAATGCGACAACTTCGTGATGTGAAGCGAAGCCAATACATTGGCTTGGTCTTGCGTCGATGTAGAGCACTGATCGTATAGGTCTTCGAGTCCAGGCAGATACGAGTTGTGCCAAAGGGGAACATCCAAAGATGAGATGTGATTTGGACAGCCGTACGGAGTCCAGCGGGATTCAAACCAGCTACTCAATAAGGCTTTCCACATTGGAGTGATATTGGGATTCTTGTACAGTTGTCTGATGAATGCAGAAGAGCCATTTGCCAAGAGGAGATCTCGGGGGGAACCCCATGGATGAAAAGCCTTCTCGAGGAGAGTGTAGCCCGGCGTAATCCAGGCGGGCATCGCAGACTTGCGGGGTGGGGTGGTGATGGCTTGAATGCATCTGATCATGACAGAGCGGTTGTGTTGTTGCCATAAAGCAAGTGCATGGTGCAGGCCTAAGCCACCGGACTTCTTCGGCATGAATATGATCTCCTTTTTGATCAAACGGAGGCCATGGACAGAGGAGGATGGGTTGATTTCTTCACCATGCATAAATTGAAGCATGGCCTTGTCGATCTTTTTGGCCAGGTCTTTGTCGGCAGGGACAAAAGCCAGTTGGTACCATAACACAGGCAGACATATGCTGTGCAGGATAGTGACTTTTCCGGCCATGGTTCGAGCCTTGTAGAGCCACAAAGACAAGCGAGCCACAAACTTCTCAAACACGTAATTGAAACGTGCCAATGGAGAAAGATTGGGCGCAACCAAGATACCAAGAGCCTTCACGGGACTGTCGGAAGTAACTTGTAGTGAGGCAAGGTTCCCATTCAACTGGCTGTAGGTCAGAATTTGGGTCTTGTCTACGTTGAGTCGGAAACCAGACTTGTCGCAAAAGGTTTGAACCAATGCAAGCTGCCGGTGGAGGCACGTCTCATTTGCCGCATAGAGTTGCGAGTCGTCGGCAAAGTAACTCCCAGTGTGGTAGCGATCCCCACACTTGATGCCATAGTTGGAGTGTTGCCGTAGGAGTTGGCACATCGGTTCCAAAGCGATCACAAACAGAAGTGGCGACAGTGGATCACCTTGCAACACACCGCGTGAGATGTGAACTGGCTTGGACAAGAAGCCGTTCACCAAGATGCGAGACTTGCGGCCCGAGTACAGTACGCGAACCATGTCAACAAAGGTTTCGGGAAAGCCATAGTGACGGAGGACGCGGAGCAAGTACGCGTGGTCCACGCGATCAAAAGCTTTCTCAAAGTCAAGCAGTGCCACCATCGAGGACGGACTGTGTAGTTTGATGTGGTGCAGCATGTCATCCAGTCGTGCAATATTGGTTTGGATATTGCTTCGACGGATAAAGCCTTGCTGGTCCGGGTGGATGATGTGTCGAATGTGGCGCTGGAGTCGATAAGCCAGAATACTCGTCAGGATTTTCACATCCGTGTTGAGTAGGCTAATGGGCCGATAGTTCTTGGCTTGTGACTTGGGGCCTTTCTTGTGCAGCAACACCAGCGTACTGACAAGTTGCATGGGAGTCAAGCGAGGGTGAGAATGGAGCTGGTGTGTGAATAGCAGCTCCAATACCAACGACCACTTGTGAGGTGCAAGTTTGAGGACTTCGAATGGCAGAGCGTTGGGACCTGGCGCTGAGTTCGAACTGCTGTGTCGAATAGCATGATAGAACTCGTTGGCGCGCAAGGGAGCCGACAGCTCTTTCTGGGCTTGCTCTGGCAGTTGCTTGTGTCGAGTCAATGGGGTCAGAAATGACGACACTTCGTCTCCAGATCGCTGCACCTCGGGAGCTGCAAACAAGTCCTTGTAGTAGTCGACCAGGACGTCAGACATGCCTTGTTGATTGGAGACAACATTTCCATTGACATCCACCAACTCTTTGAAGACTGTCTTCTTCAAGGGGGTAGGGACAGGGGACATGAAGTGGAACTTGGACGAGCGCTCTGCTTTGTACAAGTGAAGTTGGAACGCCTGGTCTTGACGAAACTGCTTGTCTCGATCTTGCAGCTCGTGAATTTGCTTTTGAAGGTCTCGCACTCGATCCACCAGCACTGAATCTTGACGCATGTTGGGGACTTGCAAAAGCGAAGCGATCTCGACAGCTAACTTCTTCAACGGCAGACGTTGTTTCTCCAATCGTTGAGAATGGAATTCTTTGAGTTGGGAGCGGATATCATTGACCAGCATGTCGTAGGCCTTGGAGATATTGTGGAATGTTGGAGACTTGTCCAAAAATCGATCCAGACATCCATGAACAATCTCGGCCGCTCGTGGTAGACGAAGTAGCCAAGTTGGAGCTTTCCATGATCCAGAGCCATGGCGCAATGTTTGACGCTTTGTGATGATACGACAAGCCACGTGGTCAGCCTGTGGAACGTGTGGCATGTGCGTCGCCTTCCAATGACGAAGACCCGCCAAGGTGGACGAACAAAAGATGTAGTCAAGTCGGTTGGTGAGTGTGGGACTTGTGAAAGTTCTTGCCACGGGGTTTTGACGGCGAAACAGATCCACCAGAGACAAACTGTGCATCCATTGTTCCAGTTGAAGGGTGCCGGCCATGGTGGAGGTACTGGGTCTCAACGAATCCAAATCTTTGTTGAGAGTGCAGTTGAAATCTCCTCCAACAATGTGGAGCGCATATGGAGGAAAGTCGCGTGGCAATTCTTCGAAGTAACTTGCTCGTTCTTGGAAGGCTGCCGGCGCATAGATATTGTGGAGAACGACTGTCAGTGGACCCAGAGTACATCGCACTTGTAGATAACGACCACGAAGCACTGGGTTGTCATGAGGGACTTGAGTGGCGTTCTTCAAAGGAGAGTGAGGATGTATCAACGTAGCCAGACCTCCAGTGGCTGGCGACGTGGATACTTCAGGGTAAATAGGCTCTTCAAAGAACAAAGAGCCTTCGTGGTTTGTGATGCGTTGCCAATGGAACGCAACACGGTCGTGGAGACATGGCGTGCGGAAACGGGTTTCTTGGATAAAGGAAACGTCGTGAACACTTGATAGTTTGTCGAGGATGTACCGATGACTGTTGGTTAAATGAGTTGTATTAACCTTATTTTTGAGCAAAGGCCCTAATGACTTACTAATTTGCCTCGTACTGGATAAATAGAACTTGGAAAACAGAATATGGCAAAGTGGTCATTGAACAGGAGATGAAGTGAGTGAGCCGTCAGCTCACTCATGAAACGACGCTGTCAGGAATGATGTGTTGACGTAACCAGTGGTCCAAAGATAGATGCTTGAGCACATTGAATACCTTGGTGTATCCCTTCTTGAGAGGGAGATCAACCAGGAGCTGTTGTAGATGTAGCTTGATCAAAGAGGCAGCATGAATGGCAACTTCCATCGGACTCTTCGCTGTGAGGTCGGGTCGAAAGGTGCGATCGGCACGTTGGAGCCATATTTGATAATACACGCAGGCTCGGACAATCGGCCAGATCTTCAGATAGCCACGGATGTAGTATCCATCGGACGGCTTGGGCGTCTCGTAGAACATTTCCAGACACGTGGACGGAAAGGAACACTCGAGCAGTCGCTGGATTGCCTTGAAGAAATACCAAACAGATTGACCATATCCACAAGAGAACAGGAAATGCTCGTACGTCTCATTGACACGACAGAAGACACACGTCGGCTTGGGGTCTTGGTACTGAAACAGATATTGCATGGCGTTGGCGCGGAGAAGGGTCTTGAAAATGAACTCTCCATATCGAGGGAGAATGTGGTCGGGTTGGAGGAAGGCGGCAAGTTGGGTAAGGCGCTTGGGGTCTTCGTAAAAGTTGGATGGCAGGTTGAGATGCTTGGTAGGAAGAATGGACGAGCTGACAGCTGGAGAAGCTCTGATCTTAGCCGATTTCGAAGTCGCAAGCGCCAACAAGATCGGACTCGAGTCAGGGTGAATCATCCAGTGCCATTCCATCCATTCAGAGCTTGGCGTCGGCAAGTGGAACACGGGAGCATCCTCTTCAGAAACAATCTCAAACAATCGTGATAACTTGGTCACCAAGATTGAGATCCATTGTTTCGTTGGAGGGACAAAATTGACTTGGCGGCAGGCACGGTTGATTTTGTCGAACAAGATCGAAGCTGGCCAAACTCGCTGACACGGAGTCAACAAATGCGACAACTTCGTGATGTGAAGCGAAGCCAATACATTGGCTTGGTCTTGCGTCGATGTAGAGCACTGATCGTATAGGTCTTCGAGTCCAGGCAGATACGAGTTGTGCCAAAGGGGAACATCCAAAGATGAGATGTGATTTGGACAGCCGTACGGAGTCCAGCGGGATTCAAACCAGCTACTCAATAAGGCTTTCCACATTGGAGTGATATTGGGATTCTTGTACAGTTGTCTGATGAATGCAGAAGAGCCATTTGCCAAGAGGAGATCTCGGGGGGAACCCCATGGATGAAAAGCCTTCTCGAGGAGAGTGTAGCCCGGCGTAATCCAGGCGGGCATCGCAGACTTGCGGGGTGGGGTGGTGATGGCTTGAATGCATCTGATCATGACAGAGCGGTTGTGTTGTTGCCATAAAGCAAGTGCATGGTGCAGGCCTAAGCCACCGGACTTCTTCGGCATGAATATGATCTCCTTTTTGATCAAACGGAGGCCATGGACAGAGGAGGATGGGTTGATTTCTTCACCATGCATAAATTGAAGCATGGCCTTGTCGATCTTTTTGGCCAGGTCTTTGTCGGCAGGGACAAAAGCCAGTTGGTACCATAACACAGGCAGACATATGCTGTGCAGGATAGTGACTTTTCCGGCCATGGTTCGAGCCTTGTAGAGCCACAAAGACAAGCGAGCCACAAACTTCTCAAACACGTAATTGAAACGTGCCAATGGAGAAAGATTGGGCGCAACCAAGATACCAAGAGCCTTCACGGGACTGTCGGAAGTAACTTGTAGTGAGGCAAGGTTCCCATTCAACTGGCTGTAGGTCAGAATTTGGGTCTTGTCTACGTTGAGTCGGAAACCAGACTTGTCGCAAAAGGTTTGAACCAATGCAAGCTGCCGGTGGAGGCACGTCTCATTTGCCGCATAGAGTTGCGAGTCGTCGGCAAAGTAACTCCCAGTGTGGTAGCGATCCCCACACTTGATGCCATAGTTGGAGTGTTGCCGTAGGAGTTGGCACATCGGTTCCAAAGCGATCACAAACAGAAGTGGCGACAGTGGATCACCTTGCAACACACCGCGTGAGATGTGAACTGGCTTGGACAAGAAGCCGTTCACCAAGATGCGAGACTTGCGGCCCGAGTACAGTACGCGAACCATGTCAACAAAGGTTTCGGGAAAGCCATAGTGACGGAGGACGCGGAGCAAGTACGCGTGGTCCACGCGATCAAAAGCTTTCTCAAAGTCAAGCAGTGCCACCATCGAGGACGGACTGTGTAGTTTGATGTGGTGCAGCATGTCATCCAGTCGTGCAATATTGGTTTGGATATTGCTTCGACGGATAAAGCCTTGCTGGTCCGGGTGGATGATGTGTCGAATGTGGCGCTGGAGTCGATAAGCCAGAATACTCGTCAGGATTTTCGCATCCGTGTTGAGTAGGCTAATGGGCCGATAGTTCTTGGCTTGTGACTTGGGGCCTTTCTTGTGCAGCAACACCAGCGTACTGACAAGTTGCATGGGAGTCAAGCGAGGGTGAGAATAAAGCTGGTGTGTGAATAGCAGCTCCAATACCAACGACCACTTGTGAGGTGCAAGTTTGAGGACTTCGAATGGCAGAGCGTTGGGACCTGGCGCTGAGTTCGAACTGCTGTGTCGAATAGCATGATAGAACTCGTTGGCGCGCAAGGGAGCCGACAGCTCTTTCTGGGCTTGCTCTGGCAGTTGCTTGTGTCGAGTCAATGGGGTCAGAAATGACGACACTTCAGATCGCTGCACCTCGGGAGCTGCAAACAAGTCCTTGTAGTAGTCGACCAGGACGTCAGACATGCCTTGTTGATTGGAGACAACATTTCCATTGACATCCACCAAACATCCACCAACTCTTTGAAGACTGTCTTCTTCAAGGGGGTAGGGACAGGGGACATGAAGTGGAACTTGGACGAGCGCTCTGCTTTGTACAAGTGAAGTTGGAACGCCTGGTCTTGACGAAACTGCTTGTCTCGATCTTGCAGCTCGTGAATTTGCTTTTGAAGGTCTCGCACTCGATCCACCAGCACTGCATCTTGACGCATGTTGGGGACTTGCAAAAGCGAAGCGATCTCGACAGCTAACTTCTTCAACGGCAGACGTTGTTTCTCCAATCGTTGAGAATGGAATTCTTTGAGTTGGGAGCGGATATCATTGACCAGCATGTCGTAGGCCTTGGAGATATTGTGGAATGTTGGAGACTTGTCCAAAAATCGATCCAGACATCCATGAACAATCTCGGCCGCTCGTGGTAGACGAAGTAGCCAAGTTGGAGCTTTCCATGATCCAGAGCCATGGCGCAATGTTTGACGCTTTGTGATGATACGACAAGCCACGTGGTCAGCCTGTGGAACGTGTGGCATGTGCGTCGCCTTCCAATGACGAAGACCCGCCAAGGTGGACGAACAAAAGATGTAGTCAAGTCGGTTGGTGAGTGTGGGACTTGTGAAAGTTCTTGCCACGGGGTTTTGACGGCGAAACAGATCCACCAGAGACAAACTGTGCATCCATTGTTCCAGTTGAAGGGTGCCGGCCATGGTGGAGGTACTGGGTCTCAACGAATCCAAATCTTTGTTGAGAGTGCAGTTGAAATCTCCTCCAACAATGTGGAGCGCATATGGAGGAAAGTCGCGTGGCAATTCTTCGAAGTAACTTGCTCGTTCTTGGAAGGCTGCCGGCGCATAGATATTGTGGAGAACGACTGTCAGTGGACCCAGAGTACATCGCACTTGTAGATAACGACCACGAAGCACTGGTTTGTCATGAGGGACTTGAGTGGCGTTCTTCAAAGGAGAGTGAGGATGTATCAACGTAGCCAGACCTCCAGTGGCTGGCGACGTGGATACTTCAGGGTAAATAGGCTCTTCAAAGAACAAAGAGCCTTCGTGGTTTGTGATGCGTTGCCAATGGAACGCAACACGGTCGTGGAGACATGGCGTGCGGAAACGGGTTTCTTGGATAAAGGAAACGTCGTGAACACTTGATAGTTTGTCGAGGATGTACCGATGACTGTTGGTTAAATGAGTTGTATTAACCTTATTTTTGAGCAAAGGCCCTAATGACTTACTAATTTGCCTCGTACTGGATAAATAGAACTTGGAAAACAGAATATGGCAAAGTGGTCATTGAACAGGAGATGAAGTGAGTGAGCCGTCAGCTCACTCATGAAACGACGCTGTCAGGAATGATGTGTTGACGTAACCAGTGGTCCAAAGATAGATGCTTGAGCACATTGAATACCTTGGTGTATCCCTTCTTGAGAGGGAGATCAACCAGGAGCTGTTGTAGATGTAGCTTGATCAAAGAGGCAGCATGAATGGCAACTTCCATCGGACTCTTCGCTGTGAGGTCGGGTCGAAAGGTGCGATCGGCACGTTGGAGCCATATTTGATAATACACGCAGGCTCGGACAATCGGCCAGATCTTCAGATAGCCACGGATGTAGTATCCATCGGACGGCTTGGGCGTCTCGTAGAACATTTCCAGACAAGTCGACGGAAAGGAACACTCGAGCAGTCGCTGGATCGCCTTGAAGAAATACCAAACAGATTGACCATATCCACAAGAGAACAGGAAATGCTCGTACGTCTCATTGACACGACAGAAGACACACGTCGGCTTGGGGTCTTGGTACTGAAACAGATATTGCATGGCGTTGGCGCGGAGAAGGGTCTTGAAAATGAACTCTCCATATCGAGGGAGAATGTGGTCGGGTTGGAGGAAGGCGGCAAGTTGGGTAAGGCGCTTGGGGTCTTCGTAAAAGTTGGATGGCAGGTTGAGATGCTTGGTAGGAAGAATGGACGAGCTGACAGCTGGAGAAGCTCTGATCTTAGCCGATTTCGAAGTCGCAAGCGCCAACAAGATCGGACTCGAGTCAGGGTGAATCATCCAGTGCCATTCCATCCATTCAGAGCTTGGCGTCGGCAAGTGGAACACGGGAGCATCCTCTTCAGAAACAATCTCAAACAATCGTGATAACTTGGTCACCAAGATTGAGATCCATTGTTTCGTTGGAGGGACAAAATTGACTTGGCGGCAGGCACGGTTGATTTTGTCGAACAAGATCGAAGCTGGCCAAACTCGCTGACACGGAGTCAACAAATGCGACAACTTCGTGATGTGAAGCGAAGCCAATACATTGGCTTGGTCTTGCGTCGATGTAGAGCACTGATCGTATAGGTCTTCGAGTCCAGGCAGATACGAGTTGTGCCAAAGGGGAACATCCAAAGATGAGATGTGATTTGGACAGCCGTACGGAGTCCAGCGGGATTCAAACCAGCTACTCAATAAGGCTTTCCACATTGGAGTGATATTGGGATTCTTGTACAGTTGTCTGATGAATGCAGAAGAGCCATTTGCCAAGAGGAGATCTCGGGGGAACCCCATGGATGAAAAGCCTTCTCGAGGAGAGTATAGCCCGGCGTAATCCAGGCAGACATGGCAGACTTGCGGGGTGGGGTGGTGATGGCTTGAATGCATCTGATCATGACAGAGCGGTTGTGTTGTTGCCATAAAGCAAGTGCATGGTGCAGGCCTAAGCCACCGGACTTCTTCGGCATGAATAGGATCTCCTTTTTGATCAAACGGAGGCCATGGACAGAGGAGGATGGGTTGATTTCTTCACCATGCATAAATTGAAGCATGGCCTTGTCGATCTTTTTGGCCAGGTCTTTGTCGGCAGGGACAAAAGCCAGTTGGTACCATAACACAGGCAGACATATGCTGTGCAGGATAGTGACTTTTCCGGCCATGGTTCGAGCCTTGTAGAGCCACAAAGACAAGCGAGCCACAAACTTCTCATACACGTAATTGAAACGTGCCAATGGAGAAAGATTGGGCGCAACCAAGATACCAAGAGCCTTCACGGGACTGTCGGAAGTAACTTGTAGTGAGGCAAGGTTCCCATTCAACTGGCTGTAGGTCAGAATTTGGGTCTTGTCTACGTTGAGTCGGAAACCAGACTTGTCGCAAAAGGTTTGAACCAATGCAAGCTGCCGGTGGAGGCACGTCTCATTTGCCGCATAGAGTTGCGAGTCGTCGGCAAAGTAACTCCCAGTGTGGTAGCGATCCCCACACTTGATGCCATAGTTGGAGTGTTGCCGTAGGAGTTGGCACATCGGTTCCAAAGCGATCACAAACAGAAGTGGCGACAGTGGATCACCTTGCAACACACCGCGTGAGATGTGAACTTGCTTGGACAAGAAGCCGTTCACCAAGATGCGAGACTTGCGGCCCGAGTACAGTACGCGAACCATGTCAACAAAGGTTTCGGGAAAGCCATAGTGACGGAGGACGCGGAGCAAGTACGCGTGGTCCACGCGATCAAAAGCTTTCTCAAAGTCAAGCAGTGCCACCATCGAGGACGGACTGTGTAGTTTGATGTGGTGCAGCATGTCATCCAGTCGTGCAATATTGGTTTGGATATTGCTTCGACGGATAAAGCCTTGCTGGTCCGGGTGGATGATGTGTCGAATGTGGCGCTGGAGTCGATAAGCCAGAATACTCGTCAGGATTTTCACATCCGTGTTGAGTAGGCTAATGGGCCGATAGTTCTTGGCCTGTGACTTGGGGCCTTTCTTGTGCAGCAACACCAGCGTACTGACAAGTTGCATGGGAGTCAAGCGAGGGTGAGAATGGAGCTGGTGTGTGAATAGCAGCTCCAATACCAACGACCACTTGTGAGGTGCAAGTTTGAGGACTTCGAATGGCAGAGCGTTGGGACCTGGCGCTGAGTTCGAACTGCTGTGTCGAATAGCATGATAGAACTCGTTGGCGCGCAAGGGAGCCGACAGCTCTTTCTGGGCTTGCTCTGGCAGTTGCTTGTGTCGAGTCAATGGGGTCAGAAATGACGACACTTCAGATCGCTGCACCTCGGGAGCTGCAAACAAGTCCTTGTAGTAGTCGACCAGGACGTCAGACATGCCTTGTTGATTGGAGACAACATTTCCATTGACATCCACCAACTCTTTGAAGACTGTCTTCTTCAAGGGGGTAGGGACAGGGGACATGAAGTGGAACTTGGACGAGCGCTCTGCTTTGTACAAGTGAAGTTGGAACGCCTGGTCTTGACGAAACTGCTTGTCTCGATCTTGCAGCTCGTGAATTTGCTTTTGAAGGTCTCGCACTCGATCCACCAGCACTGCATCTTGACGCATGTTGGGGACTTGCAAAAGCGAAGCGATCTCGACAGCTAACTTCTTCAACGGCAGACGTTGTTTCTCCAATCGTTGAGAATGGTATTCTTTGAGTTGGGAGCGGATATCATTGACCAGCATGTCGTAGGCCTTGGAGATATTGTGGAATGTTGGAGACTTGTCCAAAAATCGATCCAGACATCCATGAACAATCTCGGCCGCTCGTGGTAGACGAAGTAGCCAAGTTGGAGCTTTCCATGATCCAGAGCCATGGCGCAATGTTTGACGCTTTGTGATGATACGACAAGCCACGTGGTCAGCCTGTGGAACGTGCGGCATGTGCGTCGCCTTCCAATGACAAAGACCCGCCAAGGTGGACGAACAAAAGATGTAGTCGAGTCGGTTGGTGAGTGTGGGACTTGTGAAGGCTCGTGCCACGGGGTTTTGACGGCGAAACAGATCCACCAGAGACAAACTGTGCATCCATTGTTCCAGTTGAAGGGTGCCGGCCATGGTGGAGGTACTGGGTCTCAACGAATCCAAATCTTTGTTGAGAGTGCAGTTGAAATCTCCTCCAACAATGTGGAGCGCATGTGGAGGAAAGTCGCGTGGCAATTCTTCGAAGTAACTTGCTCGTTCTTGGAAGGCTGCCGGCGCATAGATATTGTGGAGAACGACTGTCAGTGGACCCAGAGTACATCGCACTTGTAGATAACGACCACGAAGCACTGGTTTGTCATGAGGGACTTGAGTGGCGTTCTTCAAAGGAGAGTGAGGATGTATCAACGTAGCCAGACCTCCAGTGGCTGGCGACGTGGATACTTCAGGGTAAATAGGCTCTTCAAAGAACAAAGAGCCTTCGTGGTTTGTGATGCGTTGCCAATGGAACGCAACACGGTCGTGGAGACTTGGCGTGCGGAAACGGGTTTCTTGGATAAAGGAAACGTCGTGAACACTTGATAGTTTGTCGAGGATGTACCGATGACTGTTGGAGAAGCCATTGGTGTTGAGGGAGATGATTTGTGGGTCCCAGTCCACGAGTTCAGTTGGGACATCGGAGAAGTTGTTGTCACTCATCACGAGTACAGATGAAAATGAGTAGAATGGAGGGGTCAGAGGGGAGGTTGAAATGGATTGAAGCAGGGGATAGAAGCCTTAGAGTTGATCGTCCTCCAAATCGAGGGGATCAATTTCGTCGGCGTTCATGGAGTGGTGAGCTTTGCTGCAGAGCTCGTCGATGTGGTAATTGTTGGTGATGCTTTTGAGCATCGAGATGGCCGACAAGACGGGAGCCGGCAAAGTGAACTTCTCAAGATTGTCGCTGAAGTTTTCGATCAAAGCAAACAGCGACCAGTCCGTCAAGCAGTTGGTGTCAGGCAATCTTGTTGCTTCTTGGTTCAATAGAACAGTCAGTGCCTCCGAGTTTGTGTAGAGGTCTGGGGCCCGATTTGAGAGGAATAAGTCAATCGTAGCAAGTGCAAAGAGGATGCGCTTGATCTCTGGTATGTCCGTGGTCAATTCTTCGGACTTCCGAATTTGCCTCGTACCCCTCAAGTCAAGAAGTTATCAAGTGCCGCCGCGCTCAAAATGTCCAACGCCAACAGCTGTTCCGAGCTCCGTGAGACCAACACTCACGGAGTCACCATCATTCCAGGTATTGTATCACCTCACCCACTTTCGTCGTCCAATCAGGATGGCGGAAGTGGTGTGAGTAATGTCTCTACACCTAACCCTAGGGCCGAAGTGGAGGTCGAGTTCGACCCCAACAGCGTCTCTGGAGACCAATCTGCGTCTCGCTCCACCAGCGCTTCACCTGGTGCTCCACTCGCCGGAGTTCCAGGGGGGGTCAACCTCAGTGGGTCAGTGGTTGACCCCCAGACCACTGTCGTTAACTTGTCTAGCGAAGCCCTCACTCAGGAGGGCGAACCACTGGGGCCTTGTGCCTGTGGTGGCTGCTTCCCTGGACTCCAATTGGAGTCGATCCCCAGTGAAGGCGGCGAGAAAACGGGGTCCATGCCAGCCCTAGAGGCTACGAGGGCCCCCCCTATGGGCACACCCTGCGGTTCTGTCTACTTCCCCCCAGGGGCCTCTTCGGAGGGGCGGGGGCGGTATCCCGATTTGGGTTCTCGCCGGAGCAATGGTGTACCCCAGTCACCGTGCTGCGGGGATGGCATGGATTCCCCTTCTACCCCTGTCACTGGGGGTCTGGCCCCGGCCTTTCTCGTGACCAATGGGACTGAGCCAGCAGCCACCAACCGCGTCGCCCCCTGTGCTGAGCCTCCTAGAACGGGAGAGGAAGAAGAACAATCTCAAGAGGACGTGGACATGGTCTCTGGAGACGCCGAGGGGAAGGATTCTACTGAAACCGAGGCCTTAACCGACGAGGGAAATACTCAAATTCACTCGGAGGTTGATGGGTCAGGCGACATTAACGGCCAAGCGAAGCCGTGTGATACTCCTGGAGAAGTTATTCAAGAGGAACAATCGACAAACAATGACAATGAACAGTCAAATCAAGACATTGTCGACAAATCCGTTGCTCAAGGAAATGGCGCTGTTGACCCTCCTACCGCGGCAGACAAAATACAAGGCGATCAAGAGCAACAAAACGCTGAAAAGGCCAATCCATGGACGCAAAAGACTCCCGGCAAGGATTCAGCTTCGTCCAAGAAAGATTCCAAGCAAGGCAATGCCCCCAAAGGCGCGAAACATCGCAACACTGGTGCTCATGCTATTGCCGATGACGATATTGCGCGATGCGAGGCCATGGCGGACGCATTCTACAAAGACTCTGGTGACATGGACGCCTTCATTGAAAACATTTTGCTCACCCCCCAGTCCCAAGTGTACGAGCTCACAGTCAAGTTGGGCGAAGCCTACAAGGACTGGTCCGAAAAAGTCATCTGCGATCAATTTGTCAAGGAAAATCCTGGTTCGTTATGGGGCTCCAAATTTCCGAACATTTTGATCCACAAGAAGAACCCACAGACCATTGTGATCTCAAGTTACAACTTGTCTACGTGCGTGGAAATGGGAGGCACAACGTTTCGACTTGGTGGCAAAGACTTCCTGGTTCCCAAGTACTCGCGTTATGGCAACAACTACTACGTTACGTTCAACAAGGTCAGTCACCCTTCGATGGCCAAGGCGATTGTCAAGAAAATGGCTGCATTGACCAAGTCAGTGATAGCAGCATTCAACCCTACTGCTGGTCAGAACATCAAGTCGCCGCATTTGAGAGTCATTTTCAAGTCGTCTGCGCCTCCTGCAGTGCTGGTGCCAAAATCCGGCGACGCACTACGCGAAATCACCATTACGGATCCGTCGGGTCAGCCTTTTGTCGTCGTGTTTCAGCACAAGATCGCTGCTCTGAACAAGACATTGCCTCCGTCGATTGTTTCACGACGTGCAGAGGCCAAGGCTGAAAAAGCGAAGGCAAAAGCGGCCAAGGCAGCGGCAAAATCTCCTCCGTCAGGAGAAAAAGAACCTGAACATGATGGAGACGATCATGATCAAGACCCTGGAACAAATGCGGAAGGCGAGGCCGACTCAACTGAGGCATCTGGAGATCGTCAAGATGAACAACCACAGCCAACAGCTCCTTCTCATGGCTCTGATGTCGATATGTCTGGTGACAGCGATCCCCCTAACAACAATGGACAAGACAAACAACAAGAAGATGTGGAAATGTCTACCAACGAATCGCCCGCTCTTGCTCCACCAAGTGAGCAGCCCAAGAACTCGCTGGACCTTCAATTGGTAACGGGCTACCGGTCTGGACCAGCTCCAAAACGTACTTTGCCTTCGTCCCCACGTTTGGATCCCCTGCCGACATCCAACCGTTTTCATATCCTCGAAGAAGACGACGTGGAACTCTCGTTTGAAGACTTTGCAGTGCCTCGAATTGTATTGGAAGATTCAAGTGCGCCACGCCCGAAAAAGACCAAAGGCAAAGCGAAGAAACAACGACTTAACAAGTCTGCTGCAGCCCACCTCGAATTGGCGAAGAAGATCATTCGAGACAAGAAAGTCGAAGGCAGTATCACCGAATGTCAACGCATTTTGCGAGATGATCCTCAGCTCGTTGCACATGCTATGTACGCACAAGATGAAGACCCCAGTTTGTTTCAGTCACTTGTTGCAACCAAGACTATTGAGCGCAAGATGGCTTTGTTAAAAGCTCAAGGCAAGCCTCACAACTACAAACATCACGTCAACTTCATGGCTCAATACAAGATTCACCCGTCAGAAATCTTGGAAGAATTGACCACGGACATACCAGAGATCAAGCGCATCCTCTTTGCACTTGCTACGATTGACTTATTCCTCTCAAATCGGGCCCCAGACCTCTACACAAACTCGGAGGCACTGACTGTTCTATTGAACCAAGAAGCAACAAGATTGCCTGACACCAACTGCTTGACGGACTGGTCGCTGTTTGCTTTGATCGAAAACTTCAGCGACAATCTCGAGAAGTTCACTTTGCCGGCTCCCGTCTTGTCGGCCATCTCGATGCTCAAAAGCATCACCAACAATTACCACATCGACGAGCTCTGCAGCAAAGCTCACCACTCCATGAACGCCGACGAAATTGATCCCCTCGATTTGGAGGACGATCAACTCTAAGGCTTCTATCCCCTGCTTCAATCCATTTCAACCTCCCCTCTGACCCCTCCATTCTACTCATTTTCATCTGTACTCGTGATGAGTGACAACAACTTCTCCGATGTCCCAACTGAACTCGTGGACTGGGACCCACAAATCATCTCCCTCAACACCAATGGCTTCTCCAACAGTCATCGGTACATCCTCGACAAACTATCAAGTGTTCACGACGTTTCCTTTATCCAAGAAACCCGTTTCCGCACGCCAAGTCTCCACGACCGTGTTGCGTTCCATTGGCAACGCATCACAAACCACGAAGGCTCTTTGTTCTTTGAAGAGCCTATTTACCCTGAAGTATCCACGTCGCCAGCCACTGGAGGTCTGGCTACGTTGATACATCCTCACTCTCCTTTGAAGAACGCCACTCAAGTCCCTCATGACAAACCAGTGCTTCGTGGTCGTTATCTACAAGTGCGATGTACTCTGGGTCCACTGACAGTCGTTCTCCACAATATCTATGCGCCGGCAGCCTTCCAAGAACGAGCAAGTTACTTCGAAGAATTGCCACGCGACTTTCCTCCACATGCGCTCCACATTGTTGGAGGAGATTTCAACTGCACTCTCAACAAAGATTTGGATTCGTTGAGACCCAGTACCTCCACCATGGCCGGCACCCTTCAACTGGAACAATGGATGCACAGTTTGTCTCTGGTGGATCTGTTTCGCCGTCAAAACCCCGTGGCACGAGCCTTCACAAGTCCCACACTCACCAACCGACTTGACTACATCTTTTGTTCGTCCACCTTGGCGGGTCTTCGTCATTGGAAGGCGACGCACATGCCACACGTTCCACAGGCTGACCACGTGGCTTGTCGTATCATCACAAAGCGTCAAACATTGCGCCATGGCTCTGGATCATGGAAAGCTCCAACTTGGCTACTTCATCTACCACGAGCGGCCGAGATTGTTCATGGATGTCTGGATCGATTTTTGGACAAGTCTCCAACATTCCACAATATCTCCAAGGCCTACGACATACTGGTCAATGATATCCGCTCCCAACTCAAAGAATTCCATTCTCAACGATTGGAGAAACAACGTCTGCCGTTGAAGAAGTTAGCTGTCGAGATCGCTTCGCTTTTGCAAGTCCCCAACATGCGTCAAGATTCAGTGCTGGTGGATCGAGTGCGAGACCTTCAAAAGCAAATTCACGAGCTGCAAGATCGAGACAAGCAGTTTCGTCAAGACCAGGCGTTCCAACTTCACTTGTACAAAGCAGAGCGCTCGTCCAAGTTCCACTTCATGTCCCCTGTCCCTACCCCCTTGAAGAAGACAGTCTTCAAAGAGTTGGTGGTTAAATGAGTTGTATTAACCTTATTTTTGAGCAAAGGCCCTAATGACTTACTAATTTGCCTCGTACTGGATAAATAGAACTTGGAAAACAGAATATGGCAAAGTGGTCATTGAACAGGAGATGAAGTGAGTGAGCCGTCAGCTCACTCATGAAACGACACTGTCAGGAATGGCGTGTTGACGTAACCAGGGGTCCGAAGATAGATGCTTGAGCACATTGAATACCTTGGTGTATCCCTTCTTGAGAGGGAGATCAACCAGGAGCTGTTGTAGATGTAGCTTGATCAAAGAGGCAGCATGAATGGCAACTTCCATCGGACTCTTCGCTGTGAGGTCGGGTCGAAAGGTGCGATCGGCACGTTGGAGCCATATTTGATAATACACGCAGGCTCGGACAATCGGCCAGATCTTCAGATAGCCACGGATGTAGTATCCATCGGACGGCTTGGGCGTCTCGTAGAACATTTCCAGACACGTTGACGGAAAGGAACACTCGAGCAGTCGCTGGATTGTCTTGAAGGAATACCAAACAGATTGACCATATCCACAAGAGAACAGGAAATGCTCGTACGTCTCATTGACACGACAGAAGACACACGTCGGCTTGGGGTCTTGGTACTGAAACAGATATTGCATGGCGTTGGCGCGGAGAAGGGTCTTGAAAATGAACTCTCCATATCGAGGGAGAATGTGGTCGGGTTGGAGGAAGGCGGCAAGTTGGGTAAGGCGCTTGGGGTCTTCGTAAAAGTTGGATGGCAGGTTGAGATGCTTGGTAGGAAGAATGGACGAGCTGACAGCTGGAGAAGCTCTGATCTTAGCCGATTTCGAAGTCGCAAGCGCCAACAAGATCGGACTCGAGTCAGGGTGAATTATCCAGTGCCATTCCATCCATTCAGAGCTTGGCGTCGGCAAGTGGAACACGGGAGCATCCTCTTCAGAAACAATCTCAAACAATCGTGATAACTTGGTCACCAAGATTGAGATCCATTGTTTCGTTGGAGGGACAAAATTGGCTTGGCGGCAGGCACGGTTGATTTTGTCGAACAAGATCGAAGCTGGCCAAACTCGCTGACACGGAGTCAACAAATGCGACAACTTCGTGATGTGAAGCGAAGCCAATACATTGGCTTGGTCTTGCGTCGATGTAGAGCACTGATCGTATAGGTCTTCGAGTCCAGGCAGATACGAGTTGTGCCAAAGGGGAACATCCAAAGATGAGATGTGATTTGGACAGCCGTACGGAGTCCAGCGGGATTCAAACCAGCTACTCAATAAGGCTTTCCACATTGGAGTGATATTGGGATTCTTGTACAGTCGTCTGATGAATGCAGAAGAGCCATTTGCCAAGAGGAGATCTCGGGGGGAACCCCATGGATGAAAAGCCTTCTCGAGGAGAGTATAGCCCGGCGTAATCCAGGCGGACATGGCAGACTTGCGGGGTGGGGTGGTGATGGCTTGAATGCATCTGATCATGACAGAGCGGTTGTGTTGTTGCCATAAAGCAAGTGCATGGTGCAGGCCTAAGCCACCGGACTTCTTCGGCATGAATAGGATCTCCTTTTTGATCAAACGGAGGCCATGGACAGAGGAGGATGGGTTGATTTCTTCACCATGCATAAATTGAAGCATGGCCTTGTCGATCTTTTTGGCCAGGTCTTTGTCGGCAGGGACAAAAGCCAGTTGGTACCATAACACAGGCAGACATATGCTGTGCAGGATAGTGACTTTTCCGGCCATGGTTCGAGCCTTGTAGAGCCACAAAGACAAGCGAGCCACAAACTTCTCAAACACGTAATTGAAACGTGCCAATGGAGAAAGATTGGGCGCAACCAAGATACCAAGAGCCTTCACGGGACTGTCGGAAGTAACTTGTAGTGAGGCAAGGTTCCCATTCAACTGGCTGTAGGTCAGAATTTGGGTCTTGTCTACGTTGAGTCGGAAACCAGACTTGTCGCAAAAGGTTTGAACCAATGCAAGCTGCCGGTGGAGGCACGTCTCATTTGCCGCATAGAGTTGCGAGTCGTCGGCAAAGTAACTCCCAGTGTGGTAGCGATCCCCACACTTGATGCCATAGTTGGAGTGTTGCCGTAGGAGTTGGCACATCGGTTCCAAAGCGATCACAAACAGAAGTGGCGACAGTGGATCACCTTGCAACACACCGCGTGAGATGTGAACTTGCTTGGACAAGAAGCCGTTCACCAAGATGCGAGACTTGCGGCCCGAGTACAGTACGCGAACCATGTCAACAAAGGTTTCGGGAAAGCCATAGTGACGGAGGACGCGGAGCAAGTACGCGTGGTCCACGCGATCAAAAGCTTTCTCAAAGTCAAGCAGTGCCACCATCGAGGACGGACTGTGTAGTTTGATGTGGTGCAGCATGTCATCCAGTCGTGCAATATTGGTTTGGATATTGCTTCGACGGATAAAGCCTTGCTGGTCCGGGTGGATGATGTGTCGAATGTGGCGCTGGAGTCGATAAGCCAGAATACTCGTCAGGATTTTCACATCCGTGTTGAGTAGGCTAATGGGCCGATAGTTCTTGGCCTGTGACTTGGGGCCTTTCTTGTGCAGCAACACCAGCGTACTGACAAGTTGCATGGGAGTCAAGCGAGGGTGAGAATGGAGCTGGTGTGTGAATAGCAGCTCCAATACCAACGACCACTTGTGAGGTGCAAGTTTGAGGACTTCGAATGGCAGAGCGTTGGGACCTGGCGCTGAGTTCGAACTGCTGTGTCGAATAGCATGATAGAACTCGTTGGCGCGCAAGGGAGCCGACAGCTCTTTCTGGGCTTGCTCTGGCAGTTGCTTGTGTCGAGTCAATGGGGTCAGAAATGACGACACTTCGTCTCCAGATCGCTGCACCTCGGGAGCTGCAAACAAGTCCTTGTAGTAGTCGACCAGGACGTCAGACATGCCTTGTTGATTGGAGACAACATTTCCATTGACATCCACCAACTCTTTGAAGACTGTCTTCTTCAAGGGGGTAGGGACAGGGGACATGAAGTGGAACTTGGACGAGCGCTCTGCTTTATACAAGTGAAGTTGGAACGCCTGGTCTTGACGAAACTGCTTGTCTCGATCTTGCAGCTCGTGAATTTGCTTTTGAAGGTCTCGCACTCGATCCACCAGCACTGAATCTTGACGCATGTTGGGGACTTGCAAAAGCAAAGCGATCTCGACAGCTAACTTCTTCAACGGCAGACGTTGTTTCTCCAATCGTTGAGAATGGAATTCTTTGAGTTGGGAGCGGATATCATTGACCAGCATGTCGTAGGCCTTGGAGATATTGTGGAATGATGGAGACTTGTCCAAAAATCGATCCAGACATCCATGAACAATCTCGGCCGCTCGTGGTAGACGAAGTAGCCAAGTTGGAGCTTTCCATGATCCAGAGCCATGGCGCAATGTTTGACGCTTTGAGATGATACGACAAGCCACGTGGTCAGCCTGTGGAACGTGTGGCATGTGCGTCGCCTTCCAATGACGAAGACCCGCCAAGGTGGACGAACAAAAGATGTAGTCGAGTCGGTTGGTGAGTGTGGGACTTGTGAAGGCTCGTGCCACGGGGTTTTGACGGCGAAACAGATCCACCAGAGACAAACTGTGCATCCATTGTTCCAGTTGAAGGGTGCCGGCCATGGTGGAGGTACTGGGTCTCAACGAATCCAAATCTTTGTTGAGAGTGCAGTTGAAATCTCCTCCAACAATGTGGAGCGCATGTGGAGGAAAGTCGCGTGGCAATTCTTCGAAGTAACTTGCTCGTTCTTGGAAGGCTGCCGGCGCATAGATATTGTGGAGAACGACTGTCAGTGGACCCAGAGTACATCGCACTTGTAGATAACGACCACGAAGCACTGGTTTGTCATGAGGGACTTGAGTGGCGTTCTTCAAAGGAGAGTGAGGATGTATCAACGTAGCCAGACCTCCAGTGGCTGGCGACGTGGATACTTCAGGGTAAATAGGCTCTTCAAAGAACAAAGAGCCTTCGTGGTTTGTGATGCGTTGCCAATGGAACGCAACACGGTCGTGGAGACTTGGCGTGCGGAAACGGGTTTCTTGGATAAAGGAAACGTCGTGAACACTTGATAGTTTGTCGAGGATGTACCGATGACTGTTGGAGAAGCCATTGGTGTTGAGGGAGATGATTTGTGGGTCCCAGTCCACGAGTTCAGTTGGGACATCGGAGAAGTTGTTGTCACTCATCACGAGTACAGATGAAAATGAGTAGAATGGAGGGGTCAGAGGGGAGGTTGAAATGGATTGAAGCAGGGGATAGAAGCCTTAGAGTTGATCGTCCTCCAAATCGAGGGGATCAATTTCGTCGGCGTTCATGGAGTGGTGAGCTTTGCTGCAGAGCTCGTCGATGTGGTAATTGTTGGTGATGCTTTTGAGCATCGAGATGGCCGACAAGACGGGAGCCGGCAAAGTGAACTTCTCGAGATTGTCGCTGAAGTTTTCGATCAAAGCAAACAGCGACCAGTCCGTCAAGCAGTTGGTGTCAGGCAATCTTGTTGCTTCTTGGTTCAATAGAACAGTCAGTGCCTCCGAGTTTGTGTAGAGGTCTGGGGCCCGATTTGAGAGGAATAAGTCAATCGTAGCAAGTGCAAAGAGGATGCGCTTGATCTCTGGTATGTCCGTGGTCAATTCTTCCAAGATTTCTGACGGGTGAATCTTGTATTGAGCCATGAAGTTGACGTGATGTTTGTAGTTGTGAGGCTTGCCTTGAGCTTTTAACAAAGCCATCTTGCGCTCAATAGTCTTGGTTGCAACAAGTGACTGAAACAAACTGAGGTCTTCATCTTGTGCGTACATAGCATGTGCAACGAGCTGAGGATCATCTCGCAAAATGCGTTGACATTCGGTGATACTGCCTTCGACTTTCTTGTCTCGAATGATCTTCTTCGCCAATTCGAGGTGGGCTGCAGCAGACTTGTTAAGTCGTTGTTTCTTCGCTTTGCCTTTGGTCTTTTTCGGGCGTGGCGCACTTGAATCTTCCAATACAATTCGAGGCACTGCAAAGTCTTCAAACGAGAGTTCCACGTCGTCTTCTTCGAGGATATGAAAACGGTTGGATGTCGGCAGGGGATCCAAACGTGGGGACGAAGGCAAAGTACGTTTTGGAGCTGGTCCAGACCGGTAGCCCGTTACCAATTGAAGGTCCAGCGAGTTCTTGGGCTGCTCACTTGGTGGAGCAAGAGCGGGCGATTCGTTGGTAGACATTTCCACATCTTCTTGTTGTTTGTCTTGTCCATTGTTGTTAGGGTTAAATGAGTTGTATTAACCTTATTTTTGAGCAAAGGCCCTAATGACTTACTAATTTGCCTCGTACTGTATAAATAGAACTTGGAAAACAGAATATGGCAAAGTGGTCATTGAACAGGAGATGAAGTGAGTGAGCCGTCATGCTCACTCATGAAACGACACTGTCAGGAATGATGTGTTGACGTAACCAGGGGTCCGAAGATAGATGCTTGAGCACATTGAATACCTTGGTGTATCCCTTCTTGAGAGGGAGATCAACCAGGAGCTGTTGTAGATGTAGCTTGATCAAAGAGGCAGCATGAATGGCAACTTCCATCGGACTCTTCGCTGTGAGGTCGGGTCGAAAGGTGCGATCGGCACGTTGGAGCCATATTTGATAATACACGCAGGCTCGGACAATCGGCCAGATCTTCAGATAGCCACGGATGTAGTATCCATCGGACGGCTTGGGCGTCTCGTAGAACATTTCCAGACACGTGGACGGAAAGGAACACTCGAGCAGTCGCTGGATCGCCTTGAAGAAATACCAAACAGATTGACCATATCCACAAGAGAACAGGAAATGCTCGTACGTCTCATTGACACGACAGAAGACACACGTCGGCTTGGGGTCTTGGTACTGAAACAGATATTGCATGGCGTTGGCGCGGAGAAGGGTCTTGAAAATGAACTCTCGAGGGAGAATGTGGTCGGGTTGGAGGAAGGCGGCAAGTTGGGTAAGGCGCTTGGGGTCTTCGTAAAAGTTGGATGGCAGGTTGAGATGCTTGGTAGGAAGAATGGACGAGCTGGCAGCTGGAGAAGCTCTGATCTTAGCCGATTTCGAAGTCGCAAACGCCAACAAGATCGGACTCGAGTCAGGGTGAATTATCCAGTGCCATTCCATCCATTCAGAGCTTGGCGTCGGCAAGTGGAACACGGGAGCATCCTCTTCAGAAACAATCTCAAACAATCGTGATAACTTGGTCACCAAGATTGAGATCCATTGTTTCGTTGGAGGGACAAAATTGGCTTGGCGGCAGGCACGGTTGATTTTGTCGAACAAGATCGAAGCTGGCCAAACTCGCTGACACGGAGTCAACAAATGCGACAACTTCGTGATGTGAAGCGAAGCCAATACATTGGCTTGGTCTTGCGTCGATGTAGAGCACTGATCGTATAGGTCTTCGAGTCCAGGCAGATACGAGTTGTGCCAAAGGGGAACATCCAAAGATGAGATGTGATTTGGACAGCCGTACGGAGTCCAGCGGGATTCAAACCAGCTACTCAATAAGGCTTTCCACATTGGAGTGATATTGGGATTCTTGTACAGTCGTCTGATGAATGCAGAAGAGCCATTTGCCAAGAGGAGATCTCGGGGGGAACCCCATGGATGAAAAGCCTTCTCGAGGAGAGTATAGCCCGGCGTAATCCAGGCGGACATGGCAGACTTGCGGGGTGGGGTGGTGATGGCTTGAATGCATCTGATCATGACAGAGCGGTTGTGTTGTTGCCATAAAGCAAGTGCATGGTGCAGGCCTAAGCCACCGGACTTCTTCGGCATGAATAGGATCTCCTTTTTGATCAAACGGAGGCCATGGACAGAGGAGGATGGGTTGATTTCTTCACCATGCATAAATTGAAGCATGGCCTTGTCGATCTTTTTGGCCAGGTCTTTGTCGGCAGGGACAAAAGCCAGTTGGTACCATAACACAGGCAGACATATGCTGTGCAGGATAGTGACTTTTCCGGCCATGGTTCGAGCCTTGTAGAGCCACAAAGACAAGCGAGCCACAAACTTCTCAAACACGTAATTGAAACGTGCCAATGGAGAAAGATTCGGCGCAACCAAGATACCAAGAGCCTTCACGGGACTGTCGGAAGTAACTTGTAGTGAGGCAAGGTTCCCATTCAACTGGCTGTAGGTCAGAATTTGGGTCTTGTCTACGTTGAGTCGGAAACCAGACTTGTCGCAAAAGGTTTGAACCAATGCAAGCTGCCGGTGGAGGCACGTCTCATTTGCCGCATAGAGTTGCGAGTCGTCGGCAAAGTAACTCCCAGTGTGGTAGCGATCCCCACACTTGATGCCATAGTTGGAGTGTTGCCGTAGGAGTTGGCACATCGGTTCCAAAGCGATCACAAACAGAAGTGGCGACAGTGGATCACCTTGCAACACACCGCGTGAGATGTGAACTGGCTTGGACAAGAAGCCGTTCACCAAGATGCGAGACTTGCGGCCCGAGTACAGTACGCGAACCATGTCAACAAAGGTTTCGGGAAAGCCATAGTGACGGAGGACGCGGAGCAAGTACGCGTGGTCCACGCGATCAAAAGCTTTCTCAAAGTCAAGCAGTGCCACCATCGAGGACGGACTGTGTAGTTTGATGTGGTGCAGCATGTCATCCAGTCGTGCAATATTGGTTTGGATATTGCTTCGACGGATAAAGCCTTGCTGGTCCGGGTGGATGATGTGTCGAATGTGGCGCTGGAGTCGATAAGCCAGAATACTCGTCAGGATTTTCACATCCGTGTTGAGTAGGCTAATGGGCCGATAGTTCTTGGCCTGTGACTTGGGGCCTTTCTTGTGCAGCAACACCAGCGTACTGACAAGTTGCATGGGAGTCAAGCGAGGGTGAGAATGGAGCTGGTGTGTGAATAGCAGCTCCAATACCAACGACCACTTGTGAGGTGCAAGTTTGAGGACTTCGAATGGCAGAGCGTTGGGACCTGGCGCTGAGTTCGAACTGCTGTGTCGAATAGCATGATAGAACTCGTTGGCGCGCAAGGGAGCCGACAGCTCTTTCTGGGCTTGCTCTGGCAGTTGCTTGTGTCGAGTCAATGGGGTCAGAAATGACGACACTTCGTCTCCAGATCGCTGCACCTCGGGAGCTGCAAACAAGTCCTTGTAGTAGTCGACCAGGACGTCAGACATGCCTTGTTGATTGGAGACAACATTTCCATTGACATCCACCAAACATCCACCAACTCTTTGAAGACTGTCTTCTTCAAGGGGGTAGGGACAGGGGACATGAAGTGGAACTTGGACGAGCGCTCTGCTTTGTACAAGTGAAGTTGGAACGCCTGGTCTTGACGAAACTGCTTGTCTCGATCTTGCAGCTCGTGAATTTGCTTTTGAAGGTCTCGCACTCGATCCACCAGCACTGCATCTTGACGCATGTTGGGGACTTGCAAAAGCGAAGCGATCTCGACAGCTAACTTCTTCAACGGCAGACGTTGTTTCTCCAATCGTTGAGAATGGTATTCTTTGAGTTGGGAGCGGATATCATTGACCAGTATGTCGTAGGCCTTGGAGATATTGTGGAATGTTGGAGACTTGTCCAAAAATCGATCCAGACATCCATGAACAATCTCGGCCGCTCGTGGTAGACGAAGTAGCCAAGTTGGAGCTTTCCATGATCCAGAGCCATGGCGCAATGTTTGACGCTTTGTGATGATACGACAAGCCACGTGGTCAGCCTGTGGAACGTGCGGCATGTGCGTCGCCTTCCAATGACAAAGACCCGCCAAGGTGGACGAACAAAAGATGTAGTCGAGTCGGTTGGTGAGTGTGGGACTTGTGAAGGTTCTTGCCACGGGGTTTTGACGGCGAAACAGATCCACCAGAGACAAACTGTGCATCCATTGTTCCAGTTGAAGGGTGCCGGCCATGGTGGAGGTACTGGGTCTCAACGAATCCAAATCTTTGTTGAGAGTGCAGTTGAAATCTCCTCCAACAATGTGGAGCGCATGTGGAGGAAAGTCGCGTGGCAATTCTTCGAAGTAACTTGCTCGTTCTTGGAAGGCTGCCGGCGCATAGATATTGTGGAGAACGACTGTCAGTGGACCCAGAGTACATCGCACTTGTAGATAACGACCACGAAGCACTGGGTTGTCATGAGGGACTTGAGTGGCGTTCTTCAAAGGAGAGTGAGGATGTATCAACGTAGCCAGACCTCCAGTGGCTGGCGACGTGGATACTTCAGGGTAAATAGGCTCTTCAAAGAACAAAGAGCCTTCGTGGTTTGTGATGCGTTGCCAATGGAACGCAACACGGTCGTGGAGACTTGGCGTGCGGAAACGGGTTTCTTGGATAAAGGAAACGTCGTGAACACTTGATAGTTTGTCGAGGATGTACCGATGACTGTTGGAGAAGCCATTGGTGTTGAGGGAGATGATTTGTGGGTCCCAGTCCACGAGTTCAGTTGGGACATCGGAGAAGTTGTTGTCACTCATCACGAGTACAGATGAAAATGAGTAGAATGGAGGGGTCAGAGGGGAGGTTGAAATGGATTGAAGCAGGGGATAGAAGCCTTAGAGTTGATCGTCCTCCAAATCGAGGGGATCAATTTCGTCGGCGTTCATGGAGTGGTGAGCTTTGCTGCAGAGCTCGTCGATGTGGTAATTGTTGGTGATGCTTTTGAGCATCGAGATGGCCGACAAGACGGGAGCCGGCAAAGTGAACTTCTCGAGATTGTCGCTGAAGTTTTCGATCAAAGCAAACAGCGACCAGTCCGTCAAGCAGTTGGTGTCAGGCAATCTTGTTGCTTCTTGGTTCAATAGAACAGTCAGTGCCTCCGAGTTTGTGTAGAGGTCTGGGGCCCGATTTGAGAGGAATAAGTCAATCGTAGCAAGTGCAAAGAGGATGCGCTTGATCTCTGGTATGTCCGTGGTCAATTCTTCCAAGATTTCTGACGGGTGAATCTTGTATTGAGCCATGAAGTTGACGTGATGTTTGTAGTTGTGAGGCTTGCCTTGAGCTTTTAACAAAGCCATCTTGCGCTCAATAGTCTTGGTTGCAACAAGTGACTGAAACAAACTGAGGTCTTCATCTTGTGCGTACATAGCATGTGCAACGAGCTGAGGATCATCTCGCAAAATGCGTTGACATTCGGTGATACTGCCTTCGACTTTCTTGTCTCGAATGATCTTCTTCGCCAATTCGAGGTGGGCTGCAGCAGACTTGTCAAGTCGTTGTTTCTTCGCTTTGCCTTTGGTCTTTTTCGGGCGTGGCGCACTTGAATCTTCCAATACAATTCGAGGCACTGCAAAGTCTTCAAACGAGAGTTCCACGTCGTCTTCTTCGAGGATATGAAAACGGTTGGATGTCGGCAGGGGATCCAAACGTGGGGACGAAGGCAAAGTACGTTTTGGAGCTGGTCCAGACCGGTAGCCCGTTACCAATTGAAGGTCCAGCGAGTTCTTGGGCTGCTCACTTGGTGGAGCAAGAGCGGGCGATTCGTTGGTAGACATTTCCACATCTTCTTGTTGTTTGTCTTGTCCATTGTTGTTAGGGGGATCGCTGTCACCAGACATATCGACATCAGAGCCATGAGAAGGAGCTGTTGGCTGTGGTTGTTCATCTTGACGATCTCCAGATGCCTCAGTTGAGTCGGCCTCGCCTTCCGCATTTGTTCCAGGGTCTTGGTCATGATCGTCTCCATCATGTTCAGGTTCTTTTTCTCCTGACGGAGGAGATTTTGCCGCTGCCTTGGCCGCTTTTGCCTTCGCTTTTTCAGCCTTGGCCTCTGCACGTCGTGAAACAATCGACGGAGGCAATGTCTTGTTCAGAGCAGCGATCTTGTGCTGAAACACGACGACAAAAGGCTGACCCGACGGATCCGTAATGGTGATTTCGCGTAGTGCGTCGCCGGATTTTGGCACCAGCACTGCAGGAGGCGCAGACGACTTGAAAATGACTCTCAAATGCGGCGACTTGATGTTCTGACCAGCAGTAGGGTTGAATGCTGCTATCACTGACTTGGTCAATGCAGCCATTTTCTTGACAATTGCCTTGGCCATCGAAGGGTGACTGACCTTGTTGAACGTAACGTAGTAGTTGTTGCCATAACGCGAGTATTTGGGAACCAGGAAGTCTTTGCCACCAAGTCGAAACGTTGTGCCTCCCATTTCCACGCACGTAGACAAGTTGTAACTTGAGATCACAATGGTCTGTGGGTTCTTCTTGTGGATCAAAATGTTCGGAAATTTGGAGCCCCATAACGAACCAGGATTTTCCTTGACAAATTGATCGCAGATGACTTTTTCGGACCAGTCCTTGTAGCCTTCGCCCAACTTGACTGTGAGCTCGTACACTTGGGACTGGGGGGTGAGCAAAATGTTTTCAATGAAGGCGTCCATGTCACCAGAGTCTTTGTAGAATGCGTCCGCCATGGCCTCGCATCGCGCAATATCGTCATCGGCAACAGCATGAGCACCAGTGTTGCGGTGTTTTGCGCCTTTGGGAGCATTGCCTTGCTTGGAATCTTTCTTGGACGAAGCTGAATCCTTGCCGGGAGTCTTTTGCGTCCATGGATTGGCCTTTTCAGCGTTTTGTTGCTCTTGATCGCCTTGTATTTTGTCTGCCGTGGAAGGAGGGTCAACAGCGCCATTTCTTGAGCAACGGATTTGTCGACAATGTCTTGATTTGACTGGTCATTGTCATTGTTTGTCGATTGTTCCTCTTGAATAACTTCTCCAGGAGTATCACACGACTTCGCTTGGCCGTTAATGTCGCCTGACCCATCAACCTCCGAGTCTTGTTCGACAAAATCAACCGTGCCTGCCGCCAAGCCAATTTTGTCCCTCCAACGAAACAATGGATCTCAATCTTGGTGACCAAGTTATCACGATTGTTTGAGATTGTTTCTGAAGAGGATGCTCCCGTGTTCCACTTGCCGACGCCAAGCTCTGAATGGATGGAATGGCACTGGATAATTCACCCTGACTCGAGTCCGATCTTGTTGGCGCTTGCGACTTCGAAATCGGCTAAGATCAGAGCTTCTCCAGCTGTCAGCTCGTCCATTCTTCCTACCAAGCATCTCAACCTGCCATCCAACTTTTACGAAGACCCCAAGCGCCTTACCCAACTTGCCGCCTTCCTCCAACCCGACCACATTCTCCCTCGATATGGAGAGTTCATTTTCAAGACCCTTCTCCGCGCCAACGCCATGCAATATCTGTTTCAGTACCAAGACCCCAAGCCGACGTGTGTCTTCTGTCGTGTCAATGAGACGTACGAGCATTTCCTGTTCTCTTGTGGATATGGTCAATCTGTTTGGTATTTCTTCAAGGCGATCCAGCGACTGCTCGAGTGTTCCTTTCCGTCGACTTGTCTGGAAATGTTCTACGAGACGCCCAAGCCGTCCGATGGATACTACATCCGTGGCTATCTGAAGATCTGGCCGATTGTCCGAGCCTGCGTGTATTATCAAATATGGCTCCAACGTGCCGATCGCACCTTTCGACCCGACCTCACAGCGAAGAGTCCGATGGAAGTTGCCATTCATGCTGCCTCTTTGATCAAGCTACATCTACAACAGCTCCTGGTTGATCTCCCTCTCAAGAAGGGATACACCAAGGTATTCAATGTGCTCAAGCATCTTCGGACCCCTGGTTACGTCAACACATCATTCCTGACAGCGTCGTTTCATGAGTGAGCTAACGGCTCACTCACTTCATCTCCTGTTCAATGACCACTTTGCCATATTCTGTTTTCCAAGTTCTATTTATACAGTACGAGGCAAATTAGTAAGTCATTAGGGCCTTTGCTCAAAAATAAGGTTAATACAACTCATTTAACCATCAACCTCCGAGTGAATTTGAGTATTTCCCTCGTCGGTTAAGGCCTCGGTTTCAGTAGAATCCTTCCCCTCGGCGTCTCCAGAGACCATATCCACGTCCTCTTGAGATTGTTCTTCTTCCTCTCCCGTTCTAGGAGGCTCAGCACAGGGGGCGACGCGGTTGGTGGCTGCTGGCTCAGTCCCATTGGTCACGAGAAAGGCCGGGGCCAGACCCCCAGTGACAGGGGTAGAAGGGGAATCCATGCCATCCCCGCAGCACGGTGACTGGGGTACACCATTGCTCCGGCGAGAACCCAAATCGGGATACCGCCCCCGCCCCTCCGAAGAGGCCCCTGGGGGGAAGTAGACAGAACCGCAGGGTGTGCCCATAGGGGGGGCCCTCGTAGCCTCTAGGGCTGGCATGGACCCCGTTTTCTCGCCGCCTTCACTGGGGATCGACTCCAATTGGAGTCCAGGGAAGCAGCCACCACAGGCACAAGGCCCCAGTGGTTCGCCCTCCTGAGTGAGGGCTTCGCTAGACAAGTTAACGACAGTGGTCTGGGGGTCAACCACTGACCCACTGAGGTTGACCCCCCCTGGAACTCCGGCGAGTGGAGCACCAGGTGAAGCGCTGGTGGAGCGAGACGCAGATTGGTCTCCAGAGACGCCATTGGGGTCGAACTCGACCTCCACTTCGGCCCTAGGGTTAGGTGTAGAGACATTACTCACACCACTTCCGCCATCCTGATTGGACGACGAAAGTGGGTGAGGTGATACAATACCTGGAATGATGGTGACTCCGTGAGTGTTGGTCTCACGGAGCTCGGAACAGCTGTTGGCGTTGGACATTTTGAGCGCGGCGGCACTTGATAACTTCTTGACTTGAGGGGTACGAGGCAAATTCGGAAGTCCCATTGTTGTTAGGGGGATCAAAGAGTTGGTGGATGTCAATGGAAATGTTGTCTCCAATCAACAAGGCATGTCTGACGTCCTGGTCGACTACTACAAGGACTTGTTTGCAGCTCCCGAGGTGCAGCGATCTGGAGACGAAGTGTCGTCATTTCTGACCCCATTGACTCGACACAAGCAACTGCCAGAGCAAGCCCAGAAAGAGCTGTCGGCTCCCTTGCGCGCCAACGAGTTCTATCATGCTATTCGACACAGCAGTTCGAACTCAGCGCCAGGTCCCAACGCTCTGCCATTCGAAGTCCTCAAACTTGCACCTCACAAGTGGTCGTTGGTATTGGAGCTGCTATTCACACACCAGCTCCATTCTCACCCTCGCTTGACTCCCATGCAACTTGTCAGTACGCTGGTGTTGCTGCACAAGAAAGGCCCCAAGTCACAGGCCAAGAACTATCGGCCCATTAGCCTACTCAACACGGATGTGAAAATCCTGACGAGTATTCTGGCTTATCGACTCCAGCGCCACATTCGACACATCATCCACCCGGACCAGCAAGGCTTTATCCGTCGAAGCAATATCCAAACCAATATTGCACGACTGGATGACATGCTGCACCACATCAAACTACACAGTCCGTCCTCGATGGTGGCACTGCTTGACTTTGAGAAAGCTTTTGATCGCGTGGACCACGCGTACTTGCTCCGCGTCCTCCGTCACTATGGCTTTCCCGAAACCTTTGTTGACATGGTTCGCGTACTGTACTCGGGCCGCAAGTCTCGCATCTTGGTGAACGGCTTCTTGTCCAAGCCAGTTCACATCTCACGCGGTGTGTTGCAAGGTGATCCACTGTCGCCACTTCTGTTTGTGATCGCTTTGGAACCGATGTGCCAACTCCTACGGCAACACTCCAACTATGGCATCAAGTGTGGGGATCGCTACCACACTGGGAGTTACTTTGCCGACGACTCGCAACTCTATGCTGCAAATGAGACGTGCCTCCACCGGCAGCTTGCATTGGTTCAAACCTTTTGCGACAAGTCTGGTTTCCGACTCAACGTAGACAAGACCCAAATTCTGACCTACAGCCAGTTGAATGGGAACCTTGCCTCACTACAAGTTACTTCCGACAGTCCCGTGAAGGCTCTTGGTATCTTGGTTGCGCCCAATCTTTCTCCATTGGCACGTTTCAATTACGTGTTTGAGAAGTTTGTGGCTCGCTTGTCTTTGTGGCTCTACAAGGCTCGAACCATGGCCGGAAAAGTCACTATCCTGCACAGCATATGTCTGCCTGTGTTATGGTACCAACTGGCTTTTGTCCCTGCCGACAAAGACCTGGCGAAAAAGATCGACAAGGCCATGCTTCAATTTATGCATGGTGAAGAAATCAACCCATCCTCCTCTGTCCATGGCCTCCGTTTGATCAAAAAGGAGATCCTATTCATGCCGAAGAAGTCCGGTGGCTTAGGCCTGCACCATGCACTTGCTTTATGGCAACAACACAACCGCTCTGTCATGATCAGATGCATTCAAGCCATCACCACCCCACCCCGCAAGTCTGCCATGTCCGCCTGGATTACGCCGGGCTATACTCTCCTCGAGAAGGCTTTTCATCCATGGGGTTCCCCCCGAGATCTCCTCTTGGCGAATGGTACTTCTGCATTCATCAGACAACTGTACAAGAATCCCAATATCACTCCAATGTGGAAAGCCTTATTGAGTAGCTGGTTTGAATCCCGCTGGACTCCGTACGGCTGTCCAAATCACATCTCATCTTTGGATGTTCCCCTTTGGCACAACTCGTATCTGCCTGGACTCGAAGACCTATACGATCAGTGCTCTACATCGACGCAAGACCAAGCCAATGTATTGGCGTCGCTTCACATCACGAAGTTGTCGCATTTGTTGACTCCGTGTCAGCGAGTTTGGCCAGCTTCGATCTTGTTCGACAAAATCAACCGTGCCTGCCGCCAAGCCAATTTTGTCCCTCCAACGAAACAATGGATCTCAATCTTGGTGACCAAGTTATCACGATTGTTTGAGATTGTTTCTGAAGAGGATGCTCCCGTGTTCCACTTGCCGACGCCAAGCTCTGAATGGATGGAATGGCACTGGATGATTCACCCTGACTCGAGTCCGATCTTGTTGGCGTTTGCGACTTCGAAATCGGCTAAGATCAGAGCTTCTCCAGCTGTCAGCTCGTCCATTCTTCCTACCAAGCATCTCAACCTGCCATCCAACTTTTATGAAGACCCCAAGCGCCTTACCCAACTTGCCGCCTTCCTCCAACCCGACCACATTCTCCCTCGATATGGAGAGTTCATTTTCAAGACCCTTCTCCGCGCCAACGCCATGCAATATCTGTTTCAGTACCAAGACCCCAAGCCGACGTGTGTCTTCTGTCGTGTCAATGAGACGTACGAGCATTTCCTGTTCTCTTGTGGATATGGTCAATCTGTTTGGTATTTCTTCAAGGCGATCCAGCGACTGCTCGAGTGTTCCTTTCCGTCGACTTGTCTGGAAATGTTCTACGAGACGCCCAAGCCGTCCGATGGATACTACATCCGTGGCTATCTGAAGATCTGGCCGATTGTCCGAGCCTGCGTGTATTATCAAATATGGCTCCAACGTGCCGATCGCACCTTTCGACCCGACCTCACAGCGAAGAGTCCGATGGAAGTTGCCATTCATGCTGCCTCTTTCATCAAGCTACATCTACAACAGCTCCTGGTTGATCTCCCTCTCAAGAAGGGATACACCAAGGTATTCAATGTGCTCAAGCATCTATCTTCGGATCCCTGGTTACGTCAACACATCATTCCTAACAGCGTCGTTTCATGAGTGAGCATGACGGCTCACCACTTCGTCTCCTGTTCAATGACCACTTTGCCATATTCTGTTTTCCAAGTTCTATTTATACAGTACGAGGCAAATTAGTAAGTCATTAGGGCCTTTGCTCAAAAATAAGGTTAATACAACTCATTTAATCATGGCTCAATACAAGATTCACCCGTCAGAAATCTTGGAAGAATTGACCACGGACATACCAGAGATCAAGCGCATCCTCTTTGCACTTGCTACGATTGACTTATTCCTCTCAAATCGGGCCCCAGACCTCTACACAAACTCGGAGGCACTGACTGTTCTATTGAACCAAGAAGCAACAAGATTGCCTGACACCAACTGCTTGACGGACTGGTCGCTGTTTGCTTTGATCGAAAACTTCAGCGACAATCTCGAGAAGTTCACTTTGCCGGCTCCCGTCTTGTCGGCCATCTCGATGCTCAAAAGCATCACCAACAATTACCACATCGACGAGCTCTGCAGCAAAGCTCACCACTCCATGAACGCCGACGAAATTGATCCCCTCGATTTGGAGGACGATCAACTCTAAGGTTAAATGAGTTGTATTAACCTTATTTTTGAGCAAAGGCCCTAATGACTTACTAATTTGCCTCGTACTGTATAAATAGAACTTGGAAAACAGAATATGGTTAAATGAGTTGTATTAACCTTATTTTTGAGCAAAGGCCCTAATGACTTACTAATTTGCCTCGTACTGGATAAATAGAACTTGGAAAACAGAATATGGCAAAGTGGTCATTGAACAGGAGATGAAGTGGTGAGCCGTCAGCTCACTCATGAAACGACGCTGTCAGGAATGGCGTGTTGACGTAACCAGGGGTCCGAAGATAGATGCTTGAGCACATTGAATACCTTGGTGTATCCCTTCTTGAGAGGGAGATCAACCAGGAGCTGTTGTAGATGTAGCTTGATCAAAGAGGCAGCATGAATGGCAACTTCCATCGGACTCTTCGCTGTGAGGTCGGGTCGAAAGGTGCGATCGGCACGTTGGAGCCATATTTGATAATACACGCAGGCTCGGACAATCGGCCAGATCTTCAGATAGCCACGGATGTAGTATCCATCGGACGGCTGGGGCGTCTCGTAGAACATTTCCAGACACGTGGACGGAAAGGAACACTCGAGCAGTCGCTGGATCGCCTTGAAGAAATACCAAACAGATTGACCATATCCACAAGAGAACAGGAAATGCTCGTACGTCTCATTGACACGACAGAAGACACACGTCGGCTTGGGGTCTTGGTACTGAAACAGATATTGCATGGCGTTGGCGCGGAGAAGGGTCTTGAAAATGAACTCTCCATATCGAGGGAGGATGTGGTCGGGTTGGAGGAAGGCGGCAAGTTGGGTAAGGCGCTTGGGGTCTTCGTAAAAGTTGGATGGCAGGTTGAGATGCTTGGTAGGAAGAATGGACGAGCTGGCAGCTGGAGAAGCTCTGATCTTAGCCGATTTCGAAGTCGCAAACGCCAACAAGATCGGACTCGAGTCAGGGTGAATCATCCAGTGCCATTCCATCCATTCAGAGCTTGGCGTCGGCAAGTGGAACACGGGAGCATCCTCTTCAGAAACAATCTCAAACAATCGTGATAACTTGGTCACCAAGATTGAGATCCATTGTTTCGTTGGAGGGACAAAATTGGCTTGGCGGCAGGCACGGTTGATTTTGTCGAACAAGATCGAAGCTGGCCAAACTCGCTGACACGGAGTCAACAAATGCGACAACTTCGTGATGTGAAGCGAAGCCAATACATTGGCTTGGTCTTGCGTCGATGTAGAGCACTGATCGTATAGGTCTTCGAGTCCAGGCAGATACGAGTTGTGCCAAAGGGGAACATCCAAAGATGAGATGTGATTTGGACAGCCGTACGGAGTCCAGCGGGATTCAAACCAGCTACTCAATAAGGCTTTCCACATTGGAGTGATATTGGGATTCTTGTACAGTTGTCTGATGAATGCAGAAGTACCATTCGCCAAGAGGAGATCTCGGGGGGAACCCCATGGATGAAAAGCCTTCTCGAGGAGAGTATAGCCCGGCGTAATCCAGGCGGACATGGCAGACTTGCGGGGTGGGGTGGTGATGGCTTGAATGCATCTGATCATGACAGAGCGGTTGTGTTGTTGCCATAAAGCAAGTGCATGGTGCAGGCCTAAGCCACCGGACTTCTTCGGCATGAATAGGATCTCCTTTTTGATCAAACGGAGGCCATGGACAGAGGAGGATGGGTTGATTTCTTCACCATGCATAAATTGAAGCATGGCCTTGTCGATCTTTTTCGCCAGGTCTTTGTCGGCAGGGACAAAAGCCAGTTGGTACCATAACACAGGCAGACATATGCTGTGCAGGATAGTGACTTTTCCGGCCATGGTTCGAGCCTTGTAGAGCCACAAAGACAAGCGAGCCACAAACTTCTCAAACACGTAATTGAAACGTGCCAATGGAGAAAGATTGGGCGCAACCAAGATACCAAGAGCCTTCACGGGACTGTCGGAAGTAACTTGTAGTGAGGCAAGGTTCCCATTCAACTGGCTGTAGGTCAGAATTTGGGTCTTGTCTACGTTGAGTCGGAAACCAGACTTGTCGCAAAAGGTTTGAACCAACAAGCTGCCGGTGGAGGCACGTCTCATTTGCCGCATAGAGTTGCGAGTCGTCGGCAAAGTAACTCCCAGTGTGGTAGCGATCCCCACACTTGATGCCATAGTTGGAGTGTTGCCGTAGGAGTTGGCACATCGGTTCCAAAGCGATCACAAACAGAAGTGGCGACAGTGGATCACCTTGCAACACACCGCGTGAGATGTGAACTGGCTTGGACAAGAAGCCGTTCACCAAGATGCGAGACTTGCGGCCCGAGTACAGTACGCGAACCATGTCAACAAAGGTTTCGGGAAAGCCATAGTGACGGAGGACGCGGAGCAAGTACGCGTGGTCCACGCGATCAAAAGCTTTCTCAAAGTCAAGCAGTGCCACCATCGAGGACGGACTGTGTAGTTTGATGTGGTGCAGCATGTCATCCAGTCGTGTAATATTGGTTTGGATATTGCTTCGACGGATAAAGCCTTGCTGGTCCGGGTGGATGATGTGTCGAATGTGGCGCTGGAGTCGATAAGCCAGAATACTCGTCAGGATTTCACATCCGTGTTGAGTAGGCTAATGGGCCGATAGTTCTTGGCTTGTGACTTGGGGCCTTTCTTGTGCAGCAACACCAGCGTACTGACAAGTTGCATGGGAGTCAAGCGAGGGTGAGAATGGAGCTGGTGTGTGAATAGCAGCTCCAATACCAACGACCACTTGTGAGGTGCAAGTTTGAGGACTTCGAATGGCAGAGCGTTGGGACCTGGCGCTGAGTTCGAACTGCTGTGTCGAATAGCATGATAGAACTCGTTGGCGCGCAAGGGAGCCGACAGCTCTTTCTGGGCTTGCTCTGGCAGTTGCTTGTGTCGAGTCAATGGGGTCAGAAATGACGACACTTCGTCTCCAGATCGCTGCACGTCGGGAGCTGCAAACAAGTCCTTGTAGTAGTCGACCAGGACGTCAGACATGCCTTGTTGATTGGAGACAACATTTCCATTGACATCCACCAAACATCCACCAACTCTTTGAAGACTGTCTTCTTCAAGGGGGTAGGGACAGGGGACATGAAGTGGAACTTGGACGAGCGCTCTGCTTTGTACAAGTGAAGTTGGAACGCCTGGTCTTGACGAAACTGCTTGTCTCGATCTTGCAGCTCGTGAATTTGCTTTTGAAGGTCTCGCACTCGATCCACCAGCACTGCATCTTGACGCATGTTGGGGACTTGCAAAAGCGAAGCGATCTCGACAGCTAACTTCTTCAACGGCAGACGTTGTTTCTCCAATCGTTGAGAATGGAATTCTTTGAGTTGGGAGCGGATATCATTGACCAGCATGTCGTAGGCCTTGGAGATATTGTGGAATGATGGAGACTTGTCCAAAAATCGATCCAGACATCCATGAACAATCTCGGCCGCTCGTGGTAGACGAAGTAGCCAAGTTGGAGCTTTCCATGATCCAGAGCCATGGCGCAATGTTTGACGCTTTGAGATGATACGACAAGCCACGTGGTCAGCCTGTGGAACGTGTGGCATGTGCGTCGCCTTCCAATGACGAAGACCCGCCAAGGTGGACGAACAAAAGATGTAGTCGAGTCGGTTGGTGAGTGTGGGACTTGTGAAGGTTCTTGCCACGGGGTTTTGACGGCGAAACAGATCCACCAGAGACAAACTGTGCATCCATTGTTCCAGTTGAAGGGTGCCGGCCATGGTGGAGGTACTGGGTCTCAACGAATCCAAATCTTTGTTGAGAGTGCAGTTGAAATCTCCTCCAACAATGTGGAGCGCATGTGGAGGAAAGTCGCGTGGCAATTCTTCGAAGTAACTTGCTCGTTCTTGGAAGGCTGCCGGCGCATAGATATTGTGGAGAACGACTGTCAGTGGACCCAGAGTACATCGCACTTGTAGATAACGACCACGAAGCACTGGGTTGTCATGAGGGACTTGAGTGGCGTTCTTCAAAGGAGAGTGAGGATGTATCAACGTAGCCAGACCTCCAGTGGCTGGCGACGTGGATACTTCAGGGTAAATAGGCTCTTCAAAGAACAAAGAGCCTTCGTGGTTTGTGATGCGTTGCCAATGGAACGCAACACCGTCGTGGAGACTTGGCGTGCGGAAACGGGTTTCTTGGATAAAGGAAACGTCGTGAACACTTGATAGTTTGTCGAGGATGTACCGATGACTGTTGGAGAAGCCATTGGTGTTGAGGGAGATGATTTGTGGGTCCCAGTCCACGAGTTCAGTTGGGACATCGGAGAAGTTGTTGTCACTCATCACGAGTACAGATGAAAATGAGTAGAATGGAGGGGTCAGAGGGGAGGTTGAAATGGATTGAAGCAGGGGATAGAAGCCTTAGAGTTGATCGTCCTCCAAATCGAGGGGATCAATTTCGTCGGCGTTCATGGAGTGGTGAGCTTTGCTGCAGAGCTCGTCGATGTGGTAATTGTTGGTGATGCTTTTGAGCATCGAGATGGCCGACAAGACGGGAGCCGGCAAAGTGAACTTCTCGAGATTGTCGCTGAAGTTTTCGATCAAAGCAAACAGCGACCAGTCCGTCAAGCAGTTGGTGTCAGGCAATCTTGTTGCTTCTTGGTTCAATAGAACAGTCAGTGCCTCCGAGTTTGTGTAGAGGTCTGGGGCCCGATTTGAGAGGAATAAGTCAATCGTAGCAAGTGCAAAGAGGATGCGCTTGATCTCTGGTATGTCCGTGGTCAATTCTTCCAAGATTTCTGACGGGTGAATCTTGTATTGAGCCATGAAGTTGACGTGATGTTTGTAGTTGTGAGGCTTGCCTTGAGCTTTTAACAAAGCCATCTTGCGCTCAATAGTCTTGGTTGCAACAAGTGACTGAAACAAACTGAGGTCTTCATCTTGTGCGTACATAGCATGTGCAACGAGCTGAGGATCATCTCGCAAAATGCGTTGACATTCGGTGATACTGCCTTCGACTTTCTTGTCTCGAATGATCTTCTTCGCCAATTCGAGGTGGGCTGCAGCAGACTTGTCAAGTCGTTGTTTCTTCGCTTTGCCTTTGGTCTTTTTCGGGCGTGGCGCACTTGAATCTTCCAATACAATTCGAGGCACTGCAAAGTCTTCAAACGAGAGTTCCACGTCGTCTTCTTCGAGGATATGAAAACGGTTGGATGTCGGCAGGGGATCCAAACGTGGGGACGAAGGCAAAGTACGTTTTGGAGCTGGTCCAGACCGGTAGCCCGTTACCAATTGAAGGTCCAGCGAGTTCTTGGGCTGCTCACTTGGTGGAGCAAGAGCGGGCGATTCGTTGGTAGACATTTCCACATCTTCTTGTTGTTTGTCTTGTCCATTGTTGTTAGGGGGATCGCTGTCACCAGACATATCGACATCAGAGCCATGAGAAGGAGCTGTTGGCTGTGGTTGTTCATCTTGACCATCTTCAGATGCCTCAGTTGAGTCGGCCTTGCCTTCCGCATTTGTTCCAGGGTCTTGATCATGATCGTCTCCATCAGGTTCAGGTTCTTTTTCTCCTGACGGAGGAGATTTTGCCGCTGCCTTGGCCGCTTTTGCCTTCGCTTTTTCAGCCTTGGCCTCTGCACGTCGTGAAACAATCGACGGAGGCAATGTCTTGTTCAGAGCAGCGATCTTGTGCTGAAACACGACGACAAAAGGCTGACCCGACGGATCCGTAATGGTGATTTCGCGTAGTGCGTCGCCGGATTTTGGCACCAGCACTGCAGGAGGCGCAGACGACTTGAAAATGACTCTCAAATGCGGCGACTTGATGTTCTGACCAGCAGTAGGGTTGAATGCTGCTATCACTGACTTGGTCAATGCAGCCATTTTCTTGACAATTGCCTTGGCCATCGAAGGGTGACTGACCTTGTTGAACGTAACGTAGTAGTTGTTGCCATAACGCGAGTATTTGGGAACCAGGAAGTCTTTGCCACCAAGTCGAAACGTTGTGCCTCCCATTTCCACGCATGTAGACAAGTTGTAACTTGAGATCACAATGGTCTGTGGGTTCTTCTTGTGGATCAAAATGTTCGGAAATTTGGAGCCCCATAACGAACCAGGATTTTCCTTGACAAATTGATCGCAGATGACTTTTTCGGACCAGTCCTTGTAGGCTTCGCCCAACTTGACTGTGAGCTCGTACACTTGGGACTGGGGGGTGAGCAAAATGTTTTCAATGAAGGCGTCCATGTCACCAGAGTCTTTGTAGAATGCGTCCGCCATGGCCTCGCATCGCGCAATATCGTCATCGGCAATAGCATGAGCACCAGTGTTGCGATGTTTCGCGCCTTTGGGGGCATTGCCTTGCTTGGAATCTTTCTTGGACGAAGCTGAATCCTTGCCGGGAGTCTTTTGCGTCCATGGATTGGCCTTTTCAGCGTTTTGTTGCTCTTGATCGCCTTGTATTTTGTCTGCCGCGGTAGGAGGATCAACAGCGCCATTTCCTTGAGCAACGGATTTGTCGACAATGTCTTGATTTGACTGGTCATTGTCATTGTTTGTCGATTGTTCCTCTTGAATAACTTCTCCAGGAGTATCACACGACTTCGCTTGGCCGTTAATGTCGCCTGACCCATCAACCTCAGAGTGAATTTGAGTATTTCCCTCGTCGGTTAAGGCCTCGGTTTCAGTAGAATCCTTCCCCTCGGCGTCTCCAGAGACCATATCCACGTCCTCTTGAGATTTTTCTTCTTCCTCTCCCGTTCTAGGAGGCTCAGCACAGGGGGCGACGCGGTTGGTGGCTGCTGGCTCAGTCCCATTGGTCACGAGAAAGGCCGGGGCCAGACCCCCAGTGACAGGGGTAGAAGGGGAATCCATGCCATCCCCGCAGCACGGTGACTGGGGTACACCATTGCTCCGGCGAGAACCCAAATCGGGATACCGCCCCCGCCCCTCCGAAGAGGCCCCTGGGGGGAAGTAGACAGAACCGCAGGGTGTGCCCATAGGGGGGGCCCTCGTAGCCTCTAGGGCTGGCATGGACCCCGTTTTCTCGCCGCCTTCACTGGGGATCGACTCCAATTGGAGTCCAGGGAAGCAGCCACCACAGGCACAAGGCCCCAGTGGTTCGCCCTCCTGAGTGAGGGCTTCGCTAGACAAGTTAACGACAGTGGTCTGGGGGTCAACCACTGACCCACTGAGGTTGACCCCCCCTGGAACTCCGGCGAGTGGAGCACCAGGTGAAGCGCTGGGGGAGCGAGACGCAGATTGGTCTCCAGAGACGCTGTTGGGGTCGAACTCGACCTCCACTTCGGCCCTAGGGTTAGGTGTAGAGACATTACTCACACCACTTCCGCCATCCTGATTGGACGACGAAAGTGGGTGAGGTGATACAATACCTGGAATGATGGTGACTCCGTGAGTGTTGGTCTCACGGAGCTCGGAACAGCTGTTGGGTTGGACATTTTGAGCGCGGCGGCACTTGATAACTTCTTGACTTGAGGGGTACGAGGCAAATTCGGAAGTTTGGAAAACAGAATATGGCAAAGTGGTCATTGAACAGGAGACGAAGTGGTGAGCCGTCATGCTCACTCATGAAACGACGCTGTTAGGAATGATGTGTTGACGTAACCAGGGATCCGAAGATAGATGCTTGAGCACATTGAATACCTTGGTGTATCCCTTCTTGAGAGGGAGATCAACCAGGAGCTGTTGTAGATGTAGCTTGATCAAAGAGGCAGCATGAATGGCAACTTCCATCGGACTCTTCGCTGTGAGGTCGGGTCGAAAGGTGCGATCGGCACGTTGGAGCCATATTTGATAATACACGCAGGCTCGGACAATCGGCCAGATCTTCAGATAGCCACGGATGTAGTATCCATCGGACGGCTTGGGCGTCTCGTAGAACATTTCCAGACACGTTGACGGAAAGGAACACTCGAGCAGTCGCTGGATTGTCTTGAAGGAATACCAAACAGATTGACCATATCCACAAGAGAACAGGAAATGCTCGTACGTCTCATTGACACGACAGAAGACACACGTCGGCTTGGGGTCTTGGTACTGAAACAGATATTGCATGGCGTTGGCGCGGAGAAGGGTCTTGAAAATGAACTCTCCATATCGAGGGAGAATGTGGTCGGGTTGGAGGAAGGCGGCAAGTTGGGTAAGGCGCTTGGGGTCTTCATAAAAGTTGGATGGCAGGTTGAGATGCTTGGTAGGAAGAATGGACGAGCTGATAGCTGGAGAAGCTCTGATCTTAGCCGATTTCGAAGTCGCAAATGCCAACAAGATAGGACTCGAGTCAGGGTGAATCATCCAGTGCCATTCCATCCATTCAGAGCTTGGCGTCGGCAAGTGGAACACGGGAGCATCCTCTTCAGAAACAATCTCAAACAATCGTGATAACTTGGTCACCAAGATTGAGATCCATTGTTTCGTTGGAGGGACAAAATTGGCTTGGCGGCAGGCACGGTTGATTTTGTCGAACAAGATCGAAGCTGGCCAAACTCGCTGACACGGAGTCAACAAATGCGACAACTTCGTGATGTGAAGCGAAGCCAATACATTGGCTTGGTCTTGCGTCGATGTAGAGAACTGATCGTATAGGTCTTCGAGTCCAGGCAGATACGAGTTGTGCCAAAGGGGAACATCCAAAGATGAGATGTGATTTGGACAGCCGTACGGAGTCCAGCGGGATTCAAACCAGCTACTCAATAAGGCTTTCCACATTGGAGTGATATTGGGATTCTTGTACAGTTGTCTGATGAATGCAGAAGTACCATTTGCCAAGAGGAGATCTCGGGGGGAACCCCATGGATGAAAAGCCTTCTCGAGGAGAGTATAGCCCGGCGTAATCCAGGCGGACATGGCAGACTTGCGGGGTGGGGTGGTGATGGCTTGAATGCATCTGATCATGACAGAGCGGTTGTGTTGTTGCCATAAAGCAAGTGCATGGTGCAGGCCTAAGCCACCGGACTTCTTCGGCATGAATATGATATCCTTTTTGATCAAACGGAGGCCATGGACAGAGGAGGATGGGTTGATTTCTTCACCATGCATAAATTGAAGCATGGCCTTGTCGATCTTTTTGGCCAGGTCTTTGTCGGCAGGGACAAAAGCCAGTTGGTACCATAACACAGGCAGACATATGCTGTGCAGGATAGTGACTTTTCCGGCCATGGTTCGAGCCTTGTAGAGCCACAAAGACAAGCGAGCCACAAACTTCTCAAACACGTAATTGAAACGTGCCAATGGAGAAAGATTGGGCGCAACCAAGATACCAAGAGCCTTCACGGGACTGTCGGAAGTAACTTGTAGTGAGGCAAGGTTCCCATTCAACTGGCTGTAGGTCAGAATCTGTGTCTTGTCGACGTTGAGTCGGAAACCAGACTTGTCGCAAAAGGTTTGAACCAATGCAAGCTGCCGGTGGAGGCACGTCTCATTTGCCGCATAGAGTTGCGAGTCGTCGGCAAAGTAACTCCCAGTGTGGTAGCGATCCCCACACTTGATGCCATAGTTGGAGTGTTGCCGTAGGAGTTGGCACATCGGTTCCAAAGCGATCACAAACAGAAGTGGCGACAGTGGATCACCTTGCAACACACCGCGTGAGATGTGAACTGGCTTGGACAAGAAGCCGTTCACCAAGATGCGAGACTTGCGGCCCGAGTACAGTACGCGAACCATGTCAACAAAGGTTTCGGGAAAGCCATAGTGACGGAGGACGCGGAGCAAGTACGCGTGGTCCACGCGATCAAAAGCTTTCTCAAAGTCAAGCAGTGCCACCATCGAGGACGGACTGTGTAGTTTGATGTGGTGCAGCATGTCATCCAGTCGTGCAATATTGGTTTGGATATTGCTTCGACGGATAAAGCCTTGCTGGTCCGGGTGGATGATGTGTCGAATGTGGCGCTGGAGTCGATAAGCCAGAATACTCGTCAGGATTTTCGCATCCGTGTTGAGTAGGCTAATGGGCCGATAGTTCTTGGCCTGTGACTTGGGGCCTTTCTTGTGCAGCAACACCAGCGTACTGACAAGTTGCATGGGAGTCAAGCGAGGGTGAGAATGGAGCTGGTGTGTGAATAGCAGCTCCAATACCAACGACCACTTGTGAGGTGCAAGTTTGAGGACTTCGAATGGCAGAGCGTTGGGACCTGGCGCTGAGTTCGAACTGCTGTGTCGAATAGCATGATAGAACTCGTTGGCGCGCAAGGGAGCCGACAGCTCTTTCTGGGCTTGCTCTGGCAGTTGCTTGTGTCGAGTCAATGGGGTCAGAAATGACGACACTTCGTCTCCAGATCGCTGCACCTCGGGAGCTGCAAACAAGTCCTTGTAGTAGTCGACCAGGACGTCAGACATGCCTTGTTGATTGGAGACAACATTTCCATTGACATCCACCAACTCTTTGATCCCCCTAACAACAATGGGACTTCCGAATTTGCCTCGTACCCCTCAAGTCAAGAAGTTATCAAGTGCCGCCGCGCTCAAAATGTCCAACGCCAACAGCTGTTCCGAGCTCCGTGAGACCAACACTCACGGAGTCACCATCATTCCAGGTATTGTATCACCTCACCCACTTTCGTCGTCCAATCAGGATGGCGGAAGTGGTGTGAGTAATGTCTCTACACCTAACCCTAGGGCCGAAGTGGAGGTCGAGTTCGACCCTAACAGCGTCTCTGGAGACCAATCTGCGTCTCGCTCCACCAGCGCTTCACCTGGTGCTCCACTCGCCGGAGTTCCAGGGGGGGTCAACCTCAGTGGGTCAGTGGTTGACCCCCAGACCACTGTCGTTAACTTGTCTAGCGAAGCCCTCACTCAGGAGGGCGAACCACTGGGGCCTTGTGCCTGTGGTGGCTGCTTCCCTGGTTAAATGAGTTGTATTAACCTTATTTTTGAGCAAAGGCCCTAATGACTTACTAATTTGCCTCGTACTGTATAAATAGAACTTGGAAAACAGAATATGGCAAAGTGGTCATTGAACAGGAGATGAAGTGAGTGAGCCGTTAGCTCACTCATGAAACGACGCTGTCAGGAATGATGTGTTGACGTAACCAGTGGTCCGAAGATAGATGCTTGAGCACATTGAATACCTTGGTGTATCCCTTCTTGAGAGGGAGATCAACCAGGAGCTGTTGTAGATGTAGCTTGATCAAAGAGGCAGCATGAATGGCAACTTCCATCGGACTCTTCGCTGTGAGGTCGGGTCGAAAGGTGCGATCGGCACGTTGGAGCCATATTTGATAATACACGCAGGCTCGGACAATCGGCCAGATCTTCAGATAGCCACGGATGTAGTATCCATCGGACGGCTTGGGCGTCTCGTAGAACATTTCCAGACAAGTCGACGGAAAGGAACACTCGAGCAGTCGCTGGATCGCCTTGAAGAAATACCAAACAGATTGACCATATCCACAAGAGAACAGGAAATGCTCGTACGTCTCATTGACACGACAGAAGACACACGTCGGCTTGGGGTCTTGGTACTGAAACAGATATTGCATGGCGTTGGCGCGGAGAAGGGTCTTGAAAATGAACTCTCCATATCGAGGGAGAATGTGGTCGGGTTGGAGGAAGGCGGCAAGTTGGGTAAGGCGCTTGGGGTCTTCGTAAAAGTTGGATGGCAGGTTGAGATGCTTGGTAGGAAGAATGGACGAGCTGACAGCTGGAGAAGCTCTGATCTTAGCCGATTTCGAAGTCGCAAGCGCCAACAAGATCGGACTCGAGTCAGGGTGTATCATCCAGTGCCATTCCATCCATTCAGAGCTTGGCGTCGGCAAGTGGAACACGGGAGCATCCTCTTCAGAAACAATCTCAAACAATCGTGATAACTTGGTCACCAAGATTGAGATCCATTGTTTCGTTGGAGGGACAAAATTGGCTTGGCGGCAGGCACGGTTGATTTTGTCGAACAAGATCGAAGCTGGCCAAACTCGCTGACACGGAGTCAACAAATGCGACAACTTCGTGATGTGAAGCGACGCCAATACATTGGCTTGGTCTTGCGTCGATGTAGAGCACTGATCGTATAGGTCTTCGAGTCCAGGCAGATACGAGTTGTGCCAAAGGGGAACATCCAAAGATGAGATGTGATTTGGACAGCCGTACGGAGTCCAGCGGGATTCAAACCAGCTACTCAATAAGGCTTTCCACATTGGAGTGATATTGGGATTCTTGTACAGTCGTCTGATGAATGCAGAAGAGCCATTTGCCAAGAGGAGATCTCGGGGGGAACCCCATGGATGAAAAGCCTTCTCGAGGAGAGTATAGCCCGGCGTAATCCAGGCGGACATGGCAGACTTGCGGGGTGGGGTGGTGATGGCTTGAATGCATCTGATCATGACAGAGCGGTTGTGTTGTTGCCATAAAGCAAGTGCATGGTGCAGGCCTAAGCCACCGGACTTCTTCGGCATGAATAGGATCTCCTTTTTGATCAAACGGAGGCCATGGACAGAGGAGGATGGGTTGATTTCTTCACCATGCATAAATTGAAGCATGGCCTTGTCGATCTTTTTGGCCAGGTCTTTGTCGGCAGGGACAAAAGCCAGTTGGTACCATAACACAGGCAGACATATGCTGTGCAGGATAGTGACTTTTCCGGCCATGGTTCGAGCCTTGTAGAGCCACAAAGACAAGCGAGCCACAAACTTCTCAAACACGTAATTGAAACGTGCCAATGGAGAAAGATTGGGCGCAACCAAGATACCAAGAGCCTTCACGGGACTGTCGGAAGTAACTTGTAGTGAGGCAAGGTTCCCATTCAACTGGCTGTAGGTCAGAATTTGGGTCTTGTCTACGTTGAGTCGGAAACCAGACTTGTCGCAAAAGGTTTGAACCAATGCAAGCTGCCGGTGGAGGCACGTCTCATTTGCCGCATAGAGTTGCGAGTCGTCGGCAAAGTAACTCCCAGTGTGGTAGCGATCCCCACACTTGATGCCATAGTTGGAGTGTTGCCGTAGGAGTTGGCACATCGGTTCCAAAGCGATCACAAACAGAAGTGGCGACAGTGGATCACCTTGCAACACACCGCGTGAGATGTGAACTGGCTTGGACAAGAAGCCGTTCACCAAGATGCGAGACTTGCGGCCCGAGTACAGTACGCGAACCATGTCAACAAAGGTTTCGGGAAAGCCATAGTGACGGAGGACGCGGAGCAAGTACGCGTGGTCCACGCGATCAAAAGCTTTCTCAAAGTCAAGCAGTGCCACCATCGAGGACGGACTGTGTAGTTTGATGTGGTGCAGCATGTCATCCAGTCGTGCAATATTGGTTTGGATATTGCTTCGACGGATAAAGCCTTGCTGGTCCGGGTGGATGATGTGTCGAATGTGGCGCTGGAGTCGATAAGCCAGAATACTCGTCAGGATTTTCGCATCCGTGTTGAGTAGGCTAATGGGCCGATAGTTCTTGGCCTGTGACTTGGGGCCTTTCTTGTGCAGCAACACCAGCGTACTGACAAGTTGCATGGGAGTCAAGCGAGGGTGAGAATGGAGCTGGTGTGTGAATAGCAGCTCCAATACCAACGACCACTTGTGAGGTGCAAGTTTGAGGACTTCGAATGGCAGAGCGTTGGGACCTGGCGCTGAGTTCGAACTGCTGTGTCGAATAGCATGATAGAACTCGTTGGCGCGCAAGGGAGCCGACAGCTCTTTCTGGGCTTGCTCTGGCAGTTGCTTGTGTCGAGTCAATGGGGTCAGAAATGACGACACTTCGTCTCCAGATCGCTGCACCTCGGGAGCTGCAAACAAGTCCTTGTAGTAGTCGACCAGGACGTCAGACATGCCTTGTTGATTGGAGACAACATTTCCATTGACATCCACCAACTCTTTGATCCCCCTAACAACAATGGGACTTCCGAATTTGCCTCGTACCCCTCAAGTCAAGAAGTTATCAAGTGCCGCCGCGCTCAAAATGTCCAACGCCAACAGCTGTTCCGAGCTCCGTGAGACCAACACTCACGGAGTCACCATCATTCCAGGTATTGTATCACCTCACCCACTTTCGTCGTCCAATCAGGATGGCGGAAGTGGTGTGAGTAATGTCTCTACACCTAACCCTAGGGCCGAAGTGGAGGTCGAGTTCGACCCTAACAGCGTCTCTGGAGACCAATCTGCGTCTCGCTCCACCAGCGCTTCACCTGGTGCTCCACTCGCCGGAGTTCCAGGGGGGGTCAACCTCAGTGGGTCAGTGGTTGACCCCCAGACCACTGTCGTTAACTTGTCTAGCGAAGCCCTCACTCAGGAGGGCGAACCACTGGGGCCTTGTGCCTGTGGTGGCTGCTTCCCTGGTTAAATGAGTTGTATTAACCTTATTTTTGAGCAAAGGCCCTAATGACTTACTAATTTGCCTCGTACTGTATAAATAGAACTTGGAAAACAGAATATGGCAAAGTGGTCATTGAACAGGAGATGAAGTGAGTGAGCCGTTAGCTCACTCATGAAACGACGCTGTCAGGAATGGCGTGTTGACGTAACCAGGGGTCCGAAGATAGATGCTTGAGCACATTGAATACCTTGGTGTATCCCTTCTTGAGAGGGAGATCAACCAGGAGCTGTTGTAGATGTAGCTTGATCAAAGATGCAGCATGAATGGCAACTTCCATCGGACTCTTCGCTGTGAGGTCGGGTCGAAAGGTGCGATCGGCACGTTGGAGCCATATTTGATAATACACGCAGGCTCGGACAATCGGCCAGATCTTCAGATAGCCACGGATGTAGTATCCATCGGACGGCTTGGGCGTCTCGTAGAACATTTCCAGACAAGTCGACGGAAAGGAACACTCGAGCAGTCGCTGGATCGCCTTGAAGAAATACCAAACAGATTGACCATATCCACAAGAGAACAGGAAATGCTCGTACGTCTCATTGACACGACAGAAGACACACGTCGGCTTGGGGTCTTGGTACTGAAACAGATATTGCATGGCGTTGGCGCGGAGAAGGGTCTTGAAAATGAACTCTCCATATCGAGGGAGAATGTGGTCGGGTTGGAGGAAGGCGGCAAGTTGGGTAAGGCGCTTGGGGTCTTCGTAAAAGTTGGATGGCAGGTTGAGATGCTTGGTAGGAAGAATGGACGAGCTGACAGCTGGAGAAGCTCTGATCTTAGCCGATTTCGAAGTCGCAAGCGCCAACAAGATCGGACTCGAGTCAGGGTGTATCATCCAGTGCCATTCCATCCATTCAGAGCTTGGCGTCGGCAAGTGGAACACGGGAGCATCCTCTTCAGAAACAATCTCAAACAATCGTGATAACTTGGTCACCAAGATTGAGATCCATTGTTTCGTTGGAGGGACAAAATTGGCTTGGCGGCAGGCACGGTTGATTTTGTCGAACAAGATCGAAGCTGGCCAAACTCGCTGACACGGAGTCAACAAATGCGACAACTTCGTGATGTGAAGCGACGCCAATACATTGGCTTGGTCTTGCGTCGATGTAGAGCACTGATCGTATAGGTCTTCGAGTCCAGGCAGATACGAGTTGTGCCAAAGGGGAACATCCAAAGATGAGATGTGATTTGGACAGCCGTACGGAGTCCAGCGGGATTCAAACCAGCTACTCAATAAGGCTTTCCACATTGGAGTGATATTGGGATTCTTGTACAGTCGTCTGATGAATGCAGAAGAGCCATTTGCCAAGAGGAGATCTCGGGGGGAACCCCATGGATGAAAAGCCTTCTCGAGGAGAGTATAGCCCGGCGTAATCCAGGCGGACATGGCAGACTTGCGGGGTGGGGTGGTGATGGCTTGAATGCATCTGATCATGACAGAGCGGTTGTGTTGTTGCCATAAAGCAAGTGCATGGTGCAGGCCTAAGCCACCGGACTTCTTCGGCATGAATAGGATCTCCTTTTTGATCAAACGGAGGCCATGGACAGAGGAGGATGGGTTGATTTCTTCACCATGCATAAATTGAAGCATGGCCTTGTCGATCTTTTTGGCCAGGTCTTTGTCGGCAGGGACAAAAGCCAGTTGGTACCATAACACAGGCAGACATATGCTGTGCAGGATAGTGACTTTTCCGGCCATGGTTCGAGCCTTGTAGAGCCACAAAGACAAGCGAGCCACAAACTTCTCAAACACGTAATTGAAACGTGCCAATGGAGAAAGATTGGGCGCAACCAAGATACCAAGAGCCTTCACGGGACTGTCGGAAGTAACTTGTAGTGAGGCAAGGTTCCCATTCAACTGGCTGTAGGTCAGAATTTGGGTCTTGTCTACGTTGAGTCGGAAACCAGACTTGTCGCAAAAGGTTTGAACCAATGCAAGCTGCCGGTGGAGGCACGTCTCATTTGCCGCATAGAGTTGCGAGTCGTCGGCAAAGTAACTCCCAGTGTGGTAGCGATCCCCACACTTGATGCCATAGTTGGAGTGTTGCCGTAGGAGTTGGCACATCGGTTCCAAAGCGATCACAAACAGAAGTGGCGACAGTGGATCACCTTGCAACACACCGCGTGAGATGTGAACTGGCTTGGACAAGAAGCCGTTCACCAAGATGCGAGACTTGCGGCCCGAGTACAGTACGCGAACCATGTCAACAAAGGTTTCGGGAAAGCCATAGTGACGGAGGACGCGGAGCAAGTACGCGTGGTCCACGCGATCAAAAGCTTTCTCAAAGTCAAGCAGTGCCACCATCGAGGACGGACTGTGTAGTTTGATGTGGTGCAGCATGTCATCCAGTCGTGCAATATTGGTTTGGATATTGCTTCGACGGATAAAGCCTTGCTGGTCCGGGTGGATGATGTGTCGAATGTGGCGCTGGAGTCGATAAGCCAGAATACTCGTCAGGATTTTCGCATCCGTGTTGAGTAGGCTAATGGGCCGATAGTTCTTGGCCTGTGACTTGGGGCCTTTCTTGTGCAGCAACACCAGCGTACTGACAAGTTGCATGGGAGTCAAGCGAGGGTGAGAATGGAGCTGGTGTGTGAATAGCAGCTCCAATACCAACGACCACTTGTGAGGTGCAAGTTTGAGGACTTCGAATGGCAGAGCGTTGGGACCTGGCGCTGAGTTCGAACTGCTGTGTCGAATAGCATGATAGAACTCGTTGGCGCGCAAGGGAGCCGACAGCTCTTTCTGGGCTTGCTCTGGCAGTTGCTTGTGTCGAGTCAATGGGGTCAGAAATGACGACACTTCGTCTCCAGATCGCTGCACCTCGGGAGCTGCAAACAAGTCCTTGTAGTAGTCGACCAGGACGTCAGACATGCCTTGTTGATTGGAGACAACATTTCCATTGACATCCACCAACTCTTTGATCCCCCTAACAACAATGGGACTTCCGAATTTGCCTCGTACCCCTCAAGTCAAGAAGTTATCAAGTGCCGCCGCGCTCAAAATGTCCAACGCCAACAGCTGTTCCGAGCTCCGTGAGACCAACACTCACGGAGTCACCATCATTCCAGGTATTGTATCACCTCACCCACTTTCGTCGTCCAATCAGGATGGCGGAAGTGGTGTGAGTAATGTCTCTACACCTAACCCTAGGGCCGAAGTGGAGGTCGAGTTCGACCCTAACAGCGTCTCTGGAGACCAATCTGCGTCTCGCTCCACCAGCGCTTCACCTGGTGCTCCACTCGCCGGAGTTCCAGGGGGGGTCAACCTCAGTGGGTCAGTGGTTGACCCCCAGACCACTGTCGTTAACTTGTCTAGCGAAGCCCTCACTCAGGAGGGCGAACCACTGGGGCCTTGTGCCTGTGGTGGCTGCTTCCCTGGTTAAATGAGTTGTATTAACCTTATTTTTGAGCAAAGGCCCTAATGACTTACTAATTTGCCTCGTACTGTATAAATAGAACTTGGAAAACAGAATATGGCAAAGTGGTCATTGAACAGGAGATGAAGTGAGTGAGCCGTTAGCTCACTCATGAAACGACGCTGTCAGGAATGGCGTGTTGACGTAACCAGGGGTCCGAAGATAGATGCTTGAGCACATTGAATACCTTGGTGTATCCCTTCTTGAGAGGGAGATCAACCAGGAGCTGTTGTAGATGTAGCTTGATCAAAGATGCAGCATGAATGGCAACTTCCATCGGACTCTTCGCTGTGAGGTCGGGTCGAAAGGTGCGATCGGCACGTTGGAGCCATATTTGATAATACACGCAGGCTCGGACAATCGGCCAGATCTTCAGATAGCCACGGATGTAGTATCCATCGGACGGCTTGGGCGTCTCGTAGAACATTTCCAGACAAGTCGACGGAAAGGAACACTCGAGCAGTCGCTGGATCGCCTTGAAGAAATACCAAACAGATTGACCATATCCACAAGAGAACAGGAAATGCTCGTACGTCTCATTGACACGACAGAAGACACACGTCGGCTTGGGGTCTTGGTACTGAAACAGATATTGCATGGCGTTGGCGCGGAGAAGGGTCTTGAAAATGAACTCTCCATATCGAGGGAGAATGTGGTCGGGTTGGAGGAAGGCGGCAAGTTGGGTAAGGCGCTTGGGGTCTTCGTAAAAGTTGGATGGCAGGTTGAGATGCTTGGTAGGAAGAATGGACGAGCTGACAGCTGGAGAAGCTCTGATCTTAGCCGATTTCGAAGTCGCAAGCGCCAACAAGATCGGACTCGAGTCAGGGTGTATCATCCAGTGCCATTCCATCCATTCAGAGCTTGGCGTCGGCAAGTGGAACACGGGAGCATCCTCTTCAGAAACAATCTCAAACAATCGTGATAACTTGGTCACCAAGATTGAGATCCATTGTTTCGTTGGAGGGACAAAATTGGCTTGGCGGCAGGCACGGTTGATTTTGTCGAACAAGATCGAAGCTGGCCAAACTCGCTGACACGGAGTCAACAAATGCGACAACTTCGTGATGTGAAGCGACGCCAATACATTGGCTTGGTCTTGCGTCGATGTAGAGCACTGATCGTATAGGTCTTCGAGTCCAGGCAGATACGAGTTGTGCCAAAGGGGAACATCCAAAGATGAGATGTGATTTGGACAGCCGTACGGAGTCCAGCGGGATTCAAACCAGCTACTCAATAAGGCTTTCCACATTGGAGTGATATTGGGATTCTTGTACAGTCGTCTGATGAATGCAGAAGAGCCATTTGCCAAGAGGAGATCTCGGGGGGAACCCCATGGATGAAAAGCCTTCTCGAGGAGAGTATAGCCCGGCGTAATCCAGGCGGACATGGCAGACTTGCGGGGTGGGGTGGTGATGGCTTGAATGCATCTGATCATGACAGAGCGGTTGTGTTGTTGCCATAAAGCAAGTGCATGGTGCAGGCCTAAGCCACCGGACTTCTTCGGCATGAATAGGATCTCCTTTTTGATCAAACGGAGGCCATGGACAGAGGAGGATGGGTTGATTTCTTCACCATGCATAAATTGAAGCATGGCCTTGTCGATCTTTTTGGCCAGGTCTTTGTCGGCAGGGACAAAAGCCAGTTGGTACCATAACACAGGCAGACATATGCTGTGCAGGATAGTGACTTTTCCGGCCATGGTTCGAGCCTTGTAGAGCCACAAAGACAAGCGAGCCACAAACTTCTCAAACACGTAATTGAAACGTGCCAATGGAGAAAGATTGGGCGCAACCAAGATACCAAGAGCCTTCACGGGACTGTCGGAAGTAACTTGTAGTGAGGCAAGGTTCCCATTCAACTGGCTGTAGGTCAGAATTTGGGTCTTGTCTACGTTGTCGGTCGGAAACCAGACTTGTCGCAAAAGGTTTGAACCAATGCAAGCTGCCGGTGGAGGCACGTCTCATTTGCCGCATAGAGTTGCGAGTCGTCGGCAAAGTAACTCCCAGTGTGGTAGCGATCCCCACACTTGATGCCATAGTTGGAGTGTTGCCGTAGGAGTTGGCACATCGGTTCCAAAGCGATCACAAACAGAAGTGGCGACAGTGGATCACCTTGCAACACACCGCGTGAGATGTGAACTGGCTTGGACAAGAAGCCGTTCACCAAGATGCGAGACTTGCGGCCCGAGTACAGTACGCGAACCATGTCAACAAAGGTTTCGGGAAAGCCATAGTGACGGAGGACGCGGAGCAAGTACGCGTGGTCCACGCGATCAAAAGCTTTCTCAAAGTCAAGCAGTGCCACCATCGAGGACGGACTGTGTAGTTTGATGTGGTGCAGCATGTCATCCAGTCGTGTAATATTGGTTTGGATATTGCTTCGACGGATAAAGCCTTGCTGGTCCGGGTGGATGATGTGTCGAATGTGGCGCTGGAGTCGATAAGCCAGAATACTCGTCAGGATTTTCACATCCGTGTTGAGTAGGCTAATGGGCCGATAGTTCTTGGCTTGTGACTTGGGGCCTTTCTTGTGCAGCAACACCAGCGTACTGACAAGTTGCATGGGAGTCAAGCGAGGGTGAGAATGGAGCTGGTGTGTGAATAGCAGCTCCAATACCAACGACCACTTGTGAGGTGCAAGTTTGAGGACTTCGAATGGCAGAGCGTTGGGACCTGGCGCTGAGTTCGAACTGCTGTGTCGAATAGCATGATAGAACTCGTTGGCGCGCAAGGGAGCCGACAGCTCTTTCTGGGCTTGCTCTGGCAGTTGCTTGTGTCGAGTCAATGGGGTCAGAAATGACGACACTTCGTCTCCAGATCGCTGCACGTCGGGAGCTGCAAACAAGTCCTTGTAGTAGTCGACCAGGACGTCAGACATGCCTTGTTGATTGGAGACAACATTTCCATTGACATCCACCAACTCTTTGAAGACTGTCTTCTTCAAGGGGGTAGGGACAGGGGACATGAAGTGGAACTTGGACGAGCGCTCTGCTTTGTACAAGTGAAGTTGGAACGCCTGGTCTTGACGAAACTGCTTGTCTCGATCTTGCAGCTCGTGAATTTGCTTTTGAAGGTCTCGCACTCGATCCACCAGCACTGCATCTTGACGCATGTTGGGGACTTGCAAAAGCGAAGCGATCTCGACAGCTAACTTCTTCAACGGCAGACGTTGTTTCTCCAATCGTTGAGAATGGAATTCTTTGAGTTGGGAGCGGATATCATTGACCAGCATGTCGTAGGCCTTGGAGATATTGTGGACTTCCGAATTTGCCTCGTACCCCTCAAGTCAAGAAGTTATCAAGTGCCGCCGCGCTCAAAATGTCCAACGCCAACAGCTGTTCCGAGCTCCGTGAGACCAACACTCACGGAGTCACCATCATTCCAGGTATTGTATCACCTCACCCACTTTCGTCGTCCAATCAGGATGGCGGAAGTGGTGTGAGTAATGTCTCTACACCTAACCCTAGGGCCGAAGTGGAGGTCGAGTTCGACCCCAACAGCGTCTCTGGAGACCAATCTGCGTCTCGCTCCCCCAGCGCTTCACCTGGTGCTCCACTCGCCGGAGTTCCAGGGGGGGTCAACCTCAGTGGGTCAGTGGTTGACCCCCAGACCACTGTCGTTAACTTGTCTAGCGAAGCCCTCACTCAGGAGGGCGAACCACTGGGGCCTTGTGCCTGTGGTGGCTGCTTCCCTGGACTCCAATTGGAGTCGATCCCCAGTGAAGGCGGCGAGAAAACGGGGTCCATGCCAGCCCTAGAGGCTACGAGGGCCCCCCCTATGGGCACACCCTGCGGTTCTGTCTACTTCCCCCCAGGGGCCTCTTCGGAGGGGCGGGGGCGGTATCCCGATTTGGGTTCTCGCCGGAGCAATGGTGTACCCCAGTCACCGTGCTGCGGGGTGGCATGGATTCCCCTTCTACCCCTGTCACTGGGGGTCTGGCCCCGGCCTTTCTCGTGACCAATGGGACTGAGCCAGCAGCCACCAACCGCGTCGCCCCCTGTGCTGAGCCTCCTAGAACGGGAGAGGAAGAAGAAAAATCTCAAGAGGACGTGGATATGGTCTCTGGAGACGCCGAGGGGAAGGATTCTACTGAAACCGAGGCCTTAACCGACGAGGGAAATACTCAAATTCACTCTGAGGTTGATGGGTCAGGCGACATTAACGGCCAAGCGAAGTCGTGTGATACTCCTGGAGAAGTTATTCAAGAGGAACAATCGACAAACAATGACAATGACCAGTCAAATCAAGACATTGTCGACAAATCCGTTGCTCAAGGAAATGGCGCTGTTGATCCTCCTACCGCGGCAGACAAAATACAAGGCGATCAAGAGCAACAAAACGCTGAAAAGGCCAATCCATGGACGCAAAAGACTCCCGGCAAGGATTCAGCTTCGTCCAAGAAAGATTCCAAGCAAGGCAATGCCCCCAAAGGCGCGAAACATCGCAACACTGGTGCTCATGCTATTGCCGATGACGATATTGCGCGATGCGAGGCCATGGCGGACGCATTCTACAAAGACTCTGGTGACATGGACGCCTTCATTGAAAACATTTTGCTCACCCCCCAGTCCCAAGTGTACGAGCTCACAGTCAAGTTGGGCGAAGCCTACAAGGACTGGTCCGAAAAAGTCATCTGCGATCAATTAAGTGTACGAGCTCACAGTCAAGTTGGGCGAAGCCTACAAGGACTGGTCCGAAAAAGTCATCTGCGATCAATTTGTCAAGGAAAATCCTGGTTCGTTATGGGGCTCCAAATTTCCGAACATTTTGATCCACAAGAAGAACCCACAGACCATTGTGATCTCAAGTTACAACTTGTCTACGTGCGTGGAAATGGGAGGCACAACGTTTCGACTTGGTGGCAAAGACTTCCTGGTTCCCAAATACTCGCGTTATGGCAACAACTACTATGTTACGTTCAACAAGGTCAGTCACCCTTCGATGGCCAAGGCAATTGTCAAGAAAATGGCTGCATTGACCAAGTCAGTGATAGCAGCATTCAACCCTACTGCTGGTCAGAACATCAAGTCGCCGCATTTGAGAGTCATTTTCAAGTCGCCTGCGCCTCCTGCAGTGTTGGTGCCAAAATCCGGCGACGCACTACGCGAAATCACCATTACGGATCCGTCGGGTCAGCCTTTTGTCGTCGTGTTTCAGCACAAGATCGCTGCTCTGAACAAGACATTGCCTCCGTCGATTGTTTCACGACGTGCAGAGGCCAAGGCTGAAAAAGCGAAGGCAAAAGCGGCCAAGGCAGCGGCAAAATCTCCTCCGTCAGGAGAAAAAGAACCTGAACATGATGGAGACGATCATGATCAAGACCCTGGAACAAATGCGGAAGGCGAGGCCGACTCAACTGAGGCATCTGGAGATCGTCAAGATGAACAACCACAACCAACAGCTCCTTCTCATGGCTCTGATGTCGATATGTCTGGTGACAGCGATCCCCCTAACAACAATGGACAAGACAAACAACAAGAAGATGTGGAAATGTCTACCAACGAATCGCCCGCTCTTGCTCCACCAAGTGAGCAGCCCAAGAACTCGCTGGACCTTCAATTGGTAACGGGCTACCGGTCTGGACCAGCTCCAAAACGTACTTTGCCTTCGTCCCCACGTTTGGATCCCCTGCCGACATCCAACCGTTTTCATATCCTCGAAGAAGACGACGTGGAACTCTCGTTTGAAGACTTTGCAGTGCCTCGAATTGTATTGGAGGATTCAAGTGCGCCACGCCCGAAAAAGACCAAAGGCAAAGCGAAGAAACAACGACTTAACAAGTCTGCTGCAGCCCACCTCGAATTGGCGAAGAAGATCATTCGAGATAAGAAAGTCGAAGGCAGTATCACCGAATGTCAACGCATTTTGCGAGATGATCCTCAGCTCGTTGCACATGCTATGTACGCACAAGATGAAGACCTCAGTTTGTTTCAGTCACTTGTTGCAACCAAGACTATTGAGCGCAAGATGGCTTTGTTAAAAGCTCAAGGCAAGCCTCACAACTACAAACATCACGTCAACTTCATGGCTCAATACAAGATTCACCCGTCAGAAATCTTGGAAGAATTGACCACGGACATACCAGAGATCAAGCGCATCCTCTTTGCACTTGCTACGATTGACTTATTCCTCTCAAATCGGGCCCCAGACCTCTACACAAACTCGGAGGCACTGACTGTTCTATTGAACCAAGAAGCAACAAGATTGCCTGACACCAACTGCTTGACGGACTGGTCGCTGTTTGCTTTGATCGAAAACTTCAGCGACAATCTCGAGAAGTTCACTTTGCCGGCTCCCGTCTTGTCGGCCATCTCGATGCTCAAAAGCATCACCAACAATTACCACATCGACGAGCTCTGCAGCAAAGCTCACCACTCCATGAACGCCGACGAAATTGATCCCCTCGATTTGGAGGACGATCAACTCTAAGGCTTCTATCCCCTGCTTCAATCCATTTCAACCTCCCCTCTGACCCCTCCATTCTACTCATTTTCATCTGTACTCGTGATGAGTGACAACAACTTCTCCGATGTCCCAACTGAACTCGTGGACTGGGACCCACAAATCATCTCCCTCAACACCAATGGCTTCTCCAACAGTCATCGGTACATCCTCGACAAACTATCAAGTGTTCACGACGTTTCCTTTATCCAAGAAACCCGTTTCCGCACGCCAAGTCTCCACGACCGTGTTGCGTTCCATTGGCAACGCATCACAAACCACGAAGGCTCTTTGTTCTTTGAAGAGCCTATTTACCCTGAAGTATCCACGTCGCCAGCCACTGGAGGTCTGGCTACGTTGATACATCCTCACTCTCCTTTGAAGAACGCCACTCAAGTCCCTCATGACAACCCAGTGCTTCGTGGTCGTTATCTACAAGTGCGATGTACTCTGGGTCCACTGACAGTCGTTCTCCACAATATCTATGCGCCGGCAGCCTTCCAAGAACGAGCAAGTTACTTCGAAGAATTGCCACGCGACTTTCCTCCACATGCGCTCCACATTGTTGGAGGAGATTTCAACTGCACTCTCAACAAAGATTTGGATTCGTTGAGACCCAGTACCTCCACCACTTCCGAATTTGCCTCGTACCCCTCAAGTCAAGAAGTTATCAAGTGCCGCCGCGCTCAAAATGTCCAACGCCAACAGCTGTTCCGAGCTTCGTGAGACCAACACTCACGGAGTCACCATCATTCCAGGTATTGTATCACCTCACCCACTTTCGTCGTCCAATCAGGATGGCGGAAGTGGTGTGAGTAATGTCTCTACACCTAACCCTAGGGCCGAAGTGGAGGTCGAGTTCGACCCCAATGGCGTCTCTGGAGACCAATCTGCGTCTCGCTCCCCCAGCGCTTCACCTGGTGCTCCACTCGCCGGAGTTCCAGGGGGGGTCAACTTCCGAATTTGCCTCGTACCCCTCAAGTCAAGAAGTTATCAAGTGCCGCCGCGCTCAAAATGTCCAACGCCAACAGCTGTTCCGAGCTCCGTGAGACCAACACTCACGGAGTCACCATCATTCCAGGTATTGTATCACCTCACCCACTTTCGTCGTCCAATCAGGATGGCGGAAGTGGTGTGAGTAATGTCTCTACACCTAACCCTAGGGCCGAAGTGGAGGTCGAGTTCGACCCCAACAGCGTCTCTGGAGACCAATCTGCGTCTCGCTCCCCCAGCGCTTCACCTGGTGCTCCACTCGCCGGAGTTCCAGGGGGGGTCAACCTCAGTGGGTCAGTGGTTGACCCCCAGACCACTGTCGTTAACTTGTCTAGCGAAGCCCTCACTCAGGAGGGCGAACCACTGGGGCCTTGTGCCTGTGGTGGCTGCTTCCCTGGACTCCAATTGGAGTCGATCCCCAGTGAAGGCGGCGAGAAAACGGGGTCCATGCCAGCCCTAGAGGCTACGAGGGCCCCCCCTATGGGCACACCCTGCGGTTCTGTCTACTTCCCCCCAGGGGCCTCTTCGGAGGGGTGGGGGCGGTATCCCGATTTGGGTTCTCGCCGGAGCAATGGTGTACCCCAGTCACCGTGCTGCGGGGATGGCATGGATTCCCCTTCTACCCCTGTCACTGGGGGTCTGGCCCCGGCCTTTCTCGTGACCAATGGGACTGAGCCAGCAGCCACCAACCGCGTCGCCCCCTGTGCTGAGCCTCCTAGAACGGGAGAGGAAGAAGAAAAATCTCAAGAGGACGTGGATATGGTCTCTGGAGACGCCGAGGGGAAGGATTCTACTGAAACCGAGGCCTTAACCGACGAGGGAAATACTCAAATTCACTCGGAGGTTGATGGGTCAGGCGACATTAACGGCCAAGCGAAGCCGTGTGATACTCCTGGAGAAGTTATTCAAGAGGAACAATCGACAAACAATGACAATGACCAGTCAAATCAAGACATTGTCGACAAATCCGTTGCTCAAGGAAATGGCGCTGTTGATCCTCCTACCGCGGCAGACAAAATACAAGGCGATCAAGAGCAACAAAACGCTGAAAAGGCCAATCCATGGACGCAAAAGACTCCCGGCAAGGATTCAGCTTCGTCCAAGAAAGATTCCAAGCAAGGCAATGCCCCCAAAGGCGCGAAACATCGCAACACTGGTGCTCATGCTATTGCCGATGACGATATTGCGCGATGCGAGGCCATGGCGGACGCATTCTACAAAGACTCTGGTGACATGGACGCCTTCATTGAAAACATTTTGCTCACCCCCCAGTCCCAAGTGTACGAGCTCACAGTCAAGTTGGGCGAAGGCTACAAGGACTGGTCCGAAAAAGTCATCTGCGATCAATTTGTCAAGGAAAATCCTGGTTCGTTATGGGGCTCCAAATTTCCGAACATTTTGATCCACAAGAAGAACCCACAGACCATTGTGATCTCAAGTTACAACTTGTCTACGTGCGTGGAAATGGGAGGCACAACGTTTCGACTTGGTGGCAAAGACTTCTTGGTTCCCAAGTACTCGCGTTATGGCAACAACTACTACGTTACGTTCAACAAGGTCAGTCACCCTTCGATGGCCAAGGCGATTGTCAAGAAAATGGCTGCATTGACCAAGTCAGTGATAGCAGCATTCAACCCTACTGCTGGTCAGAACATCAAGTCGCCGCATTTGAGAGTCATTTTCAAGTCGCCTGCGCCTCCTGCAGTGTTGGTGCCAAAATCCGGCGACGCACTACGCGAAATCACCATTACGGATCCGTCGGGTCAGCCTTTTGTCGTCGTGTTTCAGCACAAGATCGCTGCTCTGAACAAGACATTGCCTCCGTCGATTGTTTCACGACGTGCAGAGGCCAAGGCTGAAAAAGCGAAGGCAAAAGCGGCCAAGGCAGCGGCAAAATCTCCTCCGTCAGGAGAAAAAGAACCTGAACATGATGGAGACGATCATGATCAAGACCCTGGAACAAATGCGGAAGGCCAGGCCGACTCAACTGAGGCATCTGAAGATGGTCAAGATGAACAACCACAGCCAACAGCTCCTTCTCATGGCTCTGATGTCGATATGTCTGGTGACAGCGATCCCCCTAACAACAATGGACAAGACAAACAACAAGAAGATGTGGAAATGTCTACCAACGAATCGCCCGCTCTTGCTCCACCAAGTGAGCAGCCCAAGAACTCGCTGGACCTTCAATTGGTAACGGGCTACCGGTCTGGACCAGCTCCAAAACGTACTTTGCCTTCGTCCCCACGTTTGGATCCCCTGCCGACATCCAACCGTTTTCATATCCTCGAAGAAGACGACGTGGAACTCTCGTTTGAAGACTTTGCAGTGCCTCGAATTGTATTGGAAGATTCAAGTGCGCCACGCCCGAAAAAGACCAAAGGCAAAACGAAGAAACAACGACTTAACAAGTCTGCTGCAGCCCACCTCGAATTGGCGAAGAAGATCATTCGAGACAAGAAAGTCGAAGGCAGTATCACCGAATGTCAACGCATTTTGCGAGATGACCCTCAGCTCGTTGCACATGCTATGTACGCACAAGATGAAGACCTCAGTTTGTTTCAGTCACTTGTTGCAACCAAGACTATTGAGCGCAAGATGGCTTTGTTAAAAGCTCAAGGCAAGCCTCACAACTACAAACATCACGTCAACTTCATGGCTCAATACAAGATTCACCCGTCAGAAATCTTGGAAGAATTGACCACGGACATACCAGAGATCAAGCGCATCCTCTTTGCACTTGCTACGATTGACTTATTCCTCTCAAATCGGGCCCCAGACCTCTACACAAACTCGGAGGCACTGACTGTTCTATTGAACCAAGAAGCAACAAGATTGCCTGACACCAACTGCTTGACGGACTGGTCGCTGTTTGCTTTGATCGAAAACTTCAGCGACAATCTCGAGAAGTTCACTTTGCCGGCTCCCGTCTTGTCGGCCATCTCGATGCTCAAAAGCATCACCAACAATTACCACATCGACGAGCTCTGCAGCAAAGCTCACCACTCCATGAACGCCGACGAAATTGATCCCCTCGATTTGGAGGACGATCAACTCTAAGGCTTCTATCCCCTGCTTCAATCCATTTCAACCTCCCCTCTGACCCCTCCATTCTACTCATTTTCATCTGTACTCGTGATGATTGACAACAACTTCTCCGATGTCCCAACTGAACTCGTGGACTGGGACCCACAAATCATCTCCCTCAACACCAATGGCTTCTCCAACAGTCATCGGTACATCCTCGACAAACTATCAAGTGTTCACGACGTTTCCTTTATCCAAGAAACCCGTTTCCGCACGCCAAGTCTCCACGACCGTGTTGCGTTCCATTGGCAACGCATCACAAACCACGAAGGCTCTTTGTTCTTTGAAGAGCCTATTTACCCTGAAGTATCCACGTCGCCAGCCACTGGAGGTCTGGCTACGTTGATACATCCTCACTCTCCTTTGAAGAACGCCACTCAAGCCCTCATGACAACCCAGTGCTTCGTGGTCGTTATCTACAAGTGCGATGTACTCTGGGTCCACTGACAGTCGTTCTCCACAATATCTATGCGCCGGCAGCCTTCCAAGAACGAGCAAGTTACTTCGAAGAATTGCCACGCGACTTTCCTCCACATGCGCTCCACATTGTTGGAGGAGATTTCAACTGCACTCTCAACAAAGATTTGGATTCGTTGAGACCCAGTACCTCCACCATGGCCGGCACCCTTCAACTGGAACAATGGATGCACAGTTTGTCTCTGGTGGATCTGTTTCGCCGTCAAAACCCCGTGGCAAGAACCTTCACAAGTCCCACACTCACCAACCGACTCGACTACATATTTTGTTCGTCCACCTTGGCGGGTCTTCGTCATTGGAAGGCGACGCACATGCCACACGTTCCACAGGCTGACCACGTGGCTTGTCGTATCATCACAAAGCGTCAAACATTGCGCCATGGCTCTGGATCATGGAAAGCTCCAACTTGGCTACTTCGTCTACCACGAGCGGCCGAGATTGTTCATGGATGTCTGGATCGATTTTTGGACAAGTCTCCAACATTCCACAATATCTCCAAGGCCTACGACATGCTGGTCAATGATATCCGCTCCCAACTCAAAGAATTCCATTCTCAACGATTGGAGAAACAACGTCTGCCGTTGAAGAAGTTAGCTGTCGAGATCGCTTCGCTTTTGCAAGTCCCCAACATGCGTCAAGATGCAGTGCTGGTGGATCGAGTGCGAGACCTTCAAAAGCAAATTCACGAGCTGCAAGATCGAGACAAGCAGTTTCGTCAAGACCAGGCGTTCCAACTTCACTTGTACAAAGCAGAGCGCTCGTCCAAGTTCCACTTCATGTCCCCTGTCCCTACCCCCTTGAAGAAGACAGTCTTCAAAGAGTTGGTGGATGTCAATGGAAATGTTGTCTCCAATCAACAAGGCATGTCTGACGTCCTGGTCGACTACTACAAGGACTTGTTTGCAGCTCCCGAGGTGCAGCGATCTGGAGACGAAGTGTCGTCATTTCTGACCCCATTGACTCGACACAAGCAACTGCCAGAGCAAGCCCAGAAAGAGCTGTCGGCTCCCTTGCGCGCCAACGAGTTCTATCATGCTATTCGACACAGCAGTTCGAACTCAGCGCCAGGTCCCAACGCTCTGCCATTCGAAGTCCTCAAACTTGCACCTCACAAGTGGTCGTTGGTATTGGAGCTGCTATTCACACACCAGCTCCATTCTCACCCTCGCTTGACTCCCATGCAACTTGTCAGTACGCTGGTGTTGCTGCACAAGAAAGGCCCCAAGTCACAGGCCAAGAACTATCGGCCCATTAGCCTACTCAACACGGATGTGAAAATCCTGACGAGTATTCTGGCTTATCGACTCCAGCGCCACATTCGACACATCATCCACCCGGACCAGCAAGGCTTTATCCGTCGAAGCAATATCCAAACCAATATTGCACGACTGGATGACATGCTGCGCCACATCAAACTACACAGTCCGTCCTCGATGGTGGCACTGCTTGACTTTGAGAAAGCTTTTGATCGCGTGGACCACGCGTACTTGCTCCGCGTCCTCCGTCACTATGGCTTTCCCGAAACCTTTGTTGACATGGTTCGCGTACTGTACTCGGGCCGCAAGTCTCGCATCTTGGTGAACGGCTTCTTGTCCAAGCCAGTTCACATCTCACGCGGTGTGTTGCAAGGTGATCCACTGTCGCCACTTCTGTTTGTGATCGCTTTGGAACCGATGTGCCAACTCCTACGGCAACACTCCAACTATGGCATCAAGTGTGGGGATCGCTACCACACTGGGAGTTACTTTGCCGACGACTCGCAACTCTATGCGGCAAATGAGACGTGCCTCCACCGGCAGCTTGCATTGGTTCAAACCTTTTGCGACAAGTCTGGTTTCCGACTCAACGTAGACAAGACCCAAATTCTGACCTACAGCCAGTTGAATGGGAACCTTGCCTCACTACAAGTTACTTCCGACAGTCCCGTGAAGGCTCTTGGTATCTTGGTTGCGCCCAATCTTTCTCCATTGGCACGTTTCAATTACGTGTTTGAGAAGTTTGTGGCTCGCTTGTCTTTGTGGCTCTACAAGGCTCGAACCATGGCCGGAAAAGTCACTATCCTGCACAGCATATGTCTGCCTGTGTTATGGTACCAACTGGCTTTTGTCCCTGCCGACAAAGACCTGGCCAAAAAGATCGACAAGGCCATGCTTCAATTTATGCATGGTGAAGAAATCAACCCATCCTCCTCTGTCCATGGCCTCCGTTTGATCAAAAAGGAGATCATATTCATGCCGAAGAAGTCCGGTGGCTTAGGCCTGCACCATGCACTTGCTTTATGGCAACAACACAACCGCTCTGTCATGATCAGATGCATTCAAGCCATCACCACCCCACCCCGCAAGTCTGCCATGTCCGCCTGGATTACGCCGGGCTATACTCTCCTCGAGAAGGCTTTTCATCCATGGGGTTCCCCCCGAGATCTCCTCTTGGCAAATGGCTCTTCTGCATTCATCAGACAACTGTACAAGAATCCCAATATCACTCCAATGTGGAAAGCCTTATTGAGTAGCTGGTTTGAATCCCGCTGGACTCCGTACGGCTGTCCAAATCACATCTCATCTTTGGATGTTCCCCTTTGGCACAACTCGTATCTGCCTGGACTCGAAGACCTATACGATCAGTGCTCTACATCGACGCAAGACCAAGCCAATGTATTGGCTTCGCTTCACATCACGAAGTTGTCGCATTTGTTGACTCCGTGTCAGCGAGTTTGGCCAGCTTCGATCTTGTTCGACAAAATCAACCGTGCCTGCCGCCAAGCCAATTTTGTCCCTCCAACGAAACAATGGATCTCAATCTTGGTGACCAAGTTATCACGATTGTTTGAGATTGTTTCTGAAGAGGATGCTCCCGTGTTCCACTTGCCGACGCCAAGCTCTGAATGGATGGAATGGCACTGGATGATTCACCCTGACTCGAGTCCGATCTTGTTGGCGCTTGCGACTTCGAAATCGGCTAAGATCAGAGCTTCTCCAGCTGTCAGCTCGTCCATTCTTCCTACCAAGCATCTCAACCTGCCATCCAACTTTTACGAAGACCCCAAGCGCCTTACCCAACTTGCCGCCTTCCTCCAACCCGACCACATTCTCCCTCGATATGGAGAGTTCATTTTCAAGACCCTTCTCCGCGCCAACGCCATGCAATATCTGTTTCAGTACCAAGACCCCAAGCCGACGTGTGTCTTCTGTCGTGTCAATGAGACGTACGAGCATTTCCTGTTCTCTTGTGGATATGGTCAATCTGTTTGGTATTCCTTCAAGACAATCCAGCGACTGCTCGAGTGTTCCTTTCCGTCGACTTGTCTGGAAATGTTCTACGAGACGCCCAAGCCGTCCGATGGATACTACATCCGTGGCTATCTGAAGATCTGGCCGATTGTCCGAGCCTGCGTGTATTATCAAATATGGCTCCAACGTGCCGATCGCACCTTTCGACCCGACCTCACAGCGAAGAGTCCGATGGAAGTTGCCATTCATGCTGCCTCTTTGATCAAGCTACATCTACAACAGCTCCTGGTTGATCTCCCTCTCAAGAAGGGATACACCAAGGTATTCAATGTGCTCAAGCATCTATCTTCGGACCCCTGGTTACGTCAACACGCCATTCCTGACAGTGTCGTTTCATGAGTGAGCTGACGGCTCACCACTTCATCTCCTGTTCAATGACCACTTTGCCATATTCTGTTTTCCAAGTTCTATTTATACAGTACGAGGCAAATTAGTAAGTCATTAGGGCCTTTGCTCAAAAATAAGGTTAATACAACTCATTTAACCAGGGGGGGTCAACCTCAGTGGGTCAGTGGTTGACCCCCAGACCACTGTCGTTAACTTGTCTAGCGAAGCCCTCACTCAGGAGGGCGAACCACTGGGGCCTTGTGCCTGTGGTGGCTGCTTCCCTGGACTCCAATTGGAGTCGATCCCCAGTGAAGGCGGCGAGAAAACGGGGTCCATGCCAGCCCTAGAGGCTACGAGGGCCCCCCCTATGGGCACACCCTGCGGTTCTGTCTACTTCCCCCCAGGGGCCTCTTCGGAGGGGCGGGGGCGGTATCCCGATTTGGGTTCTCGCCGGAGCAATGGTGTACCCCAGTCACCGTGCTGCGGGGATGGCATGGATTCCCCTTCTACCCCTGTCACTGGGGGTCTGGCCCCGGCCTTTCTCGTGACCAATGGGACTGAGCCAGCAGCCACCAACCGCGTCGCCCCCTGTGCTGAGCCTCCTAGAACGGGAGAGGAAGAAGAAAAATCTCAAGAGGACGTGGATATGGTCTCTGGAGACGCCGAGGGGAAGGATTCTACTGAAACCGAAGCCTTAACCGACGAGGGAAATACTCAAATTCACTCTGAGGTTGATGGGTCAGGCGACATTAACGGCCAAGCGAAGCCGTGTGATACTCCTGGAGAAGTTATTCAAGAGGAACAATCGACAAACAATGACAATGACCAGTCAAATCAAGACATTGTCGACAAATCCGTTGCTCAAGGAAATGGCGCTGTTGATCCTCCTACCGCGGCAGACAAAATACAAGGCGATCAAGAGCAACAAAACGCTGAAAAGGCCAATCCATGGACGCAAAAGACTCCCGGCAAGGATTCAGCTTCGTCCAAGAAAGATTCCAAGCAAGGCAATGCCCCCAAAGGCGCGAAACATCGCAACACTGGTGCTCATGCTATTGCCGATGACGATATTGCGCGATGCGAGGCCATGGCGGACGCATTCTACAAAGACTCTGGTGACATGGACGCCTTCATTGAAAACATTTTGCTCACCCCCCAGTCCCAAGTGTACGAGCTCACAGTCAAGTTGGGCGAAGCCTACAAGGACTGGTCCGAAAAAGTCATCTGCGATCAATTTGTCAAGGAAAATCCTGGTTCGTTATGGGGCTCCAAATTTCCGAACATTTTGATCCACAAGAAGAACCCACAGACCATTGTGATCTCAAGTTACAACTTGTCTACGTGCGTGGAAATGGGAGGCACAACGTTTCGACTTGGTGGCAAAGACTTCCTGGTTCCCAAATACTCGCGTTATGGCAACAACTACTATGTTACGTTCAACAAGGTCAGTCACCCTTCGATGGCCAAGGCAATTGTCAAGAAAATGGCTGCATTGACCAAGTCAGTGATAGCAGCATTCAACCCTACTGCTGGTCAGAACATCAAGTCGCCGCATTTGAGAGTCATTTTCAAGTCGCCTGCGCCTCCTGCAGTGTTGGTGCCAAAATCCGGCGACGCACTACGCGAAATCACCATTACGGATCCGTCGGGTCAGCCTTTTGTCGTCGTGTTTCAGCACAAGATCGCTGCTCTGAACAAGACATTGCCTCCGTCGATTGTTTCACGACGTGCAGAGGCCAAGGCTGAAAAAGCGAAGGCAAAAGCGGCCAAGGCAGCGGCAAAATCTCCTCCGTCAGGAGAAAAAGAACCTGAACATGATGGAGACGATCATGATCAAGACCCTGGAACAAATGCGGAAGGCGAGGCCGACTCAACTGAGGCATCTGGAGATCGTCAAGATGAACAACCACAACCAACAGCTCCTTCTCATGGCTCTGATGTCGATATGTCTGGTGACAGCGATCCCCCTAACAACAATGGACAAGACAAACAACAAGAAGATGTGGAAATGTCTACCAACGAATCGCCCGCTCTTGCTCCACCAAGTGAGCAGCCCAAGAACTCGCTGGACCTTCAATTGGTAACGGGCTACCGGTCTGGACCAGCTCCAAAACGTACTTTGCCTTCGTCCCCACGTTTGGATCCCCTGCCGACATCCAACCGTTTTCATATCCTCGAAGAAGACGACGTGGAACTCTCGTTTGAAGACTTTGCAGTGCCTCGAATTGTATTGGAGGATTCAAGTGCGCCACGCCCGAAAAAGACCAAAGGCAAAGCGAAGAAACAACGACTTAACAAGTCTGCTGCAGCCCACCTCGAATTGGCGAAGAAGATCATTCGAGATAAGAAAGTCGAAGGCAGTATCACCGAATGTCAACGCATTTTGCGAGATGATCCTCAGCTCGTTGCACATGCTATGTACGCACAAGATGAAGACCTCAGTTTGTTTCAGTCACTTGTTGCAACCAAGACTATTGAGCGCAAGATGGCTTTGTTAAAAGCTCAAGGCAAGCCTCACAACTACAAACATCACGTCAACTTCATGGCTCAATACAAGATTCACCCGTCAGAAATCTTGGAAGAATTGACCACGGACATACCAGAGATCAAGCGCATCCTCTTTGCACTTGCTACGATTGACTTATTCCTCTCAAATCGGGCCCCAGACCTCTACACAAACTCGGAGGCACTGACTGTTCTATTGAACCAAGAAGCAACAAGATTGCCTGACACCAACTGCTTGACGGACTGGTCGCTGTTTGCTTTGATCGAAAACTTCAGCGACAATCTCGAGAAGTTCACTTTGCCGGCTCCCGTCTTGTCGGCCATCTCGATGCTCAAAAGCATCACCAACAATTACCACATCGACGAGCTCTGCAGCAAAGCTCACCACTCCATGAACGCCGACGAAATTGATCCCCTCGATTTGGAGGACGATCAACTCTAAGGCTTCTATCCCCTGCTTCAATCCATTTCAACCTCCCCTCTGACCCCTCCATTCTACTCATTTTCATCTGTACTCGTGATGAGTGACAACAACTTCTCCGATGTCCCAACTGAACTCGTGGACTGGGACCCACAAATCATCTCCCTCAACACCAATGGCTTCTCCAACAGTCATCGGTACATCCTCGACAAACTATCAAGTGTTCACGACGTTTCCTTTATCCAAGAAACCCGTTTCCGCACGCCAAGTCTCCACGACCGTGTTGCGTTCCATTGGCAACGCATCACAAACCACGAAGGCTCTTTGTTCTTTGAAGAGCCTATTTACCCTGAAGTATCCACGTCGCCAGCCACTGGAGGTCTGGCTACGTTGATACATCCTCACTCTCCTTTGAAGAACGCCACTCAAGTCCCTCATGACAACCCAGTGCTTCGTGGTCGTTATCTACAAGTGCGATGTACTCTGGGTCCACTGACAGTCGTTCTCCACAATATCTATGCGCCGGCAGCCTTCCAAGAACGAGCAAGTTACTTCGAAGAATTGCCACGCGACTTTCCTCCACATGCGCTCCACATTGTTGGAGGAGATTTCAACTGCACTCTCAACAAAGATTTGGATTCGTTGAGACCCAGTACCTCCACCACTTCCGAATTTGCCTCGTACCCCTCAAGTCAAGAAGTTATCAAGTGCCGCCGCGCTCAAAATGTCCAACGCCAACAGCTGTTCCGAGCTTCGTGAGACCAACACTCACGGAGTCACCATCATTCCAGGTATTGTATCACCTCACCCACTTTCGTCGTCCAATCAGGATGGCGGAAGTGGTGTGAGTAATGTCTCTACACCTAACCCTAGGGCCGAAGTGGAGGTCGAGTTCGACCCCAATGGCGTCTCTGGAGACCAATCTGCGTCTCGCTCCCCCAGCGCTTCACCTGGTGCTCCACTCGCCGGAGTTCCAGGGGGGGTCAACCTCAGTGGGTCAGTGGTTGACCCCCAGACCACTGTCGTTAACTTGTCTAGCGAAGCCCTCACTCAGGAGGGCGAACCACTGGGGCCTTGTGCCTGTGGTGGCTGCTTCCCTGGACTCCAATTGGAGTCGATCCCCAGTGAAGGCGGCGAGAAAACGGGGTCCATGCCAGCCCTAGAGGCTACGAGGGCCCCCCCTATGGGCACACCCTGCGGTTCTGTCTACTTCCCCCCAGGGGCCTCTTCGGAGGGGCGGGGGCGGTATCCCGATTTGGGTTCTCGCCGGAGCAATGGTGTACCCCAGTCACCGTGCTGCGGGGATGGCATGGATTCCCCTTCTACCCCTGTCACTGGGGGTCTGGCCCCGGCCTTTCTCGTGACCAATGGGACTGAGCCAGCAGCCACCAACCGCGTCGCCCCCTGTGCTGAGCCTCCTAGAACGGGAGAGGAAGAAGAAAAATCTCAAGAGGACGTGGATATGGTCTCTGGAGACGCCGAGGGGAAGGATTCTACTGAAACCGAAGCCTTAACCGACGAGGGAAATACTCAAATTCACTCTGAGGTTGATGGGTCAGGCGACATTAACGGCCAAGCGAAGCCGTGTGATACTCCTGGAGAAGTTATTCAAGAGGAACAATCGACAAACAATGACAATGACCAGTCAAATCAAGACATTGTCGACAAATCCGTTGCTCAAGGAAATGGCGCTGTTGATCCTCCTACCGCGGCAGACAAAATACAAGGCGATCAAGAGCAACAAAACGCTGAAAAGGCCAATCCATGGACGCAAAAGACTCCCGGCAAGGATTCAGCTTCGTCCAAGAAAGATTCCAAGCAAGGCAATGCCCCCAAAGGCGCGAAACATCGCAACACTGGTGCTCATGCTATTGCCGATGACGATATTGCGCGATGCGAGGCCATGGCGGACGCATTCTACAAAGACTCTGGTGACATGGACGCCTTCATTGAAAACATTTTGCTCACCCCCCAGTCCCAAGTGTACGAGCTCACAGTCAAGTTGGGCGAAGCCTACAAGGACTGGTCCGAAAAAGTCATCTGCGATCAATTTGTCAAGGAAAATCCTGGTTCGTTATGGGGCTCCAAATTTCCGAACATTTTGATCCACAAGAAGAACCCACAGACCATTGTGATCTCAAGTTACAACTTGTCTACGTGCGTGGAAATGGGAGGCACAACGTTTCGACTTGGTGGCAAAGACTTCCTGGTTCCCAAATACTCGCGTTATGGCAACAACTACTATGTTACGTTCAACAAGGTCAGTCACCCTTCGATGGCCAAGGCAATTGTCAAGAAAATGGCTGCATTGACCAAGTCAGTGATAGCAGCATTCAACCCTACTGCTGGTCAGAACATCAAGTCGCCGCATTTGAGAGTCATTTTCAAGTCGCCTGCGCCTCCTGCAGTGTTGGTGCCAAAATCCGGCGACGCACTACGCGAAATCACCATTACGGATCCGTCGGGTCAGCCTTTTGTCGTCGTGTTTCAGCACAAGATCGCTGCTCTGAACAAGACATTGCCTCCGTCGATTGTTTCACGACGTGCAGAGGCCAAGGCTGAAAAAGCGAAGGCAAAAGCGGCCAAGGCAGCGGCAAAATCTCCTCCGTCAGGAGAAAAAGAACCTGAACATGATGGAGACGATCATGATCAAGACCCTGGAACAAATGCGGAAGGCGAGGCCGACTCAACTGAGGCATCTGGAGATCGTCAAGATGAACAACCACAACCAACAGCTCCTTCTCATGGCTCTGATGTCGATATGTCTGGTGACAGCGATCCCCCTAACAACAATGGACAAGACAAACAACAAGAAGATGTGGAAATGTCTACCAACGAATCGCCCGCTCTTGCTCCACCAAGTGAGCAGCCCAAGAACTCGCTGGACCTTCAATTGGTAACGGGCTACCGGTCTGGACCAGCTCCAAAACGTACTTTGCCTTCGTCCCCACGTTTGGATCCCCTGCCGACATCCAACCGTTTTCATATCCTCGAAGAAGACGACGTGGAACTCTCGTTTGAAGACTTTGCAGTGCCTCGAATTGTATTGGAGGATTCAAGTGCGCCACGCCCGAAAAAGACCAAAGGCAAAGCGAAGAAACAACGACTTAACAAGTCTGCTGCAGCCCACCTCGAATTGGCGAAGAAGATCATTCGAGATAAGAAAGTCGAAGGCAGTATCACCGAATGTCAACGCATTTTGCGAGATGATCCTCAGCTCGTTGCACATGCTATGTACGCACAAGATGAAGACCTCAGTTTGTTTCAGTCACTTGTTGCAACCAAGACTATTGAGCGCAAGATGGCTTTGTTAAAAGCTCAAGGCAAGCCTCACAACTACAAACATCACGTCAACTTCATGGCTCAATACAAGATTCACCCGTCAGAAATCTTGGAAGAATTGACCACGGACATACCAGAGATCAAGCGCATCCTCTTTGCACTTGCTACGATTGACTTATTCCTCTCAAATCGGGCCCCAGACCTCTACACAAACTCGGAGGCACTGACTGTTCTATTGAACCAAGAAGCAACAAGATTGCCTGACACCAACTGCTTGACTGACTGGTCGCTGTTTGCTTTGATCGAAAACTTCAGCGACAATCTCGAGAAGTTCACTTTGCCGGCTCCCGTCTTGTCGGCCATCTCGATGCTCAAAAGCATCACCAACAATTACCACATCGACGAGCTCTGCAGCAAAGCTCACCACTCCATGAACGCCGACGAAATTGATCCCCTCGATTTGGAGGACGATCAACTCTAAGGCTTCTATCCCCTGCTTCAATCCATTTCAACCTCCCCTCTGACCCCTCCATTCTACTCATTTTCATCTGTACTCGTGATGAGTGACAACAACTTCTCCGATGTCCCAACTGAACTCGTGGACTGGGACCCACAAATCATCTCCCTCAACACCAATGGCTTCTCCAACAGTCATCGGTACATCCTCGACAAACTATCAAGTGTTCACGACGTTTCCTTTATCCAAGAAACCCGTTTCCGCACGCCAAGTCTCCACGACCGTGTTGCGTTCCATTGGCAACGCATCACAAACCACGAAGGCTCTTTGTTCTTTGAAGAGCCTATTTACCCTGAAGTATCCACGTCGCCAGCCACTGGAGGTCTGGCTACGTTGATACATCCTCACTCTCCTTTGAAGAACGCCACTCAAGTCCCTCATGACAACCCAGTGCTTCGTGGTCGTTATCTACAAGTGCGATGTACTCTGGGTCCACTGACAGTCGTTCTCCACAATATCTATGCGCCGGCAGCCTTCCAAGAACGAGCAAGTTACTTCGAAGAATTGCCACGCGACTTTCCTCCACATGCGCTCCACATTGTTGGAGGAGATTTCAACTGCACTCTCAACAAAGATTTGGATTCGTTGAGACCCAGTACCTCCACCACTTCCGAATTTGCCTCGTACCCCTCAAGTCAAGAAGTTATCAAGTGCCGCCGCGCTCAAAATGTCCAACGCCAACAGCTGTTCCGAGCTTCGTGAGACCAACACTCACGGAGTCACCATCATTCCAGGTATTGTATCACCTCACCCACTTTCGTCGTCCAATCAGGATGGCGGAAGTGGTGTGAGTAATGTCTCTACACCTAACCCTAGGGCCGAAGTGGAGGTCGAGTTCGACCCCAATGGCGTCTCTGGAGACCAATCTGCGTCTCGCTCCCCCAGCGCTTCACCTGGTGCTCCACTCGCCGGAGTTCCAGGGGGGGTCACCTCAGTGGGTCAGTGGTTGACCCCCAGACCACTGTCGTTAACTTGTCTAGCGAAGCCCTCACTCAGGAGGGCGAACCACTGGGGCCTTGTGCCTGTGGTGGCTGCTTCCCTGGACTCCAATTGGAGTCGATCCCCAGTGAAGGCGGCGAGAAAACGGGGTCCATGCCAGCCCTAGAGGCTACGAGGGCCCCCCCTATGGGCACACCCTGCGGTTCTGTCTACTTCCCCCCAGGGGCCTCTTCGGAGGGGCGGGGGCGGTATCCCGATTTGGGTTCTCGCCGGAGCAATGGTGTACCCCAGTCACCGTGCTGCGGGGATGGCATGGATTCCCCTTCTACCCCTGTCACTGGGGGTCTGGCCCCGGCCTTTCTCGTGACCAATGGGACTGAGCCAGCAGCCACCAACCGCGTCGCCCCCTGTGCTGAGCCTCCTAGAACGGGAGAGGAAGAAGAAAAATCTCAAGAGGACGTGGATATGGTCTCTGGAGACGCCGAGGGGAAGGATTCTACTGAAACCGAAGCCTTAACCGACGAGGGAAATACTCAAATTCACTCTGAGGTTGATGGGTCAGGCGACATTAACGGCCAAGCGAAGCCGTGTGATACTCCTGGAGAAGTTATTCAAGAGGAACAATCGACAAACAATGACAATGACCAGTCAAATCAAGACATTGTCGACAAATCCGTTGCTCAAGGAAATGGCGCTGTTGATCCTCCTACCGCGGCAGACAAAATACAAGGCGATCAAGAGCAACAAAACGCTGAAAAGGCCAATCCATGGACGCAAAAGACTCCCGGCAAGGATTCAGCTTCGTCCAAGAAAGATTCCAAGCAAGGCAATGCCCCCAAAGGCGCGAAACATCGCAACACTGGTGCTCATGCTATTGCCGATGACGATATTGCGCGATGCGAGGCCATGGCGGACGCATTCTACAAAGACTCTGGTGACATGGACGCCTTCATTGAAAACATTTTGCTCACCCCCCAGTCCCAAGTGTACGAGCTCACAGTCAAGTTGGGCGAAGCCTACAAGGACTGGTCCGAAAAAGTCATCTGCGATCAATTTGTCAAGGAAAATCCTGGTTCGTTATGGGGCTCCAAATTTCCGAACATTTTGATCCACAAGAAGAACCCACAGACCATTGTGATCTCAAGTTACAACTTGTCTACGTGCGTGGAAATGGGAGGCACAACGTTTCGACTTGGTGGCAAAGATTTCCTGGTTCCCAAATACTCGCGTTATGGCAACAACTACTATGTTACGTTCAACAAGGTCAGTCACCCTTCGATGGCCAAGGCAATTGTCAAGAAAATGGCTGCATTGACCAAGTCAGTGATAGCAGCATTCAACCCTACTGCTGGTCAGAACATCAAGTCGCCGCATTTGAGAGTCATTTTCAAGTCGCCTGCGCCTCCTGCAGTGTTGGTGCCAAAATCCGGCGACGCACTACGCGAAATCACCATTACGGATCCGTCGGGTCAGCCTTTTGTCGTCGTGTTTCAGCACAAGATCGCTGCTCTGAACAAGACATTGCCTCCGTCGATTGTTTCACGACGTGCAGAGGCCAAGGCTGAAAAAGCGAAGGCAAAAGCGGCCAAGGCAGCGGCAAAATCTCCTCCGTCAGGAGAAAAAGAACCTGAACATGATGGAGACGATCATGATCAAGACCCTGGAACAAATGCGGAAGGCGAGGCCGACTCAACTGAGGCATCTGGAGATCGTCAAGATGAACAACCACAACCAACAGCTCCTTCTCATGGCTCTGATGTCGATATGTCTGGTGACAGCGATCCCCCTAACAACAATGGACAAGACAAACAACAAGAAGATGTGGAAATGTCTACCAACGAATCGCCCGCTCTTGCTCCACCAAGTGAGCAGCCCAAGAACTCGCTGGACCTTCAATTGGTAACGGGCTACCGGTCTGGACCAGCTCCAAAACGTACTTTGCCTTCGTCCCCACGTTTGGATCCCCTGCCGACATCCAACCGTTTTCATATCCTCGAAGAAGACGACGTGGAACTCTCGTTTGAAGACTTTGCAGTGCCTCGAATTGTATTGGAGGATTCAAGTGCGCCACGCCCGAAAAAGACCAAAGGCAAAGCGAAGAAACAACGACTTAACAAGTCTGCTGCAGCCCACCTCGAATTGGCGAAGAAGATCATTCGAGATAAGAAAGTCGAAGGCAGTATCACCGAATGTCAACGCATTTTGCGAGATGATCCTCAGCTCGTTGCACATGCTATGTACGCACAAGATGAAGACCTCAGTTTGTTTCAGTCACTTGTTGCAACCAAGACTATTGAGCGCAAGATGGCTTTGTTAAAAGCTCAAGGCAAGCCTCACAACTACAAACATCACGTCAACTTCATGGCTCAATACAAGATTCACCCGTCAGAAATCTTGGAAGAATTGACCACGGACATACCAGAGATCAAGCGCATCCTCTTTGCACTTGCTACGATTGACTTATTCCTCTCAAATCGGGCCCCAGACCTCTACACAAACTCGGAGGCACTGACTGTTCTATTGAACCAAGAAGCAACAAGATTGCCTGACACCAACTGCTTGACTGACTGGTCGCTGTTTGCTTTGATCGAAAACTTCAGCGACAATCTCGAGAAGTTCACTTTGCCGGCTCCCGTCTTGTCGGCCATCTCGATGCTCAAAAGCATCACCAACAATTACCACATCGACGAGCTCTGCAGCAAAGCTCACCACTCCATGAACGCCGACGAAATTGATCCCCTCGATTTGGAGGACGATCAACTCTAAGGCTTCTATCCCCTGCTTCAATCCATTTCAACCTCCCCTCTGACCCCTCCATTCTACTCATTTTCATCTGTACTCGTGATGAGTGACAACAACTTCTCCGATGTCCCAACTGAACTCGTGGACTGGGACCCACAAATCATCTCCCTCAACACCAATGGCTTCTCCAACAGTCATCGGTACATCCTCGACAAACTATCAAGTGTTCACGACGTTTCCTTTATCCAAGAAACCCGTTTCCGCACGCCAAGTCTCCACGACCGTGTTGCGTTCCATTGGCAACGCATCACAAACCACGAAGGCTCTTTGTTCTTTGAAGAGCCTATTTACCCTGAAGTATCCACGTCGCCAGCCACTGGAGGTCTGGCTACGTTGATACATCCTCACTCTCCTTTGAAGAACGCCACTCAAGTCCCTCATGACAACCCAGTGCTTCGTGGTCGTTATCTACAAGTGCGATGTACTCTGGGTCCACTGACAGTCGTTCTCCACAATATCTATGCGCCGGCAGCCTTCCAAGAACGAGCAAGTTACTTCGAAGAATTGCCACGCGACTTTCCTCCACATGCGCTCCACATTGTTGGAGGAGATTTCAACTGCACTCTCAACAAAGATTTGGATTCGTTGAGACCCAGTACCTCCACCACTTCCGAATTTGCCTCGTACCCCTCAAGTCAAGAAGTTATCAAGTGCCGCCGCGCTCAAAATGTCCAACGCCAACAGCTGTTCCGAGCTTCGTGAGACCAACACTCACGGAGTCACCATCATTCCAGGTATTGTATCACCTCACCCACTTTCGTCGTCCAATCAGGATGGCGGAAGTGGTGTGAGTAATGTCTCTACACCTAACCCTAGGGCCGAAGTGGAGGTCGAGTTCGACCCCAATGGCGTCTCTGGAGACCAATCTGCGTCTCGCTCCCCCAGCGCTTCACCTGGTGCTCCACTCGCCGGAGTTCCAGGGGGGGTCAACCTCAGTGGGTCAGTGGTTGACCCCCAGACCACTGTCGTTAACTTGTCTAGCGAAGCCCTCACTCAGGAGGGCGAACCACTGGGGCCTTGTGCCTGTGGTGGCTGCTTCCCTGGACTCCAATTGGAGTCGATCCCCAGTGAAGGCGGCGAGAAAACGGGGTCCATGCCAGCCCTAGAGGCTACGAGGGCCCCCCCTATGGGCACACCCTGCGGTTCTGTCTACTTCCCCCCAGGGGCCTCTTCGGAGGGGCGGGGGCGGTATCCCGATTTGGGTTCTCGCCGGAGCAATGGTGTACCCCAGTCACCGTGCTGCGGGGATGGCATGGATTCCCCTTCTACCCCTGTCACTGGGGGTCTGGCCCCGGCCTTTCTCGTGACCAATGGGACTGAGCCAGCAGCCACCAACCGCGTCGCCCCCTGTGCTGAGCCTCCTAGAACGGGAGAGGAAGAAGAAAAATCTCAAGAGGACGTGGATATGGTCTCTGGAGACGCCGAGGGGAAGGATTCTACTGAAACCGAAGCCTTAACCGACGAGGGAAATACTCAAATTCACTCTGAGGTTGATGGGTCAGGCGACATTAACGGCCAAGCGAAGCCGTGTGATACTCCTGGAGAAGTTATTCAAGAGGAACAATCGACAAACAATGACAATGACCAGTCAAATCAAGACATTGTCGACAAATCCGTTGCTCAAGGAAATGGCGCTGTTGATCCTCCTACCGCGGCAGACAAAATACAAGGCGATCAAGAGCAACAAAACGCTGAAAAGGCCAATCCATGGACGCAAAAGACTCCCGGCAAGGATTCAGCTTCGTCCAAGAAAGATTCCAAGCAAGGCAATGCCCCCAAAGGCGCGAAACATCGCAACACTGGTGCTCATGCTATTGCCGATGACGATATTGCGCGATGCGAGGCCATGGCGGACGCATTCTACAAAGACTCTGGTGACATGGACGCCTTCATTGAAAACATTTTGCTCACCCCCCAGTCCCAAGTGTACGAGCTCACAGTCAAGTTGGGCGAAGCCTACAAGGACTGGTCCGAAAAAGTCATCTGCGATCAATTTGTCAAGGAAAATCCTGGTTCGTTATGGGGCTCCAAATTTCCGAACATTTTGATCCACAAGAAGAACCCACAGACCATTGTGATCTCAAGTTACAACTTGTCTACGTGCGTGGAAATGGGAGGCACAACGTTTCGACTTGGTGGCAAAGATTTCCTGGTTCCCAAATACTCGCGTTATGGCAACAACTACTATGTTACGTTCAACAAGGTCAGTCACCCTTCGATGGCCAAGGCAATTGTCAAGAAAATGGCTGCATTGACCAAGTCAGTGATAGCAGCATTCAACCCTACTGCTGGTCAGAACATCAAGTCGCCGCATTTGAGAGTCATTTTTTCAAGTCGTCTGCGCCTCCTGCAGTGCTGGTGCCAAAATCCGGCGACGCACTACGCGAAATCACCATTACGGATCCGTCGGGTCAGCCTTTTGTCGTCGTGTTTCAGCACAAGATCGCTGCTCTGAACAAGACATTGCCTCCGTCGATTGTTTCACGACGTGCAGAGGCCAAGGCTGAAAAAGCGAAGGCAAAAGCGGCCAAGGCAGCGGCAAAATCTCCTCCGTCAGGAGAAAAAGAACCTGAACATGATGGAGACGATCATGACCAAGACCCTGGAACAAATGCGGAAGGCGAGGCCGACTCAACTGAGGCATCTGGAGATCGTCAAGATGAACAACCACAGCCAACAGCTCCTTCTCATGGCTCTGATGTCGATATGTCTGGTGACAGCGATCCCCCTAACAACAATGGACAAGACAAACAACAAGAAGATGTGGAAATGTCTACCAACGAATCGCCCGCTCTTGCTCCACCAAGTGAGCAGCCCAAGAACTCGCTGGACCTTCAATTGGTAACGGGCTACCGGTCTGGACCAGCTCCAAAACGTACTTTGCCTTCGTCCCCACGTTTGGATCCCCTGCCGACATCCAACCGTTTTCATATCCTCGAAGAAGACGACGTGGAACTCTCGTTTGAAGACTTTGCAGTGCCTCGAATTATATTGGAAGATTCAAGTGCGCCACGCCCGAAAAAGACCAAAGGCAAAGCGAAGAAACAACGACTTAACAAGTCTGCTGCAGCCCACCTCGAATTGGCGAAGAAGATCATTCGAGACAAGAAAGTCGAAGGCAGTATCACCGAATGTCAACGCATTTTGCGAGATGATCCTCAGCTCGTTGCACATGCTATGTACGCACAAGATGAAGACCTCAGTTTGTTTCAGTCACTTGTTGCAACCAAGACTATTGAGCGCAAGATGGCTTTGTTAAAAGCTCAAGGCAAGCCTCACAACTACAAACATCACGTCAACTTCATGGCTCAATACAAGATTCACCCGTCAGAAATCTTGGAAGAATTGACCACGGACATACCAGAGATCAAGCGCATCCTCTTTGCACTTGCTACGATTGACTTATTCCTCTCAAATCGGGCCCCAGACCTCTACACAAACTCGGAGGCACTGACTGTTCTATTGAACCAAGAAGCAACAAGATTGCCTGACACCAACTGCTTGACGGACTGGTCGCTGTTTGCTTTGATCGAAAACTTCAGCGACAATCTCGAGAAGTTCACTTTGCCGGCTCCCGTCTTGTCGGCCATCTCGATGCTCAAAAGCATCACCAACAATTACCACATCGACGAGCTCTGCAGCAAAGCTCACCACTCCATGAACGCCGACGAAATTGATCCCCTCGATTTGGAGGACGATCAACTCTAAGGCTTCTATCCCCTGCTTCAATCCATTTCAACCTCCCCTCTCACCCCTCCATTCTACTCATTTTCATCTGTACTCGTGATGATTGACAACAACTTCTCCGATGTCCCAACTGAACTCATGGACTGGGACCCACAAATCATCTCCCTCAACACCAATGGCTTCTCCAACAGTCATCGGTACATCCTCAACAAACTATCAAGTGTTCACGACGTTTCCTTTATCCAAGAAACCCGTTTCCGCACGCCAAGTCTCCACGACCGTGTTGCGTTCCATTGGCAACGCATCACAAACCACGAAGGCTCTTTGTTCTTTGAAGAGCCTATTTACCCTGAAGTATCCACGTCGCCAGCCACTGGAGGTCTGGCTACGTTGATACATCCTCACTCTCCTTTGAAGAACGCCACTCAAGTCCCTCATGACAACCCAGTGCTTCGTGGTCGTTATCTACAAGTGCGATGTACTCTGGGTCCACTGACAGTCGTTCTCCACAATATCTATGCGCCGGCAGCCTTCCAAGAACGAGCAAGTTACTTCGAAGAATTGCCACGCGACTTTCCTCCACATGCGCTCCACATTGTTGGAGGAGATTTCAACTGCACTCTCAACAAAGATTTGGATTCGTTGAGACCCAGTACCTCCACCATGGCCGGCACCCTTCAACTGGAACAATGGATGCGCAGTTTGTCTCTGGTGGATCTGTTTCGCCGTCAAAACCCCGTGGCAAGAACCTTCACAAGTCCCACACTCACCAACCGACTTGACTACATCTTTTGTTCGTCCACCTTGGCGGGTCTTCGTCATTGGAAGGCGACGCACATGCCACACGTTCCACAGGCTGACCACGTGGCATGTCGTATCATCACAAAGCGTCAAACATTGCGCCATGGCTCTGGATCATGGAAAGCTTCAACTTGGCTACTTCGTCTACCACGAGCGGCCGAGATTGTTCATGGATGTCTGGATCGATTTTTGGACAAGTCTCCAACATTCCACAATATCTCCAAGGCCTACGACATGCTGGTCAATGATATCCGCTCCCAACTCAAAGAATTCCATTCTCAACGATTGGAGAAACAACGTCTGCCGTTGAAGAAGTTAGCTGTCGAGATCGCTTCGCTTTTGCAGTCCCCAACATGCGTCAAGATGCAGTGCTGGTGGATCGAGTGCGAGACCTTCAAAAGCAAATTCACGAGCTGCAAGATCGAGACAAGCAGTTTCGTCAAGACCAGGCGTTCCAACTTCACTTGTACAAAGCAGAGCGCTCGTCCAAGTTCCACTTCATGTCCCCTGTCCCTACCCCCTTGAAGAAGACAGTCTTCAAAGAGTTGGTGGATGGCAATGGAAATGTTGTCTCCAATCAACAAGGCATGTCTGACGTCCTGGTCGACTACTACAAGGACTTGTTTGCAGCTCCCGAGGTGCAGCGATCTGGAGACGAAGTGTCGTCATTTCTGACCCCATTGACTCGACACAAGCAACTGCCAGAGCAAGCCCAGAAAGAGCTGTCGGCTCCCTTGCGCGCCAACGAGTTCTATCATGCTATTCGACACAGCAGTTCGAACTCAGCGCCAGGTCCCAACGCTCTGCCATTCGAAGTCCTCAAACTTGCACCTCACAAGTGGTCGTTGGTATTGGAGCTGCTATTCACACACCAGCTCCATTCTCACCCTCGCTTGACTCCCATGCAACTTGTCAGTACGCTGGTGTTGCTGCACAAGAAAGGCCCCAAGTCACAAGCCAAGAACTATCGGCCCATTAGCCTACTCAACACGGATGTGAAAATCCTGACGAGTATTCTGGCTTATCGACTCCAGCGCCACATTCGACACATCATCCACCCGGACCAGCAAGGCTTTATCTGTCGAAGCAATATCCAAACCAATATTGCACGACTGGATGACATGCTGCACCACATCAAACTACACAGTCCGTCCTCGATGGTGGCACTGCTTAACTTTGAGAAAGCTTTTGATCGCGTGGACCACGCGTACTTGCTCCGCGTCCTCCGTCACTATGGCTTTCCCGAAACCTTTGTTGACATGGTTCGCGTACTGTACTCGGGCCGCAAGTCTCGCATCTTGGTGAACGGCTTCTTGTCCAAGCCAGTTCACATCTCACGCGGTGTGTTGCAAGGTGATCCACTGTCGCCACTTCTGTTTGTGATCGCTTTGGAACCGATGTGCCAACTCCTACGGCAACACTCCAACTATGGCATCAAGTGTGGGGATCGCTACCACACTGGGAGTTACTTTGCCGACGACTCGCAACTCTATGCGGCAAATGAGACGTGCCTCCACCGGCAGCTTGCATTGGTTCAAACCTTTTGCGACAAGTCTGGTTTCCGACTCAACGTAGACAAGACCCAAATTCTGACCTACAGCCAGTTGAATGGGAACCTTGCCTCACTACAAGTTACTTCCGACAGTCCCGTGAAGGCTCTTGGTATCTTGGTTGCGCCCAATCTTTCTCCATTGGCACGTTTCAATTACGTGTTTGAGAAGTTTGTGGCTCGCTTGTCTTTGTGGCTCTACAAGGCTCGAACCATGGCCGGAAAAGTCACTATCCTGCACAGCATATGTCTGCCTGTGTTATGGTACCAACTGGCTTTTGTCCCTGCCGACAAAGACCTGGCCAAAAAGATCGACAAGGCCATGCTTCAATTTATGCATGGTGAAGAAATCAACCCATCCTCCTCTGTCCATGGCCTCCGTTTGATCAAAAAGGAGATCCTATTCATGCCGAAGAAGTCCGGTGGCTTAGGCCTGCACCATGCACTTGCTTTATGGCAACAACACAACCGCTCTGTCATGATCAGATGCATTCAAGCCATCACCACCCCACCCCGCAAGTCTGCGATGTCCGCCTGGATTACGCCGGGCTATACTCTCCTCGAGAAGGCTTTTCATCCATGGGGTTCCCCCCGAGATCTCCTCTTGGCAAATGGCTCTTCTGCATTCATCAGACAACTGTACAAGAATCCCAATATCACTCCAATGTGGAAAGCCTTATTGAGTAGCTGGTTTGAATCCCGCTGGACTCCGTACGGCTGTCCAAATCACATCTCATCTTTGGATGTTCCCCTTTGGCACAACTCGTATCTGCCTGGACTCGAAGACCTATACGATCAGTGCTCTACATCGACGCAAGACCAAGCCAATGTATTGGCTTCGCTTCACATCACGAAGTTGTCGCATTTGTTGACTCCGTGTCAGCGAGTTTGGCCAGCTTCGATCTTGTTCGACAAAATCAACCGTGCCTGCCGCCAAGCCAATTTTGTCCCTCCAACGAAACAATGGATCTCAATCTTGGTGACCAAGTTATCACGATTGTTTGAGATTGTTTCTGAAGAGGATGCTCCCGTGTTCCACTTGCCGACGCCAAGCTCTGAATGGATGGAATGGCACTGGATGATTCACCCTGACTCGAGTCCGATCTTGTTGGCGCTTGCGACTTCGAAATCGGCTAAGATCAGAGCTTCTCCAGCTGTCAGCTCGTCCATTCTTCCTACCAAGCATCTCAACCTGCCATCCAACTTTTATGAAGACCCCAAGCGCCTTACCCAACTTGCCGCCTTCCTCCAACCCGACCACATTCTCCCTCGATATGGAGAGTTCATTTTCAAGACCCTTCTCCGCGCCAACGCCATGCAATATCTGTTTCAGTACCAAGACCCCAAGCCGACGTGTGTCTTCTGTCGTGTCAATGAGACGTACGAGCATTTCCTGTTCTCTTGTGGATATGGTCAATCTGTTTGGTATTTCTTCAAGACAATCCAGCGACTGCTCGAGTGTTCCTTTCCGTCGACGTGTCTGGAAATGTTCTACGAGACGCCCAAGCCGTCCGATGGATACTACATCCGTGGCTATCTGAAGATCTGGCCGATTGTCCGAGCCTGCGTGTATTATCAAATATGGCTCCAACGTGCCGATCGCACCTTTCGACCCGACCTCACAGCGAAGAGTCCGATGGAAGTTGCCATTCATGCTGCCTCTTTGATCAAGCTACATCTACAACAGCTCCTGGTTGATCTCCCTCTCAAGAAGGGATACACCAAGGTATTCAATGTGCTCAAGCATCTATCTTCGGATCCCTGGTTACGTCAACACGCCATTCCTGACAGCGTCGTTTCATGAGTGAGCTGACGGCTCACCACTTCATCTCCTGTTCAATGACCACTTTGCCATATTCTGTTTTCCAAGTTCTATTTATACAGTACGAGGCAAATTAGTAAGTCATTAGGGCCTTTGCTCAAAAATAAGGTTAATACAACTCATTTAACCAGTACCTCCACCATGGCCGGCACCCTTCAACTGGAACAGTGGATGCACAGTTTGTCTCTGGTGGATCTGTTTCGCCGTCAAAACCCCGTGGCAAGAACCTTCACAAGTCCCACACTCACCAACCGACTCGACTACATATTTTGTTCGTCCACCTTGGCGGGTCTTCGTCATTGGAAGGCGACGCACATGCCACACGTTCCACAGGCTGACCACGTGGCTTGTCGTATCATCACAAAGCGTCAAACATTGCGCCATGGCTCTGGATCATGGAAAGCTCCAACTTGGCTACTTCGTCTACCACGAGCGGCCGAGATTGTTCATGGATGTCTGGATCGATTTTTGGACAAGTCTCCAACATTCCACAATATCTCCAAGGCCTACGACATACTGGTCAATGATATCCGCTCCCAACTCAAAGAATTCCATTCTCAACGATTGGAGAAACAACGTCTGCCGTTGAAGAAGTTAGCTGTCGAGATCGCTTCGCTTTTGCAAGTCCCCAACATGCGTCAAGATGCAGTGCTGGTGGATCGAGTGCGAGACCTTCAAAAGCAAATTCACGAGCTGCAAGATCGAGACAAGCAGTTTCGTCAAGACCAGGCGTTCCAACTTCACTTGTATAAAGCAGAGCGCTCGTCCAAGTTCCACTTCATGTCCCCTGTCCCTACCCCCTTGAAGAAGACAGTCTTCAAAGAGTTGGTGGATGTCAATGGAAATGTTGTCTCCAATCAACAAGGCATGTCTGACGTCCTGGTCGACTACTACAAGGACTTGTTTGCAGCTCCCGAGGTGCAGCGATCTGGAGACGAAGTGTCGTCATTTCTGACCCCATTGACTCGACACAAGCAACTGCCAGAGCAAGCCCAGAAAGAGCTGTCGGCTCCCTTGCGCGCCAACGAGTTCTATCATGCTATTCGACACAGCAGTTCGAACTCAGCGCCAGGTCCCAACGCTCTGCCATTCGAAGTCCTCAAACTTGCACCTCACAAGTGGTCGTTGGTATTGGAGCTGCTATTCACACACCAGCTCCATTCTCACCCTCGCTTGACTCCCATGCAACTTGTCAGTACGCTGGTGTTGCTGCACAAGAAAGGCCCCAAGTCACAAGCCAAGAACTATCGGCCCATTAGCCTACTCAACACGGATGTGAAAATCCTGACGAGTATTCTGGCTTATCGACTCCAGCGCCACATTCGACACATCATCCACCCGGACCAGCAAGGCTTTATCCGTCGAAGCAATATCCAAACCAATATTGCACGACTGGATGACATGCTGCACCACATCAAACTACACAGTCCGTCCTCGATGGTGGCACTGCTTGACTTTGAGAAAGCTTTTGATCGCGTGGACCACGCGTACTTGCTCCGCGTCCTCCGTCACTATGGCTTTCCCGAAACCTTTGTTGACATGGTTCGCGTACTGTACTCGGGCCGCAAGTCTCGCATCTTGGTGAACGGCTTCTTGTCCAAGCCAGTTCACATCTCACGCGGTGTGTTGCAAGGTGATCCACTGTCGCCACTTCTGTTTGTGATCGCTTTGGAACCGATGTGCCAACTCCTACGGCAACACTCCAACTATGGCATCAAGTGTGGGGATCGCTACCACACTGGGAGTTACTTTGCCGACGACTCGCAACTCTATGCGGCAAATGAGACGTGCCTCCACCGGCAGCTTGCATTGGTTCAAACCTTTTGCGACAAGTCTGGTTTCCGACTCAACGTAGACAAGACCCAAATTCTGACCTACAGCCAGTTGAATGGGAACCTTGCCTCACTACAAGTTACTTCCGACAGTCCCGTGAAGGCTCTTGGTATCTTGGTTGCGCCCAATCTTTCTCCATTGGCACGTTTCAATTACGTGTTTGAGAAGTTTGTGGCTCGCTTGTCTTTGTGGCTCTACAAGGCTCGAACCATGGCCGGAAAAGTCACTATCCTGCACAGCATATGTCTGCCTGTGTTATGGTACCAACTGGCTTTTGTCCCTGCCGACAAAGACCTGGCCAAAAAGATCGACAAGGCCATGCTTCAATTTATGCATGGTGAAGAAATCAACCCATCCTCCTCTGTCCATGGCCTCCGTTTGATCAAAAAGGAGATCATATTCATGCCGAAGAAGTCCGGTGGCTTAGGCCTGCACCATGCACTTGCTTTATGGCAACAACACAACCGCTCTGTCATGATCAGATGCATTCAAGCCATCACCACCCCACCCCGCAAGTCTGCCATGTCTGCCTGGATTACGCCGGGCTATACTCTCCTCGAGAAGGCTTTTCATCCATGGGGTTCCCCCCGAGATCTCCTCTTGGCAAATGGCTCTTCTGCATTCATCAGACAACTGTACAAGAATCCCAATATCACTCCAATGTGGAAAGCCTTATTGAGTAGCTGGTTTGAATCCCGCTGGACTCCGTACGGCTGTCCAAATCACATCTCATCTTTGGATGTTCCCCTTTGGCACAACTCGTATCTGCCTGGACTCGAAGACCTATACGATCAGTGCTCTACATCGACGCAAGACCAAGCCAATGTATTGGCTTCGCTTCACATCACGAAGTTGTCGCATTTGTTGACTCCGTGTCAGCGAGTTTGGCCAGCTTCGATCTTGTTCGACAAAATCAACCGTGCCTGCCGCCAAGCCAATTTTGTCCCTCCAACGAAACAATGGATCTCAATCTTGGTGACCAAGTTATCACGATTGTTTGAGATTGTTTCTGAAGAGGATGCTCCCGTGTTCCACTTGCCGACGCCAAGCTCTGAATGGATGGAATGGCACTGGATAATTCACCCTGACTCGAGTCCGATCTTGTTGGCGTTTGCGACTTCGAAATCGGCTAAGATCAGAGCTTCTCCAGCTGTCAGCTCGTCCATTCTTCCTACCAAGCATCTCAACCTGCCATCCAACTTTTACGAAGACCCCAAGCGCCTTACCCAACTTGCCGCCTTCCTCCAACCCGACCACATTCTCCCTCGATATGGAGAGTTCATTTTCAAGACCCTTCTCCGCGCCAACGCCATGCAATATCTGTTTCAGTACCAAGACCCCAAGCCGACGTGTGTCTTCTGTCGTGTCAATGAGACGTACGAGCATTTCCTGTTCTCTTGTGGATATGGTCAATCTGTTTGGTATTCCTTCAAGACAATCCAGCGACTGCTCGAGTGTTCCTTTCCGTCGACTTGTCTGGAAATGTTCTACGAGACGCCCAAGCCGTCCGATGGATACTACATCCGTGGCTATCTGAAGATCTGGCCGATTGTCCGAGCCTGCGTGTATTATCAAATATGGCTCCAACGTGCCGATCGCACCTTTCGACCCGACCTCACAGCGAAGAGTCCGATGGAAGTTGCCATTCATGCTGCCTCTTTGATCAAGCTACATCTACAACAGCTCCTGGTTGATCTCCCTCTCAAGAAGGGATACACCAAGGTATTCAATGTGCTCAAGCATCTATCTTCGGACCCCTGGTTACGTCAACACGCCATTCCTGACAGTGTCGTTTCATGAGTGAGCTGACGGCTCACCACTTCATCTCCTGTTCAATGACCACTTTGCCATATTCTGTTTTCCAAGTTCTATTTATACAGTACGAGGCAAATTAGTAAGTCATTAGGGCCTTTGCTCAAAAATAAGGTTAATACAACTCATTTAACCTTGGAGATATTGTGGAATGTTGGAGACTTGTCCAAAAATCGATCCAGACATCCATGAACAATCTCGGCCGCTCGTGGTAGACGAAGTAGCCAAGTTGGAGCTTTCCATGATCCAGAGCCATGGCGCAATGTTTGACGCTTTGTGATGATACGACAAGCCACGTGGTCAGCCTGTGGAACGTGTGGCATGTGCGTCGCCTTCCAATGACGAAGACCCGCCAAGGTGGACGAACAAAAGATGTAGTCAAGTCGGTTGGTGAGTGTGGGACTTGTGAAGGCTCGTGCCACGGGGTTTTGACGGCGAAACAGATCCACCAGAGACAAACTGTGCATCCATTGTTCCAGTTGAAGGGTGCCGGCCATGGTGGAGGTACTGGGTCTCAACGAATCCAAATCTTTGTTGAGAGTGCAGTTGAAATCTCCTCCAACAATGTGGAGCGCATGTGGAGGAAAGTCGCGTGGCAATTCTTCGAAGTAACTTGCTCGTTGTTGGAAGGCTGCCGGCGCATAGATATTGTGGAGAACGACTGTCAGTGGACCCAGAGTACATCGCACTTGTAGATAACGACCACGAAGCACTGGGTTGTCATGAGGGACTTGAGTGGCGTTCTTCAAAGGAGAGTGAGGATGTATCAACGTAGCCAGACCTCCAGTGGCTGGCGACGTGGATACTTCAGGGTAAATAGGCTCTTCAAAGAACAAAGAGCCTTCGTGGTTTGTGATGCGTTGCCAATGGAACGCAACACGGTCGTGGAGACTTGGCGTGCGGAAACGGGTTTCTTGGATAAAGGAAACGTCGTGAACACTTGATAGTTTGTCGAGGATGTACCGATGACTGTTGGAGAAGCCATTGGTGTTGAGGGAGATGATTTGTGGGTCCCAGTCCACGAGTTCAGTTGGGACATCGGAGAAGTTGTTGTCACTCATCACGAGTACAGATGAAAATGAGTAGAATGGAGGGGTCAGAGGGGAGGTTGAAATGGATTGAAGCAGGGGATAGAAGCCTTAGAGTTGATCGTCCTCCAAATCGAGGGGATCAATTTCGTCGGCGTTCATGGAGTGGTGAGCTTTGCTGCAGAGCTCGTCGATGTGGTAATTGTTGGTGATGCTTTTGAGCATCGAGATGGCCGACAAGACGGGAGCCGGCAAAGTGAACTTCTCGAGATTGTCGCTGAAGTTTTCGATCAAAGCAAACAGCGACCAGTCCGTCAAGCAGTTGGTGTCAGGCAATCTTGTTGCTTCTTGGTTCAATAGAACAGTCAGTGCCTCCGAGTTTGTGTAGAGGTCTGGGGCCCGATTTGAGAGGAATAAGTCAATCGTAGCAAGTGCAAAGAGGATGCGCTTGATCTCTGGTATGTCCGTGGTCAATTCTTCCAAGATTTCTGACGGGTGAATCTTGTATTGAGCCATGAAGTTGACGTGATGTTTGTAGTTGTGAGGCTTGCCTTGAGCTTTTAACAAAGCCATCTTGCGCTCAATAGTCTTGGTTGCAACAAGTGACTGAAACAAACTGAGGTCTTCATCTTGTGCGTACATAGCATGTGCAACGAGCTGAGGATCATCTCGCAAAATGCGTTGACATTCGGTGATACTGCCTTCGACTTTCTTGTCTCGAATGATCTTCTTCGCCAATTCGAGGTGGGCTGCAGCAGACTTGTTAAGTCGTTGTTTCTTCGCTTTGCCTTTGGTCTTTTTCGGGCGTGGCGCACTTGAATCTTCCAATACAATTCGAGGCACTGCAAAGTCTTCAAACGAGAGTTCCACGTCGTCTTCTTCGAGGATATGAAAACGGTTGGATGTCGGCAGGGGATCCAAACGTGGGGACGAAGGCAAAGTACGTTTTGGAGCTGGTCCAGACCGGTAGCCCGTTACCAATTGAAGGTCCAGCGAGTTCTTGGGCTGCTCACTTGGTGGAGCAAGAGCGGGCGATTCGTTGGTAGACATTTCCACATCTTCTTGTTGTTTGTCTTGTCCATTGTTGTTAGGGGGATCGCTGTCACCAGACATATCGACATCAGAGCCATGAGAAGGAGCTGTTGGCTGTGGTTGTTCATCTTGACCATCTTCAGATGCCTCAGTTGAGTCGGCCTCGCCTTCCGCATTTGTTCCAGGGTCTTGGTCATGATCGTCTCCATCATGTTCAGGTTCTTTTTCTCCTGACGGAGGAGATTTTGCCGCTGCCTTGGCCGCTTTTGCCTTCGCTTTTTCAGCCTTGGCCTCTGCACGTCGTGAAACAATCGACGGAGGCAATGTCTTGTTCAGAGCAGCGATCTTGTGCTGAAACACGACGACAAAAGGCTGACCCGACGGATCCGTAATGGTGATTTCGCGTAGTGCGTCGCCGGATTTTGGCACCAGCACTGCAGGAGGCGCAGACGACTTGAAAATGACTCTCAAATGCGGCGACTTGATGTTCTGACCAGCAGTAGGGTTGAATGCTGCTATCACTGACTTGGTCAATGCAGCCATTTTCTTGACAATTGCCTTGGCCATCGAAGGGTGACTGACCTTGTTGAACGTAACGTAGTAGTTGTTGCCATAACGCGAGTATTTGGGAACCAGGAAGTCTTTGCCACCAAGTCGAAACGTTGTGCCTCCCATTTCCACGCATGTAGACAAGTTGTAACTTGAGATCACAATGGTCTGTGGGTTCTTCTTGTGGATCAAAATGTTCGGAAATTTGGAGCCCCATAACGAACCAGGATTTTCCTTGACAAATTGATCGCAGATGACTTTTTCGGACCAGTCCTTGTAGGCTTCGCCCAACTTGACTGTGAGCTCGTACACTTGGGACTGGGGGGTGAGCAAAATGTTTTCAATGAAGGCGTCCATGTCACCAGAGTCTTTGTAGAATGCGTCCGCCATGGCCTCGCATCGCGCAATATCGTCATCGGCAATAGCATGAGCACCAGTGTTGCGATGTTTCGCGCCTTTGGGGGCATTGCCTTGCTTGGAATCTTTCTTGGACGAAGCTGAATCCTTGCCGGGAGCCTTTTGCGTCCATGGATTGGCCTTTTCAGCGTTTTGTTGCTCTTGATCGCCTTGTATTTTGTCTGCCGCGGAAGGAGGGTCAACAGCGCTATTTCCTTGAGCAACGGATTTGTCGACAATGTCTTGATTTGACTGGTCATTGTCATTGTTTGTCGATTGTTCCTCTTGAATAACTTCTCCAGGAGTATCACACGGCTTCGCTTGGCCGTTAATGTCGCCTGACCCATCAACCTCCGAGTGAATTTGAGTATTTCCCTCGTCGGTTAAGGCCTCGGTTTCAGTAGAATCCTTCCCCTCGGCGTCTCCAGAGACCATATCCACGTCCTCTTGAGATTGTTCTTCTTCCTCTCCCGTTCTAGGAGGCTCAGCACAGGGGGCGACGCGGTTGGTGGCTGCTGGCTCAGTCCCATTGGTCACGAGAAAGGCCGGGGCCAGACCCCCAGTGACAGGGGTAGAAGGGGAATCCATGCCATCCCCGCAGCACGGTGACTGGGGTACACCATTGCTCCGGCGAGAACCCAAATCGGGATACCGCCCCCGCCCCTCCGAAGAGGCCCCTGGGGGGAAGTAGACAGAACCGCAGGGTGTGCCCATAGGGGGGGCCCTCGTAGCCTCTAGGGCTGGCATGGACCCCGTTTTCTCGCCGCCTTCACTGGGGATCGACTCCAATTGGAGTCCAGGGAAGCAGCCGACTTCCGAATTTGCCTCGTACCCCTCAAGTCAAGAAGTTATCAAGTGCCGCCGCGCTCAAAATGTCCAACGCCAACAGCTGTTCCGAGCTCCGTGAGACCAACACTCACGGAGTCACCATCATTCCAGGTATTGTATCACCTCACCCACTTTCGTCGTCCAATCAGGATGGCGGAAGTGGTGTGAGTAATGTCGCTACACCTAACCCTAGGGCCGAAGTGGAGGTCGAGTTCGACCCCAACAGCGTCTCTGGAGACCAATCTGCGTCTCGCTCCCCCAGCGCTTCACCTGGTGCTCCACTCGCCGGAGTTCCAGGGGGGGTCAACCTCAGTGGGTCAGTGGTTGACCCCCAGACCACTGTCGTTAACTTGTCTAGCGAAGCCCTCACTCAGGAGGGCGAACCACTGGGGCCTTGTGCCTGTGGTGGCTGCTTCCCTGGACTCCAATTGGAGTCGATCCCCAGTGAAGGCGGCGAGAAAACGGGGTCCATGCCAGCCCTAGAGGCTACGAGGGCCCCCCCTATGGGCACACCCTGCGGTTCTGTCTACTTCCCCCCAGGGGCCTCTTCGGAGGGGCGGGGGCGGTATCCCGATTTGGGTTCTCGCCGGAGCAATGGTGTACCCCAGTCACCGTGCTGCGGGGATGGCATGGATTCCCCTTCTACCCCTGTCACTGGGGGTCTGGCCCCGGCCTTTCTCGTGACCAATGGGACTGAGCCAGCAGCCACCAACCGCGTCGCCCCCTGTGCTGAGCCTCCTAGAACGGGAGAGGAAGAAGAAAAATCTCAAGAGGACGTGGATATGGTCTCTGGAGACGCCGAGGGGAAGGATTCTACTGAAACCGAAGCCTTGACCGACGAGGGAAATACTCAAATTCACTCTGAGGTTGATGGGTCAGGCGACATTAACGGCCAAGCGAAGCCGTGTGATACTCCTGGAGAAGTTATTCAAGAGGAACAATCGACAAACAATGACAATGAACAGTCAAATCAAGACATTGTCGACAAATCCGTTGCTCAAGGAAATGGCGCTGTTGATCCTCCTACCGCGGCAGACAAAATACAAGGCGATCAAGAGCAACAAAACGCTGAAAAGGCCAATCCATGGACGCAAAAGACTCCCGGCAAGGATTCAGCTTCGTCCAAGAAAGATTCCAAGCAAGGCAATGCCCCCAAAGGCGCGAAACATCGCAACACTGGTGCTCATGCTATTGCCGATGACGATATTGCGCGATGCGAGGCCATGGCGGACGCATTCTACAAAGACTCTGGTGACATGGACGCCTTCATTGAAAACATTTTGCTCACCCCCCAGTCCCAAGTGTACGAGCTCACAGTCAAGTTGGGCGAAGGCTACAAGGACTGGTCCGAAAAAGTCATCTGCGATCAATTTGTCAAGGAAAATCCTGGTTCGTTATGGGGCTCCAAATTTCCGAACATTTTGATCCACAAGAAGAACCCACAGACCATTGTGATCTCAAGTTACAACTTGTCTACGTGCGTGGAAATGGGAGGCACAAGTTTTCGACTTGGTGGCAAAGACTTCCTGGTTCCCAAATACTCGCGTTATGGCAACAACTACTATGTTACGTTCAACAAGGTCAGTCACCCTTCGATGGCCAAGGCAATTGTCAAGAAAATGGCTGCATTGACCAAGTCAGTGATAGCAGCATTCAACCCTACTGCTGGTCAGAACATCAAGTCGCCGCATTTGAGAGTCATTTTCAAGTCGTCTGCGCCTCCTGCAGTGCTGGTGCCAAAATCCGGCGACGCACTACGCGAAATCACCATTACGGATCCGTCGGGTCAGCCTTTTGTCGTCGTGTTTCAGCACAAGATCGCTGCTCTGAACAAGACATTGCCTCCGTCGATTGTTTCACGACGTGCAGAGGCCAAGGCTGAAAAAGCGAAGGCAAAAGCGGCCAAGGCAGCGGCAAAATCTCCTCCGTCAGGAGAAAAAGAACCTGAACATGATGGAGACGATCATGATCAAGACCCTGGAACAAATGCGGAAGGCAAGCCCGACTCAACTGAGGCATCTGAAGATGGTCAAGATGAACAACCACAGCCAACAGCTCCTTCTCATGGCTCTGATGTCGATATGTCTGGTGACAGCGATCCCCCTAACAACAATGGACAAGACAAACAACAAGAAGATGTGGAAATGTCTACCAACGAATCGCCCGCTCTTGCTCCACCAAGTGAGCAGCCCAAGAACTCGCTGGACCTTCAATTGGTAACGGGCTACCGGTCTGGACCAGCTCCAAAACGTACTTTGCCTTCGTCCCCACGTTTGGATCCCCTGCCGACATCCAACCGTTTTCATATCCTCGAAGAAGACGACGTGGAACTCTCGTTTGAAGACTTTGCAGTGCCTCGAATTGTATTGGAAGATTCAAGTGCGCCACGCCCGAAAAAGACCAAAGGCAAAGCGAAGAAACAACGACTTAACAAGTCTGCTGCAGCCCACCTCGAATTGGCGAAGAAGATCATTCGAGACAAGAAAGTCGAAGGCAGTATCACCGAATGTCAACGCATTTTGCGAGATGATCCTCAGCTCGTTGCACATGCTATGTACGCACAAGATGAAGACCTCAGTTTGTTTCAGTCACTTGTTGCAACCAAGACTATTGAGCGCAAGATGGCTTTGTTAAAAGCTCAAGGCAAGCCTCACAACTACAAACATCACGTCAACTTCATGGCTCAATACAAGATTCACCCGTCAGAAATCTTGGAAGAATTGACCACGGACATACCAGAGATCAAGCGCATCCTCTTTGCACTTGCTACGATTGACTTATTCCTCTCAAATCGGGCCCCAGACCTCTACACAAACTCGGAGGCACTGACTGTTCTATTGAACCAAGAAGCAACAAGATTGCCTGACACCAACTGCTTGACGGACTGGTCGCTGTTTGCTTTGATCGAAAACTTCAGCGACAATCTCGAGAAGTTCACTTTGCCGGCTCCCGTCTTGTCGGCCATCTCGATGCTCAAAAGCATCACCAACAATTACCACATCGACGAGCTCTGCAGCAAAGCTCACCACTCCATGAACGCCGACGAAATTGATCCCCTCGATTTGGAGGACGATCAACTCTAAGGCTTCTATCCCCTGCTTCAATCCATTTCAACCTCCCCTCTGACCCCTCCATTCTACTTCCGAATTTGCCTCGTACCCCTCAAGTCAAGAAGTTATCAAGTGCCGCCGCGCTCAAAATGTCCAACGCCAACAGCTGTTCCGAGCTCCGTGAGACCAACACTCACGGAGTCACCATCATTCCAGGTATTGTATCACCTCACCCACTTTCGTCGTCCAATCAGGATGGCGGAAGTGGTGTGAGTAATGTCTCTACACCTAACCCTAGGGCCGAAGTGGAGGTCGAGTTCGACCCCAACAGCGTCTCTGGAGACCAATCTGCGTCTCGCTCCCCCAGCGCTTCACCTGGTGCTCCACTCGCCGGAGTTCCAGGGGGGGTCAACCTCAGTGGGTCAGTGGTTGACCCCCAGACCACTGTCGTTAACTTGTCTAGCGAAGCCCTCACTCAGGAGGGCGAACCACTGGGGCCTTGTGCCTGTGGTGGCTGCTTCCCTGGACTCCAATTGGAGTCGATCCCCAGTGAAGGCGGCGAGAAAACGGGGTCCATGCCAGCCCTAGAGGCTACGAGGGCCCCCCCTATGGGCACACCCTGCGGTTCTGTCTACTTCCCCCCAGGGGCCTCTTCGGAGGGGCGGGGGCGGTATCCCGATTTGGGTTCTCGCCGGAGCAATGGTGTACCCCAGTCACCGTGCTGCGGGGATGGCATGGATTCCCCTTCTACCCCTGTCACTGGGGGTCTGGCCCCGGCCTTTCTCGTGACCAATGGGACTGAGCCAGCAGCCACCAACCGCGTCGCCCCCTGTGCTGAGCCTCCTAGAACGGGAGAGGAAGAAGAAAAATCTCAAGAGGACGTGGATATGGTCTCTGGAGACGCCGAGGGGAAGGATTCTACTGAAACCGAAGCCTTGACCGACGAGGGAAATACTCAAATTCACTCTGAGGTTGATGGGTCAGGCGACATTAACGGCCAAGCGAAGCCGTGTGATACTCCTGGAGAAGTTATTCAAGAGGAACAATCGACAAACAATGACAATGAACAGTCAAATCAAGACATTGTCGACAAATCCGTTGCTCAAGGAAATGGCGCTGTTGATCCTCCTACCGCGGCAGACAAAATACAAGGCGATCAAGAGCAACAAAACGCTGAAAAGGCCAATCCATGGACGCAAAAGACTCCCGGCAAGGATTCAGCTTCGTCCAAGAAAGATTCCAAGCAAGGCAATGCCCCCAAAGGCGCGAAACATCGCAACACTGGTGCTCATGCTATTGCCGATGACGATATTGCGCGATGCGAGGCCATGGCGGACGCATTCTACAAAGACTCTGGTGACATGGACGCCTTCATTGAAAACATTTTGCTCACCCCCCAGTCCCAAGTGTACGAGCTCACAGTCAAGTTGGGCGAAGCCTACAAGGACTGGTCCGAAAAAGTCATCTGCGATCAATTTGTCAAGGAAAATCCTGGTTCGTTATGGGGCTCCAAATTTCCGAACATTTTGATCCACAAGAAGAACCCACAGACCATTGTGATCTCAAGTTACAACTTGTCTACGTGCGTGGAAATGGGAGGCACAACGTTTCGACTTGGTGGCAAAGACTTCCTGGTTCCCAAATACTCGCGTTATGGCAACAACTACTACGTTACGTTCAACAAGGTCAGTCACCCTTCGATGGCCAAGGCAATTGTCAAGAAAATGGCTGCATTGACCAAGTCAGTGATAGCAGCATTCAACCCTACTGCTGGTCAGAACATCAAGTCGCCGCATTTGAGAGTCATTTTCAAGTCGTCTGCGCCTCCTGCAGTGCTGGTGCCAAAATCCGGCGACGCACTACGCGAAATCACCATTACGGATCCGTCGGGTCCGCCTTTTGTCGTCGTGTTTCAGCACAAGATCGCTGCTCTGAACAAGACATTGCCTCCGTCGATTGTTTCACGACGTGCAGAGGCCAAGGCTGAAAATGCGAAGGCAAAAGCGGCCAAGGCAGCGGCAAAATCTCCTCCGTCAGGAGAAAAAGAACCTGAACATGATGGAGACGATCATGATCAAGACCCTGGAACAAATGCGGAAGGCAAGGCCGACTCAACTGAGGCATCTGAAGATGGTCAAGATGAACAACCACAGCCAACAGCTCCTTCTCATGGCTCTGATGTCGATATGTCTGGTGACAGCGATCCCCCTAACAACAATGGACAAGACAAACAACAAGAAGATGTGGAAATGTCTACCAACGAATCGCCCGCTCTTGCTCCACCAAGTGAGCAGCCCAAGAACTCGCTGGACCTTCAATTGGTAACGGGCTACCGGTCTGGACCAGCTCCAAAACGTACTTTGCCTTCGTCCCCACGTTTGGATCCCCTGCCGACATCCAACCGTTTTCATATCCTCGAAGAAGACGACGTGGAACTCTCGTTTGAAGACTTTGCAGTGCCTCGAATTGTATTGGAAGATTCAAGTGCGCCACGCCCGAAAAAGACCAAAGGCAAAGCGAAGAAACAACGACTTAACAAGTCTGCTGCAGCCCACCTCGAATTGGCGAAGAAGATCATTCGAGACAAGAAAGTCGAAGGCAGTATCACCGAATGTCAACGCATTTTGCGAGATGATCCTCAGCTCGTTGCACATGCTATGTACGCACAAGATGAAGACCTCAGTTTGTTTCAGTCACTTGTTGCAACCAAGACTATTGAGCGCAAGATGGCTTTGTTAAAAGCTCAAGGCAAGCCTCACAACTACAAACATCACGTCAACTTCATGGCTCAATACAAGATTCACCCGTCAGAAATCTTGGAAGAATTGACCACGGACATACCAGAGATCAAGCGCATCCTCTTTGCACTTGCTACGATTGACTTATTCCTCTCAAATCGGGCCCCAGACCTCTACACAAACTCGGAGGCACTGACTGTTCTATTGAACCAAGAAGCAACAAGATTGCCTGACACCAACTGCTTGACGGACTGGTCGCTGTTTGCTTTGATCGAAAACTTCAGCGACAATCTCGAGAAGTTCACTTTGCCGGCTCCCGTCTTGTCGGCCATCTCGATGCTCAAAAGCATCACCAACAATTACCACATCGACGAGCTCTGCAGCAAAGCTCACCACTCCATGAACGCCGACGAAATTGATCCCCTCGATTTGGAGGACGATCAACTCTAAGGCTTCTATCCCCTGCTTCAATCCATTTCAACCTCCCCTCTGACCCCTCCATTCTACTCATTTTCATCTGTACTCGTGATGAGTGACAACAACTTCTCCGATGTCCCAACTGAACTCGTGGACTGGGACCCACAAATCATCTCCCTCAACACCAATGGCTTCTCCAACAGTCATCGGTACATCCTCGACAAACTATCAAGTGTTCACGACGTTTCCTTTATCCAAGAAACCCGTTTCCGCACGCCAAGTCTCCACGACCGTGTTGCGTTCCATTGGCAACGCATCACAAACCACGAAGGCTCTTTGTTCTTTGAAGAGCCTATTTACCCTGAAGTATCCACGTCGCCAGCCACTGGAGGTCTGGCTACGTTGATACATCCTCACTCTCCTTTGAAGAACGCCACTCAAGTCCCTCATGACAACCCAGTGCTTCGTGGTCGTTATCTACAAGTGCGATGTACTCTGGGTCCACTGACAGTCGTTCTCCACAATATCTATGCGCCGGCAGCCTTCCAAGAACGAGCAAGTTACTTCGAAGAATTGCCACGCGACTTTCCTCCACATGCGCTCCACATTGTTGGAGGAGATTTCAACTGCACTCTCAACAAAGATTTGGATTCGTTGAGACCCAGTACCTCCACCATGGCCGGCACCCTTCAACTGGAACAATGGATGCACAGTTTGTCTCTGGTGGATCTGTTTCGCCGTCAAAACCCCGTGGCAAGAACCTTCACAAGTCCCACACTCACCAACCGACTCGACTACATCTTTTGTTCGTCCACCTTGGCGGGTCTTCGTCATTGGAAGGCGACGCACATGCCACACGTTCCACAGGCTGACCACGTGGCTTGTCGTATCATCTCAAAGCGTCAAACATTGCGCCATGGCTCTGGATCATGGAAAGCTCCAACTTGGCTACTTCGTCTACCACGAGCGGCCGAGATTGTTCATGGATGTCTGGATCGATTTTTGGACAAGTCTCCATCATTCCACAATATCTCCAAGGCCTACGACATGCTGGTCAATGATATCCGCTCCCAACTCAAAGAATTCCATTCTCAACGATTGGAGAAACAACGTCTGCCGTTGAAGAAGTTAGCTGTCGAGATCGCTTCGCTTTTGCAAGTCCCCAACATGCGTCAAGATTCAGTGCTGGTGGATCGAGTGCGAGACCTTCAAAAGCAAATTCACGAGCTGCAAGATCGAGACAAGCAGTTTCGTCAAGACCAGGCGTTCCAACTTCACTTGTACAAAGCAGAGCGCTCGTCCAAGTTCCACTTCATGTCCCCTGTCCCTACCCCCTTGAAGAAGACAGTCTTCAAAGAGTTGGTGGATGTCAATGGAAATGTTGTCTCCAATCAACAAGGCATGTCTGACGTCCTGGTCGACTACTACAAGGACTTGTTTGCAGCTCCCGACGTGCAGCGATCTGGAGACGAAGTGTCGTCATTTCTGACCCCATTGACTCGACACAAGCAACTGCCAGAGCAAGCCCAGAAAGAGCTGTCGGCTCCCTTGCGCGCCAACGAGTTCTATCATGCTATTCGACACAGCAGTTCGAACTCAGCGCCAGGTCCCAACGCTCTGCCATTCGAAGTCCTCAAACTTGCACCTCACAAGTGGTCGTTGGTATTGGAGCAGCTATTCACACACCAGCTCCATTCTCACCCTCGCTTGACTCCCATGCAACTTGTCAGTACGCTGGTGTTGCTGCACAAGAAAGGCCCCAAGTCACAAGCCAAGAACTATCGGCCCATTAGCCTACTCAACACGGATGTGAAAATCCTGACGAGTATTCTGGCTTATCGACTCCAGCGCCACATTCGACACATCATCCACCCGGACCAGCAAGGCTTTATCCGTCGAAGCAATATCCAAACCAATATTGCACGACTGGATGACATGCTGCACCACATCAAACTACACAGTCCGTCCTCGATGGTGGCACTGCTTGACTTTGAGAAAGCTTTTGATCGCGTGGACCACGCGTACTTGCTCCGCGTCCTCCGTCACTATGGCTTTCCCGAAACCTTTGTTGACATGGTTCGCGTACTGTACTCGGGCCGCAAGTCTCGCATCTTGGTGAACGGCTTCTTGTCCAAGCCAGTTCACATCTCACGCGGTGTGTTGCAAGGTGATCCACTGTCGCCACTTCTGTTTGTGATCGCTTTGGAACCGATGTGCCAACTCCTACGGCAACACTCCAACTATGGCATCAAGTGTGGGGATCGCTACCACACTGGGAGTTACTTTGCCGACGACTCGCAACTCTATGCGGCAAATGAGACGTGCCTCCACCGGCAGCTTGCATTGGTTCAAACCTTTTGCGACAAGTCTGGTTTCCGACTCAACGTAGACAAGACCCAAATTCTGACCTACAGCCAGCTGAATGGGAACCTTGCCTCACTACAAGTTACTTCCGACAGTCCCGTGAAGGCTCTTGGTATCTTGGTTGCGCCCAATCTTTCTCCATTGGCACGTTTCAATTACGTGTTTGAGAAGTTTGTGGCTCGCTTGTCTTTGTGGCTCTACAAGGCTCGAACCATGGCCGGAAAAGTCACTATCCTGCACAGCATATGTCTGCCTGTGTTATGGTACCAACTGGCTTTTGTCCCTGCCGACAAAGACCTGGCCAAAAAGATCGACAAGGCCATGCTTCAATTTATGCATGGTGAAGAAATCAACCCATCCTCCTCTGTCCATGGCCTCCGTTTGATCAAAAAGGAGATCCTATTCATGCCGAAGAAGTCCGGTGGCTTAGGCCTGCACCATGCACTTGCTTTATGGCAACAACACAACCGCTCTGTCATGATCAGATGCATTCAAGCCATCACCACCCCACCCCGCAAGTCTGCCATGTCCGCCTGGATTACGCCGGGCTATACTCTCCTCGAGAAGGCTTTTCATCCATGGGGTTCCCCCCGAGATCTCCTCTTGGCAAATGGCTCTTCTGCATTCATCAGACAACTGTACAAGAATCCCAATATCACTCCAATGTGGAAAGCCTTATTGAGTAGCTGGTTTGAATCCCGCTGGACTCCGTACGGCTGTCCAAATCACATCTCATCTTTGGATGTTCCCCTTTGGCACAACTCGTATCTGCCTGGACTCGAAGACCTATACGATCAGTGCTCTACATCGACGCAAGACCAAGCCAATGTATTGGCTTCGCTTCACATCACGAAGTTGTCGCATTTGTTGACTCCGTGTCAGCGAGTTTGGCCAGCTTCGATCTTGTTCGACAAAATCAACCGTGCCTGCCGCCAAGCCAATTTTGTCCCTCCAACGAAACAATGGATCTCAATCTTGGTGACCAAGTTATCACGATTGTTTGAGATTGTTTCTGAAGAGGATGCTCCCGTGTTCCACTTGCCGACGCCAAGCTCTGAATGGATGGAATGGCACTGGATGATTCACCCTGACTCGAGTCCGATCTTGTTGGCGTTTGCGACTTCGAAATCGGCTAAGATCAGAGCTTCTCCAGCTGTCAGCTCGTCCATTCTTCCTACCAAGCATCTCAACCTGCCATCCAACTTTTACGAAGACCCCAAGCGCCTTACCCAACTTGCCGCCTTCCTCCAACCCGACCACATTCTCCCTCGATATGGAGAGTTCATTTTCAAGACCCTTCTCCGCGCCAACGCCATGCAATATCTGTTTCAGTACCAAGACCCCAAGCCGACGTGTGTCTTCTGTCGTGTCAATGAGACGTACGAGCATTTCTTGTTCTCTTGTGGATATGGTCAATCTGTTTGGTATTCCTTCAAGACAATCCAGCGACTGCTCGAGTGTTCCTTTCCGTCCATGTGTCTGGAAATGTTCTACGAGACGTCCAAGCCGTCCGATGGATACTACATCCGTGGCTATCTGAAGATCTGGCCGATTGTCCGAGCCTGCGTGTATTATCAAATATGGCTCCAACATGCCGATCGCACCTTTCGACCCGACCTCACAGCGAAGAGTCCGATGGAAGTTGCCATTCATGCAGCCTCTTTGATCAGGCTACATCTACAACAGCTCCTGGTTGATCTCCCTCTCAAGAAGGGATACACCAAGGTATTCAATGTGCTCAAGCATCTATCTTCGGACCCCTGGTTACGTCAACACATCATTCCTGACAGCGTCGTTTCATGAGTGAGCTAACAGCTCACCACTTCATCTCCTGTTCAATGACCACTTTGCCATATTCTGTTTTCCAAGTTCTATTTATACAGTACGAGGCAAATTAGTAAGTCATTAGGGCCTTTGCTCAAAAATAAGGTTAATACAACTCATTTAACCCTCCATTCTACTCATTTTCATCTGTACTCGTGATGAGTGACAACAACTTCTCCGATGTCCCAACTGAACTCGTGGACTGGGACCCACAAATCATCTCCCTCAACACCAATGGCTTCTCCAACAGTCATCGGTACATCCTCGACAAACTATCAAGTGTTCACGACGTTTCCTTTATCCAAGAAACCCGTTTCCGCACGCCAAGTCTCCACGACCGTGTTGCGTTCCATTGGCAACGCATCACAAACCACGAAGGCTCTTTGTTCTTTGAAGAGCCTATTTACCCTGAAGTATCCACGTCGCCAGCCACTGGAGGTCTGGCTACGTTGATACATCCTCACTCTCCTTTGAAGAACGCCACTCAAGTCCCTCATGACAACCCAGTGCTTCGTGGTCGTTATCTACAAGTGCGATGTACTCTGGGTCCACTGACAGTCGTTCTCCACAATATCTATGCGCCGGCAGCCTTCCAAGAACGAGCAAGTTACTTCGAAGAATTGCCACGCGACTTTCCTCCACATGCGCTCCACATTGTTGGAGGTTAAATGAGTTGTATTAACCTTATTTTTGAGCAAAGGCCCTAATGACTTACTAATTTGCCTCGTACTGTATAAATAGAACTTGGAAAACAGAATATGGCAAAGTGGTCATTGAACAGGAGATGAAGTGAGTGAGCTGTTAGCTCACTCATGAAACGACGCTGTCAGGAATGATGTGTTGACGTAACCAGGGGTCCGAAGATAGATGCTTGAGCACATTGAATACCTTGGTGTATCCCTTCTTGAGAGGGAGATCAACCAGGAGCTGTTGTAGATGTAGCTTGATCAAAGAGGCAGCATGAATGGCAACTTCCATCGGACTCTTCGCTGTGAGGTCGGGTCGAAAGGTGCGATCGGCACGTTGGAGCCATATTTGATAATACACGCAGGCTCGGACAATCGGCCAGATCTTCAGATAGCCACGGATGTAGTATCCATCGGACGGCTTGGGCGTCTCGTAGAACATTTCCAGACACGTGGACGGAAAGGAACACTCGATTAAATGAGTTGTATTAACCTTATTTTTGAGCAAAGGCCCTAATGACTTACTAATTTGCCTCGTACTGTATAAATAGAACTTGGAAAACAGAATATGGCAAAGTGGTCATTGAACAGGAGATGAAGTGGTGAGCCGTCAGCTCACTCATGAAACGACACTGTCAGGAATGGCGTGTTGACGTAACCAGGGGTCCGAAGATAGATGCTTGAGCACATTGAATACCTTGGTGTATCCCTTCTTGAGAGGGAGATCAACCAGGAGCTGTTGTAGATGTAGCTTGATCAAAGAGGCAGCATGAATGGCAACTTCCATCGGACTCTTCGCTGTGAGGTCGGGTCGAAAGGTGCGATCGGCACGTTGGAGCCATATTTGATAATACACGCAGGCTCGGACAATCGGCCAGATCTTCAGATAGCCACGGATGTAGTATCCATCGGACGGCTTGGGCGTCTCGTAGAACATTTCCAGACACGTTGACGGAAAGGAACACTCGAGCAGTCGCTGGATTGTCTTGAAGGAATACCAAACAGATTGACCATATCCACAAGAGAACAGGAAATGCTCGTACGTCTCATTGACACGACAGAAGACACACGTCGGCTTGGGGTCTTGGTACTGAAACAGATATTGCATGGCGTTGGCGCGGAGAAGGGTCTTGAAAATGAACTCTCCATATCGAGGGAGAATGTGGTCGGGTTGGAGGAAGGCGGCAAGTTGGGTAAGGCGCTTGGGGTCTTCATAAAAGTTGGATGGCAGGTTGAGATGCTTGGTAGGAAGAATGGACGAGCTGACAGCTGGAGAAGCTCTGATCTTAGCCGATTTCGAAGTCGCAAACGCCAACAAGATCGGACTCGAGTCAGGGTGAATCATCCAGTGCCATTCCATCCATTCAGAGCTTGGCGTCGGCAAGTGGAACACGGGAGCATCCTCTTCAGAAACAATCTCAAACAATCGTGATAACTTGGTCACCAAGATTGAGATCCATTGTTTCGTTGGAGGGACAAAATTGGCTTGGCGGCAGGCACGGTTGATTTTGTCGAACAAGATCGAAGCTGGCCAAACTCGCTGACACGGAGTTAACAAATGCGACAACTTCGTGATGTGAAGCGACGCCAATACATTGGCTTGGTCTTGCGTCGATGTAGAGCACTGATCGTATAGGTCTTCGAGTCCAGGCAGATACGAGTTGTGCCAAAGGGCAACATCCAAAGATGAGATGTGATTTGGACAGCCGTACGGAGTCCAGCGGGATTCAAACCAGCTACTCAATAAGGCTTTCCACATTGGAGTGATATTGGGATTCTTGTACAGTTGTCCACATTGTTGGAGGAGATTTCAACTGCACTCTCAACAAAGATTTGGATTCGTTGAGACCCAGTACCTCCACCATGGCCGGCACCCTTCAACTGGAACAATGGATGCACAGTTTGTCTCTGGTGGATCTGTTTCGCCGTCAAAACCCCGTGGCAAGAACCTTCACAAGTCCCACACTCACCAACCGACTTGACTACATCTTTTGTTCGTCCACCTTGGCGGGTCTTCGTCATTGGAAGGCGACGCACATGCCACACGTTCCACAGGCTGACCACGTGGCTTGTCGTATCATCACAAAGCGTCAAACATTGCGCCATGGCTCTGGATCATGGAAAGCTCCAACTTGGCTACTTCGTCTACCACGAGCGGCCGAGATTGTTCATGGATGTCTGGATCGATTTTTGGACAAGTCTCCAACATTCCACAATATCTCCAAGGCCTACGACATGCTGGTCAATGATATCCGCTCCCAACTCAAAGAATTCCATTCTCAACGATTGGAGAAACAACGTCTGCCGTTGAAGAAGTTAGCTGTCGAGATCGCTTCGCTTTTGCAAGTCCCCAACATGCGTCAAGATGCAGTGCTGGTGGATCGAGTGCGAGACCTTCAAAAGCAAATTCACGAGCTGCAAGATCGAGACAAGCAGTTTCGTCAAGACCAGGCGTTCCAACTTCACTTGTACAAAGCAGAGCGCTCGTCCAAGTTCCACTTCATGTCCCCTGTCCCTACCCCCTTGAAGAAGACAGTCTTCAAAGAGTTGGTGGATGTCAATGGAAATGTTGTCTCCAATCAACAAGGCATGTCTGACGTCCTGGTCGACTACTACAAGGACTTGTTTGCAGCTCCCGAGGTGCAGCGATCTGGAGACGAAGTGTCGTCATTTCTGACCCCATTGACTCGACACAAGCAACTGCCAGAGCAAGCCCAGAAAGAGCTGTCGGCTCCCTTGCGCGCCAACGAGTTCTATCATGCTATTCGACACAGCAGTTCGAACTCAGCGCCAGGTCCCAACGCTCTGCCATTCGAAGTCCTCAAACTTGCACCTCACAAGTGGTCGTTGGTATTGGAGCAGCTATTCACACACCAGCTCCATTCTCACCCCCGCTTGACTCCCATGCAACTTGTCAGTACGCTGGTGTTGCTGCACAAGAAAGGCCACAAGTCACAAGCCAAGAACTATCGGCCCATTAGCCTACTCAACACGGATGTGAAAATCCTGACGAGTATTCTGGCTTATCGACTCCAGCGCCACATTCGACACATCATCCACCCGGACCAGCAAGGCTTTATCCGTCGAAGCAATATCCAAACCAATATTGCACGACTGGATGACATGCTGCACCACATCAAACTACACAGTCCGTCCTCGATGGTGGCACTGCTTGACTTTGAGAAAGCTTTTGATCGCGTGGACCACGCGTACTTGCTCCGCGTCCTCCGTCACTATGGCTTTCCCGAAACCTTTGTTGACATGGTTCGCGTACTGTACTCGGGCCGCAAGTCTCGCATCTTGGTGAACGGCTTCTTGTCCAAGCCAGTTCACATCTCACGCGGTGTGTTGCAAGGTGATCCACTGTCGCCACTTCTGTTTGTGATCGCTTTGGAACCGATGTGCCAACTCCTACGGCAACACTCCAACTATGGCATCAAGTGTGGGGATCGCTACCACACTGGGAGTTACTTTGCCGACGACTCGCAACTCTATGCGGCAAATGAGACGTGCCTCCACCGGCAGCTTGCATTGGTTCAAACCTTTTGCGACAAGTCTGGTTTCCGACTCAACGTAGACAAGACCCAAATTCTGACCTACAGCCAGTTGAATGGGAACCTTGCCTCACTACAAGTTACTTCCGACAGTCCCGTGAAGGCTCTTGGTATCTTGGTTGCGCCCAATCTTTCTCCATTGGCACGTTTCAATTACGTGTTTGAGAAGTTTGTGGCTCGCTTGTCTTTGTGGCTCTACAAGGCTCGAACCATGGCCGGAAAAGTCACTATCCTGCACAGCATATGTCTGCCTGTGTTATGGTACCAACTGGCTTTTGTCCCTGCCGACAAAGACCTGGCCAAAAAGATCGACAAGGCCATGCTTCAATTTATGCATGGTGAAGAAATCAACCCATCCTCCTCTGTCCATGGCCTCCGTTTGATCAAAAAGGAGATCCTATTCATGCCGAAGAAGTCCGGTGGCTTAGGCCTGCACCATGCACTTGCTTTATGGCAACAACACAACCGCTCTGTCATGATCAGATGCATTCAAGCCATCACCACCCCACCCCGCAAGTCTGCCATGTCCGCCTGGATTACGCCGGGCTATACTCTCCTCGAGAAGGCTTTTCATCCATGGGGTTCCCCCCGAGATCTCCTCTTGGCAAATGGCTCTTCTGCATTCATCAGACAACTGTACAAGAATCCCAATATCACTCCAATGTGGAAAGCCTTATTGAGTAGCTGGTTTGAATCCCGCTGGACTCCGTACGGCTGTCCAAATCACATCTCATCTTTGGATGTTCCCCTTTGGCACAACTCGTATCTGCCTGGACTCGAAGACCTATACGATCAGTGCTCTACATCGACGCAAGACCAAGCCAATGTATTGGCGTCGCTTCACATCACGAAGTTGTCGCATTTGTTGACTCCGTGTCAGCGAGTTTGGCCAGCTTCGATCTTGTTCGACAAAATCAACCGTGCCTGCCGCCAAGCCAATTTTGTCCCTCCAACGAAACAATGGATCTCAATCTTGGTGACCAAGTTATCACGATTGTTTGAGATTGTTTCTGAAGAGGATGCTCCCGTGTTCCACTTGCCGACGCCAAGCTCTGAATGGATGGAATGGCACTGGATGATTCACCCTGACTCGAGTCCGATCTTGTTGGCGTTTGCGACTTCGAAATCGGCTAAGATCAGAGCTTCTCCAGCTGTCAGCTCGTCCATTCTTCCTACCAAGCATCTCAACCTGCCATCCAACTTTTACGAAGACCCCAAGCGCCTTACCCAACTTGCCGCCTTCCTCCAACCCGACCACATTCTCCCTCGATATGGAGAGTTCATTTTCAAGACCCTTCTCCGCGCCAACGCCATGCAATATCTGTTTCAGTACCAAGACCCCAAGCCGACGTGTGTCTTCTGTCGTGTCAATGAGACGTACGAGCATTTCCTGTTCTCTTGTGGATATGGTCAATCTGTTTGGTATTTCTTCAAGACAATCCAGCGACTGCTTGAGTGTTCCTTTCCGTCCACGTGTCTGGAAATGTTCTACGAGACGCCCAAGCCGTCCGATGGATACTACATCCGTGGCTATCTGAAGATCTGGCCGATTGTCCGAGCCTGCGTGTATTATCAAATATGGCTCCAACGTGCCGATCGCACCTTTCGACCCGACCTCACAGCGAAGAGTCCGATGGAAGTTGCCATTCATGCTGCCTCTTTGATCAAGCTACATCTACAACAGCTCCTGGTTGATCTCCCTCTCAAGAAGGGATACACCAAGGTATTCAATGTGCTCAAGCATCTATCTTCGGACCGCTGGTTACATCAACACGCCATTCCTGACAGCGTCGTTTCATGAGTGAGCTAACGGCTCTCTCACTTCATCTCCTGTTCAATGACCACTTTGCCATATTCTGTTTTCCAAGTTCTATTTATACAGTACGAGGCAAATTAGTAAGTCATTAGGGCCTTTGCTCAAAAATAAGGTTAATACAACTCATTTAACCGGGGCCAGACCCCCAGAGACAGGGGTAGAAGGGGAATCCATGCCATCCCCGCAGCACGGTGACTGGGGTACACCATTGCTCCGGCGAGAACCCAAATCGGGATACCGCCCCCGCCCCTCCGAAGAGGTCCCTGGGGGGAAGTAGACAGAACCGCAGGGTGTGCCCATAGGGGGGGCCCTCGTAGCCTCTAGGGCTGGCATGGACCCCGTTTTCTCGCCGCCTTCACTGGGGATCGACTCCAATTGGAGTCCAGGGAAGCAGCCACCACAGGCACAAGGCCCCAGTGGTTCGCCCTCCTGAGTGAGGGCTTCGCTAGACAAGTTAACGACAGTGGTCTGGGGGTCAACCACTGACCCACTGAGGTTGACCCCCCTGGAACTCCGGCGAGTGGAGCACCAGGTGAAGCGCTGGGGGAGCGAGACGCAGATTGGTCTCCAGAGACGCTGTTGGGGTCGAACTCGACCTCCACTTCGGCCCTAGGGTTAGGTGTAGAGACATTACTCACACCACTTCCGCCATCCTGATTGGACGACGAAAGTGGGTGAGGTGATACAATACCTGGAATGATGGTGACTCCGTGAGTGTTGGTCTCACGGAGCTCGGAACAGCTGTTGGCGTTGGACATTTTGAGCGCGGCGGCACTTGATAACTTCTTGACTTGAGGGGTACGAGGCAAATTCGGAAGTTCTAGGGCTGGCGGGTACCAACTGGCTTTTGTCCCTGCCGACAAAGACCTGGCGAAAAAGATCGACAAGGCCATGCTTCAATTTATGCATGGTGAAGAAATCAACCCATCCTCCTCTGTCCATGGCCTCCGTTTGATCAAAAAGGAGATCCTATTCATGCCGAAGAAGTCCGGTGGCTTAGGCCTGCACCATGCACTTGCTTTATGGCAACAACACAACCGCTCTGTCATGATCAGATGCATTCAAGCCATCACCACCCCACCCCGCAAGTCTGCCATGTCCGCCTGGATTACGCCGGGCTATACTCTCCTCGAGAAGGCTTTTCATCCATGGGGTTCCCCCCGAGATCTCCTCTTGGCAAATGGCTCTTCTGCATTCATCAGACAACTGTACAAGAATCCCAATATCACTCCAATGTAGAAAGCCTTATTGAGTAGCTGGTTTGAATCCCGCTGGACTCCGTACGGCTGTCCAAATCACATCTCATCTTTGGATATTCCCCTTTGGCACAACTCGTATCTGCCTGGACTCGAAGACCTATACGATCAGTGCTCTACATCGACGCAAGACCAAGCCAATGTATTGGCTTCGCTTCACATCACGAAGTTGTCGCATTTGTTGACTCCGTGTCAGCGAGTTTGGCCAGCTTCGATCTTGTTCGACAAAATCAACCGTGCCTGCCGCCAAGCCAATTGTGTCCCTACTTCCGAATTTGCCTCGTACCCCTCAAGTCAAGAAGTTATCAAGTGCCGCCGCGCTCAAAATGTCCAACGCCAACAGCTGTTCCGAGCTCCGTGAGACCAACACTCACGGAGTCACCATCATTCCAGGTATTGTATCACCTCACCCACTTTCGTCGTCCAATCAGGATGGCGGAAGTGGTGTGAGTAATGTCTCTACACCTAACCCTAGGGCCGAAGTGGAGGTCGAGTTCGACCCTAACAGCGTCTCTGGAGACCAATCTGCGTCTCGCTCCACCAGCGCTTCACCTGGTGCTCCACTCGCCGGAGTTCCAGGGGGGGTCAACCTCAGTGGGTCAGTGGTTGACCCCCAGACCACTGTCGTTAACTTGTCTAGCGAAGCCCTCACTCAGGAGGGCGAACCACTGGGGCCTTGTGCCTGTGGTGGCTGCTTCCCTGGACTCCAATTGGAGTCGATCCCCAGTGAAGGCGGCGAGAAAACGGGGTCCATGCCAGCCCTAGAGGCTACGAGGGCCCCCCCTATGGGCACACCCTGCGGTTCTGTCTACTTCCCCCCAGGGGCCTCTTCGGAGGGGCGGGGGCGGTATCCCGATTTGGGTTCTCGCCGGAGCAATGGTGTACCCCAGTCACCGTGCTGCGGGGATGGCATGGATTCCCCTTCTACCCCTGTCACTGGGGGTCTGGCCCCGGCCTTTCTCGTGACCAATGGGACTGAGCCAGCAGCCACCAACCGCGTCGCCCCCTGTGCTGAGCCTCCTAGAACGGGAGAGGAAGAAGAAAAATCTCAAGAGGACGTGGATATGGTCTCTGGAGACGCCGAGGGGAAGGATTCTACTGAAACCGAGGCCTTGACCGACGAGGGAAATACTCAAATTCACTCTGAGGTTGATGGGTCAGGCGACATTAACGGCCAAGCGAAGCCGTGTGATACTCCTGGAGAAGTTATTCAAGAGGAACAATCGACAAACAATGACAATGAACAGTCAAATCAAGACATTGTCGACAAATCCGTTGCTCAAGGAAATGGCGCTGTTGATCCTCCTACCGCGGCAGACAAAATACAAGGCGATCAAGAGCAACAAAACGCTGAAAAGGCCAATCCATGGACGCAAAAGACTCCCGGCAAGGATTCAGCTTCGTCCAAGAAAGATTCCAAGCAAGGCAATGCCCCCAAAGGCGCGAAACATCGCAACACTGGTGCTCATGCTATTGCCGATGACGATATTGCGCGATGCGAGGCCATGGCGGACGCATTCTACAAAGACTCTGGTGACATGGACGCCTTCATTGAAAACATTTTGCTCACCCCCCAGTCCCAAGTGTACGAGCTCACAGTCAAGTTGGGCGAAGCCTACAAGGACTGGTCCGAAAAAGTCATCTGCGATCAATTTGTCAAGGAAAATCCTGGTTCGTTATGGGGCTCCAAATTTCCGAACATTTTAATCCACAAGAAGAACCCACAGACCATTGTGATCTCAAGTTACAACTTGTCTACGTGCGTGGAAATGGGAGGCACAACGTTTCGACTTGGTGGCAAAGACTTCCTGGTTCCCAAATACTCGCGTTATGGCAACAACTACTACGTTACGTTCAACAAGGTCAGTCACCCTTCGATGGCCAAGGCAATTGTCAAGAAAATGGCTGCATTGACCAAGTCAGTGATAGCAGCATTCAACCCTACTGCTGGTCAGAACATCAAGTCGCCGCATTTGAGAGTCATTTTCAAGTCGTCTGCGCCTCCTGCAGTGCTGGTGCCAAAATCCGGCGACGCACTACGCGAAATCACCATTACGGATCCGTCGGGTCCGCCTTTTGTCGTCGTGTTTCAGCACAAGATCGCTGCTCTGAACAAGACATTGCCTCCGTCGATTGTTTCACGACGTGCAGAGGCCAAGGCTGAAAATGCGAAGGCAAAAGCGGCCAAGGCAGCGGCAAAATCTCCTCCGTCAGGAGAAAAAGAACCTGAACATGATGGAGACGATCATGATCAAGACCCTGGAACAAATGCGGAAGGCAAGGCCGACTCAACTGAGGCATCTGAAGATGGTCAAGATGAACAACCACAGCCAACAGCTCCTTCTCATGGCTCTGATGTCGATATGTCTGGTGACAGCGATCCCCCTAACAACAATGGACAAGACAAACAACAAGAAGATGTGGAAATGTCTACCAACGAATCGCCCGCTCTTGCTCCACCAAGTGAGCAGCCCAAGAACTCGCTGGACCTTCAATTGGTAACGGGCTACCGGTCTGGACCAGCTCCAAAACGTACTTTGCCTTCGTCCCCACGTTTGGATCCCCTGCCGACATCCAACCGTTTTCATATCCTCGAAGAAGACGACGTGGAACTCTCGTTTGAAGACTTTGCAGTGCCTCGAATTGTATTGGAAGATTCAAGTGCGCCACGCCCGAAAAAGACCAAAGGCAAAGCGAAGAAACAACGACTTAACAAGTCTGCTGCAGCCCACCTCGAATTGGCGAAGAAGATCATTCGAGACAAGAAAGTCGAAGGCAGTATCACCGAATGTCAACGCATTTTGCGAGATGATCCTCAGCTCGTTGCACATGCTATGTACGCACAAGATGAAGACCTCAGTTTGTTTCAGTCACTTGTTGCAACCAAGACTATTGAGCGCAAGATGGCTTTGTTAAAAGCTCAAGGCAAGCCTCACAACTACAAACATCACGTCAACTTCATGGCTCAATACAAGATTCACCCGTCAAAAATCTTGGAAGAATTGACCACGGACATACCAGAGATCAAGCGCATCCTCTTTGCACTTGCTACGATCGACTTATTCCTCTCAAATCGGGCCCCAGACCTCTACACAAACTCGGAGGCACTGACTGTTCTATTCAACCAAGAAGCAACAAGATTGCCTGACACCAACTGCTTGACGGACTGGTCGCTGTTTGCTTTGATCGAAAACTTCAGCGACAATCTCGAGAAGTTCACTTTGCCGGCTCCCGTCTTGTCGGCCATCTCGATGCTCAAAAGCATCACCAACAATTACCACATCGACGAGCTCTGCAGCAAAGCTCACCACTCCATGAACGCCGACGAAATTGATCCCCTCGATTTGGAGGACGATCAACTCTAAGGCTTCTATCCCCTGCTTCAATCCATTTCAACCTCCCCTCTGACCCCTCCATTCTACTCATTTTCATCTGTACTCGTGATGAGTGACAACAACTTCTCCGATGTCCCAACTGAACTCGTGGACTGGGACCCACAAATCATCTCCCTCAACACCAATGGCTTCTCCAACAGTCATCGGTACATCCTCGACAAACTATCAAGTGTTCACGACGTTTCCTTTATCCAAGAAACCCGTTTCCGCACGCCAAGTCTCCACGACCGTGTTGCGTTCCATTGGCAACGCATCACAAACCACGAAGGCTCTTTGTTCTTTGAAGAGCCTATTTACCCTGAAGTATCCACGTCGCCAGCCACTGGAGGTCTGGCTACGTTGATACATCCTCACTCTCCTTTGAAGAACGCCACTCAAGTCCCTCATGACAAACCAGTGCTTCGTGGTCGTTATCTACAAGTGCGATGTACTCTGGGTCCACTGACAGTCGTTCTCCACAATATCTATGCGCCGGCAGCCTTCCAAGAACGAGCAAGTTACTTCGAAGAATTGCCACGCGACTTTCCTCCACATGCGCTCCACATTGTTGGAGGAGATTTCAACTGCACTCTCAACAAAGATTTGGATTCGTTGAGACCCAGTACCTCCACCATGGCCGGCACCCTTCAACTGGAACAATGGATGCACAGTTTGTCTCTGGTGGATCTGTTTCGCCGTCAAAACCCCGTGGCAAGAACCTTCACAAGTCCCACACTCACCAACCGACTCGACTACATATTTTGTTCGTCCACCTTGGCGGGTCTTCGTCATTGGAAGGCGACGCACATGCCACACGTTCCACAGGCTGACCACGTGGCTTGTCGTATCATCTCAAAGCGTCAAACATTGCGCCATGGCTCTGGATCATGGAAAGCTCCAACTTGGCTACTTCGTCTACCACGAGCGGCCGAGATTGTTCATGGATGTCTGGATCGATTTTTGGACAAGTCTCCAACATTCCACAATATCTCCAAGGCCTACGACATACTGGTCAATGATATCCGCTCCCAACTCAAAGAATTCCATTCTCAACGATTGGAGAAACAACGTCTGCCGTTGAAGAAGTTAGCTGTCGAGATCGCTTCGCTTTTGCAAGTCCCCAACATGCGTCAAGATTCAGTGCTGGTGGATCGAGTGCGAGACCTTCAAAAGCAAATTCACGAGCTGCAAGATCGAGACAAGCAGTTTCGTCAAGACCAGGCGTTCCAACTTCACTTGTACAAAGTAGAGCGCTCGTCCAAGTTCCACTTCATGTCCCCTGTCCCTACCCCCTTGAAGAAGACAATCTTCAAAGAGTTGGTGGATGTCAATTGAAATGTTGTCTCCAATCAACAAGGCATGTCTGACGTCCTGGTCGACTACTACAAGGACTTGTTTGCAGCTCCCGAGGTGCAGCGATCTGGAGACGAAGTGTCGTCATTTCTGACCCCATTGACTCGACACAAGCAACTGCCAGAGCAAGCCCAGAAAGAGCTGTCGGCTCCCTTGCGCGCCAACGAGTTCTATCATGCTATTCGACACAGCAGTTCGAACTCAGCGCCAGGTCCCAACGCTCTGCCATTCGAAGTCCTCAAACTTGCACCTCACAAGTGGTCGTTGGTATTGGAGCTGCTATTCACACACCAGCTCCATTCTCACCCTCGCTTGACTCCCATGCAACTTGTCAGTACGCTGGTGTTGCTGCACAAGAAAGGCCCCAAGTCACAAGCCAAGAACTATCGGCCCATTAGCCTACTCAACACGGATGTGAAAATCCTGACGAGTATTCTGGCTTATCGACTCCAGCGCCACATTCGACACATCATCCACCCGGACCAGCAAGGCTTTATCCGTCGAAGCAATATCCAAACCAATATTGCACGACTGGATGACATGCTGCACCACATCAAACTACACAGTCCGTCCTCGATGGTGGCACTGCTTGACTTTGAGAAAGCTTTTGATCGCGTGGACCACGCGTACTTGCTCCGCGTCCTCCGTCACTATGGCTTTCCCGAAACCTTTGTTGACATGGTTCGCGTACTGTACTCGGGCCGCAAGTCTCGCATCTTGGTGAACGGCTTCTTGTCCAAGCCAGTTCACATCTCACGCGGTGTGTTGCAAGGTGATCCACTGTCGCCACTTCTGTTTGTGATCGCTTTGGAACCGATGTGCCAACTCCTACGGCAACACTCCAACTATGGCATCAAGTGTGGGGATCGCTACCACACTGGGAGTTACTTTGCCGACGACTCGCAACTCTATGCGGCAAATGAGACGTGCCTCCACCGGCAGCTTGCATTGGTTCAAACCTTTTGCGACAAGTCTGGTTTCCGACTCAACGTAGACAAGACCCAAATTCTGACCTACAGCCAGTTGAATGGGAACCTTGCCTCACTACAAGTTACTTCCGACAGTCCCGTGAAGGCTCTTGGTATCTTGGTTGCGCCCAATCTTTCTCCATTGGCACGTTTCAATTACGTGTTTGAGAAGTTTGTGGCTCGCTTGTCTTTGTGGCTCTACAAGGCTCGAACCATGGCCGGAAAAGTCACTATCCTGCACAGCATATGTCTGCCTGTGTTATGGTACCAACTGGCTTTTGTCCCTGCCGACAAAGACCTGGCCAAAAAGATCGACAAGGCCATGCTTCAATTTATGCATGGTGAAGAAATCAACCCATCCTCCTCTGTCCATGGCCTCCGTTTGATCAAAAAGGAGATCCTATTCATGCCGAAGAAGTCCGGTGGCTTAGGCCTGCACCATGCACTTGCTTTATGGCAACAACACAACCGCTCTGTCATGATCAGATGCATTCAAGCCATCACCACCCCACCCCACAAGTCTGCCATGTCCGCCTGGATTACGCCGGGCTATACTCTCCTCGAGAAGGCTTTTCATCCATGGGGTTCCCCCCGAGATCTCCTCTTGGCAAATGGCTCTTCTGCATTCATCAGACAACTGTACAAGAATCCCAATATCACTCCAATGTAGAAAGCCTTATTGAGTAGCTGGTTTGAATCCCGCTGGACTCCGTACGGCTGTCCAAATCACATCTCATCTTTGGATGTTCCCCTTTGGCACAACTCGTATCTGCCTGGACTCGAAGACCTATACGATCAGTGCTCTACATCGACGCAAGACCAAGCCAATGTATTGGCTTCGCTTCACATCACGAAGTTGTCGCATTTGTTGACTCCGTGTCAGCGAGTTTGGCCAGCTTCGATCTTGTTCGACAAAATCAACCGTGCCTGCCGCCAAGCCAATTTTGTCCCTCCAACGAAACAATGGATCTCAATCTTGGTGACCAAGTTATCACGATTGTTTGAGATTGTTTCTGAAGAGGATGCTCCCGTGTTCCACTTGCCGACGCCAAGCTCTGAATGGATGGAATGGCACTGGATGATACACCCTGACTCGAGTCCGATCTTGTTGGCGCTTGCGACTTCGAAATCGGCTAAGATCAGAGCTTCTCCAGCTGTCAGCTCGTCCATTCTTCCTACCAAGCATCTCAACCTGCCATCCAACTTTTACGAAGACCCCAAGCGCCTTACCCAACTTGCCGCCTTCCTCCAACCCGACCACATTCTCCCTCGATATGGAGAGTTCATTTTCAAGACCCTTCTCCGCGCCAACGCCATGCAATATCTGTTTCAGTACCAAGACCCCAAGCCGACGTGTGTCTTCTGTCGTGTCAATGAGACGTACGAGCATTTCCTGTTCTCTTGTGGATATGGTCAATCTGTTTGGTATTTCTTCAAGGCGATCCAGCGACTGCTCGAGTGTTCCTTTCCGTCCACGTGTCTGGAAATGTTCTACGAGACGCCCAAGCCGTCCGATGGATACTACATCCGTGGCTATCTGAAGATCTGGCCGATTGTCCGAGCCTGCGTGTATTATCAAATATGGCTCCAACGTGCCGATCGCACCTTTCGACCCGACCTCACAGCGAAGAGTCCGATGGAAGTTGCCATTCATGCTGCCTCTTTGATCAAGCTACATCTACAACAGCTCCTGGTTGATCTCCCTCTCAAGAAGGGATACACCAAGGTATTCAATGTGCTCAAGCATCTATCTTCGGACCCCTGGTTACGTCAACACATCATTCCTGACAGCGTCGTTTCATGAGTGAGCTGACGGCTCACCACTTCATCTCCTGTTCAATGACCACTTTGCCATATTCTGTTTTCCAAGTTCTATTTATACAGTACGAGGCAAATTAGTAAGTCATTAGGGCCTTTGCTCAAAAATAAGGTTAATACAACTCATTCAACCTACAAGGACTGGTCCGAAAAAGTCATCTGCGATCAATTTGTCAAGGAAAATCCTGGTTCGTTATGGGGCTCCAAATTTCCGAACATTTTGATCCACAAGAAGAACCCACAGACCATTGTGATCTCAAGTTACAACTTGTCTACGTGCGTGGAAATGGGAGGCACAACGTTTCGACTTGGTGGCAAAGATTTCCTGGTTCCCAAGTACTCGCGTTATGGCAACAACTACTATGTTACGTTCAACAAGGTCAGTCACCCTTCGATGGCCAAGGCAATTGTCAAGAAAATGGCTGCATTGACCAAGTCAGTGATAGCAGCATTCAACCCTACTGCTGGTCAGACCATCAAGTCGCCGCATTTGAGAGTCATTTTCAAGTCGCCTGCGCCTCCTGCAGTGTTGGTGCCAAAATCCGGCGACGCACTACGCGAAATCACCATTACGGATCCGTCGGGTCAGCCTTTTGTCGTCGTGTTTCAGCACAAGATCGCTGCTCTGAACAAGACATTGCCTCCGTCGATTGTTTCACGACGTGCAGAGGCCAAGGCTGAAAAAGCGAAGGCAAAAGCGGCCAAGGCAGCGGCAAAATCTCCTCCGTCAGGAGAAAAAGAACCTGAACATGATGGAGACGATCATGACCAAGACCCTGGAACAAATGCGGAAGGCGAGGCCGACTCAACTGAGGCATCTGGAGATGGTCAAGATGAACAACCACAGCCAACAGCTCCTTCTCATGGCTCTGATGTCGATATGTTTGGTGACAGCGATCCCCCTAACAACAATGGACAAGACAAACAACAAGAAGATGTGGAAATGTCTACCAACGAATCGCCCGCTCTTGCTCCACCAAGTGAGCAGCCCAAGAACTCGCTGGACCTTCAATTGGTAACGGGCTACCGGTCTGGACCAGCTCCAAAACGTACTTTGCCTTCGTCCCCACGTTTGGATCCCCTGCCGACATCCAACCGTTTTCATATCCTCGAAGAAGACGACGTGGAACTCTCGTTTGAAGACTTTGCAGTGCCTCGAATTGTATTGGAAGATTCAAGTGCGCCACGCCCGAAAAAGACCAAAGGCAAAGCGAAGAAACAACGACTTAACAAGTCTGCTGCAGCCCACCTCGAATTGGCGAAGAAGATCATTCGAGATAAGAAAGTCGAAGGCAGTATCACCGAATGTCAACGCATTTTGCGAGATGATCCTCAGCTCGTTGCACATGCTATGTACGCACAAGATGAAGACCTCAGTTTGTTTCAGTCACTTGTTGCAACCAAGACTATTGAGCGCAAGATGGCTTTGTTAAAAGCTCAAGGCAAGCCTCACAACTACAAACATCACGTCAACTTCATGGCTCAATACAAGATTCACCCGTCAGAAATCTTGGAAGAATTGACCACGGACATACCAGAGATCAAGCGCATCCTCTTTGCACTTGCTACGATTGACTTATTCCTCTCAAATCGGGCCCCAGACCTCTACACAAACTCGGAGGCACTGACTGTTCTATTGAACCAAGAAGCAACAAGATTGCCTGACACCAACTGCTTGACGGACTGGTCGCTGTTTGCTTTGATCGAAAACTTCAGCGACAATCTCGAGAAGTTCACTTTGCCGGCTCCCGTCTTGTCGGCCATCTCGATGCTCAAAAGCATCACCAACAATTACCACATCGACGAGCTCTGCAGCAAAGCTCACCACTCCATGAACGCCGACGAAATTGATCCCCTCGATTTGGAGGACGATCAACTCTAAGGCTTCTATCCCCTGCTTCAATCCATTTCAACCTCCCCTCTGACCCCTCCATTCTACTCATTTTCATCTGTACTCGTGATGAGTGACAACAACTTCTCCGATGTCCCAACTGAACTCGTGGACTGGGACCCACAAATCATCTCCCTCAACACCAATGGCTTCTCCAACAGTCATCGGTACATCCTCGACAAACTATCAAGTGTTCACGACGTTTCCTTTATCCAAGAAACCCGTTTCCGCACGCCAAGTCTCCACGACCGTGTTGCGTTCCATTGGCAACGCATCACAAACCACGAAGGCTCTTTGTTCTTTGAAGAGCCTATTTACCCTGAAGTATCCACGTCGCCAGCCACTGGAGGTCTGGCTACGTTGATACATCCTCACTCTCCTTTGAAGAACGCCACTCAAGTCCCTCATGACAAACCAGTGCTTCGTGGTCGTTATCTACAAGTGCGATGTACTCTGGGTCCACTGACAGTCGTTCTCCACAATATCTATGCGCCGGCAGCCTTCCAAGAACGAGCAAGTTACTTCGAAGAATTGCCACGCGACTTTCCTCCACATGCGCTCCACATTGTTGGAGGAGATTTCAACTGCACTCTCAACAAAGATTTGGATTCGTTGAGACCCAGTACCTCCACCATGGCCGGCACCCTTCAACTGGAACAATGGATGCACAGTTTGTCTCTGGTGGATCTGTTTCGCCGTCAAAACCCCGTGGCACGAGCCTTCACAAGTCCCACACTCACCAACCGACTCGACTACATCTTTTGTTCGTCCACCTTGGCGGGTCTTCGTCATTGGAAGGCGACGCACATGCCACACGTTCCACAGGCTGACCACGTGGCTTGTCGTATCATCTCAAAGCGTCAAACATTGCGCCATGGCTCTGGATCATGGAAAGCTCCAACTTGGCTACTTCGTCTACCACGAGCGGCCGAGATTGTTCATGGATGTCTGGATCGATTTTTGGACAAGTCTCCAACATTCCACAATATCTCCAAGGCCTACGACATGCTGGTCAATGATATCCGCTCCCAACTCAAAGAATTCCATTCTCAACGATTGGAGAAACAACGTCTGCCGTTGAAGAAGTTAGCTGTCGAGATCGCTTCGCTTTTGCAAGTCCCCAACATGCGTCAAGATTCAGTGCTGGTGGATCGAGTGCGAGACCTTCAAAAGCAAATTCACGAGCTGCAAGATCGAGACAAGCAGTTTCGTCAAGACCAGGCGTTCCAACTTCACTTGTACAAAGCAGAGCGCTCGTCCAAGTTCCACTTCATGTCCCCTGTCCCTACCCCCTTGAAGAAGACAGTCTTCAAAGAGTTGGTGGATGTCAATGGAAATGTTGTCTCCAATCAACAAGGCATGTCTGACGTCCTGGTCGACTACTACAAGGACTTGTTTGCAGCTCCCGAGGTGCAGCGATCTGGAGACGAAGTGTCGTCATTTCTGACCCCATTGACTCGACACAAGCAACTGCCAGAGCAAGCCCAGAAAGAGCTGTCGGCTCCCTTGCGCGCCAACGAGTTCTATCATGCTATTCGACACAGCAGTTCGAACTCAGCGCCAGGTCCCAACGCTCTGCCATTCGAAGTCCTCAAACTTGCACCTCACAAGTGGTCGTTGGTATTGGAGCTGCTATTCACACACCAGCTCCATTCTCACCCTCGCTTGACTCCCATGCAACTTGTCAGTACGCTGGTGTTGCTGCACAAGAAAGGCCCCAAGTCACAAGCCAAGAACTATCGACCCATTAGCCTACTCAACACGGATGTGAAAATCCTGACGAGTATTCTGGCTTATCGACTCCAGCGCCACATTCGACACATCATCCACCCGGACCAGCAAGGCTTTATCCGTCGAAGCAATATCCAAACCAATATTGCGAACTTCCGAATTTGCCTCGTACCCCTCAAGTCAAGAAGTTATCAAGTGCCGCCGCGCTCAAAATGTCCAACGCCAACAGCTGTTCCGAGCTCCGTGAGACCAACACTCACGGAGTCACCATCATTCCAGGTATTGTATCACCTCACCCACTTTCGTCGTCCAATCAGGATGGCGGAAGTGGTGTGAGTAATGTCTCTACACCTAACCCTAGGGCCGAAGTGGAGGTCGAGTTCGACCCTAACAGCGTCTCTGGAGACCAATCTGCGTCTCGCTCCACCAGCGCTTCACCTGGTGCTCCACTCGCCGGAGTTCCAGGGGGGGTCAACCTCAGTGGGTCAGTGGTTGACCCCCAGACCACTGTCGTTAACTTGTCTAGCGAAGCCCTCACTCAGGAGGGCGAACCACTGGGGCCTTGTGCCTGTGGTGGCTGCTTCCCTGGACTCCAATTGGAGTCGATCCCCAGTGAAGGCGGCGAGAAAACGGGGTCCATGCCAGCCCTAGAGGCTACGAGGGCCCCCCCTATGGGCACACCCTGCGGTTCTGTCTACTTCCCCCCAGGGGCCTCTTCGGAGGGGCGGGGGCGGTATCCCGATTTGGGTTCTCGCCGGAGCAATGGTGTACCCCAGTCACCGTGCTGCGGGGATGGCATGGATTCCCCTTCTACCCCTGTCACTGGGGGTCTGGCCCCGGCCTTTCTCGTGACCAATGGGACTGAGCCAGCAGCCACCAACCGCGTCGCCCCCTGTGCTGAGCCTCCTAGAACGGGAGAGGAAGAAGAAAAATCTCAAGAGGACGTGGATATGGTCTCTGGAGACGCCGAGGGGAAGGATTCTACTGAAACCGAGGCCTTAACCGACGAGGGAAATACTCAAATTCACTCTGAGGTGGATGGGTCAGGCGACATTAACGGCCAAGCGAAGCCGTGTGATACTCCTGGAGAAGTTATTCAAGAGGAACAATCGACAAACAATGACAATGACCAGTCAAATCAAGACATTGTCGACAAATCCGTTGCTCAAGGAAATGGCGCTGTTGATCCTCCTACCGCGGCAGACAAAATACAAGGCGATCAAGAGCAACAAAACGCTGAAAAGGCCAATCCATGGACGCAAAAGACTCCCGGCAAGGATTCAGCTTCGTCCAAGAAAGATTCCAAGCAAGGCAATGCTCCCAAAGGCGCGAAACACCGCAACACTGGTGCTCATGCTATTGCCGATGATGATATTGCGCGATGCGAGGCCATGGCGGACACATTCTACAAAGACTCTGGTGACATGGACGCCTTCATTGAAAACATTTTGCTCACCCCCCAGTCCCAAGTGTACGAGCTCACAGTCAAGTTGGGCGAAGCCTACAAGGACTGGTCCGAAAAAGTCATCTGCGATCAATTTGTCAAGGAAAATCCTGGTTCGTTATGGGGCTCCAAATTTCCGAACATTTTGATCCACAAGAAGAACCCACATACCATTGTGATCTCAAGTTACAACTTGTCTACGTGCGTGGAAATGGGAGGCACAACGTTTCGACTTGGTGGCAAAGACTTCCTGGTTCCCAAGTACTCGCGTTATGGCAACAACTACTACGTTACGTTCAACAAGGTCAGTCACCCTTCGATGGCCAAGGCGATTGTCAAGAAAATGGCTGCATTGACCAAGTCAGTGATAGCAGCATTCAACCCTACTGCTGGTCAGAACATCAAGTCGCCGCATTTGAGAGTCATTTTCAAGTCGCCTGCACCTCCAGCAGTGTTGGTGCCAAAATCCGGCGACGCACTACGCGAAATCACCATTACGGATCCGTCGGGTCAGCCTTTTGTCGTCGTGTTTCAGCACAAGATCGCTGCTCTGAACAAGACATTGCCTCCGTCGATTGTTTCACGACGTGCAGAGGCCAAGGCTGAAAAAGCGAAGGCAAAAGTGGCCAAGGCAGAAAAAGCGAAGGCAAAAGTGGCCAAGGCAGCGGCAAAATCTCCTCCGTCAGGAGAAAAAGAACCTGAACATGATGGAGACGATCATGATCAAGACCCTGGAACAAATGCGGAAGGCGAGGCCGACTCAACTGAGGCATCTGGAGATGGTCAAGATGAACAACCACAGCCAACAGCTCCTTCTCATGGCTCTGATGTCGATATGTCTGGTGACAGCGATCCCCCTAACAACAATGGACAAGACAAACAACAAGAAGATGTGGAAATGTCTACCAACGAATCGCCCGCTCTTGCTCCACCAAGTGAGCAGCCCAAGAACTCGCTGGACCTTCAATTGGTAACGGGCTACCGGTCTGGACCAGCTCCAAAACGTACTTTGCCTTCGTCCCCACGTTTGGATCCCCTGCCGACATCCAACCGTTTTCATATCCTCGAAGAAGACGACGTGGAACTCTCGTTTGAAGACTTTGCAGTGCCTCGAATTGTATTGGAAGATTCAAGTGCGCCACGCCCGAAAAAGACCAAAGGCAAAGCGAAGAAACAACGACTTAACAAGTCTGCTGCAGCCCACCTCGAATTGGCGAAGAAGATCATTCGAGACAAGAAAGTCGAAGGCAGTATCACCGAATGTCAACGCATTTTGCGAGATGATCCTCAGCTCGTTGCACATGCTATGTACGCACAAGATGAAGACCTCAGTTTGTTTCAGTCACTTGTTGCAACCAAGACTATTGAGCGCAAGATGGCTTTGTTAAAAGCTCAAGGCAAGCCTCACAACTACAAACATCACGTCAACTTCATGGCTCAATACAAGATTCACCCGTCAGAAATCTTGGAAGAATTGACCACGGACATACCAGAGATCAAGCGCATCCTCTTTGCACTTGCTACGATTGACTTATTCCTCTCAAATCGGGCCCCAGACCTCTACACAAACTCGGAGGCACTGACTGTTCTATTGAACCAAGAAGCAACAAGATTGCCTGACACCAACTGCTTGACGGACTGGTCGCTGTTTGCTTTGATCGAAAACTTCAGCGACAATCTCGAGAAGTTCACTTTGCCGGCTCCCGTCTTGTCGGCCATCTCGATGCTCAAAAGCATCACCAACAATTACCACATCGACGAGCTCTGCAGCAAAGCTCACCACTCCATGAACGCCGACGAAATTGATCCCCTCGATTTGGAGGACGATCAACTCTAAGGCTTCTATCCCCTGCTTCAATCCATTTCAACCTCCCCTCTGACCCCTCCATTCTACTCATTTTCATCTGTACTCGTGATGAGTGACAACAACTTCTCCGATGTCCCAACTGAACTCGTGGACTGGGACCCACAAATCATCTCCCTCAACACCAATGGCTTCTCCAACAGTCATCGGTACATCCTCGACAAACTATCAAGTGTTCACGACGTTTCCTTTATCCAAGAAACCCGTTTCCGCACGCCAAGTCTCCACGACCGTGTTGCGTTCCATTGGCAACGCATCACAAACCACGAAGGCTCTTTGTTCTTTGAAGAGCCTATTTACCCTGAAGTATCCACGTCGCCAGCCACTGGAGGTCTGGCTACGTTGATACATCCTCACTCTCCTTTGAAGAACGCCACTCAAGTCCCTCATGACAACCCAGTGCTTCGTGGTCGTTATCTACAAGTGCGATGTACTCTGGGTCCACTGACAGTCGTTCTCCACAATATCTATGCGCCGGCAGCCTTCCAAGAACGAGCAAGTTACTTCGAAGAATTGCCACGCGACTTTCCTCCACATGCGCTCCACATTGTTGGAGGAGATTTCAACTGCACTCTCAACAAAGATTTGGATTCGTTGAGACCCAGCACCTCCACCATGGCCGGCACCCTTCAACTGGAACAATGGATGCACAGTTTGTCTCTGGTGGATCTGTTTCGCCGTCAAAACCCCGTGGCACGAGCCTTCACAAGTCCCACACTCACCAACCGACTCGACTACATCTTTTGTTCGTCCACCTTGGCGGGTCTTCGTCATTGGAAGGCGACGCACATGCCACACGTTCCACAGGCTGACCACGTGGCTTGTCGTATCATCACAAAGCGTCAAACATTGCGCCATGGCTCTGGATCATGGAAAGCTCCAACTTGGCTACTTCGTCTACCACGAGCGGCCGAGATTGTTCATGGATGTCTGGATCGATTTTTGGACAAGTCTCCAACATTCCACAATATCTCCAAGGCCTACGACATGCTGGTCAATGATATCCGCTCCCAACTCAAAGAATTCCATTCTCAACGATTGGAGAAACAACGTCTGCCGTTGAAGAAGTTAGCTGTCGAGATCGCTTCGCTTTTGCAAGTCCCCAACATGCGTCAAGATTCAGTGCTGGTGGATCGAGTGCGAGACCTTCAAAAGCAAATTCACGAGCTGCAAGATCGAGACAAGCAGTTTCGTCAAGACCAGGCGTTCCAACTTCACTTGTACAAAGCAGAGCGCTCGTCCAAGTTCCACTTCATGTCCCCTGTCCCTACCCCCTTGAAGAAGACAGTCTTCAAAGAGTTGGTGGATGTCAATGGAAATGTTGTCTCCAATCAACAAGGCATGTCTGACGTCCTGGTCGACTACTACAAGGACTTGTTTGCAGCTCCCGAGGTGCAGCGATCTGGAGACGAAGTGTCGTCATTTCTGACCCCATTGACTCGACACAAGCAACTGCCAGAGCAAGCCCAGAAAGAGCTGTCGGCTCCCTTGCGCGCCAACGAGTTCTATCATGCTATTCGACACAGCAGTTCGAACTCAGCGCCAGGTCCCAACGCTCTGCCATTCGAAGTCCTCAAACTTGCACCTCACAAGTGGTCGTTGGTATTGGAGCTGCTATTCACACACCAGCTCCATTCTCACCCTCGCTTGACTCCCATGCAACTTGTCAGTACGCTGGTGTTGCTGCACAAGAAAGGCCACAAGTCACAAGCCAAGAACTATCGGCCCATTAGCCTACTCAACACGGATGTGAAAATCCTGACGAGTATTCTGGCTTATCGACTCCAGCGCCACATTCGACACATCATCCACCCGGACCAGCAAGGCTTTATCCGTCGAAGCAATATCCAAACCAATATTGCACGACTGGATGACATGCTGCACCACATCAAACTACACAGTCCGTCCTCGATGGTGGCACTGCTTGACTTTGAGAAAGCTTTTGATCGCGTGGACCACGCGTACTTGCTCCGCGTCCTCCGTCACTATGGCTTTCCCGAAACCTTTGTTGACATGGTTCGCGTACTGTACTCGGGCCGCAAGTCTCGCATCTTGGTGAACGGCTTCTTGTCCAAGCCAGTTCACATCTCACGCGGTGTGTTGCAAGGTGATCCACTGTCGCCACTTCTGTTTGTGATCGCTTTGGAACCGATGTGCCAACTCCTACGGCAACACTCCAACTATGGCATCAAGTGTGGGGATCGCTACCACACTGGGAGTTACTTTGCCGACGACTCGCAACTCTATGCGGCAAATGAGACGTGCCTCCACCGGCAGCTTGCATTGGTTCAAACCTTTTGCGACAAGTCTGGTTTCCGACTCAACGTAGACAAGACCCAAATTCTGACCTACAGCCAGTTGAATGGGAACCTTGCCTCACTACAAGTTACTTCCGACAGTCCCGTGAAGGCTCTTGGTATCTTGGTTGCGCCCAATCTTTCTCCATTGGCACGTTTCAATTACGTGTTTGAGAAGTTTGTGGCTCGCTTGTCTTTGTGGCTCTACAAGGCTCGAACCATGGCCGGAAAAGTCACTATCCTGCACAGCATATGTCTGCCTGTGTTATGGTACCAACTGGCTTTTGTCCCTGCCGACAAAGACCTGGCCAAAAAGATCGACAAGGCCATGCTTCAATTTATGCATGGTGAAGAAATCAACCCATCCTCCTCTGTCCATGGCCTCCGTTTGATCAAAAAGGAGATCCTATTCATGCCGAAGAAGTCCGGTGGCTTAGGCCTGCACCATGCACTTGCTTTATGGCAACAACACAACCGCTCTGTCATGATCAGATGCATTCAAGCCATCACCACCCCACCCCGCAAGTCTGCCATGTCCGCCTGGATTACGCCGGGCTATACTCTCCTCGAGAAGGCTTTTCATCCATGGGGTTCCCCCCGAGATCTCCTCTTGGCAAATGGCTCTTCTGCATTCATCAGACAACTGTACAAGAATCCCAATATCACTCCAATGTGGAAAGCCTTATTGAGTAGCTGGTTTGAATCCCGCTGGACTCCGTACGGCTGTCCAAATCACATCTCATCTTTGGATATTCCCCTTTGGCACAACTCGTATCTGCCTGGACTCGAAGACCTATACGATCAGTGCTCTACATCGACGCAAGACCAAGCCAATGTATTGGCTTCGCTTCACATCACGAAGTTGTCGCATTTGTTGACTCCGTGTCAGCGAGTTTGGCCAGCTTCGATCTTGTTCGACAAAATCAACCGTGCCTGCCGCCAAGCCAATTTTGTCCCTACTTCCGAATTTGCCTCGTACCCCTCAAGTCAAGAAGTTATCAAGTGCCGCCGCGCTCAAAATGTCCAACGCCAACAGCTGTTCCGAGCTCCGTGAGACCAACACTCACGGAGTCACCATCATTCCAGGTATTGTATCACCTCACCCACTTTCGTCGTCCAATCAGGATGGCGGAAGTGGTGTGAGTAATGTCTCTACACCTAACCCTAGGGCCGAAGTGGAGGTCGAGTTCGACCCCAACAGCGTCTCTGGAGACCAATCTGCGTCTCGCTCCACCAGCGCTTCACCTGGTGCTCCACTCGCCGGAGTTCCAGGGGGGGTCAACCTCAGTGGGTCAGTGGTTGACCCCCAGACCACTGTCGTTAACTTGTCTAGCGAAGCCCTCACTCAGGAGGGCGAACCACTGGGGCCTTGTGCCTGTGGTGGCTGCTTCCCTGGACTCCAATTGGAGTCGATCCCCAGTGAAGGCGGCGAGAAAACGGGGTCCATGCCAGCCCTAGAGGCTACGAGGGCCCCCCCCTATGGGCACACCCTGCGGTTCTGTCTACTTCCCCCCAGGGGCCTCTTCGGAGGGGCGGGGGCGGTATCCCGATTTGGGTTCTCGCCGGAGCAATGGTGTACCCCAGTCACCGTGCTGCGGGGATGGCATGGATTCCCCTTCTACCCCTGTCACTGGGGGTCTGGCCCCGGCCTTTCTCGTGACCAATGGGACTGAGCCAGCAGCCACCAACCGCGTCGCCCCCTGTGCTGAGCCTCCTAGAACGGGAGAGGAAGAAGAAAAATCTCAAGAGGACGTGGATATGGTCTCTGGAGACGCCGAGGGGAAGGATTCTACTGAAACCGAGGCCTTAACCGACGAGGGAAATACTCAAATTCACTCTGAGGTGGATGGGTCAGGCGACATTAACGGCCAAGCGAAGCCGTGTGATACTCCTGGAGAAGTTATTCAAGAGGAACAATCGACAAACAATGACAATGACCAGTCAAATCAAGACATTGTCGACAAATCCGTTGCTCAAGGAAATGGCGCTGTTGATCCTCCTACCGCGGCAGACAAAATACAAGGCGATCAAGAGCAACAAAACGCTGAAAAGGCCAATCCATGGACGCAAAAGACTCCCGGCAAGGATTCAGCTTCGTCCAAGAAAGATTCCAAGCAAGGCAATGCCCCCAAAGGCGCGAAACATCGCAACACTGGTGCTCATGCTATTGCCGATGACGATATTGCGCGATGCGAGGCCATGGCGGACGCATTCTACAAAGACTCTGGTGACATGGACGCCTTCATTGAAAACATTTTGCTCACCCCCCAGTCCCAAGTGTACGAGCTCACAGTCAAGTTGGGCGAAGCCTACAAGGACTGGTCCGAAAAAGTCATCTGCGATCAATTTGTCAAGGAAAATCCTGGTTCGTTATGGGGCTCCAAATTTCCGAACATTTTGATCCACAAGAAGAACCCACATACCATTGTGATCTCAAGTTACAACTTGTCTACGTGCGTGGAAATGGGAGGCACAACGTTTCGACTTGGTGGCAAAGACTTCCTGGTTCCCAAGTACTCGCGTTATGGCAACAACTACTATGTTACGTTCAACAAGGTCAGTCACCCTTCGATGGCCAAGGCAATTGTCAAGAAAATGGCTGCATTGACCAAGTCAGTGATAGCAGCATTCAACCCTACTGCTGGTCAGAACATCAAGTCGCCGCATTTGAGAGTCATTTTCAAGTCACCTGCGCCTCCAGCAGTGTTGGTGCCAAAATCCGGCGACGCACTACGCGAAATCACCATTACGGATCCGTCGGGTCAGCCTTTTGTCGTCGTGTTTCAGCACAAGATCGCTGCTCTGAACAAGACATTGCCTCCGTCGATTGTTTCACGACGTGCAGAGGCCAAGGCTGAAAATGCGAAGGCAAAAGCGGCCAAGGCAGCGGCAAAATCTCCTCCGTCAGGAGAGAAAGAACCTGAACATGATGGAGACTATCATGATCAAGACCCTGGAACAAATGCGGAAGGCGAGGCCGACTCAACTGAGGCATCTGGAGATCGTCAAGATGAACAACCACAGCCAACAGCTCCTTCTCATGGCTCTGATGTCGATATGTCTGGTGACAGCGATCCCCCTAACAACAATGGACAAGACAAACAACAAGAAGATGTGGAAATGTCTACCAACGAATCGCCCGCTCTTGCTCCACCAAGTGAGCAGCCCAAGAACTCGCTGGACCTTCAATTGGTAACGGGCTACCGGTCTGGACCAGCTCCAAAACGTACTTTGCCTTCGTCCCCACGTTTGGATCCCCTGCCGACATCCAACCGTTTTCATATCCTCGAAGAAGACGACGTGGAACTCTCGTTTGAAGACTTTGCAGTGCCTCGAATTGTATTGGAAGATTCAAGTGCGCCACGCCCGAAAAAGACCAAAGGCAAAGCGAAGAAACAACGACTTAACAAGTCTGCTGCAGCCCACCTCGAATTGGCGAAGAAGATCATTCGAGACAAGAAAGTCGAAGGCAGTATCACCGAATGTCAACGCATTTTGCGAGATGATCCTCAGCTCGTTGCACATGCTATGTACGCACAAGATGAAGACCTCAGTTTGTTTCAGTCACTTGTTGCAACCAAGACTATTGAGCGCAAGATGGCTTTGTTAAAAGCTCAAGGCAAGCCTCACAACTACAAACATCACGTCAACTTCATGGCTCAATACAAGATTCACCCGTCAGAAATCTTGGAAGAATTGACCACGGACATACCAGAGATCAAGCGCATCCTCTTTGCACTTGCTACGATTGACTTATTCCTCTCAAATCGGGCCCCAGACCTCTACACAAACTCGGAGGCACTGACTGTTCTATTGAACCAAGAAGCAACAAGATTGCCTGACACCAACTGCTTGACGGACTGGTCGCTGTTTGCTTTGATCGAAAACTTCAGCGACAATCTCGAGAAGTTCACTTTGCCGGCTCCCGTCTTGTCGGCCATCTCGATGCTCAAAAGCATCACCAACAATTACCACATCGACGAGCTCTGCAGCAAAGCTCACCACTCCATGAACGCCGACGAAATTGATCCCCTCGATTTGGAGGACGATCAACTCTAAGGCTTCTATCCCCTGCTTCAATCCATTTCAACCTCCCCTCTGACCCCTCCATTCTACTCATTTTCATCTGTACTCGTGATGAGTGACAACAACTTCTCCGATGTCCCAACTGAACTCGTGGACTGGGACCCACAAATCATCTCCCTCAACACCAATGGCTTCTCCAACAGTCATCGGTACATCCTCGACAAACTATCAAGTGTTCACGACGTTTCCTTTATCCAAGAAACCCGTTTCCGCACGCCAAGTCTCCACGACCGTGTTGCGTTCCATTGGCAACGCATCACAAACCACGAAGGCTCTTTGTTCTTTGAAGAGCCTATTTACCCTGAAGTATCCACGTCGCCAGCCACTGGAGGTCTGGCTACGTTGATACATCCTCACTCTCCTTTGAAGAACGCCACTCAAGTCCCTCATGACAACTCAGTGCTTCGTGGTCGTTATCTACAAGTGCGATGTACTCTGGGTCCACTGACAGTCGTTCTCCACAATATCTATGCGCCGGCAGCCTTCCAAGAACGAGCAAGTTACTTCGAAGAATTGCCACGCGACTTTCCTCCACATGCGCTCCACATTGTTGGAGGAGATTTCAACTGCACTCTCAACAAAGATTTGGATTCGTTGAGACCCAGTACCTCCACCATGGCCGGCACCCTTCAACTGGAACAATGGATGCACAGTTTGTCTCTGGTGGATCTGTTTCGCCGTCAAAACCCCGTGGCACGAGCCTTCACAAGTCCCACACTCACCAACCGACTCGACTACATCTTTTGTTCGTCCACCTTGGCGGGTCTTCGTCATTGGAAGGCGACGCACATGCCACACGTTCCACAGGCTGACCACGTGGCTTGTCGTATCATCTCAAAGCGTCAAACATTGCGCCATGGCTCTGGATCATGGAAAGCTCCAACTTGGCTACTTCGTCTACCACGAGCGGCCGAGATTGTTCATGGATGTCTGGATCGATTTTTGGACAAGTCTCCAACATTCCACAATATCTCCAAGGCCTACGACATGCTGGTCAATGATATCCGCTCCCAACTCAAAGAATTCCATTCTCAACGATTGGAGAAACAACGTCTGCCGTTGAAGAAGTTAGCTGTCGTGATCGCTTCGCTTTTGCAAGTCCCCAACATGCGTCAAGATTCAGTGCTGGTGGATCGAGTGCGAGACCTTCAAAAGCAAATTCACGAGCTGCAAGATCGAGACAAGCAGTTTCGTCAAGACCAGGCGTTCCAACTTCACTTGTACAAAGCAGAGCGCTCGTCCAAGTTCCACTTCATGTCCCCTGTCCCTACCCCCTTGAAGAAGACAGTCTTCAAAGAGTTGGTGGATGTCAATGGAAATGTTGTCTCCAATCAACAAGGCATGTCTGACGTCCTGGTCGACTACTACAAGGACTTGTTTGCAGCTCCCGAGGTGCAGCGATCTGGAGACGAAGTGTCGTCATTTCTGACCCCATTGACTCGACACAAGCAACTGCCAGAGCAAGCCCAGAAAGAGCTGTCGGCTCCCTTGCGCGCCAACGAGTTCTATCATGCTATTCGACACAGCAGTTCGAACTCAGCGCCAGGTCCCAACGCTCTGCCATTCGAAGTCCTCAAACTTGCACCTCACAAGTGGTCGTTGGTATTGGAGCTGCTATTCACACACCAGCTCCATTCTCACCCTCGCTTGACTCCCATGCAACTTGTCAGTACGCTGGTGTTGCTGCACAAGAAAGGCCCCAAGTCACAAGCCAAGAACTATCGGCCCATTAGCCTACTCAACACGGATGTGAAAATCCTGACGAGTATTCTGGCTTATCGACTCCAGCGCCACATTCGACACATCATCCACCCGGACCAGCAAGGCTTTATCCGTCGAAGCAATATCCAAACCAATATTGCACGACTGGATGACATGCTGCACCACATCAAACTACACAGTCCGTCCTCGATGGTGGCACTGCTTGACTTTGAGAAAGCTTTTGATCGCGTGGACCACGCGTACTTGCTCCGCGTCCTCCGTCACTATGGCTTTCCCGAAACCTTTGTTGACATGGTTCGCGTACTGTACTCGGGCCGCAAGTCTCGCATCTTGGTGAACGGCTTCTTGTCCAAGCCAGTTCACATCTCACGCGGTGTGTTGCAAGGTGATCCACTGTCGCCACTTCTGTTTGTGATCGCTTTGGAACCGATGTGCCAACTCCTACGGCAACACTCCAACTATGGCATCAAGTGTGGGGATCGCTACCACACTGGGAGTTACTTTGCCGACGACTCGCAACTCTATGCGGCAAATGAGACGTGCCTCCACCGGCAGCTTGCATTGGTTCAAACCTTTTGCGACAAGTCTGGTTTCCGACTCAACGTAGACAAGACCCAAATTCTGACCTACAGCCAGTTGAATGGGAACCTTGCCTCACTACAAGTTACTTCCGACAGTCCCGTGAAGGCTCTTGGTATCTTGGTTGCGCCCAATCTTTCTCCATTGGCACGTTTCAATTACGTGTTTGAGAAGTTTGTGGCTCGCTTGTCTTTGTGGCTCTACAAGGCTCGAACCATGGCCGGAAAAGTCACTATCCTGCACAGCATATGTCTGCCTGTGTTATGGTACCAACTGGCTTTTGTCCCTGCCGACAAAGACCTGGCCAAAAAGATCGACAAGGCCATGCTTCAATTTATGCATGGTGAAGAAATCAACCCATCCTCCTCTGTCCATGGCCTCCGTTTGATCAAAAAGGAGATCCTATTCATGCCGAAGAAGTCCGGTGGCTTAGGCCTGCACCATGCACTTGCTTTATGGCAACAACACAACCGCTCTGTCATGATCAGATGCATTCAAGCCATCACCACCCCACCCCGCAAGTCTGCCATGTCCGCCTGGATTACGCCGGGCTATACTCTCCTCGAGAAGGCTTTTCATCCATGGGGTTCCCCCCGAGATCTCCTCTTGGCAAATGGCTCTTCTGCATTCATCAGACAACTGTACAAGAATCCCAATATCACTCCAATGTGGAAAGCCTTATTGAGTAGCTGGTTTGAATCCCGCTGGACTCCGTACGGCTGTCCAAATCACATCTCATCTTTGGATGTTCCCCTTTGGTACAACTCGTATCTGCCTGGACTCGAAGACCTATACGATCAGTGCTCTACATCGACGCAAGACCAAGCCAATATATTGGCTTCGCTTCACATCACGAAGTTGTCGCATTTGTTGACTCCGTGTCAGCGAGTTTGGCCAGCTTCGATCTTGTTCGACAAAATCAACCGTGCCTGCCGCCAAGCCAATTTTGTCCCTCCAACGAAACAATGGATCTCAATCTTGGTGACCAAGTTATCACGATTGTTTGAGATTGTTTCTGAAGAGGATGCTCCCGTGTTCCACTTGCCGACGCCTAGCTCTGAATGGATGGAATGTCACTGGATGATTCACCCTGACTCGAGTCCGATCTTGTTGGCGCTTGCGACTTCGAAATCGGCTAAGATCAGAGCTTCTCCAGCTGTCAGCTCGTCCATTCTTCCTACCAAGCATCTCAACCTGCCATCCAACTTTTACGAAGACCCCAAGCGCCTTACCCAACTTGCCGCCTTCCTCCAACCCGACCACATTCTCCCTCGATATGGAGAGTTCATTTTCAAGACCCTTCTCCGCGCCAACGCCATGCAATATCTGTTTCAGTACCAAGACCCCAAGCCGACGTGTGTCTTCTGTCGTGTCAATGAGACGTACGAGCATTTCCTGTTCTCTTGTGGATATGGTCAATCTGTTTGGTATTCCTTCAAGACAATCCAGCGACTGCTCGAGTGTTCCTTTCCGTCCACGTGTCTGGAAATGTTCTACGAGACGCCCAAGCCGTCCGATGGATACTACATCCGTGGCTATCTGAAGATCTGGCCGATTGTCCGAGCCTGCGTGTATTATCAAATATGGCTCCAACGTGCCGATCGCACCTTTCGACCCGACCTCACAGCGAAGAGTCCGATGGAAGTTGCCATTCATGCTGCCTCTTTGATCAAGCTACATCTACAACAGCTCCTGGTTGATCTCCCTCTCAAGAAGGGATACACCAAGGTATTCAATGTGCTCAAGCATCTATCTTCGGACCCTTGGTTACGTCAACACATCATTCCTGACAGCGTCGTTTCATGAGTGAGCATGACGGCTCACCACTTCATCTCCTGTTCAATGACCACTTTGCCATATTCTGTTTTCCAAGTTCTATTTATACAGTACGATGCAAATTAGTAAGTCATTAGGGCCTTTGCTCAAAAATAAGGTTAATACAACTCATTTAACCTCTAGGGCTGGCATGGACCCCGTTTTCTCGCCGCCTTCACTGCGGATCGACTCCAATTGGAGTCCAGGGAAGCAGCCACCACAGGCACAAGGCCCCAGTGGTTCGCCCTCCTGAGTGAGGGCTTCGCTAGACAAGTTAACGACAGTGGTCTGGGGGTCAACCACTGACCCACTGAGGTTGACCCCCCCTGGAACTCCGGCGAGTGGAGCACCAGGTGAAGCGCTGGTGGAGCGAGACGCAGATTGGTCTCCAGAGACGCTGTTGGGGTCGAACTCGACCTCCACTTCGGCCCTAGGGTTAGGTGTAGCGACATTACTCACACCACTTCCGCCATCCTGATTGGACGACGAAAGTGGGTGAGGTGATACAATACCTGGAATGATGGTGACTCCGTGAGTGTTGGTCTCACGGAGCTCGGAACAGCTGTTGGCGTTGGACATTTTGAGCGCGGCGGCACTTGATAACTTCTGACTTGAGGGGTACGAGGCAAATTCGGGAGTCGTCAACTTCATGGCTCAATACAAGATTCACCCGTCAGAAATCTTGGAAGAATTGACCACGGACATACCAGAGATCAAGCGCATCCTCTTTGCACTTGCTACGATTGACTTATTCCTCTCAAATCGGGCCCCAGACCTCTACACAAACTCGGAGGCACTGACTGTTCTATTGAACCAAGAAGCAACAAGATTGCCTGACACCAACTGCTTGACGGACTGGTCGCTGTTTGCTTTGATCGAAAACTTCAGCGACAATCTCGAGAAGTTCACTTTGCCGGCTCCCGTCTTGTCGGCCATCTCGATGCTCAAAAGCATCACCAACAATTACCACATCGACGAGCTCTGCAGCAAAGCTCACCACTCCATGAACGCCGACGAAATTGATCCCCTCGATTTGGAGGACGATCAACTCTAAGGCTTCTATCCCCTGCTTCAATCCATTTCAACCTCCCCTCTGACCCCTCCATTCTACTCATTTTCATCTGTACTCGTGATGAGTGACAACAACTTCTCCGATGTCCCAACTGAACTCGTGGACTGGGACCCACAAATCATCTCCCTCAACACCAATGGCTTCTCCAACAGTCATCGGTACATCCTCGACAAACTATCAAGTGTTCACGACGTTTCCTTTATCCAAGAAACCCGTTTCCGCACGCCAAGTCTCCACGACCGTGTTGCGTTCCATTGGCAACGCATCACAAACCACGAAGGCTCTTTGTTCTTTGAAGAGCCTATTTACCCTGAAGTATCCACGTCGCCAGCCACTGGAGGTCTGGCTACGTTGATACATCCTCACTCTCCTTTGAAGAACGCCACTCAAGTCCCTCATGACAACTCAGTGCTTCGTGGTCGTTATCTACAAGTGCGATGTACTCTGGGTCCACTGACAGTCGTTCTCCACAATATCTATGCGCCGGCAGCCTTCCAAGAACGAGCAAGTTACTTCGAAGAATTGCCACGCGACTTTCCTCCACATGCGCTCCACATTGTTGGAGGAGATTTCAACTGCACTCTCAACAAAGATTTGGATTCGTTGAGACCCAGTACCTCCACCATGGCCGGCACCCTTCAACTGGAACAATGGATGCACAGTTTGTCTCTGGTGGATCTGTTTCGCCGTCAAAACCCCGTGGCACGAGCCTTCACAAGTCCCACACTCACCAACCGACTTGACTACATCTTTTGTTCGTCCACCTTGGCGGGTCTTCGTCATTGGAAGGCGACGCACATGCCACACGTTCCACAGGCTGACCACGTGGCATGTCGTATCACCACAAAGCGTCAAACATTGCGCCATGGCTCTGGATCATGGAAAGCTCCAACTTGGCTACTTCGTCTACCACGAGCGGCCGAGATTGTTCATGGATGTCTGGATCGATTTTTGGACAAGTCTCCAACATTCCACAATATCTCCAAGGCCTACGACATGCTGGTCAATGATATCCGCTCCCAACTCAAAGAATTCCATTCTCAACGATTGGAGAAACAACATCTGCCGTTGAAGAAGTTAGCTGTCGAGATCGCTTCGCTTTTGCAAGTCCCCAACATGCGTCAAGATTCAGTGCTGGTGGATCAAGTGCGAGACCTTCAAAAGCAAATTCACGAGCTGCAAGATCGAGACAAGCAGTTTCGTCAAGACCAGGCGTTCCAACTTCACTTGTACAAAGCAGAGCGCTCGTCCAAGTTCCACTTCATGTCCCCTGTCCCTACCCCCTTGAAGAAGACAGTCTTCAAAGAGTTGGTGGATGTCAATGGAAATGTTGTCTCCAATCAACAAGGCATGTCTGACGTCCTGGTCGACTACTACAAGGACTTGTTTGCAGCTCCCGACGTGCAGCGATCTGGAGACGAAGTGTCGTCATTTCTGACCCCATTGACTCGACACAAGCAACTGCCAGAGCAAGCCCAGAAAGAGCTGTCGGCTCCCTTGCGCGCCAACGAGTTCTATCATGCTATTCGACACAGCAGTTCGAACTCAGCGCCAGGTCCCAACGCTCTGCCATTCGAAGTCCTCAAACTTGCACCTCACAAGTGGTCGTTGGTATTGGAGCTGCTATTCACACACCAGCTCCATTCTCACCCTCGCTTGACTCCCATGCAACTTGTCAGTACGCTGGTGTTGCTGCACAAGAAAGGCCCCAAGTCACAAGCCAAGAACTATCGGCCCATTAGCCTACTCAACACGGATGTGAAAATCCTGACGAGTATTCTGGCTTATCGACTCCAGCGCCACATTCGACACATCATCCACCCGGACCAGCAAGGCTTTATCCGTCGAAGCAATATCCAAACCAATATTGCACGACTGGATGACATGCTGCACCACATCAAACTACACAGTCCGTCCTCGATGGTGGCACTGCTTGACTTTGAGAAAGCTTTTGATCGCGTGGACCACGCGTACTTGCTCCGCGTCCTCCGTCACTATGGCTTTCCCGAAACCTTTGTTGACATGGTTCGCGTACTGTACTCGGGCCGCAAGTCTCGCATCTTGGTGAACGGCTTCTTGTCCAAGCCAGTTCACATCTCACGCGGTGTGTTGCAAGGTGATCCACTGTCGCCACTTCTGTTTGTGATCGCTTTGGAACCGATGTGCCAACTCCTACGGCAACACTCCAACTATGGCATCAAGTGTGGGGATCGCTACCACACTGGGAGTTACTTTGCCGACGACTCGCAACTCTATGCGGCAAATGAGACGTGCCTCCACCGGCAGCTTGCATTGGTTCAAACCTTTTGCGACAAGTCTGGTTTCCGACTCAACGTAGACAAGACCCAAATTCTGACCTACAGCCAGTTGAATGGGAACCTTGCCTCACTACAAGTTACTTCCGACAGTCCCGTGAAGGCTCTTGGTATCTTGGTTGCGCCCAATCTTTCTCCATTGGCACGTTTCAATTACGTGTTTGAGAAGTTTGTGGCTCGCTTGTCTTTGTGGCTCTACAAGGCTCGAACCATGGCCGGAAAAGTCACTATCCTGCACAGCATATGTCTGCCTGTGTTATGGTACCAACTGGCTTTTGTCCCTGCCGACAAAGACCTGGCCAAAAAGATCGACAAGGCCATGCTTCAATTTATGCATGGTGAAGAAATCAACCCATCCTCCTCTGTCCATGGCCTCCGTTTGATCAAAAAGGAGATCCTATTCATGCCGAAGAAGTCCGGTGGCTTAGGCCTGCACCATGCACTTGCTTTATGGCAACAACACAACCGCTCTGTCATGATCAGATGCATTCAAGCCATCACCACCCCCCCCCGCAAGTCTGCCATGTCCGCCTGGATTACGCCGGGCTATACTCTCCTCGAGAAGGCTTTTCATCCATGGGGTTCCCCCCGAGATCTCCTCTTGGCAAATGGCTCTTCTGCATTCATCAGACAACTGTACAAGAATCCCAATATCACTCCAATGTGGAAAGCCTTATTGAGTAGCTGGTTTGAATCCCGCTGGACTCCGTACGGCTGTCCAAATCACATCTCATCTTTGGATGTTCCCCTTTGGCACAACTCGTATCTGCCTGGACTCGAAGACCTATACGATCAGTGCTCTACATCGACGCAAGACCAAGCCAATATATTGGCTTCGCTTCACATCACGAAGTTGTCGCATTTGTTGACTCCGTGTCAGCGAGTTTGGCCAGCTTCGATCTTGTTCGACAAAATCAACCGTGCCTGCCGCCAAGCCAATTTTGTCCCTCCAACGAAACAATGGATCTCAATCTTGGTGACCAAGTTATCACGATTGTTTGAGATTGTTTCTGAAGAGGATGCTCCCGTGTTCCACTTGCCGACGCCAAGCTCTGAATGGATGGAATGGCACTGGATGATACACCCTGACTCGAGTCCGATCTTGTTGGCGCTTGCGACTTCGAAATCGGCTAAGATCAGAGCTTCTCCAGCTGTCAGCTCGTCCATTCTTCCTACCAAGCATCTCAACCTGCCATCCAACTTTTATGAAGACCCCAAGCGCCTTACCCAACTTGCCGCCTTCCTCCAACCCGACCACATTCTCCCTCGATATGGAGAGTTCATTTTCAAGACCCTTCTCCGCGCCAACGCCATGCAATATCTGTTTCAGTACCAAGACCCCAAGCCGACGTGTGTCTTCTGTCGTGTCAATGAGACGTACGAGCATTTCCTGTTCTCTTGTGGATATGGTCAATCTGTTTGGTATTCCTTCAAGACAATCCAGCGACTGCTCGAGTGTTCCTTTCCGTCCACGTGTCTGGAAATGTTCTACGAGACGCCCAAGCCGTCCGATGGATACTACATCCGTGGCTATCTGAAGATCTGGCCGATTGTCCGAGCCTGAGTGTATTATCAAATATGGCTCCAACGTGCCGATCGCACCTTTCGACCCGACCTCACAGCGAAGAGTCCGATGGAAGCTGCCATTCATGCTGCCTCTTTGATCAAGCTACATCTACAACAGCTCCTGGTTGATCTCCCTCTCAAGAAGGGATACACCAAGGTATTCAATGTGCTCAAGCATCTATCTTCGGATCCCTGGTTACGTCAACACATCATTCCTAACAGCGTCGTTTCATGAGTGAGCATGACGGCTCACCACTTCATCTCCTGTTCAATGACCACTTTGCCATATTCTGTTTTCCAAGTTCTATTTATACAGTACGAGGCAAATTAGTAAGTCATTAGGGCCTTTGCTCAAAAATAAGGTTAATACAACTCATTTAACCGCTGCCTTGGCCGCTTTTGCCTTCGCTTTTTCAGCCTTGGCCTCTGCACGTCGTGAAACAATCGACGGAGGCAATGTCTTGTTCAGAGCAGCGATCTTGTGCTGAAACACGACGACAAAAGGCTGACCCGACGGATCCGTAATGGTGATTTCGCGTAGTGCGTCGCCGGATTTTGGCACCAGCACTGCAGGAGGCGCAGACGACTTGAAAATGACTCTCAAATGCGGCGACTTTTGTCTTTTTCGGGCGTGGCGCACTTGAATCTTCCAATACAATTCGAGGCACTGCAAAGTCTTCAAAGGAGAGTTCCACGTCGTCTTCTTCGAGGATATGAAAACGGTTGGATGTCGGCAGGGGATCCAAACGTGGGGACGAAGGCAAAGTACGTTTTGGAGCTGGTCCAGACCGGTAGCCCGTTACCAATTGAAGGTCCAGCGAGTTTTTGGGCTGCTCACTTGGTGGAGCAAGAGCGGGCGATTCGTTGGTAGACATTTCCACATCTTCTTGTTGTTTGTCTTGTCCATTGTTGTTAGGGGGATCGCTGTCACCAGACATATCGACATCAGAGCCATGAGAAGGAGCTGTTGGCTGTGGTTGTTCATCTTGACGATCTCCAGATGCCTCAGTTGAGTCGGCCTCGCCTTCCGCATTTGTTCCAGGGTCTTGGTCATGATCGTCTCCATCATGTTCAGGTTCTTTCTCTCCTGACGGAGGAGATTTTGCCGCTGCCTTGGCCGCTTTTGCCTTCGCTTTTTCAGCCTTGGCCTCTGCACGTCGTGAAACAATCGACGGAGGCAATGTCTTGTTCAGAGCAGCGATCTTGTGCTGAAACACGACGACAAAAGGCTGACCCGACGGATCCGTAATGGTGATTTCGCGTAGTGCGTCGCCGGATTTTGGCACCAGCACTGCAGGAGGCGCAGGTGACTTGAAAATGACTCTCAAATGCGGCGACTTGATGTTCTGACCAGCAGTAGGGTTGAATGCTGCTATCACTGACTTGGTCAATGCAGCCATTTTCTTGACAATCGCCTTGGCCATCGAAGGGTGACTGACCTTGTTGAACGTAACGTAGTAGTTGTTGCCATAACGCGAGTACTTGGGAACCAGGAAGTCTTTGCCACCAAGTCGAAACGTTGTGCCTCCCATTTCCACGCACGTAGACAAGTTGTAACTTGAGATCACAATGGTCTGTGGGTTCTTCTTGTGGATCAAAATGTTCGGAAATTTGGAGCCCCATAACGAACCAGGATTTTCCTTGACAAATTGATCGCAGATGACTTTTTCGGACCAGTCCTTGTAGCCTTCGCCCAACTTGACTGTGAGCTCGTACACTTGGGACTGGGGGGTGAGCAAAATGTTTTCAATGAAGGCGTCCATGTCACCAGAGTCTTTGTAGAATGCGTCCGCCATGGCCTCGCATCGCGCAATATCGTCATCGGCAATAGCATGAGCACCAGTGTTGCGATGTTTCGCGCCTTTGGGGGCATTGCCTTGCTTGGAATCTTTCTTGGACGAAGCTGAATCCTTGCCGGGAGTCTTTTGCGTCCATGGATTGGCCTTTTCAGCGTTTTGTTGCTCTTGATCGCCTTGTATTTTGTCTGCCGCGGTAGGAGGATCAACAGCGCCATTTCCTTGAGCAACGGATTTGTCGACAATGTCTTGATTTGACTGGTCATTGTCATTGTTTGTCGATTGTTCCTCTTGAATAACTTCTCCAGGAGTATCACACGGCTTCGCTTGGCCGTTAATGTCGCCTGACCCATCAACCTCAGAGTGAATTTGAGTATTTCCCTCGTCGGTTAAGGCCTCGGTTTCAGTAGAATCCTTCCCCTCGGCGTCTCCAGAGACCATATCCACGTCCTCTTGAGATTTTTCTTCTTCCTCTCCCGTTCTAGGAGGCTCAGCACAGGGGGCGACGCGGTTGGTGGCTGCTGGCTCAGTCCCATTGGTCACGAGAAAGGCCGGGGCCAGACCCCCAGTGACAGGGGTAGAAGGGGAATCCATGCCATCCCCGCAGCACGGTGACTGGGGTACACCATTGCTCCGGCGAGAACCCAAATCGGGATACCGCCCCCGCCCCTCCGAAGAGGCCCCTGGGGGGAAGTAGACAGAACCGCAGGGTGTGCCCATAGGGGGGGCCCTCGTAGCCTCTAGGGCTGGCATGGACCCCGTTTTCTCGCCGCCTTCACTGGGGATCGACTCCAATTGGAGTCCAGGGAAGCAGCCACCACAGGCACAAGGCCCCAGTGGTTCGCCCTCCTGAGTGAGGGCTTCGCTAGACAAGTTAACGACAGTGGTCTGGGGGTCAACCACTGACCCACTGAGGTTGACCCCCCCTGGAACTCCGGCGAGTGGAGCACCAGGTGAAGCGCTGGTGGAGCGAGACGCAGATTGGTCTCCAGAGACGCTGTTGGGGTCGAACTCGACCTCCACTTCGGCCCTAGGGTTAGGTGTAGAGACATTACTCACACCACTTCCGCCATCCTGATTGGACGACGAAAGTGGGTGAGGTGATACAATACCTGGAATGATGGTGACTCCGTGAGTGTTGGTCTCACGGAGCTCGGAACAGCTGTTGGCGTTGGACATTTTGAGCGCGGCGGCACTTGATAACTTCTTGACTTGAGGGGTACGAGGCAAATTCGGAAGTCAACTGAACTCGTGGACTGGGACCCACAAATCATCTCCCTCAACACCAATGGCTTCTCCAACAGTGATCGGTACATCCTCGACAAACTATCAAGTGTTCACGACGTTTCCTTTATCCAAGAAACCCGTTTCCGCACGCCAAGTCTCCACGACCGTGTTGCGTTCCATTGGCAACGCATCACAAACCACGAAGGCTCTTTGTTCTTTGAAGAGCCTATTTACCCTGAAGTATCCACGTCGCCAGCCACTGGAGGTCTGGCTACGTTGATACATCCTCACTCTCCTTTGAAGAACGCCACTCAAGTCCCTCATGACAACTCAGTGCTTCGTGGTCGTTATCTACAAGTGCGATGTACTCTGGGTCCACTGACAGTCGTTCTCCACAATATCTATGCGCCGGCAGCCTTCCAAGAACGAGCAAGTTACTTCGAAGAATTGCCACGCGACTTTCCTCCACATGCGCTCCACATTGTTGGAGGAGATTTCAACTGCACTCTCAACAAAGATTTGGATTCGTTGAGACCCAGTACCTCCACCATGGCCGGCACCCTTCAACTGGAACAATGGATGCACAGTTTGTCTCTGGTGGATCTGTTTCGCCGTCAAAACCCCGTGGCACGAGCCTTCACAAGTCCCACACTCACCAACCGACTTGACTACATCTTTTGTTCGTCCACCTTGGCGGGTCTTCGTCATTGGAAGGCGACGCACATGCCACACGTTCCACAGGCTGACCACGTGGCATGTCGTATCACCACAAAGCGTCAAACATTGCGCCATGGCTCTGGATCATGGAAAGCTCCAACTTGGCTACTTCGTCTACCACGAGCGGCCGAGATTGTTCATGGATGTCTGGATCGATTTTTGGACAAGTCTCCAACATTCCACAATATCTCCAAGGCCTACGACATGCTGGTCAATGATATCCGCTCCCAACTCAAAGAATTCCATTCTCAACAATTGGAGAAACAACATCTGCCGTTGAAGAAGTTAGCTGTCGAGATCGCTTCGCTTTTGCAAGTCCCCAACATGCGTCAAGATTCAGTGCTGGTGGATCGAGTGCGAGACCTTCAAAAGCAAATTCACGAGCTGCAAGATCGAGACAAGCAGTTTCGTCAAGACCAGGCGTTCCAACTTCACTTGTACAAAGCAGAGCGCTCGTCCAAGTTCCACTTCATGTCCCCTGTCCCTACCCCCTTGAAGAAGACAGTCTTCAAAGAGTTGGTGGATGTCAATGGAAATGTTGTCTCCAATCAACAAGGCATGTCTGACGTCCTGGTCGACTACTACAAGGACTTGTTTGCAGCTCCCGACGTGCAGCGATCTGGAGACGAAGTGTCGTCATTTCTGACCCCATTGACTCGACACAAGCAACTGCCAGAGCAAGCCCAGAAAGAGCTGTCGGCTCCCTTGCGCGCCAACGAGTTCTATCATGCTATTCGACACAGCAGTTCGAACTCAGCGCCAGGTCCCAACGCTCTGCCATTCGAAGTCCTCAAACTTGCACCTCACAAGTGGTCGTTGGTATTGGAGCTGCTATTCACACACCAGCTCCATTCTCACCCTCGCTTGACTCCCATGCAACTTGTCAGTACGCTGGTGTTGCTGCACAAGAAAGGCCCCAAGTCACAAGCCAAGAACTATCGGCCCATTAGCCTACTCAACACGGATGTGAAAATCCTGACGAGTATTCTGGCTTATCGACTCCAGCGCCACATTCGACACATCATCCACCCGGACCAGCAAGGCTTTATCCGTCGAAGCAATATCCAAACCAATATTGCACGACTGGATGACATGCTGCACCACATCAAACTACACAGTCCGTCCTCGATGGTGGCACTGCTTGACTTTGAGAAAGCTTTTGATCGCGTGGACCACGCGTACTTGCTCCGCGTCCTCCGTCACTATGGCTTTCCTGAAACCTTTGTTGACATGGTTCGCGTACTGTACTCGGGCCGCAAGTCTCGCATCTTGGTGAACGGCTTCTTGTCCAAGCCAGTTCACATCTCACGCGGTGTGTTGCAAGGTGATCCACTGTCGCCACTTCTGTTTGTGATCGCTTTGGAACCGATGTGCCAACTCCTACGGTTAAATGAGTTGTATTAACCTTATTTTTGAGCAAAGGCCCTAATGACTTACTAATTTGCCTCGTACTGTATAAATAGAACTTGGAAAACAGAATATGGCAAAGTGGTCATTGAACAGGAGATGAAGTGGTGAGCCGTCAGCTCACTCATGAAACGACACTGTCAGGAATGGCGTGTTGACGTAACCAGGGGTCCGAAGATAGATGCCAACTCCTACGGCAACACTCCAACTATGGCATCAAGTGTGGGGATCGCTACCACACTGGGAGTTACTTTGCCGACGACTCGCAACTCTATGCTGCAAATGAGACGTGCCTCCACCGGCAGCTTGCATTGGTTCAAACCTTTTGCGACAAGTCTGGTTTCCGACTCAACGTAGACAAGACCCAAATTCTGACCTACAGCCAGTTGAATGGGAACCTTGCCTCACTACAAGTTACTTCCGACAGTCCCGTGAAGGCTCTTGGTATCTTGGTTGCGCCCAATCTTTCTCCATTGGCACGTTTCAATTACGTGTTTGAGAAGTTTGTGGCTCGCTTGTCTTTGTGGCTCTACAAGGCTCGAACCATGGCCGGAAAAGTCACTATCCTGCACAGCATATGTCTGCCTGTGTTATGGTACCAACTGGCTTTTGTCCCTGCCGACAAAGACCTGGCCAAAAAGATCGACAAGGCCATGCTTCAATTTATGCATGGTGAAGAAATCAACCCATCCTCCTCTGTCCATGGCCTCCGTTTGATCAAAAAGGAGATCATATTCATGCCGAAGAAGTCCGGTGGCTTAGGCCTGCACCATGCACTTGCTTTATGGCAACAACACAACCGCTCTGTCATGATCAGATGCATTCAAGCCATCACCACCCCACCCCGCAAGTCTGCCATGTCCGCCTGGATTACGCCGGGCTATACTCTCCTCGAGAAGGCTTTTCATCCATGGGGTTCCCCCCGAGATCTCCTCTTGGCAAATGGCTCTTCTGCATTCATCAGACAACTGTACAAGAATCCCAATATCACTCCAATGTGGAAAGCCTTATTGAGTAGCTGGTTTGAATCTCGCTGGACTCCGTACGGCTGTCCAAATCACATCTCATCTTTGGATGTTCCCCTTTGGCACAACTCGTATCTGCCTGGACTCGAAGACCTATACGATCAGTGCTCTACATCGACGCAAGACCAAGCCAATGTATTGGCTTCGCTTCACATCACGAAGTTGTCGCATTTGTTGACTCCGTGTCAGCGAGTTTGGCCAGCTTCGATCTTGTTCGACAAAATCAACCGTGCCTGCAAACAAGCCAATTTTGTCCCTCCAACGAAACAATGGATCTCAATCTTGGTGACCAAGTTATCACGATTGCTTGAGATTGTTTCTGAAGAGGATGCTCCCGTGTTCCACTTGCCGACGCCTAGCTCTGAATGGATGGAATGGCACTGGATGATTCACCCTGACTCGAGTCCGATCTTGTTGGCGTTTGCGACTTCGAAATCGGCTAAGATCAGAGCTTCTCCAGCTGTCAGCTCGTCCATTCTTCCTACCAAGCATCTCAACCTGCCATCCAACTTTTACGAAGACCCCAAGCGCCTTACCCAACTTGCCGCCTTCCTCCAACCCGACCACATTCTCCCTCGATATGGAGAGTTCATTTTCAAGACCCTTCTCCGCGCCAACGCCATGCAATATCTGTTTCAGTACCAAGACCCCAAGCCGACGTGTGTCTTCTGTCGTGTCAATGAGACGTACGAGCATTTCCTGTTCTCTTGTGGATATGGTCAATCTGTTTGGTATTCCTTCAAGACAATCCAGCGACTGCTCGAGAGTTCCTTTCCGTCCACGTGTCTGGAAATGTTCTACGAGACGCCCAAGCCGTCCGATGGATACTACATCCGTGGCTATCTGAAGATCTGGCCGATTGTCCGAGCCTGCGTGTATTATCAAATATGGCTCCAACGTGCCGATCGCACCTTTCGACCCGACCTCACAGCGAAGAGTCCGATGGAAGTTGCCATTCATGCTGCCTCTTTGATCAAGCTACATCTACAACAGCTCCTGGTTGATCTCCCTCTCAAGAAGGGATACACCAAGGTATTCAATGTGCTCAAGCATCTATCTTCGGACCCCTGGTTACGTCAACACATCATTCCTAACAGCGTCGTTTCATGAGTGAGCTGACGGCTCACTCACTTCATCTCCTGTTCAATGACCACTTTGCCATATTCTGTTTTCCAAGTTCTATTTATACAGTACGAGGCAAATTAGTAAGTCATTAGGGCCTTTGCTCAAAAATAAGGTTAATACAACTCATTTAACCTTGACAAATTGATCGCAGATGACTTTTTCGGACCAGTCCTTGTAGCCTTCGCCCAACTTGACTGTGAGCTCGTACACTTGGGAAATACTCAAATTCACTCTGAGGTTGATGGGTCAGGCGACATTAACGGCCAAGCGAAGCCGTGTGATACTCCTGGAGAAGTTATTCAAGAGGAACAATCGACAAACAATGACAATGACCAGTCAAATCAAGACATTGTCGACAAATCCGTTGCTCAAGGAAATGGCGCTGTTGACCCTCCTTCCGCGGCAGACAAAATACAAGGCGATCAAGAGCAACAAAACGCTGAAAAGGCCAATCCATGGACGCAAAAGACTCCCGGCAAGGATTCAGCTTCGTCCAAGAAAGATTCCAAGCAAGGCAATGCTCCCAAAGGCGCGAAACATCGCAACACTGGTGCTCATGCTGTTGCCGATGACGATATTGCGCGATGTGAGGCCATGGCGGACGCATTCTACAAAGACCTCTGGTGACATGGACGCCTTCATTGAAAACATTTTGCTCACTCCCCAGTCCCAAGTGTACGAGCTCACAGTCAAGTTGGGCGAAGGCTACAAGGACTGGTCCGAAAAAGTCATCTGCGATCAATTTGTCAAGGAAAATCCTGGTTCGTTATGGGGCTCCAAATTTCCGAACATTTTGATCCACAAGAAGAACCCACAGACCATTGTGATCTTTGAACCAAGAAGCAACAAGATTGCCTGACACCAACTGCTTGACGGACTGGTCGCTGTTTGCTTTGATCGAAAACTTCAGCGACAATCTCGAGAAGTTCACTTTGCCGGCTCCCGTCTTGTCGGCCATCTCGATGCTCAAAAGCATCACCAACAATTACCACATCGACGAGCTCTGCAGCAAAGCTCACCACTCCATGAACGCCGACGAAATTGATCCCCTCGATTTGGAGGACGATCAACTCTAAGGCTTCTATCCCCTGCTTCAATCCATTTCAACCTCCCCTCTGACCCCTCCATTCTACTCATTTTCATCTGTACTCGTGATGAGTGACAACAACTTCTCCGATGTCCCAACTGAACTCGTGGACTGGGACCCACAAATCATCTCCCTCAACACCAATGGCTTCTCCAACAGTCATCGGTACATCCTCGACAAACTATCAAGTGTTCACGACGTTTCCTTTATCCAAGAAACCCGTTTCCGCACGCCAAGTCTCCACGACCGTGTTGCGTTCCATTGGCAACGCATCACAAACCACGAAGGCTCTTTGTTCTTTGAAGAGCCTATTTACCCTGAAGTATCCACGTCGCCAGCCACTGGAGGTCCGGCTACGTTGATACATCCTCACTCTCCTTTGAAGAACGCCACTCAAGTCTCTCATGACAACCCAGTGCTTCGTGGTCGTTATCTACAAGTGCGATGTACTCTGGGTCCACTGACAGTCGTTCTCCACAATATCTATGCGCCGGCAGCCTTCCAAGAACGAGCAAGTTACTTCGAAGAATTGCCACGCGACTTTCCTCCACATGCGCTCCATATTGTTGGAGGAGATTTCAACTGCACTCTCAACAAAGATTTGGATTCGTTGAGACCCAGCACCTCCACCATGGCCGGCACCCTTCAACTGGAACAATGGATGCACAGTTTGTCTCTGGTGGATCTGTTTCGCCGTCAAAACCCCGTGGCACGAGCCTTCACAAGTCCCACACTCACCAACCGACTCGACTACATCTTTTGTTCGTCCACCTTGGCGGGTCTTTGTCATTGGAAGGCGACGCACATGCCACACGTTCCACAGGCTGACCACGTGGCTTGTCGTATCATCTCTGGTGGATCTGTTTCGCCGTCAAAACCCCGTGGCACGAGCCTTCACAAGTCCCACACTCACCAACCGACTCGACTACATCTTTTGTTCATCTACCTTGGCGGGTCTTCGTCATTGGAAGGCGACGCACATGCCACACGTTCCACAGGCTGACCACGTGGCTTGTCGTATCATCACAAAGCGTCAAACATTGCGCCATGGCTCTGGATCATGGAAAGCTCCAACTTGGCTACTTCGTCTACCACGAGCGGCCGAGATTGTTCATGGATGTCTGGATCGATTTTTGGACAAGTCTCCAACATTCCACAATATCTCCAAGGCCTACGACATGCTGGTCAATGATATCCGCTCCCAACTCAAAGAATTCCATTCTCAACGATTGGAGAAACAACGTCTGCCGTTGAAGAAGTTAGCTGTCGTGATCGCTTCGCTTTTGCAAGTCCCCAACATGCGTCAAGATTCAGTGCTGGTGGATCGAGTGCGAGACCTTCAAAAGCAAATTCACGAGCTGCAAGATCGAGACAAGCAGTTTCGTCAAGACCAGGCGTTCCAACTTCACTTGTACAAAGCAGAGCGCTCGTCCAAGTTCCACTTCATGTCCCCTGTCCCTACCCCCTTGAAGAAGACAGTCTTCAAAGAGTTGGTGGATGTCAATGGAAATGTTGTCTCCAATCAACAAGGCATGTCTGACGTCCTGGTCGACTACTACAAGGACTTGTTTGCAGCTCCCGACGTGCAGCGATCTGGAGACGAAGTGTCGTCATTTCTGACCCCATTGACTCGACACAAGCAACTGCCAGAGCAAGCCCAGAAAGAGCTGTCGGCTCCCTTGCGCGCCAACGAGTTCTATCATGCTATTCGACACAGCAGTTCGAACTCAGCGCCAGGTCCCAACGCTCTGCCATTCGAAGTCCTCAAACTTGCACCTCACAAGTGGTCGTTGGTATTGGAGCTGCTATTCACACACCAGCTCCATTCTCACCCTCGCTTGACTCCCATGCAACTTGTCAGTACGCTGGTGTTGCTGCACAAGAAAGGCCCCAAGTCACAAGCCAAGAACTATCGGCCCATTAGCCTACTCAACACGGATGTGAAAATCCTGACGAGTATTCTGGCTTATCGACTCCAGCGCCACATTCGACACATCATCCACCCGGACCAGCAAGGCTTTATCCGTCGAAGCAATATCCAAACCAATATTGCACGACTGGATGACATGCTGCACCACATCAAACTACACAGTCCGTCCTCGATGGTGGCACTGCTTGACTTTGAGAAAGCTTTTGATCGCGTGGACCACGCGTACTTGCTCCGCGTCCTCCGTCACTATGGCTTTCCCGAAACCTTTGTTGACATGGTTCGCGTACTGTACTCGGGCCGCAAGTCTCGCATCTTGGTTAAATGAGTTGTATTAACCTTATTTTTGAGCAAAGGCCCTAATGACTTACTAATTTGCCTCGTACTGTATAAATAGAACTTGGAAAACAGAATATGGCAAAGTGGTCATTGAACAGGAGATGAAGTGAGTGAGCCGTCAGCTCTCTCATGAAACGACGCTGTTAGGAATGATGTGTTGACGTAACCAGGGGTCCGAAGATAGATGCTTGAGCACATTGAATACCTTGGTGTATCCCTTCTTGAGAGGGAGATCAACCAGGAGCTGTTGTAGATGTAGCTTGATCAAAGAGGCAGCATGAATGGCAACTTCCATCGGACTCTTCGCTGTGAGGTCGGGTCGAAAGGTGCGATCGGCACGTTGGAGCCATATTTGATAATACACGCAGGCTCGGACAATCGGCCAGATCTTCAGATAGCCACGGATGTAGTATCCATCGGACGGCTTGGGCGTCTCGTAGAACATTTCCAGACACGTGGACGGAAAGGAACACTCGAGCAGTCGCTGGATCGCCTTGAAGAAATACCAAACAGATTGACCATATCCACAAGAGAACAGGAAATGCTCGTACGTCTCATTGACACGACAGAAGACACACGTCGGCTTGGGGTCTTGGTACTGAAACAGATATTGCATGGCGTTGGCGCGGAGAAGGGTCTTGAAAATGAACTCTCCATATCGAGGGAGAATGTGGTCGGGTTGGAGGAAGGCGGCAAGTTGGGTAAGGAGCTTGGGGTCTTCGTAAAAGTTGGATGGCAGGTTGAGATGCTTGGTAGGAAGAATGGACGAGCTGACAGCTGGAGAAGCTCTGATCTTAGCCGATTTCGAAGTCGCAAGCGCCAACAAGATCGAACTCGAGTCAGGGTGAATCATCCAGTGCCATTCCATCCATTCAGAGCTAGGCGTCGGCAAGTGGAACACGGGAGCATCCTCTTCAGAAACAATCTCAAACAATCGTGATAACTTGGTCACCAAGATTGAGATCCATTGTTTCGTTGGAGGGACAAAATTGGCTTGTTTGCAGGCACGGTTGATTTTGTCGAACAAGATCGAAGCTGGCCAAACTCGCTGACACGGAGTCAACAAATGCGACAACTTCGTGATGTGAAGCGAAGCCAATACATTGGCTTGGTCTTGCGTCGATGTAGAGCACTGATCGTATAGGTCTTCGAGTCCAGGCAGATACGAGTTGTGCCAAAGGGGAACATCCAAAGATGAGATGTGATTTGGACAGCCGTACGGAGTCCAGCGAGATTCAAACCAGCTACTCAATAAGGCTTTCCACATTGGAGTGATATTGGGATTCTTGTACAGTTGTCTGATGAATGCAGAAGAGCCATTTGCCAAGAGGAGATCTCGGGGGGAACCCCATGGATGAAAAGCCTTCTCGAGGAGAGTATAGCCTGGCGTAATCCAGGCGGACATGGCAGACTTGCGGGGTGGGGTGGTGATGGCTTGAATGCATCTGATCATGACAGAGCGGTTGTGTTGTTACCATAAAGCAAGTGCATGGTGCAGGCCTAAGCCACCGGACTTCTTCGGCATGAATATGATCTCCTTTTTGATCAAACGGAGGCCATGGACAGAGGAGGATGGGTTGATTTCTTCACCATGCATAAATTGAAGCATGGCCTTGTCGATCTTTTTGGCCAGGTCTTTGTCGGCAGGGACAAAAGCCAGTTGGTACCATAACACAGGCAGACATATGCTGTGCAGGATAGTGACTTTTCCGGCCATGGTTCGAGCCTTGTAGAGCCACAAAGACAAGCGAGCCACAAACTTCTCAAACACGTAATTGAAACGTGCCAATGGAGAAAGATTGGGCGCAACCAAGATACCAAGAGCCTTCACGGGACTGTCGGAAGTAACTTGTAGTGAGGCAAGGTTCCCATTCAACTGGCTGTAGGTCAGAATTTGGGTCTTGTCTACGTTGAGTCGGAAACCAGACTTGTCGCAAAAGGTTTGAACCAATGCAAGCTGCCGGTGGAGGCACGTCTCATTTGCAGCATAGAGTTGCGAGTCGTCGGCAAAGTAACTCCCAGTGTGGTAGCGATCCCCACACTTGATGCCATAGTTGGAGTGTTGCCGTAGGAGTTGGCACATCGGTTCCAAAGCGATCACAAACAGAAGTGGCGACAGTGGACCACCTTGCAACACACCGCGTGAGATGTGAACTGGCTTGGACAAGAAGCCGTTCACCAAGATGCGAGACTGAAACCTTTGTTGACATGGTTCGCGTACTGTACTCGGGCCGCAAGTCTCGCATCTTGGTGAACGGCTTCTTGTCCAAGCCAGTTCACATCTCACGCGGTGTGTTGCAAGGTGATCCACTGTCGCCACTTCTGTTTGTGATCGCTTTGGAACCGATGTGCCAACTCCTACGGCAACACTCCAACTATGGCATCAAGTGTGGGGATCGCTACCACACTGGGAGTTACTTTGCCGACGACTCGCAACTCTATGCGGCAAATGAGACGTGCCTCCACCGGCAGCTTGCATTGGTTCAAACCTTTTGCGACAAGTCTGGTTTCCGACTCAACGTAGACAAGACCCAAATTCTGACCTACAGCCAGTTGAATGGGAACCTTGCCTCACTACAAGTTACTTCCGACAGTCCCGTGAAGGCTCTTGGTGTCTTGGATGCGCCCAATCTTTCTCCATTGGCACGTTTCAATTACGTGTTTGAGAAGTTTGTGGCTCGCTTGTCTTTGTGGCTCTACAAGGCTCGAACCATGGCCGGAAAAGTCACTATCCTGCACAGCATATGTCTGCCTGTGTTATGGTACCAACTGGCTTTTGTCCCTGCCGACAAAGACCTGGCCAAAAAGATCGACAAGGCCATGCTTCAATTTATGCATGGTGAAGAAATCAACCCATCCTCCTCTGTCCATGGCCTCCGTTTGATCAAAAAGGAGATCCTATTCATGCCGAAGAAGTCCGGTGGCTTAGGCCTGCACCATGCACTTGCTTTATGGCAACAACACAACCGCTCTGTCATGATCAGATGCATTCAAGCCATCACCACCCCACCCCGCAAGTCTGCCATGTCCGCCTGGATTACGCCAGGCTATACTCTCCTCGAGAAGGCTTTTCATCCATGGGGTTCCCCCCGAGATCTCCTCTTGGCAAATGGCTCTTCTGCATTCATCAGACAACTGTACAAGAATCCCAATATCACTCCAATGTGGAAAGCCTTATTGAGTAGCTGGTTTGAATCTCGCTGGACTCCGTACGGCTGTCCAAATCACATCTCATCTTTGGATGTTCCCCTTTGGCACAACTCGTATCTGCCTGGACTCGAAGACCTATACGATCAGTGCTCTACATCGACGCAAGACCAAGCCAATGTATTGGCTTCGCTTCACATCACGAAGTTGTCGCATTTGTTGACTCCGTGTCAGCGAGTTTGGCCAGCTTCGATCTTGTTCGACAAAATCAACCGTGCCTGCAAACAAGCCAATTTTGTCCCTCCAACGAAACAATGGATCTCAATCTTGGTGACCAAGTTATCACGATTGTTTGAGATTGTTTCTGAAGAGGATGCTCCCGTGTTCCACTTGCCGACGCCTAGCTCTGAATGGATGGAATGGCACTGGATGATTCACCCTGACTCGAGTTCGATCTTGTTGGCGCTTGCGACTTCGAAATCGGCTAAGATCAGAGCTTCTCCAGCTGTCAGCTCGTCCATTCTTCCTACCAAGCATCTCAACCTGCCATCCAACTTTTACGAAGACCCCAAGCGCCTTACCCAACTTGCCGCCTTCCTCCAACCCGACCACATTCTCCCTCGATATGGAGAGTTCATTTTCAAGACCCTTCTCCGCGCCAACGCCATGCAATATCTGTTTCAGTACCAAGACCCCAAGCCGACGTGTGTCTTCTGTCGTGTCAATGAGACGTACGAGCATTTCCTGTTCTCTTGTGGATATGGTCAATCTGTTTGGTATTCCTTCAAGACAATCCAGCGACTGCTCGAGTGTTCCTTTCCGTCCACGTGTCTGGAAATGTTCTACGAGACGCCCAAGCCGTCCGATGGATACTACATCCGTGGCTATCTGAAGATCTGGCCGATTGTCCGAGCCTGCGTGTATTATCAAATATGGCTCCAACGTGCCGATCGCACCTTTCGACCCGACCTCACAGCGAAGAGTCCGATGGAAGTTGCCATTCATGCTGCCTCTTTGATCAAGCTACATCTACAACAGCTCCTGGTTGATCTCCCTCTTAAGAAGGGATACACCAAGGTATTCAATGTGCTCAAGCATCTATCTTCGGACCCCTGGTTACGTCAACACATCATTCCTAACAGCGTCGTTTCATGAGAGAGCTGACGGCTCACTCACTTCATCTCCTGTTCAATGACCACTTTGCCATATTCTGTTTTCCAAGTTCTATTTATACAGTACGAGGCAAATTAGTAAGTCATTAGGGCCTTTGCTCAAAAATAAGGTTAATACAACTCATTTAACCAATGACCACTTGTGAGGTGCAAGTTTGAGGACTTCGAATGGCAGAGCGTTGGGACCTGGCGCTGAGTTCGAACTGCTGTGTCGATTAGCATGATAGAACTCGTTGGCGCGCAAGGGAGCCGACAGCTCTTTCTGGGCTTGCTCTGGCAGTTGCTTGTGTCGAGTCAATGGGGTCAGAAATGACGACACTTCGTCTCCAGATCGCTGCACGTCGGGAGCTGCAAACAAGTCCTTGTAGTAGTCGACCAGGACGTCAGACATGCCTTGTTGATTGGAGACAACATTTCCATTGACATCCACCAACTCTTTGAAGACTGTCTTCTTCAAGGGGGTAGGGACAGGGGACATGAAGTGGAACTTGGACGAGCGCTCTGCTTTGTACAAGTGAAGTTGGAACGCCTGGTCTTGACGAAACTGCTTGTCTCGATCTTGCAGCTCGTGAATTTGCTTTTGAAGGTCTCGCACTCGATCCACCAGCACTGAATCTTGACGCATGTTGGGGACTTGCAAAAGCGAAGCGATCTCGACAGCTAACTTCTTCAACGGCAGACGTTGTTTCTCCAATCGTTGAGAATGGAATTCTTTGAGTTGGGAGCGGATATCATTGACCAGCATGTCGTAGGCCTTGGAGATATTGTGGAATGTTGGAGACTTGTCCAAAAATCGATCCAGACATCCATGAACAATCTCGGCCGCTCGTGGTAGACGAAGTAGCCAAGTTGGAGCTTTCCATGATCCAGAGCCATGGCGCAATGTTTGACGCTTTGAGATGATACGACAAGCCACGTGGTCAGCCTGTGGAACGTGTGGCATGTGCGTCGCCTTCCAATGACGAAGACCCGCCAAGGTGGACGAACAAAAGATGTAGTCGAGTCGGTTGGTGAGTGTGGGACTTGTGAAGGCTCGTGCCACGGGGTTTTGACGACGAAACAGATCCACCAGAGACAAACTGTGCATCCATTGTTCCAGTTGAAGGGTGCCGGCCATGGTGGAGGTGCTGGGTCTCAACGAATCCAAATCTTTGTTGAGAGTGCAGTTGAAATCTCCTCCAACAATGTGGAGCGCATGTGGAGGAAAGTCGCGTGGCAATTCTTCGAAGTAACTTGCTCGTTCTTGGAAGGCTGCCGGCGCATAGATATTGTGGAGAACGACTGTCAGTGGACCCAGAGTACATCGCACTTGTAGATAACGACCACGAAGCACTGGGTTGTCATGAGGGACTTGAGTGGCGTTCTTCAAAGGAGAGTGAGGATGTATCAACGTAGCCAGACCTCCAGTGGCTGGCGACGTGGATACTTCAGGGTAAATAGGCTCTTCAAAGAACAAAGAGCCTTCGTGGTTTGTGATGCGTTGCCAATGGAACGCAACACGGTCGTGGAGACTTGGCGTGCGGAAACGGGTTTCTTGGATAAAGGAAACGTCGTGAACACTTGATAGTTTGTCGAGGATGTACCGATGACTGTTGGAGAAGCCATTGGTGTTGAGGGAGATGATTTGTGGGTCCCAGTCCACGAGTTCAGTTGGGACATCGGAGAAGTTGTTGTCACTCATCACGAGTACAGATGAAAATGAGTAGAATGGAGGGGTCAGAGGGGAGGTTGAAATGGATTGAAGCAGGGGATAGAAGCCTTAGAGTTGATCGTCCTCCAAATCGAGGGGATCAATTTCGTCGGCGTTCATGGAGTGGTGAGCTTTGCTGCAGAGCTCGTCGATGTGGTAATTGTTGGTGATGCTTTTGAGCATCGAGATGGCCGACAAGACGGGAGCCGGCAAAGTGAACTTCTCGAGATTGTCGCTGAAGTTTTCGATCAAAGCAAACAGCGACCAGTCCGTCAAGCAGTTGGTGTCAGGCAATCTTGTTGCTTCTTGGTTCAATAGAACAGTCAGTGCCTCCGAGTTTGTGTAGAGGTCTGGGGCCCGATTTGAGAGGAATAAGTCAATCGTAGCAAGTGCAAAGAGGATGCGCTTGATCTCTGGTATGTCCGTGGTCAATTCTTCCAAGATTTCTGACGGGTGAATCTTGTATTGAGCCATGAAGTTGACGTGATGTTTGTAGTTGTGAGGCTTGCCTTGAGCTTTTAACAAAGCCATCTTGCGCTCAATAGTCTTGGTTGCAACAAGTGACTGAAACAAACTGAGGTCTTCATCTTGTGCGTACATAGCATGTGCAACGAGCTGAGGGTCATCTCGCAAAATGCGTTGACATTCGGTGATACTGCCTTCGACTTTCTTATCTCGAATGATCTTCTTCGCCAATTCGAGGTGGGCTGCAGCAGACTTGTTAAGTCGTTGTTTCTTCGCTTTGCCTTTGGTCTTTTTCGGGCGTGGCGCACTTGAATCTTCCAATACAATTCGAGGCACTGCAAAGTCTTCAAACGAGAGTTCCACGTCGTCTTCTTCGAGGATATGAAAACGGTTGGATGTCGGCAGGGGATCCAAACGTGGGGACGAAGGCAAAGTACGTTTTGGAGCTGGTCCAGACCGGTAGCCCGTTACCAATTGAAGGTCCAGCGAGTTCTTGGGCTGCTCACTTGGTGGAGCAAGAGCGGGCGATTCGTTGGTAGACATTTCCACATCTTCTTGTTGTTTGTCTTGTCCATTGTTGTTAGGGGGATCGCTGTCACCAGACATATCGACATCAGAGCCATGAGAAGGAGCTGAGAAGGAGCTGTTGGCTGTGGTTGTTCATCTTGACGATCTCCAGATGCCTCAGTTGAGTCGGCCTTGCCTTCCGCATTTGTTCCAGGGTCTTGATCATGATCGTCTCCATCATGTTCAGGTTCTTTCTCTCCTGACGGAGGAGATTTTGCCGCTGCCTTGGCCGCTTTTGCCTTCGCTTTTTCAGCCTTGGCCTCTGCACGTCGTGAAACAATCGACGGAGGCAATGTCTTGTTCAGAGCAGCGATCTTGTGCTGAAACACGACGACAAAAGGCTGACCCGACGGATCCGTAATGGTGATTTCGCGTAGTGCGTCGCCGGATTTTGGCACCAACACTGCTGGAGGCGCAGGCGACTTGAAAATGACTCTCAAATGCGGCGACTTGATGTTCTGACCAGCAGTAGGGTTGAATGCTGCTATCACTGACTTGGTCAATGCAGCCATTTTCTTGACAATCGCCTTGGCCATCGAAGGGTGACTGACCTTGTTGAACGTAACGTAGTAGTTGTTGCCATAACGCGAGTACTTGGGAACCAGGAAGTCTTTGCCACCAAGTCGAAACGTTGTGCCTCCCATTTCCACGCACGTAGACAAGTTGTAACTTGAGATCACAATGGTCTGTGGGTTCTTCATCAAAATGTTCGGAAATTTGGAGCCCCATAACAAACCAGGATTTTCCTTGACAAATTGATCGCAGATGACTTTTTCGGACCAGTCCTTGTAGGCTTCGCCCAACTTGACTGTGAGCTCGTACACTTGGGACTGGGGGGTGAGCAAAATGTTTTCAATGAAGGCGTCCATGTCACCAGAGTCTTTGTAGAATGCGTCCGCCATGGCCTCGCATCGCGCAATATCGTCATCGGCAATAGCATGAGCACCAGTGTTGCGATGTTTCGCGCCTTTGGGGGCATTGCCTTGCTTGGAATCTTTCTTGGACGAAGCTGAATCCTTGCCGGGAGCCTTTTGCGTCCATGGATTGGCCTTTTCAGCGTTTTGTTGCTCTTGATCGCCTTGTATTTTGTCTGCCGCGGTAGGAGGGTCAACAGCGCCATTTCCTTGAGCAACGGATTTGTCGACAATGTCTTGATTTGACTGTTCATTGTCATTGTTTGTCGATTGTTCCTCGTGAATAACTTCTCCAGGAGTATCACACGGCTTCGCTTGGCCGTTAATGTCGCCTGACCCACCAACCTCCGAGTGAATTTGAGTATTTCCCTCGTCGGTTAAGGCCTCGGTTTCAGTAGAATCCTTCCCCTCGGCGTCTCCAGAGACCATATCCACGTTCTCTTGAGATTTTTCTTCTTCCTCTCCCGTTCTAGGAGGCTCAGCACAGGGGGCGACGCGGTTGGTGGCTGCTGGCTCAGTCCCATTGGTCACGAGAAAGGCCGGGGCCAGACCCCCAGTGACAGGGGTAGAAGGGGAATCCATGCCATCCCCGCAGCACGGTGACTGGGGTACACCATTGCTCCGGCGAGAACCCAAATCGGGATACCGCCCCCGCCCCTCCGAAGAGGCCCCTGGGGGGAAGTAGACAGAACCGCAGGGTGTGCCCATAGGGGGGCCCTCGTAGCCTCTAGGGCTGGCATGGACCCCGTTTTCTCGCCGCCTTCACTGGGGATCGACTCCAATTGGAGTCCAGGGAAGCAGCCACCACAGGCACAAGGCCCCAGTGGTTCGCCCTCCTGAGTGAGGGCTTCGCTAGACAAGTTAACGACAGTGGTCTGGGGGTCAACCACTGACCCACTGAGGTTGACCCCCCCCTGGAACTCCGGCGAGTGGAGCACCAGGTGAAGCGCTGGTGGAGCGAGACGCAGATTGGTCTCCAGAGACGCTGTTGGGGTCGAATTCGACCTCCACTTCGGCCCTAGGGTTAGGTGTAGAGACATTACTCACACCACTTCCGCCATCCTGATTGGACGACGAAAGTGTGTGAGGTGATACAATACCTGGAATGATGGTGACTCCGCGAGTGTTGGTCACACGGAGCTCGGAACAGCTGTTGGCGTTGGACATTTTGATCTTATTGAGTAGCTGGTTTGAATCCCGCTGGACTCCGTACTGCTGTCCAAATCACATCTCATCTTTGGATGTTCCCCTTTGGCACAACTCGTATCTGCCTGGACTTGAAGACCTATACGATCAGTGCTCTACATCGACGCAAGACCAAGCCAATGTATTGGCGTCGCTTCACATCACGAAGTTGTCGCATTTGTTGACTCCGTGTCAGCGAGTTTGGCCAGCTTCGATCTTGTTCGACAAAATCAACCGTGCCTGCCGCCAAGCCAATTTTGTCCCTCCAACGAAACAATGGATCTCAATCTTGGGGACCAAGTTATCACGATTGTTTGAGATTGTTTCTGAAGAGGATGCTCCCGTGTTCCACTTGCCGACGCCAAGCTCTGAATGGATGGAATGGCACTGGATGATACACCCTGACTCGAGTCCGATCTTGTTGGCGTTTGCGACTTCGAAATCGGCTAAGATCAGAGCTTCTCCAGCTGTCAGCTCGTCCATTCTTCCTACCAAGCATCTCAACCTGCCATCCAACTTTTACGAAGACCCCAAGCGCCTTACCCAACTTGCCGCCTTCCTCCAACCCGACCACATTCTCCCTCGATATGGAGAGTTCATTTTCAAGACCCTTCTCCGCGCCAACGCCATGCAATATCTGTTTCAGTACCAAGACCCCAAGCCGACGTGTGTCTTCTGTCGTGTCAATGAGACGTACGAGCATTTCCTGTTCTCTTGTGGATATGGTCAATCTGTTTGGTATTTCTTCAAGGCGATCCAGCGACTGCTCGAGTGTTCCTTTCCGTCCACGTGTCTGGAAATGTTCTACGAGACGCCCAAGCCGTCCGATGGATACTAGCCGCCGCGCTCAAAATGTCCAACGCCAACAGCTGTTCCGAGCTCCGTGAGATCAACACTCGCGGAGTCACCATCATTCCAGGTATTGTATCACCTCACACACTTTCGTCGTCCAATCAGGATGGCGGAAGTGGTGTGAGTAATGTCTCTACACCTAACCCTAGGGCCGAAGTGGAGGTCGAATTCGACCCCAACAGCGTCTCTGGAGACCAATCTGCGTCTCGCTCCACCAGCGCTTCACCTGGTGCTCCACTCGCCGGAGTTCCAGGGGGGGGTCAACCTCAGTGGGTCAGTGGTTGACCCCCAGACCACTGTCGTTAACTTGTCTAGCGAAGCCCTCACTCAGGAGGGCGAACCACTGGGGCCTTGTGCCTGTGGTGGCTGCTTCCCTGGACTCCAATTGGAGTCGATCCCCAGTGAAGGCGGCGAGAAAACGGGGTCCATGCCAGCCCTAGAGGCTACGAGGGCCCCCCTATGGGCACACCCTGCGGTTCTGTCTACTTCCCCCCAGGGGCCTCTTCGGAGGGGCGGGGGCGGTATCCCGATTTGGGTTCTCGCCGGAGCAATGGTGTACCCCAGTCACCGTGCTGCGGGGATGGCATGGATTCCCCTTCTACCCCTGTCACTGGGGGTCTGGCCCCGGCCTTTCTCGTGACCAATGGGACTGAGCCAGCAGCCACCAACCGCGTCGCCCCCTGTGCTGAGCCTCCTAGAACGGGAGAGGAAGAAGAAAAATCTCAAGAGGACGTGGATATGGTCTCTGGAGACGCCGAGGGGAAGGATTCTACTGAAACCGAGGCCTTAACCGACGAGGGAAATACTCAAATTCACTCGGAGGTTGATGGGTCAGGCGACATTAACGGCCAAGCGAAGCCGTGTGATACTCCTGGAGAAGTTATTCACGAGGAACAATCGACAAACAATGACAATGAACAGTCAAATCAAGACATTGTCGACAAATCCGTTGCTCAAGGAAATGGCGCTGTTGACCCTCCTACCGCGGCAGACAAAATACAAGGCGATCAAGAGCAACAAAACGCTGAAAAGGCCAATCCATGGACGCAAAAGGCTCCCGGCAAGGATTCAGCTTCGTCCAAGAAAGATTCCAAGCAAGGCAATGCTCCCAAAGGCGCGAAACATCGCAACACTGGTGCTCATGCTATTGCCGATGACGATATTGCGCGATGCGAGGCCATGGCGGACGCATTCTACAAAGACTCTGGTGACATGGACGCCTTCATTGAAAACATTTTGCTCACTCCCCAGTCCCAAGTGTACGAGCTCACAGTCAAGTTGGGCGAAGCCTACAAGGACTGGTCCGAAAAAGTCATCTGCGATCAATTTGTCAAGGAAAATCCTGGTTTGTTATGGGGCTCCAAATTTCCGAACATTTTGATGAAGAACCCACAGACCATTGTGATCTCAAGTTACAACTTGTCTACGTGCGTGGAAATGGGAGGCACAACGTTTCGACTTGGTGGCAAAGACTTCCTGGTTCCCAAGTACTCGCGTTATGGCAACAACTACTACGTTACGTTCAACAAGGTCAGTCACCCTTCGATGGCCAAGGCGATTGTCAAGAAAATGGCTGCATTGACCAAGTCAGTGATAGCAGCATTCAACCCTACTGCTGGTCAGAACATCAAGTCGCCGCATTTGAGAGTCATTTTCAAGTCGCCTGCGCCTCCAGCAGTGTTGGTGCCAAAATCCGGCGACGCACTACGCGAAATCACCATTACGGATCCGTCGGGTCAGCCTTTTGTCGTCGTGTTTCAGCACAAGATCGCTGCTCTGAACAAGACATTGCCTCCGTCGATTGTTTCACGACGTGCAGAGGCCAAGGCTGAAAAAGCGAAGGCAAAAGCGGCCAAGGCAGCGGCAAAATCTCCTCCGTCAGGAGAGAAAGAACCTGAACATGATGGAGACGATCATGATCAAGACCCTGGAACAAATGCGGAAGGCAAGGCCGACTCAACTGAGGCATCTGGAGATCGTCAAGATGAACAACCACAGCCAACAGCTCCTTCTCAGCTCCTTCTCATGGCTCTGATGTCGATATGTCTGGTGACAGCGATCCCCCTAACAACAATGGACAAGACAAACAACAAGAAGATGTGGAAATGTCTACCAACGAATCGCCCGCTCTTGCTCCACCAAGTGAGCAGCCCAAGAACTCGCTGGACCTTCAATTGGTAACGGGCTACCGGTCTGGACCAGCTCCAAAACGTACTTTGCCTTCGTCCCCACGTTTGGATCCCCTGCCGACATCCAACCGTTTTCATATCCTCGAAGAAGACGACGTGGAACTCTCGTTTGAAGACTTTGCAGTGCCTCGAATTGTATTGGAAGATTCAAGTGCGCCACGCCCGAAAAAGACCAAAGGCAAAGCGAAGAAACAACGACTTAACAAGTCTGCTGCAGCCCACCTCGAATTGGCGAAGAAGATCATTCGAGATAAGAAAGTCGAAGGCAGTATCACCGAATGTCAACGCATTTTGCGAGATGACCCTCAGCTCGTTGCACATGCTATGTACGCACAAGATGAAGACCTCAGTTTGTTTCAGTCACTTGTTGCAACCAAGACTATTGAGCGCAAGATGGCTTTGTTAAAAGCTCAAGGCAAGCCTCACAACTACAAACATCACGTCAACTTCATGGCTCAATACAAGATTCACCCGTCAGAAATCTTGGAAGAATTGACCACGGACATACCAGAGATCAAGCGCATCCTCTTTGCACTTGCTACGATTGACTTATTCCTCTCAAATCGGGCCCCAGACCTCTACACAAACTCGGAGGCACTGACTGTTCTATTGAACCAAGAAGCAACAAGATTGCCTGACACCAACTGCTTGACGGACTGGTCGCTGTTTGCTTTGATCGAAAACTTCAGCGACAATCTCGAGAAGTTCACTTTGCCGGCTCCCGTCTTGTCGGCCATCTCGATGCTCAAAAGCATCACCAACAATTACCACATCGACGAGCTCTGCAGCAAAGCTCACCACTCCATGAACGCCGACGAAATTGATCCCCTCGATTTGGAGGACGATCAACTCTAAGGCTTCTATCCCCTGCTTCAATCCATTTCAACCTCCCCTCTGACCCCTCCATTCTACTCATTTTCATCTGTACTCGTGATGAGTGACAACAACTTCTCCGATGTCCCAACTGAACTCGTGGACTGGGACCCACAAATCATCTCCCTCAACACCAATGGCTTCTCCAACAGTCATCGGTACATCCTCGACAAACTATCAAGTGTTCACGACGTTTCCTTTATCCAAGAAACCCGTTTCCGCACGCCAAGTCTCCACGACCGTGTTGCGTTCCATTGGCAACGCATCACAAACCACGAAGGCTCTTTGTTCTTTGAAGAGCCTATTTACCCTGAAGTATCCACGTCGCCAGCCACTGGAGGTCTGGCTACGTTGATACATCCTCACTCTCCTTTGAAGAACGCCACTCAAGTCCCTCATGACAACCCAGTGCTTCGTGGTCGTTATCTACAAGTGCGATGTACTCTGGGTCCACTGACAGTCGTTCTCCACAATATCTATGCGCCGGCAGCCTTCCAAGAACGAGCAAGTTACTTCGAAGAATTGCCACGCGACTTTCCTCCACATGCGCTCCATATTGTTGGAGGAGATTTCAACTGCACTCTCAACAAAGATTTGGATTCGTTGAGACCCAGCACCTCCACCATGGCCGGCACCCTTCAACTGGAACAATGGATGCACAGTTTGTCTCTGGTGGATCTGTTTCGCCGTCAAAACCCCGTGGCACGAGCCTTCACAAGTCCCACACTCACCAACCGACTCGACTACATCTTTTGTTCGTCCACCTTGGCGGGTCTTTGTCATTGGAAGGCGACGCACATGCCACACGTTCCACAGGCTGACCACGTGGCTTGTCGTATCATCTCTGGTGGATCTGTTTCGCCGTCAAAACCCCGTGGCACGAGCCTTCACAAGTCCCACACTCACCAACCGACTCGACTACATCTTTTGTTCATCTACCTTGGCGGGTCTTCGTCATTGGAAGGCGACGCACATGCCACACGTTCCACAGGCTGACCACGTGGCTTGTCGTATCATCACAAAGCGTCAAACATTGCGCCATGGCTCTGGATCATGGAAAGCTCCAACTTGGCTACTTCGTCTACCACGAGCGGCCGAGATTGTTCATGGATGTCTGGATCGATTTTTGGACAAGTCTCCAACATTCCACAATATCTCCAAGGCCTACGACATGCTGGTCAATGGTATCCGCTCCCAACTCAAAGAATTCCATTCTCAACGATTGGAGAAACAACGTCTGCCGTTGAAGAAGTTAGCTGTCGTGATCGCTTCGCTTTTGCAAGTCCCCAACATGCGTCAAGATTCAGTGCTGGTGGATCGAGTGCGAGACCTTCAAAAGCAAATTCACGAGCTACAAGATCGAGACAAGCAGTTTCGTCAAGACCAGGCGTTCCAACTTCACTTGTACAAAGCAGAGCGCTCGTCCAAGTTCCACTTCATGTCCCCTGTCCCTACCCCCTTGAAGAAGACAGTCTTCAAAGAGTTGGTGGATGTCAATGGAAATGTTGTCTCCAATCAACAAGGCATGTCTGACGTCCTGGTCGACTACTACAAGGACTTGTTTGCAGCTCCCGAGGTGCAGCGATCTGGAGACAAAGTGTCGTCATTTCTGACCCCATTGACTCGACACAAGCAACTGCCAGAGCAAGCCCAGAAAGAGCTGTCGGCTCCCTTGCGCGCCAACGAGTTCTATCATGCTATTGGACACAGCAGTTCGAACTCAGCGCCAGGTCCCAACGCTCCGCCATTCGAAGTCCTCAAACTTGCACCTCACAAGTGGTCGTTGGTATTGGAGCTGCTAGTCACACACCAGCTCCATTCTCACCCTCGCTTGACTCCCATGCAACTTGTCAGTACGCTTGTGTTGCTGCACAAGAAAGGCCCCAAGTCACAAGCCAAGAACTATCGGCCCATTAGCCTACTCAACACGGATGTGAAAATCCTGACGAGTATTCTGGCTTATCGACTCCAGCGCCACATTCGACACATCATCCACCCGGACCAGCAAGGCTTTATCCGTCGAAGCAATATCCAAACCAATATTGCACGACTGGATGACATGCTGCACCACATCAAACTACACAGTCCGTCCTCGATGGTGGCACTGCTTGACTTTGAGAAGCTTTTGATCGCGTGGACCACGCGTACTTGCTCCGCGTCCTCCGTCACTATGGCTTTCCCGAAACCTTTGTTGACATGGTTCGCGTACTGTACTCAGGCCGCAAGTCTCGCATCTTGGTGAACGGCTTCTTGTCCAAGCCAGTTCACATCTCACGCGGTGTGTTGCAAGGTGATCCACTGTCGCCACTTCTGTTTGTGATCGCTTTGGAACCGATGTGCCAACTCCTACGGCAACACTCCAACTATGGCATCAAGTGTGGGGATCGCTACCACACTGGGAGTTACTTTGCCGACGACTCGCAACTCTATGCGGCAAATGAGACGTGCCTCCACCGGCAGCTTGCATTGGTTCAAACCTTTTGCGACAAGTCTGGTTTCCGACTCAACGTAGACAAGACCCAAATTCTGACCTACAGCCAGTTGAATGGGAACCTTGCCTCACTACAAGTTACTTCCGACAGTCCCGTGAAGGCTCTTGGTATCTTGGTTGCGCCCAATCTTTCTCCATTGGCACGTTTCAATTACGTGTTTGAGAAGTTTGTGGCTCGCTTGTCTTTGTGGCTCTACAAGGCTCGAACCATGGCCGGAAAAGTCACTATCCTGCACAGCATATGTCTGCCTGTGTTATGGTACCAACTGGCTTTTGTCCCTGCCGACAAAGACCTGGCCAAAAAGATCGACAAGGCCATGCTTCAATTTATGCATGGTGAAGAAATCAACCCATCCTCCTCTGTCCATGGCCTCCGTTTGATCAAAAAGGAGATCCTATTCATGCCGAAGAAGTCCGGTGGCTTAGGCCTGCACCATGCACTTGCTTTATGGCAACAACACAACCGCTCTGTCATGATCAGATGCATTCAAGCCATCACCACCCCACCCCGCAAGTCTGCCATGTCCGCCTGGATTACGCCGGGCTATACTCTCCTCGAGAAGGCTTTTCATCCATGGGGTTCCCCCCGAGATCTCCTCTTGGCAAATGGCTCTTCTGCATTCATCAGACAACTGTACAAGAATCCCAATATCACTCCAATGTGGAAAGCCTTATTGAGTAGCTGGTTTGAATCTCGCTGGACTCCGTACGGCTGTCCAAATCACATCTCATCTTTGGATGTTCCCCTTTGGCACAACTCGTATCTGCCTGGACTCGAAGACCTATACGATCAGTGCTCTACATCGACGCAAGACCAAGCCAATGTATTGGCTTCGCTTCACATCACGAAGTTGTCGCATTTGTTGACTCCGTGTCAGCGAGTTTGGCCCTTTCGATCTTGTTCGACAAAATCAACCGTGCCTGCCGCCAAGCCAATTTTGTCCCTCCAACGAAACAATGGATCTCAATCTTGGTGACCAAGTTATCACGATTGTTTGAGATTGTTTCTGAAGAGGATGCTCCCGTGTTCCACTTGCCGACGCCAAGCTCTGAATGGATGGAATGGCACTGGATGATTCACCCTGACTCGAGTCCGATCTTGTTGGCGCTTGCGACTTCGAAATCGGCTAAGATCAGAGCTTCTCCAGCTGTCAGCTCGTCCATTCTTCCTACCAAGCATCTCAACCTGCCATCCAACTTTTACGAAGACCCCAAGCGCCTTACCCAACTTGCCGCCTTCCTCCAACCCGACCACATTCTCCCTCGAATGGAGAGTTCATTTTCAAGACCCTTCTCCGCGCCAACGCCATGCAATATCTGTTTCAGTACCAAGACCCCAAGCCGACGTGTGTCTTCTGTCGTGTCAATGAGACGTACGAGCATTTCCTGTTCTCTTGTGGATATGGTCAATCTGTTTGGTATTTCTTCAAGGCGATCCAGCGACTGCTCGAGTGTTCCTTTCCGTCCACGTGTCTGGAAATGTTCTACGAGACGCCCAAGCCGTCCGATGGATACTACATCCGTGGCTATCTGAAGATCTGGCCGATTGTCCGAGCCTGCGTGTATTATCAAATATGGCTCCAACGTGCCGATCGCACCTTTCGACCCGACCTCACAGCGAAGAGTCCGATGGAAGTTGCCATTCATGCTGCCTCTTTGATCAAGCTACATCTACAACAGCTCCTGGTTGATCTCCCTCTCAAGAAGGGATACACCAAGGTATTCAATGTGCTCAAGCATCTATCTTCGGACCCCTGGTTACGTCAACACATCATTCCTAACAGCGTCGTTTCATGAGTGAGCTGACGGCTCACTCACTTCATCTCCTGTTCAATGACCACTTTGCCATATTCTATTTTCCAAGTTCTATTTATACAATACGAGACAAATTAGTATGTCATTAGGGCCTTTGCTAAAAAATAAGGTTAATACAACTCATTTAACCATGACGACGCCCACTCGCCACGTCTGGCACGTTTGAAAGGTGTCATGGTAGTGTGGTGGACCAAGCACCAACTTGACACGAAAGCTACACGCGAGTGTCCCAAACACACGCCACAAGATGCATCTCCACGTGTTTCTCGTCGCATGTGCTGCGACTTGGCATCTCTCGACCCCATGAAGACGCCCACTCGCCACGTCTGGCACGTTTGAAAGGTGTCATGGTAGTGCGGTGGACCAAGCACCAACTTGACACGAAAGCTACACGCGAGTGTCCCAAACACACGCCACAAGATGCATCTCCACGTGTTTCTCGTCGCATGTGCTGCGACTTGGCATCTCTCGACCCCATGAAGACGCCCACTCGCCACGTCTGGCACGTTTGAAAGGTGTCATGGTAGTGTGGTGGACCAAGCACCAACTTGACACGAAAGCTACACGCGAGTGTCCCAAACACACGCCACAAGATGCATCTCCACGTGTTTCTCGTCGCATGTGCTGCGACTTGGCATCTCTCGACCCCATGAAGACGCCCACTCGCCACGTCTGGCACGTTTGAAAGGTGTCATGGTAGTGTGGTGGACCAAGCACCAACTTGACACGAAAGCTACACGCGAGTGTCCCAAACACACGCCACAAGATGCATCTCCACGTGTTTCTCGTCGCATGTGCTGCGACTTGGCATCTCTCGACCCCATGAAGACGCCCACTCGCCACGTCTGGCACGTTTGAAAGGTGTCATGGTAGTGTGGTGGACCAAGCACCAACTTGACACGAAAGCTACACGCGAGTGTCCCAAACACACGCCACAAGATGCATCTCCACGTGTTTCTCGTCGCATGTGCTGCGACTTGGCATCTCTCGACCCCATGAAGACGCCCACTCGCCACGTCTGGCACGTTTGAAAGGTGTCATGGTAGTGCGGTGGACCAAGCACCAACTTGACACGAAAGCTACACGCGAGTGTCCCAAACACACGCCACAAGATGCATCTCCACGTGTTTCTCGTCGCATGTGCTGCGACTTGGCATCTCTCGACCCCATGAAGACGCCCACTCGCCACGTCTGGCACGTTTGAAAGGTGTCATGGTAGTGTGGTGGACCAAGCACCAACTTGACACGAAAGCTACACGCGAGTGTCCCAAACACACGCCACAAGATGCATCTCCACGTGTTTCTCGTCGCATGTGCTGCGACTTGGCATCTCTCGACCCCATGAAGACGCCCACTCGCCACGTCTGGCACGTTTGAAAGGTGTCATGGTAGTGCGGTGGACCAAGCACCAACTTGACACGAAAGCTACACGCGAGTGTCCCAAACACACGCCACAAGATGCATCTCCACGTGTTTCTCGTCGCATGTGCTGCGACTTGGCATCTCTCGACCCCATGAAGACGCCCACTCGCCACGTCTGGCACGTTTGAAAGGTGTCATGGTAGTGTGGTGGACCAAGCACCAACTTGACACGAAAGCTACACGCGAGTGTCCCAAACACACGCCACAAGATGCATCTCCACGTGTTTCTCGTCGCATGTGCTGCGACTTGGCATCTCTCGACCCTATGAAGACGCCCACTCGCCACGTCTGGCACGTTTGAAAGGTGTCATGGTAGTGCGGTGGACCAAGCACCAACTTGACACGAAAGCTACACGCGAGTGTCCCAAACACACGCCACAAGATGCATCTCCACGTGTTTCTCGTCGCATGTGCTGCGACTTGGCATCTCTCGACCCCATGAAGACGCCCACTCGCCACGTCTGGCACGTTTGAAAGGTGTCATGGTAGTGTGGTGGACCAAGCACCAACTTGACACGAAAGCTACACGCGAGTGTCCCAAACACACGCCACAAGATGCATCTCCACGTGTTTCTCGTCGCATGTGCTGCGACTTGGCATCTCTCGACCCCATGAAGACGCCCACTCGCCACGTCTGGCACGTTTGAAAGGTGTCATGGTAGTGCGGTGGACCAAGCACCAACTTGACACGAAAGCTACACGCGAGTGTCCCAAACACACGCCACAAGATGCATCTCCACGTGTTTCTCGTCGCATGTGCTGCGACTTGGCATCTCTCGACCCCATGAAGACGCCCACTCGCCACGTCTGGCACGTTTGAAAGGTGTCATGGTAGTGTGGTGGACCAAGCACCAACTTGACACGAAAGCTACACGCGAGTGTCCCAAACACACGCCACAAGATGCATCTCCACGTGTTTCTCGTCGCATGTGCTGCGACTTGGCATCTCTCGACCCCATGAAGACGCCCACTCGCCACGTCTGGCACGTTTGAAAGGTGTCATGGTAGTGTGGTGGACCAAGCACCAACTTGACACGAAAGCTACACGCGAGTGTCCCAAACACACGCCACAAGATGCATCTCCACGTGTTTCTCGTCGCATGTGCTGCGACTTGGCATCTCTCGACCCCATGAAGACGCCCACTCGCCACGTCTGGCACGTTTGAAAGGTGTCATGGTAGTGCGGTGGACCAAGCACCAACTTGACACGAAAGCTACACGCGAGTGTCCCAAACACACGCCACAAGATGCATCTCCACGTGTTTCTCGTCGCATGTGCTGCGACTTGGCATCTCTCGACCCCATGAAGACGCCCACTCGCCACGTCTGGCACGTTTGAAAGGTGTCATGGTAGTGCGGTGGACCAAGCACCAACTTGACACGAAAGCTACACGCGAGTGTCCCAAACACACGCCACAAGATGCATCTCCACGTGTTTCTCGTCGCATGTGCTGCGACTTGGCATCTCTCGACCCCATGAAGACGCCCACTCGCCACGTCTGGCACGTTTGAAAGGTGTCATGGTAGTGTGGTGGACCAAGCACCAACTTGACACGAAAGCTACACGCGAGTGTCCCAAACACACGCCACAAGATGCATCTCCACGTGTTTCTCGTCGCATGTGCTGCGACTTGGCATCTCTCGACCCCATGAAGACGCCCACTCGCCACGTCTGGCACGTTTGAAAGGTGTCATGGTAGTGCGGTGGACCAAGCACCAACTTGACACGAAAGCTACACGCGAGTGTCCCAAACACACGCCACAAGATGCATCTCCACGTGTTTCTCGTCGCATGTGCTGCGACTTGGCATCTCTCGACCCCATGAAGACGCCCACTCGCCACGTCTGGCACGTTTGAAAGGTGTCATGGTAGTGCGGTGGACCAAGCACCAACTTGACACGAAAGCTACACGCGAGTGTCCCAAACACACGCCACAAGATGCATCTCCACGTGTTTCTCGTCGCATGTGCTGCGACTTGGCATCTCTCGACCCCATGAAGACGCCCACTCGCCACGTCTGGCACGTTTGAAAGGTGTCATGGTAGTGTGGTGGACCAAGCACCAACTTGACACGAAAGCTACACGCGAGTGTCCCAAACACACGCCACAAGATGCATCTCCACGTGTTTCTCGTCGCATGTGCTGCGACTTGGCATCTCTCGACCCCATGAAGACGCCCACTCGCCACGTCTGGCACGTTTGAAAGGTGTCATGGTAGTGTGGTGGACCAAGCACCAACTTGACACGAAAGCTACACGCGAGTGTCCCAAACACACGCCACAAGATGCATCTCCACGTGTTTCTCGTCGCATGTGCTGCGACTTGGCATCTCTCGACCCCATGAAGACGCCCACTCGCCACGTCTGGCACGTTTGAAAGGTGTCATGGTAGTGCGGTGGACCAAGCACCAACTTGACACGAAAGCTACACGCGAGTGTCCCAAACACACGCCACAAGATGCATCTCCACGTGTTTCTCGTCGCATGTGCTGCGACTTGGCATCTCTCGACCCCATGAAGACGCCCACTCGCCACGTCTGGCACGTTTGAAAGGTGTCATGGTAGTGTGGTGGACCAAGCACCAACTTGACACGAAAGCTACACGCGAGTGTCCCAAACACACGCCACAAGATGCATCTCCACGTGTTTCTCGTCGCATGTGCTGCGACTTGGCATCTCTCGACCCCATGAAGACGCCCACTCGCCACGTCTGGCACGTTTGAAAGGTGTCATGGTAGTGCGGTGGACCAAGCACCAACTTGACACGAAAGCTACACGCGAGTGTCCCAAACACACGCCACAAGATGCATCTCCACGTGTTTCTCGTCGCATGTGCTGCGACTTGGCATCTCTCGACCCCATGAAGACGCCCACTCGCCACGTCTGGCACGTTTGAAAGGTGTCATGGTAGTGTGGTGGACCAAGCACCAACTTGACACGAAAGCTACACGCGAGTGTCCCAAACACACGCCACAAGATGCATCTCCACGTGTTTCTCGTCGCATGTGCTGCGACTTGGCATCTCTCGACCCCATGAAGACGCCCACTCGCCACGTCTGGCACGTTTGAAAGGTGTCATGGTAGTGTGGTGGACCAAGCACCAACTTGACACGAAAGCTACACGCGAGTGTCCCAAACACACGCCACAAGATGCATCTCCACGTGTTTCTCGTCGCATGTGCTGCGACTTGGCATCTCTCGACCCCATGAAGACGCCCACTCGCCACGTCTGGCACGTTTGAAAGGTGTCATGGTAGTGCGGTGGACCAAGCACCAACTTGACACGAAAGCTACACGCGAGTGTCCCAAACACACGCCACAAGATGCATCTCCACGTGTTTCTCGTCGCATGTGCTGCGACTTGGCATCTCTCGACCCCATGAAGACGCCCACTCGCCACGTCTGGCACGTTTGAAAGGTGTCATGGTAGTGTGGTGGACCAAGCACCAACTTGACACGAAAGCTACACGCGAGTGTCCCAAACACACGCCACAAGATGCATCTCCACGTGTTTCTCGTCGCATGTGCTGCGACTTGGCATCTCTCGACCCCATGAAGACGCCCACTCGCCACGTCTGGCACGTTTGAAAGGTGTCATGGTAGTGCGGTGGACCAAGCACCAACTTGACACGAAAGCTACACGCGAGTGTCCCAAACACACGCCACAAGATGCATCTCCACGTGTTTCTCGTCGCATGTGCTGCGACTTGGCATCTCTCGACCCCATGAAGACGCCCACTCGCCACGTCTGGCACGTTTGAAAGGTGTCATGGTAGTGCGGTGGACCAAGCACCAACTTGACACGAAAGCTACACGCGAGTGTCCCAAACACACGCCACAAGATGCATCTCCACGTGTTTCTCGTCGCATGTGCTGCGACTTGGCATCTCTCGACCCCATGAAGACGCCCACTCGCCACGTCTGGCACGTTTGAAAGGTGTCATGGTAGTGCGGTGGACCAAGCACCAACTTGACACGAAAGCTACACGCGAGTGTCCCAAACACACGCCACAAGATGCATCTCCACGTGTTTCTCGTCGCATGTGCTGCGACTTGGCATCTCTCGACCCCATGAAGACGCCCACTCGCCACGTCTGGCACGTTTGAAAGGTGTCATGGTAGTGCGGTGGACCAAGCACCAACTTGACACGAAAGCTACACGCGAGTGTCCCAAACACACGCCACAAGATGCATCTCCACGTGTTTCTCGTCGCATGTGCTGCGACTTGGCATCTCTCGACCCCATGAAGACGCCCACTCGCCACGTCTGGCACGTTTGAAAGGTGTCATGGTAGTGTGGTGGACCAAGCACCAACTTGACACGAAAGCTACACGCGAGTGTCCCAAACACACGCCACAAGATGCATCTCCACGTGTTTCTCGTCGCATGTGCTGCGACTTGGCATCTCTCGACCCCATGAAGACGCCCACTCGCCACGTCTGGCACGTTTGAAAGGTGTCATGGTAGTGTGGTGGACCAAGCACCAACTTGACACGAAAGCTACACGCGAGTGTCCCAAACACACGCCACAAGATGCATCTCCACGTGTTTCTCGTCGCATGTGCTGCGACTTGGCATCTCTCGACCCCATGAAGACGCCCACTCGCCACGTCTGGCACGTTTGAAAGGTGTCATGGTAGTGCGGTGGACCAAGCACCAACTTGACACGAAAGCTACACGCGAGTGTCCCAAACACACGCCACAAGATGCATCTCCACGTGTTTCTCGTCGCATGTGCTGCGACTTGGCATCTCTCGACCCCATGAAGACGCCCACTCGCCACGTCTGGCACGTTTGAAAGGTGTCATGGTAGTGCGGTGGACCAAGCACCAACTTGACACGAAAGCTACACGCGAGTGTCCCAAACACACGCCACAAGATGCATCTCCACGTGTTTCTCGTCGCATGTGCTGCGACTTGGCATCTCTCGACCCCATGAAGACGCCCACTCGCCACGTCTGGCACGTTTGAAAGGTGTCATGGTAGTGCGGTGGACCAAGCACCAACTTGACACGAAAGCTACACGCGAGTGTCCCAAACACACGCCACAAGATGCATCTCCACGTGTTTCTCGTCGCATGTGCTGCGACTTGGCATCTCTCGACCCCATGAAGACGCCCACTCGCCACGTCTGGCACGTTTGAAAGGTGTCATGGTAGTGTGGTGGACCAAGCACCAACTTGACACGAAAGCTACACGCGAGTGTCCCAAACACACGCCACAAGATGCATCTCCACGTGTTTCTCGTCGCATGTGCTGCGACTTGGCATCTCTCGACCCCATGAAGACGCCCACTCGCCACGTCTGGCACGTTTGAAAGGTGTCATGGTAGTGTGGTGGACCAAGCACCAACTTGACACGAAAGCTACACGCGAGTGTCCCAAACACACGCCACAAGATGCATCTCCACGTGTTTCTCGTCGCATGTGCTGCGACTTGGCATCTCTCGACCCCATGAAGACGCCCACTCGCCACGTCTGGCACGTTTGAAAGGTGTCATGGTAGTGTGGTGGACCAAGCACCAACTTGACACGAAAGCTACACGCGAGTGTCCCAAACACACGCCACAAGATGCATCTCCACGTGTTTCTCGTCGCATGTGCTGCGACTTGGCATCTCTCGACCCCATGAAGACGCCCACTCGCCACCTCTGGCACGTTTGAAAGGTGTCATGGTAGTGTGGTGGACCAAGCACCAACTTGACACGAAAGCTACACGCGAGTGTCCCAAACACACGCCACAAGATGCATCTCCACGTGTTTCTCGTCGCATGTGCTGCGACTTGGCATCTCTCGACCCCATGAAGACGCCCACTCGCCACGTCTGGCACGTTTGAAAGGTGTCATGGTAGTGCGGTGGACCAAGCACCAACTTGACACGAAAGCTACACGCGAGTGTCCCAAACACACGCCACAAGATGCATCTCCACGTGTTTCTCGTCGCATGTGCTGCGACTTGGCATCTCTCGACCCCATGAAGACGCCCACTCGCCACGTCTGGCACGTTTGAAAGGTGTCATGGTAGTGTGGTGGACCAAGCACCAACTTGACACGAAAGCTACACGCGAGTGTCCCAAACACACGCCACAAGATGCATCTCCACGTGTTTCTCGTCGCATGTGCTGCGACTTGGCATCTCTCGACCCCATGAAGACGCCCACTCGCCACGTCTGGCACGTTTGAAAGGTGTCATGGTAGTGTGGTGGACCAAGCACCAACTTGACACGAAAGCTACACGCGAGTGTCCCAAACACACGCCACAAGATGCATCTCCACGTGTTTCTCGTCGCATGTGCTGCGACTTGGCATCTCTCGACCCCATGAAGACGCCCACTCGCCACGTCTGGCACGTTTGAAAGGTGTCATGGTAGTGTGGTGGACCAAGCACCAACTTGACACGAAAGCTACACGCGAGTGTCCCAAACACACGCCACAAGATGCATCTCCACGTGTTTCTCGTCGCATGTGCTGCGACTTGGCATCTCTCGACCCCATGAAGACGCCCACTCGCCACGTCTGGCACGTTTGAAAGGTGTCATGGTAGTGTGGTGGACCAAGCACCAACTTGACACGAAAGCTACACGCGAGTGTCCCAAACACACGCCACAAGATGCATCTCCACGTGTTTCTCGTCGCATGTGCTGCGACTTGGCATCTCTCGACCCCATGAAGACGCCCACTCGCCACGTCTGGCACGTTTGAAAGGTGTCATGGTAGTGTGGTGGACCAAGCACCAACTTGACACGAAAGCTACACGCGAGTGTCCCAAACACACGCCACAAGATGCATCTCCACGTGTTTCTCGTCGCATGTGCTGCGACTTGGCATCTCTCGACCCCATGAAGACGCCCACTCGCCACGTCTGGCACGTTTGAAAGGTGTCATGGTAGTGTGGTGGACCAAGCACCAACTTGACACGAAAGCTACACGCGAGTGTCCCAAACACACGCCACAAGATGCATCTCCACGTGTTTCTCGTCGCATGTGCTGCGACTTGGCATCTCTCGACCCCATGAAGACGCCCACTCGCCACGTCTGGCACGTTTGAAAGGTGTCATGGTAGTGTGGTGGACCAAGCACCAACTTGACACGAAAGCTACACGCGAGTGTCCCAAACACACGCCACAAGATGCATCTCCACGTGTTTCTCGTCGCATGTGCTGCGACTTGGCATCTCTCGACCCCATGAAGACGCCCACTCGCCACGTCTGGCACGTTTGAAAGGTGTCATGGTAGTGTGGTGGACCAAGCACCAACTTGACACGAAAGCTACACGCGAGTGTCCCAAACACACGCCACAAGATGCATCTCCACGTGTTTCTCGTCGCATGTGCTGCGACTTGGCATCTCTCGACCCCATGAAGACGCCCACTCGCCACGTCTGGCACGTTTGAAAGGTGTCATGGTAGTGTGGTGGACCAAGCACCAACTTGACACGAAAGCTACACGCGAGTGTCCCAAACACACGCCACAAGATGCATCTCCACGTGTTTCTCGTCGCATGTGCTGCGACTTGGCATCTCTCGACCCCATGAAGACGCCCACTCGCCACGTCTGGCACGTTTGAAAGGTGTCATGGTAGTGTGGTGGACCAAGCACCAACTTGACACGAAAGCTACACGCGAGTGTCCCAAACACACGCCACAAGATGCATCTCCACGTGTTTCTCGTCGCATGTGCTGCGACTTGGCATCTCTCGACCCCATGAAGACGCCCACTCGCCACGTCTGGCACGTTTGAAAGGTGTCATGGTAGTGTGGTGGACCAAGCACCAACTTGACACGAAAGCTACACGCGAGTGTCCCAAACACACGCCACAAGATGCATCTCCACGTGTTTCTCGTCGCATGTGCTGCGACTTGGCATCTCTCGACCCCATGAAGACGCCCACTCGCCACGTCTGGCACGTTTGAAAGGTGTCATGGTAGTGCGGTGGACCAAGCACCAACTTGACACGAAAGCTACACGCGAGTGTCCCAAACACACGCCACAAGATGCATCTCCACGTGTTTCTCGTCGCATGTGCTGCGACTTGGCATCTCTCGACCCCATGAAGACGCCCACTCGCCACGTCTGGCACGTTTGAAAGGTGTCATGGTAGTGCGGTGGACCAAGCACCAACTTGACACGAAAGCTACACGCGAGTGTCCCAAACACACGCCACAAGATGCATCTCCACGTGTTTCTCGTCGCATGTGCTGCGACTTGGCATCTCTCGACCCCATGAAGACGCCCACTCGCCACGTCTGGCACGTTTGAAAGGTGTCATGGTAGTGCGGTGGACCAAGCACCAACTTGACACGAAAGCTACACGCGAGTGTCCCAAACACACGCCACAAGATGCATCTCCACGTGTTTCTCGTCGCATGTGCTGCGACTTGGCATCTCTCGACCCCATGAAGACGCCCACTCGCCACCTCTGGCACGTTTGAAAGGTGTCATGGTAGTGTGGTGGACCAAGCACCAACTTGACACGAAAGCTACACGCGAGTGTCCCAAACACACGCCACAAGATGCATCTCCACGTGTTTCTCGTCGCATGTGCTGCGACTTGGCATCTCTCGACCCCATGAAGACGCCCACTCGCCACGTCTGGCACGTTTGAAAGGTGTCATGGTAGTGCGGTGGACCAAGCACCAACTTGACACGAAAGCTACACGCGAGTGTCCCAAACACACGCCACAAGATGCATCTCCACGTGTTTCTCGTCGCATGTGCTGCGACTTGGCATCTCTCGACCCCATGAAGACGCCCACTCGCCACGTCTGGCACGTTTGAAAGGTGTCATGGTAGTGTGGTGGACCAAGCACCAACTTGACACGAAAGCTACACGCGAGTGTCCCAAACACACGCCACAAGATGCATCTCCACGTGTTTCTCGTCGCATGTGCTGCGACTTGGCATCTCTCGACCCCATGAAGACGCCCACTCGCCACGTCTGGCACGTTTGAAAGGTGTCATGGTAGTGCGGTGGACCAAGCACCAACTTGACACGAAAGCTACACGCGAGTGTCCCAAACACACGCCACAAGATGCATCTCCACGTGTTTCTCGTCGCATGTGCTGCGACTTGGCATCTCTCGACCCCATGAAGACGCCCACTCGCCACGTCTGGCACGTTTGAAAGGTGTCATGGTAGTGTGGTGGACCAAGCACCAACTTGACACGAAAGCTACACGCGAGTGTCCCAAACACACGCCACAAGATGCATCTCCACGTGTTTCTCGTCGCATGTGCTGCGACTTGGCATCTCTCGACCCCATGAAGACGCCCACTCGCCACGTCTGGCACGTTTGAAAGGTGTCATGGTAGTGTGGTGGACCAAGCACCAACTTGACACGAAAGCTACACGCGAGTGTCCCAAACACACGCCACAAGATGCATCTCCACGTGTTTCTCGTCGCATGTGCTGCGACTTGGCATCTCTCGACCCCATGAAGACGCCCACTCGCCACGTCTGGCACGTTTGAAAGGTGTCATGGTAGTGTGGTGGACCAAGCACCAACTTGACACGAAAGCTACACGCGAGTGTCCCAAACACACGCCACAAGATGCATCTCCACGTGTTTCTCGTCGCATGTGCTGCGACTTGGCATCTCTCGACCCCATGAAGACGCCCACTCGCCACGTCTGGCACGTTTGAAAGGTGTCATGGTAGTGCGGTGGACCAAGCACCAACTTGACACGAAAGCTACACGCGAGTGTCCCAAACACACGCCACAAGATGCATCTCCACGTGTTTCTCGTCGCATGTGCTGCGACTTGGCATCTCTCGACCCCATGAAGACGCCCACTCGCCACGTCTGGCACGTTTGAAAGGTGTCATGGTAGTGTGGTGGACCAAGCACCAACTTGACACGAAAGCTACACGCGAGTGTCCCAAACACACGCCACAAGATGCATCTCCACGTGTTTCTCGTCGCATGTGCTGCGACTTGGCATCTCTCGACCCCATGAAGACGCCCACTCGCCACGTCTGGCACGTTTGAAAGGTGTCATGGTAGTGTGGTGGACCAAGCACCAACTTGACACGAAAGCTACACGCGAGTGTCCCAAACACACGCCACAAGATGCATCTCCACGTGTTTCTCGTCGCATGTGCTGCGACTTGGCATCTCTCGACCCCATGAAGACGCCCACTCGCCACGTCTGGCACGTTTGAAAGGTGTCATGGTAGTGCGGTGGACCAAGCACCAACTTGACACGAAAGCTACACGCGAGTGTCCCAAACACACGCCACAAGATGCATCTCCACGTGTTTCTCGTCGCATGTGCTGCGACTTGGCATCTCTCGACCCCATGAAGACGCCCACTCGCCACGTCTGGCACGTTTGAAAGGTGTCATGGTAGTGCGGTGGACCAAGCACCAACTTGACACGAAAGCTACACGCGAGTGTCCCAAACACACGCCACAAGATGCATCTCCACGTGTTTCTCGTCGCATGTGCTGCGACTTGGCATCTCTCGACCCCATGAAGACGCCCACTCGCCACGTCTGGCACGTTTGAAAGGTGTCATGGTAGTGTGGTGGACCAAGCACCAACTTGACACGAAAGCTACACGCGAGTGTCCCAAACACACGCCACAAGATGCATCTCCACGTGTTTCTCGTCGCATGTGCTGCGACTTGGCATCTCTCGACCCCATGAAGACGCCCACTCGCCACGTCTGGCACGTTTGAAAGGTGTCATGGTAGTGTGGTGGACCAAGCACCAACTTGACACGAAAGCTACACGCGAGTGTCCCAAACACACGCCACAAGATGCATCTCCACGTGTTTCTCGTCGCATGTGCTGCGACTTGGCATCTCTCGACCCCATGAAGACGCCCACTCGCCACGTCTGGCACGTTTGAAAGGTGTCATGGTAGTGTGGTGGACCAAGCACCAACTTGACACGAAAGCTACACGCGAGTGTCCCAAACACACGCCACAAGATGCATCTCCACGTGTTTCTCGTCGCATGTGCTGCGACTTGGCATCTCTCGACCCCATGAAGACGCCCACTCGCCACGTCTGGCACGTTTGAAAGGTGTCATGGTAGTGCGGTGGACCAAGCACCAACTTGACACGAAAGCTACACGCGAGTGTCCCAAACACACGCCACAAGATGCATCTCCACGTGTTTCTCGTCGCATGTGCTGCGACTTGGCATCTCTCGACCCCATGAAGACGCCCACTCGCCACGTCTGGCACGTTTGAAAGGTGTCATGGTAGTGCGGTGGACCAAGCACCAACTTGACACGAAAGCTACACGCGAGTGTCCCAAACACACGCCACAAGATGCATCTCCACGTGTTTCTCGTCGCATGTGCTGCGACTTGGCATCTCTCGACCCCATGAAGACGCCCACTCGCCACGTCTGGCACGTTTGAAAGGTGTCATGGTAGTGTGGTGGACCAAGCACCAACTTGACACGAAAGCTACACGCGAGTGTCCCAAACACACGCCACAAGATGCATCTCCACGTGTTTCTCGTCGCATGTGCTGCGACTTGGCATCTCTCGACCCCATGAAGACGCCCACTCGCCACGTCTGGCACGTTTGAAAGGTGTCATGGTAGTGTGGTGGACCAAGCACCAACTTGACACGAAAGCTACACGCGAGTGTCCCAAACACACGCCACAAGATGCATCTCCACGTGTTTCTCGTCGCATGTGCTGCGACTTGGCATCTCTCGACCCCATGAAGACGCCCACTCGCCACGTCTGGCACGTTTGAAAGGTGTCATGGTAGTGCGGTGGACCAAGCACCAACTTGACACGAAAGCTACACGCGAGTGTCCCAAACACACGCCACAAGATGCATCTCCACGTGTTTCTCGTCGCATGTGCTGCGACTTGGCATCTCTCGACCCCATGAAGACGCCCACTCGCCACGTCTGGCACGTTTGAAAGGTGTCATGGTAGTGCGGTGGACCAAGCACCAACTTGACACGAAAGCTACACGCGAGTGTCCCAAACACACGCCACAAGATGCATCTCCACGTGTTTCTCGTCGCATGTGCTGCGACTTGGCATCTCTCGACCCCATGAAGACGCCCACTCGCCACGTCTGGCACGTTTGAAAGGTGTCATGGTAGTGCGGTGGACCAAGCACCAACTTGACACGAAAGCTACACGCGAGTGTCCCAAACACACGCCACAAGATGCATCTCCACGTGTTTCTCGTCGCATGTGCTGCGACTTGGCATCTCTCGACCCCATGAAGACGCCCACTCGCCACGTCTGGCACGTTTGAAAGGTGTCATGGTAGTGTGGTGGACCAAGCACCAACTTGACACGAAAGCTACACGCGAGTGTCCCAAACACACGCCACAAGATGCATCTCCACGTGTTTCTCGTCGCATGTGCTGCGACTTGGCATCTCTCGACCCCATGAAGACGCCCACTCGCCACGTCTGGCACGTTTGAAAGGTGTCATGGTAGTGCGGTGGACCAAGCACCAACTTGACACGAAAGCTACACGCGAGTGTCCCAAACACACGCCACAAGATGCATCTCCACGTGTTTCTCGTCGCATGTGCTGCGACTTGGCATCTCTCGACCCCATGAAGACGCCCACTCGCCACGTCTGGCACGTTTGAAAGGTGTCATGGTAGTGTGGTGGACCAAGCACCAACTTGACACGAAAGCTACACGCGAGTGTCCCAAACACACGCCACAAGATGCATCTCCACGTGTTTCTCGTCGCATGTGCTGCGACTTGGCATCTCTCGACCCCATGAAGACGCCCACTCGCCACGTCTGGCACGTTTGAAAGGTGTCATGGTAGTGCGGTGGACCAAGCACCAACTTGACACGAAAGCTACACGCGAGTGTCCCAAACACACGCCACAAGATGCATCTCCACGTGTTTCTCGTCGCATGTGCTGCGACTTGGCATCTCTCGACCCCATGAAGACGCCCACTCGCCACGTCTGGCACGTTTGAAAGGTGTCATGGTAGTGCGGTGGACCAAGCACCAACTTGACACGAAAGCTACACGCGAGTGTCCCAAACACACGCCACAAGATGCATCTCCACGTGTTTCTCGTCGCATGTGCTGCGACTTGGCATCTCTCGACCCCATGAAGACGCCCACTCGCCACGTCTGGCACGTTTGAAAGGTGTCATGGTAGTGCGGTGGACCAAGCACCAACTTGACACGAAAGCTACACGCGAGTGTCCCAAACACACGCCACAAGATGCATCTCCACGTGTTTCTCGTCGCATGTGCTGCGACTTGGCATCTCTCGACCCCATGAAGACGCCCACTCGCCACGTCTGGCACGTTTGAAAGGTGTCATGGTAGTGCGGTGGACCAAGCACCAACTTGACACGAAAGCTACACGCGAGTGTCCCAAACACACGCCACAAGATGCATCTCCACGTGTTTCTCGTCGCATGTGCTGCGACTTGGCATCTCTCGACCCCATGAAGACGCCCACTCGCCACGTCTGGCACGTTTGAAAGGTGTCATGGTAGTGCGGTGGACCAAGCACCAACTTGACACGAAAGCTACACGCGAGTGTCCCAAACACACGCCACAAGATGCATCTCCACGTGTTTCTCGTCGCATGTGCTGCGACTTGGCATCTCTCGACCCCATGAAGACGCCCACTCGCCACGTCTGGCACGTTTGAAAGGTGTCATGGTAGTGTGGTGGACCAAGCACCAACTTGACACGAAAGCTACACGCGAGTGTCCCAAACACACGCCACAAGATGCATCTCCACGTGTTTCTCGTCGCATGTGCTGCGACTTGGCATCTCTCGACCCCATGAAGACGCCCACTCGCCACGTCTGGCACGTTTGAAAGGTGTCATGGTAGTGCGGTGGACCAAGCACCAACTTGACACGAAAGCTACACGCGAGTGTCCCAAACACACGCCACAAGATGCATCTCCACGTGTTTCTCGTCGCATGTGCTGCGACTTGGCATCTCTCGACCCCATGAAGACGCCCACTCGCCACGTCTGGCACGTTTGAAAGGTGTCATGGTAGTGCGGTGGACCAAGCACCAACTTGACACGAAAGCTACACGCGAGTGTCCCCAACACACGCCACAAGATGCATCTCCACGTGTTTCTCGTCGCATGTGCTGCGACTTGGCATCTCTCGACCCCATGAAGACGCCCACTCGCCACGTCTGGCACGTTTGAAAGGTGTCATGGTAGTGCGGTGGACCAAGCACCAACTTGACACGAAAGCTACACGCGAGTGTCCCAAACACACGCCACAAGATGCATCTCCACGTGTTTCTCGTCGCATGTGCTGCGACTTGGCATCTCTCGACCCCATGAAGACGCCCACTCGCCACGTCTGGCACGTTTGAAAGGTGTCATGGTAGTGCGGTGGACCAAGCACCAACTTGACACGAAAGCTACACGCGAGTGTCCCAAACACACGCCACAAGATGCATCTCCACGTGTTTCTCGTCGCATGTGCTGCGACTTGGCATCTCTCGACCCCATGAAGACGCCCACTCGCCACGTCTGGCACGTTTGAAAGGTGTCATGGTAGTGTGGTGGACCAAGCACCAACTTGACACGAAAGCTACACGCGAGTGTCCCAAACACACGCCACAAGATGCATCTCCACGTGTTTCTCGTCGCATGTGCTGCGACTTGGCATCTCTCGACCCCATGAAGACGCCCACTCGCCACGTCTGGCACGTTTGAAAGGTGTCATGGTAGTGCGGTGGACCAAGCACCAACTTGACACGAAAGCTACACGCGAGTGTCCCAAACACACGCCACAAGATGCATCTCCACGTGTTTCTCGTCGCATGTGCTGCGACTTGGCATCTCTCGACCCCATGAAGACGCCCACTCGCCACGTCTGGCACGTTTGAAAGGTGTCATGGTAGTGCGGTGGACCAAGCACCAACTTGACACGAAAGCTACACGCGAGTGTCCCAAACACACGCCACAAGATGCATCTCCACGTGTTTCTCGTCGCATGTGCTGCGACTTGGCATCTCTCGACCCCATGAAGACGCCCACTCGCCACGTCTGGCACGTTTGAAAGGTGTCATGGTAGTGCGGTGGACCAAGCACCAACTTGACACGAAAGCTACACGCGAGTGTCCCAAACACACGCCACAAGATGCATCTCCACGTGTTTCTCGTCGCATGTGCTGCGACTTGGCATCTCTCGACCCCATGAAGACGCCCACTCGCCACGTCTGGCACGTTTGAAAGGTGTCATGGTAGTGCGGTGGACCAAGCACCAACTTGACACGAAAGCTACACGCGAGTGTCCCAAACACACGCCACAAGATGCATCTCCACGTGTTTCTCGTCGCATGTGCTGCGACTTGGCATCTCTCGACCCCATGAAGACGCCCACTCGCCACGTCTGGCACGTTTGAAAGGTGTCATGGTAGTGCGGTGGACCAAGCACCAACTTGACACGAAAGCTACACGCGAGTGTCCCAAACACACGCCACAAGATGCATCTCCACGTGTTTCTCGTCGCATGTGCTGCGACTTGGCATCTCTCGACCCCATGAAGACGCCCACTCGCCACGTCTGGCACGTTTGAAAGGTGTCATGGTAGTGTGGTGGACCAAGCACCAACTTGACACGAAAGCTACACGCGAGTGTCCCAAACACACGCCACAAGATGCATCTCCACGTGTTTCTCGTCGCATGTGCTGCGACTTGGCATCTCTCGACCCCATGAAGACGCCCACTCGCCACGTCTGGCACGTTTGAAAGGTGTCATGGTAGTGCGGTGGACCAAGCACCAACTTGACACGAAAGCTACACGCGAGTGTCCCAAACACACGCCACAAGATGCATCTCCACGTGTTTCTCGTCGCATGTGCTGCGACTTGGCATCTCTCGACCCCATGAAGACGCCCACTCGCCACGTCTGGCACGTTTGAAAGGTGTCATGGTAGTGTGGTGGACCAAGCACCAACTTGACACGAAAGCTACACGCGAGTGTCCCAAACACACGCCACAAGATGCATCTCCACGTGTTTCTCGTCGCATGTGCTGCGACTTGGCATCTCTCGACCCCATGAAGACGCCCACTCGCCACGTCTGGCACGTTTGAAAGGTGTCATGGTAGTGTGGTGGACCAAGCACCAACTTGACACGAAAGCTACACGCGAGTGTCCCAAACACACGCCACAAGATGCATCTCCACGTGTTTCTCGTCGCATGTGCTGCGACTTGGCATCTCTCGACCCCATGAAGACGCCCACTCGCCACGTCTGGCACGTTTGAAAGGTGTCATGGTAGTGTGGTGGACCAAGCACCAACTTGACACGAAAGCTACACGCGAGTGTCCCAAACACACGCCACAAGATGCATCTCCACGTGTTTCTCGTCGCATGTGCTGCGACTTGGCATCTCTCGACCCCATGAAGACGCCCACTCGCCACGTCTGGCACGTTTGAAAGGTGTCATGGTAGTGCGGTGGACCAAGCACCAACTTGACACGAAAGCTACACGCGAGTGTCCCAAACACACGCCACAAGATGCATCTCCACGTGTTTCTCGTCGCATGTGCTGCGACTTGGCATCTCTCGACCCCATGAAGACGCCCACTCGCCACGTCTGGCACGTTTGAAAGGTGTCATGGTAGTGCGGTGGACCAAGCACCAACTTGACACGAAAGCTACACGCGAGTGTCCCAATCATACCCCACAAAGTTTGTGTGGTATGATAGTTGCACAAACCGCATCTCGATGCGACTTTTTCTCTACTTGTTACCCACGTGCCACATGCAGGGCTAGACACCATCGAGATACCCACTTCCGAATTTGCCTCGTACCCCTCAAGTCAAGAAGTTATCAAGTGCCGCCGCGCTCAAAGTGTCCAACGCCAACAGCTGTTCCGAGCTCCGTGAGACCAACACTCACGTAGTCACCATCATTCCAGGTATTGTATCACCTCACCCACTTTCGTCGTCCAATCAGGATGGCGGAAGTGGTGTGATTAATGTCTCTACACCTAACCCTAGGGCTGAAGTGGAAGTCGAGTTTGACCCCAACAGCGTCTCTGGAGACAAATCTGCGTCTCGCTCCACCAGCGCTTCACCTGGTGCTCCACTCACCGGGGTTCCAGGGGGGGTCAATCTCAGTGGGTCAGCGGTTGACCCCCAGACCACTGTCGTTAACTTGTCTAGCGAAGCCTCCACTCAGGAGGGCGAACCACCGGGGCCTTGTGCCTGAGGTGGCTGCTTCCCTGGACTCCAATTGGAGTCGATCCCAAGTGAAGGCGGCGAGAAAACGGGGTCCATGCCAGCCCTATTGGGCCCCTGGGGGGGCGGTATCCCGATTTGAAGGGTCCGTGTCTGTTGATGAACAAGCTGTTGGATGTGAAAGGCCGCAAGCTTAATGTACTTCGGCTACAACCAGTCGAGCGGCCATGAGACGAAGGGTTTGCAACTCTTCTTCCCACTTGATGGATCCGCCGACTGAGGGAGCCAATCCAGCGATAGAATCCTCTAACGTACGATCGTACCACCTCTTCCTGAGTTCAATATCACCTCTCATCATATCTTCACGACTGCCTTGCCCTGGAGATTACATCGTGCGCATGGAAGCGGCATATGACGCAGAAGAACATGTCATCTGACAGAGACAAGATCAAGACGACGAGTTATCGAGTGAGTCATGGTTCTCGAGATCGCCCTAACCTTCAATACCTAGCAGTTTCTCAGAGGCTCCGACACGCCAAACAACACTGAGTTGGCATCGAATAGTGCGACAACAGCAATGAGCACGCCACCGAATCTTATGAAGTTCAAATTGAAGCCATGCACGGGAAAAGAAGCATACCAGAGTCTGGAAGCAAATTTTGATACATCGTTCCGGAAGCAATCAAGCGTGAAATAATGTCAAACATGACAACAATCGTGACACGCGCAAGGGTGACCAAGGCTTCAAACGAACTTGCCATATAAGCGATCAAGAAAGCCACTTTCCAAAGGCGTGTCCTGTTTTCTCAAGCGGCTGGAAGCCAGCCTAAAGGCACTGTAGCGACTGCGACAAAAGATATAGGGTCGCGATCAGCACGTGGCAAGTGGGCACCAAGTGGAGAAATCTCGCGTCGAGATGCAGCTTGTGGCGTGTGTTTGGGAGTATCGTGTGTGTTTTTGTGACCAAGTCGGTGCTTGGTCCACCGCACTAGCATGACACCTTTCAAACGTGCCAGACGTGCCAGACGTGGCGAGTAGGCGTCTTGATGGGCTCGAGATGTGCACGTGGCAAGTGGGTCCCAAGTGGATAAATCTCGCATGAAAAATATCATGACAACTCTCGGTTAGAGGCTGCCTATGCTGGTTTCCCATAAGCTTATGCAAATCCGTTGCATTAAGTTCGAAAGAGAAAGCGAGATAAATCTTTGTAATTTTTTTCTCATACATGCGTCCTGTTCTACACCATCTTTCAATCATCTGCCATCTCCCTGTAGTAATAGAGCAGATGCTGCCGTATACTTGTCAGACTGCAATCAACGCAACATGGTCTACACATCGACTCGACGGCTTTCGACATATTTAATCGCATGAACTATCCATCCTCCATCATAAAGCCACTGTTTGCGATTCTCTGACAAGGACTAGGTTGCATGATATCTTCGAGCAGAGCAAGTGAACAAGTGACTCCGCCGCCAACCTCGAACCGTCTGGATACGGATGAGTTTGTCGTATGATATTGTCTGGACATTAAATAGAGACACGACAAATCGATATAATAAAAGTGAAAGTATGTTGTGTGTCTGTGCACTTTTGATGTCCGTCGGGTAGCGCCAAATACATTGGACAAAACAACCCCCTTTCACTATTCAAATTTTCTTTGGATAAAATATTAGAGAGTTTTCGGTCGGCTAAATTTTGAGATTAGTTTGAGATTCTTGATCGAAAGTCAAAACTCGAATTTCAGTATTTTCGGTTCAAAACACAGTTTGAAATTTCACCTTTCTTTGTGATTTCGGACCGTCTCGAGTTGAGATTTTTCGCCGGACAACAAGGGGTCAAAGGATGCAATTGTCTGGCAGTCGGAAGCTTGCCCGTTCAAGCTATCATGTCGAACGCTGGCATAACTGAGTGCGTCGCTGAAGCTATGCGCCGGTGCGAGCGAGACATAGACGAATTCTTATACATCATGGAAGTCAAGGAATCATCGACCGCAGAGGTCTCTCGTCACACGTTCCAACGTCTTTGATTGGTTAAATGAGAATCTCAAGTCGAATTAAATTTCAACTTAAATGTCAAAAATCTCGAAATGACTTCGAGATTATTCAAATCCCGAGAATAAGTTCTTGAAGGAATATCATGTTTTAGAGGAAAGTCAAAATCTCAAGTTGAAATTTCGTTGTCCGAAAACTCTCTATTGACTTTCAACCAAGATTTCATGTAAAGATAATTCTGAACATTCGACAATTCCATCCGACAACACTGGGATTGGTAGAAATATTTTGATGCGACCAAACTCACATTCAAGACATCCTGGTCAAGGTATACTGAAGATGGACCGACCACCTTCGCCAAGCAGGGACTGTTGATGTTGTGCCAACGACATGAGCTTCGCATAGCGTAGTCATGCTTATTCGCTTGTTCCGTGTGAAAAATCGACGCGCTATATACTACGATTTGTAGCTTGTCATGTTGTCGAGCAGCACATCAGTGGTGTGCAAGCCCAAACATTTTCAAACTCTCTAGCTGGGAAAAGAACTCTAAATGTGAAAGACGTAGTGGAAAAGAGATGCATATTCATGATTATAGTCTTCCATCTCGCTCTCTTTTGCGAATATTTCTCAACAAACTCGAGATGCTGCCGGTGTGGCCAGCATTTGCAGCTTCCCGGTCAAGGTGCTAAAGATGGACCGACTAACATCGGCACACTGGGAATGGATATGTTTGTGCCAACGACATGAGTTTTACTTTGCGTGGTCATACCAAATTCGCTTGTTCAGTGTACTAAAACGACACTTGACACATGAATCATGACATGCAGCTTATCAAGTTGTCGAAACGCATCGCATAGTCAGTGTTGTGCATGCCCAAACGTTTCCAAATTCTCTGGCAATACTGTAGCTGCAACAGAAGTGATCCAAAAATGTATTTACACGATTAAAGTCTTCCATCTCTCTTTCTTTTGCGAATCTCTCTCAACAAACTCGAGTAGCTACTGGTGTGGCCAGATAAGCAGCTTCAAATTGCTCCAGATTGGGATATTTTGCAAACACTTGACCCAACGTGTGCCTCTCTGAATAACGTTTGCGATCTATCTTGATCATTTCACGAGAGAAATCTTTGACAGGTACGAACAACCCCTGCTTTGGATTTGCAGAAAACCATTGGCTCCACGCATCACTGGCATTCCTTGCCGTGGGAATGCCTTTGGGAGTCACATACTCTTTGATTGATGACTGATGGCGCACTCTGGCCTCAGTGGCCTTGCCAAATCTTGCACTCATTTCTTCACGTATACAATTTCGGATCTCATCAAGTAGAAATTCCCAGTTCTCAAGCATCCCAATAGGATTCACAACACCACTGTGGCTTGGAGGCTTCATCCGAAGGAGGTTGCGAGGGTCTATTTTGTCGCTGATACTTTTAGTCACTAGATATTCACAACAAGTCTTAGCATCCTCCCATCTGCACCAAGCCATGAGCTCTCTGAAATTGAATTTGCGCTCGGTTGAGTCAAACACTCTATAAAAGCAGCCTCCACGTATACTATGAAGTGAAATTCCAATTGGCAGGGTAGGAGATCTTTCTACGACACCCTGAACGAGTCGGCGAAGGAAATTTTGGTCAAGCGGCTTAAACCAATCCAATTTTACACCACCGTCTTGCAGTAATGATTATGGTGGGAACACAAAAGAGTCCCTTGAAATGTTCATATGATGAGTAGCTCGGATGCGGTCAATGTAACCATCATATAAAGCACATATGCGCAAGCAAGGGTAGTGATTCTCGTCAATCAAATGGTAGATTTGACATTCGTTTTCGACACTGGCCTTTTTGTGCCAGCGCAGACGGATCGACACATACTTCCCATGCTCGTCTTTTCCAAAAGCAATATCATTCCACTTTAACGCGAGCACTTCGCTGATACGGAAGCAGCCAAGGAAACAAGAAGACAGCAAAAATTGCACCATGGAGCCACATAGGGATTAAAATCAGCAAACGAATTCATGATCGTTGAAAATTCATGGACAGTCAGAGGGTGTGCCTTTTTTTCTTCGTCAATGTTGTTGAGTCTATTAAATTTCTGCAGCCCAACCACGTAGCGTTTAGCTAGTATGTCCTGTGCAGGGTTGGGATGTACATTGTGTTGGTTGAAGTATGAAACCAAAGCTGTTTTGGCTGCGTCGACTATACGGGCCTTTCTGCCCAAAGAGTAAAGATGGTGGAAAAAATCCGTGCAATCGTTGACAGTCGCAAGCACTGGGTTAAGTCCATCTTTTTGGGTGACACAGTAAGCTTCAAACTGTCGTTGATACGTGGAATAAGCCCGCCGCGTGGAGGCACCCTGGAATGCGTCCTGGATGACCTTCTTGGATGGGACTTCTGGCATGGAAATGGACACTCCCTTGTCTGGCTCACGATTTTATCCAATTAAACTGCGTATATGCTATATATGAGACCCCGGCAGACAAAATGATGCTTATGGGGTTTTGTTGAAGTTCGAGTTAGCTACGCAGTGCGATAGAGCATTGTTTCAGCTGCATTTAGATGGTCTAAGACCTCCAGAAGTCGTAGTGGTTACGAAGATATCGCCTTCGGCGTGACCGCCATGCCACAATTTTCAATTTTGTCGAAATTTTTTTCCTTACACCATTGGATAATATTCGGCATGGGCTATCGAATACTGGCATCCGATTGGCTTGAAACGCACTGGAAGATGCTCAAACACAGAAAATAGATTTTTAACCGGATTATCCGGAAAATATTTTGACGAAATTTTGGATGAAATTGTCTTCGCTAGAGCTGTCGAGTCATCCAATATTCACTCTCGTCCGAGCCTTCAGCACACCAGGCCGACCCATTGCCACCTTGATCTCTCATTTTGTTCTTTTGTCTGGAATATAATGATTTCTGTAGTTAATGTCCATTTCTTTCTATGGCCATTTCTCAAAAGAAGTGGATGAGGAAAACAGAGTGGTACTCCGGCTTCAAAGTTGATTTTCTCAAAAGTCGAAAAATGGCCTATGAATCGTTTTGTTTGCCGGGGTCTCATATTAGGGATATGTGTCGTGTACGACAGTTTCCTCGTCCAATCAAAGTCGGAGAAAATCAAATCAGCCAAGAAATTGCATTTATAGTGTCGGTTGTCCAATCACCGAACAGAAAATTGTCGGTTTTGAGTCGTATGCAAAGTACATGTAGGGCTTCGCTCGAAATCTCAAGAGCCTCACCGGAAAAAGCTTGGACAGACTGCAGCTGCTTTATCATTATTCAGCTGGATAGGAGTCATATTTTGTTTTCTCATCAAACTCTTGGCGAAGACGGGAAGGGTAACGTAAGAAAATCAAAACGTTTTTATTAGACACAGATACCAAAACTACAGGACAGTAAACATCAATTGACGACGAAATCTTATTTTAAGATAAAAAGCCTCTAAAAATCTCGGAAAAATTAGAAACATGTCGCAATACTTCAGTGTTTGCAAAAAATATCTGGGATATTAAGGCTTATTTAGCAAATCGTATTATTGTGCTTTGCAACCTGTGTGGCAGCTGTTTTAAACCCTTAATTGGGTGTGAGATACGAGCTAAATCTGCCCACAGAATTATAATTGTGTAACAGAATAGTCCTTAGTCGGCCTTGAAAAATGGCATGTTGAGTGATAAAATTAGATTAACATGACGATGGTTCACAGGGAAAGACTCTTCATATCCAAGAAAACCTCAGGCATCAGCGAAGGTGCTCGTACCTTCTCTCTGTCAAGGTAGTTAAACCTGTGCGCCATGTCGAAACAAATCAACAAGAGTCATGCCATTTATAAGCTCTAGTTCGAGCATAATTATTGCAATTCCCCCAGAATGCCACTTTGTTGGCTGCAAATTGACGGAGTTGTGTAAATCCTTAAAAAACCGTTATTCATATCTTTGTATTGGGTAAAATTAGGTCATCATATTATATATAAACGACAAATATCCGACACTTCCGAATTAATGATTGGTTCGTACGACAATTTACGATCACTCATTGGTCGTTGATTGGGCGATGGGTGCAACATAACACAAACATATCAAAGTACATGAATGTAAATTTTTTGATTGGCTCAGGCAATCCTACCTCACAAGAGAATTTGTTGATTGAGAGGGATGAGTCGACTGATTAGAGAGGTTGCGAAAATTGACTTTTTCTTGTAATTTCCTCCAATTTTATTACAAGAATTTTTCTTGTTGCAAGCGTTTGCGAAAAGTAGAAATTTCTTCAAGCTGTAGTCACTCTTGATCCTCACAATCAGAGAGTGTACTACGAACGTTGTTGAGTGACTCCAGTGAAAATATGTGTGTATATTTGGTTTTCCACTTCACACTGTGGCAAGTTGAGAAGCACACCTTGATGAATCATGCCAGTGCTGTGTGTCAGTCAGGAAAGGACTGTCTGGTACTTTTTTCCTATTGGTCGATGCAGTTTCCTGGATGCTGATTGGCTTATTCTTCAAGAAAATATTTTTGCTTGTAGTTCTCATTTACAGGCATTTTTGATCCACCATTTGCGACATTTTTCTTGTAAAGTTCTTACAAGAAAAATTTACAAGAAAAAGTCAATTTTCGCAACCTCTCTATTGCCCCAAAGCCACCTGTGCCACCAAATGAAACGATTCATGCATCCTTCTTAAGTAGCTCCACCCATCGACAGTACAAGACCTATCAGACTCAGTTCGAAGATTTTTGTTTGAATCACAAGAATGGTCTGAGCGGCACTGCTGCCACCCCAGATGACTGTACTGACTTTCTTCATTACTTGTTCGAAAATGGCCGAAAGTCCCGAACAATCGATGCAGCTAAAAATGCTTTGGTCTCTTTTTACAAGCAAAAACGAATTACTCCAAATCCAGCTCAAGGCATCACCACAAAACAGTACGTGGTTGGACTCCAAAAGTACAACAGACGCAATGATTTTGAGGATGAAAAAAAGGCTTATCCACTCTCTGTATTTGAGTTGTCAACTATTATGAATTCCTTTGCGAACGTGGATCCATTTGTTGTTGCCATGTACAGACTGCTCTTTTGTGGATGTTATCTTGGATGCTTCAGGATTAGTGAAATGCTTGGTTTAAAATGGAGTGATGTGTCCCATGTGAAGGATGAATCGGGCGAATATCTCTTCGTCCGTTTACGTTTACATATCCTTTTCGAGATAAAAATCCCATTTTCCCAAAAATTGTACTTAGGTATTCGATTTAAATTATATTGATTTTTCTATTAATTTTATTTCGCGATTTTCACAAAATACACGCCAAATCGTATTTCGGTCGAGATACGATTGACATAGCCAATCAAAGCATGAAGAAATGGTGAAAATGAGTGAACTGACAAGATTGAATTCACAGAGGGCATAAAGCTCAGAGGGCATAAAGCTCATTGCAGAGCCAATCCAGTATGAAGAGAGTAAATACAAGGAGGAACATTTATATCTTAATTCTTGGGAGGAAGTACCAGTTGAAAAGTGCTCCAAGGTTTTATATAATCACTCAACGTTCATGAATTGACCTAGGCGTGAAACTTGTAGAGTAATGATGGTTAACGAGGTGATTCTAGGGGTCACAGAAGCCCCGGAATTTTCACATCAGTTACACTGCGACGTTATAAGCAATGCGGATATGATCTATCAAGAAAGACGAAACTATGTCTCTAGATATATAAGTCTTTGGATAAGATAATGAACTTTTTAACATGAAATGGAGCTCGTGGAATGAAAATAACCTTCAAGTCTATACATGCAGAACGTGATACCATAAAATGGGACACGAAAAATCGACGAAGTGGTAATTTTGTCGCATCGCATGAGACGTGTAAACCACGCGATAGCATAGTAATTTGAGCCGCTGAAAACACAAAATGATATTCTTTCATTGAATAGAAACATCTTGGTGGATGTAGCCTCGAACTTAGTTCTGTCGCCTCAGGAATTTCACTTCAAATGGTCATCGTTCGATGAAAGTACCAGCGCGATCACTATTATCCAATTGACACAAGGTAAAGTATATAAAACGAAATCATTGGTTAAAAAGATGGAATATCTTCACCGAGATTCGATTTCCGATGACCAAGTCATTTTTCTTGGGCTCGGCATACGTAAATATGTCGATACACTCCCTCGTCGCTGAACTTATCTGTCTGACATGATCCTAAATCTGTCGTCACACGCCTTTAAATTAAGGAAACAGCCAGTCACCATACAAGGAGTTACATCGCCAACAGAGACACATCAGCAGGGACCAGCAAAAATCACCAATCGTAATCCAGAAGCAAACAAGCACTTCAACTTGACATATAATTTTATAGAGGTGTGGAAAAAATAAAAAACGGGACCTGTCAAACTTTTTACCAGCCAATTGTCGTTGCTCAACCGCTTTGGTCAAGGTCAAGGTCTCAGGTGTGGCCCGCCGCTGGATAAACATCTTGTCGATATGACCGACAGCACGATATCTGGTACAAACACATGGTTACTGGTAAGTCCTCTATGAATTCCATCTACTAAGTCAATGTAGGGTGAGCTGTCGCAAGTGGAGTACAGAGTGTTTTCTACAGCTTCCATGACTGAGTCACGGTCGCTTCAATCCCGGGTGCAGAACCTCATGTCTTCGTCACTGGCGCGATCTATACCACTAGCCACCTCATGTTTAAATGGCTCTGTCTATCTCTTCTTGATAAATACAGACGCTGGAATGGACGATTGCTTTCCTTCGTTATCCATCGAGTTTGACCACGCCAGTAAGACTTCGTCGACAAGCACGATATAGTCAGCAATGTATAGGTGTCGCCCACGGAAAGTGGATTCGCAATGGCGACGCCTTAGAAAGCAAGCTTTTGGGCATGCTCCAAATAGCAATCGAGACGCAAGTCGAGGAATGGCTTCTTCAACATTCCCAAACCCAATTGAATGGAACCCGCCGATCAAAATCTATTGGAGCTGCAATTGGTCATGAATTTCGTCGCGAAAACGGATATTTGATTGTGAATGAACCGCATTTTGAATTCCGATCTTTGTCATCAAACCGATCCGATAATTGGCAAACGTTTGAGGACAACCATGTTCCCAAAACTATGTTCTACCCTCGAGTTTCACTCTCCAAGTCATCAGAGCTGCTTGTCTACTTCATTGCGCACACATTGATTCAAGAAAACACTGTCGAAATTGGCGAATTTAGCTCTGCCTCATTAATGAGATTGCATGGATTATCATCCTTGATCGATGATAAAGTCGACACTTGGGCAGTCCTCGATACGGAGGTTAATCAAAGCAACGTCTATCCTCGTCTTGTCGAAATGAAGAAGAGCAAACTCAAGAGACACCGAGAGGACATAAGCTATGTACCCGACATGAAAGAGGTGGACGACATGAAAGATAAGGACGACGGAGAAGATGATGAAAAAGACGACGAGGAAGAAGGGCAGGAAACGCCTGAAGTAAAGGTACAAACGTGTTGCGAAGACGCCGATTTAATTTTTTTAGAGAGTGATTCAAGGACAAAGTGGCCTTGATGAAGTAATCATCTCACCCTCTGTATATATCTGAATATCACCTAGGAATCGATTGTCCCCATTGCGCCAGACCTTGCATCAGTTGATCTTGAAGTATGTGTCGAATTTCCCTCCGAATCTGGCTGCACAGCCCAAAAGTTCAGTAGTAGCAAAAAAATCCAGCAATATATCAGAAAAGAGAAAGTGAGAAAGAAAATGAAGCTTAACAAAACCAAGGACCCTCTCTCAGTACTCTCCCGCGTGAAGGTTGTAGACGACGGTTTCAAAGACGAAAACGCATTCTTTCCGCTCCCTGGAACCACTACCCTGAGACCTCTGAACTTAAACATACAAGCGCTGGAATGGCTCTCGCACAAGGTCAGTTCTGAGATGCTAGGATCGGCATGGAATGCTGCAATCATCACTCAAAAGAAATCGTCATCGGTGTCTATTCATGAAAAAGTAAGTGGCACCCCGCTATCTATTCGACATCTGGATGTTTCTTCGAATCTCAAGTCTACGAATTTCCACGCTCTTTTAAATGTGACGAATGACGAGGAAAGTACGCAAATCCATGACCAACCAGCTCATGACGAATCCAATGAAATAATAAAAGGACTGCACGTATTAAGCAGAGATGCTTTGGTTTCCTGGAACAATGTCGATGGAAAAGTCGAGAACAGTCTTGTGAAGAGCCCATTATCTAACTTTGCGCGTCAAAATTTATCATCAAGATTGGCGCCACACTTACAGTCACTTTCTCGTTTTTACAAGCAAGCTTCATCAAATTCAGAGTGGTTAAATGTAAAGGATTATTTTGTGCAATGGGCTGATGAACCTCCTCCTGAAACACAAAAACAAGTAAGCTATTTATGCCTTCGTATATTGACTAACTCGTTATTGCATCATCGAAGGAGCACAACACACCAGAATTCGTTGCATCAACAGCATCTTCTCCAACTCAATTTTCACCATCTTTACTACCTGAGTGGTCACTAAGATTTTTCCAACCCAGAGGAGGACCGAAGCACATTGAGTATGCCGTCATATGCCCACAATCACCATCTGGATGGCTGCCATCGTTAATCACGCGATTCTTGAAATCTATTCAATCATGTTTTTTGAATTGCTCATTGGGACAATTTACGCCACTTGATTTAAGTTCTGTTGAGTATTGTGAAGAGAATTGTTCGTTCGAACTCGATAAATCAATGATTTATATAAGCAAATCAGACGACAAAAACGACCCATTTCAATCATATCGAAGTGCAGCGTTATTTATTCGTCGATTTTTTCACCAAATAATGCAAAGCGACAGTTCAACTACCCAACCTTCAGCCAAAGTTGTCTATGTCGTTGTCCCATTTGGCAAATCAAATACCAAGAACCTACCACGTCTTTTCGGAGCTCTAGCTCGAGGTCTCCAAGGCGATGACGCATCGATGAACTCTGTTGATGACGTCGTATTCGAAGCCATTTTCATCGAAGACTTAATCAATACTTGTGTAAACGTAAATCCTCAAGAATTTCGCGAGAGTTCTTTTACACTATATGACAAAATTCCCTTGACTAGTCGTCCGACTTCGCAAGAAAGAAATGACAAGAGCCTTTACATAACAAAAAGAATGTTCCATTTGACAGGAAATAATCAATTCGCCTGGTGCCTGGGGTACGCTTTGTCGAATGGCTGGTTATTGGTGTCTCTTGTCAATGCGACTGGAAGTTTTGTGGCATCCGATGCCGTGTTTATTGATGCAACTGAACTTCGACCCTCAGAGATTAAAATTTTGCTTGGGTATGTTTCCGATTTTATTAGTTTGGCTGGAGAAGAATCAAGTGCCTCGACATCTCTCGTTATAACAAAATTGGGATCTATTTCACCGACTGAAGAAGCTACTTGGTTAAATTCATGGAACGACAAATCCATAATTGATTCGTTCACAAATTTGTCATTGAAAATATCATTGGTATCTGCTGCAATCCATAAAGATCTTCAGTGGCAGAAAAGTGGAGCATTTTCTTTGGCTTGTAACAATGCTGGTATTTTGTTCCCGACAACACAGCAAGTCACAAGTATGTTTTGTCCTCAATCATGTCTTATTAACAGTGGTAGATGCTAATCGAGCGTTCATGCCATCAGTGACAAACTTCGAAATGAAGTTGGATGAACCCCATGCGGTATTCTTCAGAATAGTGGCAGTGTGGGAGCAAAGTGGCGATCGAGTTGAAGTTGATGCCAAATTTATTGTTGACATGCTCTCACAATTTCACGACCATACATGGCTAACCATCCATCCGACCACTTCACTACGGCAATCTTCATACCCCATTCATCTTGCCATCGTGGATCGAATGGTCAATATTATAGAGACGATAAGCTGAGTGTGATGAAGAACTTCTGTTAACAGAAACGATGCACTTCTATTGTACTGTCATGCTGCGCCTAATGGAAACATGAGTTGATTTTATTGTCCTTAATAGCATCATCTCTCGATTCACTTACTCTTTGAACTAGTAATAGTCATCACCAAAGCGAATGAAACATTAGTAAAACATTTGAATTTGCAGTTAAACACTGGCACGCTTAGAACAAGTGCGACTTTCTCAATTCAGAGTACTTCCTGTACAAGAAGAATGCTCCACCAAGAAGTCCGATGGAGACGAGAGCAAAAGGTGTCTTCCAACCACTTGCAACAGCGACTTTGTTGGAAAGCTCGGCGTGGGCTTCGTTTTGAAGAGCGTTCGCAACGGAGTCGATACGGGAATCCACAGTATTCATCATATAATTCTCGATACGCGCGTTCAGATCCAAAAGCTTCTCATGGATTTCAACTTCGCGAGTCTTCACCTTTTGGATATTTTTTGTCGTTCGTTCTTTCAGCGCGACCACTTGGTGCTCAATATCGACTTTCGCATTGTCGAGTGCTTTCTCGAGAATAATTAGTTTGCAGGAGTTGTCACAATGCTCGCTCTTCAAGACATCGTGGTGCTCTTTTGAGTAGTTGTTCCAGTAGACTTCGGAGTCGGTTAATTGCATCTGAATGTCATCAGATTCAGAGAAACTGTAGAAGCTCAACACGTCGTGGTTGTCAGCAAGACCACCAGTGGATCCCGTAATTCCCACCGTGGCGCCGCGCAACCAGTCAAATGACAACGGCAGGATTCCTTCGTAGCAAGGTTTCCACACAGCAGTAGCTTCTTCATCGACTTCGAGCTTCAGAGTGTTGCCAACAATGACTAGACGGAGGCGCGACGAGCTGAACACAGGATCGAATTTTGCGCTCTCTTCATGATAACGAAAGGCTGCATCACATCCGATTTTGGTTTCTTCTTGAAGGACTTCCAATGTCTTCGTACCATCATTCACTTGAACCGTCACGTCCTTGTGACCGCCTTTGTGATCGTGATTCACAAATGTGTCAATGATGATCCCAACGCCTTTAAAATCTGCCGTAAAGCCGTGATTGTCGCCTTGTACATGGGAACATTTGTTGGTCAACCAGAGCCCAATGCCATCACCGAACCATTTCTTGCCTTGCCCAGAGATACGAAATTGCAGCACAGCTGAAAAGGTATCTCGCTCGAGGGGGACATTGTTCCACACATACCCTCGCTTGCTTTGGCGATCAGGAGTCAATCGAATGAAGCTCTTCAGCACTTCGGTAGAGCCCCCATGTGACCACGTGCTGTTGATAATTCGCGTACCGGATGAGTCAACCAGCTTGAATGGACCACCGAAGGAGTGTTGCTCCAATTTCTCACCGAAGACAATGTTCGTAGCCAAGAGCGCGACAGCACCAAGCACTTTCATCATCGTAGTCTGGGCAAAACCAATTGTGGTAAACGCTTCATATCAAACGAAAGGCAATTGTATTGTACTTCAATGTTCCGAGTGTACGTTGCATTCAATACATAAAAGACAATAATGTACAAGCAGTACATACAGTACATTCAAATCAGATCAATGTATTTATAGCTGCCGGAAGCAGATTGCTCCATCTCTTCCATGCACGTCCTCGATCGTCTCGTTAGTGCATCCAAGCATATATAAGGCGACAGCTTCACAGAAAAGACCGCCCAAAAGATTTTCAGGATTCGGTTGATATGAAGTAAAGCAAGATTTCAATGCAATATTTTGCTTAATTCCCCCAGCTTTCTATCATTTCAACAGTTCATCGGGGCCTTCAAAGTGAGATTAGCCGATAGACGGGATGCTCTCAGCATCGTTGTTGCCTCTGGATCAATCGAATGCTCTGCCTTGTTCTCATTGACAAGCTACACATGCCACGTGTCTGTTACATACTATAGAGCTCATCGCATGCGCCACGTGGACAGGAGTCACTTGATATTAATTATCGTTGACTAATTATCAGATTTGCTTGTTTTTCAACAGGTTATTATTTTAAAAAGTATACCATATTTAAGGATGGTATATTTTTGTATGGCATTTCGCATAATTCAATACGGGAGGTGAACCCTGCTGGAAAGGTACCAAGATGACGTCATGGATGAAGCTCGTGGCGTGCGCAGCCCTGATAGCAACTGTCAGCATTGCAGAGCCTCTTTATAGTCTGTCGTTTGATGGCCCATTTGACAAGATTGACAGCAATGACCAACGATACATCAATGGCTCATGGATTTACGGTGGATCGGCTGAAGTGAAGAAAAATTTCATTCGCCTGACAACGGATCGCCAAAACAAGAAGGGATACATTTGGAACAATGAACTTGTAGATCGTGATACATTTGTGACTGTGCTCACGTTTCGCATCTCGGGTCAAGGCAAAAAGTGGTTTGGCGACGGTATTGGGCTTTGGTTGACCAACAGCCAAAACTACGTTTACGGTGACAACCACGGATTTACTTCGGATTTCACTGGCGTCGGCATTATCATGGACACGTTCGTCAACCCTGATCACAAAGGTGGCCACAAGGACATTTCCATTCAAATTAACGATGGCACAAAATCCTTGCAACAACTCAATGACGAGCAAAAGATCGGATGCGATGCTGCTCTTCGCTACCATGAAGAAAGTGCTAACTTCAGTCCTGCCCACAGCGCTTCAAGAATCAAAGTGAAGGTTGTCCAACGTACTTTGACCATTGACGTTGATGAGAAGAGTACTGGACAGTGGAAGCGATGCTACGAAGTCAATGTTCCGTTCTCGGCAGACTGGTTGAAAACAGCAACCCTGGGAATTACTGCTGCAACTGGTGGTGTCGCTGACAATCATGACATTTTGCGTTTATTGACTTTCGAAGATGTGAACGACAAGGACATTGCCGAAGCTGATTCTGCCACTCTTGTGCAAAACATGTCAAAAGACTACCGAAAGTGGCTGGACGAACCGTCCTGCCATACGGACTGCCGAGTTGCCGTCCTCACGAAACAAATTGAAAATTTCCGTATTGAGTCTGAGCATATTTTGACGGATTTGAAGGAGAAAACTGCCCATACGATTGGTAAGCTTCGCGAACAAGAACAAGTCAACGAAAACAAGCTCGAAAAAATTTACCAGCGTATTATCTCCATAGTAGATTCGACCGTCCAAAACAAAATTGCAAACACAGCCAATCAAGTCAAGACGAAAATTGACGAAAAGGTCAAAAACGCCTCGATTGGCGGTGGATGGAAAGTTCCATTTGTTATCCTTCTCATTATTCTGGCCGTAGCTTTGGGTCTTGCGTATCAAAAGTACCAAGCATTACGAAAGAGTCATCTATTGTAGCGGATACGGCGGAAATCTGTTCAATGTTCACATACTACAATAAAACTGTGTACGACATTTCTCGACTTCATTGTGTCCCATTCGTCGTTGCTGACTAACATTATTCTAATTATAAATCAACATACGCTCATTTAGATAGACCGGAGCCTGTAGTGACTTGACTACATACATATACGTAGTGGATGGTAATTCAGTTCAAGAAAAGGTTGTGGTTGGTGCCATCTAGACATCTTCAATACGAGCTAAATTTTCACGGGGACAATCGTTCGAAGTTGATAAAGAGGTCGATTTTGTCCTGGAAACATACTGTCTAATTGCATTCAGACTGTTTTCATCATTAACACAGCAACCCCCATGAAATATCTGTCTCCATAAATATCAATATTTCTATCTGGCCAGTAGCCTCGCTAAATCGACTTAGCACCTTTAGAGAACCCCCCAAACGAGTTTCATATATTATATAAGATTACACTAGAAGCCATCGTCGTTACTTTCGTCGTTGGCCTCTTCACTGTGATTTGGAAATGTGTTGGTTCCAAAGAAGTCTGAAATACCTTCGTTTTCGTCTAAATTGAAACAAAAATCTGGATCTGCTTTCAGGGGTGCCAACTTGAACAAGCCAGAGTCAAAATCCGAGTCGTAGCCACTGAGACCTGCATCTGATGCACCGATATGACTGGATTCGATAGCTTCTTTCTTGACACTTGGCTCGCTGTCTCCTCCAATAGTGGACGCTTGACTGACCAAATATACGTCCACGGGACCTTCGTTGCTCTTCAAGAAGATCTGAAACCTTCGACTGCCAGGCGGCATCCCTTCATCTGGATCAGGCACTTCCAAAGTTGTCCCGGGCGGTGCTTTTACCGCCATGATACTCTGCTCTGCCAGTGACGTCAATGCACGGATGTCTTCATGTGAGATATAACTGAGACTTCCGTTTGGATTCGCATCGTCTATGCCTTCCTCATTGAGTTGCTTGACACTAATTGACATATGACGCATGTAATGCTCCAACAACTTTTCCTCTTCAGCAAGTTTATGCATCTCGTCTTTCAACTTGTCAGCTTCTTCCCCATGAGTCAAATTGGACGATATTTCTTCCTTCTCTGATTCCGAATCGTCATGGCTCTCATTTCTTGTTGTACTTCCACCCGCACCACCTTTCCAATGGATATTGTTCTTGCTCGTCTTTTCAATCAAGCCGATGCCCTCCAACACATTTGTGATGTCGTATATTCGCCGTTTCTGAACGCCCAACGACAAAGCAGCTTGATTCAAATCCAAATTACCGTCAGCAGCATTTTGAATCAGGGCGACAAACTTCTTTGTGAGCAAACCTAAGGAGCTGTCATAACGAGTCCCTGGCGAGGACGATGTCTTCGGCGTTGCACCCGCCGGTCCATCCACTTTCAACTTCGAGTGGAGGAGCGCATTGCTCCGATCCATGGCCATGCCGTGCAATGCTACTTGAGGTCGTTTCAAATAAGGGTTGATTGGCATGTACATTGGGAGTCCCATGTACATGGCAGGAACACTGGAGTTCAATGGCGTTGACGCATTTTTCGCTGCTTCTGTCGATACGACAAGATTAGGCTTTGATGCAACCGAACCCGCAGGTACTTTAGCTTTCGTCTTGGCTTTTGCACTGCTTAATCCAGCACCGCCAGTGCTATTCCTTGGCCTCTTTTGGGGTGGAGTCGGCGTCTCCATTGCCCCCAATCACAATGGAACTATCCTGCGCATCCAACTATCCGGATCATCCGGAAGGCATAACTAGCATGTCAACATGAACTGAAGAGCAGTTCATCGCATCGCTGAACAAGCATGACGAAAAATAAGTGCTCGGAATCAAGTCCTTGCGCTTAATGCTGCCATCACACAATATTAACCTCCTGCCCGGGCTTAGGCTTAAGGACTTTCACCTCGCCAGCAAAACGAAACGGTGGTATAATCTTAAAATAGAGTCACATGGACGGCAGCCGCCGACGAAGCATTAACCTGGAAGAAGATGACAATGAGCCCAAGAAAACACTGGAGCAAAAGGAGGTTATCTCGGCGCAGATGATTGGCGTGGTTCAAAGTCGTTTGAAATCGCTGCGAACAGTTGGTATGATGCCACAACCGCATTCGTTCCTGACGTGATGTGGTAGCCGAAAATCGAATGTATGGCCTCGAATGCGATCTCAAAGCGAATGTAGACCACTCGTCACGAGAGGTTACCACTATGAATGTCCATCACGCAACTAACAAATTAATGGAAGGTATCTGGCATCCCAGACCCATACGAAACGAGCAAAGTCGTCACGAATGGCAGACTAAGGACTGGAACCTTAGCCACAAGTGCAAGAAATCAACTCTTGATGGAAAGGCTATTTGGAAGCGATGAAAAAGCGAGAATGCGCAACGTACTATCTCCGTTGACTCAACCGCAATTGACACCATGACTAGAAAACAATGAAAAAGTCGAAAGCTGATATTTTAAAAACAGAAACGCGCAGAAATAAGCGTGCACAGTTGGAAAAACAACTACAAGTCAGCATTGAACGCCATGTTACTCGAACAGTCGACAGTGTATTGACGTCAATGGACAACAGATCAAATATTGAGCTGAATGCCAAGCTTCTAATTTCCCACACAATTGAGAAGATGCGGATAATTCAAGGCAAGAAAACATTCAAACGATTTGCATTGAACGATCTCTCTTGCACGCAATTTGAACTCATATTTTGGCTTGTATTTAGTCGGATTTTTCAGAGGGTAAACAAAGTTGATACACATCGCGCATATTCATTAATCTTTGCAATAGAATTCACACGACGAGCAAAATAGACTTATGGAATCGATTTGCTCTCAATACGTCAAGATGCTTTCAGCTCTTAGACTGAATAAAGACTTGATTTTTCGCATATACCCTTATGCTATAGCTGGGTCTGTTTGTAGCGGGTTTCATTACCTATTCCCTGGGTCCCGCCATTTGTACACCAATGACTTTAAGCATGAAGTATTAACAAAGTGCAGGCGCTCTAGAATCTTATTTTCGCTCTAGGTATTTGTCATAGTTTGTGAACTTTTGCTGGGATTAAAACTGTGTCCAATATCAGTTCAAATGACGAGACGCCAATACTTTCCAGAAGATTTACTGGAAGACATATCAGCCAAGATTAAATTCACCGAAAGTGAGCAATCCACACTTCCTACAAGTACTTTGACGAAGTCATTCAGCGAAATTACATTAGGAAATGTACGTCATGCCTGTTTTTGAGTATTTCCACTTAAAAATTAACTAGACGCAGAAGACAATGCGCGTTCATCAAGTGCGAACTTCGTTCAATGCTGCACAGCTTAGCCCCTTGATGAAGGAATATTTGGTGACGTCAAAAGACGGAATAAAGAAATCCTGTTATTTGCGTCGAACGACACCAGTGCCCCGATGTCTTGTAGGAGGTGAAGACACGTACAAGAAAACGTACGTAATTTTTAATGTGTATTTGGAAATAATCTAGGTTGTTTAGGAATGTAAAAAAAGATCAAACTGATTCCCTTGCACAACAAGCTTCGGAATTATATGATGAATATCGCCGCGATGTTATAAAATATCAAAAGGATGCCCAACATGCTATCAAACTGATTGACGAGGTGCTACATGATATATCCATGGTGATCTCAGTCTGACGTAGACGAAAGAGATTGTATTGAACGGAGGGAAAGCTGCTATTCGCGCTTACAAGTCAATATTGCATAGTCACTCAATGATAGAAGACGAAATGCATCTAGTGCCCCAATAATTTAAATGTACAAGCCTGCAAAATTTGCTTGATACCAGTAATTGCTAAACAAAATCTTCTTTGTCCGAGGCCAACATTTTCTTGTACTGAAAAATATCATTTACTATGATCGGGGCACTATCGCCATCACAGAGCGATTCCAGGGGGACGTGAGGTGCTTTATGGTTTTGTCCAAGCACGTGCACACGTAATTTCTTTGCTTTGCCCAAGTCCAGTATCCAGTCTTCGTATCTTCTGCACAACTCGTCTTTGGTTACAGTATTCAAAGCTTTGAGAAACAAGTGGTTTGAATGAAACTCAAAGCGGTTAGAGGTAATTTCATGCCATGTGCGATGTGCGTCTTCGCTGAGAGTCGTTGGCCGAGTTTTCCAATAGGCCCTGCGAGACTCCACATGACTTTCGAACTCAACATTAGTCATTTCAGTTAGAAATGCTGGGAATTCGTGAAGTAGAAAGTGATCGATACGCATTGCTACGTGGCTCAGTGAATACTTCGACGATTGGACAACAATACTAAAACCCAGCATTCCGTGAGTATTGCGAACATAGCAAGAGACATCATATCCTAATTGCTGACGGGATCTCAAGCTTCCATACAAAGGCACCTGCATAATTTGTTGAAGTAGATTTGCATAAGCGTTTGACTCAACATCTCGCTTGCCAAATTGATAATAAACCTCAGCCACGTTGTTCACCTCGTCGACATGTTGACTAGATTGTCTTATGAGCAGGCCTTTTCCCGGATTTACAGGCAGAGATGTTACAACTTGTGAAGCCTCTGCTGGCTCGTGGCCGCATGTAGTGATACACACTTGAGACACCGCCGATAGTTGTCGCTGGACACCACTTATTATGGCCTGAGCAGATGGCATATCAATATTTCCATGGAATAGCCCAGACATGCAAGTATCAAACCAGAGGTCATTTCCGATGAAGTCAACAAAGGACTCCACAGTAATGCTCTCAACAGCAGATATTATGTCTTCAAGTCGGAACGATTTTTGCTCCAGCAAGAGCAAACGCAAGTATCGAGCTTTGTCCAGTGGATCATTGTGTCGATTTTTTAGCTTTCCGAGCAATTCTTGTTTCATACAGCTGAAGCTTAAATGATCAGTTAAATTCATCGTCAGAGCGCCAAAAATTGTGCAAATCAGATCAGGGATATGTTGGCTGAAGCCACAGCACATAATTTCGAAGCCGTCATCTTCAGCTTGCACACGAAAGTCCATTTCTGCAGAAGTGGCAAGATAGTGCTGCTCCTTCAGTGATTCCTGCAGTGATAGACAATATAGTAAGACGCAAGCATGATGATGTAAGTCGCTATGCATCATAGGTAGAACAATTTTGAAATGGGCATTTGTTTTTGGGCCAAAGGAAATATCAGGTTTGATCCAAAATTTGGACGTTCCAGGTATTAGAAGTGGCTCACTAATGGTTTTATCCACTTTCAAGTGAAAATCAGTTGGTATATAAGGATTTCTCGGCGGCCAGTGTGCTTGAGATGCAGTGGAATGCATCCATCTGTTTAGAACTTGACAATACACGTCCCGGCACGCGAATTTCACGCCAGTCCAAGGTTCCTTTACAAGTAAGAAAAAAGTGCGTCAATAAATCCTACCATCGTCCACGGCCGGTTATCACGAAAGCCACTTGACACTAATACAACCCGGGCATTATTTGGTCTAAAATACGGCAACAAATATTTTACAAGTGATGGCTGGAATTGACCCTGAAAGAGCGACGCCCGCAGAATATCTTCGGGCTTAACAGCCAACCGAGACTGTAATAGCCGAGAGTACTCCTTACAGGCAAACAATGGTTCTAGAGGTTCATTGTACTGATGTGCAAGTTGTGATGTTAGCTCAAACTCCTCAAAAATCCAATTGGGTAAACTCCTTGATTCCTGTAGCATCGCCAAATGTTCAAACACAACAGTTGAAACGTCAACCCAGTGATTTAATCCCTCAAAGGTCAACGTCACTTGGATTTCAAACAAGCATCCGTACGACCCAAATTCATATCCATCCGTCTCTGACGTCCCAGCGATAATATTCGTCGCCCACCCGCTTTTTCCCAACTACGTTGAAGAGTTTAATCATCTCTCGAAAATTAATGCCTTACCCGCGATTTCAATGAGCCAGCACATTTATTGCTGACAACGTATCGAATGTATTCGGTTGGCTTCTGGTTATGGAGCCCAACCTGCGGTGGTAATGAGAAGTATATGTGTAGCATGTGGACATCTTGCAAAGGAATAAGTTTGATCAACTTAGGAGCCGAGTCTGGAAATGGAGAGCCAAATTGTTTGTAGCATGGTGGCGGGTTGCGAGTTTTTCTTATGGGGCTAAATGATTTTGTTATCCAGTGCTCCACTGTATCGAGCGAATGACGTGAACATACAACCAAATTCATAGTGCCTGCTGAGTAGTGCTGATTGAAAAATGTCTGCATCTCGTTATGAACGTCGATGCCAAGTCTGAGGGGAATATCACGAAGGCTAGAGATGTTTCCCCAGCTGAACTTGTGATAGGGGTGGTGTTCTTTCGAAGTTGCACACAAAACTTGCTGGATATCCCTGATGTTAGCGATATGGCGCCTTGGAAAGGTTACCTGCCGTCGAACATGGTCATTTTGAGATGCGAGTTGGAATTCGGATTCAATTGCACACAATTCACGATCCATTGCTTCAGGCTGAAGTAAAGGGGAAATAAAGAAGCTCGCAAACATATCGAGAGCTTTTTTGAAGGAGTCAGAGTTCACCTCAAAGACATAGCTGGTGCATTCACAGTCTGTGGTGGCATTACTATATCCACCATTTTGACCCAAGAATGAATCGAAACCATTTTCTTCTGGGTACTTGGTGCTTCCTAAAGTAATTAGGAGACGTGTTCGTACTTGCCACGTACCCATGAACAACATATGCTCAAGATAATGAGCTAAACCCTGCAAGCACGGTGGGTCGGCAAAACTCCCGACTTCGACTGTGAGGCAAGCAGCAGCTTGGTACGTGTTCGCGTCATTGATGGGAATGGATAAACTTGCTTCGTCTTCATCTTCATTAGAAGCACGATATCCCGTTGTGGTGTCGTGATTGTCCTCATCAGGACATTGGATCATGAGAACTTTCAAGCCATTAGACAAAATAGAGAATCGGTATTTGCGTTTATCGTTTGGAGCCTTGAACTCGTCCAAAGAGATTGACATGGGATAGTTATCCTTACAATACGCTCGAGTTCGCTAATGGAAGAATGTCATTCTCAATATACCGCTTCAGATCACATTGTTAAAAATAGCATGATTCCATACTTGACAAAATAACGTTGAAGTATATATTAATCGTCTTAACAAATACTCTTAACCTCATCGAAGAGAGGCAGCTTAGCTTTGAAGCTGAATAACGTTTTAGATGTCAAAAAAATTTGTGGAGGAAATTCTTGACTCCGAGTCGCGGAATTTTTGCCCAGAATATAAATTTGTAACTTTCGTGACTTTTCACCAAACCAGGTGTCGAAGTAATGCAAAAGCAAATCACGACCGCATTCACCTGATTGCAACCATTTTGCAATGTCCTTGTTTAATTCGAATGCAAAACGCTCAATGATAATTTCGCCCCAGTATCTCATTGAAGCTGCGGTCATGTTGATATCAGGCTCGTTTTTAATCTGTATTTGCGCTTGAATGTACTCGTTCAATCTTTCAGACGACATATTCTCGAGGGTTTGCTTGAATTCATTTAAGAAGTCATCAATAGCTTGGGACACCGTGCTAGTTGGGGCTGAGGAGGAAATGACTTTAATGCTGTACCCCAAAATACCGTGAGTAACTCGCACGGAGCAAGAAACTTCATAGCCCAATTGTTTCTTCGTTCGCAAAACGTCAAAGAGAGGTTCATCCATGATTTGCTGAATTAAATCCGCAACAGCAAGCATAATGATAGTATGATTTGACATCTGAAAGTAATGCTCTACCAAGGTGTTCACTTCTTCTTGATGTTCGCTGTCTTCCCAAATAATATGCTTATCAGACAAACCGATTTGACGTACTAGTCTTGGGATCCACGCCTGCATTGGGCAAACCCGAGCAGCCTCAGATATAATTCCCGATACTTTGGTAACTAATTGAATCGCACTCGCTTCCGATAAATTTCCATGCACCATTCCAACAACGTTTGCTCCTCCTTTCCACAAGTCCTCTCTAACAAAGAGGCCCAGGCGTTCAACTGACATTTGGTTCAGCTCATCAATGAGGGATGAAAGAGGGAAACTGGTTTCTTGAATCAATTGTAATCTCAAATACGTTGATTTACTTTCTAGTTTGAGCAAGCTATTGTTGAAGTAACGACTTAAATCACTTTTGGCCATGTTGAAGTTGTCATCTCTGATTTCAAGGGAGACTAAGGATTGGGCTATAACATAAACGAGCTCGGGTAATTTGTCATTGAATCCACCAGCAATCAATTCAATTCCCGATTCTTTTACCCGCAACTCATAATACAACTGAGCAACTTCAGCATGGTAGGAGTACGCATTCAAAGCATCTTTGACCATACGAACAAATAATTGGGTTGCAACGATTGATCGAGATGAAGATATTACGCTTGGAATATTGATGTAACATGCAACATGGGCCCTCGGTGTCCTGAAAATGTTGTCTGGTTTGTACCATACGCGAACGTTCTCGTTTTGAAACACTGAACGGGGATTTTGACCTTCTTTAGATGTGTCTGCATCAAGCATCGACAAGTCTGTCGGTATAAAAGGATTTCGCAGAGGATAATGTAATTTTGAGTTCACTGCAGGACAAGACCACACTGACCATTTTTCTTTGCTGATTGATTCAAAGGCATACTTCACGCCAAACCAAGGTTCCTCCTACTCACAGACAGATAAGCTAGAATCTGATTAAAACATACAATAAAAGTGCTAGCTTCAGTAGAAAATGCCTTCGACACCAAATGCATTTTAAGGTTGGAAACATTCAAATGACTCAAAACAGTCTCCTCCACAAGCGTTGCATCAAATGACCCCTTGTACGTTTCATAAGACAAAAGATCTTCTGGAGGTACTCGATACATTTTCTAGATTGTTTATCAGGTCAATATGTTAGACTGACTGTGCTCACCTGCATCAAAACTGCCAAATCTTCGCATTTTTCAATTGCACTTTCATCTTCCTGAAATTGAAAGTCCAAATCAGCTATTGTTTTAGCTTCTTCGTAGAACCAAGCAGGCAAAGTCGTTGACCGCATCATATTCAAATACTGGAAAACAACCGCGACTACTTGATCGTATCGGGAAAAGCCTTCATACGTCAACTTAATTTCAACCGTGAAAATGCATCCAAATGTGCCATAATCATAACCGTGACTCTCAGTCAGACCAGCTGATATGGACGTAGCCCATCCAAGTTTTTTTAGCTACAATGTGCAGCAAGTGAGTGTACAAAATTAAGGCAAAATATACCAAATACAGAATAGAGCCTTCACTTTCATGCCCAATGATGGACGCAACATACTCATGGGGTTTCATTCGGTGCACACCAATTAAAGGCGGTAAGTACCAGTGAAAAAATATGGCATCAGTGTCCTTGAGTGGGACAATTTTGTACAACGCTAGAGAGGAGCCACTATTATTTCCAAATGGTGATGCCATTTTGAAGTAAACAGGAGGTTCCTTGTGCTTGTTCTTGATGGGGCCAAACGACCTTCTTGTCCATAGCTCCATATCATCCAAAGAGTCTTGTCCACAAACAACAAGCTTCATTAAATTCGAGGAGTAGTAATTTTCGTAAAACCTTAACATTGAGTCTCGCACATCGATTCCAAGTCCTGCAGGGATCTCTTGTAATGACTTTGTATTTCCCCAGTTGAATCGATGAAATGGATGAGTAGGATCAGAAGTTGCAGTGAGGACTTGCTGTAAGATGTGAGAAATAACATTTTCGAATTAAAATATTACCTGAAAGCGAATTTGATCACTTTGGGTGGCTTGATTGAACTCAGACTCGATCGCTGATAGTTCTCTGTCCATGGCATCAGCCTTCATGAGCGGCCCAATGAAAAATTGAGCAAACATATCCAACGCATGCTCCAAATGATTTGGACCAACTTCGAACATGTATCTAGTCCACTCGCAATCAGTTTCTCCATTGCTATAGCCACCATGGGCACTCAAGAATGCTTCAAAGGAATTCTCATCTGGATATTTCTCGCTTCCTGTGCGTGTTGATAAGAATTGTTCAAGTATTGAAGGGTTACCCATGAAAAGCATATGCTCCAAAAAGTGTGCAAGTCCTCCTATTTCTCCTGGCTCTGCAAAGCTTCCCACACCAACCGTCAAACACGCGCCAGCTCGACGACTACTCTTTGCCTTTGTAGATTCAGTGTCAGATGAAGTATCAGATGAGCCCATTGCAGAGCCGTCATCTCCATCTTCTTCTTCCATGTCCTCATCTTCTTCCTCGTCCTCAACATAACTATCCGAACCATCGTCCGAATGGTTGTCTGCGTCATCACAAGTGAATTGAATCAGCAGTGCTTGAAGTTCATTGTCCAACGTAATCAATCGATACTGCTTCTTGTCATTAGGAGACTTTGTCGAGTCAATGCTACAAATATACACTTACAGCAAGCAAGAATCAATACTCTACTTGAATGGCATGGGTGAAGACATCCTTTCTGGAGTGGCTGTCGTCATGGCTCATCCTCCGGATACTTTTACTGACAGACCGGTTAAATGAGCTACCGTATTTCCCGTAAGGTTGTCACCATGATTTTCCCCCGTTGAGCTGTCACCAAGAGAATAATTCATTAAATAGCTCATACATTTTTCGTATATGATTAAAATATCAAAAAATTGAATTTTTCAGGCATCCCCGTTGAGTTGTCACTATTCCGATTTAATTGGCTGAAATATATCCAATGCATTCTTTCAGCACTGACATTCTGAAATGGGAAGCTTGAAAGCCGTTGAAGTCGTCGGATGCTAGAGTGGAGACGGCACACGCAGTTGCGAGAGTCACTCAGTCTGCGGTGAAAGTCTTTCTGTGAATGACATTATTGTCATTAGATGGTCTGCTGAATTGGTCGCAGATGGGGCAGTTGAAGGTGCTCTCAAAGTCTTTCGAATGCTTGGTACACAGGAAACATGTCATGTTGGTTATCTCTCGTCAAGACTCATACGTCAATACGAAGAATTCAATAACAAAATGGCTATCGTTGTCGAAGACTATCGAACATCTGAATCATTGGCCAAGCGAAATCGATCAGACCGATGCTTTGGTCTTGTTAAAGCTGTTCTGCTTGACCATATCGAGGAGTACAATCGATCATAAATAAACAAGAAACAAAGATATATTAAAACTCATATCCACAAGCACGAAACGAATTCAAAATCATCTCCAGCGTGATTCTGTCCCATGATGCTTTGATCCACGAAAGAACGAGCTCTCGTGAAGGCGATGGAACCTTCTCGCGACCACGCAAATTGACGCTTGCCCACATCGTGTACTGGTGACGAATATAGTCTTTGAACGGCTTGTTCACACCAACATCCAAAGTCTGTAGGACACAAGTGAAGCCACCTACAATTTCAATTAGAGTTTTAATTTTCGCCATATACCTGGAATGATTTCACATTCTGTACCCGCTTTGGAGCATGCAGCATTTGTCTTTGCTGTCTTGTGACAAGAATAGTCATCCCATAGCAATAACGACGAGCTCTGGCCTGACACGTATGGAACCCACACACGTTTAATCAATTGTGAGGTTGTTGCGTCACCCATCCATGCGTTATACTGGCATAGTACATGTATTCCATTTGTTGCTACCCACTCTGACAATGAGGATTCGATTCTGGCGCCAGGAACGCCTTTGAAGACAACCAAAGGGGCCAATTTTTTCCCATCAGCGGAAATTGCGAGAGCCACAGTGGTGCGAGAGTTGGAGGAAGAACACTTTCTAGCAGGCACCGTTTTAGATCCTTTGACAGCAACGGTTGTTTTGATTTCTGGCTCCACATTCACTGGAGTCTCATCCATATTGACAATAAAAGACTTGGAAACGTCGGCAAGAGTTCCAAAGGGACTCAAACGTTCTCGCAGGCTTTCAACAACGTCTCTGCGCATGACGGCAAGATTGGCAGAGAGCTTTTGTGCGCATCTTGTCGGGCGGCGTATCGCCAGATTCCGTCTCTCCATAAATTGATAGACCCATTTTGATAGAGCTGAGGGGTTGCCACCATGGAATGTCGGGGTCAAGCTCAGAGCTTTGATGATGAGCATGTTGGTGCTAATTGCTATATCGTCGTCCCTCAGCTCTTTCCAGTACTCATAGACTTCGTCCTCGACATCTCTGTTGGACTTATTGATCTGTCTACCAGTGTTTAAAGAGTGGCTGCTGGGGTTGGTCTTTGCTCTTAGCTTGAGCATTTCCTTTGCGTGAACCCATCGTTTGACCTGTCCAGTGTCGAGGCCGTGTGCTTTTGCTGTGCGATAGAAGGACTTTGGCTCAGGTTGCCTTTCATAGTCAATCACGACCCTCAGCTTATACGAAACGGTGTAGGTCTTTTTCCGACCGGTCGCTTGCCTGCCGCTTGCCTCTGCGACGCCTTCAAAGTCGTCTCGCTCCGATTCCATGCGCAGTCAGAAAGTGAAAAGATCTCATTTTTCACCCATTATTATCCAATGAATGCTCATTTTTGAACTTTGATTCAATATCTGATTTCCCTTCGACTTGTCACCATTTTTCGAAATTTTGCTTGGTGACAACCTTACGGGAAATACGGTAGTCAAAATAGCAAGACTACATCAATTTGTAAAACAGCAATCAATCGTCTTCATAGATCCGATGCCAAGTTTTCTTCGGTTTTCAGTGCTTGAACTTCAGGCGTGTGCAACTATACATATTGACTTGTTGCCGTACGTTTCTCAGTCTTGCCAATGTTGGCTCGGTCTGATGCGTTCAAGGTACAAGTCCGTGTAAAATTAGTCATATACAATTAGCTACTTTGACGACGTAAAATGACCGTTCATCCAAAGATCGAGGCCACGTGAGTATGGGCAGCCGTGGCTCCAAAGGTGCTATTCGACGCAGTATTCGTCCATGGATTCCAACGTCATGGGAAGAGCTTATTGTTCTCGAGCGATGGGCAGCGATGCACAAACTCATGTTTGTCAAAGACGCGACAATGTTCAAGAAATGGTTCAAGTCAATACGACAACATGATGACTCGCAGTCGTCTATGAACGATTTGGTTCATTTCCCAGTAAGTGTGAACGATATTTTGGCTGGCTTTTGTTTGCTACAACAAGTGCCAACCCCTCGAAAATTTACTTGTAAGTGAACTCGACCAAAGGCGACATTTGATCCTCCATAAGTCATATCCAATTTGCTGAAGATTGGTGATAAATGCAACAAAGAAGAGGTGCTGATCGCAATGTGCATGGCAGTACGAGGTATTTCACTTTTGAAGGGTATACCATTACCACCCGACAAGGCGTTGCGTGGGGTAGTCAATGGTATCTACTTGCCTCAAGTTGTACGTCATGACCCAAATAGGTGTCTATGGCAATGCACATGAGTTCGAATGGCCGTATGTAGTGGAAAAATTAGTCATTGTTCCTGATGTTGTCTACTTTTTGAGCGATTTGGATATGGTACATCCTCATTTCGCTGTGACAAAATACCAACCTTTTATGAGGTGACTGTCGCGAGCCTTGAGAATCTCATTGCTGATCAACGAGAAGCTATGCGGGAACTTGCGACAATCGAATATGAAATTGAAGTCTTACGTAAATGGAAGGCTATAAGTAACATTGAACATTTTGAGCGTAGGCAATAAAGAGAATTCAAAATTCATCGTCAGCAGGGATCGAGAAAATTTTGCTGCCAATAGTCCATTCTATGAGATATTATATCCGCCTGATCACCAGCGAGATGGAGTTTCAAACAAACGTAACATTCCGGCTCAAGATATTGAAAAATGTTGCAGCCGAATTCATTCCGCATTCGCAGCTGAAAGCAACAATGAACTTGACAATCGACGCAGAAGTTCTGTAAACACCGCTTCCGCGCCGTCAATTGGTTTTGAACGTAGCATGCGTTTGAGTACAGCGCAGTGTCAGGAATTGCTGAAGGCAATTACAAATGGAGCTGTTACTTTGTCAGAATCAGAGGTAATGAATCCGGCCATAACTGCAACTAAAGTCTCGAAGGCTGGGACCATATTAAACGACATGCCAAAAGATCAATTCGATAAGATCGCTTGTTCAGACTTCATTCGTTGGTTTAAACAATGGTCGACGATTCAACCTCGTCAAGCATTATCGAAATGGCAACTTGCGGCACATCGGATGGTGGAAATTGGTGCCTCTGCAATTAGCTCGTGGAATAAAGTTGTATCGAGCATACAATGTCAAATGCATGTTGAGAAGTCAGAACTGTTAGATCAAAGAGAAGAACAACCACGTGAAAACAATGCTGAAATGCTCGAGGATTCGAACATTAGCCTTCTTATCCATATCGGCGAATCTAATAGATCAAAAAAGACCTTTATAAGGAGTGACTATTCAGACCCTGATGAAGAATTGGAATGCCGAATCAAATTCAACGTTAAGTCCACCGACAATGACACAGTAAACGCTGCCTCACTTGATGTCTTGGATCAGATGCATCTTGATGACGACCAAATTTTAGAAACTGGCTTTCCGATGGCATTTTCACTTGAATTCTTCTTGCGGAAAGATATAACAGGTAAATCATGGCCTGAGATAACTGACAAACAATACCAGATGAATCTGCACTCGCACTGACGAAACATCTCGAGCTATTGCTAAATGACTGCATGATTGTAGATACTCTGTCATTTATTTGGCAAAAAGCAACTGGTAAACTTTAAATATTTTTGCATTCACTTTGATTTAGTTAACCTTATTTACGGGTGTCGTCCTCACTCGTTTGACGCCATACAACATGTAGCATCGGAAAATTTTTATGTGCGGGTCAATCTACTCTCCCGCAGGAACCACTTCGCTGAAATTGAGGTACCTTGGATGTTTGTACATAAGAATTAGAGGCAATTGATAGGCCATTCTACATGAAGAGCTACAGAGCATCATTCAATCGTTTCAACTCACCATTAAGTTATCTAGTTCTTTCCAAGAATTGTTATCGTACTCTTGGAAAGCCTTGGATTTAGTAAATGGTTGTTTCAATCGTAACGATCCCTGCCACGCAACTCGAATGGAAGATGCCTTATTTCAAAGCATGGATAGAAACAACGATGGAGAAATTTCAGTTGATGTACGTAGCGAACTATAAATCTTACATTAGTTGATGCGTACGATAGGAAATCAATTGCATTCAACAGAGTCTGGGAAGGCCACTTGTTTATTCAGAAACAAGTTTCATGGAATTAGTTTCGGAACACTCGGACGCCACGTCCATAAATGGCATCACCATGCGAGGGTTTACAACAGCTCTACATGACCATGGTGGTATGTTCAGTTTACTTCAATGCTTGGGAATAGGTGAGGAAAATATCTTTCAACCGCTTTGATATTCTCCAGGAAGTTTAAATGAAACACTGTGCGGGACCATATCAATTGCCTCATCATTGAAACGTGAATTACTATCCCATCTTCAAATCCTATGTTCTAACTCCAGATGGAAGGACGTGTGGACAAAATTGGGTGTGTTTACATCATTACAACTAGCCGATATAAACTTGGAAATGGCATTTCCGAGTTTCTACAAATGCATAACCTTTTTCTTTCCTGATACAACCTGCTCAATCTTACGAGTGCCAGGCTGGCTCGCTCAAGTTGTTCATGATATCAAGGATTTGTTGTGGGATCGGCATGAACAGCACCCCGATCCTGCAAAATGCAAGAACATTATCTGTGCAGCGCAACTCTCTCTTCAAAAATTTCAAATGTTGTCTTCGTTGAAATCAAGCCAAGGTGCGAAGGATCCAAAAATATCTCTAGCAATGGAGTCGCTGAAAAAGTTCATTGAAGCGTATTTCGCTTGGGAAAATGGTGTATGTGGCATACAACAAGCAGTCATGTCCAACAAGTCCGTTGAATTATGTGTCGAATTGGATCATTTCGTTTTGCCAAGAAATTGTACACCAAAACCAGAATAATAGCGTTATTACCATTTTCCGCTATTTGTTTTCTTTTTCGATCTCTTTCCTTTACACCTTGTCTTGGCAAGTCCAAATTGAAACGGATTGTAAGCAAATGAGCTTCTTGGAGGTATTTGGTATGCAGGCTTCTCCTCATGAAATTGAATTCTTTCGCGTAATGCGACTTCTCGGCCATTTTCAAAAATAAACGATGGCAATGACTCCCACGACATCAAATCTGTGAAAGCTGTCATTCCAACTGCCCGCAAACCAAACTGCTGCATTTCTGTTGCTTCGAAAAATCGAATAGTTTGATCAATGCTACTTGCAATCTGGGGGTCGTCGCTAATATTTTTGAGAGCTGATCCTTGGAAAGGTTGAAATTCAATGCCAATAAAGACACATTGATAAATACTTTGAGCGTCAGAGTTTCCTGATCCAGAATGAGGGAAGTACTTAGGCAACGCGTGGGCTCGAGCAATCATGGGGATAAGCTGGAGACTATCGACCAACTTTCGAATACGAGATTGAACAAACTTGCTCCAAACACACATGTGTTCAACTGTCGCTGCACTATAGGTGAGCGCCAAGTAGGTATTGTATCGAATAAAAAAGTTGGTTGGCTGGAATAATGCTTGCCAAGATTCGTCGTTTGAGTCACTTCCAGTTGCATTTTCGGCAATATATCTGGCTCGCCACAACTCTTCATACATAATAGTAAACGTCGAATGCGAAACTTGTACTGCTGAATTCATTGGGGGATAAGCAGGCGTGATGATAGGCATAATATGAGTTCGATCATAAATGTTTGATCTGGGATCCCAACTTTCAAAACCAAGCTCAGCGTCGTACAAGACGTTTAACACGACGGGTTGTGGCCAAGACCATTCAGAAATAACCTGAAAAAATCGTGTCAGTACAGTACCGCAGTCGTCAGTTGGATAAATTTGGCAAACAAAAGCAACCAAAATGGCCCAACTGACGCCTCCCAAGTAACCCAATTTGCTGGAATAGATGCCACGCGAACGAGCCCAAAACCGCACAGCACGGAGGACAGTTCGAAATACACTTCTCCTTGGAACTAAACAAAGCACCAAGGTGCTGACTCTTGGGGCGTTCAAAGATTTCATCGAAGCAGCGTCCACACCAGATAAGATGTGATCCGAGTCAATATCTTGAGTCGTGAGGACGCTTGAGAGAGGTAAGCGCGCAAATAATATATCAATAGCAACATTGTCATAAACCAAGGTCACCAAGGGCACAAAGGCATTTGTCACTGGCGTCAAAGATCGTACTTCGGGACAAGCTCGAAGCATTTCAACAAATGAGCCAAAGAAATCATCCTGACTGACGTGCCATGGCGCAACCGCAACAGTATCAATGTCTGAAGTAGGGTCATTAATTCCCATTCGATATGAGCCAGCAACAAAAAGGGTTCCACTTGTGATAGCAATATGCTCTGGACTGAGACCGCGACTTACACCGACGTTCTTGACCCATACTACGACCAAAGTAGACAGAGCTTGTAAAACACGAAATTTATGATTTCTTGACGAGATCGAGTCAACTGGACATTTTAAGTCGAGAAAGTTGACTAAACGCTGTGTGCTTCGCAAAAGGTGTTCAGAATCAGGCTCTATTTGCGTTCGCAAGTTTAAAACAGCAGGGATCAAGTGACATTTGTGGTACAGGACGTCACGAACTTCATCGACATCACCACCTTCAATCACTTTATACAGGGACTGCTCCATAGGTTCGGTAAGCACACCAACGCTGGCTGCATGCTGAACGGACCTCATCAAGGCATTTACTTCTGTGTTTTCTTGTTGCACCCTTATTTCTTCTGCCAACTCGCTTAGACGAGCATCGTTCACTTCGACATTCGACAAAAGACTGGGACACATTAGAGTGGCTGCAGTGCGCCAGTCTAGTGGCGGAATACAAGGTCCAATTTCCTCCATTTCGTTCAAAGATAGGTCTGGCATCATGGCTTCGATATACAATTGATTCCCAGTGGGACTCTTTGGGCCACTCGATCTTGGGCTTGAGTTATAACTACATATTGTAGTGGTATCTGTAGAGTCATTACTCCACGCTTCATCTGAATCAAAATTTCTGTCTTCTTCGAAAGCTAGATCCCGTGCTAATTTTCTTTCTGTTGTTGATTCTTCTGGTGAGTAGCTCGAAGACAAAGCGAAGCTGGTCGATCTGTTCGTGCGAGGGCTCCATTTAACTGGTACATCATCGACAAAATCCATTCCATCTACCAATGTCGACGATCGAATTTTAGCACCAGGTATTCGTAGGGTCGCTTCAGCTACGATAGCTTCGTCTACTGACATTGAGCGCTGGTTTTGGCGCGAAATCTCGACTTTCTTCTGATTTTTCATGTATCGGTCATGCTCCTTAGAAGCATTCCATGGCGTGCTTGGAGCGTCGAGAGATTTTGTTGGTTCGATAATCGCAGGTTTGACAAGTACTTTTTCAACGAACGTACCATGTGTCGCTTTTGCTTTTGACGTTGAGTTGTCTGTGGATAATCGCGCTCTACCTTTGGAGTTTTCAACTTGCCGTGCGCTTCGCGTATTCATGTGTATGAGAGGTTTCGACCACGCGTTCTCCACTTTGACAGGAGAGACACGACTCTCTTTCGACTGCTCCACTGACATGGACTTGGTTTGAATGATGGATCCGTGAGTTAGAACTAAGCGTTCGAAAGCTACCGCTCTACCAACGACACCGGGAGTAAATGCGTCAATCTGCACAACCTGGTGCAATGGGTGCATTGCACCTTGGGGGTCGCACTTACGTGGGATTCTACTGTAAATACGCTCTGTACTTTCTCGTAAGTACTGATTTAGGGGAATAATATCCGGATAACTAAATTATCCGGATTCAACGTTCATTTTAGAGTGCTCTGAACAGAGGATAGCACTCCACACACACAGCAACTCGACGCTGATAAACCATTAGCAACAAGCTGCTTTTGTTCGATGGATGAATTTGCGTCTCTGTGCAATCGTTTGTCGACTGCGCTCTCAATGAATTTTCTTGCTGTATTTGTCTCATATTGACTGCATCTTGTTCGATTACAGTACCCATCGACGTCTTTGGCCGTGGCGGACACATCAGCCAACGAGACGGGCAAGTTTGATAGCAATTTCTTTGAGATCAAACCATTGCACACAAGTCGTCGGAGCATGTTGCGATTACTGCACGTTTGATCAGGCAAACTTGAGGATTCGAACGAGAGTTTCATATCCCAATTTCGATCGGCGACTCTCTTGTACGTTCAATAGATTCCCCACATTGCATCGAGAGACGTCTTCACAAAAGCATGCCATGATCGACTTGACAGAGCCGAGATCGAAGTGTCGGCAAATGAGATGTTTCAAGAATTCACTGTAAAATTGCCCACGTCGGATGCAGTCGAGAGGTGTCAATTATTCATCTCGCTTAAGTCCGATCGGAGCAATTGCTTTCTTATGAGCGTGGCTGAAATACATATTCCCAGACGACTCGTATGGATATATCTGAGACACCAATCGCACGTGCCGTCGAGATTCAATGCGTGATATGTGTCAACAGCGTCAATGGAACCCTCGTCTCTCGACTCCTCATAAGTCAATGAAGCCAATCCCACAACACTCGTTCGAATATGGGTGGCCATTGATTCTAGCACGGACGGGGATGAGGTTGTCTAGCCTGGACTCTGCCCGAACCGTCGCAATAAGAGCTCGACATGAGACACAATTGGCAGTCGTCGGAATATCGTGGAGCGACTGTCTGGATTTGTAATTTATTTTGTCCGGTCAGTTTTCATCGAACAACAACGCGACACAATACGAATGAGGAATCCACAGATGCGGCATCAAGGATGGTGAAAATGGGCGACATGGTGTAAAAACCCGGTACAAATGTGCGACCAATATTGCTGTCCCTCGGACGTGTACCCATACTCAAATCGAACCTGACGCCTGTAAAGACCAATCGTGAGTGTCTTGCAGACAAAGCCTCCAAAACTGCCCCATCCATGACACTTGTGCTAGAGGTTGTTCGCTAATCTCATCGATGGGACAAGATCCAGCCCTTAAGTCATGCGACAGGAAATCAGATAGCGTGAAATGACAAGAAGACCACCGTTGTCTGCAAAATGCAAGTCATTTTCGCTCCCGGCACTCTGTTTGGGCATCTGATCTGTGTATGGAATTGCGGACTCGCCTCTGATGATGAGGAGGATTCGACCGGAACAACAACGATGCCTCAGTAGCTGTTGCCACAGGAATACAGCTGTAAGCCCCTAGTGCAACCACGTGCAGTTCGATTCGTGAGTTAAAGCATACAAATATCAAGTTAATTTGGAGATTTGCCGTCGGATTCACAGCAACTTGTGATGGGTCTACTGACAGTAGACAGTCTTGTTCACAAGCGTCAATGTCAAGTGGTAACAAATTGCGTCGCTGCATATTCCTGAGCGCTAGGACATGCGTTCGTCTTCATGGCGCTTCATTTGCTCATGATTCATTTTAACCGGATTCCGCGACTCCACAAATTCTGAAGATTGCAACCATGAGTGAGTCGAAGATGGCTGACGAAGGAGAATACCTGTCCCATTTGCCGCAAGTTGACATTCTACGCGTCGACGTGTCTCCGAACCCGACGCATGTTTCAGACGAGTTGAATCTGGAAGTCGATTTCTCGGTCAGCAAGTACGTCGCGAATGGATGGTGGGAAATCGAGGTGCCAATTGCTCTCTATCGTGGTTGACTTGCTTATTTGGTAGTACTTGGTCGACTCCGTGCTGCAAAGACACATTATTAATATCCTTTTGAACGCACTTACACTACTCGCAACTCACGGGTGCAATCCTTAACTCTAATCTTTCACAGCTAGGCAAAGTCGAAGTCCAAGACTACAAGCGTGGTGAAAATCATTTTCAATTTTCGGTATTCATGCCATCCACAGATGTAGCAATTTTACCTCTTGTGATACGTAGGTCCCACAAATCAACGTTGATCCGATCAAGCCAAGCAATTTGGCCAACTGCGGGTTGTTGATTGCATCGTTCAAAAACGACGAAGGCGACATTATGGATTTGAAAATGGTAGTCCAAGTGTCCAAGCAAGGCGATTCGTACCAACGCATTATATACAACCCGTTGGAATAAACTCCTCTCAATGAAACGAATCCTGCTCTATTCAATTGATTCCTCGGCTTGAGATGTGTCTAACTGCTGCATCACACATTTCACCCGCACAGTCTGCTCATATAGTTCTTTGCTGTCATGTGACTAGAGGCAGCTCGATCAGTACCACAATTCTTGCTGAACAATAAGTACATACCTGATCGTCTGCCATTTTCTTGGCTTTTATCAGCGCCCGAGTTAATTTTCGCATTTCCTACGTCAATTCAGTCTTGCGTTTGCAAAATCTTCATACCACGAGGCAATTTTCTTGATTACTCTTCGCCAACAAGAACACATCATACTTTTCTTTCTCGAGCTTTTTAATTCTCTCTGTCAATTCGACAACTTGTTGTCGGTAGCGGTCTCGATCGTCCTAGAATTGCCGATCAATGTCAATGCTCCAACAGTCGCTAACTTTGATGATTTTTGTAAAGATTTCCTTGTCAATTACGTTTTTCAGGCTCTCCTGCACGATACAAGTCAACCGCCGTTCATCGAGAATGCACAAGCACCTCTTTTTTCTTTTCTACTTCATACCGAAGCTTCTCTTCGCTTTGTTTGATTGCTTTTTTGAATTCACTTCGTTCTGCTTTTGCCTACGATCGAGGTTGGCGATGGTAGCGATGACATTTTTTACCCGCTGGAGAATGCTTTGAAGAATTTGAATATCTTTGCGCATCTACATCCAACAAGAATAAAAGGAAGAACAACCTTCAATCTAGTCTACCTTGTCTCGAGCCGTGTTCTGTGAAAATGATTTGGCTTCGTGCTTGGCCAACTCGGCCATCCGCAATAAATCATTAATGTCGTCCAGTTCGTCGGATCGATCGATTCTAACGCATCGTAGGCAAAGGATCAGACGCAAAGCGATTGCACGTACGAGTCTTTCTTTGCGTAGTCTTCAAATTGCTGCTCCATGGCCTGGATGGAAAGCGTCATAATGCAGGTTAAAGAAGCTTTTTACTGACCGCAATCTTTTGTCGGAGCATGGCATTCTCCATTTTGAGTAAAGCCACCTCTTCCATTGACGAAGTGCTGTAATGTTTGGATGGATGCCTTCGTTCGCCCTTTGTTGATGCTCTCCTCCCAGAGAAGAAGCTGTGTTTAATCGTTTCGGAAGCCGAGGTAGCTCTGCTTGCGGTCGGCTCACATGAACCAAGCTCATCTTCTTTTGATACCACACTGGTATACCCATCGCATGTCGCCATGACGATCACTGCCGGCGTTACGGAACGAAACGGCGCCTGCCTTGTAAAGCAGTTTCAAATCGTGCAACCAACAAATCCACCGACAAGTGTTTCAATTACCCCTTGATACTCTAGTATACTACACCATACATCACTAGGCAAACGCAGATACGATTTTGGTTTCCCCAGTCTTCATGTCGACTGCAAACTCTACACCGTTGCATACATCCAGCATGGATGTACCAAATCCAGAGCCAAACTCGTCTTCTGTTGTCGCCTGGGTGCGTGCCACCATGACAGCCAAGAGCTCCTCCTCCACAACCAAAACCAAACGCTTGATACGACCTCGTTGGACAAACATATCATAAGCAAGCTTCCGGCGAGCATCTCGACTGGTTGCTTGGTCGTCTCCCAGCACATATCGACCCAAAAAGACGCTTTCTCGAAGAGTTCGACCATTGACTTGTTCGTTGATACGCTCTGCTAATGCTCGGCTTCCTGCTTCACCATTGTGCAATACTTGGACTTCAGCACCCGCCAAAGCGTTTGCAATATAACGGGCAACTCGAGTGGAATAAAGTGCATCGTCTTCGTCCACAGATCGAACCACCCACACGCTGCGAGTTTTTGATTCCTTCTTCTTGACGGCGGCATTTCCACCGGCGTCGGATACGTCAACTTTCATGGCCATGGCAACTTGAAGCATCCAATACCATTCTTGAAGGAGCGCTTCTTGGCCATCTCGAACTGAAAGTCGAACCATTTCTTTTTGCGTGTGGGCGACTCGTAAGCTCATGGACACAGGTGAGAGAATTTCAACCATAATACCAGTCAATGCAACTTGTTCTTGCATCCGCATTTTGGTCTTCTCCCTCAAAATGACCATTTCATTCGGATACAGCTCGCACACGGTAAATCGCGTCGTCGGCATGAGTGTCCATCGTGTTGTAACACCCAACTCACCGGATAAAAGCATACAATTGCGCAAATGCTTGGTCACAGCGTCCGATCGGGGGAGCTGATCGAGGACTGGGCATGGCAATTCTTCTGGATGATACAGGCGGAAACTTGCGCCTGAAGCATACATGAGAGGTCGTGACGGGGTTTGGAAATAAGTCTCTGTCTGGAACTCTTCTGTCAGTGGATCTCGAAAACGCAACGCTTTTCGCCGTTGTTGACGGGGTCGAACATTGTTGCGATCACCTCTTGTGGATGGAACAGTCGACACAATCTCATTCGAATCAGAGGACTGCGCATAATACGTAAATGATGATCGGCTTGTGCGAATTCCGGTATGCCGTAAGTGACTTGGATATCGCTCAGGCTGATACGCATAGCTCTGTTCAAACTGAACGTCGTCGGCCTCGATATAGCCGTGATGAGGATGTGATGGATGTTGTAGGTACTGTTCGTCGTGCTCGGGATAATAGTTTCTTGTCGTTAATGCTGAGTTGACCAGGTTTGGATCTGGCCCGTACCCATAAGCTTGGCTGTACGGCGAATACCCGTTGTTCGAGTAGTTGTACCCGTTGTCCGTCGACTCGCTCATCTCATGCTCGTCGTATCCGTTCCGACGGAAGTCTCGCATCTTCTCAATGTTAACCTCTCGCTTCCTGTCAATTCGCGCCAAGTCTCGACTCATATTAACCACCCAAGAGTGATCTGATCTCCACGGTGCTGAGGGATGGAGTGCCGACCCGACTTTGTCTCGACCAAATTAATATGAGGCTTAGTGAACGCCCATCCGGATGATCCACCAACTTCGTCAAATGGGGCGCCACATCCGGACTTCCGCGTGACAAACACATGCCTCGACTCGATGGAGCACCAGCATCAATCGCCTTCGAGCTCGGCAGCGTTTGACTGTTTATGGTCCACATGTGTCTACACAACACTATGAAACGTATGATAGCCCCGATCGACCACGTTGCTCGTTCCAACTTGAAGTCTGACAACAACATTTCCACTCGAATCGAACTTGCGATGCTAAATATTGGTGCGAGCCGAGTCATGCCGCTCAGAGATCTGTTGGATTGAACTGGAATTTCCTCTTCAGACTGCGCGGTCAAATATTTGCAGCAATGGTCGCTTGCAAGCGGATTGATTACTGTGCATAGGCATTTGGACAAAATTGTTGTCCGGAAGGAATTCTATGGCCTTGAGCACAGCGTCGCACGATCGACTCGACGGACAACTAGCGGTACAGTGCGGTGAATGTTATGTCAGACGGCTACTGTAATATCGCGACTGACCAGCAACCCGCTTGAGCATCCAAAAGCATGAGGATGACAAAACTCTTGGCCTCACCAAAGCATTGCCTTTTGTAACCACTACGGACTTTGTTTCTAAGATCCAGAAGCCGTGGAATATGCGAACTCTGTTCAGTAATCTCATAAACGAGTCAAGAAACCCTCACTTACGGCTGTCCTATTGACGGCCACTGCTACAATCTGGCCATCCGAACCAAAGACAGCAACTCGTCTAGTAGACTATGCAAAATATAGCTAACATTAGAATACTTCACTTAATATGGATGATCCGTGTCTATGATTCTCTCTGGAGTATTTCGTAGCACTTGGAGCCGTAAAAGCTTTCGAGATATCTTGGAAGCTTCTGTAACATGTAGGGGAATTGTTGTCGTCCATGTCAGAGAAAAGATAGGGCATGTATTCGACGCATACGCTGCATCATCTGCGCCAGAGGGAAGGAGTTTGATCTATGGCATCATGGCTGGATGATTGAAGTCAGGGATTCAAATGCATCGTCATTTATCTGGGCTTTCATTTTGCGATATGAGGAATTTCTTGGATTGCTGCCTGAAGAGTTTTTCTTGCGTTTTGGCAGCTGGGAGATCAATGTCTTGATTTCCATTCGAGTCAATATCGCAGCGCAGGTCCATTCGCACACGGTTTGTTGTAAACTTCGAGAGAACAGATTTTGACACGAGAGGGCAAAACGTCACGTCCAACTGAATCAATTTCATGCAGCTCTCATAAAGGTTTTCAATAGAAGAGTCTGTAAGACGTTTACAACCTGATAAATTCAAAGATTGGAGTCCGGTGCATTGCGAAGCTAGAGCAGAAACACCAACGTCTGTGAATTTGGAGCATCGATTAATGTACAAGGCCTCCAGCCATAAGCAATCTGCGATGGTTATGAGAACATTGTCAGTCAGCTCGCGGCAAAAGCCCAAACCTAAGACTGAAATCTTTGAGCAAGACTTAATCAATCCAACCATTTCGACATCTTGGAGGAGAACACATCCTGTCAAGTATAATGAGTCCAATTGCTTGCAGCGATCACGAATGTAACATAGACTTTCCGACGTCAAAGACATGCAGTAGCTTAAGTCCAACTCACGTATTTGCTCACCGATCACACTTCCATTGAATATGCTTGTTGTTAAATGTTTCACACCCTGGTCCGTTAAATTGCAACCAGATATATCAATTGAAGTCATCGTTCGTGCTCGGTGGAGCAGGTACCCGATCCCGGTATCAGTAAGTTTGGTACAATTAGCCAGTACAATTTTTGACAGTTTGGAAAGCAATACCTTGGCAACAGACTCACGGCCATCACCTTCCTCGTCAAATGTGAAGACAATGTCCGTGGTTAAGTGCATGTCCTCCATGTTGAGGTAAGTAAGCTCAAGGCAATTATGTGTTATAGCCTAAATGATCACTCAAGCTGATTGTGAATGTTTTGTGCTTACCCAAATACCGCGATGAGTTATTTTATCGCAATATGCGAGGTTCAGGTATGTTAGCCTCGTGAACTTTGTTCCAATTGATATGAGAGCTTCATCTGACAATCTACGGCATCCAGAGAGATCTAAAGTGGCCAATGCTGAAGAAATTGTAACTTGACAAAATGAATTAAATCCACTAAATTGCAGGCAAAACGCAGCTTCCACACGAGTCAGACGCATGTGTGTGGCGATGGACATGAGGGAGTCATCAGTCAGTTTCCCACAATAGTTGATGATAATTTCTCTAACGTCTTGGCATTTCTCAAGGTACTCAATTCCCATGTCAGTGATCAATGAGCATCGAGTGAGATAGATAGCCTTAAGATTTGAGCACGTTTTTGAGATGGCTTTGAGGCATTCGTTAGTCAAGTGGTGAATGTCACTCAGGTCAAGAATTTCAATGCCTGTGCATCTAAGAGCAATCATGCATACACTTTTATCGGACAGCTTCGTGCATCTACAAACTAGTCATTAGATTTTGATTACAAGGAATGTCGGACCCATCAAGTCGCATTGCCAAACATGATCGATTTGAGCTCGTTATCACATCCATGTCTCCCTCCGTAATATCACGGACGGATGTGAAATCAAGTCGTCGACTGTCCTCGCCAGCTTGAAGCCATAAAACAAAATAAACAACTGCGCTATCAGTTTCCAAATCTAATAGCCATTTGAGATCTGTCAATCCATCTCCATAATTCGTCGGATACTCGGCAATGACATGACGAATTATATCAGCATACGTTCGTATTTCTTCTGGTAGTAAGTTGACCATGGATGAGGATTTCGTTTCACCGCTCATAAAAAATTGCGCTGGCAATTTGTCCAATTCCAAGAGAGAAACATTACTAGTTCGACTCCAGTAGTGAGGGTTGAGCTCGTTTAGACATGCGTAGGTCTCTCGAAACAAATCGCTGAAACGAACGTCTTTCGGTAAGTTACGCAAGATTTCAGCACAACCTTCATAGTTTTCTGTTGTCCGAAACGCTTCAACAGCGCGTCTAACCTTACTCTTATACATTTCTTGGCTGCGAACGTGATCTAAGTCATACTTTAGAGCGCTGCAAATGTTAACTGCAAATGATGATAGCATTGCCCGGTCGTTTGGTGCAAATTCCAAAGCTTGGGTAAATTGAGCAGCTGACAGTTCAAAAAGTGCATCCGACGTCCACGCTCTGTCGAGAGTTCCACGTACATAATGTCGCGTAACAATGTCTCGATTGATGCATCGACTGTAGAAAGCAACATGGCAAATAGCACCAACAAAAAACTTTGTGTTCGAACTTGTGTTGCCAACACAGCCAATTCGAAAAGGCCTCCCGTCTTGAGATTTCTCGTCAGCTAATTCTTGTTCAATTTTTGAGTTTAAATCATTTCTTTGATATTGGTACAGTGCCTAGAATTCTGATGTTAGTATTCTAAATTGACGCCTTTGAGCTTACCGTGATCGATCCAATCCTTTGATTATAGACTTGCACCATGTGTTGCTGTTTGGCCAAAGTTTCAATCTCACTTTTGCTCAGTTTCGTTTGGTTGCCTTCTTTGATCTGTGCTACATCCAATCCAGCTTGCTGTGATGCTCGCTTTTTCAGTCTAAGCTTGAATTCGAAATCTTCGACAATTTTCTTGGAAATATCCTTGATGATTTGTTTTCCTTCTTTCGTCATATAAAGACTTCGACACTCGCGTTCGACTTCTTTCATACAATCAGCCTTTGCTTTAATTTCCTGATCATCTATCTCTTTTCGCATACTCTGAAACTAATATGAAGTCAGTAGAAAAACAAATGAAGGACGTACGTTGGCTTCGCGCCTCTCTAACTGAGAATTGACCTCCGATTGCACATCGATATCTCCGTACAATACCCCATTTACATATAATTGAAGCGCTGTTCCATCAAATGTACTCACTAGATGCGTCCAAGTATCTGGAATAGCTGGCGATCCGGACACAACAACATCAATATCGTTCATGTTTACCCATGCACCCCACAAGTTGTTTTTCAAAACAGCTAGCGTGAATCGCCCATGACATACAATTGCACGGATGCCACGGCCAGAAGGGTCAACACAGACCCATGCCTCTAAACTCACAGCTGTATCCCACTTCTTAGCCTTCGAGCAAGTAATGTACCTAGGAGGATCATTAGAGCAGGAATTTTAATACTCTTACCCGTGAGTAGCTTTCGGAAATCCCACAGCTCTACGTAAGTCATCATTTGCAATTGGCCCTAGCACTTCAAGAATGCATTGAGGTGAGAATTTTCCATGGTCACATGATGATCCCAAGTTTCTTGCGACAATTGATCCGCGTCTTTCGTTTAACGGCCAATAACCACATGGCGAATCTTCTAAAATTCCTGCTTGGTATGTAGTTCCTTGAATACTCGAAGCATGACCGAGTAAAAGTGATGCTGCAGAAAAATGTAGAACCATTAAATTGTGCCTAACGCGACATATCACATCAGCTTTCATATCATCGATTGTGAACAAGAATGATACAGGATGCAGGGTAAAACGGTGCCAGCACTTATGAAATAAATCAAACCCAGTTGTTGACGCCAGGTATCGAATAATTTCAATGGGAGCTCGTCTGAGGTTCAACCTATCGACGTACGAAGCGGCACATTCACCATACCGAGACCGAATTCCATTGAACACCTGAGTTTGCCAAAAATCGTCTGAACCAGGTACAGATCCACTGACATAATTTAACATACGAACAAGCAGAGTTCGTTGGCTAGGACCAACAGCAAGTTGCCGAGAGTGTAATAATGTACGCAGCGACGATCGAACTAAGTTTTTGACTGTACGCTTGATCATCTCGACCAACAACGTTTCGCGAATACTGAACTGCGACCTGATTGTTCCCTTGTGTATTTGAATGTTTTGACAAGAGTCGCCCATAAAACAACGATCCACAGTGAATGCCCTGTCAGAAAATATGTCCGTCAAGGACTCACTCACCTACATCGTTCACTTAGCAATCGTATGAGCCATGAAAGTACTGTATAGTCTTCTCCTTGGATATGAACGATATCTCCACGGCTGAGCTCTCGTGTCATATCTCGAGTTGTTCCAATAATCCGACTATTATATGTTAAAGCAGCCGTTCCGTCCAGCTGAAAATAAAAGAGGGACCTGATCAGTCCCAGGTGACGAATATTTATACCATGTCTGTGTAGTTCATGAACAAGAGAAAAAGTTGACGACGTGAAGTAGTTCTAATTGCATAGTAAGTACAAGACACATATCTTCGGCCTACTTCTCTTGTTGCCATTTTTCTTGCAAAGCATGGTATAACTTCAATCAAAAGTCTCTTGGTGCAATTTTTCACACGATCAGTTTGCATTTCCCAGTCAGGGGTATGATGCGTAAACAATGAAAGTGCATCACATGACAGTGCTGCACTGTTAGTTTTGATCAGTGCGGGTCGTAATTGTCTCCATAGAATGCTCATGCCTCGGGTAGATGCTTCGATGTGTGTTGTTTCTTCAGGATCTTCAGGAGGCATCATACGTCGAAACTTTAGTAAGCAGAACGTTTCGTCCCGTCCAATATATCCTTGCATGTCACCAGCTCCGTTAATCAGCTTAGCTGTCAAATCTTGGGATCCGCGGACACAATGTGCAGCTAAATTCAAGTTTTCGTTCACCTACAAACTATTTAATGCTGGTTCTCTGAAATAATTTACTCTGGCAAGTGCTGAGTCGAGAGTTTTGCTGTGGAATACTACTGTTCGTCCCTTGTTCTCTGAACCGTAAATAAGTTCTTTCTCTTGACTTTGAAGAGAACCTCTATCGCTCATATCATATCGTTCAATGGGCAGCTTTGAAGAACAAAGTACTCTCATGCCATGGTAATCAATGCAACATTGTAGGGGAACCAATACATTTGGTGTTAGCAACATAAGTGGCAAGAACAAGCTGGAGTTTCGGCATTCCGCTGAAGCTGCCTTGGCTGCCAATTCATCCGAGCCATCAAATCGCCCATGATCGTCCACAGCAACTCGAAATCGAATATTGTGGACTTCGAATCTCAAACCTCGTCCGACGTCATTCCGTATATTGTCGTTATTGCGGCCATCCATATCAAACTTAATTGGTAGAGGCATCAATGATTTTTCGTGGTCTGGCAAGTGAAATTCTCTTATAATTTGGGTTGCAACGTGCTTCGCAACTTCAAGAAAGTCCTGGCAAACATTGATGACTTCAGTGTATGTGTTTTCTCCAACGTCTGCCATCAGAGCTCTTTTCAATCGCTCAGACCATAGTGTTCTATCACATGATTGTACAGCTATTTCCGCCTTTCTGGCTCCAATCTGCCTCCGCGTAAATGCCAAAGAGTGTTCAGCCATTTTCCACGTTGCTATGGCTTCGAGGGCTCTCTTCTTTGTTTCAGCAGATACCTTTTGGCGAGCTTCAAGGTCATTTTTTTGTTTAACGTCAACGTCTTGGCCTCGTCGTTTGAGTTCTCGGATCAATCGACCTGAAATAGATTTATAATATTCTTGAACATTCTTCTCCAGAAATGTTTCCTCGTTACTGAGAATTTGTTTTACATCTCCACTCCAAAGTGTTTCGATATCAGATCTGGCAATAGCGATTAATGCATCGGCAAGACTCTCAACTCCACGATGAATCCGGAAATGCTCCATCAAGTCTGTTATAAGCGCATCTCGGTCATACACACCAACAGCATTTCTGAAAACATTCACATACTCAACAGCGTGTCGCTTGGATGGGAGCTCCAGGAGTAGCTCAGTCAACTTTAGTTCTGTCATTCCATCACAAACAAAGAACAGTCGATTGGACCAGTCATTTTTTGGTGGATTTGAACAAATTAATTGGAACCACAGTCTTCTTTCTTGTGGACTCAACACCGTATTAGCTCTTGATAGGCCTTTCATCATACTTGCGTTCTGGATTTGTGATTGCTTCTTTTTCTCCTTGTTCATATCGTTAAGAACGAATGGGACCACATTTGTCTCAGAAGGCTCGACACCAACCGAAACCGTTTCAGGGACTTCCTTTTTCTCTTTGAGCTCTTTTTCAGCAATGGAACGCAACAGTGCCGCTGTGCTAGGAGTGGGTAATCGTGCAGCGTGAACTTGAGCTACCAAACTTTTAGCAATTTCGGAGAAGTGGGAGGTATCTAATGGATCGAAGCGCAGCATCCGAGGACAATAACCCGCACTTTCTTCCATTTCACGAAACCGGTGATCAATTTCTTCGAAAGCATCTTGCACTGCTTCTTCAATCATCACCTTTAAGACTTCATCTCGTGTAAATGCTAAACCTTTGGTCCGCAACTTGACCTGCCGCATGCGAATTTTTGCATCGAACTTCATCTTGTCTAAAGTTGTTTGACTAATAGCTTCAAGCGCATGCCATTCTTGTTGAACTTTTTGGCGGGCTTCCTTCAATGCAGTTCCTTTAGCGTGATAGAAAGCTTGCTTTCGAGCAGCCATGGTCGCATCTTGACGTCCCTTTTTTGCCCTCCACGTAGTTTGTAGACGAATGGCAGCCTTTTCTGCAACTTCTTTACGATAGACGATAAGGTTTTTGTAGCAACCATGATCCAGGGGAACCACATTTGATAAGACTTTTGTACGCCGAAGTTTGAGGTACCTCGAGTAGTCTGCTTTCAATGGGTCATTGGAACCCATAGCTAGTGCTCGAGTGTGCATAAGCTCCTTATTATTTAAAGACAAATCACTTCGCGAAAATACAGACACTCGGGCCATAGAATACTTGAGGTCAGATGCGCTAATGATGCCACATTCATACTGACGTAACGGTGTCATGTTTTGTTGTTGAAATCGACTGATGTGTTCGTATTTCCATCGAATACGCAATATCGTTGATAGGTATTTAGATCTCTGAATCGCATCCAAGGCAAATCTTTTGAAATTGTACCAAGTCAAAAAAGGACTCTTCCCCATAACTTGTAGGACAATATCTCTCAAGTACGATTCATCTGTGCATGGAACATCTGTCGTCAATCGACTGGGTAAATGAAGCTGTCCCAACTGATCCAAAGCTCGAAAAGAACTCTGGATCAGATGAAGAAAGGCAGACCTTGATAACCCGGTGGATATATCTTGACTGCTATCATTTTGAATAAATACATTAAAAATGAATTTCAGCTTTTGTTTCGGAGTGCCGCTACACATAATGACCAACGCTAATGCTAGGGCCAAAAGGTTTGGACACTTTGATAATGCGTCAAAACTAGGGTAATATGTGCTTTCCAGTTGAATCAAGGCTTCAGCACGTTTTAGCATGAATTCATCTTCTTCAATTTGGCCAATAATGAAAGCAACTCTTTTCTCTGCTGCTTTAACTTGGTCTTCAACAAACAATAATTGCGCTCTTTGCTGCACATTTGACTCCTTTTGTCCAACTTGAACACGATTTCGATTTTTAGTTTGGTCATAAATTTTGAGTGCTTGGTCCTAAATACGATGTGTGACGTTATGATTTAATGCAGACACTCACCAAGTCTGCTTTAGCTTCGTCAAGGGATCGATGCAACTCACTTAGCTTATCAACATGAAATGACCTTCTCAGTGCACCAACTGGATTTTTAGGAGAGCGTATGTCTTTCACCTGTTTGATTTCCTTCTCTGATATCTCTTTAGCTTTACTCATCCGAGAAATAATCGAATCTTTCTGCGTTTGATAAGTTTCATCCTCTTTTGCTTCTTGCGCCACAGACTTTAGCCGAGCATCCTCCGCTTTACGGAAAAAATCGTCTGACGGGTCCAAACCTTCTTTTCTCGCTTCTTCCAATTCGTTCGTTCTTAATTTTTGTTCCTTTTGTCTCTTTTCCATCTGAGCGTCGCGCCGTTCTTCTAACGCTCTCAGTTTTCCATTCTCAGACGTCATCGCTTCTTGTAACTTATGTAAGCGTTGAGCTTGTAATTTCTCAAAGTACTTTTCTTCACGCTCTTCTTGGTTCAAATCAGTTTCTTTGTTGACAGTCTCGATCTTAGTTGTGAGTGCGGTGGAATATCCAAAAAATACTGGACTTCTGATGGAAGGGTCATATGATGGCGGGATGGCCGTATGTGTCCTCTTCTCCAGACCAGTATCCGTGTCAATGACACCTTTGAGTGGCAATGTTTCCGTCCTTGGAGGTTCCTCACTTCTGCCTTCAGTCAAAATATCTTTATCGACAACTTCAGTGTCACTGTCAAGCTTTTCATCATCTGATATACTTGCGTTGTCGTCAGTGTGTCCATCGTTGATTTGATTTGCTTCAGCGGGCGTTGGAGCCCTGGAAGTCTCATAATAATCTTTCAATAACTTTTCGGCCGTGGGATCTCTTTCCATTGAATAACCTTGAGTTGAAGGATGCCATTGCTTCCGTCCTCTGGTTTGTGCGCTTGAATGCGACTCAATGTCAATCTTATGAATCGAATCAAAGTACAGATTCCAGACGACCGGCAGACTGAAATCTACGTCCTCCATCGATGGAGTATTTTGCAAGACTTGAAGCTCTCTTTCTTTCCGCTCCAAGTCAAGAGAAACCTCTTGGCGTCTTGTTAGATATCCTTCCTCTGCCACCTTCATAAACGCATTTTGCTTTTCCTTTTCGCTTTGTGGTGGTGGTGTAATCTTCGACGTGCTTTTGGTTTTCTCCTTTGGGCGTGATAATTTGTGGTCGCCACGAGATACAGTGTCATCCGACGCTGTATTTTCGTCCCCAGGACTAACCTTCTCCAACGACAATTGATCGCCTTCAGGATGCGTGGCATGGAATCGCTCGTCTTCATCATCGATGGCAGACAGAAGAGACTTGAGACGCCGAATCTTGTCCTGGAGTGCTTCTTGTCGTAATTGATGTCCCAAGCTTGATAGGTCCTCGTCGTTCTTGGCGACTCTTGTGTACATGGCGAGCATGTCGTGAACATCAGATGGGTCCCATGTTTTGCAAAATTGAAATGAAATTTCGTTGTTCACTACATTTTGAGGACCGCGGCGTATCGCCTGCTGTAAGTCGAGGAACTTCGTAGCTTCTTGACCCATGGACGTTTGTTGATTCTACTCAGTTTAGCGTCACGCCGCGATCCATTCGAGAAGATTATCTGGTGGTGTCGAGCTGCAGATGGGACGATCTTGGGACGCCACCTTGTTAATTTGAATGTGTCGACGGTTTCATCAAGAAAGATAAGTCACTGCGAAGTAACGGCCTACTGCTGAAGCATGAGGTCGCAGCATTTTTTGTGATAAACTTCATGCGTACGACGCGAGCAAAAACGATTTCCAGAGACGGCCCCAAGTCGTCTTCTGTTGGACAACAACTCGGCTCACTCCTCGAGCTTTGTCTCCGCCAAAACAACATGAGTTCGAGCTTTTGACAGTTAATTTGGCGTGCCCAGAAAGCACCCGCTTAAGATGCAATTGTCCTCGATGGAGTCACGAGAGATGGTGCTGGAGCATGTGCTAGCCGGCTTTACCAACAAAGCATTGCTCCATAGAAAGAGTAGTTACATGGGAACATACATCACCTATCAAAACTTTAACCGGTTTACCATTCTAAGCAATCGTCTTCTCAGGGTAGTCTGCGTAGTCTGCTCTAGGCGGGATATCTCCATCGCAAGCAGTCTGGAAGGCGGAAGACGATGATCTTCATCTTCAACATGATTAAATATGCACTTAGGGTGAGGCAAGGCTGAGCCGAAATATGACTTGTCTGTGATTACCCAACAATGGAGTCTCGAGACAGATACGAATTGTTTCGGTAAATCGTTTGTCTTGAATTCAAGAAGCACTAATCGGGTAGCGAGAGGGGAACTACATGTACTGAGATATCTACAAGTGTATGCCACGGAAAGGGCATGCAGGTACAACCAGAAGGACATGGTCACATCAAAGCCATCGCTGCAAAACATGCCTTCATCCTTCAGGGCAATGATGTGGTCATTTGCACGTCACGAAGAGATGGAAAGCAAACAATGCGCTTCCTCAGGAACAAGTATGAAGTGCTGTCTGCATGAAGGAGTAAGCCTACGACATATGCCTCTCATGGCAATTCAGGAACAGTCCAATTCGTTGCAACGCTCCAGTCCCCAAGCAGGTCAGTGTTTCTTCCATAGATTTGTGAAGAACCAATAAGAATGGTCGGAAAAAATAATGTTTCGAGTGTCTCTGCTATAAGACGACGAGCCGTCGGTAACACAATAACGACGGGTATCTCAGAGATTGCTAGCCCGACATTCTTAGCAGGGACTTGTTGAAGCAGCAGCGAGTGTTATGCGCCGTCCAACAAAGACTTCGTCGAAGAAAATCGCGAGAGATCGACCACGAAGGCTGAGTGACGATGGCGATGCCATCTCGACAAAACGAACCAGCAGCTCCGACACTGAGTGCTATGACGAACAGTATGCCCTGACAGACGAATGCAGTGTGGAGGAAAGCGTCGGGTGGCTTAACTGCGAGTGCTTCCTGTCGCTTTTGCTCATCGGCGTGCTCGTAGCTCTCCCCTTCAACCTTCACCATACCAAAGGTACATCTCGATTGCTTGGTAACTTTTGATGATCAGTGACTTTGCTAGTCGACTTGATACAATCGAGGGACAACTATATTGTGAAGGCAGTCGAAATGGTCAAAGTTGGAGCTTGCGACGATGCTGTCATGTTGTACGAGCGAGCACTGGTTGTAGACGACAGCGCTCATATTCACAATCAAATGGCCGACGCTCTATCACAATGCGGGAAAACGTCCGAAGCACTAGCACATTACATGTTTGCTATCCATTTGGAAGAAACGAACAAACGCAAGGTGCCGTCCCTCATGGCCATTGGCGATCTCTACCTGAAAAACATGAATTACCCTATGGCGTCCAAGAGCTTCGAAAGCATTGTATCCATTCTTCGCGACGAACCAACAACAGATTTAGTCGAAGCGTATATAAAACTGGCGAAAGTTGACGTGGGTCGTCGAAGTTTTTCGGCAGCTTATTCTCATTATACAGCTGCAAGCGACCTAATCGTTGGAGATACCATGCAAGCTGAGGTATTACTTGGCTCGCTCACAAGCTTTAAATTAATACCCCTCTAGGTACATTATCGAATGGGACATTGTGCTCTTGTTATGGGCAAGCTCCAATTGGCCATCGACAACTTCAAAATCGCATGTGCCAAAGCCAGTCCAGCCCAAAAGTCCCTTTTTGTACACAGTCTTGCCTATGCTTACTTGGTTTAAGTTCTAGCTTACAATGCATTCCTGATCGGCGTTTAGGAGCATGGCATGATCGCAAAAGGAAACCAAGAGCTTGACCAACTATTTTCAACAAACTCAATGTACACTGAAGAACGCTACATCAGAGCATCGTTTCAAGACCATCATTACTCTTCTGGACGAGCACCAGCACAATACATATCACAACTCTTCGATTTGCACGCACATCGAAGCGACTTCCCTAACAACTTGGACTCTTTTCTCCAACTCCATGGGATTTTGTTTGTACAAAGTGCACCCAAAGCAGTGTCGACAGCGCTTCAAGAAAAAATTCGTGTTTCAGAAGGTGATCGATGGCTGGACGTGATAGATTTGGGCTGCGGCTCAGGCAGTTCTATGCAGTATTTTCGCTCACTTTCGAATTATGTGCTTGGCATTGACGTCTCGCCCATATCTGTTGAAAATGCACGTCGCCGTCTCGATATGTACGATGATTTAAAGGTACAGCCACAGGAGTATATTGTTTTATCTTTGTTACAGATTGGAGACATACTCGACGTTGGAAGTACTTTACCAGAATCGTCGTGTGATCTGGTCCTCGCATTAAACACATTGCAGTATTTCGGTGACCTCCGTCAGGTTGCGCTATCTATTCACAATGTATTAATGAGCGCTAGATATTTCAATTGGTTAAACGTCTACTTCGCCCTGGTGGGACTTTTGCCTTCAATGTGGATGCGCTCAACGAGGATGCGAATGGTCATCAGTTCAGTTTGCGATTTTCTGGACGATGGAAGCATGACACAGCCTATATCAGCGAGGTTTGTTCCCGTAGTTCTATTGTGAGATTTGTCTTGGTACTCATAGCTCGGGTCACATTTTGGCTTTGCACTAATTCACAGCGAGCGAATCGAAGACACACAACCATTCCAACAGGCAAACGGCGAGCCCATCCGGCGAGTCTCTGATGGAAAAGCATTTTCAGACGTGTATTTATTTCAAAAGAGCGAAGACAATATGTAGAAAGTTCGTTGGAAGTCTTTAAAAATATCTCGTCACAGAATTATTAACAATTGACCCTAATCCGAGTAACTATGTTAAAGTGACTCATGCTCATCAGACTATAAAGCATATGATACTGATGGAACTAAATGCCTTTTGATAGCCGTCGCAGCGTTTCCTCCTTCCCAAGTAGCTCCAGAGTGTCGCCCAAGTTTGCACCGACCTCCATGCCAGTTGCATAATATCGGAGTGGCATCAAAACTCTATGCAACATATTTCCACTGTGAGCAACATAGGCTCGTGTGTTTACGTACGATTTCAACCCCAGTTGGTGACTCTTCGCAACAGATGTTATCGTCGTCATGATAGTTTTCTACTCGAACACACAAAGATGAGGAAAAAGTGAAAATGATAGAGTTACTGAAAGAAACTCTTCCTCGGAGATATTTTGCAACAAGCTAATGACTTCTTTCACCGTTGCATCTATAAGGTGGCCCTTTATATTAAATGCATCAAAGCCGGAAATACCAGTGTTTTCATTCCAATAGGCCACTTTCATAGTGGTAGCGATTTCAGTATCTAGGTCAGGTTCGCCAAAAAAGTAGTAAATAAGTGGTCCGAATTCGGGTAGTGCGCTCACTCGCTCCTATAAACAGTTCTTAAAGGCCAAATCAGTCGTATTGCACCTTCATCAACGAGGCAGCTGACCAGATATAATCTGGGCTAAACTTGTCGAGATTTTTAACATGATCAACCAAGTACGGGCGAATATTTTCAACAACTTCCGTCTTTCGCGTCTCGTCTTCAAACAGAGATCGAATATGACAGGAATTGATCCAACGCAATCTTTCCACGTTCACTACAGACCCGCTCTTGTTCACATGATCCAATGAAAACTATCGAAAGTTCATCGACAACACGTCAACATTTAAAACCTGTTCCTTGAGCTCATCCAAAGTAAAGATTTCTTGCGTACTTCCTTCGGCTGGACTCCAACCAAGCAAAGCAACAAAATTTACCAGACCAGTTGGCAAAAAACCTTTTTTCTAAGACAATACAGTTGGCTCGCAAAGTAGAAAAAACACCAACTTGAAAGTCTTCGACTGCTACGTCACCTTGACGTTTGGATAGTTTAGATCTGTCCTCATTGAGGAGTAAACCCAAATGCGCAAACTACGAACCAGTAAGGCGCTTGGAATGACCATGAAATATCGACCTCTGGGACCTTAAACCCTAGATTGTTGTAGAGTATGACATGCTTGGGCGTAGAAGAAAGCCATTCTTCGCCTCGGATGACATGTGTGATACCCATCAAATGATCATCAACAACATTGGCTAAATGGTACGTAGGAAATCCATCGCTTTTCATCAACACCTGTTGTAAGTGATGACAAGATTATTCAAGTGTATATAAGTACTTGATCGTCAATGACACTGTGATCAAATTGCACGTAGCCTCGAACCATATCCTTAACAACAGTTTTTCCTTCAGGGACTTTCAACCGAATAGTGTGAGGCTCTCCAGTAGCCAATTTAGCTTCAATTTGCGATGCATCCAAGCCCAAACACGCGCGATCATACATTGTACCAGAGCCAGATCGACTGGCCGCTTCACGAAGCGACTTCAATCTATCCTGGGAGCAAAAGCATCGATAGGCATGACCATCCTACGTTTAATTGTGAAAGCATTTCATGCATATCGATTGTGCAAACTTTAATAAGTTGATCAGAGTAGTTTTTGTACAAATGCAGCCTTTCAGACTGAACATAAGGGCCGCAAGGACCACCTACCGACGGTCCTGTACATAAATGTTGGTCAATGTAAGTTTGTGGCCGAAGAGCAACCTTCATCCTCATGGATTCCACACCACTGAAGGCTTTTTGTCAAGGCCTCAACCGAGCCTTCAACTTTTCGGGTCTAACGCAACGTGACATGTTTCCACGCTACGTTTTCTGTACCTGGTCTGTGTCTTCAATCCGCATCAGAAAGTCGCCACCAGACGCTTTGGCAAACAAGTAGTTGAAAAGTGCTGTTCTAAGACCACCTAAGTGAAGATAGCCGGTAGGACTTGGAGCATATCGAACGCGAACTCGTGGACTCTCCGATGCAAAAGAACGAACTGGGCGCCCAAGTGTGTCTCGTTTGCACATTACACCTTCAAATGAGTTATATAAGCTCTGCGCCAATGGCGTGCTAAGACGTGACGTACTCAATCGAATCGACGACGTCAGGCGAAGCATGGTTTCTGTGCCGATGGATGCGTCTGGTGGTCAATGGTTGAAATCGTTCAACAGGTCAATATATTACCTTCTTGAACAATTTAGCTCATATATCTTGTCCGGAAATGCTCAATTTGACTGTCTAAATCCAAAGTCTTTGGAATCACAACAGACTCGACGTGGAGTTCCAGGACCCTGTGCATCTTATATCTCAAGTACACCATTAATCCAAGTATCTGAGATGTTAGACAGAGAGGGCATCGTATGTGCTTGAAGGTCTTAACTGGTGCCAACCCGACTGTCTACCAGTGCCTGTTACGATTCAAATACGATGAACGTGGCGAAATCATCCGCCCAAGCAGAAGGAAATAGAAGGAAATGGAAGATCTCACGCCAACCGTATTCTCCCATGTTCGAGTGATGAATTCGACACAATTGGCGACTTGGTTAATTCGACGGAAGTCATCGCACATCGCCAGTCCCTGATGGGAAATGGAATAAAGCCTCGGTTCTCCGTTACACGTAAATACGACCCCAATGCTAGCGATGCATACCCCGATGCAATGACTAGCGCTGAAAAAGCTCTGGCTGCATGGCTGCGGCCGGTCTCGTGTACCTTGTGTTCACAGTCTCTCTGAGTTGTGTTTACCTCGCACTTCTCCACCCAGCTATGTCCAACGACCTTTGGTGGGCTGGTTTCAATTCTTCTGGAGTGCAGTCTTTTGTAATTGATGTGTACAACAATCAGCTCAACTTGAATGCAACTTCTGTGGATCTCGCGAACTTCAGCCTTCGCAAGGATTACTCTCAGTCATACATACACTCCAATTTCTGTAACACCAGTGTACGCGCGACTCGTCCTAGATGCGTACAGCTACGATTTGCCCACAATTATTAAAGGTCTTCGACTTCTTACTGGACCTGAGCAAGTTACAACCCAATATTGTTGGATTGACTTGAATCGAACTTGGGAAGTTGCACACACGAACAAGAGGCAGAAACGATGCTACGCGCGTTATGTCGACAATGCCGCCGTATATTGGGAGTCTATTTTTCGGCTTGTGAATTGGAATTCGTATATGACATTGCAATATGGTGGCCCATTCAACACAACAATCGGCAAAGCCCTTCGGAAAACCCCAGAGGGACTGCGCTGGCTAGCATCAACGCCGTACGCTTTTGTCAATGTCGAAGCCGAAGTTGAATATTGGCGACGAGTCGGCATCACACGCTTTTCGATACAATTTTCCAATGCCCTATCGTGGGGAGTGCGTGAGACACTGACTTTGCAGAATGCATTTTGATCGACGCAAACCAATTCGTTGAAGAGATCATCGTATATTTCGCGAGCTGGCCTCTGGACCACAAATACGATGTACTGGGGTACTCTGAATGATTATACAGCTGCCAACGGAGCAGGTTATAGCTTTGTGCGAAGTGATAGTAAGCACCAAAGATTTACATCCCCGTGCAATTATTCTAGCTACCTTGAAAATCCCTCCGATTATGCATGCGAACCATGTAACCTCACGTGGAATCGGATACCGTCCAGCTGCAAGCCCGTTTTGAAAAAATGCTTGGCTTGCCAACTACAGTACCTATTCAGCTTATTCAAAATAATATCGGACCCCTCAATTCGATTGACCTGTACTTCGTGCCACCTCCAGCATCATTGAGGTCTCTATATTCAACTTTCCAGGGCCTCGTAGCCCAGAAAATTCAGTCAGATGATTTATTTGCAGTAGCCATGAAAAACATTCCAAGTCTTCCGTCTGATCCAGTTCCGCCGAAATGGCAAAATCCTTCTTTTATGTTTTTGGGTGGCGATCCTACCTGTCCACTACGCCAACCAACAAGTTTTGTCCAGTCGTCATTTGCTTTTGATGTGTCATGCACGGCAGAACAACGCCATAAATTTCAACTGGGACTGTTTAACACTTTGTTCACGCTCTGGGTGACGTCAAGTCGATCGTCATCTCTATGCCATATTTGTCCAATATTGCAAACCTCATGTGGGGTTGCTTTCGATAGTGCACTAAATGCAACAAGCTTATTTACTTCGTCGTTTCCTGAACATTCAAGTCTAGTGCAGGCCGTGCAACAGGAAGTCATGACACTTGGTGTGAGCATAATACAGATGGCAATCAATTCATCGACCTCGTCACCTCTCTTTTTAAGACAGTCTCTTTTAGGCGACTCCAACTGGGATCTGTTCGGGTGGATGTACCTCTATGAATGGGCCCAAGCCGCTCGTGAAGTTGTTTCGTTTGAAGGTGACGCCAATACTATTTTACTCATCTCCGATAAGTACTCTTCCATGGTCATTCAAGCGGAGGCTCTGGAGGTACCACAAAGTGCGTGTCGATACCTGTGGGTTGTCTCTATTGTTGTCACTACGATGCTGCTACTCGTGTCAGCTCTCGTTGCTCTATACAGCGTATTCTTGAGAGGTCGAGTAGACGGCCGAAACATATTCCAATTTATTCCAATTCAATCGCATCGTTGGAGCCGTTTGGCTAGGTCGACCTCTTCTACTCGTCCGCGGTATGACAGCTGTGATACTTTTGAGTACGTCATCCCTCATCTTTCAAACAACGAATGGCTATGCGCAGTTTAAGTCTGGGCCTCGTCTATTCTCCAGTCGATGCTTGTCACTGGCGAAGCAATGTGGGTATCATTACTGTATGTGATCCACGACTGCGTTGTTCTTTGCATACGCCGAAATACTACCCCATATTTTGCTCCGATCAGCACATCCATCTCCTGGATTACCTATATTGTCATTGACACAACCTCACCTTATACGATTCCTCAATGCTGAGTCGTCAGTGTATTTTCAACTTCAATCCAATGACTTTTGTGTGTTCGAGTGGCCAAGTCGTCGTGGGTGATGTTACACGTGCGATTACACTGATAGTAATTCAAATTTTTACTTATTTAATTTGGTTCTTTTGGCAGTTCAGTGTGTCTGGCAGCGCCGTCAAGTGTCGACGACGAAGGCAGCTTCCGAGGGGCACCTTTTGCTTTCGGGTACAGCTACAGCATTCTTGCACCGTGAAACTCTAACCGATGGAAGCTGGATTATCGATCGCGCAACATGTGTAATGTGTGGTCTTCTTACAAGCTTGAGACTCCTCTTCGATCTGAAATTATGGCTCATCGTGGCTGAACAAAATTACGACACGTCACAAGATACGATCAAATGGCGTATGAAATTATTAAAACCACCTCGTTTATCACGTCAACAGAAAGATATGGACTTAAGCACACCGGTGTCATCTTCATCCCAAACAAAGAAATCGAATCCTTCACCTCGCAAACCAGTAAATCGTCTTATCACAGTCGCTGGTGTTATGTATGTCATCGCGACACTCTTTGGTAGTGTAGCATACCTGCAACTTACTGCATCGAACATGGCAAATGACTTCTGGTGGCCCAACTATAACGCATCCAGAGAGCACATTTACCTCGCTCGACAATACATCGCTCAAATGTATGTTCGTCCCAAAGAGGGTGTCGTCGCTTTGGATGATCCAATTTTCATTGATACACCTAACTACACTACTAGTATTTCATTACCTACGGCTGTCACAGTTAACATGAAGGCTCTGTATGCGTCAATTGTAACTTCAACCGATGGTGTCGATATTAAAATTGTCATACCAGGCCTGCGAAGCATGGATGCTTGTTTGACACCGTGGATTTCTACTCAGTATTGTTGGGTGGACTTTACCAAGAAATAGGAAATGGCCAATACAGCAGCTCGGCAATCTCGCTGTGCAAAAAAATATTCGTCGAATGGTGCAATGTACTTGGAATCAGTCCTACGGAATGCACAATGGTCGCAATTGCAAACATGTTGGGAAGACTCACTGGATACTGCCGTTCGGTTGCCTCTGAAACACTTGGCTGGCTGAGTTGAATGGTGGTCAGCTGTTCAAACTGTGGATACTTCAATAGTCGATGAAGTTAAATATTGGTTGAACTTTGGCATCGACACTTTTGCGACAGAGTGGCAAAATTACAAATCGATAGGAATAGTCAACACCATTAATATTCAAAATGCATTTGGCGTCGTTTATTCAGTAACTAACAAGTATACGAACTGGACATTCAGCTTCGCTGCACAAACAAGTATGAAAATGTACTGGACATTTGCAAGTGACTTGTGGGCAGTAACAAGCCCATCAACGTCAATATACCAAGCGAGTTTAATTCGCCAAGCAGATTCATTTGCCTACCGCAACCTTACAATTGAAGCAATCTTGGCTGAAAATGGGACGATTCTGGCGACTGACTTACTAATTGGTGGCGCTTATAGTGCATTTCGCTATTCCATAGGCCCTTTTGGGTCGGTGGATTTAATACACGTGCCAGTTCCACCATCACTAGCCAAGTTTATATTGGAGTGTACCGTCTGTAGGGTACATACCTCCCCCTTGGCGCAACATCTCGTATACAGTGGGTGGTAATCTTCTCTGTAATGATGAGCCCGCTGCACTATTAAGCAATGGCCCGCTTCTATTCACAAGTATCACAGCTGCTTGCGGATCTAGTGTAAAGGAAACCATATTATTGTCGATCATGACGCGTCTACTTGGTGTTCTTGGTGCCAACATGGTTTGTGCAAACCTAACATCTGACGAGACAAGCCATGTTTGCAACACGTTGACTGGAGCTACAGCTACGCAATGTACGAATTTCGTGATAAATATGCCAGTCCTGGTTCTTCTCAACTCTTTTATCTTACCTGACCCGTCAGTTGCGCCTATGCTCCAGCAACATGCGTACGATGTAAGACAGGACTTGTATCGGCTTGGAGTTGAGATGGTTCAGTACGGCAAAATGCTAACGGTAACATTACTCTCCTTCGGTACAACCTCTTTGATCCTGCATATCCGAGTTTTCACTTTGCTGCCTGGGCTTTGGTATACGACTGGGCCACTGCTTACCGCGAAGCTATTGAGTTTCAAGGTGATATTGGCTCAGTCAAAGTTATCTCCGCTATATCTGCTGACCTCTCGAGTTTGGTTAATCCACTTGAAATACCTGTGAACGTCGCTGCATACATTCGATATATCTGCGTTTATGTAACTACTCTCATCATTTGTGTCGCAATTCTTGCTGCAATCTACCTTCTCCTCAGCAAAGGATATGTTGAAGGGCTAAATCTCTTCTTGGAGCTCAATCGTGTGGCCGGCTTTGTCTGGATCGGCCGAACATTTTTGTTTGTCCGCAGTATGGCGGCAATTTGCCTTCTGAGCACAAAAAGTCTTGTTCTTGTCAATATCAACCAACCATGGCTCATTACCTCTGCTTCATATGTATTTAATAAAAGCAAAACTGATCAAATGATCCGCATTTTCAAAACTTTTATTGCCGCAGGTGAAGTCTCGTGGTTGGGTTTTGTCCCCAGCGATATCTTTGCTGTCTTCACTGCGCAATATACTCCTGCATACGTGTTCAAGTGCAATTTTTTGATTTGGGATCTTGCGGCTATTCTGTCATGGACATACCCAGCCACACATACGGCAACTATGATGCGCGAATGCTCAATGCCTCAAATAGACTTTCAGCTTGTTTGCTCAAGTGGTTCGGTGATATTACTTTGATTTTCTTGATGTTGTGTGTAGGTACAGTGTCGATTGGAAGTTTTTCTCGGTTCATGAGTCTCGTTGGGGTCTGTATTGGTTCAATTTTAGCTTGTTATCTGTACGAGCGGTTCCGTCATCCAAAGTTGCTTCCAACACGACCAGACTCTCTGTTTCTCTCTACTTCCGCCAAGTATGTATTTGAGCCTGGCCGGTGGATGGACTATAATGTACTGTAAGTATCCTTTAGGTTGGGTAATAATTGTGTGTTGTAGTTATATCGCATCGATCCTGGATCTGCAGCAATCAATGGTCTCTTGTCTTTTCATTTCAAATCAATATTTTATTTATTCGACGTTAAACTGTGGCGTTTCGTCGCAGTTGAAGAATCCCAAGTTGAGCGATTGCGTATGGAACGAGAAGGTAAACAACATTTGCTCCCAGCCATTCCGCTCATAGAATGACCGATGCTTTACTCGTTTGAGTGACAATATATCTCACGTATGGCGAATAACGTTTCTATTCAATTTATATCGTGTAATTCTTGAAAATGACCACCTGCAAATCATGGAATGAGAATATCTCCATCGCCATGGAGATTTCAACCGCGATACTTTGTCATTTGCTAGCAATTCTCATCTGGGTTGCGACACGGCTTTAAGATCTACAACCATCCTTGCCCAAAGAGAGAAAATCCATTTTGGTGCGCGTATGCGGCTTCCTCCCCGAGTCATCTGCCTGCAGAAATTTTTTACTCATCCTCCGCTTCTCTGCTGCGAGCACAGTTTTCTGGGAGTTTGTCTTTCTTCATCCGCGCAGTATAAAGTTTGGAGTTCATACATAAAAATGTGTGAGGTCAGTCAATGAATTGACCCGACTCTGACCGGTAGAGGATAACTTCGCATTTCAAATAACATAATGTACCGAGTTATGATATATTTACATTGTTTAAGCTGTCCCCAAGGTTAAGGATTAATGTCAAGAGTAACTCTGTGGTACTTTACTCCGAGTTCTATGCTGAGAATTGTTGGACTCATGAAGTCAAATATAACCTCATTGTGCTGAAGCTTGACATAATCTAGGTAAATGACTCTTATATTGTACTATTTTGTCACTAAGGGAGGCATTGCTGATTACATTGCATCGCTCAGCTTATTGCTCGCAGGACCCGGCATGGTGATCCTCATGGTTCGAAAGCTCAACACGTTCAATTTCTTCAAGTTATCCGTTCAAGTCCGGATTTTTGAATGATGCTAAGTTCGATTTCTTGATTGACTGAAAGATCGCAAGTCATTTTGGATTTGAAGTCATGGCCCTTGACTTCTTCGTCCGAGCAACGAGATGGTTGTGTTTCCTGGCCGTAGCTGCCGCTGCCACGGATAAAGCCAATCCAAAAGCTGACCCGTTGTCTATTGTGGTAGCTGGACATGCGCGTTTTACTGTCTTAACATCTCAACTGATCCGCATGGAATGGAGCGCGACTGGAACATCGTTTCGAGACGCTGCGACCACTGTGATTATGAACCGCATGTTACCTGTCCCTAACTTTAAAGTCGATAAGAAGGACAAGTGGATTCGAATCACGACCGCTGATTTGGCACTGAGTTACGACACTAGCAGCACTGTCTATTTCTCTGACTCCAGTTTACGAGTGCAAGTGAAATCGCTCTCTCCTACCAATAAAACCACCATTAATTGGACCCCTTCTATGATCGACAAAGACTCGGAACGACTATTTGGCTCGTTGCGAACTTTGGATATGATAAATGGATCAGTCAACTTGGACTGCAATGCCGACGGGCCAGACGCGATTGCTGATTCTCATTGCACTTACGGATTGATCAGTCGAAGCGGCTACGTCGTTGTAGATGACTCACTGAGTACTGAGCTTGACAATGATCCGTGGCCATGGGTAGTCACGAAGCAGCCCAAACCAGCTACCAGTTGCCAGAGCATTCCGAAAAGCGAACGACGTGTTTGTGGTTACAACGTCGTCTCAAAAGAGCAATGCGATGCCAACGGATGTTGTTTCGATGATGTATGTAAGCAAGAACCAATATAGTCTGACGAATTCATTGTAGGATACGCCTTTGCCCAACGGTTTCAGCTGCTTCTACGGGCCAAATGCTTATCAGGACTTGTATTTCTTTGGGCATGGTCTTCGTTACAAGCAAGCTTTAAAAGACTTTACCCTCGTAGCTGGAAATATCCCACTTCCACCCAAATATGCTCTTGGTGTATTCTATTCGCGTTGGTGGGCATACAATGACGTCGGAATTGAATCTTTGGCAAAGCAATACCAGATCAGATCTATTCCACTTGATGTTGTTGTTCTAGATATGGATTGGCATCTCACATTTTACAAAAACAATTCAGCTGACCAAAGTGGACAATCTAAAGGATGGACTGGATACACCTGGAACAAAGAACTCTTTCCAAACCCGAAAGCATTCCTCTCACATTTACACGAGCTGGGGCTGCATGTTACTATGAATTTGCACCCAGCATCAGGGGTCCAGCCATGGGAAGAATCTTATGAGCAAGTCGCCAGATCTATGGGTATTGATCCTAAGTCTGGAAAGTACGTTCCGTTCGACCTGGCAAACAAATCTTATGCCACCAGTTGGCTCATTTATTCACTAAAGCCTCGTGAAGAGGAAGGAGTTGACTTCTGGTGGCTTGATTGGCAACAAGGCGAAGATTGGTTCTTAGCACACAATCAAGCTTCTCCAAATTTGAACCCGACTCTCTGGCTAAATTATGTATTTTTCACAAATCCTCACCACTGGACAAAAAAACGCCCTGTGCTACTTCATCGTTTTGGTGGCCTTGGAAATCATCGCTATCCATTAGGATTCTCTGGCGATGTAGTCCCTTCGTGGGAATCACTTAACTTTCAACCGTTTTTCACATCCATGGCAGCCAATGTTGGATTTTCGTATTGGAGCCATGATATTGGTGGATTCCAACGTGGAAATGATCCGGAATTGTATACTCGTTGGATACAATGGGGTGTTTTCTCGCCTGTTCTTCGAACTCACTCGACAAAGGTTGGATTGCTCTCTCCACAGTGTCTCACCTCCACCTAGGACAACATATCCGATCGCAGAATATGGAAGTATCCCAACGTAAATTACGAAATAATGCGTACATTCTTGGACCTCCGTCGACGCCTAGTTCCTTACATATATACACAAGTATTTTGCGTAGCACTTACATGCCTAATCTTGTGAAATGTAGAGCCGATGGGCCCATGAAAATGGACTGAGTTTATTGCACGGTCTGTACTATGATTGGCCTGAACACGATGAATCCTATTCATATTCCAGACAGTATTTATTTGGTTCATCCTATCTAGTTGCCCCAATTTTATCGCCTGTCGACCACAAATCTCAAATTGCAAAGAAGACTGTCTGGCTTCCTCCCGGATCTTGGTACGATATGACATTAGGTTCTCTGGTGCATGGACCTGCCTTGTACACCCATGTATACACTTTGGCAGAAATTCCATTGTTTGCGAGAGCTGGCAGCATTATTCCTATGGCCCCATCATCTACTTCACAAACCTTAGGACAAGCAATGTCTGAACCATCCCCATTGACATTGTCAATCATCCCTGGCAGCTCTATTGGCAATGGTTCACTGTATGAGGATGCTGGCGACACGCAGAAGTACTTGGAGTCTGAGTTTTCTTGGGGCCATTTCTCTTATCGATCGAAAGATAATGGCATCGAAACAACAATTCATCCATATAAAGGAAGTTACCCTGGTCAAGGCACCACTCGAAAGTACATCCTTGAATTCCGGCATGCTGTTCCTGCTAAAACAGTTACGGTGAATGGTCAACAACTCAAATTTATCCCATATGATGAAAAAGACGAAGTTGGTTGGCGATATGATGCTGAGAAACTGACATTGAAGGTTTATTTACTTTCGGAATATCAAACCTCGAGCTCAATTGTGGTACATGTTACCTTCGAAAATGGAGATGACATAAACTTGAATGGAGTATTGGGAGGCATTGCCCGGGTGCAAAAAATCAAGGAAATTCTTGACCTTCAACCTGTTTATGCTGAAGACTACCCTCACTTTCGTCATGCGTGTGGAACTGGCCGCAGAATCTCGTACAATACTTCAAGCTTTTTCGACGAAATCAAGCTATGGCCAACTCTATTGAAGTCCTCGACGAATGAAATCGAGCACCTCAAGATACCTGAGAACATTCGCAGTCATCTATTGGCTTTGTTGCATGACAGTATTCTCGGAGAAAGTGCATCTATGTTAAGTCTGAGTGATCACCCGTCCAGCATACTGAAGAGACTAGATGATGAGCAGATTTCCGAGAGCCTGTTCCAGTGGTAGTGAGTTTTCCCCTCGATGAATTTTGCATGGTTTATTCTTAACCGTGTGAGTAGTAACAGTAGGTTATTAACCACTTTCATAATTGATATATGTAAGTTTCTGCGCATGAACGAACATCCGCGAGAAAACATCATTCTTTTGTCTCCTTGAAACTGCAACTTTTGACCGCTTTGATAATATGAAAAATTATCCAAGATTTCATTCCTTAATATTTGTTGTGATTCGTCTCGTCATTTATCTATCAAATACCAAATCGCTTCAACAATGAAGCTACGCCCCAAGCTGTGTGACCGAACGACTTGTGTATTTGTTTAAAATTGACCAGAGTAGTATATAGTCCATCAACGTGGGGGACAACCAAAAGGACGACCAAGCCAAGGAAGTTGCTCCTCGAACGCTGCCAGGACTTCACACACCACATTTTTGTGCGAATCATGCCTCTCGAACTCGGAACGCTAAAATCGACCTGCTGAAAACCACCACCAAGTCGATGGCATATCGTACTCTGTTGCCATAGCGACCTTTCGTACGCACCAATGTCACATGCTCTACGGATATTATACGTAAAGCAAGTTGCACTTTCCTTTTGCATCCAAATTTGAAACGTCGTCACGAGCTTTCACGACGCTTCCCTAATACGAATATCATGTCAGAGACACAGCAAAGTACATCAAGCAACAGAAGGATAGCTAAAGCTAGTAGGCTTGGTGCGTCACCCAGGTACAGCTTGCCGATTTCTGAAAGACCTGCCCCATTACCAACTGTCACTCTCCGATTTCCCGAGCTCTCCACCGAGAGAATAACAAGTTCGTGGAACTGTAATAAAGTTTAACAAGGATATCACGTAGAAGTTGCTCCATCTACTGCAAACAATTTCGCTCGCAAAATCAAGCCACGGCCTCCAACTGCGGGCTTTGCAAGCACAAATCAACGAAGTAACCGAGCACTCCGAGTAAGATCAGGCTCTCAAGCAGCCCTCTCTCGCAGCCTCAAAATTCCGGTATCGATGAGCCCAAAACTCACTGGTCATGAGTCTACAACCGACAATCAGTGTGACACCCCAAATCTATTGCAACAGGACATGGATTTTTCTATCGAAGACTTGTTCAAATCGTTATGGTTTCGCGATAAAGCTGAGTGGAAGCAAGTTGCTCAGAAGGGCATGTCGCACGGAAAGTCTGTCTACTTTGAAGGAGATACTGCGGCGGGAGGTGAATGGAAGGACTGTCGTATTGTGGGTTATAGTCCCGAGGTATGACTACTTCTGAAATTTATGACACTGAATCATAGAGTGGTAAATTTTCCATCCAGTTTTTGTCGTCTGGCATCCAAAAGAAGGTCCACAGAGTAAACCTTATGCTGCCAACAGGTGTAGCATGTAATTTACAAGCCTTATCATGACATTATCGTAGATGACGAGAAGGAGTTTATTCGACAGAGGAAAATGTACTTCGAGGAAGCAAATCTCATTTTAGATATGTTGCGTTATCAGCGATGTGTCTTAACTGAAGCTTCAATTGATTCCAGCTCTCTTCCTTTGCAATGTAAAGCTCGGCTCGTTCACTTGGCTTTAAGGTCTATGGGAAATACCGCTAAGACATTACGTGTATACGCGGCTTTTCTGACCTCGCTGCTGAATACTGTTGACGAAGAGTACAGAAACGTCTTGGCAATATGCAAATTTAATGTTAAGAACAAATCATTACGGTCGCCTCTAGTTCAAGAGTACATCCAAGCAAGGAAAAAGATCAGGCTTGCGCATGTTCAATTAAGAGGAAGACAATTCGACTACCGCAATGTGAAAATAAAGATCCAGACAGAACTCATGGAGTCAAACCAAGCATGTTTGAGACTCTTTCATGATATTTTACGAATTTGTCACAAATCATTGCAATCACTGAAGCTATTCTATGAAGTACCAAGCGATTATGACTCAAATGTAAGTTTATAAGTTTGAGTTTTACTGAAGAATATACAGCGACATAAACGTCACCCACCATTCAGTTTGGATGAATACGTGGCACTTCATCAAGAAAGTCTAAGGGATGCGCTGACCACTGTAAAGTTTGAATGGCGGCAGCAGGTATGGTAATTCTAAGCTGATATTCACCATGCTGTCGCAGATCGTGCAGGTTGTTGAGCAGTTCACTCTAATTTATGATTCATTTCCAAAACTCACACAACTTATCAAACGCGTCGACTACATCGTGGCCACCCATTTCAGCAAAGTGGTACTTCTGGAATTGTTCAAGTCAGAAATGACCTGATGCTTAGTTATCAAAGGCTATACCTGAAGTAATTGATGCTGTGTTTGGTAATCGGTGTGCCGAAGCCCCTGAAAGTATAAAGAACAGGCAAGTCTCAACAATTCGCAAAAATGGTTGGAAACTCGTGTGTTCTCCTCGGTTAAAACCTCAAGTACTCAAAGTCTCGGTCGTACCTTTACTTGATAAAAATCACCCCATAAAGCTCAAAGTTAATCCATCTCTGGATGAAATAATCCCAACCATCGAGAATGTAGTTTCTTCTGCAAAGACTAAGTGCATGAGCTTGTCTTGCATTGAAGGCGAGTTTGAGGACAAAAGAAACGGAAACAAGAGGGTTCCTTTGCTTGAGAAGGTAATCTGAGACTATTGATTGCATTAAATACAGGTACAGGCCCAAGGGATATCTGGACTTGCTGAGAGAGTTACTGCCCAGCTGAAAGAGAATTTATCCAATTCAATTGCGTCTACAGTTTTACAATTGAACAAACTGCAGGCCTTTTCTGACGACTTGCAGCTTCAATTGTCATTACTAGGAGAGTTTTGCCGCCAGAAATCAACCCACTTCCTTCCCGAAACTACATTTCTTGAAATCACAGACAAGTTACGGTGGCTCCACAGTATTGTACCAAAGGTGAGGTTACGAATCGTTTGGTAATAACTTTATCCAGGTCGAAATGCTTTCCAACGACATTACCCAGAATAATTTTTTTGCTGTTTCAACTTCAATCCTTGAAGATGTATTCGCGTTTCACAGCAATCTTATTAATTATCACATAGACTCTACTGAAAGATATCGGCGATGCAATAGAACTCACTCTATATATACTTTGTGCCAATTGCCATCAGCTGGAGATTACACTTATGAATGACTATCAAAAAGACATGGATATGCTTGCCATGACGCCAGATAACGAAGGAAATTTGGATATTCTTTGGAATTTATTGGACAATATCGATGCTATTATCGAAATACGTTCGAGCTCATTTTTTTGTATTGATGGACGGTTTGGGATTATAGAAATTTTGGGAGCACCGACAGGCAAGCATATCGACGATTCGATCATGAACCATCATTTGAACTTGCGCAAATTGCCCCAAGTTGTGTCACATCTCGCCAAGGAATGCAGAGAAGCTTGCGAATATAAGAAAATTGCACTTACAAATTCACTCATCGAAGAAAGGCATTTGTTTGAAAACGATTTATTCGAGCTGAAGGATGCCATAATCGAGTTAACCATGAAATGTGACTGGACGAGAGATTGTGTCGAAAGCTGTGCAGATGAAGCTCAAAACTTACGCGAAAAGGTCGAAGAAAGTGCAAAGAAAATGGAAAATTTTGCTCAAAGAGAACGAGTACTGGGATGGAAGACAACAGAATTCACAAATGCAGCAAACCTGACCTCATTGCTAGAGCCATACTACCTCTTCTGGACGATTGCCTCTGATTTTATTCAGTCCATATCGTCTTGGTCCAAGACACCATTTGAAATGTGCGACGCAAATGAAATCTTGAGCAAAATAGCATTTTGGAAGCAGCAGTTGGTCAGCATAAAGTCGCAACTTGGAGCGAAATGCAAACTGCTCGAGGTAGTTGCGGTTTTAGAATCTGAATTGGCAATGTTCTCTATTCGATTACCTATAATAGAAATGGCTGCAACTGGAGCAATGAAAAGGCGGCACTGGCTTAAAGTGCTCGAGTTACTAAAATTCAGTTCGGTTTTGGCTGTTGTCAATGATGACAAACTTCGTTTTACTCTTGACGATCTGGTTTCCCTGGGTATTTTATCTCAGATGGATAAGGTTGAAGCAATTTTCGCAAAGGCTACAAACGAATTTTGTCTGGAACAAAACTTGGAAGAAATGAAGCTCGAATGGAACAAGCCTAGTCTTCACTTAGAGAAGTACTCACTCAAGACGACATATGTTGTGTCAGATTTCGCACCCTGTATCACTCTAATTGATGACCAATTGATATCAATATGCCAAATTGAACAAAGTGACTACGACATAACCTCTATTCAAGATGATTTGAAAGACTGGAAAGTTAAATTGGTACATGCTCAGGGATTAATGCGGACTTGGAAGCAAGTACAAACATTATGGAAATCACTTGAACTCTATTTTTATGGGCATAATGAGCGCGACAATGCACACCAAGATTTTTCTAAAGTGGAAATGATTTGGCGTGGAATTATGGACAAATTTAAGGGAAATTCTTCTCTCGCAAAAGTTACAGACACTGACAATTTAAAGGTACGATACAATTTAGCCAATGAATTTACAAATTAAGGTAGGAATCATTGGAAGTATCTTTGGCGATTCTGCAAAACTTGTCAAAAAGTGTAACTTCTTTGGTTGAATCGAAAAGGGAACTTTTTCCCAAGCTGTATCTTGTGTCAAACTATGACTTGGCAAAGATACTTGCTGCGCGTTCAATTCACCAGCTTCCATTGAACTTAAATGGGCTTTTTGAAGGCATACTTCATTTTAATTCGAGTGATTCATATATCAATGGAATGGAATTAACAAATGGCGACAGTATAATATTCGTAAATCCAGTCCCGATTTCCATGAGTGGACATGATGGGTGGTTGATTGACGTTGTACAGTTGCTTTGTAAAGTTGAGAGTTGTATTAAGGCTTCAGTGAGCCAAGCTGTGTTAGCAGCTTGCCTCGAAAGAACTATGAGCGAGGTGTGTGATTTGATTGTCCCCCTTCAGGCAATTACAGTTGGAATACATGTGATTTGGACAGCTGTAATGGAGAATGCGCTGGATTCTCCTGGCCTAGAAGTCGTCTCAAATGAACTTGATAAAATTGAACACAAATTGATCTCGAACGTTCAGAGGGAAGACTCACATTTCCAAGCCGCAACGATTCTCACCGAAGTATTGAGTCTCAAGTACAAAACAAAGGCTCTCGCAGGTTGCTCAGCAACGTCTTATGAGTGGCTCATGTGCCCAAGACGCTACTTGCGAGATTGTGAAACCATGCACTACTCACATGATGTTCATGTTTTAGACTGTGCTGAACCCTACCACAACGAATTCAAGTGCATGTGGCATCCACAACTCAACATAGAAACTGACAAGAACCTGTACAATGTCTTCACAGCTATGCGCAGTATGAAAGGCATTACATTACAAGGTGAGCATAACTCAAGCACCCTTGCGTCATTTTCTCAGCTCATGGGAGCTATGCTGACAGTGCAATTCTGCTCGAAAGAAACTATTTGGAAAACAATTGGGAATATTCTTAGAGGAGCAGCTGAAACTGGATCTTGGTTCCTATTCAAGCATGTAAACAAAGCTTTACCATCTGTTCTTTCAACCTTGGCACAATTAATGTTATATTTGTCGACTAGTATGTTTGATCAATCGATTATTTCAAGAGTACCTTTCCTTCCCAAAATTAACATAGACGCATCATTCAATTTCTTCATCACAATTACTCAAAATCAAGAATCATCCTTGTCAAATCTACCAACTTGCTCATTTTTGCCATGGACTCTCGTCGTACCCTCTCTTTCTTACTACACAATGCATATATTGTACGTCTTTGGATTCAAGTAAGACTTAAACATATTTGCCATCTTAAATGTGCTAGGAATTTTCAGTCTATTGGGAAACGAATTCAAATGTTTTTGGAGGTGATGCTTGTACAGAAATTCGCATCTCTTCACCAAAACGATATTTCACACAACCGTACTACCGTTTTTAAAGTAATCAAGGCTGCTTCAAAGTACTTGTGTCGCCCTGTTGAGAAATCGAATGAACATATTATGGCAATCGAGTGCAATGCTATTTCAACAGCCATTCGAACAAACATATTCCAAAGCCTATCAACTGATGGTAAAATAATAGTCGGAAATCACTAAAAAGAGTTGTAGATGGTGTTATTGGCGAAAAATGTCTGCGAGACATTTTCAAGTGTGTATCCCAACACGATGAATCCAGCTACGATGGTTTGCGAAGAAAATTATCATCCAGGATGTCTTCCTACCTGAGGAGTGATTGCGTCGTACGCTCCGATTACTTTCTTTCAAAAGTTCATCAACTAAGCGACAATACCGATATTTTTGCCTGCACTATCATCTCAGGTGCATCAATATCGGGAAAGACATTGCTCATAGACACTGCATCTTCCATTTTACCGCTTGCTCTAAAGTCTCAGACGATAACGGTATTGTCTTCAAAATAGAATGCATAATAAGTGAACGCAGGTATTCCGAATATATACTGGTGCCGTTGAAAACCTATTTGGATCTTACTACGGGTGCCACGACGCTTTGCATCCCCCTTTGTTGCATGACATAATCCAACAAGCAAATATGGTTCCGAACACAACCACATGGATTGTGTTGGACGGCCTTGTAACTGAGAGTGTGTCGGACTCTATTCTTGCCTTTTTTGAGCAACAAATGAACATTCGAGCATTCGATTTGACAGATCAATTGAATAAAAAATGGCGCTTTATATTTGAAACTGATAGTATTGCCACATCGTGTCCTGCCTTTGTTTCCCTATGTGGTCATATATTTCTTGATACACAACGCTTGGCATGGAATGATATTTTGAATCAGTGGTTCCGCAGCAGTTTGCCTTCGTTTGACAAAAAACAGCGATCATCGTTTCACGAAGTTGCTTTCTCAATCATTTCTACAATTTTCTCGAATATACCGCCAAAGTTTTTGCAACCCTTGAACTTAACTCAAATAACACTGTCAGTGTGTAAGTTTGTTGACGCTCTCGGAAATGCAGCAGGAAGCTGGTTGGGTCATGATATTCGATTAGGTGCACTTCTTCAAGGCTGCTTCATCTTCGCGACGATATGGTGCGTCGGGTCACACATTATAGATGCTGATGGCAAAAATACGTTCAGTGATTCGCTGAAGGATTCCTTCCAAGCTGGGAGTAATATCATTTTTGCGCCAGATCTACCCTTTCTCCTACACCCCGACAAGTCAGTATTCGATTTTTTTTTCGATGTGACATCATATCGATGGTCTTTATGGAGCGATTTGCAAACTAGATTTTCTCCCCATCTGTGTGATGTCATAGTACCTCATGCCAACTTCTCAATTGGATATTACTTCCTTCGCCATGTAATGCCTGGTAATGTTAAATCAACACCAATTTTATTTAAGGGTGATCAATCATGCGGAAAGTCTTTGTTAGTTCAAGCCTGCGCAGATACAAGATTGAATGTACACATGATATTAGCATGGCAAAACCAAACGTCTCACAATAATAAACTCAAGGTGTTGGAATCCCTACTCGAAATTCGACAAAATTGTTATGGTACCGCTGGAAATTTCAAGCATTTGATATGCCTCGAGGATATCCACCTAAGCGACGAAGCTGGTTTGGAATACGTTCGCGAATGGTGTGAATCAAACCAAACATGGCTAGTAAAAAATAGAGCGATTGCTTTACCAAGTGCTATGTTTGTTGCTACCATGAGGGCACCTTACCCCGCACAACCCGTGCGAGAGCGCAATCTTCGTCACTTTTTAGAAATACATTTATCATCTTATACTGCGAGTGATTTAGCTACAATATTTTCCTCATCGCAAAATCTCCTGAACGCTGGTTCACCTTATCGGCACGACGCAGCCTTGGCAATTGCAATGTCGAAGTTAGTTCACGAACTTTTGCAAAAACCCACCCTTGGTTGGAATATTTTGTCTCGTGGTCTTGACGTAATGAAGATAGTGTACTCGATACCGGCGGATGTGTATGCTTCAACTGGGCTATACGCGTTGTGGGGACATGAGTGTCAAAGAGAATTCGAAGATGTTCTTCACACCTCTGACTCGGTTCAATGGTTCCGACAAAAATTGAGCTCAGTGTGTTTGTCGGCCTTTGGAAATGTTGCCGCAGAGAAATTGACTTCTACTTTTCGCCTAAATCCGCTCATGTTCAGCCCAAATGTTAACCGAATCAATTGTTACGAAGAAATTTTTCGTGTAAAATACATTTTGGATACACTTGGCATCTGGATGAAGAGAACTAACTATCCCAGTGAACGAAATTTTTCGAATGTAGGCGCTGGCTTTTTGACTAAAATACTTCGTGTACTAGTATTGCCTACACGGTTATTAACTGAAAATTGCATATTCATATTCGGTGCTCCGAGTGACAAAGAACAACTTATTGGTATATTAGAGCTTGCAAGTAAAATTGTTGAATATCGTTTTGAGACTCATATAGAAGATGACGTATTTCCCTTGATCGAAGAGACAACTCAGCAGGAGTCAAATATTATACTCTACTTTCCAGATGCTGCAAAAATACCTTGTGCTATTTGGAATAAGTTAAGCGAGCTTCACCTTCATAAGCACCGAAAGTCCAGGAATCAATGCCGTCGGTTTTATATCTTTGCTTTTGAAAGTGGATCGTCTATGTTTTCAAATACAACAGATGCAGGTCAACAATATCCATTTTTATGCGCACGACCTCAATTGTATCAACAAAGCCATATTTTGTGGTGTCATAATCGAATGGACTCTGCCGAAAGCAATCATATCGTGCGAAATAAAATCTTGATGGAAATTATCAATAAAAGCCCGATTCGAGACAAAATAGTGCAAGCATATTCTGAAATTCAAGCATCAAATGAGCGCTTCACCAATCAGTTTAGACTGCATGATGTCAATTTTGTAATACCTCCTGAAAATTTTGCTCATACGTTAGTCGAGATATTGCTCTTCATGACTAGCCGCAAAAAGGAAATAGAGCACTTACTAGCAAAGGCCTTAACCTTTACAACCACTGTGGCATCAAATAGGCATGACTTGGATATTGAACTGAAAGATTTGGTATCCATTCTTGATATGAAGAGACAGAATTCCAACAACACTATCAAATCATTGTCATACTTGGAGAGCAGCTACAGTGAAGTGAGCGGCATTATGAGAGGGCTTTTAGAAGACTTTCAGCGAGAAGAACGTGAAATGAATATATTAGCAGCTAAATTATCCTCAAACATGAAGCCAATTGAAGTTGAACTCCACAAACGAATACAAGATGTCCTGAGGCATCGCGATCCTTGGCTCGATGAGCATCGATCATCTAAAATACCAACAGGCTATGCACGCCAAATATATAAGACTTTGGTAAAGATGTTACGACATGCCAAGTCCCAAAATGATGTCGCTTATGCTGAACATGGCAGTGATGATGCTCTAGTTGACAAAGGTAGTGTCCGTCATATTCTAGTGCAAATGCTTCAATCCCCAGTGTTTTGTATTCCCTCACCAGAAATCTCGACAATTAAGCACACGATTAACGCCTTGGAGTCTGACGACACGAATCTTTCTTCTTGTTTTAAAGCATTCAGGTTGTTACTGGAAGGGATCATTGACTGTCAAGCAGCAGTTCTGGAACAAGATTACACCAAAGCCCAATATAAGCAGACTTGTGAAAAGTTGGAGACAATTCGAGACAAGGAAATTGGTATGCGTAAACAGTATATGAAAATGGGTAATCAAGTTGGTATGATGAAAGCTGACCAAGATTCACAGAAATATGACATTTTTGCACTCGAACAAAAGCTAATAATGTTTCAGCAACAAAAGCAAGTTATTGTGAACGTAAAAGCTAATCTAGAAAAATATACTGGAAAGTGGAAAGAGACGCTTGAGGACGAACAAATGAAAATCAACTGGCTTCCAGCAATGAGCGCATTCGCTGCATCCTTGATGGTTTATTTTCAAAGCACAACATGTTCTCAACGCTGTGCAGCTTTCAATAGTATTCGCTCCATACTTGAAGCTCGTGCTATCCCCGCACCACCGGAGATTTGTTTTGGTTATTTCCTTGAAAACAATCTAACAAAAGAATACTGGCACTTAGTAGGCTTACCCAGAAGCTCGTTCTTTGTCTCGGGTGCATTTGCTACTCTGAATACTGTTCCTTCGATTGCTAAGTGGGCTATATTAATGGATCCTGAAGGCGTGGGGACATCTTGGTTGAAATCTTTGTATCGAGGAATAATCATTTGCACGCCTTGCATTGATGATGCTTTACAACGTGCAACTCACCGCTCCTTAAAAGCTAATTGCCCACTTCTTATTGAAAACATCGAATGCAACTTTTCTGGCCCAGTCGAACATTTCCTTAAACTTCAAGTCAGCAATGACGGACTTCGCTGCATCTGTATAGACGACAAATATGAAAAAATACCGCATTCTTGGATGGTATTCTTCACAACGCCCTTGCGATATCCCAAATTTTCAGCTGAAGTTTATAAAAACTTTCATATCGTAAACTTCAGCCTAAGTGATATTGACGCGAACGAGTATTTTCGACATGCTTGTTTAGCTTTATGGGATGAAAATGAAAGCTTGACTCACAAGCAAATATATGACGAATATGCTTCCTCTTTTCTTGATGCAAATACAGCTGAAAATAATCTACTAAATAGAATCTCTGGCATGGCAGGAAACATCGATTGGGAAGATGTCATGACAACGTTGAATACACTTAACGACTCGAACGATCGTCGCGATATGAAAAAAGCTGCCACTACTTCAAGTTTGGAGAGTGCATTTGATTTAGTGGCAAGTTCTGTGGTTCCGATAGTTGCATTGACATTTGACAGCAGTCTAAGTATGGGTATTGTAAACAAGAATTATGACTTTCACATCAATGACTTTCTTTTGCCTCTGAAAAAGTGTTTGGTACTGTTGAAAAGCAAATGGAAAAACATGAAAGAAAACGCAGAAGCAAAGTCAATCAACGACTCATTGACGAAGAAGACTCACGGACATGCTTCGGTGGTTCAAGAAGTCCAAGGAAATGTAGGGCACTATAGCGAACTATCTGAATTATTACTATCCACGCGGAAGGCATTACTCCATGACCTTTCCAACACTATGAGTAAAACGCTACACTCAAGACACATACAATTGTGGCGTTTTGTTGTCGCGATGAAAAGAATTCTCCATCATCCCACTCGGAGACGAGCTTGCCAAGCAACATGCGCCCTGCTACAGGATGTTGTTACCATCATGGACAATCAAACTTATTTATTCCACGTCAGTGGTGTCGATCAATTGCGACGGCCATCTTGGGTAAGCAAAGTAGTTTGGACAAACTTGTGTTCTATAGCTAAACACGAAGGGTTTGAGTATATGTACGACTATGCTCTCACGCATGAATCTTACATTGCACAAGACAAAGAAGATCCCCGTGCATTCGAACATTTGGAGAGCATTGCAATCTTGTTCCACAGGTTTGTTTTCTTGACGTGCATGAAAAGTTCAAGGATGAACGAGGCATTAGAAAGCCTTATTCGTTCAGCCTGGGAGGATATTCCTGTCCGTCAAACATCAAGTCCAATAATGGCAGCTATCTCCAAAATTCAAGAGTCAACTGATCCTGGGGTGCCAATTTTTATCTACACTGAAGATACATCCAGTGTATTGTTCGCCCTACAGCAAACTTATATGCGATTTCAACAATTATCTAATCGCCAATCGCACAGAATAACTTGTATGGACGCTAAATTTGACTCCATCGACTCAATAATTGAGGAGTTTGATCATTCTACATCATCTGGAACATGGATTTGTATATTCAATGTCGATAAAACTAATGAGAGCAACTTGGCAAGGCTCAGTATAAAATGGCAGGATATTTTTCAAGATAATCCACATCACCAGCACCGCTTGTGGCTGGTGAGCTCGATCATTGCTCCAGCTCCAAGCAACATCATGTCAAATATGGCACAGAAATTCTTTTTTCAACCAGTCAGCACTGTTTCTGAGGCATTGCAATTGAGTGTCATTCTTCTAAGTGGCACTGAAACCCTCGACGTCGCAGAGAATTCACGTGAAATAGTGAAGATTATTATAATGATCTGCCACCTCCACTGTATTCTGAAGGTAAGCTCATGTCACAATAATATATCACAGCAATTGTAGGAATACGAACCATACCTGATTTCGAAATGTGATCTTCACCTCAGCGACACTGCACTTCAAGTTGCTTTCGAGCGAATACTTTCCATTTATTCAAAGGGAATATGCAGTGAATCTGCGTTGTTGGACAGCGTGTATCAAACTTATGTCGTCTATTTCATTCTCGACGATGGAATTTTTCGCTTCCGACATTTATATAACTGGACTCTTCATGAATGTGGTAAAGTAATGCATGCGTTAGACCTTAAAATGACCTCTCTATCTACAAAAAATTGGCTAAGTACACGATCAGCTTTCGATTTTATGGAGTACCTGCCCAAGCATCTACTGATAAGTGGGGACTCCTTTGAAGACTATCGCAAGTGCTTTACAGGGTGTGGGGATTTCGACATGAAATACAACAAAGAAGCTTTGGTTAAAGACCTTAGTGTATGCGCGAAGAATTTTACGTCACTCGTTGACAGTATCACTTCATACGACTTTGTTAGCAAAAACTCTACATTGGAAGACTTCTTCTACAACGAATGGACCACATTTAATCTCTGTCTTCGCGAAATTCAGCTGCATATTAATTTTTACTTAGAAAACATGGATACACATTATCTAGATGTCCAGAGTATATTACTGGGTAGATTCCCTCCGAAATGGTACATCGCATCTCAATTCAAGATGAAAACGTTCAAACAATTTATCGTTCACGTCGAACGGTGTAAAAGCTTTTTCCGCCTTGTCAATGAAGGTAAATGTGGAGAGATGTACTGGCTTCCAGCCGTTATGAATCCAGGACGCTTAATAAACCTTCTGTCCTACCACGCTGTCAGACAGCACTTCGAAGACGAGTTAGAGCACTATCGAATCTCTTTTCTTATTGCAGAGAGCTTTCCCCGCGGGTTACCCATGAAATACCACTCGTCCCAGCAAAAGGTTGAATACATTCAGGTGCTAAATTTTGAAGGTCAAGGAAATCACATCAATCTAACTGGAATCATGGCGTATAATGCATCGTGGAACGAAGAGACTAAGACATTCACAAAACCATCAAATATGAATGGTTTTGAAGAGTTGCCTCCGATACTCTTGACTGTTACAAAATCTCTGGATTGCATCAAATCATTTGGGGGCATTCCCGCTGCACGCAAAGTGTATGAAATGCCAGTACACCAAACAAACTATCGAGACGCAGTTCCTTCTATGCAAGTCGTTTTTTCGCTCTGCGCAAATCTGCCTGAGGATGAAGAGGAACGAATTTGGCTGCTAGCTCACGCATATTTAGTTATAGCGTAAATTATCAACTTAATTACACTACGATAGAATTTTTCAAAGAAATCATACGAGATGCACTTTGCAAAATCAGTTTCATCAAATGCTTCATTTGACTTGAGCTGAATGATTGATATACCTTGAAGGATTCGTTGGCGACAACGGAAGCCAACATCATTTCTTTTTGAGCAAGTAGAAATGCAATTTCATCTCGAGTGGTCAATTGATAATACTGTAGTCCGCCAATCCACGTGATGGAGTCTTCACAGACACGATGTAACGAAAATACAGTGAAAGGAAGACATCTTGTCTGAACAGAACTGCAAGGCACTGGACCCTCTGAACAGCTATGAAGCCAACCACCCTCAAATTGCAGGACATCATACAGTGCAGCGATAGCTGTAGTTGAGTGGTGTAATAAACCTTTGACGATGCTTTCCTCTTCTTCATAGCAGGAAAGACCGTGGTGTGCTTTACCGATGCACTCCCGCCATTCTTCGTAAGCTTCAGTGGCTTCAACAAAGGATTTCCAACACAGGTGTTCTCGCATTGTTTGCTCAAGTTGGTCATCCGAATTCAAGTAGTGACGCCAAGTGAACGACGACTTGTCATTCGTAGATGTTGAATGATGATCCCTGCATGATTCATTGATAATCGACAGAGAGTCTTCGGGAACTGCGTGTAACAAAGGCTTCAAACTAGATTGTTTGTCCTCTACAACAAATTGGCGTGCCAAACGGTTGGCTTGACGCAGAAGTTCACCCCGGTGCGACGGTTCGAAGCACAGCAAGTCGAGAGCATTAATCCGAAATGTATCATCATCTTCTTTTTGAAATATTTGCTCCACAGAGTGTTTCGTGATTTGAGCTAAGAGTAGAGGAGAGCAGTACTTTGCGACATATTGCAGACACTGATAGCGGGAATTGCTATCTCGAATGTTTGTCAGAAGCTGTACATAGATTGATCCACGGCCTTCTTCTGGTAATCGAGAGGCATAGAAAGCAACAAGTTTATGTTGAGCGTGCTTGATCAAGTGCCGAATATAAGCTTTTTGGATCAAATATCCTGTCGTCGCATCGAAATTTTCGCCCGTGGTCGTCATGAAGAGAACAAAATGCACGGCAAAACGCAACAGCTGTGGTGACAACGCATCTAGCGGCAATGATGAGCACAAATGTAGCTCCCAAGAGAAGGATGATTCATGCTCAGAGGTGAAAAATGGTTTCAATATCTTGGAGATAATTGCTTCAATGTCCGATATGGCCAATTTCGATTGAATTTGACGGTGGGGATGCGTTGCTTGTTGTCGCACAATATCACTTGGACTTGCCGCAATTTCTTCGAACAAGCTCTCCAGATTTGAGGTGAACCGTAAGATAGACTTCGATTGCTCCATGAATTTTTCATATACTTGAATGTAGTCGGAGGAATTTTCAACAAGCAGTTGGGTGTCTTGTGCTTTCAGTTTGAGTAATTTCAGCAAGCTCACATCTTCTTTGTAGTTCACAACAGCTTGGAGCAATGACCAACAATGGTGTTCCCAAGACTCGCATAAATGAGAACGCAATAGCACATTTGTGTGACCACTCAAGGCAGCATAAATTACTGACTCATACGCGCGGGATTCCAAACTTGTCGTTTTATGCAACTTGATATCATTCACAGGTGCTTCTGCGAATTGCCAACACATTTGTTTCCATAAAATTCGGAACGGATTACCCCAACGAGAGAGTGATGCATCGTCATTTTCTTTACAAGAGCCAGGAACATAACCACCAGTTAGTGTAACAGCGCGCCAGGATTGGCCCAATTGAATGCATAAGTTAGATGCTTCTGACAACTGACCAGCCCGCAGAAGCAACCATACATTTTTCAGAAGATCAACTTCATCTTCAGCATCGTCGTCGTCAACATGTCCATCACCTTCACGCAAGGTTCCATCTGGATCCATCGATACTGAGAGGGATCGGTGCTTTAATTGCTTCAGGGTACGAGAGTGCATACTGCGTCGGTCGTGTGTTGGTGATACTTCTTCCATAGCGATGGATTCAAGCCACTTGATCAATGTCTTCTGGAGTGCAAATGACTGGTCAAGCTTCTCTAAGGTGGCAATAACATCCATTTCAGTTGTTTGTGAGTCAATAAGTATATTGTCGTCCGAGATACTGTCATTCTGCGCACGAATACTCAATTCGCGCAATTCGATCAGAAGACGCCATGTATTTCGTTCGTTCTTCAATTCTTCCCTAGAACTACCATCAGAGGCACTTCGATTGGAAAGCGAGTTCAGTTGGAACGGCAAGGTTGATGACTTTTCTCGTTTTTCGATTTGGTTTTGCAAAATATCGACGTACTGCAGCAATGCTTCTTGACAAAGATTATTTGGGTCGCTAGTCATATCAAGTTTTTGATAGAAGTCTTCCAGTACTTTAGCAAATTCGTGTTCTTCTGGTCTCACTTGTTGTTCGATCCATTCTGCAGATTTTGTCCCGACAGAACTGGATATTCCTGTTCCAGGCTGCGAGGACCTTTCACTCTCCTTATTGTACGCGCTCGAAATCGACGAAAGTGATAGATTGCTGAACGGGTTCTGCTCATTAATCTTCCATGGATTCGTAGATTGAGCTATGTGGAGCTGCAAGATGCCTTCCAAAGCGAGACCACAATCAATAAGCAGCCAATCGTTTGCAACTTCTTGACCTTGAAATACACCACGCATCTTCTTCTTATCGAGGAACTTCGTCGTGTGGTATCTCTTTTTCCACGCTGATGCTAATGTCTCTCCAACAGTTGTAGACACCGGATTCACATCTACATATTCGGCTGTTCGGTCAGGAAAGACAACTTTGACATGTGCTAAGCCGTAGAGAACAGATTTCTCTACTGCGGGCGTATTGACCAAGTCAAGTAATTCCGACGTGGTCAATTTGTTGGTGGCCTGATGTGCACTTTCTGAATGCTCATGACTATCGCTGCGCACGTCATTGTAATCCTCCATGTCAACATTTTCATAGGAATTGTCTTGTACATCTCCTTCCATTTGGGTCAGAAGTGCGAGCGACGATTCAGCCGCGAGGATCAAATCATTCGTTCGCTTCTGTGGGTCGGCCATTTCAATGGAGTTGAATGCTTTCCTTCCAAGGAGGATGCAAATTTCCGGATAAAATTTACCAGAAGAGGTTTTAATATTATAAATGAATTATCATTTTACAATCAGCCAATCAGGTGAAGATTCAGTTAAGTCCAATGATTGTTCGCCAAAGTGGTGAGTTGAAAGTCAAAGGCGCAGCTCAGCACGATGGAAGCCTCGATGCAAGCAGAAAAGTTATCCTGAATGCACGCGAATCCCTCATACACACAGGAGAAGCTCTCCTTGATGGCCTACTCGAGAAAAGTGACTCGACCCGACGTCCGTTTATTTTGCTAGTCGACAACGATGAAGCCAGTGCCTCCGCTATTGTCGCTGCTTGCCAGCAAAAGAAGACATGCGTGTTGATTCCATTATCGAAGAAAAAAGATTTACTTCCTTACGTCGTGAGGCAAACGGGTATCAACCTTTTCGTGGATCCACAAGCCAAGCTCACAACAGATTTGCCTTGTGACAAGCAATCCCCCGTTCCATGGCTTGCAGACTCGACATCTGAAGAAGGTGGCGTCTGTATGCTCACGTCTGGTAGCACTGGCCTTCCTAAGATTGTCTTTTGTTCTTGGACCAGCATGCTTGTGCAAGGAACAGCCACATTCCAACGTCTATTCCCAAATGGACCTTGCCGATTTGTTTGTGCCTCCTCAATTGCCCATGCTTACGCCATCAATGCGCTTTTTGCCATATATACATCTCCTTTTGGCACCAACTCAGAACTTTATCTTGATATGGACAGCTTTGTGTCACAAGCTGACTCATCGAGCGATAAACCCACTATTCTTTTTGGTACACCTGGTACATACTCAAGATTGAGTGCCTCCTCCCATTCAGTTTCATTGCACAACATCCAAGCATTCAGTGCAGGAGTTGCTTTGCCACCAGCCCTGCACGAGTCTTTGAAAATTCGATTTGGCCTTCACGTGCTCCAAAATTACGGTGCCACAGAGACCGGTGGCATATGCGTAGAAGATGTCAATGTATCACGATGCGCTGGCATCAGTAGGTCCAACTTGCAAGCTGTGGGTTTACCTTGGCCAGGTGTACAAGTCCGAGTGGATGTCCCTTCCTGTGGTCGACTCTGTTGTCCAGACGAACGAGGTGAAATTGCTGTCCTGACACCTTGGCAATGTATGGGCTATGTCCAGCAAATGAAGCTCATACCTATCAGCAGAGACGGCTTCTACTACACTGGTGATGGTGGATACGTTGATGACGACAACTTGGTCTTCGTTGGTCAACGCTTACGAGATCCCGTGCGTTTTCGTTATCAAGGATTTGATCTGTTCGTACCCCCTCAGCAGGTCGAAGCTGCGTTGCTGAAAAATCCATCCGTGTCGGATGTTTTGGTGCCGCTTGTCCTTGATGACCTTGATGACGAGAGTACTCCCAAGAGGCCCATAGCCCTTGTCGTGGCCCCGTCTACCGACGAGATGGCACTGAGAAAATGGTGTGCCGAAAATCTTCCACCCATTTTGGCTGATATAGAAATTCACTTGGTCGAATTTTTGCCGTGTAGCCCTGCAGGGAAACTCATGTACTCGATTACCAAGTAGAGTGGGAAAGTCAAAAATAATTGAAATTCCACTCCTGGTGCAGTTGGAAATGCATAATTATGTTTAGAGGTATTTTCGGATATATTAAGAATTAGAGGTATGACCTTGAAATTTATGAAAGTTCTATTTTCCAATAGATGATTTTTGTTTATTCTCCTATTTCAAGAAGCTTTTCATATTGCTCCATCCATCGATTGATACGACGACAAGGTGGCACCATGGGCATCATCGAACGAATCAAGGAGATTGGTATGGGCCGTCTGCACACCGTAGACTTGAAAATGGAATTTAGAGGATGAAATGAAAAGAACGCAAAAAAACAAGGCCACTGAAGGTCATTTGGGGCATTTGAAGGCCAAGTTGGCAAAATTGCGCACCGAATTACTCGAAGGCGAAAAGTCGAGCGGCGGTGGCGGCGAAGGTAGGTGTTCCTTTTCTATCCTTGTAATGGTAGTATAAACAGGATTCGATGTTGCGCGAAGTGGTGATGGTCGTGTGGCATTGATTGGTTTTCCTAGTGTGGGAAAGTCCACCTTGCTCAGGTGAGACTTGCCACACTGAATTCGCGCGGAGTAATGTTGTGACCACAGTCAACTGACGGACACTCAGTCAGAGACAAATGCAGTTGAATTTACGACTTTGACGTGCATCCCTGGGAATCTCATGTACAACGATGTCCGAATTCAAGTAAGTTTAGGGGTGTGAATAGTTTTCACGGAGCTTCATAGTTGCTGGATTTGCCTGGTATTATCGAAGGGGCTTCCCATGGCAAGGGCCGTGGTCGTGAAGTTATTGCTGTGTCTAAGTCTGCCGATATGATTCTCATGGTGTTGGACGCTGGACGTGAAGAAGGCAATCGCCATCGAACGATATTGGAAAATGAATTGGAAACTGTTGGTTTGCGCTTGAACCGCAATCCCCCTGATATTTACTTTCGCAAGAAAGCAGGCGGGGGAATTCAGTTTAATGCGACTGTTCGATTGACTAAGGTAGACGCTTATGAAATGACATCTTTAACTATGCATGAAGTTGGGTGAGGATCCCTACAAAACTGTTTACAAGATCCTGCATGAGTACCGCATCCACAATTGTGAATTACTTTTTCGGGAAGATTGCACGGTGGATGACTTGATTGATATCCTGGAAGGCAATCGAAAATACATCAAGTGCCTCTACGTCTACAACAAGATTGATGTGGTCTCGATTGAAGACGTTGATCGATTGGCGAGACTTCCGCATTCTGTTGTAATTGCTTGCGAACATAAAGGTCGCCCAGCGGTACATCCCAAAGTCTGATTTTCGTTTCATGGCTCTCTAGTTAAATTTTGACCATTTGTTAGCCACAATGTGGAAATACATGGGACTTACACGTGTCTACACCAAACGCCGTGGCGAGGTGAATTGGCATTATTTAAGTTCTTTTCAGTGATTTCCTTCCTTTAGCAACCGGAATTGATGGAACCTGTTGTCTTGTCATCTGAAAGAAAGGGGACAACTGTTCAATCAGCCTGTGTGTCGGTAAGACAAATACAAATTGCGACAGTATTACAATGTGTGCATCTTAGATTTCCAAAGATATGTTGGACAACTTCAACTATGCTTTGGTGTGGGGCACGAGCACCAAGTACAATCCTCAGCGTGTGGGTAAAGAGCACGTGCTCCAAGACGAAGATGTGTTGCAAGTCGTTACGTTGACCGTCACACAACAAAAGCATGCCAAAAATTACGTCCACAAAGTTCAGGCGCATTGGGACAAGTACAAGGCGAAGAAGAAGGCGTTGAAGACTTAACTTGTGTTTATAATTTCAACCAACTTGGTTTGGATGCTTTTCCTTTACTTGAGCTCTTGGCTTCGCTTGACGCAACGACAGGCGTAGAACTCTTGCTTTGCGATGCCGCAGCATCAAGTGTATGAGATACAGGATACATAACACTATTTTTTCAAGAAGCATTTGTATCGCGATGGATCTATTTTACCTTTGATTGGAGTCGTCTTCTTTAGACTCAGCACCAAGATCTTCGAGCTATATGGTGTACGAGTATTCATTCCGTCATCTCACAACAAAAAAGTACCACTGATTCGTTGAAATACGCCCCAATTTGTCTAGACTGAACAGGTGTCGTCCAAGCTAAGTAGACCAGCGCTGCTGGTACAAGATTCAATTCAGTGAATGTCTTAGTCGAAGCCAAGTCGAAAGTCTGTTTGGGAGGGGTAATATACAGAGAAAATTTTGGTGCATCATCGTGTAGGTGCTCCTTGAGAAACGAAACAAGAGCAGGAATTGTTTCATTGGGATGAAATGCGCCTTGTAACGTGACTACAACATCAAATCAATACATTTCATCGAACAAACATCACCTTGGTCAGGAAAGCGAATTCGTAAAACTGTACTTTGAAAAACAGTTTTCTTTTGCATTTCATCCAATTCACGCATTGCACGAGTTCGAAATGCCTATTCAGACATTGTCACAACTTCATACCCAACTGTGTTGTACTTGGCTCTTTTCAGCTTCCTCTTGTCGAGTTCGCATTGCTTTAGCGAGCAATTGTGCGTCACTGCTTGAGGCGACTCCAGAATTTGATTGCACAGAGGACATTGCCGGAAGCTATCATGTTAAAGGACATCGTGGAGCTAACTAGATTACCTGCTCGTGTGGAAAGAACATGCGTGGGTTCCGAGGAGGAATGTTGACTGCCAGAAGTACCTCCTCTTTCTTTTTCAGATTTTCCAGACGTATTTCAGTGATACTGGCTCCACGAGGTTGGGCCTATGAGTATATCTCGCATCATGGTTGATGTATTTGCAAGTCCCTACTTGTACTCTTGTGATGATCGGTTTGAAAGCATCAAAGTCGACGGATGTCGAATTAGTTGGTACGATTACAACCGGATGTTGGCTTTTATCAATTCCAAGATCGTCAGCTTCAGAGTGCAAGATGTCAAGGCTTTGTTGCAAAACCGACGAGTTTTCGTTGGTGAGCACCAAAAATTCCTTGTTAGCGTCGAATTCGAAACCAATTGAGTTCAGAAAAGCCAAACCGCCAAGATGTTTGCCCACGTTCTCGTTAAATTTGACATTGGCCACGCGGATAGAGCGAACTCTAGTATCCCCTGTAGATATGACAGGATTAGACTTGAGGAATATTCTTGAGGCACCTGGGTTGGACAGCAAATTACAAACTATTTTCATAAGGGTCAACACAACAGTTTTAGAAACAGCATCAAAGCAATTGTTGCGAACATGCTGAATTGCTTCGTAAGTGCTTAAAACTGGAATTATGTCGCTCGTGTCGTCTTCGCCCATATTTACATCTCCCACATGTTGGATATTTGCATTGTCTGACATTTTGACAGCTTCCAACGGAGATGGAGATGTTGAAGGTTTAATAGTTTGAGGAGCGTTTATTTCTAGAGTATTTCTTGAAGATGCAACGACTGGGGTAGGTTGTTTCGCAGGTTGTGTAGGGTTAGTGGGATTCTGTCCAACATGGACATCCGCAGACGCTGCACCCTGCACACGAAACATTACAGAACCACTCAATAAACCCAATGTTTGCAATGTCAGAGATGGAAATTCTTCAGGTTCGAGCTCGCGGCGCATGAAATTTAAAGAGTTATCAGTGGTAACGTTGAGTTGATTGAGAATGTCAAGCAATGTAGCCGATGGAGTAAAATTGCCCTGCACACGGGTTCCATCAGCGTGTTGTATGCATACACGAATATTCTGCACGCGGGAGCCACTCACTTCTCTCACTTCCAGGATAGCATTCGACGATATGCCCGAAAGGCGGAATGGAAGTGATAAGTCAACTGTACTGTTCTTGTGTCTGAGCTCATATCTTTCGACGTTGGTCAAACCGAGACTCTCACACGCCTTTTTCAATACATCAGACTAGACACAGTGACTTTTTGAGTTATAATCCAGCTTACCATGGAAGTTCCAGGAGTTACAGGTATCTTCTTGCGGTGTCCATCGTTCAACGCTACGATGCTCATCTTGGCAGAAGAAATAAGAATGAGTGAATCACCGGAAATGGTATCCGGATGAGCCACTACCCCTACACCCCCAAATATTAATCCGGTCGCGTATCCGGATGATCCTTTCAAGATTGACGTCGATGCAGCAGTTGAACAACTGCATTTGGAAAGAAGATGTCGTCTGGCCAAGCGGGAGAAGAACAATCCAAGCCTACTAAGCTGCATTCGTACTGGCGAAGTGGATGTGCTTGGCGCGTACGTACAGCATTGACCTTGAAAAACATTGAGTACGAATACGTTGTGGTAAACTTGCTCAAGGGCGAACAAGTGAGCGAAGAGTACGTGCGTGTCAATCCCAACGGACGTGTACCTACTTTGGAAATCGATGGGCATGTCCTCACCCAAAGTGATGCGATTATTCAATATCTTGAGGAGACACGTCCTTCGCCCGCTCTCTTGCCGGAAGACGCATTTACGCGCGCCCAAGTACGCATCATTTGTGCAATCATTGGGGGTGATATTCAACCCGTTCAAAACTTGGCCGTCATGAAACGCGCCACGCGACATTACCCCGAAAGTGAACAAATGGAACAACGCCTTCAATGGGGTCGTGAGTGGGTTGAACGTGGCTTTGACGCTCTGGAGATCGAATTGAAGAAGACGGCAGGAAAATATTGCGTTGGTGACACTGTCACCATGGCAGACATTTACTTGGTTCCTCAAGTCTACAGCGCCAACCGCTTCAATGTTGACATGAGCACGTACCCGACGATTGCGCGTATCGAAGAAGCTTTGGCTCAGCTTCCAGCTTTTCAAGCAAGCCATCCTTCAAATCAACCAGATGCCTTTTAGACACCAATATACATGTTACATTTATGCTATTCGCACTGATGACTGTCCCTCTTGCGACAGTACCGCGTACTCTACTAGGAACTTGGTCGCACCCACGCCAAATACATCCTTGTGATGCAGCAAAACTTTGGCAGATTTCTCTCCTGATGGACAAAGTCTTAGTCCAGTTCCATTCGTGCTCTTGAGATCAGTAATGTAAAACCCTGCTTCGAGTGCGGTAGTGGAGTCGAGATATTCAATCGTGCAATGTTGACCTGATACCGTGACGTCGCTCTCAAGACAGAGAGCACACGTCGTCCGCCGGCCGATTGTTACTGCCGATAAACCAATCGTTTGCATGATTCCGCGCATAGGTCCGGTCATGAATTTGACACGCAGAGATGGCTTCATGTTGGACCAAAAGTCCTCTTGCAGGCCCACAATTGTGAATTCGGTATCACCAACTTTGACCGTGTCATTGAGGCTAAGTCTACGCTTCTCCAAAGGTGCCAAGTACATGAACGTCCCAGTCGTGCTGCCACAGTCTTGGAGGTAATAATTGTCGTCCTGCGAGCTAAGACGAAAGTGGACGCGACTGACAACGCTGTCTTCCAGAATGATTTCATTCTTGTCCAATCGACCTCCGTACGCTCCTTGTGGACCAACGAGAATGCGGATGCTCCCAACTGGTTGATCAACGAGCGAGGTCAAAACTAGGTTCCCACATGAGTTCGCTGCATCTGACGAGTTGCTATTCGTTGATGTCCCGTCAGATTCAGCCAAGGTAGCTTCACGCAACGCGTCGGTGTCGAGAAGGTCCGATGCAGGTTCGCAGGCTTTGTTTGGACGGTCTAGTGACGACAAAGCCACTATGGCCACGATAGTCGATGCTGCGTAAAGGGCATATCGCCACTGCGGATCAATATACTCGGCAACCCATGCTGAGACGCCAACAATCGCTGACGCCATGACGAGAGTACCAAGCATCACCCAACGTGGTGGCAGAGGAAATTGAGTCCTCGTGAAGTTTGCCTCACTGCAATTTCCTTTATCAACATTCAAATGTATTTTGTATGAAAATTTGTATACTCTTGGTGTACGCGATGCAATACATATGGCAGTAATACTTCCAATCGATGCAAACCAACGACGGATATCGGATGCAACCAAACAGCCTCCATGCACGATTCTGCACATGAAAAGAGCACTCAATGCTATTTCACTGTGGGGGAATCTTTCAGGTAGACTCTACCTCGGGCCTTCAATCTTTCGTTTTATCAACCCGGATTAAAACCTCGACGACTACAAACGTAAATGCACTCAGTAACTCGAGGAAAGATCTCGAAATTGCCGCATGGCGTGCAAGACGAGGGCATCATCGTTTACCCTCGTTTGTTATCGACGTCGTTGATGCTCTTCCATCTTGTTGAGAGACCAACTGATATCTTATTGAATCTTGAACCCCTTCAACCCCTGAAAACACTTGAAACCCCTCACCCTGTCCCCTAGTCCCTTCCAACGTTCCTGGAACATCATGGCGAGTTCGATATCGAAGAAAGGCTTCGATTGTTGAAACGGTTTCACATCTCCTGACCGAGGGCGTACATGACGTACAGTACGTACTGCTTGTACACTTGATGGTTGTCTTGTATGGAACTTCGTCAACTTCGTACGTGGATTGAACCACGGGCAAGGTAATCGGATCTTTCTATATTTCAACTTCATCAACGCTTGATCTTGCATTTTCGATCTTTGAGCGTGTGGATGGAGGTTCAGGTTGAAATGGACATGTCCGTGCACATGGACCTGACGAATGAAAACATACACATTGTGGATCTCATGCAGAAGGATCTGTTTCCGTCGAGCGCGGCAAACAGCTCAGACCCAGCCAAGCTGGGTAAACGACGAGCGCTCTCACTGAGCAAAATCACGATTGAAGACTTTTACGAATATTTCGACAAGCCGATTGTTGCTGTCGCGAGAGAATTCGGTGTCTGCACAACACTGTTCAAGAAGATCTGCCGAAAGAGTGGCATTCGGCGATGGCCTTACCGAAAGATCAGCTCGCTGTCGAAAACAATTGAAGCGATTCAAGAAACCCTCACGCAAGATCTCACATCGGTTGAACGAAGCAAGATGATATCCCAGCTGGAAGAATTGACCAAGAAACGAGACTACGTGCGGAAAAACCCCAACTCCAAGGTAGCATTGGTCAAGCCTGCTGACGCTCTTTCAATCGCGGGGCGATTTGCACCTAAACGACCAATGTCGACGAAACCGAGAGAGGCAAACAGCGATTCCCAATCAGATCCACCTAGCAGCACCGCGTTGTCGCCGTATGAATATTCAGGGCACGACTACGACTTGTGTGACGAGTTACACGACGACTTCCACACAATGTACAATCACCATCCGTTGATTCCGAGTGACTTAACATTGGACGACTACAATTGCGTCGTGGAGATTTAAGTAGATAATAGCAACAAGTTTTGTATAACCCACTAATTTTGAGCTATCTATCCAACATGGGAGACAACGCAGCTTGAAAGTGCTCCTTGAAGATCTCATCAGAGAATCGTCCTGCGGAGCGCCGAGCTTCCCCTCGGAGTTCTTGTGTCTTGCTAGATTGAGTGAGGATGTCAAAGATATGAGATGCATATTCTTCAGGGGTTGTGGCCAAATAACCTGTGCCATCCTTGACAATGTCTTCGCGGGGTCCCCCCGAATTGTGCGCTATGACGACGAGACCTGCGGCCATCATCTCGACAATACCAATTCCAAAATGCTCGTTGCGCATCGTATGAAGTCCAATTGACGCTTTTGATAACAGATTGGTCAACTCAGCGAATGGAGCATTTACGACAAACTCAATTCTGTCGGTAAGTCCAAGGGCTTCACATTCTTCACGGAGAAGCCTCACCCTGGCTTCATCGTCAGCGCCACGGCAACTTCCCAAGAGAATGATCTTGAAATCCTTAAATTTCGATTGCATTTCAACGGGGTACGTATCAAGTAGCACTTTCATTGACTGGAGTTGCAATGAATGGTTCTTTTCAGGACGAAACTGAGCGACTGACAAGGCCCAAGGTCGGCGGTCTGACAGAGCAAATTTTTGGAACGACGTTGTGCCGCACGGTGGATAAACAACCACTGGTGCCGTTCCACGCCACAATTGGCGAATATGATTGAGAGTCCATCCAGAGTTTACCATAACCACAGCAGCAAACCGTCCCACAAAGCCGTAAAGCATGGCAAAAAACCGGTAGTAGAAAAGCTTGGCTGTACTCTTCGTATAACTATTCGCAACATCAGCGTCGTTGTTAAAGGCTACATCCCGCCGTGCCACCACTTCGAGCATGTCCATGGAAATTGTCGGGTAGTGAGTATAAGTGACGACCTTGGCACCGCCAAGCCATGCCAGTGGATACGTAAATGCGCAACCTGTCGTATCAATCCAAACGCCAACTGGGTGTCGTAGGAATGCCTCGAGACCAAGAAGCATGCTCCCAAGACTCTGGCCAAGCAATGTAAAGCGAGGGTAGTGTTTGGCTTCGAGCAACGTGCGGTATTGGAGCTCGACGACTATAATTTTGCACTTGACATCCGACGCAGCAAAGTTAAACCGATGCTGGGCATCTTGCAGTAGCTTTTCGCTTGAGATGGGCTCACCGATGTAAATCACGGCAGTACATGTCGCTGGCAAAGTTTGCAACGCGCAAAAAAGTACGCGCTCCCCACCTCCGCCTGATGCGGCATACGGATGAAAGAACCCCAATTTTCGATTCGGCTTCAAGCTTCCCAGAAGACGGTAGGCAAGCAATATAATGCAGATGAGAATCAATGGACTCGCCAGGAGTGCTGCCAACAACACGACAGCTCCGGCCACTTGCCACATCAGCGGATGAGTTCTGGAGATGGTGAACTCAAGGTCAGTTTGACTTTATCCGGATTTTTGCCGGATAAACTTAGGCAATCATGCCCATCGCCCAAATTATTGAGTCGTTCGGACATGAAGTCTATGCCTACGAGTTCCATTGCGCCTCTATTTCACATCACTACGATACAAATATTCTATAGGAGGTTCCTGCTTGCCCCAAAGCTATAGGTTGAATGCACTTGCGCTGTTAGAACTGCAGTATGGAGACCTCAACGATTAAAGAGCACTGAACTGGATTCGGATGTTCGAAGCCTATAAGCTACGGCATGTTTATAGTCAAGGCACGCCAATCGACTGTCTTTAGTCTTCTTTCTATCCCACATGAGCATCTTTCAGCAGACAAGGTAATCTCCTGATTCTTTGGTCTTGTTCAAGATTATCCTGTAAAATACTTTGTGAAGGGGATGAATGACGGAGTCAAGGACAAATAGAGCAGAAGTAGACCCAATAAAACCATTTTCGAGTAAGGTACTCTAAAATCTCGCCTCTCGATTCTTCATAAATGCGATTAAGGTCCCTGTAGGGGAGAATGCCTCTGGGTTTTCGTTCAATCCAACAAAACGCAGAGCTATCCACAAAGTCAATGCAGAACAAAAGGGGCAATGAGACGAGGATTCTGTGGTAAGCCTAGCGCCACATCCGAGAGCACATCATAGAAATGATTAGTCTATACTTATTTCAGACTTGGCATGTATCAAGTTGTGTGCCATGGTGAAACCGTTCAGGTTCAGTATACAAATTTCAAGATTAAAAAACTCCCAGGCGAAATCTATTTTGAATATCGAAGCGACGTTTGGTGAAAAACTGCCCAAGTCGCTCAGTTGTGAAAAAGTGAAAGAGGCGCGAGAAAAGGCGGCGACGACATGAGTAGCAACAACCGGCGGTCTTCCGCGGAAATCGTCGCGGTGTCGACGGAAATGAGACACCGACAAGCCATGCGCAAGAAGGGAAAAGGAAAATCTGGAAAAGACGACGACAACAAGCGTGAGTTGGAAATGGACGAACACAAAAAGTCCGTACCGGAACTCTGTGCAGACCTGACGACCAGCGTAACATTGGTAAGCTTACTCATTCGGTTCACTCCCGACTCATGATGGACAACATTGTAGGGTATGTCGTCGTCGGATGCTGATGCTCGTCGTGAAGTCGACGGTTTGAACAAGCTGACTCCACCCAAGGCCACGCCTGAGATCGTGAAGATCTTTCGTGAGCTCACGGGGTTCTTCTCTCTCTTGTTGTGGGCAGCTGGTATATTGTGCGAAGTGTGTTACGCACTACAAGGCTCAACCGACAACTTATACTTGGGGATTGTACTTTTTGCAGTGGTTATCATTACCGGTGCATTTTCGTACTTTCAAAACCGCAAATCAAGCTCATTGATGGAATCATTCAAAAACATGATGCCCACTTTGTCAACAGTCATTCGTGATGGTAAATCTCAGAAGATCGATGCCACTTTGCTGGTTCGTGGTGATATCGTGGTGATTAAAGGCGGTGACAAAGTCCCAGCCGATTTGCGCATTGTGGAATGCTCCGACGATCTCACAGTGGACAATTCTGCTTTAACGGGTGAACCTGAGCCCTTGAAGCGCGCTGTTGATTGTACTCACGATAGCCCGCTTGAAACAAAGAATATGTGCTTCTTTGGAACATTTATTCCTCAAGGATCAGGCAAAGGCATCATTGTTCGTACTGGTGACAGAACTGTCATGGGTCGTATCGCGAAATTAGCCACGGGCACGAAGAAGGAAAAAACGCCGATTGCCAAGGAAATCGACCACTTTGTGCACATTATCACTGCTGTTGCTATTGTTACTGGTATTGGGTTCTTGATCATTGGATTTATTATTGGTACCGACACGATCACGAACATTGTGTTTATGATTGGTGTTATTGTTGCCAATGTACCAGAAGGCTTGCTTGCTACTGTGACAGTGTGTTTGAGTCTGGCGGCCGCTCGTATGGCAAAGAAGAGCGTGCTTGTGAAAAACTTGGAAGGTGTTGAAACACTGGGTTCAACTAGCTGTATTTGCTCGGACAAGACTGGTACATTGACTCAAAACATCATGACCGTCGCAAATGTCGTCTATGACAACCAAATTTGGGATGCTGAGTGTTCTTTAACTCCAACACCCAGCTATAAGTTGACTGATGCTTCGTTCCAACGTCTACAACGGTGTGCCACACTGTGCAACAATGCTGTATTCGACGAAGAGTCCAAGTTTCATAAGGTTGTTCAAGGCTCTGGTGCGAATCTGCAAATAGTGCGAGGTGCCCCTATTGCCTTCTCTGAAATTGTTGTCTCTTCTGATGGTGTGCGATGCCCCAAAGTACTCTGGGAAACAATTGGGGACGCTTCTGAGTCAGCTATGATCAAGTTCTGCCAAGACAAGCGCGATATTATCGAATACCGCCAAGCAAACACGAAAATAAAGGAAATCCCGTTCAACTCAAGAAACAAATATCAGCTCTCAATTCATAAGCAAGACAACGATGAGACAAAGCCCATGTTGCTTGTCATGAAGGGCGCACCCGAACGTATTATTGCTCGCTGTGGCAAGGTTTTGATTAATGGACAACTTGAAGACATGACACCGGAAAAGATTGCTGAGATTGAAGGCCTGCAATTAGCCTTGTCAAAGAAAGGGATGCGCGTGTTGGGTTTTGCCGAGAAAGAGCTTGATCTTGCCACTTATCCTCATGGCTATGATTTCAATACTGACAATTGTAATTTTCCACTTGGTGAGAAAGACGTTGACTATGATGCTGTCCCAAAGCCAGACAAAAAGATAGAAGAACCTCTTTGCTTCATTGGACTCATGGCTCTGATCGATCCCCCTCGTCAAGAAGTACCGATAGCTGTCGCCAAATGCAAAACCGCTGGTATTAAAGTAATCATGGTCACTGGAGATCACCCTGTGACTGCCAAAGCAATCGCACACAAAGTGGGTATCTTGTGGGGGCCAACAAAAGACGACATCGATGAGGAAAACAAAGAACGAGGCCTAAATCCTGGTGATCCAGGCTACCGTAATCCAGACAGTGCACCTGCCATTGTTGTTCCAGGCTGGACAATCAGCGTTGATACCCCTGAAGAAGAATGGGATCGTATTTTGGACCACCCGCAGTGCGTGTTCGCTCGCACCTCGCCTCAACAAAAGCTAATTATTGTTGAAAACTGTCAGCGAAGAGGCGAAATTGTCGCGGTCACCGGTGATGGTGTGAACGACTCTCCTGCTTTGAAGAAGGCTGATATTGGCATTGCCATGGGAATTATGGGTTCTGAAGTGTCGAAAGAAGCAGCTGATATGATTCTACTTGATGACAACTTTGCTTCAATTGTTGTTGGTGTTGAAGAAGGCCGAAAAGTGTTCGACAACTTAAAAAAATCGATTTGCTATGCATTGGCTGTGAATATTCCTGAATTGGTTCCCTTTTTGGTTTATATCTTGATTGCTTTGCCTTGCCCTCTCACCACGGTGCTTATGCTTTTGATCTGTTTGGGTACCGATATGATTCCTGCCATTTCTATGGCGTATGAAGACTCCGAAAATGACATCATGCTACGCGCCCCTCGCCGCCCAAGCATTGATCGCTTGGTGACAAAGAAGCTTGTATTTTGGGCTTACGTTCATATTGGCATGATACAAGCTTTTGCTGGGCATGTGGTGTACTTCACTGTTCTGAATGATTACGGGTATCCTGCTGTCCTCACACCAGGTTTGGGTCAAATCGACAGTTTTGGCAAGCAAGTCTTATGGTGCACTACTACTGGTGGTCAATATTGTACACCTGGTGGCAAATATAAAGATTCAAATGGTGCCTTGCAGCCACTTGGATTAAGCTCGGCTCCTGTCTGTGGTCCCTCATATGATGATACTATTCCTGCAAATGGTGGAATCTACGATGCGAAGGTATTTTACAAGCAAGGGGATGAAGGCGTGGTGGACGATTGTGTCTTTCCCTACGCAAATTACCAAGGCTCGACGAATAAGCCATCCAACTATAACCGATTTGACCCCACGACATACGGTGACTTCACGAATGGGAAGCCCATGATCACAGTGCAGTCAATGGAGGCTTTGTGGAATGCTGGATATCGCCCATATTACCCATATCGAGGTCGCCGATCTGTGTTTTTCAACAAAAATTGGTTCAAGTGGGATACATCGAATGAGGACGTGGATGGATTCTCTTCAAAGCTGGAAGATGTTGCTGTGCTACTCTTCCAGCCTATTGGCACATTTAGTATTGTTGACTCCTCGAAAACTGTTGGTGACAGTTCCGTGACGACTTCGTCTCGCCCGAAAAAAGTTCAGAACGGTGCGACTGCTACTCTCACCGACGCTTCATCAAAGTTGACATCTACTACCATCAAGTTATCAAACGATATTCTGTTTTCGAACGCTGTGGCTGGATTTGGTATCATGAATGCAAACGGGACTGCCGTCTGCAACAGCCCCGATGCATGCTTACTGGATTACCGATCTGGTTTTGCTTACAAAGACGCAAGCAGTGGCAAAATCTATTCCAATGTGATGTCCCGCATGATAGCTATGAATGCCTTGTTGCATTCTCAAACTGCGTACTTTGTAGGCATAGTTATCATGCAATGGTCCAACGTTTTGATTTGCAAGACGCGCTTTCTCTCGATTCGGTCTCAAGGCTTGCACAACCACGTGCTCATGTTCGGTCTTGGCTTTGAATTTTTGATTTGCGCACTTATATGCTACTCGTCTGGCGTCCAAACAGTCTTCAAGACCAAGACAATCCGTTTGAACCACTGGTTCATCGCGATGCCATTTGCCATGTTCTTATTCGTCTATGATGAAATGCGCAAGTACATGATCCGATCGACATCGACAGTCCAAGTCGATCCTGATTCGGGCAAGTCGGTGCGCACCCCTGGCTGGGTCGAGCGCAACTCGTACTATTAGGTGACTTACACTTCCTGCATATTGTATAACTAGTCTCCCTAAATCTGCATAATAAACAAGAAGATTTTCCACTCGTCGCGCCGTTTCACTTCAAAAACCGTCATGCCGATCGTCTACGACGTTGAGTCATGGCGACTCAATGAGGATGGCCAGATTTATCGCAAAGGCAAGCTACGCTATGCAAACGGCGACGCGTATGATGGCGAATGGGTTGATGGCAAGCGAGAAGGACACGGCATATTCACCTACCGCAATGGATCACGATATACAGGAGCGTTCCAAGCAAACCTTTTCCATGGATTCGGCATCTTAGTGGAAGCGGACACGCAGCAACCATTCACAGGCGAGTGGCTGCCAGGATCAACTTACGAAGGTCAGTTTGAACATGGAAAGAAGCACGGCAAGGGGCGCATTGTATTCGGCTATGGCGGCTCGTACAACGGCCTGTTTGCCCATGACAAGTTTTCAGGTCAAGGTGTTCGATGCTACGAAAATGGTGACCGATACGAAGGAGAATGGAAGTTTGGGGTATGTTGGGGCATGGGAAGTTTGCGGTGCGTCGATGGAGCAACCTACATTGGTGAATGCAAAAATGGTGAATTTCACGGCCACGGCAGTCGCACATTCCCACGCGGGTTGGGATCATACGAAGGCGATTTTTTCAACGGCGAGCAGCATGGCAGTGGCACTCGTGTCTTTTCAGACGGATCAACGTACGACGGCCAGTGGAATAAGAATGCGATGCATGGCAGCGGCGTATGGACTACGGCGAGTTTTACGTACGTTGGTGATTTTCTTCATGGAAGGCCCCATGGCCATGGTTTGTGGACTTTTAAAAATGGCGACATTTATGAAGGCGCAGTTCAACAAGGATGCTTTCACGGCCGCGGCAAGTATACCTACAAGGATGGAAGCTGGTACGATGGAGAGTTTATTGCTGAAGAGGCAAGTAAAATGGCTGGGCGGGGCAAAAAACACGGGCAAGGTAAGCTTCGCTTTTAAATATTTTCTCATCTGCTGGCCAGGTACCCGGCAATGGACCAACGGCAACTCCTACGTGGGGGCATGGGCTCATGATCGCATGCATGGCCATGGAACTCTGAAGTCTAAGCTTTCAAATGGCGTACGAGAGGGAAACTTGATGACTGTTTGATTATTTGTAACTTGCTAGGTATATTCGCTAGACATGGAGTACGACGGCGAGTTTCAAGATGGATTTCAAACGGGAACCGCCACATTACGAGTATGGAATCCGAGCGGCGAGCGTATAGAATTTCCACATGGAAGTGGCAATTGGTACAGCAGCAAAGGCACTTGTATCTACACAGGTGCATTTCTCCGTGGTCAATTTCACGGCCATGGAACTCTTGTTGCTTGCGACGGTCGACGATACGAAGGCGAATGGAGCCGTGGCAAACGTCATGGCTTTGGAAAAGCTCAACTCATTCCACTCGCTGAAGTTGGCGACGAAACGCGGATGTTTATTCGGGGAAACAATGCGCTTTACCGCCTTGCCATGTACGAAGGCATGCATGTTCAAGATCAGCGTCATGGCTTTGGCATTGGCTATTATTCCAACGGAGATGCAATTCAAGGCGAATATGTTTATGGTCAAGTGGATGGAGTCGCAACTTACAATTTTGCCCATGGTAAACGCCGCCGAGGCACTTGGAAATTGGGGCAGCGGATTTCATGGCTCAATGACGACGACAATGCGAAATGGGCAACCCTCGAAAAAGTGCTGCATATAGCTCCAAACAATCAACACGGAGGTCTTAAGCATCATGCTTGACGCCTTGGAGTTGCAAGAGCAAAGTATTTGCATCGAGTCACTGCTGCAATACAATACGTTGAGTTGAAAGAAAATGACGTGGTAGTTGACATTGAGAAATATCAAGTTCGTCTGCCAGTTCGTGAGCGCAACAGAATGACAAAATCATGTTCATTGTCGAGCTGTTTCAAATCTCGTGGCAAGGATAAGCGAAAATGCAACTGGTGTATGTGAGTAGAGTAATCGGTTGAAACTTGACACCGTAAAATATGATGACAAAAAGCAATTTCAACTCCAGATCCATCAAATTTATGTCGTTCTATCAGTTCATCACGACATAAATTTGATGGATCTGGAGTTGAAATTGCTTTTTGTCAGCATATTTCGGGGCTGAAACGATGTGCCCAAGACTTTGACCTCAAGTGTTCGAATCTAGTTGTCTTGAAGGTAAAAGAGCAAAGGGGCAATAGGTCGCATCGCATGGTCCAATTCGTGTCCTTCGCCAACTTTTATCATGACTGTTGTGCCTTTTTGCATGTCAAAGTCATATCGACGAAGGGATGCCTTTGAGCTTTCTATCGACAGAGTCAAAGGTGCAAAGACTCTCGAGAGGCTCTTACCATGGCAGTCTTGGCAAACGTCATATTCGACGCACACTATGCATCGATATCGCATACCTTGAATATCCACTGCCCCATACACATCGCAATAATGCCACAGTTGTCGGCCTTCCATTAAGTATGCAAGAGTCAGTCGAACGTCTTTCTTGCACTAGCAAAAAAATGCATGGACAGTTTGAAGCGAATGGAAGTCCAAGCTTCTTCCAACAGTCATTATGTCGCTCAATGTCAGGAGACGGAAGGGCTGGTTGAGTAGAACAGTCGCTTGATCCCATCTACAAGGCATAGCAGATTTTTGGAGTTGACAATGTGGTGGCTTACCTCTACTCCAAATTTCGCCGAAGATGTTGTCCTACACCGCGTCTCCAATCTTCTTCCAGCTCATTAGCATGCCATTCCACGTAAATGAAGATATCGGACTGAGCGAGGTCGCTTTCGAAAGCGAGAAGGTTGCTGGCACTAAATGTCGGGAGATTTTCCTTCACAGCAAGCCACCGCGAAACCCAAGGATTTTGAGCAGTGAGATATATGAGATATATGAGATAGTCAAAGATTGCCTCTGGAGTTGAGTATTGGCCGAGACCCAAACGAGCAACGCTGCGCAATTCGACTGATTGTCGATCCAACATTTTGATAAACACAAATTTTTGCCACAGAGTGGCGAATTTGCTTGACTGTGGAACACATCGGCACTTCAATTTCTCACAGACGGAGATCCAAGACCCAGGTTTGCTGCCTTGTTCCGTCCTATTTGTGTACGCATGCCGACAAATAATAATCGTGCGTGCTGCAGCTTTAGCAGCCTAGAAGGCCCTGACTTGCTACAGGCCTGATTTTAGACATGGTTCATGCAGCGGAGCCTTTTCGATGGGTCAGTTGGACGATCGACCGAGATGGTAAAAGCACATCAAGATAGCTTTTCGCCGCCGCCGAGTATTCTCTACAAGAGTTTGAGTCTTTCAAGCAAGGGAGTTGACTCAAACCAAGAAGACTGAGATATCACGATCGTCGTCTTCTTCAGAGTCGGAGCTGTCGGAAGGGTAAACGTCGATGACAAAGGTGTAGTTGTGGAGGAATATTGTTTTCAGATGTGATGCGTTGGGCTGTTGTCAAATCAGAGAGCGTAACCTTCATCAACTGGGAGACTGTATGATCCAACTAGCCATGAAAATCAGTTCGATACGATGCAGTGTGGTGATCATACCTGGTGGTGTTGAATAAAGCAACACTTCCAAGATCCTCCATAGAGCCGAATAAGCTCCAAGATCGCATAAGTCAATCGTCTCAAGCTATCCATAAGTCGTAGTCGTCAGCCGAGACAATCTGTGGCAGGCCTCGACTGCGAAGACTTGGCCACTTGGCCAGACAAACGCGTTCCTACTGGTGGTTCTGATGCGTTTGGATAGTCCACAGTCGGCAAACAGTTGTACATGCCACCAGGCTTGGTCCATCGAGAAATTCCATCACAAGCGTCGCAATCTCTCCTGGCAGCGATGTGTCTGGCCAAGCCTCTTCATAGCTTTGCTGGCTCATGAGGTTATTGTCGTCAACTCGATGGAAGTTGCTGCTGTCGTGGGGAATCGATTGATGTTCGGTGTTTTGTTGAATTTTGATTGACTTTCTGTCAAACCCCTTAACCCCGCAAACATTAAACCCGCCAACCCCGAAAATACCAAACACCTAAACCCTTAAACCCCTTATTTTTCAACTTGCGAGGTCGGCAACCTTTCCACGACGCCATGTCGTCGTCTTCCGTCAACAAGACAACTGCTTGGATCGTGCGCGCGGGCGTCGAAGTAGTACTCTTGCTTATCTTTATTGCACCACAGTACTTTGTGCCTGACGAAAATGTGGAAGTTTTCCGTTTGGCGTGCTCGACGGTCGTCACTGCTGCCGCATGCATTGTATCGTGGAACGTTGGCGGTAAGTTGCAGCAAACTTTGCGTTGGATAACGTTGTTTCACAGTTATCGCGCTGGTTCATTGTGTTCTCCATGCATTTGCTCGTTCGTTCCAGTCGTCGAATGTAGATATCGATGGCGTCGTGTTGGTCGCTCGTATTCTCTCATTTGAACGTCTTGTGTCCCACGTCATCTTTCCTCGCATATCGTACGAAGCGAGGTTGCAAGAAAACAAGCGAAAGCTTGAAAATTTCTTTAGCGTGCATGATAAAGCCCGCGTGTCTGAGGCAGAAGCGCTCTTGCACGAATACATGGGCAACGAACAACTTCTTTTTGTCAAGCTTCGTCGGGCATATCTTGCACGGCAACCTCCGACTCGAGTAGTCTTAAAAGGCACCTAGCCTCTCAAGACACATGCGCATAGAAATAACCACAAGAATACACATTGTGAGGGGATCAATAGGTCATCGTCTTAGAGTCATCTACCCACGACACCCTCTTCGTTGGAATCTGCGGCGTTGTATCAATTTTCAGCCTGTTAGGCGTGTTTGGATAGAAATGTAGCTGGTGTTGTGCCGTTAAACTTCTGAATGGTGGCGTTGCGTTGGAGCAACTGGACCCACGACGCAATCACTCGCTTTGTGGAAGAGTGATCACGAAGGTCGAGGATTTGCAGACTTTGGTTCTCGGCAAGAGCAGCACTAAGTGTGACCATACCGGTCTCTGAAATTGTCGCTTCAGCCGTCGCAGAGCCGTATGCGCCGCGCAAATTGAGGGCCAAGATAGTTTGATTCGCTTGCAGCACTTCACCAAGAGCTGCTACTCCAACGTCACCAATGCCATTGCAACTGAGATCCATTTTCGTTATGGACTTATTGGCTGCAAGCAACGAAGCGATAGCACAAGCGCCTTCATCGCCAAGATCATTGCGACATAAATTGACGACTTGACACGTCGTTGAGTGTGAAAGCAACTCACAGAGGACGTTAGCTCCAAAGCGACGGAGGTGGAGATCTCTACAAGTGCAAGTATGAGGACAACGACTTGGATTACACTACGAGAGATCAAGAACAGGCTGTGAAGCATCTAGGCGTAGTTGTTTTTCCAGAGCTTTGGACTGGACAATTGCTTGCACGATGGCATCGCCTTCCGACGATTCCTAAGTAAAATGACTATCACCCAAGGAATCACATGTTGAGAATCGTACGAGGTTGCCTTTGACACGAATATGAGTGAGCATGCTCTTTTTGTTGTCGAAGGATGTTGCAAAAATGCTCGAGACGCCGCGCCCACCGATGCGATTGCAGCTTACATCGAGCTCAACAAGAGTACTGTTGCACAAAAGACCTTTTGTAAGTCCAAATGCGCCTTGGTCTGTAGCCAACTTCATTTAGAAGCAATCAAGACTTTCAATTGACCTGTGATGACATTTCTCGAGAGATTTAATCGAGTAAGTCGCGGATTGAACGCCAAGTACAAGCCAATGTCGAGCGCGCCTACTCAAAGTTCATGAAATTTCGGAAGGGACGGTAAACCTATGTCGCCGATAGCATTTCCACTTAAATCAACCTCGAGAATGTCTGAAAATGACCGCATAATGCGCACGACCGTCTATGTCAATGCTATCAAAATTGGCAGAATTATTCAACAACGTACGTTGCTCAACGAATCGTCCAACAAGCTGCCGAGGTACTCACGCACAACCTTCCCTTCCAAGTTGATGCATCCATCTCGAGGAGGGTCTGGATAAATTGCAGTGAGGAGCTACAAAAAAATATTAGTGCGATGTCAACGCCAGAGCGTACCATGCTCTGACATTTGTGTTGAACTTGGGCAACGAGCGCGACATCGGCTACATTTCGATCAAGGCATAATTTTCGATATGTTTTCGATGGGTTTGATCGCAAAATGTTGAGAAATGCAGTCGCACCTGCATTGCCAATCTAGCCGAATTTTAGAGAAGCACAAGAGGCGTGGGCTCACTGTGTTGGAGTCCAGGAATAGTTCGTTCAAATTTGGGCTTTTATCGATGGAGAAAGCAATTGCGCTGGCCCCATAGTCGCTGAGCGTATTTCCAGTGAGAACGAGGCGCTGCAAACCCGAACATGATGCCAACATATTAGCCAAAATCAGTCCCGACGTGTCTGTCAAGCCATTCATAGCTAGATTCAGCGATTGTGGTCCATTAGTTTTTGCCAAACAGTGACAGAGCAGTTCGCACCCGTCGTCAAAAAGTTTATTGGATGACAAGTCGAGTGCAACAAGATATTTTAAAGTCGGTAGCGCCTGAGCAAGATGTCGAGCTGCAGTTTTTCCGAAATGATTCAACGACAAGTCGAGCCGCTCGAGATGTGGAGCTTTGACAAGGAATTTGCCAAGCGCGTCGCTGCTCGCATCACTAAAACTACAAACGAATTTTTCTATGACTTTGCTCGGTGTATGTTGCAAAATACCTGTTGCTTGAGAGATTAAGACTCTGCAGACATGGTAGCTCTGGGATTTCTGCCATGGAATGAATCAAGTTGTCGGTGAATTTGTTGAAAGATAGGTCGAGTGACTGCAGCGAAGGGAGGTTCCACTCGATAGCGAGGCAGATGTGAGTTGTCCATTTATCGTCAATCCTTAAATCCGAGAGCCCCAAGTCAATCCCACCACCTTCAGCCACGACAGCTTTGGTTTCTTTGACGAACTCTCTGACGCGCCTCCTTGCAACTTCGATATGGAAGGCTTTTGATTCTGGTGAGCCGCCCATGATGGCCTAATGACGGCAACTTCAATGAACTGAAACCGACGACTTTTCGTGAAGTGCATGCCATTCGGGTTGTATCAAGAGGCAGAGATAATCTCTCGGCCAACCTCTGTTCTAGTGGACATTCTAGCTGCACTGCTTCGATTTTAAATCAAAATTGAGGATTACGTCGGGGAATCCAATGGATGTAATTGTTTTGCCACGTCATTGATGAAATTGGCATGAAGATGTATTTTTAGACCATTTTTCAGTCGCAACAGATGAGCGAGCGCAGGTCGGGTCGTCGTCACCGCAAGCCCACAAGTGGTTTGACTAATCTTAATCGAGATCGATGGAAATATCTCGCTGCAGTTGATGATATCCCGATCAGTACGTCGAAAAGATCACACAAAAAGCTTCCAGTCGTCGTCGAAGCCAAAAGCAATCAACCGGAAGCTGTCGACATTGATGGCGATGGTGTAATTGACGTGCGAGAAATGCGCATGGCCAAATATTTACACGAAATCACATCCAAGATGACAAAACCTGATGGCCAAGCGCCTTCGGAGGAGGAACTTCACGACATGCGTGTCACGGTCGGGCGGTATACGATTGCCCAAGAGTTTATTCAGCGCAATAAGGGGAAATTGTGGCGGTTTGGCCCCACGTTTGCTGACAAATCTGAAGACGAATGCGTGCGATTCATAGCTGAGCACAAAAATTTCAAAAAGATCGTGCCGTACTTGGAGTTCATTGAGCGTCGGCGTGGTCTTCAGTCGTCGGGTCATCTTCGATCGTGTTTAACTGAAACAAATGAGCTTGGCGAAGCGAGCGAGCCATCGGAACCGCTGCCTCAGACGTGGCTCTACACACAAAGAAAAGTCAAGACGCCAACACGCATGAAAATGCTTGCGGTGCACAAAGCTGTCAACTCGAAGTACGAGAGCCATCTCACTGAGCCTGATGATCCGATTCCATTTACTTTGGAAGGGCTCGATGAAGAAGCACCACCACCCGTGAAAAAATCACTTCCATCCGTGCCAAAGCCCGTCTTTCAAAATGATTTTGGGGTGATTGACATTGACGGCGACGGAGTCATCGACGATTTCGAGATGCAGCTCCACGTGATGCTCCAAGAGTCCGAAGCACACAAGCTGGAAGCCGTCGATTTAAATGGCGATGGTGTCATTGACACGGAAGAAATAATGCAAAACGAACGAGCAAAACAGAGCAAATTGCAAGCCGAGGGGCGTTACCTCATGGCAAAGGACTTTGTCAAGCGTAATTCAGGAGACATGTGGCTGTATAATCCTGCATACCTGAACAAGTCAGACGACGAGGTGAGTTGGCATATACTAGCTGTTTTCACACTCTTGGCAGGTAATTGACTTGCTCGCAAACAACAAAGGTGTATTCAGCAAAACGATGAATCACCTCCGAGCCAAAGAACGCGTTTTGCTACTGAAATCGTCCAAAGGAGTGACAGGCTGCTTGGTCGATCCAAAGGAGCTCAAGTATCGACCGGATCCAGCGAATATACTCACACCGCGTCAAGTCAAGAGCAAAACAGAGTTAGAAATTGCCCAGCGCGACTTCAGCAAGAACCTCAACAGCCATGGCTCAGAGGGGAAGCGCGTCTTTGTCAAGAATTTAAGGCTTGATGCCCTCCAGCAGCATGAACAGCCAAAGCGAGGACTTGGTCGGAGCCGAAGTACACCAGTCGTGGGACTTCCAAAATTGTATGCATCACCCATCAAACTCGCTACCGTGCAAGAATTCAGGATAACAAAGTGGAAAACAGGAGATGCGCAAAAGTAACAAATGAGATTTGAGCAAATACATCACAATTTGTAAAATGCTGCGCCTTTTTGTTGCGATTCCTTCGCGGGTTTCGGTCGCGACTTGCCACCTCCGGCTTGCTCGTCTTGTAATCGTGAAAAGAATTCCGACGAATTGGAAAATTGACGCGTCGATCCTTCGATTTCCGTGCCCTTGGTGACGTTCTTCGCTTGCAGGCTTTCGAGCAGCTTCTTCTTTTCGTACTTGTTGCCCATGCCAGGATTGACCTTGGCCACGAGCTTCTCGTCTGCTTCTTTTTGCTTGCGCGCTTTTCGGCGTGCATGTTTCTTTGCCTACAGCCAATATTAACAATGAAAATGCCAAATAAAATACATTTCTTGCAGCCTTGCGTTCGTCTTGGGACATTTCGTCTCTGGAGCGCACAACACCATCTCTGCGCATGAACATAAGAAATGGGTGATTGTTTACGACGAACCGTTTGTGTTTTTTGTCGTAAACTTCTTCTGGAGCTTGAAGATTTGCGTCGCTGACTCCAATAGGGACAGCCTAAAAAGGGTTCTCAACGAAATAAATGGGAAATTGCCTACCTCTTCCATTGAAATAGCTGGGGCAGCGGACTGCACTTGCATTTCCCGAACCACTGGCTTTGGAGTAAAATGAAAATTTGTCAATGCATCCAGCTTCCAACAGAGCTTTTGGAACATTGCATCGATCTCTTCTTGTTCTTTCTTCATTTCAGAATTGTCTTCAAATCCCATTGCGGTCTTCATATATTCTTTTTCATAAATTTCTCCAAGACCCTCTTTGCTCTTTTCTGTGGACAATTCATCTGCTTCCTTTTGTGCCACTTCGTTGACTGCATATTTACGAATGACATCGTTGTAGTTATCGTCACGAATGCGCTGTTTGATGACTTCTTCAAGCTCTTGGGTTACTTCCACAGTAATAATTGGCGCTACTTTTGTAGGGCGATCATATTCAAGGGTCGCTTCCAAAAGAGAATTTTCTGGACGAGCCGAAGCTTTTACTTCACCCTTCAACACCCATGGTTTGTCCCCCAAAGCTTCTTCTTCGAGGCTTTCAATTTGTTGTTGCAAGTGGCTAACTCGTCGCTGATGTGTTGAAAGGATACCGCGTTCAGCCAAGTCTTCTTCTTCGTCTTCGGTAAGCGGTAATTTCCGCTTAAGAGCACTTTGTTTAGCTGGTTGGTCGTGATTGTCCTCGTCTTCCTCCTCATCTTCCTCCTCATCTTCCTCCTCATCTTCCTCCTCATCTTCATGGCCATCGTCTTCGGTAATGGGTTCATCAAATAAATCTTTGTATGTAGCTGTCTTTTCATTGATACCATCGTCGTCTTCATCTTCGAAGTCGTCGTCAAGAGCTTCTTCATCATCTCCATCGTCATCTTCATCTTCTTCAAGATCTTCGCCATCGTCGTCTGATTCATCCATTTCTTCCTGTAGTATATTATTAAAAATTAAGCACACTAATATTCGTACCTCTTCTGCAGCTCTTTCCATTTCGTCCCAATCGAAAAATCCATCTTCTAGTTCGTCTGCTGGCCGTTTCCGCTTTTTGCTAGGTTTTTTTAGCTCATCTTGCTCGCCGATATCTTCGTCATCTTCATCATCGTGGTCCGACACATCCTTGGCGTCTTCGTCCTCGAGTTCATCTACAGGTTCCTCCTTTTCGTCTTCATCTGACCCAGCTTGATCGCTTTCATCCTCGTCTTGTTCTTCATCTGAAGTCGCATCTGCAAAGAAAGATAGGTCGCTCGAATTCTTTGAAAATTTCTTGACGTGGCGGGCGATATCTTTTGCAAGAGGTTCATTCTACGCATAAGTTTCAATATGTCTGGTTACTCGGAACTCAATCATTTACTTTGAGCTTCAATTGTTCCCAAATTTGGTCTGCATCAAATCCATCCACGTACAAAGTATCGAGAGACGTCGCCGAGTCTGGAGATTCACACTGTTTGGCTGCAACAGCATTGTGCGTTAGTTTTGATTTTAGGATGTCCGTGTACCTCGATCGAATAAATACTTGGTCATGTGAGAAATTGTCGTTGCCATCGACTCAGACGGAGCGAAAAAGGCCTGCATAGAGAGGATCTTATTCTTCAGTTTTTACTCGCGCTTACCTCTGGTTTCTCGAGCACTTGGCGCCGGAATGTCTCCATGTCGAATTGGTCTGTCCCTTCCATGATCAAATGTGCTCTGCACCAATCCAACTGAAAAACACTGTTTTCAAATCATGAATTTGCATTGGCCAGAAAATTTCACATTTGGCCACTGATATACATTATAAATGGTTGGTGAAGTCAAATAAAAATAATTGATTGGTCCTGAAAATTATTTTTTGCCAATGATAATGCATGATCGGCCCTGTTTACCAACCAATCGAGCTTTTTCAACAGAGTTGAACATGTCGGTCCGCCGCAATGTCCGCTTGCGCCGCGAATACCTGTACCGCAAGGGCCTCGAAGGCCAAGAACGAGCGCAATATGAGAGAAAAATGCAGCTGAAGAAAGCTTTGGAGAATGGAAAAGCCATTCCGACCGAACTCCGTGGCGTTGAGGACAAGCTCCGCTCTGAATTGGAATACGATGATGACAAACACATCGTGCCCAAGTCACACATCGACGACGAATACCAGAATGCTGGCATGTTTGACCCGAAGATTGCTGTCACAACGTCTCGTGATCCAAGTGCTCGACTGAAGAAGTTTGCCCAAGAAGTTCGTCTTATCTTTCCAAATGCAATTCGACTCAATCGTGGTGCACACACTGTGGGCGATCTTGTCGAATCTGCGCGTGCAAATGAATTCACCGACCTCGTGGTTATCACTGAAACACGCGGTGAACCAGGTGAACGACAAAGAATGCAACGACGGTTCTGATTTTCGTCTAGATGGTTTGGTGGTGTGTCATTTGCCATACGGCCCAACGGCCTATTTCTCCCTTCAAAACGTCGTCATGCGGCACGATATTGAAGATCGTGCCACTATATCGGAAGCGTATCCCCATATCATTTTGCATCAATTCGAGACAACCTTGGTAGGAGTTTGCATCATCTTGCAGTGGTTTACACTTGACTAGGGCCAACGCGTTGGGAACATTCTGAAGCATTTGTTTCCGTTACCAAAACCCGACTCCAAACGCGTGATTACATTTGCAAACCAAGACGATTTCTTGTCATTCCGCCACCATGTTTTCAAAAAGATTGGTCGTGAAGTTGAACTCTTGGAATGCGGGCCACGTTTTGAACTGCAATTATATCAGATTAAACTGGGCACGCTTGAACAGAAGGAAGCCGAGAACGAATGGGTCTTGCGTCCATACATGAATACAGCTAAGAAGCGCAAAGTGATTTAAGTGAATTCACCACAACTCTTCCAATCCATGAGTGTCTTGTTTGTTCTGAACCTTGGGCATCATTCGGAGGAGTTTCCGAGGACGTGGGGGCGTCTCAACTAGTGAATTGGCTTGATAGATGTGGCGGTCGAAGAATTCTCGCCATGAAGTTTCGTCTACAAGCACATCAAAAGTACAGCGTCACAACCCACCATCTTCTGGTAACAATGGGACAACAATGACTGAGTCGTCTTCAAGTTCCAATGTCAGGAACGGAGCATTATCACTGTCTTTTTCGAAAGGATTCAAGAAATGATGGTGGTGTCACTTACCGATGAATCCAACTTGTTGTGCCAAGTGCAGTAAATCTTTATTTACCTCAGAATGGGCCGTCAACGAGGCCCTCTCATCGTTGTCTGGCATGAAGGCAGGCAGAGTTTGCTCTTGAATCACTAGAGAGCTGGCTTTGTTTGACGCCATAGTTGTGTTAGTTGGTGCAATAAGGGATATGATGTCTGGTCCTTTGTGTGACAAAACATCGAATTCTTGTGTCAAAGGAGTTCTTGAGGTAGTTTCCAGGTAGAATGAAAGATAGCGCAGAAATCGATGCAGGAGTAAGCCAGTGCAAAGCAGTCCAGCCAAGAAGGCAATAATGTGCATGGGGCTCGGACTCATTGCCTCCGTGGAAGTCGTCGGGTCAAATACAACCGAAAAGGGATCTAGAACCGAAGTTGCCTTCCAACTAGAATGAAGAGCTGCTACCTGAGTATTCCAGTCGAAACGAGCCTTGAAATTTTTTATGCCATCGACGGATAGCCATTGACATACCTGAAAAAGGGACTTTGTCGTGATCGAAATCGGCACTGATCCAAGCCACATTGGGGAACAATGGATAAAAGCCCTTCTCACAGTCAGTCAGCGACAGCTTATAATCCATTTGGTCTAGCTGTAGCTGGGACAAGAATATGTCGCTGCTATTCACCTCCTTTTCAATGCACGTTATGTTTCCATCCCAGCATATACATTTACCGGCCGAAAGTTGACACAAGGGTAAAATTGTTGTGTTTGACTTCGATTTCGGCAATGGACTGTGAGAAAGCATGGCATTTCTCTCGAGAGCACCTTGTTTTGCATGCTCGTAGTTCGGTACGTATGTAGAGCCTTCTTTGCATCCCCAGTGGCCGTCACAGATACCTTGGCGACATGGAAGGCGTGCATCTTTCGCGCACTTCCTATTCGATGTGCGTACTTTCTGGACAAATCGCACTTGAAAAGAATTCTTGGAAAATTCGATTTTTCAGCAACTACTACATAGTACTATTAATGGTATTAATTGTATTAATAGTATTAAAATACAACAATTAATAGGAGTAATTATTAATAGCTCAAAATCAGTAAATTATTAATAGGAGCATTCAATTAATTCCTATTTATTTCCGGACAACCATCATCCGGATAGATCGGCGACCTTTCCCCACTTTTTTGAAAACGAGAATGGCGTCGAGATATGCCAAGAACGTCAAAGTTCCCGCGGACTTTCCCGACATGCTGCGCAACTTTGCTCGTGAAGTGCTTCGCAATCAAGAAAAGATCAAGACGAAAGATGATATCCTTCAGTACGGTATCAAGTATTTTACGGATTTGACCAACAAGAACGCGGGGTTGACATATGGACCGTCCGACGAAACGGAGGTGTACATGCAAATGTCTGACGAAGAAATTGAAGAATACATGTGGCAAATCTTTCGAGCGTCTGATCCGGCCAACGTTGGTGAGCTGGATGAAGGCGACTTTAAGAAGGTTTGATGATCACTGTTGAGAGATGAGTGAATTGATGCGAAAGGTTTTTAACGAAATTGCCGACTACTTGCACTTGAACCCTGTTGAAAGGAAGCGATGCGCTACCGTGGCAGAGGTGCTACCCAATGGAACGTTTACATATTCAAGTAAATTGCTATCTACGTACATTTTGTGTTACCTTGCTCTCCAACTAGCATTTATTCCCGCAGTCGTTCAAATCGTTTCCACACTGAAGAAGAAAAAGGCAAATCTTGGGAAAAGAAGCTTGCTCATTTGGCATAGAATATTGAGTCGTATGATGCAAGCACCTCGAAGGAAGTTATTGTGAAGAGCTCGAATTGTCTGTGCCATGGGCTCTTGCGTGAAGAATTTGAAAGCATGTTGCGCGAAGTTCTGCACCACTCCGATGCAGACAATAGTGGGACAATTAGCCGTACTGAGTTGGCTATTTGTCTTCAAGTACTCTCACCATCCTTTGCTCCCCTGAATAGCCTCAAACCTTGGTAGGATCCAGATCTTGGTCTCACTCGAAAAGAAACAAACCTCGTCTTGTTCGACATCCCAAGCGATGAAGGTGGCCGCGTCTTTTACCAAGACATAATTCCCAGTGTCTTTGATGTCCTTGTTCACGCTGCAGCCAATGATGTCCTTGACATGCCTCGCTCAGAGGAGCAGATTGAAAATATCCTTACTCGTATGTTCTCGAGGTATTGTACATGGTTCCATCCAATTTGCTCAGGATATTTTAGTGGAGATGAAGAATCGACTGGATTGCTTTCATTTGGAGCCCTAAAGAACCTTCTTAGGATGACCGGATTAGGCTTGACTCGTATTCAAATCATCGCGCTCATGTCAGAAGCTCAAGAAGAGGAAGACGACTCGGTTTCGTATGAGCAATTTACGAAGAGCATCACTCCGATGGTGTTTTCGCTCGTGGATTATGACCAACAGTCCAAGATGGCGCAAATGGTTCCAGTTTATCGAGGCACGGAAGAATATTTTAGTGTTCATGGCATGAATCAACACGAATTTGAGGCATGGTTATGAGGGAATCTTGAAACTGATGATTATTTTAGAATGCTCTGTCGATTGCATTTGAAGCTATCGACGAAACACAACGTGGCTTAGTGCCCCGTCATGAAATTGTTGAAGCGATTCAAGTAACGACTCTTTCATATCTCGTGTATGACGACTTGATGTAGAATGCCCTACCCAAAATTTCGACGCAGTATATCGCTGCGTTGCTCGCACTGGGAGATGTCGATGACAACGGCGATGTGGAATACAGCATCATAATCCACAATGGTTTTCAAGCGCTTCAGTGGCTACAAGAATACGATGCATTGGTTCGCCATTAAGACTTCAGTATTACATAGCATTGTCTAAATTCAATTCTCGATATCATCTATTGAAGATGTCGACTCCTCTGGTCAACATAACACAATAAATAGCTGTATTGCTTGCACTGAGCGCTGCCAATGCGGAAAAGAGCTCTTCGAACCACAAAGACTTGAAATGTTATGCAATAAGTGAGAAAGAGAGGACAAACACGCCTCGACTCGACGCTCACCCGCAAGATTGATTCACAAGAAGCATGCCACGGCCCCTTGACTTGATATTTGTTGAATCGATATTGTACTGAGCAGTGTTGGTCCGACCCAGAAAGTCCAAGCGGAGAATCGAGAGTCCTATGAAATGGTATTCGATAATCACCTTTCACTACGAATATTGGTTCCCAAGACAGGCTAAAGTTGAAAGCCAATGTGCAGAGTTTGCCATTTGACTCAGCAGATTTACTGGTGTTAGAAAAAAATGAAAGGAGGTAATTTATTCATCTTACCGATGGTGTAGGAATTGAACGAACAGAACCCAACTCAAATGAATTATCATAGAGGACAGCGATCTTCTCGGTTGAGTTTATTACTGCTCCTTCAATTCCTAGACCATCGATAAGACGGCTATATCGGCACAATTCATCGTTCCCGAATATACTGGTTCAAATGGAAAGTTTCTTCTCCTTGGTTTCCAAGGTCAGGACGCCATCGAGAAACAACTGCGCCAGCTCGTCATAATTATTCATTGTGACATGGACTGAGTTACCTCCAGTCGTTTCTCATTTCGAGAATACAACGAAACAATATGGTGATTCAAACTCAGACGGAATAGCTTACTGTCTAAACAAGAATAACCAGGTTCTATTTCACTTCCGTCAAGTCAGCCTTGACCTGACAAGCTGCGCAATCTCCTTGTTCGTCGCAACAACCAGAGGTGGCGGCGTTCTTCAAGAATTAATTGGTCACACATCGACGGAGTTTGATTGGTTGGACTGATAAAAGCATGATTGGTCATCTCAGAAAGTCCATTTGCAGAAAGGACAACCAATTGAAATACATCGAGATGTGTTTTGATTGTTTAAAAACACCCCGTGGAAAGAGATCTTGAAAGCCATAGCTCAAGCTCTTGACAAGCCTGCGCACTCTAGAAGCCAACAGAGATGACGAGCACTTCGTCGCGTTCTTACTTTTGTCCACACCTTAGTTCTATCTCCAATGAAATACAAAGTAGATGAAGGATGACCTGGAGACGAAGGGGGCTGTTCAGTCTACAAGTGGTTTCTGCTGATGAATGAAGCACAAACTCGAGAAACCAGTAAAGGCCCCCCGAGAGAGAATGATAAAGAATACTCTCATGTAACAGACTGTTTCGTCTCATCGTGAAAATGTGATGGTTAATGAAATGCACCGCCTTTGCCGCGTGCAACATTTCAATTTTCATGCAGATCGAGGTCACTGACCTGCGTGTCCAGCGTGCACATTCAAAAATTTCTCTACTCACTCTGGGATTCGCTCCTCTCACCACGATATATCGAAATCTCCCAAGGAACACAAATAAAGAACATGGAGACAGAAAACAACCAAGCATACACGACAACGAAGAACAAAAGGGTGTACTCGATAGCGATAAGTGCGAGCTCACGATCTCTGTGGCGAGAAATGCATGGGGCGGCCGGCTCCATCGCGCGCAAAATCTTGTCGCAGGAGGCAAAGGATGTGATTGGCTGGATTTGCATTTAAGGAGGTAGGGTCGTTTGAAATACATTTGAAATATCCAAGTCTCATTGGAGACATCTTTTGAAACATTTGAAATATCGATGAGTTCATGCGATGGGATAACTGATTGACGACTTCCATACATTCTCCAATATATTGCACTCTTATTCGAATTTCTTCAGTTTTTAAAATCCAAGTTCTGAAACCACCTTCAACTGACCGATTTTAGCCAATCCCATGCTCTTGACACGAGTTGATCTAAATATAGATCACCACCTTCGGTGTGGCAATCTTCATAGTCGAGCCTCCAGCAGCACGAAGAAATACCAGCGACCAAGGTTCGTTCGAGCTCACGGCGGCATGGAAGATCCCCATCTCTCACTTGTAGACACATGCAATCGAAAATGAACAACAAGCCAAAGACGACGACCCTTTTGGTACGACCATCGCTCTTGATGTCGAGATCTTACAGTGTACTGTATAGGGCATTGACATCAATCGAAAAGAACCTGCCGCGCGCGGCAAGGTTAACCGCACGACTTCAGTGCGAAAGACCCGGTCTTCATCTGAATTCGACGACATCTTATCGAAGACGCTCGTTGATTCACGGCAGACTCGGTGCGCTTATCACACGCAATCTTGGCGACTCACGATGTCGTTGTAGAATGAAGAAAAGCGTGAGAATCCGTCCTCACAAGCCATCCACCGAGAATTCGACTTGGCAAACGCAACAACTACGACTGAATCGACGGTAATTCATTCACATTGCGTTATCTTCATCGAATGTGATAGAGCGCCACTGCGAGCAACCAAGACGAATCCGATGATATCCCGCGACCACACAAAGTACATCTCAAACATGTTTCATGACTTATTCATTTCAATAGACGGTCGAGTCTTTTCCATCCAACACGGATGATTTTGAATCCATTGACACTCGTCAAATCCCACCGTCGCGCAATGCAATCCGCTCTGTCAAGCCAATTTTGAAGTCACGACTTGCCAAGGTAGCGACGATTCGTGGTCTTGGCGAGTCCAAGCAAGCAGACAGCGCTCGTCACATCACTTGGCAAGAAGAAAACACGGTATGAACATCACTGGGTCGCGAATAGGCACATGACAATCCATCTAGGATGCTAATTTCAGCTCTGACGAGCCTGCTACAAGCAGCAAAGCAAGCGACACCTCGTCTGAACGACAGAGCTCAGATGATGTCGAAGACATCTTTTCAGGCATCAATCTCAACTTCATGGACGAATTGGTACCGACTCCTCGTTGAATATTACCGTCTCACTACACGGCTGTAGAAGCATGAAGTGCAAGACAGCCAAATTTTTCGCGATCTCCATCGCGAATTCGACATGGCGCCAGCCAACACGTCGACCATCGAAAATGTTTTGAAGGTAATTCCAGTGATATTGTCGATGGAGATGTTTGACTCGTTGGTTGTAGAGCGCAAAAGTCGACCTTGCGAACAAAAATGCTGGCATTAAGCCAAAAGTGACTCCCCGACGCATGACGTTGGAAGACGCGATCAAGGCTGGCCATGTGCAAACCAAACAAAAGATCGATCAAGTTCAAGTAAAAATCATTTACCTCCTGCTCGAGATGAACATGTCCCTGTAAAATGCAAAGCCTGTTCGGCCAACCAATATTCGCACCGTCGAGCCACAAACAAAGCTGGTCCAGGAGCGAAAAGCAATGGCGAAAGCCAAACTAGACCAGGTTCGTAGAAGTGATTTCTACCTGCGACTGATAACGCTGTTTAGAAATGTGCTAGTCTTGCCACAAGCAAGACAAAGCTGCCACCACTCGTCGTTGCGAAGAACGAAGAGATTGCGCAACTCAATGCGCAGCTCGCTGAGGTCAAGGCAGACTTGATGGAAGCCAAATACGACTTGGTAATTCATGCTCAGACGGAGAAGCATTTGCGTGAACTAAACGACGAAAGATTGCAGGTACTTCAGTCCTCTTGATTTTGTTGTGCTTATGATATATTAGGAAATTGATGCACTGACGCAATTACTTTCTCAAGAACGTGCCCAACTTGACGAGCAACGAGAAGATAATTGCCATTTGACCCAATGTATTCAGGTACGATGAAATGGACTGATTTATTCATCTCGTCGATGACCTAGGAATTGAAGGGACAAAACGAAAATCAAATGAATTATCAACTCAAGTACAAACAGCTTGTGGCGACACACGAGGATGCTATCAGCAAGTGGAATGCATCTCAAATGGCATTCGAAGACCAGCTCTCGTGTGCCCACGAGCAACTCGAGCTCATCAATAAGCAACTGGTTGATGCCCTGGTCGCCAAACACCAGTATGCCTACGAAATTGAGTCAATGCAAAGTATTTTGCGCCGATGTATCCAAGAGGGTGCAGCCACGAATGTCAACAACTTGGTATTCCCCTCGAATATGATTGTCAACAAACAAAATGACCATCGAGCTCAACTTTTAGTGGTACAAAGCAAGTCCAAGTTGACCAATGTCAAACAACAGCAGTCCGAAATTCAACATGAAAATCAAGAAAATTCTCAACTTGCGAGCCATGTTGCTGCTGTCCAGTCTGAGTTGAGCAAAACTAAACATGACCTGCGCATTCACGAGCAAAATGAAGGTGATTTATGGGGTGAAATGTACGACTGGACGGCAGCAACTTGGCTCGCAAGTTGAGAATTTTCTTGATTTTCATGTTGAATTTCGGACTGCTGTTGTTTGACATTGGTCAACTTGGACTTGCTTTGTACCACTAAAAGTTGAGCTCGATGGTCATTTTGTTTGTTGACAATCATATTCGAGGGGAATACCAAGTTGTTGACATTCGTGGCTGCACCCTCTTGGATACATCGGCGCAAAATACTTTGCATTGACTCAATTTCGTAGGCATACTGGTGTTTGGCGACCAGGGCATCAACCAGTTGCTTATTGATGAGCTCGAGTTGCTCGTGGGCACACGAGAGCTGGTCTTCGAATGCCATTTGAGATGCATTCCACTTGCTGATAGCATCCTCGTGTGTCGCCACAAGCTGTTTGTACTTGAGTTGATAATTCATTTGATTTTCGTTTTGTCCCTTCAATTCCTAGGTCATCGACGAGATGAATAAATCAGTCCATTTCATCGTACCTGAATACATTGGGTCAAATGGCAATTATCTTCTCGTTGCTCGTCAAGTTGGGCACGTTCTTGAGAAAGTAATTGCGTCAGTGCATCAATTTCCTAATATATCATAAGCACAACAAAATCAAGAGGACTGAAGTACCTGCAATCTTTCGTCGTTTAGTTCACGCAAATGCTTCTCCGTCTGAGCATGAATTACCAAGTCGTATTTGGCTTCCATCAAGTCTGCCTTGACCTCAGCGAGCTGCGCATTGAGTTGCGCAATCTCTTCGTTCTTCGCAACGACGAGTGGTGGCAGCTTTGTCTTGCTTGTGGCAAGACTAGCACATTTCTAAACAGCGTTATCAGTCGCAGGTAGAAATCACTTCTACGAACCTGGTCTAGTTTGGCTTTCGCCATTGCTTTTCGCTCCTGGACCAGCTTTGTTTGTGGCTCGACGGTGCGAATATTGGTTGGCCGAACAGGCTTTGCATTTTACAGGGACATGTTCATCTCGAGCAGGAGGTAAATGATTTTTACTTGAACTTGATCGATCTTTTGTTTGGTTTGCACATGGCCAGCCTTGATCGCGTCTTCCAACGTCATGCGTCGGGGAGTCACTTTTGGCTTAATGCCAGCATTTTTGTTCGCAAGGTCGACTTTTGCGCTCTACAACCAACGAGTCAAACATCTCCATCGACAATATCACTGGAATTACCTTCAAAACATTTTCGATGGTCGACGTGTTGGCTGGCGCCATGTCGAATTCGCGATGGAGATCGCGAAAAATTTGGCTGTCTTGCACTTCATGCTTCTACAGCCGTGTAGTGAGACGGTAATATTCAACGAGGAGTCGGTACCAATTCGTCCATGAAGTTGAGATTGATGCCTGAAAAGATGTCTTCGACATCATCTGAGCTCTGTCGTTCAGACGAGGTGTCGCTTGCTTTGCTGCTTGTAGCAGGCTCGTCAGAGCTGAAATTAGCATCCTAGATGGATTGTCATGTGCCTATTCGCGACCCAGTGATGTTCATACCGTGTTTTCTTCTTGCCAAGTGATGTGACGAGCGCTGTCTGCTTGCTTGGACTCGCCAAGACCACGAATCGTCGCTACCTTGGCAAGTCGTGACTTCAAAATTGGCTTGACAGAGCGGATTGCATTGCGCGACGGTGGGATTTGACGAGTGTCAATGGATTCAAAATCATCCGTGTTGGATGGAAAAGACTCGACCGTCTATTGAAATGAATAAGTCATGAAACATGTTTGAGATGTACTTTGTGTGGTCGCGGGATATCATCGGATTCGTCTTGGTTGCTCGCAGTGGCGCTCTATCACATTCGATGAAGATAACGCAATGTGAATGAATTACCGTCGATTCAGTCGTAGTTGTTGCGTTTGCCAAGTCGAATTCTCGGTGGATGGCTTGTGAGGACGGATTCTCACGCTTTTCTTCATTCTACAACGACATCGTGAGTCGCCAAGATTGCGTGTGATAAGCGCACCGAGTCTGCCGTGAATCAACGAGCGTCTTCGATAAGATGTCGTCGAATTCAGATGAAGACCGGGTCTTTCGCACTGAAGTCGTGCGGTTAACCTTGCCGCGCGCGGCAGGTTCTTTTCGATTGATGTCAATGCCCTATACAGTACACTGTAAGATCTCGACATCAAGAGCGATGGTCGTACCAAAAGGGTCGTCGTCTTTGGCTTGTTGTTCATTTTCGATTGCATGTGTCTACAAGTGAGAGATGAGGATCTTCCATGCCGCCGTGAGCTCGAACGAACCTTGGTCGCTGGTATTTCTTCGTGCTGCTGGAGGCTCGACTATGAAGATTGCCACACCGAAGGTGGTGATCTATATTTAGATCAACTCGTGTCAAGAGCATGGGATTGGCTAAAATCGGTCAGTTGAAGGTGGTTTCAGAACTTGGATTTTAAAAACTGAAGAAATTCGAATAAGAGTGCAATATATTGGAGAATGTATGGAAGTCGTCAATCAGTTATCCCATCGCATGAACTCATCGATATTTCAAATGTTTCAAAAGATGTCTCCAATGAGACTTGGATATTTCAAATGTATTTCAAACGACCCTACCTCCTTAAATGCAAATCCAGCCAATCACATCCTTTGCCTCCTGCGACAAGATTTTGCGCGCGATGGAGCGGGCCGCCCCATGCATTTCTCGCCACAGAGATCGAGAGCTCGCACTTCTCGCTATCGAGCACACCCTTTTGTTCTTCGTTGTCGTGTATGCTTGGTTGTTTTCTGTATCCATGTCCTTTATTTGTGTTCCTTGGGAGATTTCGATATATCGTGGTGAGAGGAGCGAATCCCAGAGTGAGTAGAGAAATTTTTGAATGTGCACGCTGGACACGCAGGTCAGTGACCTCGATCTGCATGGAAATTGAAAGATTGTACGCGGCAAAGGCGGTGCATTTCATTATCCATCACATTTTCACGAAGAGACTTGACGAAACAATCCAATACCTGAGAGTATTCTTTATCATTCTCTCTCGGGGGGGCTTTACTGGTTTCTCGAGTTTGTGCTTCATTCATCAGCAGAAACCACTTGTAGACTGAACAGCCCCCTTCGTCGTCCAGGTCATCCTTCATCTGCTTTGTATTTCATTGGAGATAGAACTAAGGTGTGGACAAAAGTAAGAACGTGACGAAGCGCTCGTCATCTCTGTTGGCCTCTACGCAGGGCCTTGATAGGAGTTTTCGCCTTGCCAAGTTTGGTTGTCGAGTAATCTACGACATGGACGAGACGTACGAGAAGGTGACAGGCGGAGTACAGGAAATCGTCCTGTACGACTCACACTCTGTATTGCCGAGCACAGGACTTGAGTTTTCGAGCAACAATTCAGGATTCAATTTTGCGTCGCTATTCTCAAGCGTCAAAATGTGAGAATGCCAGGGTGTTGGAAAAGAAGGGATATATCAAGTCGTTGTTGATTAAGATAGGTGATTATGGTTGTGGGGACGGATTCAGCTGGAAAAGTCTGTGGTGGCAGTTGCAATTGTCAATATTGAGATGGCCATCTCGATTGTTCTCGTTCTTCAAAAGCACTTTCCATCTTAATGATCGCGATCGCTGTGATTGGTTCGATCAGTATTATTCAAATGTTGATTGGCCGTCTCAGAAAGTCCATATTTGAGAAAGTGCAGACATTTGAAATGCATTTGATGAGGGCACTCTCATTCGAGCTGAAATTCGAACTACCTCGAATAGTGAACTTGGACTCGTGTATTCTCTTTTCGCCATCTCAAGTGTTCGATGGAGACCTTTGAAATGAATTTTAGATGTTTATGTCCTGTTGGTTGGATATTTGAAAAGGGTTTGAAAGTCGTTGATGTACTCGACATCCTGATAGCAATGAATTAATACATTCTCTCATAGAATACATGCCAAATGAAGAGTCGACATTTCCCCCCATATTTTAAATCCATTTTCTAAAACTAGCGTTTAAACAGCAAATTTGAACCAATCCATGCAAATAGCGCTTATTCAGTACCATTTGTACTCTTGTCCGATTCCAACAGCGAGGCGAAAGAGCGAACAAAAGTGCGTTCACATCGAGGGACATAGGACTCACATATCTCTACTAAAATCAAGAAGGCACGAAAGATCAAGAAGACAACGCAAAAAACCATCAAACTGTTGGCAAGACCTATGAAACGTCGGGAACGTGCGGGACGCTACATTTAGGGAGTCAAGATCCATGGCGAAGAGCCTAGCGCGAGCGACAAGAACAGGGATATCCACGCCCCGAGACTGCACAGCGAAACTCCGCCACAAAAATTAGCACACAGTGAGGTAAGTTTTCTGAATACATTACCACGTTTGATATTGCATAATCCTCGTAGGTTGCCGACGATGAAGGATTCTAGCAATATATATATCCCATCAGTGGTGCATTCGAGGCGAAAAATACTGCCAAATATCAAGAAGAGAAGACAGCCAACCATGTATCAATTCTTTTCCTTTTAGCGTGCTGGCCACTCTCGGAATTCCAATTTTCCCAAGAGAAACCATGAAGAAAAGCCGCGGACAAATCAACAAATTGCCAGAAAGTATCGTGAAGCAACAGCAAAACGAACTCGACAATGAGCAAAAATAGTAAGTTGGGAATGAGAACAATGCATCTATGTTAGCAACATTGACTAACCCCAAAGATTCGCCAAGGCCAAAGTCGGGAAATACATCTCAAATTTGCCTCTCAGCCAGAAGATGCAAAGATATTTCTCAAAACCACCATAACTTTTAATATATATACCCCTGCATCTATGCAATGCTTTGATCGAGTTTTGAAACATTCAGAATACAAGAATGCAATTTCTAAAGCAAAATGTTTCAACAGGAACTGAAAGGTGTTCATACAGTTGCGTGTCAGCATTTTCTATCATATTATTCGGCCAATATTGTAAGTCAAGAACTCGACCAGGTGTACGATCTAGCAATTCAAGCCAATGCAAGTTAGGGAGATGAATAATTGCGAAAAGCCACGCCAAGCTGAAGTCTGTATCTTTCAAGCGATGTACTGTCTTAAGTCAGAATATCGAAGACAAATAGGTCATTGTTTGTTGATGCATGGAAATTATCCGACGTGATCCATATACATAAATCAAAGGAATACTAAAATGAATATTACCAAGACTTTCCCCATGATATTCATCACTGAGCATGTATCTGGCGAGAGTATTCATGAATATTGATCGAAAGGAACACGAAGTATCAAGGGAATATATGCAACTTGCAAACACGTGGGGGAAGTCAAACTCGGTAATATATACTGGTGTATCACCTGTTTGGACTGTTGTTCTCTTTTATTTCGATTGATGCTGCAGCTTGTTCATCTGCTTCATTGATTATGGGAAATTTGTACCCGGGTCAGAGTTTCTAGAGTGGTCATTACGCTAAAGGACGTCAGATTTTATCTGACAAATGATCGCCTTGCTTATTCCTCTTCATGATTACTCGTTTATTTACTCACCTCAAGCGTTCCTGCATCAACTTGGAGAACTAGAAAAGACTAGACACAACCAGTTGAATATTGACAAATGTTACTACCACCACAGGCTTTCCATTTGAATCCGCCCCCCATTACCGTCATCAAGTGTGTTAATCATTCTTACTATGTAATACTGCACATGGACGACTCAGGTCCACACCAAATGGGAAACAAATAGCAAGGCTCGATATGTTTGACATGGTTGGATAGTTCGAAAGAGAAGACATAGAATAAAGATGTCGCAAGAACGAAGCAATTGTTCATCATAATGTGGGAAATGGCATCCCATTTAAACAATTCTTGTGAATCGATCAGCTTGATTTCATTTACATGAATGCAAGAAATCTATCACAATTATGCATGAAATATGAGGAAAAATAAGCTACTTCTTGCGCTTCAGCGCGAAATTTGGGATGACATTGCCGTGCTGGTCTCGACGGACCTGCAAGACATGTCAAGTCTCAATAGTCAAAGGGGTATGTTACCTGTCGCGCCTCGATTCTTCTTTGAATTTGTTCTTTTTGTTGGCGTCGCAACTCGTTCTGTTGATTCTTTGCAACGACTTCTGGCAATGTGTTATGAAGTCTGCGATTTATCTTCTTCATCTCGTTTGGTGAGATCGGAGCTCGATACGAGCGACTCAATCGTAGGTGCGCTTGACTTGGTGTTGGCACAGTGGGTGTTATCTGGATATCCTTGATGGAGGCGACCATGTTGCTGGCTAAGGGTCGATCTTCTGTCACCTCATCTTGGTTTCTCGTTGTCTTCTTCATCTCACCGACATGGCAGTTCGCATCTTTCAATTCCTTCACAAAGTCAATTGCGGAAATACTTCAAAAAATTACCTCATCGTGTGTAGAAGGTTGCGTATGAGTCTCCATTTCGAGGGGATGAGATATGTCGCGCTCTTGGCTCGTAATGACAGGAGCCTGTAGCCGTTTGACTTCATCGACGTTGCATGCTTGGTCGTATTTGGGAATGTTTTGGTGGAGTGATTTCGACTGAGCTTGACTACCGTTGACTTTATGATCAATATTGCCCACCGAGGTATGTTGTAACTAGTGGACAATATAAAAGATTGCTGTGGAATTCATTGTCGTACCTGTTTGATTTGAAATTCCAAATATGCAACATGGGACTCGTTCTTCTGGCATCTTTCAACAATATCTGTGCACAACAAGGTCAAGTTCTTCACTTGGTCTTCAAGTCGAAGGTTCTGTTCCAGAAGAGTCTCCTTTTTTGCAGAGGGATCGAGGCTGGATATGTTTGACGCGTCGCTCACTGGATTTGTGAATGCCCCAACTGCATCGTTGTCATCTTGAGCCATCGCAGTGCAACGTGGCACAAATATAATTGCCTATGACAACTCACACACCGAAATATTTCCGAGACTGTACCTCTGGCATTTGATCTTCACCGTCGAGCTTGTCGTTCGTATCACCTTCCCGTTGGAATTGTGTCATCGTTTCTGGATCCTGAGCATGTGTAGTTTGGTTTATTGTTGTAGCTCCGTCGTCGTGTTGCACGCAGACCCAAATTGTTTTCGCTCGCTGAACCTACGCGGCGATAGTGAGTAAAGGCGGTGGACATTTTCTCATGCCTCGTGGAGTTTAGATTCGAGATCCTCGATCTTCGACTCGTGCTCATCACATTGGATAAGCAAGTAATCGTTGCGAGAATTGACTTCACGCAATTGAGCTTGCAATGCTTGCTGGAGTTTATCGCTAGTTTTGTTCTCGTTGTGCAAGACTTCATTTTCTTCGAGGATTTGGTAAATCATCTCTTGCATGGCTTTTATTTGAGTCTGACTGCCTGACTGCACACCAAAATCAAGCCCACGAACGATCTAAGCAGTGAGTGGGGATATACAGTGACTCTTATCATCGTACCTGACTGTCACGGGCAACCTCTGCCGTCAGATTTTCCACAGTCGTCTGAAGATTGCGGTTTTCGTTCGCCAAACGATTGAATATCTGGTAGGACTTGAGAAAAAATGTGTGAGTAGTGTGGTGTACCTGATAGTAGCCGTACATTTCACCCCACAAATCACATTCATTTTGCTCGTGAATGCGCAGCTCATGTGTGATCTTGGTCAATTCGGACTGGACGGTAGCAAGTTCGCTCGCGAGTTGAGGATTTTCTTGATTTTCGCGCAGCGGATGTTCTTCGTTGACCCACTCGGACTTGCTTTGTATCACTAAACGTCGAGCTTGTTGGTTATGTTGCGAGCTTGCAATCATTTCTGGTTGGAATACCAACGTGTTCATTTTCGAGACTTCACGCTCTTGAACGAATCGGTGCAAAATGCTTCGAAGGGACTCGATTTCGTAGTCTTGCTGGTGTTTGGCTACTAAGGCATCTACCAGTTGCTGGTTGAGGCGCTCGAGTTGCTCGTGGGCACGCGAGAGCTGGTCTTCTGACGCCATTTGAGAGGCATTCCACTCGTTTATCGTATCTTCATGTGTCACCAAAAGCTGTTTATACTCATTGGAGGATTCATGAACAGTCACATGGAGTTGATTTATGATCTAAGCCATGAATGAGGATACACAATGATTCTGTGTCATCGTACCTGACAGTCTCTAATTTTCTCTGCCTTGTGATTTTCAACTGTCATCTCGAGATTGCGTTCTTCGTTCGCCAAACGATCAGATATCTAGTAGGACTTGAGATACAGAGCATGTCGTTTGGTGTACCTGAGAGTATTCATTCAATTCCCGAGTGTGGTCTTCCATGGGATAGGTGACCGTGCTCACCGGAGAGTCATCCTTTTCTTGAACAGTTTGGTGCAGAATATTCTGCAAGCAGCGTATTTGGACTTCACACTCGAGCTTCTCGTGAATAGCGCTCCCAAGTCGACGTTGTGCTGTCGCGAGTTGTCGTTTGTCGTATCCAAGTCGGTCTTCCAAGGTCGTCTGAGTTGCGCTCCAATGTCGTCTTGCTTCTTCGAACTCCACCACAATCGTCTCATACTTGATTTGATAATTCCTTTGATTGTGGTTTTGCTCCTTCAATTCCTACACGATCGGTGAGATAATAAATCAGCCTATTTCACCGTACCTCAACACATTGTGTCAAATGGCAATTTTCCTCACGTTGGTTGTCAAGTTCGGCACGTTCTTGAGAGAGTAATTGCGTTAGAGTATCAATTTCCTGATATATCATGAGCGCAACATTTCATGGACTGAAGTACCTGCAATCTTTCGTCGTTCAGTTCACGCAAATGCTTCTCCGTTTGCGCATGAACGACTAAGTCGTATTTGGCTTCCATCAAGTCTGCCTTGACCTCAGCGAGCTGCGCATTGAGTTGCGCAATCTCTTCGTTCTTCGCAACGACGAGTGGTGGCAGCTTTGTCTTGCTTGTGGCAAGACTAGCACATTTCTAAACAGCGTTATCAGTCGCAGGTAGAAATCACTTCTACGAACCTGGTCTAGTTTGGCTTTCGCCATTGCTTTTCGCTCCTGGACCAGCTTTGTTTGTGGCTCGACGGTGCGAATATTGGTTGGCCGAACAGGCTTTGCATTCTACAGGGACATGTTCATCTCGAGCAGGAGGTAAATGTTTTTTACTTGAACTTGATCGATCTTTTGTTTGGTTTGCACATGACCAGTCTTGATCGCGTCTTGCAACGTCATGCGTCGGGGAGTCACTTTTGGCTTAATGCCAGCATTTTTGTTCGCAAGGTCGACTTTTGCGCTCTACAACCAACGAGTCAAACATCTCCATCGACAATATCACTGGAATTACCTTCAAAACATTTTCGATGGTCGACGTGTTGGCTGGCGCCATGTCGAATTCGCGATGGAGATCGCGAAAAATTTGGCTGTCTTGCACTTCATGCTTCTACAGTCGTATGGTGAGACGGTAATATTCAACGAGGAGTCGGTACCAATTCGTCCATGAAGTTGAGATTGATGCCTGAAAAGATGTCTTCGACATCATCTGAGCTCTGTCGTTCAGACGAGGTGTCGCTTGCTTCGCTGCTAGTAGCAGGCTCGTCAGAGCTGAAATTAGCATCCTAGATGGATTGTCATGTGCCTATTCGCGACCCAGTGATGTTCATACCGTGTTTTCTTCTTGCCAAGTGATGTGACGAGCGCTGTCTGCTTGCTTGGACTCGCCAAGACCACGAATCGTCGCTACCTTGGCAAGTCGTGACTTCAAAATTGGCTTGACAGAGCGGATTGCATTGCGCGACGGTGGGATTTGACGAGTGTCAATGGATTCAAAACCATCCGTGTTGGATGGAAAAGACTCGACCGTCTATTGAAATGAATAAGTCATGAAACATGTTTGAGATGTACTTTGTGTGGTCGCGGGATATCATCGGATTCGTCTTGGTTGCTCGCAGTGGCGCTCTATCACATTCGATGAAGATAACGCAATGTGAATAAATTACCGTCGATTCAGTCGTAGTTGTTGCGTTTGTCAAGTCGAATTCTCGGTGGATGGCTTGTGAGGACGGATTCTCGCGCTTTTCTTCATTCTACAACGACATCGTGAGTCGCCAAGATTGCGTGTGTTAAGCGTACCGAGTCTGCCGTGAAATCAACGAGCGTCTTCGATAAGATGTCGTCGAATTCAGATGAAGACCGGGTCTTTCGCACTGAAGTCGTGCGGTTAACCTTGCCGCGCGCGGCAGGTTCTTTTCGATTGATGTTAATGCCCTATACAGTACACTGTAAGATCTCGACATCAAGAGCGATGGTCGTACCAAAAGGGTCGTCGTCTTTGGCTTGTTGTTCATTTTCGATTGCATGTGTCTACAAGTGAGAGATGAGGATCTTCCATGCCGCCGTGAGCTCGAACGAACCTTGGTCGCTGGTATTTCTTCGTGCTGCTGGAGGCTCGACTATGAAGATTGCCACACCGAAGGTGGTGATCTATATTTAGATCAACTCGTGTCAAGAGCATGGGATTGGCTAAAATCGGTCAGTTGAAGGTGGTTTCAGAACTTGGATTTTAAAAACTGAAGAAATTCGAATAAGAGTGCAATATATTGGAGAATGTATGGAAGTCGTCAATCAGTTATCCCATCGCATGAACTCATCGATATTTCAAATGTTTCAAAAGATGTCTCCAATGAGACTTGGATATTTCAAATGTATTTCAAACGACCCTACCTCCTTAAATGCAAATCCAGCCAATCACATCCTTTGCCTCCTGCGACAAGATTTTGCGCGCGATGGAGCGGGCCGCCCCATGCATTTCTCGCCACAGAGATCGAGAGCTCGCACTTCTCGCTATCGAGCACACCCTTTTGTTCTTCGTTGTCGTGTATGCTTGGTTGTTTTCTGTATCCATGTCCTTTATTTGTGTTCCTTGGGAGATTTCGATATATCGTGGTGAGAGGAGCGAATCCCAGAGTGAGTAGAGAAATTTTTTAATGTGCACGCTGGACACGCAGGTCAGTGACCTCGATCTGCATGGAAATTGAAAGATTGTACGCGGCAAAGGCGGTGCATTTCATTATCCATCACATTTTCACGAAGAGACTTGACGAAACAATCCAATACCTGAGAGTATTCTTTATCATTCTCTCTCGGGGGGGCTTTACTGGTTTCTCGAGTTTGTGCTTCATTCATCAGCAGAAACCACTTGTAGACTGAACAGCCCCCTTCGTCGTCCAGGTCATCCTTCATCTGCTTTGTATTTCATTGGAGATAGAACTAAGGTGTGGACAAAAGTAAGAACGCGACGAAGTGCTCGTCATCTCTGTTGGCTTCTAGAGTGCGCAGGCTTGTCAAGAGCTTGAGCTATTGCTTTCAAGATCTCTTTCCACGGGGTGTTTTTAAACAATCAAAACACATCTCGATGTATTTCAATTGGTTGTCCTTTCTGCAAATGGACTTTCTGAGATGACCAATCATGCTTTTATCAGTCCAACCAATCAAACTCCGTCGATGTGTGACCAATTAATTCTTGAAGAACGCCGCCACCTCTGGTTGTTGCGACGAACAAGGAGATTGCGCAGCTTGTCAGGTCAAGGCTGACTTGACGGAAGTGAAATAGAACCTGGTTATTCTTGTTTAGACAGTAAGCTATTCCGTCTGAGTTTGAATCACCATATTGTTTCGTTGTGTTATCTAAATGAGTAACGACTTGAGGTAGCTCAGTCCATGTCACCATGACATAATGAATAATTATGACGAGCTGGCGCAGTTGTTTCTCGATGGCGTCCTGACCTTGGAAACCAAGGAGAAGAAACTTTCCATTTGAACCAGTATATTCGGGAACGATGAATTGTGCCGATATAGCCATCGCATCGATGGTCTAGGAATTGAAGGAGCAGTAATAAACTCAACCGAGAAGATCGCTGTCCTCTATGATAATTCATTTGAGTTGGGTTCTGTTCGTTCAATTCCTACACCATCGGTAAGATGAATAAATTACCTCCTTTCATTTTTTTCTAACACCAGTAAATCTGCTGAGTCAAATGGCAAACTCTGCACGTTGGCTTTCAACTTTAGCCTGTGCTTGGGAAGCAATCTCTGCAGTGAAAGGTGATTATTTCATATCTCGTGTATGACGACTTGATGTAGAATGCCCTACCCAAAATTTCGACGCGAGGCATGTCAAGGACATCATTGGCTGCAGCGTGAACAAGGACACAACAACAAACCTCGTCTTGTTCGACATCCCATGCGATGAAAGTAGCCGCGTCTTTTACCAAGACATCAAAGACACTGGGAATAATGTCTTGGTAAAAGACGCGGCCACCTTCATCGCATGGGATGTCGAACAAGACGAGGTTTGTTTCTTTTCGAGTGAGACCAAGATCTGGATCCTACCAAGGCTTGAGGCTATTCAGTGGGGCAAAGGATTGTGAGAGTACTTGAAGACAATTAACCAACTCAGTACGACTAATTGTTCTACAATTGTCTGCATCGGAGTGGTGCAGAACTTCGCGCAACATTCTTTCAAATTCTTCACGCAAGAGCCCATGGTACAGACAATTCGAGCTCTTCACAATAACTTCCTTCGAGGTGCTTGCATCATACGACTCATTATTCTACGTCAAATGAGCAAGCTTCTTTTCCCAAGATTTGCCTTTTTCTTCTTCAGTGTGCAGACGAAAAAGGCAAATCTTGGGAAAAGAAGCCTGCTAATTTGGTGTAGAATATTGAGTGAGATTTGAACGACTGCGGGAATAAATGCTAGTTGGAGAGCAAGGTAACACAAAATGTACGTAGATAGCAATTTACTTGAATATGTAAACGTTCCATTGGGTAGCACCTCTGCCACGGTAGCGCATCGCTTCCTTTCAACAGGGTTCAAGTGCAAGTAGTCGGCAATTTCGATAAAAACCTTTCGCATCAATTCACTCATCTCTCAACAGTGATCATCAAACCTACTTAAAGTCGCCTTCATCCAGCTCGCCAACGTTGGCCGGATCAGACGGTCCATTACTTGATACCGTACTGAAGAATATCGTCTTTCGTCTTGATCTTTTCTTGATTGCGAATCACTTCACGAGCAAAGCTGCGCAGCATGTCGGGAAAGTCCGCGGGAACTTTGACGTTCTTGGCATATCTCTCGATTTCAAAAAAGTGGGGAAAGGTCGCTGATCTATCCGGATGATGGTTGTCCGGAAATATACAGGAATTAATTGAATATAACAATGTTATACGAAACAAAAGTTTCGTCAGCGTCAATGTAACACGAAACATTTCGTTTCGAGAAACCAGAAATATGATGACATAACTTGAAATATATAGATCAGTGAATACGTCAACATATTTTAGTTTTACGAAACAAGGATATTCGGATATCCGAATGAAGTTTCCTTCTTTTGGGATTCAGTCAATCTAGGTCGCAACGCGAAAAGCAGGAAAGAATATGCAAGCTGGAAATCGCAAACACACAGAAAGCGGTGCTGCAGCTGAGCCTGGCGATGAAATCATACAACTGAGGGTAGTAAGCAGTACGAGAAAGCAGTACGACAACACACTTTCTCGTATTGCGCGCTGGCTAGAGAAGGAACATCCTTCTTGCGTCCAGCAAGGCCGAATCCAATTGCCTCTGTCTGTGTCAGTCTGCAAGAGTATTCAAACAAGCTTCTCAGTGAAAAGAACACGACAGGAGTTGAAGTCGAGCCACGGAGATACAACTCGTTCGCTTGTATTACAGGAGTTCAAAGTGCAATCAAATACTTATACACAGAAAGAAGCGAAACAATCGACCCTGAGCTTGCAAAGATGACATCTGGTAAGAAGAGGAAGGTATAGGATGAAAATCAAAACGTCATTAGAATTTTGTGCAGGCTACAAGCGTAAAGTTGCCCAACTTCGAGCTAGTGGAGAGCTTCGTATAGCGGAAGGCAAGTCACCAATGTCTGTCTCTGGTACAGTATAATTGTAGTATTTAATTTTTATCATGACATGAATTTATGTAGGCTATCGATTTCTGGCGCTCCACGCCTTGAAATCCTCAAAAGATTTCAATTTGTCCATGACTTCACATGTCTTCTTACTGTTCTGTTGGAATTTAATGGCTCGTTCAATATCCACAGCGTCAATTCGTTTCGAACATGTCTCCTGCAGAGGCAAGATGTGAGCTTAGTCGTAATTCTGGAAGGTTTCCTAGGGGATGCACTCATAGTGGAATATGGCTTGGCTAAGAATGACCAAGCTGGCGAGATGTGCTATCCCAGACATGTATACGCTAATCCCTGCTGCCCCGAGATCTGCCCAATTCTAAGGTGCTATGCTACTGAGTTATTGTTTTATGTATGAAATTAGTCTTTCGATTTTGCTGTTTACACAGCCACCTCGTAACGTAGGATCGTCAACTCTACTGTTTGGGCAACACGCGAAAGAAAGATTCACTTCGTGGCTTACAGCGAGTTGTGTGTCATGTCGTGAAGATATTATTTCAATGGGTTTATCCATATCCGAAATTGGAAGTCATTCTTTCCGAAAAGGTGCAGCAACAGAGTTGGCTGGTTCACCTGGTGGCCCTCAAGCTGTATCTATATGGCTCAGAGCAGGTTGGAGCTTGGGTAGTGTACAAAATCGATACATTTTTCAGGGGGCAGGGGGAGACCAATTTGTCGGTAGAGCAGCATCAGGTTGTACTAAATATTTATGAACCACGTATCCTCATTCTGAGTACACGTAGGTCTAAATGTGAACGATGTCTCATTTGCATCACTGCCCCCTCATTTCCACGGAGCTGTGTTGTCCACTGCTCAATGGGATTCTATTTTACCAGGCTATTCCAGCTTCTATCCCCATTCTTTTCGTTGTGCTGTTCATTTTCTCTTGGCGTCACTAGCTCATCACTATCTATGGTTACAAGATACTTTACATTCGAGCCATCCACTGTTTTTGTCAAATGTCTGGACGTCTGGCATACTCCGCGATCTCTCCAAAAAGGTGCTTTGTGGTGTTCTCCAACATCCTACCTCTCATCTAACGGCATCTGGAATTCCGCCGTACATTCCCTTGTCCATGGAATGACAATCAGTAAAATTGTCGATAAAATCCATTGAAACCTCAATAGTAAACAAGTTGAATGATATTCCCCAGTGCGTGGGTAAAGCTATTCGTGATCAAGTACATTGCTCTCAAGAAGCGCCAATTACAATGAGCATGCTGAACAATACTCTGAATGAATTTGGTGACATGATCTTGAAGAAGATTGAATTACTGGCTGTCCCTTGTGCAAAAGACATTTCCGTACTATTAATAGTACAATATTGCGCACCTTAAAATTCTTGAAAAAGAAGACAACGAGAAACCAAGATGAGGTGACAGAAGATCGACCCTTAGCCAGCAACATGGTCGCCTCCATCAAGGATATCCAGATAACACCCACTGTGCCAACACCAAGTCAAGCGCACCTACGATTGAGTCGCTCGTATCGAGCTCCGATCTCACCAAACGAGATGAAGAAGATAAATCGCAGACTTCATAACACATTGCCAGAAGTCGTTGCAAAGAATCAACAGAACGAGTTGCGACGCCAACAAAAAGAACAAATTCAAAGAAGAATCGAGGCGCGACAGGTAACATACCCCTTTGACTATTGAGACTTGACATGTCTTGCAGGTCCGTCGAGACCAGCACGGCAATGTCATCCCAAATTTCGCGCTGAAGCGCAAGAAGTAGCTTATTTTTCCTCATATTTCATGCATAATTGTGATATATTTCTTGCATTCATGTAAATGAAATCAAGCTGATCGATTCATAAGAATTGTTTAAATGGGATGCCATTTCCCACATTATGATGAACAATTGCTTCGTTCTTGCGACATCTTTATTCTATGTCTTCTCTTTCGAACTATCCAACCATGTCAAACATATCGAGCCTTGCTATTTGTTTCCCATTTGGTGTGGACCTGAGTCGTCCATGTGCAGTATTACATAGTAAGAATGATTAACACACTTGATGACGGTAATGGGGGTCGGATTCAAATGGAAAGCCTGTGGTGGTAGTAACATTTGTCAATATTCAACTGGTTGTGTCTAGTCTTTTCTAGTTCTCCAAGTTGATGCAGGAACGCTTGAGGTGAGTAAATAAACGAGTAATCATGAAGAGGAATAAGCAAGGCGATCATTTGTCAGATAAAATCTGACGTCCTTTAGCGTAATGACCACTCTAGAAACTCTGACCCGGGTACAAATTTCCCATAATCAATGAAGCAGATGAACAAGCTGCAGCATCAATCGAAATAAAAGAGAACAACAGTCCAAACAGGTGATACACCAGTATATATTACCGAGTTTGACTTCCCCCACGTGTTTGCAAGTTGCATATATTCCCTTGATACTTCGTGTTCCTTTCGATCAATATTCATGAATACTCTCGCCAGATACATGCTCAGTGATGAATATCATGGGGAAAGTCTTGGTAATATTCATTTTAGTATTCCTTTGATTTATGTATATGGATCACGTCGGATAATTTCCATGCATCAACAAACAATGACCTATTTGTCTTCGATATTCTGACTTAAGACAGTACATCGCTTGAAAGATACAGACTTCAGCTTGGCGTGGCTTTTCGCAATTATTCATCTCCCTAACTTGCATTGGCTTGAATTGCTAGATCGTACACCTGGTCGAGTTCTTGACTTACAATATTGGCCGAATAATATGATAGAAAATGCTGACACGCAACTGTATGAACACCTTTCAGTTCCTGTTGAAACATTTTGCTTTAGAAATTGCATTCTTGTATTCTGAATGTTTCAAAACTCGATCAAAGCATTGCATAGATGCAGGGGTATATATATTAAAAGTTATGGTGGTTTTGAGAAATATCTTTGCATCTTCTGGCTGAGAGGCAAATTTGAGATGTATTTCCCGACTTTGGCCTTGGCGAATCTTTGGGGTTAGTCAATGTTGCTAACATAGATGCATTGTTCTCATTCCCAACTTACTATTTTTGCTCATTGTCGAGTTCGTTTTGCTGTTGCTTCACGATACTTTCTGGCAATTTGTTGATTTGTCCGCGGCTTTTCTTCATGGTTTCTCTTGGGAAAATTGGAATTCCGAGAGTGGCCAGCACGCTAAAAGGAAAAGAATTGATACATGGTTGGCTGTCTTCTCTTCTTGATATTTGGCAGTATTTTTCGCCTCGAATGCACCACTGATGGGATATATATATTGCTAGAATCCTTCATCGTCGGCAACCTACGAGGATTATGCAATATCAAACGTGGTAATGTATTCAGAAAACTTACCTCACTGTGTGCTAATTTTTGTGGCGGAGTTTCGCTGTGCAGTCTCGGGGCGTGGATATCCCTGTTCTTGTCGCTCGCGCTAGGCTCTTCGCCATGGATCTTGACTCCCTAAATGTAGCGTCCCGCACGTTCCCGACGTTTCATAGGTCTTGCCAACAGTTTGATGGTTTTTTGCGTTGTCTTCTTGATCTTTCGTGCCTTCTTGATTTTAGTAGAGATATGTGAGTCCTATGTCCCTCGATGTGAACGCACTTTTGTTCGCTCTTTCGCCTCGCTGTTGGAATCGGACAAGAGTACAAATGGTACTGAATAAGCGCTATTTGCATGGATTGGTTCAAATTTGCTGTTTAAACGCTAGTTTTAGAAAATGGATTTAAAATATGGGGGGAAATGTCGACTCTTCATTTGGCATGTATTCTATGAGAGAATGTATTAATTCATTGCTATCAGGATGTCGAGTACATCAACGACTTTCAAACCCTTTTCAAATATCCAACCAACAGGACATAAACATCTAAAATTCATTTCAAAGGTCTCCATCGAACACTTGAGATGGCGAAAAGAGAATACACGAGTCCAAGTTCACTATTCGAGGTAGTTCGAATTTCAGCTCGAATGAGAGTGCCCTCATCAAATGCATTTCAAATGTCTGCACTTTCTCAAATATGGACTTTCTGAGACGGCCAATCAACATTTGAATAATACTGATCGAACCAATCACAGCGATCGCGATCATTAAGATGGAAAGTGCTTTTGAAGAACGAGAACAATCGAGATGGCCATCTCAATATTGACAATTGCAACTGCCACCACAGACTTTTCCAGCTGAATCCGTCCCCACAACCATAATCACCTATCTTAATCAACAACGACTTGATATATCCCTTCTTTTCCAACACCCTGGCATTCTCACATTTTGACGCTTGAGAATAGCGACGCAAAATTGAATCCTGAATTGTTGCTCGAAAACTCAAGTCCTGTGCTCGGCAATACAGAGTGTGAGTCGTACAGGACGATTTCCTGTACTCCGCCTGTCACCTTCTCGTACGTCTCGTCCATGTCGTAGATTACTCGACAACCAAACTTGGCAAGGCGAAAACTCCTATCAAGGCCCTGCGTAGAGGCCAACAGAGATGACGAGCGCTTCGTCACGTTCTTACTTTTGTCCACACCTTAGTTCTATCTCCAATGAAATACAAAGCAGATGAAGGATGACCTGGACGACGAAGGGGGCTGTTCAGTCTACAAGTGGTTTCTGCTGATGAATGAAGCACAAACTCGAGAAACCAGTAAAGCCCCCCCGAGAGAGAATGATAAAGAATACTCTCAGGTATTGGATTGTTTCGTCAAGTCTCTTCGTGAAAATGTGATGGATAATGAAATGCACCGCCTTTGCCGCGTACAATCTTTCAATTTCCATGCAGATCGAGGTCACTGACCTGCGTGTCCAGCGTGCACATTCAAAAATTTCTCTACTCACTCTGGGATTCGCTCCTCTCACCACGATATATCGAAATCTCCCAAGGAACACAAATAAAGGACATGGATACAGAAAACAACCAAGCATACACGACAACGAAGAACAAAAGGGTGTGCTCGATAGCGAGAAGTGCGAGCTCTCGATCTCTGTGGCGAGAAATGCATGGGGCGGCCCGCTCCATCGCGCGCAAAATCTTGTCGCAGGAGGCAAAGGATGTGATTGGCTGGATTTGCATTTAAGGAGGTAGGGTCGTTTGAAATACATTTGAAATATCCAAGTCTCATTGGAGACATCTTTTGAAACATTTGAAATATCGATGAGTTCATGCGATGGGATAACTGATTGACGACTTCCATACATTCTCCAATATATTGCACTCTTATTCGAATTTCTTCAGTTTTTAAAATCCAAGTTCTGAAACCACCTTCAACTGACCGATTTTAGCCAATCCCATGCTCTTGACACGAGTTGATCTAAATATAGATCACCACCTTCGGTGTGGCAATCTTCATAGTCGAGCCTCCAGCAGCACGAAGAAATACCAGCGACCAAGGTTCGTTCGAGCTCACGGCGGCATGGAAGATCCTCATCTCTCACTTGTAGACACATGCAATCGAAAATGAACAACAAGCCAAAGACGACGACCCTTTTGGTACGACCATCGCTCTTGATGTCGAGATCTTACAGTGTACTGTATAGGGCATTAACATCAATCGAAAAGAACCTGCCGCGCGCGGCAAGGTTAACCGCACGACTTCAGTGCGAAAGACCCGGTCTTCATCTGAATTCGACGACATCTTATCGAAGACGCTCGTTGATTTCACGGCAGACTCGGTACGCTTATCACACGCAATCTTGGCGACTCACGATGTCGTTGTAGAATGAAGAAAAGCGCGAGAATCCGTCCTCACAAGCCATCCACCGAGAATTCGACTTGACAAACGCAACAACTACGACTGAATCGACGGTAATTTATTCACATTGCGTTATCTTCATCGAATGTGATAGAGCGCCACTGCGAGCAACCAAGACGAATCCGATGATATCCCGCGACCACACAAAGTGCATCTTAAACATGTTTCATGACTTATTCATTTCAATAGACAGTCGAGTCTTTTCCATCCAACACGGATGGTTTTGAATCCATTGACACTCGTCAAATCCCACCGTCGCGCAATGCAATCCGCTCTTTCAAGCCAATTTTGAAGTCACGACTTGCCAAGGTAGCGACGATTCGTGGTCTTGGCGAGTCCAAGCAAGCAGACCGCGCTCGTTACATCACTTGGCAAGAAGAAAACACGGTATGAACATCACTAGGTCGCGAATAGGCACATGACAACCCATCTAGGATGCTAATTTCAGTTCTGACGAGTCTGCTACAAGCAGCGAAGCAAGCGACACCTCGTCTGAACGACAGAGCTCAGATGATGTCGAAGACATCTTTTCAGGCATCACTCTCAACTTCATGGACGAATTGGTACCGACTCCTCGTTGAATATTACCGTCTCACCATACGACTGTAGAAGCATGAAGTGCAAGACAGCCAAATTTTTCGCGATCTTCATCGCGAATTCGACATGGCGCCAGCCAACACGTCGACCATCGAAAATGTTTTGAAGGTAATTCCAGTGATATTGTCGATGGAGATGTTTGACTCGTTGGTTGTAGAGCGCAAAAGTCGACCTTGCGAACAAAAATGCTGGCATTAAGCCAAAAGTGACTCCCCGACGCATGACGTTGCAAGACGCGATCAAGACTGGTCATGTGCAAACCAAACAAAAGATCGATCAAGTTCAAGTAAAAAACATTTACCTCCTGCTCGAGATGAACATGTCCCTGTAGAATGCAAAGCCTGTTCGGCCAACCAATATTCGCACCGTCGAGCCACAAACAAAGCTGGTCCAGGAGCGAAAAGCAATGGCGAAAGCCAAACTAGACCAGGTTCGTAGAAGTGATTTCTACCTGCGACTGATAACGCTGTTTAGAAATGTGCTAGTCTTGCCACAAGCAAGACAAAGCTGCCACCACTCGTCGTTGCGAAGAACGAAGAGATTACGCAACTCAAAGCGCAGCTCGCTGAGGTCAAGGCAGACTTGATGGAAGCCAAATACGACTTAGTCGTTCATGCGCAAACGGAGAAGCATTTGCGTGAACTGAACGACGAAAGATTGCAGGTACTTCAGTCCATGAAATGTTGCGCTCATGATATATCAGGAAATTGATACTCTAACGCAATTACTCTCTCAAGAACGTGCCGAACTTGACAACCAACGTGAGGAAAATTGCCATTTGACACAATGTGTTGAGGTACGGTGAAATAGGCTGATTTATTATCTCACCGATCGTGTAGGAATTGAAGGAGCAAAACCACAATCAAAGGAATTATCAAATCAAGTATGAGACGATTGTGGTGGAGTTCGAAGAAGCAAGACGACATTGGAGCGCAACTCAGACGACCTTGGAAGACCGACTTGGATACGACAAACGACAACTCGCGACAGCACAACGTCGACTTGGGAGCGCTATTCACGAGAAGCTCGAGTGTGAAGTCCAAATACGCTGCTTGCAGAATATTCTGCACCAAACTGTTCAAGAAAAGGATGACTCTCCGGTGAGCACGGTCACCTATCCCATGGAAGACCACACTCGGGAATTGAATGAATACTCTCAGGTACACCAAACGACATGCTCTGTATCTCAAGTCCTACTAGATATCTGATCGTTTGGCGAACGAAGAACGCAATCTCGAGATGACAGTTGAAAATCACAAGGCAGAGAAAATTAGAGACTGTCAGGTACGATGACACAGAATCATTGTGTATCCTCATTCATGGCTTAGATCATAAATCAACTCCATGTGACTGTTCATGAATCCTCCAATGAGTATAAACAGCTTTTGGTGACACATGAAGATACGATAAACGAGTGGAATGCCTCTCAAATGGCGTCAGAAGACCAGCTCTCGCGTGCCCACGAGCAACTCGAGCGCCTCAACCAGCAACTGGTAGATGCCTTAGTAGCCAAACACCAGCAAGACTACGAAATCGAGTCCCTTCGAAGCATTTTGCACCGATTCGTTCAAGAGCGTGAAGTCTCGAAAATGAACACGTTGGTATTCCAACCAGAAATGATTGCAAGCTCGCAACATAACCAACAAGCTCGACGTTTAGTGATACAAAGCAAGTCCGAGTGGGTCAACGAAGAACATCCGCTGCGCGAAAATCAAGAAAATCCTCAACTCGCGAGCGAACTTGCTACCGTCCAGTCCGAATTGACCAAGATCACACATGAGCTGCGCATTCACGAGCAAAATGAATGTGATTTGTGGGGTGAAATGTACGGCTACTATCAGGTACACCACACTACTCACACATTTTTTCTCAAGTCCTACCAGATATTCAATCGTTTGGCGAACGAAAACCGCAATCTTCAGACGACTGTGGAAAATCTGACGGCAGAGGTTGCCCGTGACAGTCAGGTACGATGATAAGAGTCACTGTATATCCCCACTCACTGCTTAGATCGTTCGTGGGCTTGATTTTGGTGTGCAGTCAGGCAGTCAGACTCAAATAAAAGCCATGCAAGAGATGATTTACCAAATCCTCGAAGAAAATGAAGTCTTGCACAACGAGAACAAAACTAGCGATAAACTCCAGCAAGCATTGCAAGCTCAATTGCGTGAAGTCAATTCTCGCAACGATTACTTGCTTATCCAATGTGATGAGCACGAGTCGAAGATCGAGGATCTCGAATCTAAACTCCACGAGGCATGAGAAAATGTCCACCGCCTTTACTCACTATCGCCGCGTAGGTTCAGCGAGCGAAAACAATTTGGGTCTGCGTGCAACACGACGACGGAGCTACAACAATAAACCAAACTACACATGCTCAGGATCCAGAAACGATGACACAATTCCAACGGGAAGGTGATACGAACGACAAGCTCGACGGTGAAGATCAAATGCCAGAGGTACAGTCTCGGAAATATTTCGGTGTGTGAGTTGTCATAGGCAATTATATTTGTGCCACGTTGCACTGCGATGGCTCAAGATGACAACGATGCAGTTGGGGCATTCACAAATCCAGTGAGCGACGCGTCAAACATATCCAGCCTCGATCCCTCTGCAAAAAAGGAGACTCTTCTGGAACAGAACCTTCGACTTGAAGACCAAGTGAAGAACTTGACCTTGTTGTGCACAGATATTGTTGAAAGATGCCAGAAGAACGAGTCCCATGTTGCATATTTGGAATTTCAAATCAAACAGGTACGACAATGAATTCCACAGCAATCTTTTATATTGTCCACTAGTTACAACATACCTCGGTGGGCAATATTGATCATAAAGTCAACGGTAGTCAAGCTCAGTCGAAATCACTCCACCAAAACATTCCCAAATACGACCAAGCATGCAACGTCGATGAAGTCAAACGGCTACAGGCTCCTGTCATTACGAGCCAAGAGCGCGACATATCTCATCCCCTCGAAATGGAGACTCATACGCAACCTTCTACACACGATGAGGTAATTTTTTGAAGTATTTCCGCAATTGACTTTGTGAAGGAATTGAAAGATGCGAACTGCCATGTCGGTGAGATGAAGAAGACAACGAGAAACCAAGATGAGGTGACAGAAGATCGACCCTTAGCCAGCAACATGGTCGCCTCCATCAAGGATATCCAGATAACACCCACTGTGCCAACACCAAGTCAAGCGCACCTACGATTGAGTCGCTCGTATCGAGCTCCGATCTCACCAAACGAGATGAAGAAGATAAATCGCAGACTTCATAACACATTGCCAGAAGTCGTTGCAAAGAATCAACAGAACGAGTTGCGACGCCAACAAAAAGAACAAATTCAAAGAAGAATCGAGGCGCGACAGGTAACATACCCCTTTGACTATTGAGACTTGACATGTCTTGCAGGTCCGTCGAGACCAGCACGGCAATGTCATCCCAAATTTCGCGCTGAAGCGCAAGAAGTAGCTTATTTTTCCTCATATTTCATGCATAATTGTGATAGATTTCTTGCATTCATGTAAATGAAATCAAGCTGATCGATTCACAAGAATTGTTTAAATGGGATGCCATTTCCCACATTATGATGAACAATTGCTTCGTTCTTGCGACATCATTTTATTCTATGTCTTCTCTTTCGAACTATCCAACCATGTCAAACATATCGAGCCTTGCTATTTGTTTCCCATTTGGTGTGGACCTGAGTCGTCCATGTGCAGTATTACATAGTAAGAATGATTAACACACTTGATGACGGTAATGGGGGGCGGATTCAAATGGAAAGCCTGTGGTGGTAGTAACATTTGTCAATATTCAACTGGTTGTGTCTAGTCTTTTCTAGTTCTCCAAGTTGATGCAGGAACGCTTGAGGTGAGTAAATAAACGAGTAATCATGAAGAGGAATAAGCAAGGCGATCATTTGTCAGATAAAATCTGACGTCCTTTAGCGTAATGACCACTCTAGAAACTCTGACCCGGGTACAAATTTCCCATAATCAATGAAGCAGATGAACAAGCTGCAGCATCAATCGAAATAAAAGAGAACAACAGTCCAAACAGGTGATACACCAGTATATATTACCGAGTTTGACTTCCCCCACGTGTTTGCAAGTTGCATATATTCCCTTGATACTTCGTGTTCCTTTCGATCAATATTCATGAATACTCTCGCCAGATACATGCTCAGTGATGAATATCATGGGGAAAGTCTTGGTAATATTCATTTTAGTATTCCTTTGATTTATGTATATGGATCACGTCGGATAATTTCCATGCATCAACAAACAATGACCTATTTGTCTTCGATATTCTGACTTAAGACAGTACATCGCTTGAAAGATACAGACTTCAGCTTGGCGTGGCTTTTCGCAATTATTCATCTCCCTAACTTGCATTGGCTTGAATTGCTAGATCGTACACCTGGTCGAGTTCTTGACTTACAATATTGGCCGAATAATATGATAGAAAATGCTGACACGCAACTGTATGAACACCTTTCAGTTCCTGTTGAAACATTTTGCTTTAGAAATTGCATTCTTGTATTCTGAATGTTTCAAAACTCGATCAAAGCATTGCATAGATGCAGGGGTATATATATTAAAAGTTATGGTGGTTTTGAGAAATATCTTTGCATCTTCTGGCTGAGAGGCAAATTTGAGATGTATTTCCCGACTTTGGCCTTGGCGAATCTTTGGGGTTAGTCAATGTTGCTAACATAGATGCATTGTTCTCATTCCCAACTTACTATTTTTGCTCATTGTCGAGTTCGTTTTGCTGTTGCTTCACGATACTTTCTGGCAATTTGTTGATTTGTCCGCGGCTTTTCTTCATGGTTTCTCTTGGGAAAATTGGAATTCCGAGAGTGGCCAGCACGCTAAAAGGAAAAGAATTGATACATGGTTGGCTGTCTTCTCTTCTTGATATTTGGCAGTATTTTTCGCCTCGAATGCACCACTGATGGGATATATATATTGCTAGAATCCTTCATCGTCGGCAACCTACGAGGATTATGCAATATCAAACGTGGTAATGTATTCAGAAAACTTACCTCACTGTGTGCTAATTTTTGTGGCGGAGTTTCGCTGTGCAGTCTCGGGGCGTGGATATCCCTGTTCTTGTCGCTCGCGCTAGGCTCTTCGCCATGGATCTTGACTCCCTAAATGTAGCGTCCCGCACGTTCCCGACGTTTCATAGGTCTTGCCAACAGTTTGATGGTTTTTTGCGTTGTCTTCTTGATCTTTCGTGCCTTCTTGATTTTAGTAGAGATATGTGAGTCCTATGTCCCTCGATGTGAACGCACTTTTGTTCGCTCTTTCGCCTCGCTGTTGGAATCGGACAAGAGTACAAATGGTACTGAATAAGCGCTATTTGCATGGATTGGTTCAAATTTGCTGTTTAAACGCTAGTTTTAGAAAATGGATTTAAAATATGGGGGGAAATGTCGACTCTTCATTTGGCATGTATTCTATGAGAGAATGTATTAATTCATTGCTATCAGGATGTCGAGTACATCAACGACTTTCAAACCCTTTTCAAATATCCAACCAACAGGACATAAACATCTAAAATTCATTTCAAAGGTCTCCATCGAACACTTGAGATGGCGAAAAGAGAATACACGAGTCCAAGTTCACTATTCGAGGTAGTTCGAATTTCAGCTCGAATGAGAGTGCCCTCATCAAATGCATTTCAAATGTCTGCACTTTCTCAAATATGGACTTTCTGAGACGGCCAATCAACATTTGAATAATACTGATCGAACCAATCACAGCGATCGCGATCATTAAGATGGAAAGTGCTTTTGAAGAACGAGAACAATCGAGATGGCCATCTCAATATTGACAATTGCAACTGCCACCACAGACTTTTCCAGCTGAATCCGTCCCCACAACCATAATCACCTATCTTAATCAACAACGACTTGATATATCCCTTCTTTTCCAACACCCTGGCATTCTCACATTTTGACGCTTGAGAATAGCGACGCAAAATTGAATCCTGAATTGTTGCTCGAAAACTCAAGTCCTGTGCTCGGCAATACAGAGTGTGAGTCGTACAGGACGATTTCCTGTACTCCGCCTGTCACCTTCTCGTACGTCTCGTCCATGTCGTAGATTACTCGACAACCAAACTTGGCAAGGCGAAAACTCCTATCAAGGCCCTGCGTAGAGGCCAACAGAGATGACGAGCGCTTCGTCACGTTCTTACTTTTGTCCACACCTTAGTTCTATCTCCAATGAAATACAAAGCAGATGAAGGATGACCTGGACGACGAAGGGGGCTGTTCAGTCTACAAGTGGTTTCTGCTGATGAATGAAGCACAAACTCGAGAAACCAGTAAAGCCCCCCCGAGAGAGAATGATAAAGAATACTCTCAGGTATTGGATTGTTTCGTCAAGTCTCTTCGTGAAAATGTGATGGATAATGAAATGCACCGCCTTTGCCGCGTACAATCTTTCAATTTCCATGCAGATCGAGGTCACTGACCTGCGTGTCCAGCGTGCACATTCAAAAATTTCTCTACTCACTCTGGGATTCGCTCCTCTCACCACGATATATCGAAATCTCCCAAGGAACACAAATAAAGGACATGGATACAGAAAACAACCAAGCATACACGACAACGAAGAACAAAAGGGTGTGCTCGATAGCGAGAAGTGCGAGCTCTCGATCTCTGTGGCGAGAAATGCATGGGGCGGCCCGCTCCATCGCGCGCAAAATCTTGTCGCAGGAGGCAAAGGATGTGATTGGCTGGATTTGCATTTAAGGAGGTAGGGTCGTTTGAAATACATTTGAAATATCCAAGTCTCATTGGAGACATCTTTTGAAACATTTGAAATATCGATGAGTTCATGCGATGGGATAACTGATTGACGACTTCCATACATTCTCCAATATATTGCACTCTTATTCGAATTTCTTCAGTTTTTAAAATCCAAGTTCTGAAACCACCTTCAACTGACCGATTTTAGCCAATCCCATGCTCTTGACACGAGTTGATCTAAATATAGATCACCACCTTCGGTGTGGCAATCTTCATAGTCGAGCCTCCAGCAGCACGAAGAAATACCAGCGACCAAGGTTCGTTCGAGCTCACGGCGGCATGGAAGATCCTCATCTCTCACTTGTAGACACATGCAATCGAAAATGAACAACAAGCCAAAGACGACGACCCTTTTGGTACGACCATCGCTCTTGATGTCGAGATCTTACAGTGTACTGTATAGGGCATTAACATCAATCGAAAAGAACCTGCCGCGCGCGGCAAGGTTAACCGCACGACTTCAGTGCGAAAGACCCGGTCTTCATCTGAATTCGACGACATCTTATCGAAGACGCTCGTTGATTTCACGGCAGACTCGGTACGCTTATCACACGCAATCTTGGCGACTCACGATGTCGTTGTAGAATGAAGAAAAGCGCGAGAATCCGTCCTCACAAGCCATCCACCGAGAATTCGACTTGACAAACGCAACAACTACGACTGAATCGACGGTAATTTATTCACATTGCGTTATCTTCATCGAATGTGATAGAGCGCCACTGCGAGCAACCAAGACGAATCCGATGATATCCCGCGACCACACAAAGTGCATCTTAAACATGTTTCATGACTTATTCATTTCAATAGACAGTCGAGTCTTTTCCATCCAACACGGATGGTTTTGAATCCATTGACACTCGTCAAATCCCACCGTCGCGCAATGCAATCCGCTCTTTCAAGCCAATTTTGAAGTCACGACTTGCCAAGGTAGCGACGATTCGTGGTCTTGGCGAGTCCAAGCAAGCAGACCGCGCTCGTTACATCACTTGGCAAGAAGAAAACACGGTATGAACATCACTAGGTCGCGAATAGGCACATGACAACCCATCTAGGATGCTAATTTCAGTTCTGACGAGTCTGCTACAAGCAGCGAAGCAAGCGACACCTCGTCTGAACGACAGAGCTCAGATGATGTCGAAGACATCTTTTCAGGCATCACTCTCAACTTCATGGACGAATTGGTACCGACTCCTCGTTGAATATTACCGTCTCACCATACGACTGTAGAAGCATGAAGTGCAAGACAGCCAAATTTTTCGCGATCTTCATCGCGAATTCGACATGGCGCCAGCCAACACGTCGACCATCGAAAATGTTTTGAAGGTAATTCCAGTGATATTGTCGATGGAGATGTTTGACTCGTTGGTTGTAGAGCGCAAAAGTCGACCTTGCGAACAAAAATGCTGGCATTAAGCCAAAAGTGACTCCCCGACGCATGACGTTGCAAGACGCGATCAAGACTGGTCATGTGCAAACCAAACAAAAGATCGATCAAGTTCAACTAAAAAACATTTACCTCCTGCTCGAGATGAACATGTCCCTGTAGAATGCAAAGCCTGTTCGGCCAACCAATATTCGCACCGTCGAGCCACAAACAAAGCTGGTCCAGGAGCGAAAAGCAATGGCGAAAGCCAAACTAGACCAGGTTCGTAGAAGTGATTTCTACCTGCGACTGATAACGCTGTTTAGAAATGTGCTAGTCTTGCCACAAGCAAGACACAGCTGCCGCCACTCGTCGTTGCGAAGAACGAAGAGATTGCGCAACTCAAAGCGCAGCTCGCTGAGGTCAAGGCAGACTTGATGGAAGCCAAATACGACTTGGTAATTCATGCTCAGACGGAGAAGCATTTGCGTGAACTGAAGGACGAAAGATTGCAGGTACTTCAGTCCATGCAACGTTGCGCTCATGATATATTAGGAAATTGATGCACTGACGCAATTACTTTTTCAAGAACGTGCCCAACTTGACGAGCAACGAGAAGATAATTGCCATTTGACCTAATGTATTCAGGTATGATGAAATGGACTGATTTATTCATCTCATCGATGACCTAGGAATTGAAGGGACAAAACGAAAATCAAATGAATTATCAACTCAAGTACGAGACGATTGTGGTGGAGTTTGAGGAAGCAAAGCGACATTGGAGCGCAACTCAAAAGATCTTGGAAGGCCAACTTGGATACAACAAACGACAAGTCGCGACAGCACTGCGTCGACTTGAGAGCGCTATTCACGAGAAGCTCGAATGTGAAGTCCAAATACGCTGCTTGCAAAATATTCTGCACCAAACCGTTCAAGAAAAGGATGACTCTCCGGTGCGCACTGCCTCTTATCCCACGGAAGATCGCACTCCTCAAATTCTTCCAGTACTTCACATACCAGACTGACACGCGAATCATGCATTTCGTAGACCGCTCGAACGCGAAATGCCGAAATCGGCCACAAGGCCAAGCTGTCTCCTGCATTGGTGGCAAAAGATGAAGAAACTGCTCTGCCCACAAACGAACCGGTGGCAGTCCAGTCTGAATTGGCCAGTACCAAACATGAGTTGTGCATTCACGAGCAAAACGATTGTGATCTTTTATGAATTCAATAGTTCCTACCAGGTACACCACACAACTCGCTCTTGATCTCAAATCCTACAAGAAAACCGCAATCTTCAAACGACAGTGGAAAATCTGACGGCAGGGTACACTCGTGACAGTCAGGTACGATGATAAAAATCACAGTGTATCCTCATTCATGGCTTTGAGCGTAAATGGACTCGATTTTCTTGTGCAATTTGGCAATCAGACACAACTGGAAACCATGCAAGAGATGATGCAGCAGCTCCTCCAAGAAAATGAAGTCTTGCATAATGATAACAAAGCCAGCGATAATGTCTAACAAGCACTGGAAGCTCAATTGCGTGAAGTCCATTCTCGCAACGACAACTTGCTTACTCGATGTGACGAGTACGAGTCGAAGATCGAGGGCCTCGAATCTAAACTCCACGAGGTATGAAAAAATATCCACCACTGTACTTAATGTCGCCACGTAGGCACAACGAGCAAAACAAATTTGGGAATCTGTGCTACACGACGACCGAGCTACGGCAATGGATCAAGATATACACGCTCAGGGTCAAGAAGCGATGGCACAGCTCCAACATGAAGGTGCTACGAACGACAAGCACGATGGTGAAGCTCAAATACCAGAGGTACAATTTCGGAAATAATTCGAAATTAACTTGTCGTAGGCATTTATATTTGTGCCATGTAGCAGCGCGATGTCCCATGATGACAAAGAAACAGTTTGTGAATTTCCTATTCCAGTGAGCAACGCGCCAGACATAACCTCCGTCGATTTTATTTAAAGGAGTCGCTTCTGGAACAGAACCTTCGACTTGAAGATCAAGTGAAGAACTTGACCTTGATGTGCAAAGATATAGTCGAAAGATGCCAGAAAAATGAGTCCCATATTGCAGATTTGGACTTTCAAATCAAACAGGTACGGTTATGAATTCCAAAGAAATCTTGGCTCACTTCGTTGATTATGGTAGGAGCCAGCAGCCGTTTGGCTTCATTGATGTTCCTTCCTTGGTCAATTTTGTGAATATTTTGGAGGATTAATTTCGACTGAGCTTGATTACTATTGACTTGAAGATCGATATTGCCCACCGTTGTATGATGTATCTAGTCCCAAATATAAAACATTTCTTTGGAATTCATAACCGTACCTGTTTGATTTGAAAGTCCAAATCTGCAATATGGGACTCATTTTTCTGGCATCTTTCGACTATATCTTTGCACATCAAGGTCAAGTTCTTCACTTGATCTTCAAGTCGAAGGTTCTGTTCCAGAAGCGACTCCTTTAAATAAAATCGACGGAGGTTATGTCTGGCGCGTTGCTCACTGGAATAGGAAATTCACAAACTGTTTCTTTGTCATCATGGGACATCGCGCTGCTACATGGCACAAATATAAATGCCTATGACAAGTTAATTTCGAATTATTTCCGAAATTGTACCTCTGGTATTTGAGCTTCACCATCGTGCTTGTCGTTCGTAGCACCTTCATGTTGGAGCTGTGCCATCGCTTCTTGACCCTGAGCGTGTATACCTTGATCCATTGCCGTAGCTCGGTCGTCGTGTAGCACAGATTCCCAAATTTGTTTTGCTCGTTGTGCCTACGTGGCGACATTAAGTACAGTGGTGGATATTTTTTCATACCTCGTGGAGTTTAGATTCGAGGCCCTCGATCTTCGACTCGTACTCGTCACATCGAGTAAGCAAGTTGTCGTTGCGAGAATGGACTTCACGCAATTGAGCTTCCAGTGCTTGTTAGACATTATCGCTGGCTTTGTTATCATTATGCAAGACTTCATTTTCTTGGAGGAGCTGCTGCATCATCTCTTGCATGGTTTCCAGTTGTGTCTGATTGCCAAATTGCACAAGAAAATCGAGTCCATTTACGCTCAAAGCCATGAATGAGGATACACTGTGATTTTTATCATCGTACCTGACTGTCACGAGTGTACCCTGCCGTCAGATTTTCCACTGTCGTTTGAAGATTGCGGTTTTCTTGTAGGATTTGAGATCAAGAGCGAGTTGTGTGGTGTACCTGGTAGGAACTATTGAATTCATAAAAGATCACAATCGTTTTGCTCGTGAATGCACAACTCATGTTTGGTACTGGCCAATTCAGACTGGACTGCCACCGGTTCGTTTGTGGGCAGAGCAGTTTCTTCATCTTTTGCCACCAATGCAGGAGACAGCTTGGCCTTGTGGCCGATTTCGGCATTTCGCGTTCGAGCGGTCTACGAAATGCATGATTCGCGTGTCAGTCTGGTATGTGAAGTACTGGAAGAATTTGAGGAGTGCGATCTTCCGTGGGATAAGAGGCAGTGCGCACCGGAGAGTCATCCTTTTCTTGAACGGTTTGGTGCAGAATATTTTGCAAGCAGCGTATTTGGACTTCACATTCGAGCTTCTCGTGAATAGCGCTCTCAAGTCGACGCAGTGCTGTCGCGACTTGTCGTTTGTTGTATCCAAGTTGGCCTTCCAAGATCTTTTGAGTTGCGCTCCAATGTCGCTTTGCTTCCTCAAACTCCACCACAATCGTCTCGTACTTGAGTTGATAATTCATTTGATTTTCGTTTTGTCCCTTCAATTCCTAGGTCATCGATGAGATGAATAAATCAGTCCATTTCATCATACCTGAATACATTAGGTCAAATGGCAATTATCTTCTCGTTGCTCGTCAAGTTGGGCACGTTCTTGAAAAAGTAATTGCGTCAGTGCATCAATTTCCTAATATATCATGAGCGCAACGTTGCATGGACTGAAGTACCTGCAATCTTTCGTCCTTCAGTTCACGCAAATGCTTCTCCGTCTGAGCATGAATTACCAAGTCGTATTTGGCTTCCATCAAGTCTGCCTTGACCTCAGCGAGCTGCGCTTTGAGTTGCGCAATCTCTTCGTTCTTCGCAACGACGAGTGGCGGCAGCTGTGTCTTGCTTGTGGCAAGACTAGCACATTTCTAAACAGCGTTATCAGTCGCAGGTAGAAATCACTTCTACGAACCTGGTCTAGTTTGGCTTTCGCCATTGCTTTTCGCTCCTGGACCAGCTTTGTTTGTGGCTCGACGGTGCGAATATTGGTTGGCCGAACAGGCTTTGCATTCTACAGGGACATGTTCATCTCGAGCAGGAGGTAAATGTTTTTTAGTTGAACTTGATCGATCTTTTGTTTGGTTTGCACATGACCAGTCTTGATCGCGTCTTGCAACGTCATGCGTCGGGGAGTCACTTTTGGCTTAATGCCAGCATTTTTGTTCGCAAGGTCGACTTTTGCGCTCTACAACCAACGAGTCAAACATCTCCATCGACAATATCACTGGAATTACCTTCAAAACATTTTCGATGGTCGACGTGTTGGCTGGCGCCATGTCGAATTCGCGATGAAGATCGCGAAAAATTTGGCTGTCTTGCACTTCATGCTTCTACAGTCGTATGGTGAGACGGTAATATTCAACGAGGAGTCGGTACCAATTCGTCCATGAAGTTGAGAGTGATGCCTGAAAAGATGTCTTCGACATCATCTGAGCTCTGTCGTTCAGACGAGGTGTCGCTTGCTTCGCTGCTTGTAGCAGACTCGTCAGAACTGAAATTAGCATCCTAGATGGGTTGTCATGTGCCTATTCGCGACCTAGTGATGTTCATACCGTGTTTTCTTCTTGCCAAGTGATGTAACGAGCGCGGTCTGCTTGCTTGGACTCGCCAAGACCACGAATCGTCGCTACCTTGGCAAGTCGTGACTTCAAAATTGGCTTGAAAGAGCGGATTGCATTGCGCGACGGTGGGATTTGACGAGTGTCAATGGATTCAAAACCATCCGTGTTGGATGGAAAAGACTCGACTGTCTATTGAAATGAATAAGTCATGAAACATGTTTAAGATGCACTTTGTGTGGTCGCGGGATATCATCGGATTCGTCTTGGTTGCTCGCAGTGGCGCTCTATCACATTCGATGAAGATAACGCAATGTGAATAAATTACCGTCGATTCAGTCGTAGTTGTTGCGTTTGTCAAGTCGAATTCTCGGTGGATGGCTTGTGAGGACGGATTCTCACGCTTTTCTTCATTCTACAACGACATCGTGAGTCGCCAAGATTGCGTGTGATAAGCGTACCGAGTCTGCCGTGAAATCAACGAGCGTCTTCGATAAGATGTCGTCGAATTCAGATGAAGACCGGGTCTTTCGCACTGAAGTCGTGCGGTTAACCTTGCCGCGCGCGGCAGGTTCTTTTCGATTGATGTTAATGCCCTATACAGTACACTGTAAGATCTCGACATCAAGAGCGATGGTCGTACCAAAAGGGTCGTCGTCTTTGGCTTGTTGTTCATTTTCGATTGCATGTGTCTACAAGTGAGAGATGAGGATCTTCCATGCCGCCGTGAGCTCGAACGAACCTTGGTCGCTGGTATTTCTTCGTGCTGCTGGAGGCTCGACTATGAAGATTGCCACACCGAAGGTGGTGATCTATATTTAGATCAACTCGTGTCAAGAGCATGGCTACAATCGGTCGGTTTCAGAACTTGGATTTATCACCGGGCAGTCACACTTAAGGTGGAATAGAACGCACGAGTCAGAGTTGATTGTTCCGACTTCAGCTCGATTGAGAATGATCCTCGCCAAGTGCACTGACTGTTGACAACTTCAACTACCACAGCAGTCTTTTTCATATTAATCCTCCCCTCTACCAGAATCAACTGGATTAATCAACGACCAGCATTGAAAGTCCCTCTTGAAAACACCGCCATAGTCACAGTTTGATACTTGACAGAAGAGACACAATTAGAATAATATATCGCTGATCATCATCGTCAATTGAACCAAGAAATCAAGTCCAGTGTGAAGCATTACGTATAAGGATGCTCCTGCAAGAAAACGATGATGTTTTGGATCGGAAATGATACACAACTCTTGTGAATACGTCATCATTGCTTTCTTGCAGCAGCATCCTTATACATCTTCTATTTTAAACGAGAAAGAAATGATTTGAAATTGAAATACTCCATGGAGAGCACATGAAAATGCGTGTCGTTCGACCACAGGAGACTTTGTGTCGAGATTTTATTGCTTCTTGATCAACCTTTGTGGATTTATCATCAACTCCTCCAATCGTAAATACAAAATTCTGGAGAGAACAATTACACGCACCTCACGACTACTGCAAGGCTAATGTCACGGAACAAACACCATATTCTACTGTAGTTTACTCTCCATACTGACAATTGATGCTGTGATGTTTCAAGGCAGAAGACACTTTGCTTACGATCCATTTGAATGCAAAATCGTTTGAACACTCAAACATCCGAGTTGATTTGATCGCATCACTGGGACCACTCACGTCGATTGACAGGATCGTGCATCACCAGATCGAGACAAGGTTAAATCAAGCATCATTGTAAACATCGAGGGAATAAAATCAGCGTCAGAAGACCACATGACGTTGAAATTCCAACGGCGATATCTTAGCTTGCAAATGATATGCGCAGCCTGTAGATTTTATTTTCAAAAATCCCCACAAAAACTTGCGTGTGGACGAGATGTACAAAATGTTCACACATGCATCTTTGTGTATGTATAGTCCTAAATGAACACATCATCCTTGTTGGTAGGCTGTTTGATCGGCTTCTCAAAGAGAACGTCCGTCGGTGACACTTGTGTCTTGGGGTTCTTGGGAGATCCGAGTCCATCGAGGACAACTTCGTCCAACTCGTCGTCGAGTTTGGTTTGGATTTGTTCTTCGTCCGAGTCGTCTGTGTTCCACGCATCTGACGGCGTTGCCAACTACAATTATGATAAGCTTCAGTAATGAGTCAAATACCACGTACATTTGCCAATTCAACGTATTTGCCACTGGAGGTACCACCTGAAGCGCCTCCACCACCGGTAACAGTCGAATCTTGCAGCAAGTAGACAATTCCACTGATTGTGATAATGCCACCAGCAGTAAACATGTACTTCTCCAACGACGTCATGCTCACGTATTCTTCAAAGTACATGATGCCACCCAAGACACTCATGAGGATCCAAAAGCTTTGGTAGACGGGAATCACCACAAGTGCATCAAAGCGCTTCAAGCCGCCATTGAGAAAGGTAATTTGGCTGAGTAGGCAAGTCACAAGTCCTGCAATGATTGCATACGTTGTCGGGTGCGAAAATGCGTCGGCGCCATTTCCCCAGATCGCTGACTTGAGCAATTCCACTGTGGATTTTGCCAAGAGCACTGACTGGCCGCCAAACGTGCCAGCAATACCACCATAACATACAATATGGAAGAAACCGTCTTCGTAGACATGGTTGGTTTCAATGTACCGCGTGGCAAAGAACATTGTGCCGAGAAATAGAACGACGCATGTAATGTAGGCATACATGACGGGGGTTTGGTAGAGCAAGATGAGATCGTCCAAGTCGTATGAAGGCGTCGAATGGCCAGCAAAAATCACAGTAAGTGTCACGCCGACAAAAATGATGCCAGTCGCGACCAAATTGCGCCGCGTGACTTTTTCCTTGTGGAAAAACGGAGCGATGAACATGTTCCACACAAGTGAAAGCGCGGCAAGCGGGGCTAAGAGAGTTTGAGGTGCCATGCCAAACGCAACAAAGTCTAAAATGGAGCCTAAAATGACAAAAACCATTCCGAGGATCCACAGCGGCTGCTGGAACGATGTCTTGTTGGAGTTGGCGGGTAGAGCCAATGAGTACTTTTGGAGATTGATCCCGACTGAATTCAAAATTGAAAAGACCAGTGATATGGAGAAACCTGCAATCCACATCCCGACCGCAGGTCCTTTGTAGTCAATTTGGAAGCATTTTGCCGACGCTTCGAATACGTCCGCAGGCTGACTCGCACAAAATCCAGTCAATTGAGGGCATTGTTTCTTGACAGAGTCAGTGCACGACTTAGCACATAAGCGGTTGAAGTCGCTACCAATTTCACAAACTGGGAAATGCATGGCGCATTGCAGTCGCTTCATGATTGTATGGCATGGATCGGACTCGTTCAGTAAAAATGGGTTTGCACGAGGTATGATGCCGGAGAGGCCTAAAAATTTGCCCTCTTCGTCAACATACACAGAGCCATTGTCAGGGTTCATCATGTGGATGAAAGCTTTAGCAGCCGCGAGATCTTGAGCTTCCCACGACTCGTCCGTCCTGCAGGTCGCAAAACCAATGTGCTTGCAAAACCCAATGCCTTCCGGTGTACCGCATGAATTTTCGCATTCTATAGCATTCACACGCTGCATCCATACACTCAGGACCGCGAGAATGGCGCCATATCGCATCGCCATGTCACTTCTCGACTCGGCTTGCTCTTTGACTTGCGAAACCACCACCAAATCTTGATGCGAAACACCTGGGGTGGATTCTCACTATTTTATTATTTCCATTTTTCTTGTTTTTGTATGAAACTTTAATTTTTTTAATTAAAGTATGTCACGTCCAAATATAGAAAACCCTCAAGCTTTTATCTCACTCACGGCCCACATGCTCTGTCGTTGACAGAAATAGCTAATTGCCTCGCGTGTGCCCACGACAGCGAGTTTATTTCGATAGCAATTGTCCTAGGCATCTTGAGTCTACCGCTCTGGCGTCCCGGCTTTGTATTTCTCTGTCAATTTCATGCATTACTGAATAATCGACAACTTTCTGTTCGGCGTCACTAAACCGAGGGCGACCACGATACAAAGTGTGGTATTTTCATACCATGGTCCAAGAAGAATCGGTTGTTGCAATGGTGAAGACTGAAGCAGAGCGCTGATACTGTAACGTTAGCAAGACTTTGACATGGATGGGTTGTCATTGACTTGTCTCCTTAAAGAGAAGCTTTGACACAATATATTGAGTGCAAAAAATATATTGAATAAATGCAATCATGGCAATAGAGGCTAAGAGCATCCACACCGGGAGTGTCTATGTCTATGTCCAAACTGCAAACTTCGTATTTCCGGATAAAGATTGTTACTATCCGAACGATTTGTACTACTGTGTCCCAAAATTTAGATTTTCGTGTCCAACCAGAAAAATATAGACACGAAAATCTAAATTTTGGGACACAGTAGTACAAATCATTCGGATAGTAACAATCTTTATCCGGAAATACGAAGTTTGCAGTTTGGACATCCCGGTGTGGATGCTCCAAGGGCCCGTCTGGATGCCACCTATTATTGAGATAATTCGCAATATTTTGATCAATTATTGCATAATTTTGATTATCGCAAAATGCACTGTCTGGATGCCAAATATTGCATAAATTTTATTGCAATAATTTATTTCAAAACAAGCCAAATATGCAATAAATAATATTCTACTCAAAGTAGAATATTTTCAATTTTCACAATATTTTTTATTTGGCATCCAGACGGGCCCTAAAAGAACGTTCAGGACGAATATTTATGGGGCGGAAAAATATTTGTTTCAGACTTAGTTAACCTCTCAAAAAACATATCCTGTATTAATGTATAAGTGTAAACCTGTATCATTTTATTTTTGGTGTTGATCATGTCACTCGTAGCGGACTACGGCTCAGATTCCGACAGCGATGGCCCAACCCCAGTAAAAGTGCCGAAGACAGTGGCAGAACCTTCCCCCGTGATATTTCACCCTCCAAGCTTACCGTCATTATCAGAGAAGAAACCAGTTGCTCCCAAGCCACCGAAGAAGAAGAAGAAGGTGTTGCATTTGCCGCCAGAAATCCAAAAGCTGCTTGAAAGCGGTCGTACGCTAAACAGCGACGACGAATCAGATGACGAAAAAGCGCCTGCCAAGCGCAAAGCTGTGACCAAAGCAAAGAATGAAGCCCCAGCTGATTTATTGAGCTTCTTACCACCACCTAAAGTAGCCTTCAAAGTGCTTCCAGCGACCCAAGCTCCACCACCAAAGACACAGACAGCAACTCTAGCTGTGAGATACCTCTCTGCATGTGTCTCAATTCATGGTATGGATGATGTAGGAACCACAAGACGTTTCGACAGATAGCGAACCTCCACAGACAGCTCATGACAATTTCGTCTCCAATTACAGCTTTGATGACGAACATGCCGCCGAGGATTATGGACAAGTACCGCATCTTCTTCTCTCTACTGTTTCCTCATGGTTCATAATGCAGGGCAAACGACGGAGAAACAACGAACGGGAGCTAGAACGCTTGTTACAACAAGGCCAATTTGACGCTGTGGCTGGCAAAGTACGCGATATTTCATCGTTGCAGTATGCTCACACTTCGACTAGATCACCGAAGTCCAAGCTGTTGCTCCAGATGCATGGCAACGTCCCATCGATGCAAGAGGCTATTCCCATGACAAAGAAGTACATACATGTATCATCTGGGGTTGCTGATTTGTTTGGCTAGGCTCAAGTCTTGGCCAGCATGGCAGGTACAGAAACAGAAGCTGGTTATGTCATTTCATCCTATCGACCAACTCGGTGAGCCTTTAGCTTATGGAAATCTCTGTTTATCGTGGACTTTAGACTGCAGCGCCAACGTCATCAACTCAATCAGCTCACATTTGATGCCAAAGTGCGCGAGCTCGACCTCTTGGATAGCAGGGCACAGATGGCTAGATCCAAGAAAGAAACAGCGGCTAAATATGGCTGGTAAATAGCAAGCTCAGTCACTTTCTATTCGTCTTGCTTGGTTTCTTCCACTTCTTCTCCCTCTTGTTCAACCACTTGGGCATCTTCTTTCGTCTCTTCTTCATCTTCCTCGCCGTCAATCTCTTCTTGCTCTTCTTCGTATTCTTCCATAAACGCCTCATATTCTTCTTCTTCCTTGTCAGCATCTCGAGTTTTAGCTCGAGCAAGACCAAGCGATTTGCGCGCGTGGCGCTTCTTGGTCTTAGGGTCTTGAGCATCCTTTTTGGGAAACACACGTCGGACCAAGAGGATGTCAGGCAAGTCGTCTTTCAGGTAGTAAAGCTGTCGCGTTCCAAAATTGCATCGACCCAAATCGTATCCCTTGACAGTGTCGCCAGCAGAAAGATAGCGGCCCAAATGCGTTGTGACATGGAATGTTGTGTCATTCACGCCGAAGTCTGATACTCGAGCAACTTCGACATCGGCCATGAGATCGTCATCTTTGGAGGCTTTACGATCAAGCAATTCGACGTCCAAGACAATAAATTCCACCATTGAGGAGGCACTGTCGAGAGCCTCAAATGGGTTCTTCCAATACTTTTCGGACGTAATTTCAGCTCTAAATTACAATTCTCAGAATGGGGGCGACAAGAATTAACTCTACCTTCGGGCGGTCAGTGGGTCCAAAATGTGAATTTGAGTCGTCACACGGGACACCAAAACAAGACTGGAACCGACCAATTGCGCCATACGCTTGTCCAAAACAACAAGATCATCCTTGCAAATGGGTGCAATTTCGGCTACAATTGTCAACTTGACGTTGGCAGTGTTGTTGTGGTTATCAGTTGAAACCAGCTTGCGTGCTGATTTTGAGCGCACAGGGACATGTTGGCCGATGAAGTGGGTGAAACGTTCCGCACTATTCTTTTCTCCAAAGAAAAAATCCATGCCATCCTTTTCCGCCGTCATGCCAATTGCCCGTTCATGGGCGGAGTGCTTCAGGATGACTTGCTCCAAATGATAAAATGTCCGCTTGTGGTTCACCTACTCGATGAAGATAACCTCTTCTATCGGATCAAAGATAACAAATACCTTTTGGCGAATTTGAACAACGGCCTTCCAAGTTTCATTGCGATATTGCTTTGTGCAGTCAGCACACTTCAAATTCTCGACGACAAATGTCACGACAAAGGATTTTTGGAGAAATGCATTGCGAACAGCCTACAAAGACCATTAGAGACCAACATAACAAAGGAGTAAGGTATACTTCTTTTCGAATCGTCAACTTGAGTTTAATACGTTTGCTGTGAGGCTCAGTCCAGATAAAACTCGCATCGATCAACTTGACATCTTTGTTCAGACCGTGAATTTTCTTCAAACACAGCGCCATTAACTCAAGTGATTCCAAAGGGCACTCGGAAAAAATGGGCTGGCTTCCTTTGCCGCCTGCTGTCCGTTGAAAACGAAGACATCCTCGGCATTGGACGAGCGTCAATTCTTTTGAAATGCCTTCCGTGATGTCTACTTCGTTCGACAAGCAAGGCGCGCACATATTGGCCATATTGGGCTCTACTGAGACACCGCACATACAGCAATGACTAGAAGCACAGAATTAAGCAAATCCATCCACAGGCGGTGCGAGCTTCCTTACATCGTCATAGTCCTTTCCGATCAAGTTTTCAAATGAACTCTGTCCGCGTCGTTGAAATTCCATGGACCAATTGCAATGCAAACTTTTATTTTTATTTTAGCCAATCAGTATTAATTCCTAGAGTTCAATCGAATGCTCCACGAACAATCTTGTTGGGAAAACGAATAAAAATGAAAAGAATACAATATTTTGATTGGTCAAGCGAAATCACCATCATTCTCAATTCGCTCAACATCTATTTGGCAGAGGAAGGTAGAGAAGATGCAATTGAGCTTCGACGGGCTATAAAGCACTGATTTCTATGATTGAAGATGCCAGTGTTGGCTTTGTCACGATAAACTGCACGATTAAAGCTGAACTATTCGAGGATTGATGTGCATTTTCTATAACGAAAGCATAGAGAGCATTATCACTGACGTACATTCTGCGTGAAGAAACTTCAAAACGGGACAAAGAGATGATCGTACTACTTCCAGGTGACTTCCTTTCGAAGAGTTGAAAATAATTGCATTTTAGCCAGAGGATGAAACGAGCCGATTTGGAGGAACACTCGACTTTGAAGCTGCTGATGCGTTCTCTTGTGGACGATTTGATTTTTGCCTTGCTAAAGCGCCCCCCCATGCACGAAACCCCATCCATCGCTATAAGAGGGATAACTGGATGCTTTAACTCCCCCTATAATTGCAGTTCGGAAAGCTAGCCCCCAAATAAAAGCACATTGGATAATGCGCATAGTATCTATATAACTAATAAGCAGGTTCGGAGATGTCGTTATGGGGGGCGATTGCCTCGACAGAGAGATCGTATTTGTTTGAACCCGAAATTTGATGGGTTTGGAATACACGAAAGAATAGAGATGTCCTAGTCATAAGCCAGGAATTTATTATTCTCCCTGTAGTTGTCAACGGTGCGGCGGTGTACTTGAGTTCAAGGTAAAGTTTATCCGTATCCGGAAAATTTACGATCTTTCCACCAAAGGACAACATGAGCAAGAAAGCCAAGAGCACGCCATCAAGCGGTCCAAGCCCTGCCTCGTCGACTGGAACATTGCAATCCAATCCCGAGGAAGTGAATGAGAAAGAACTTGTGGAAGAATATCTAGCCCAGCATGGACTTGAGAATACTCTCAATTTGCTTGTGAATCAAGTTGTTCGCGACCGGCCTGCGGATCCATACCTTGTTCTTGGCGATCTTCTTCAAAGTCGAGCAACGTCAGGTAAAGGTATTTTTTCAATTTCAGCACGGGAAATCGTCGACTCGAATGGCTTGCCAACCTTACTTGCCAGTGTTCACACGCCCAAGGGTCGGTTCGAGGGATCAACTTCCTCGTTCACGTCAGCCATTTTTGATACTGACGATGTGACACGCTTCCGAGGAATGGGCATTCGTGCACGAGATCTTTCGCTATATGTACAGCACTTGCTCGAAGGCATGGACCCAAGCGAGCAGGCGGCGTGTGACGAAAAGATCCTGTCAATGGAGGATAAGCTTGGGCGACAAGCCTGTCTTGCTTTATCAATAGCCATCTGCAAGGCCGGGGCTGTGCACAAAGACGTTCCGCTCTTTGAACATATTGCAGCGCTTGCTGACGTACCCATTGAGAGTACACCCTCGCTCCTTGTCCTGAAAACTTCTCCTCTCAATTCTAGATGCGTGCATTCCCGTCCCAATTTTTAGCATCATCCATGGCAGCAATTTTGGCTCAAGCAAGGTCTTTCTTCAGGATATCACAGCCATGCCATTGGACTGTGCAAGTTTCCAAGACGCTCTAAGATGGGGTGCTGAATTTCAGCTCGTCCTTAAAGAGCTCTTAGTTGCCAAAGGCCTTGGTCACTCGAACCGTGGTGTCTTTGGTGGATTCGTTCCGCTTGTATCATCATCTGATGAGGCTCTCTTACTCGTACGCGATGCGCTGGCCAAATTGAAAGAAATCCATCCGACTGCAGTACCAATAGCAATTGGTATCGACGTCGCCGCGCATGCATTTGCGAGCGCACAACCAAATGGTGACTGCGTCTACAATTTAGACAAGTGGATTCCTGGTTCCAAAGGTCTCCTCAAGTCAGGGTACAATGATTTCATTGGCATTCGTAATACTGAAACAGCTGAGTAGAGACGAGCTCATGGAAATCATCAAGGAATGGTGGCGACAGCACCATATCACGACTGTTGTCGACCCATTTGACGTTCGAGATGTCAAACTGGCCAGTACACTTCTTCGTAATGTTGAGGACGAAGCCACATCATCTCCTCAAGGCGAAGGAAATGTCGGTATTGGCGGCGATGCGTCGGTAAAACTCCAAGTCGTCGGACATGATTTGCTCCAACTTGGGTTTGACGTTGTTCAAGAGGAACGTGCTTGCAACACTGTCCTCATTCATCTATCAAATGTATGTTCAACGTTGTGCTTTTTATACTTATCATCAATTCTTGCACTAGTTTTCGACTGTGACTCAAGCAATCAAAAGTGTCAACCAAGCACGCGTCCTAGGCTTAGCGTTGATGATGGGATGCGATCCTGGCACAACAGACGACGTATTTCCAGTGGATTTTGCTATCGGGGTTGGTTGTGGTCAAGTTAAAATGGGAGGACTTGGCACTGCGGATGCCATCGCACGGTACAATCGGTTTGCGAGCTTTGTTGAAGATCCTCGGTCACCACAATATGCTGGCGCAATTTTCCGTCGGTAGATATAGCAAATAAGGCGAAATTGTACAACAATGGGAGATATCGTATTAACTTGACTGCCTACAATCCCGTCTCGAATGTGCATGCGACGTCCTCGGTGCTGGCATATTTATCTTTGATACAGGCACTTCTGGTGCTCTCTTCGGCGAAGGCATAGGACATTTGCGGAGTTTCAATGGTGTTGTGATGCGACTGCCGTGGGAGGTCATGGAGAGGCGTGTTGCCATGTGATGATCAATAAGTTGAGCATTTTCATCCGAAATGCACGTCGCTGGGTCAACCGACTAAAAATGCCATGACCAAATTGCCATGAAGCAAAAACTGACCTCCTTCAGCTTGGATAACCTTTGGGAAGAATAAACCTCGAGAGGTAGCACTTCTAAAAAATGTTGCCAAGGTGTCCTCAAGTGCTTAATACCATTATTTGGGACGTCGGTGTAAAATATACTTGTAGGCGAGGCGATACTTAGGTTTGGTAAGAAGCGCGACGTAGATGGCTCGTTCTTGGTGTTAGCTACTGAAGTCAGACCACGCTCGCTACCCAACACTGAACGTACCATGATTCCGTGGCTCAGCTCGCTTGGGTTCACTGATAGGATACTCTGGCGGTCTAAGAATAAATTAATAATACGGAAGTAAATTGCACGACGAACTCTATTTTGGTGGACTTCGATTTTGGTTTGTGATGTGATACAATGGCACCTTTGGGAGTTGACGGCGGAGGCGACATTGGTCCACATAATGAATTTGGTGTCTGCGGTGGCTTGAGAGGACGGGGAACTTTTTTCGGACGTCGCGGCTTGACCATATTGTCCATCACGTCTTTCGCAATATTTTCTCGGAGTTGCTGTTCGTAAAATTCAGCGTTTTCTGATATGAGTGGGTGTTTAAGTAATTCGCTGCATGTCCATCTGTCCAATGGCTCGTCTTGAACGGTTTGCTTCAGGAAATCTATCGCTACTTTATCGAGCTGGGGAAATCGTTCTTCTAGTGTCTCGACCTCCGTTACTTCTGGCAGCTAAACAAATACTTCATTAGGCATAAGAATGTTGAGTGAAGACAACCTTGACTCCAACGTATAATGAATTTTTCCGAAAAAGTTCTTGTTGTCGAGACGTAATCCTTCCCAGACATTTGATAATGTGATACAGCTAGCAGCATAATATTGGATTAAGGACTGCATTTTTTGTATACCTGGTCAATATCTGAGTCGCCAGGAAACAAAGGCATGCCCGTTGTTATTTCGGCAAACATGCATCCAACAGCCCAAACATCGACGGCTTTCCCGTAAGAAACGTCGCCAACAAGCAGCTCAGGTGCACGATACCATCGTGTTGACACGTAATCTGTGTACTTTGCTCCTGCAGAGGCCAGCGTTCTGGCAAATCCAAAGTCACAAAGCTTGAGCACGCCATTTTTCGACACCAAAAGATTTTCAGGCTTGATATCTCGGTGAATAATATTGTTTTGATGGCAGTATTGAATCGCTCGGACAAGCTGCCACATCAGACTCCGAATTGCTGAAGGTTCAAGACCCTCTGGATTCTTTTCGATCTCTTCAAGTATTGTCTTCTCAACATATTCAAACACCTAGCAATTACTTGAGGGCAATCACAAGCAAGTAGAATACCAAGTAGAGTTTGCCCTTTCGCCGAAATACTTCTATCAGATTTACAATGTTTTCGTGCTTGAGTTGCTAAATCACCCTTGGAAGCACACAAACGACGCACTCCTCTCACCTTGAGAATTCGGATCTCCCGCATTGCAGTTTTCTTTACTTGTTCATCTTCATCAGACTCTTTGAACTTCTTGATTGCAACGATCTGCCCGGTCTCTTTGTGCCTGCACTTGAGCACGACGCCGTATGTCCTACAAGCCACAGTTAGCAACATGCACTATTCAGAGCCACGACCCTTCGCCAATCGTGCCCAGGTTTTCATAGTTCTCCATTGTGGTCTATAGAGGAGCAGTAACTTGGACAGCAACTTGGACGACGTCGATGTGCTATATTCCATGAACCAGTTGGATGGTTTCAACGCGTCCCTTCGACGTCACAGTGTTCCAAAATTAAATTCTGAAACGCTGCGCAAGGGAGAACTCTGCCGTGCGAGGTTCAAGTCAACGTGTCATGCCATGCGTCTCATCACGAGGTAACAATTAAGCACTAAACAAGGCAAAGCAACATCACTTCGGATTACTTTTCATGTCCTACGAGTTCTTCGTGCTGTTTCCCTGGAGAAACCATTAAGGGTACCAAAGACATCAATAAATGAGGCGAGGGATGACTAGACCTCAATGTTGTCCACATGCGGGAAGACAGACCTATACGCAGGACAAGAGCACATGTGTGAAGTTGGTGTTGATAAATTTGAGTTGAAACCACTCGAGCCGTTTCACCTAAAAATAATCTCGGGCTGCAACCAGGCGTCAAGTGGAAAGTGTTCGCCCAGCTGGCAACAAGCTCTTCCATGGGCGAAATCAAGCAGGATTCGCGCGTTGTGCACGTCAACAATGACACCGAGAACGAGCGGCTTCGAAAGGAATTCAAATATACTAACAATTGGGTCTCCACTTCCAAGTACACTGTTATCTCGTGAGTTTGAGGTCGTATAAATCGCTTGAATGATCTCACTCTAGCTTTGTGCCTAAAACACTCTTCGAGTTTTTTCGAGTCATCGCCAACATGTATTTCCTCTTTATTTCCATCATTCAAGTAAGTCGCGAAATGTTTTGTGCTGAAGTCGTATGATAGCTGGCATCTGACTGGTCGCCAACGAACAAGTACACGACAGCGGGGCCTCTGGTTATCGTTTTAATTGTTTCCATGGTGAAGCAAGCCATTGAAGACAAAAAGCGTCATGATGCCGACGGTATTCAAAACAACCGCAAATGCTACGTAAATACAAAGTTATGAAGACTGGTCATGTGATGATTTCATAGATATTAGCAGCCAATGGAACTGTGCAAGAAAAACAATGGCAACAAGTCGAAGTTGGTGACATTTTGTTTCTTAAGGACAAGGATGAGTTGCCCGCGGACATTTTGATTTTAGCAACTTCAGAAGAGGAAGGTCGATGCTTTGTTGAGACTTGCAATCTTGACGGTGAGACCAATCTCAAACGTCGGACGGCTTGCGAACCCATTGCAAAGTTGATTGGATTTCGTGCTCTCAATAATGTGAGTGGGCAATTGAACTTCTATAGCCTAATAATTGATGTAGCCTGTCCTTGACGAACAGAAGCACAAGGAGAGCTGTAAGGCCTTCGGAGGTTATATCGAATATGAACAGCCCAACAATCGTTTATACAATTTCACGGGGCGTGTTGTGACTCCTTCCTTGGCGGATCCAGTGCCTATTGGTCCCAGCAACATCATCTTGCGTGGATGTAGCATCCGTAGTTGTTCGTATGTCTTCGGGATTGTGTTGTTTGCGGGCAGGGAGTCCAAATTGATGCAAAATGCCCGATCGACGCCATCGAAGCAGAGCAACGTTTACAAGCAAGTGAACCGTTGCATTATTTTAATTTTTCTCACGCAGGTAGCACCTCCTACGAATGCATCCATTTAATTGTAATTCTCTGTAGGCGTTGTTGTGTGTCATCAGTGCATTGTCCTATAATGCGTGGGTGAAAGTAAATTTAGAGCTGAATGACTGGTACATACCTTTTCTTAAAACGGATCCATCGGCATTTTTCACATTCTTGATCCTCTACAACAATCTTGTGCCTATTTCGTTGTATGTTTCGCTTGATATGGTCAAGGTACTACTGCTTTGATGTGCAGACTGCTAAACCGCCATGGCGTAGGTTGCCCAAGCCAAAAACATTTCAAACGACATGGAAATGAGCCACGAAGGATTCAATGCAATTGCTCGGACTTCGGATTTGAATGAAGATCTTGGTCAAATTGAGTATATATTCAGTGACAAGACCGGCACGTTGACACAAAATATCATGGAATTCCGGAAATGTTCGATTGGTGGTACCGTGTACGGCTACGGCTCGACAGAAATTGCCCAAGCTGTCGCCAATTTAGCAGCCAAACATGGCACGGCATCTTCACTACCCCCTGTGGATAATGGCCCAGGTCCGGCTGCTGACTTAAAGGACGCACAAATATTCCTGGATAAGACTATTCATTTCGATGACCCTCGCTTGATCACCGAAATGAAAACGAATGGATCCAACAGCCAAAAAATTCGAGAATTCCTCACTTTGCTTTCGGTCTGCCATACTGTCATTCCAGAAACAAATGCTAAAACAGGTGTGACGAATTACAGAGCATCCTCACCGGACGAAGAAGCATTGGTGAAAGCAGCTCGCTGTTTGGGATTTAAACTGGTGACACCAGCCCCGTTTGTGGAAGTCGAAGTCACGCTCAAAGGGTCCCCACCGTCAATGGAAAAATACGAGATTTTGAACGTGAACGAATTCAATTCGACTAGAAAGCGCATGTCGGTTGTAGTTCAAGCGCCTGATGGCGGTATTTTGGTATATTGCAAAGGAGCTGACAACGTGATTATACCACGCTGTGCTAACAAGGATGGTACTGCGCTGTTAGAAGAACATTTGAAAACGTTTGCATCCGAAGGCCTGCGCACGCTTGTTTTGGCAAAAAGAGTTCTGACGTCTACAGAGTACGAAGAATGGAATAAAGTATACCAAGCAGCAGCAACATCATTGGTTGACCGCGACGCCTTGCTTGATGCGACTGCCGAACTACTGGAGGTTGGTATGGACGTTGTTGGAGCAACGGCCATTGAAGATAAACTGCAAGTTGGTGTGCCCCACACAATATTTAGTCTTGCAAAAGCAGGCATCAAAATTTGGGTCCTTACAGGGGACAAAGAAGAAACAGCAGTTAACATTGGTCATGCTTGTCGTCTGTTGAATGACAGCATGCAGCTTTTATTTGTCAACCGAGAAGATATTGCGGGCTTGACAGACCAGGTAAATACTTGATACAGCCTGCTTATTTATTCACTCGTAGTTGGAATACCTGTACCGCATGGAAGCAATTCAATACCACTATAAAAATAAAACTGTTGCCGAAGATATTGCCATCGTGTGTGATGGCAAGGCACTAGTTCATTTCTTTCCATCGAAAACTCTCTCGTCAAGTGACCAGATCAAAGCCAAAGAACTCCGACAAAAACTTCTCGTTGTTGCAAGTGTCTGTAAAGCAATGGTAGCTTGTCGAGTTTCGCCAGCCCAAAAAGCCGACATTGTCAACCTGGTACAAATATCCACTTGACTTTATTTTGAAAACTGCCATCGATAGGTTCGGTATAATTCTCGCAACAAACCAATCACACTTGCAATTGGTGATGGCGCCAACGACGTGAATATGATTCAATCTGCCCATGTGGGTATTGGTATTTGTGGGCAAGAAGGTGTCCAAGCTGTTAATGCTAGCGACTACGCCATAGCACAATTTCGGTGTGACTTTGGTGTTTTATCAACTAACTTTGACGTAGTTTTCTTCAACGCTTACTTTTGGTGCACGGTCGATCCAATTACAAGCGAATCGCGAAAGTTATCTTGTACTCGTTCTACAAAAACATGGCCCTGGTGATTGTGCTCTTCTTGTACAACTTTGTCAATGCTCACAGCGGCACATCTGTTTTCGAGAGCTTTGTTATGGCTGGGTGGAATTTCTTTTTGGCCCTACCGATTATTGCCATAGGTATCTTTGATGAAGATGTGAGTCCTGAGCAAGCAATGTCGCATCCAACATTATATACGACTGGGCAACGCAACGACGACTTAAACATTTACCGCTTCAGTATATGGATTGCCAACGCCGTATTTCACGCCTTCGTCAGTTTCTTATTGCCTCTGGCCTACGTCATGGGATATCCAACGCATGCATTTCATTTGCAAGGCACAACGATTTACACTGGCCTGCTCATGACAATGAATTGCAAGGTGATTTTGGAAACAATGTCGTGGACATCGTACAACCGTGGCTTTATCATATTTTCAATCGCGCTCTTTTTCTTCTTCCTGGGAGTGTATCCTCATTGTACATTTCTTAGCTGGGATATGTGGGGTATCACATCGATTTTGCTATCGTCGTAAGTGGTTATTAAAATGCAGCGAATTCATCCAAACATAGGGGGATTTACTGGGCGAATTTTTTCCTCGTTCCAGTGGCCAACTTCCTTGTTGATCTTTCCCTAAAATTGTATGGCATTCTAAATCATTCAAGCTCTAACACATTGTGTCTTAGCTGGGTCAAGTTTTATTGCCCTACAGAAGCAGATATCTTACGCGAGCGTCTTGTCATGGGTCGCCACATGAGCAGCAAAGTTTCGTGCGATGTGTCTGAAGTCACGAAAACTCAAGTTCTCCAACCAGATCCAGTCGCCAAACAAAACTGTGTCCAGCGAACTCCAGAGCAAATCGAGGCCGATAAACGAGCAGGTGTTCGTAACCTAAGCGATATTCAGTACATGGGCTTTGCCTATTCATCACCCAATGAAGAAGCCGACGAACGTGGCCACCGTGATACAGCCTCACTGAAGGTAGATCTTCTTCAACAGTCCGGCAGAAGAGACGAAGAGAAGGCGTCTCGAGGACAGAGTGCCGGCCATATAGATATGCAGCAAGGCAGCGCCACCAACAACCACGTCGTGACAGACATGGAGTAAGCCATGCCGGACTATTTATTCGCCCCGTGTAGCACAGCCATATCCATAGATTTACATGCTTTCTTCATACTTAATGCACTTTCCGCTTCTTACCTAGCTTAATATGACATTTAGTGCAATTTTAGGATGTATCCTTGTTCGATTTTCAACAAGGACTAATATAAAATTCAAACAGGAAAGTTAGCGCCATCATCGTAAACCATGAGCACGCTGAAGCCTGAAAGCAAACTACGTTTGAACCCGATGGAGCTTAAGGTTTATCTTTGACCTCACTATTTCTATCACAGTCTCGGTGTGCTGTAGCGACAGCGCATGGCTAAGCGACGAAAAGAAGAAGGAAGTCAATCTCTTGAGCAATCTGAGTCTGCTGCGTACGAGTGCATTTCAATGCTGAGAGAGTTGATAAAGTGGCAATACTAGATCTCAACCAGCCGAGAGTGCACCTAGTGCTGCCTCGGAGAAAGATGTAGCGCTTGAAGACAAACTGAAGTCGATATACGCCAAAGCTCGCTTGGATGGACCTCTGAAGCGACGCGTCTTGCAAGTTCCAGTTTCGTTGACTGTAGGTGAAAACTCATTGCATCGACGCAACAACAACATTTCCTGCATAGACACATGAGAGAATTCCCATGGATTGGACACTCAAAAGTAAGCTGGTTTGCACGACACCGTTTCGCTTTCCTCGTCGATCAAGGTTTGTTGCCATCCCAATTGATTATCTAACATCGAATTCTCTAGTGCTTCATCCACCACATCGGCCTTACGATACTTTGTCCAATCGTCTCTACGCAATAGTATTCCATCAACATCACCTTCAGATCGATGGAATGCTGCCTTACATCAATACGTTCATCCAGCCACTCCACAAGTTGTGGATCCTGCAACGACCACTACTATGGACGACGAGAGCTCGTTACTGCGCCTTCGCAGTTGGCAAGAAGCTTTCCGCAGCGCTTACTTCACGTTCTACCATGACAGGTTCGCTCTCATCCCAGATAACCATACCACAATGTTCAACTAGACAAGATTCACTCTATGTCGCGACGCCACAGTCGGTTGTGTGCTTTTTCCGTGTTAGTGCAGAGAGAGACCGTCCTGCATCCTTTAGACATTTGATCCCTCAATTAACTGTTCTGTCGAGCAATTCATCAACATTACCTTTGGGCCTCCGAAATGGTACGTGGAAACTTTCTCCCGTCTTTGAAACTTTGTTTCAGGAGTTGCCGTCGTGATTTCACACGCTACGTCCACATTCCGGCGCGAATTGCACAACTTGGGCGTTGACTTTATCTTGCCTTTTACTAGTGGGGCTGTTGAGAGTACGGGAATTCCGGACAAGCGCCAAGACACTATCGACATGAAGTCGAATCAAGTCATTCGAGGTCCTGAATCCCTTTTACTCACACAAGGACCCAACCACGTACATGGAGTTTTCGATCTCTTGTTGAATCAACCTGGTATGCAAGCGTTCTCTGCGGCGTTTCACTATAACTCACAGGACTCTTGGCTTCGACGGATGTCCCATTGGTCTGTGCTCGATTTCCTTTCCAAAATGCGAGCATTGTCCCTCTCCAAGTGATTCCAAGAGGAAAAGTCATATCCTCAAATGGCTCAGCGGATACCTTCAAGTAGAGTGGCTTCTTAATGATGCATCATCTCAAGAGTTTCGTTTTGCTAGGATTGAAGTCTGTGGATGCATATTACCAAATACGATGGAGCTTCTTATCACTGCATTGCGTGATGAAGCCGAGTCGACTTTCTCAATCGTTGTCGAGCCATGGCATGCAAGCACTCGGCTCAATATATGTGGGTGGGCTTGCGACGTTGGCAACATCGATTTACTTCGAAATCCCGACGAAATTGAATGCATGAAACGATATGTGAATGCAATTCATTGGGATGTATCTTCAGGCTATCAAGTCGGTCTAAGCAAGTCGTAGAAGGAGTTTCTAATGTCTAGTCTTCTTTTTGCTTGTCGATAAAGGCAGTCTTCGCCACCGTGATGACAGCCCTAATTCGGTCTGCCATGAGAGTGCCCGTGGCAAACGTCACAATCAACATAAATGTAATGATCGCCCAGTACAAGTGAGATAGCGTCACGCTTACATGCCTAGAACACCGCTTCATACACAAGATAGCTCACAACATCAATCGCGTACTTGCAGTCATAGACAGGAATATCGTAGCCAAACCCTTCATAGCAAAACAAATCTTGAGCGACACGGAAGATAAAGAGCACAAACGCGACGGTAGCTGGCACCAAGTAGAATTCCAAATTTTTGTATGGATCGCGCTCGGCATTCACTTCGACGTATCGCGCATACTCAGTTTCAATTTCTTGCGCCAGTTGCTGACGGACTTTGAGAATAGCAGATTGCCGACTAAACAAAGAATTCGTCATCATCAGTAACTAAAGAAACTTTGCCTACCCCATCTTGGCTCCCATGTCAAAAATAGTCATGGAGCCCAAGACGCACAGTCGGTGGTGCTCTGTCAAGTGGTGTGGTTGCACGTAGTTGCACTTGGGTCCAACCTTCTTCTGCATTTCCAGTTTGTATTTCGCCAGAGCTTTGTCCTTCATGTTGGCGTTGTTAGCTTCTGCAGTCGCTTCCAACAGCGTCTTCGCTTCAGGGAAAATAGAGGCTTCTTTAAAGAGTGCCGCGTACGATTTTATAAACGTGAGTAATTCACGCGACGTCACAGTCACTCCGTGAATTTTCTTGGGCTCCAAAGTCTTCGGACCGAAGAGTTGATTCAAATATGCAGTTAGGAGCTCCATAAAGCGGCCGTCAATTTCTTCAATGCTACCATCGTAGTCTCGATCCGTCACAGCATGACCAGGATGTGAAAGAAGCACACATCGGATGGTTTCAAAGCACGAGTGAATTTGCTCACGCGTGTCGGCCAAATCCTGCTGCTTTCGAGCGCTCAATACTTCTGCAGCATATGCCTTCATGTCAGCTTGTTTTTCAGCCAAAGTTGCAGTGCGCTTGAAGTCTTGCCAGTCGCGGACAAGGAAATCAAGGTGCTGAAATGGTCGAATCACATCTTCAACATCGGCATCTTCTACGTCCGTGGCTTCCAATTCACCCAACTCTTGGGATTCCCTACGCAAGATATCTTTGTCCGAAATGACACGGGCAAAGGATTGAATGCTTCGCATGGACGCTTCCTTCATTTCCTTATTTTCACTTTCTTCAATGGATCCCTGGAGTGCCATGCTATTGAGAAATATCATTAGGATGAAATATGCAACAATTTGTACCGGCCATATTCGGTGAATAGCGCCAAGTGCTGCAAGTTATCTTCTTGGACACGTTTGTCCACGTTGTAAATTTGATACGAGCTGAATAATGTGCTCAAACCGAAAATGCTCGCCGTCAGCATTTGTGACGTTTCTGAATCGAACATTCCCTGCGTGTCGATCAAAAAGACAGCAATGTCTTCTCCAGAAGACGTTTGGCGAATAAATGGTTCACTCCACATCCAAATGCCCGTTGTGTTGCGCTTTCTCCCAGCACGCCACGAAAATCCCGTTTCACCATGCGTTTGCTCGAAGTTCGAGTTTCCTTCAAGTTGAGGGCCGTACGCCATGGCCCATTCGCGAGAAGTTACATCTGGCACTGGGTTTGTTGACGTGTACTTGAGGTAGCGCAAGAATAAATCCAACACGAACGACTTGCCCGTTCGGAAGGCACCAACGACCGAAATAATAGCAACTTTCATGTCGGGAGATATCTACGTCAACATCCATGCGTCAGTCCCGTTGCCTTGTGCTGCCTCCATGCCACGCACCTTGCCCAAGATCTCTTCAATGGCGCTGTCGTCGAGTTCGAACTTGGTTCCATCATCGTTGATGCGCACAATCTATCATATAATGATACATTCATGCCTTTATGGAGAAGTTGCCCACCTGCTTGGCTCCTGTAGTCTCTGGCGCGGGAGCTGCCGTCTTGGCTTCGACGTCTGTCATTGTCCTTTGTGATCTGGTTGTGAAGAGGTGGGGAATTCATAATATATGGATTCAACTATACTATACAAAGAATAAGTTCCATGATTATTAAATTTGACAGTAGAGAGAATCTTGAGTTTATGCAACCAAGAAAGTGCGCCAACATGAGACTTGGATCGACTTACGCCTCCAAGCTTTGGAAAGAGGTAAAGGCGGGCAGAAACTGTTGTCAAGTTCGTTTGATTGTTGTGTTCCACGCTCTAAGGTTTTGACCTTGCTCTGTGGTGATTGACTCATGAAAGATGTGACCCACCTTGCCAGTTAGTGACAAGAATGAATGGCTGACTCAAATTTGCTTTCCATGAATTGGAATTGAGGCATTATTTTCACGGCAATGCGGCCAGCTTGAAGCAGGTTTTTGTCGTTGATGGCATTATTGTGGCAATGTGTGCTAAATTTTGCTTGTTTTTGTATAGTGACTTGACTGGTGCAGAAAGCAAGCTGCAATTTGCAAAGAAGATGATTCGGACATAGTTCTGCTGCAGAACTGTGTCCGAATTAGCAGAACATCTACTCACTTGTGTTGACTCATTCGAAAATCCTCAAGATACCCGTCGCCCATCTTCGATCAACTCATCATAAACCTTGAATCCGAAATTGACCAACACAACGAGTTCAGTGTTGTGAGTTGAGCGAGCTACATTTTGTCTATTCTCCAACAGGACTTCCATAGCACAAAATGTAGCTCGCTCAACTCACAGGACACTGAAATCGGTGTGTTGCTCAATGTTCAAGGTTGAGGAACGTCTGCTGCTTGTTTGCATGCAGACAACAGTCTTTGATTGTACATTCTAAAAGGTAATTTATTGACGAGAATGTTGAGTAAGACCATCGCCATTTTCAAAGCTAATAAGGAGATCAACCAAAGTACAAAATTATCGAGAGCCTACATCTCCCGAAGAAGTGTATTATGAAGAATCATCACTGAGGTGTGTTTCCAGCTGAAAATATCGTTGCATGAAGTGAATCAAATCGTTTTCGTAGTATTCACTTGCACTCACGTAGCCGCAGTACAGGACTCCGAAATTCATAATCATTGTCAGGTAGGTGAACCAAAATACGCTCTCCATAAATAACACGCGAGTGAGCCAAAGGGCGTTGTAAACTTGCATGAATGGATTTAGCCAAACATAGCACTTCACGGACCAGAGGCACCACGAAGCAGGATAACGTGAAGGATTCAAAGAGCCAAAGAGGCCAACCAGGGAATAGACAAGCACAACTCCAGCAAATTCGATCCATACTGTCCATTGGTGTCGGGCGAGAAAATTCCAAATGAGAAAATAGGACAATTGCCATGTCATCTCCGTTCGATATTTCATGCGAAAGTTGTAGTCGTCTTCGTCGATCATGTCTTCACATTCCATCATGTCAATTGTTGCTTCTGGTGGAGAATCTTTCTCATTTTGGAATTTTTGTGCTGTGCTCGGTGTGTTGCTTAATTTTGGATTCAAGGTTGGGGAACGTCTTGGGGTCGTCTCTGGCCCAAACGAGGGGTTTGTCGATGTTGGACGACGCTTATCTTGAGGATTTTCCAATGAGTCGCCCCAAGTGAGCTGGAGAGTGTCCGAATCATCTTCTTTCCCACTTCTAGTCTTGCTTTTCTTCCCCATCGCACACCCGTCAAGTCAATATAAGAAGAGAATCTAAATTTAGCACACGTTGCCACAATAAAGCCATCAACGACAAATTGCTCGACGGATAAGTTATCAAAGAGGCTTAACAGATCATTGCCGATGGCTTTATAATGGTCGTGTTACTCGTAAAAAATCTTCGTACAATCAGCGTACACGTAAACACAGTCCAAAACCTGATTGATGTTGGTCGCAAAGTCTTTAAATGCCTCAATTCCAAGTTGTGGCATCGTACAATTCTCCATGGACAGCAAATTTTGACTCAGTCTTTCTTGGAACTTCTTATAAACTGGCTGTAGTTGTCATATCTTTCAGGAGTCAATCACCGCAGAGCAAATTCAAAACCTTAGAGCATTGAACAGAGGAATCAAGCGAAAGGAAGAGCATCTTTCCGCATTCACCTCATTCCAAAGCATGGATCCAAGTCTCACGTGCGATGCTCCGAGGATCTGGAAGGTAGATGGCGTCTTGTAGATATTGCAGAATGAGCCTCCTAAAGCATGAGGGCCTTCTGTGAAGGTATGGCGAAGATATTATTAGTAGACTTCAATGCATGTGAGAGCTGATGACGAAGTTGTGGCTTTGGTTGGATTGGTTGTCCCCGCCGTGGACGAAGTCTGATTGGTCGTCTCAGAGAAAGTCGAGACGGAGAGACATTTGAAAGGCGTTCAAGAAGGCATTTTTCTCTACAATGTCAATGCATTCAGAAATATTACTCTCTAGGGAATCAAGATCACATTACTCTCTAGGGAATCAAGATCAGATTACTCTCGAGGGAATCCAGACCCACCGAGACCAGTCTGTCACGAGCAGTCAAGACAGCGACAAGACGTCTAATGATGAGCACACCTCAGATCCAGACGAATTCGACGCATTCTCTTCGACGACCCTCGTCGATTTCACAGTATCTCCACACAACGCGATCTTCATGACTCACAACGTTGTTGTTGTAGAAGTTGGAAGGGCAAGATACACCACAACTACGCGTGATCCATCGAGAATTCGATGAGATGATTGCCAAAACCAGATCTACTCGCAAGGCGTCAACAGCATCCGAGGTAAACTCACTGGCATAGCCCACACGATATCATCGCATGGTGTAGTCTGTCGACTTGGCCCATAAAAAAGATGAAAATTGTGCGAAAAAGGCTCCTCGACGTATTCCAGTACTGGACACGCTATCTTGTCAGATGCTTCATTCATTTCATAGACCATGAAAATGTCAAAGACCAAACTCGATGCATCTACAACATCCTCCAAATCTAGTCCAGTCATCAAATCGACGGCAAATGACCGCCGTGTCATGCCAAAGCGTCCAACAATGAATGGTCAACCAACAACGCAACAACGACCGACCATGGAACCAAGAGACGAATTGAATCGATTGCGAAACGAGGCAGACCAAAGTCAGGTATTACTTTCACCAAAATACTTGTCATGTTTTCCTTCCCTCCAGCCTCTCAATCAGCAAAACGAAGTTGCTACCGACTGTGATGGCCAAACACAAAGAAATTGTCCAGCTCACGAACGAAGTGGCGACAGTCAAGTCCCAGTTGACTGAAGCCCAACATCAGCTGCAAATTCATCAACAAAATGAAACAGATCTACGAGCAGATTCACTTCTATCGCTGTTTGCCTCATGTCCTGCCAGAATTTCAATACATTGGTCGACGAGAACAGTAATTTACACAAGACAGTTGAAACCAACAAGCTCGTATTCAAGAGGTACGGCAAATTCATCCGCAAAACATTGATTTTATTGCATGACGTAGCTCCTTCAAGACTATGAACGCACAAAGGAGGAGCTCCGTTTCTGCGTCATCAACCTTCGCGAGGTAGGATGCGACAAAACGAAACAATTTATATCCTCGGTCCGAATAGGTGGTTGATGCAAATTCCCAGCTCACCAAGGAGCTTCACCGCACTCAGGCGAAGCTCCAACAAGTCGAGATGAAGCTCCGAGAGGTCGAATTTGCGAAACACCGAGGCATGGAAGGCCTCAAGGCGCAAAATATCCGCCTCCAGGTCGGGGTCGAGGAATGGAGCAACCGTGTTCATCCACCGCACAACACCAACCTGGCACAAGTTGACGGCAAATCCATCCGCTGAAATCAATATTTTGTGGATGGATTTGCCGTATCTCTTGAATGCGAGCCTCATAGGACTCGATATGCGCCAGGTTAGTGTCGTGCGATGGATTAACACGGTTGCTCCATTCCTCGACCTCGACCTGGAGGCGGATATTTTCCGCCTTGAGGCCTTCCCAAGTCTTGGTGTTTCGCGAATTCGACCTCTTGGAGCTCCACCTCGACTTGTTGGAGCTTGGTCTATGTGCGGTGGAGCTCCTTGGTGAGCTGGGAATTTTCATCAATTACCTATTCGGACCGATGAGATATAAATTGTTTCGTTTTGTCGCATCCTACCTCCCGAATGTCGCTGTCGTAGAGACGGAGCTCCTCCTTTGTGTGTTCATAGTCTTGAAGGAGCTACGTCATGCGATAAACTCAATATTTGTGGATGGATTTGCCGTACCTCTTGATTGCGAGCCTCATACGACATGACGTAGCTCCTTCAAGACTATGAACACACAAAGGAGGAGCTCCGTCTCTACGACAGCGACATTCGGGAGGTAGGATGCGACAAAACGAAACAATTTATATCTCATCGGTCCGAATAGGTAATTGATGAAAATTCCCAGCTCACCAAGGAGCTCCACCGCACATAGACCAAGCTTCAACAAGTCGAGACAAAGCTCTAAGAAGTCAACTTCGCGAAACTTCAAGGTTGCATCGCTGGTGACATCGCATAGGCACTGTAAGGCTGCATCGTGTCTTGTCTTAGTCGACAAAATAGAACAAGTGTGTGTAGCTACGTGTTTCTAAATTGAATGAATATATATATTGTGTGACGAAGGGGATATTGAACGTTTGAGATTGTGAATGATTTTGTTGTGAATGAGGCAGATTTACTCTTCAGAGAATGCAGGAACTCACCATCAAGTTGCCCGTATGATCCATCACCTCCAATCACTTGACGACAAGTCAATTGTACAGAGCTCAATTATAATATTTACAGTAAGTTCTCTGTAAGCATTATCGATTTGATACGTCGAGTATGTTGATCCTGTGTCATAGCGTCCTTGGTGACCAAGGTATTCGAGGGAAGAACTCAGTACCCGATGGCATACGTGTGCGATGCATCGTGAATACGTCAACACTATACTGTCGTGATCGCAACACCGTGAACGCAACAGAAGAGATTTGTGATGAGCTACAAATCAATATGCATTGAGGTCCCTGACGACATTGCCCGAGGGACGATAAAAGCTGCGGTGACGTCTTGTAAAAACTGCTAATATCAGACAACGAAAGCACGAGTTCATTATATGAACGAAGCGACGACGAAATTATTTGTAGACTACTCTGTGCGCGCTCCTCGTCGACGCTCGAAGTTGTGACTTTGTTTGGATTGGTTGCATCAGCTGTAGACGAAGTATGATTGGTCGACTCTGAGAAAGTCCATGTGGAGAAAGCTCGGACATTTGAAATGTGTGCTATAAAAGCACTCGTGCATATTATTCATATTGGACTGGTCTGTCGAATCGAATCGACTCTCCGGAATCGACTAACAATCGACTAGCCAATCGTATATCCGCATTTTCCATATTTTGACCAATCAAATCACCTTACTTTAAGACTTGGGGAAAGGCCATGATGGACGCTGACTCGCGGGAGATACGCGCGGCGTCTTGACACTTCATAGCGAGGTTGTAGTGGGCGTAGAAATCCTGCATGGCGGTATTCTGGCATGCAGGTGTTAGTGGACTTAGATCACATGAAATTGTACTTAAGTTTGTATATTATACAATATAGCATATAAAATTCAGTACATGTATACCGTATTCCTTTTGGGTAGACAGACACCCATGTACACCGGATAACAGAAATTCATCCGGATTTTTAAGACATATAGAAATTTCAATTTTTTTTTAAAATATCATTTTAAAGAGGCTATATGTTACAGGCTACATAGTATCAACACCGTGTTTCTATCTCGGTACGATATTGCTGTGATTTTGTGTTGATTGGGATTGCGACCAATTCCGAGACGATTGAGACATCCTCTGGGCCGGGTTACAGGCTTGTCTGTGTCGGACATTGTCGCCAGAATCAACAAATGACAACCAACCAGTCACTACTATGGAAACTTATATTTCGTTTAAAATTAAATTTGTAGGGATATTAGGTTTTACAGTATTGTCCTCCTCAATTTACTACAGTGCTGGACATGGAACATATGTACAGTCGATTTTTCATCATCTCCCGTTGATGTCATATCGAACTGACGCACAGCCGAAAGAGCATGACAAGACAAATTTATCAATGCACTTCACAACGTGAAATGCCCAGTACAAGTCGAAATATAGACAAAAATGGTGAATTTCATGAAAAATGTTGGACAGGGAAGAATGGTACACTCGAACAAAAGGAACGATATCAAAGCTTTTATTCGTCGTTTTAAGTTCTAATACTTTGTAAAAGATCCTTTGGCTTGGAACACCTTGATACAACGCGATTTCATCGATGCAATGAGCTTCAAAATGACTTCATGATCAATGGTTTCCCATTGCTTCAAAATTTCGGCTTTTAACTCGCCTACACTTGCAAATTGCCTTCCATTCGCATAAACGTTTCGAGTGAGGACCCCCAAAGGTTTTCGATCGGATTGAGATCGGGGGAAAGAGCAGGCCAACGCATAACGGCAATGTTTTGGTCTTTCAAAAATTCCATTGTTTCACGGCTGGTGTGAATACTGGCATTATCTTGTTGAAAGACAAAGTTACGCGGATGTTTGGCGTGAACAAAAGGCATCAGATAGTTGGCAATCGTGTCGCAGTAGGCATTTGAATCTTGACGCCCAGAGAGTAGAGCAACCTCAGTGCAACCTTGGCTGGACATTCCTGCCCACACCATGACACTTCCACCGCCGTTTTGACGGCTAAAAATTGACTGTTCCTCCTTTCGGAGGTCGTGCCAATAGTATTGTAGGCCGTCTGGGCCATCTAGGTTGAACTACTTTTCGTCAGAAAAGACAACATTGTTCCAACCGAGGCCAAGGTCAACGTGGGATGTTGCCCATTCCACTCGAGCATCTTTGTGGGCCTTGGTTAAGCAAGGGGAGGATTTGCGTTTCTTGTACTTGAAACGTTTCGACTTATTAATGACTCGACGAATAGTTCTTGATGAAACATTCAGCTTTAAGTCATATTGAATTCTACTTGAACTTGATTTTCCTTTTGATGCTTCAAACAGAACATGTCTTTTGTCCCTCTCATCGAGAATGGACGACCCACCTGGTCGAATAGCAGTTCCATAAGTCTCCGGTGACTTCAAAAAGCCACAGACAGCACCTTTCGATAGGAATAGTTCCTTGGCGATCTGTCGGATCGACCACTTTGCCTTTCGGAAGGCCAAGATCGAACCTCGCAGCTCTTCAGTGAGCAGTTGACCTCTTGGCATGGTTCTGTAGTTAAATGAGGTCTATCATTCATGGCCATGAGCTTACCAGACAAGAGAAGCAGTTGATTTCTTTGTTTTGTTGCAAGTCTCCAAGTGTACCTTTCTCACCTGACCAGGGCGAGGTCCACTCATTTCACTATTATTTGAATTTCTCATCACCAAGTCAACTTCTCATACATTTAAAAACATCATCGTGTTCGTCTCTTTCATTCGTTAAATATATCGTTCGAATCATTTCGATTGGATGAAATTTCGATTTTTTATGAGGGAAATTCGACTGCACCTACCTTCCATGTCCAGTACTGTACTACCCATTCTACCCAAAAGGAATACGGTATAGTCAATTAATATGCGATTTGACCTGCCAAGACAATATTTCACTGAAAAGGACAAGATGACTTTCAAGATGAATCAATGTAAAGCCAAAAATCGTTCTTTTGACATCTGGAGCAACCAAACAGAGTCGATAACACCGCTTTGCTAACGTTTTGTATCCATTTTCCAGCAATGTACTGTTGCGGCATGAAGGGTCAGACATCAAGTTGGGTGTCCCTTGTCAAGTTTGCACCTTATCACCAGACTGAAGATGATTCATTCAGCTCAGCTTCCAAAGTATTCTGACTCAGCCACCTGAATGAAGACAGCAAATAGAATTTATCACCCCTTAGTCAATTCTCTCACAACTTGCATCGACGTCTAATCCACATCCAAACACAACGATTATCAAAGAGTATTGTAACATGCAAGAAAAGAAGCAAAAATCAAGAATGCAGCAGCTAATGCCATCTTTCGTGATTCAAGACTCGACAGCAAGACGTTGTTGTGCATTGTTCTGTCAAATCCGCTCAATTTCTGGAAAGCTGACATACATATGTATCATAAAGACTCCTGCAGAGTAGAAACCTTTGTGCTAGTCTTTTACGCAGCCTTATTGGCATGCTAAACATCTTGCACTTTGACAGGACTGGAGTCCTTTTTGTGCGTCGTAAAGTGTTTGAATGACTCGAAAGCGAGGCAACAACTGTCCTGTGCAACCCATTCTACGTGATAAAAGTCGTGTCGTCTTGGCAGAAGTCGAGCAGTGTCAATCGTGTCAACTGCGTTAAATCAGGCATCTTTATGGACTCGTAGCTTCAGGATGTCGTTCACGATGGGAGCTGCCTGACCTTGTCTGTCGATGGCCCCACATGCTGTCAGCCAAGCCTTTCTGGGATTGGCTGGATTTGAATGTCAGCCAACATTTCAAATACATTTAAAATCGCAGTCTCTCATTGGTGAGCCAATTTAATGCGCCTAGACTGATACTTTCTCTCCTATATTCGGCCGAAGATCTTGTTTTAAATATTCCAGATCTTTGAAACTCTCGTGTAACCGATCCATTTGAACCAATGTACGCTTTTTACTCGTTATCTAAATATAGATTGCCATGTTCTCGTGGCAATCTTAAAATTCGATCCCAAAGCAGCTCCAACAGCAACCAAGACGAAAGCTAACCCGCGACAAAGGCTCGTTCATCCCGACGCACGGAAGATCCTCATCTCTCTCCTATAGAAACATGCAAATGAACAACAAGCAAAAGACGATCCCAACCATGGTACGAGCATCGCTTGGACACAAGATGACGATCCATCTAGGGAACCAAGATCCATCGAAACCAGTCTGTCACGAGCAGTCAAGACAGCGACAAGACGTCTAATGATGAGCACACCTCAGATCCAGACGAATTCGACGCATTCTCTTCGACGACCCTCGTCGATTTCACAGTATCTCCACACAACGCGATCTTCATGACTCACAACGTTGTTGTTGTAGAAGTTGGAAGAGCAAGATACACCACAACTACGCGCGATCCATCGAGAATTCGATGAGATGATTGCCAAAACCAGATCTACTCGCAAGGCGTCAACAGCATCCGAGGTAAACTCACTGGCATAGCCCACACGATATCATCGCATGGTGTAGTCTGTCGACTTGGCCCATAAAAAAGATGAAAATTGTGCGAAAAAGGCTCCTCGACGTATTCCAGTACTGGACACGCTATCTTGTCAGATGCTTCATTCATTTCATAGACCATGAAAATGTCAAAGACCAAACTCGATGCATCTACAACATCCTCCAAATCTAGTCCAGTCATCAAATCGACGGCAAATGACCGCCGTGTCATGCCAAAGCGTCCAACAATGAATGGTCAACCAACAACGCAACAACGACCGACCATGGAACCAAGAGACGAATTGAATCGATTGCGAAACGAGGCAGACCAAAGTCAGGTATTACTTTCACCAAAATACTTATCATGTTTTCCTTCCCTCAGCAAAGTACCAGCCTCTCAATCAGCAAAACGAAGTTGCAACCGGCTGTGATAGCCAAACACAAAGAAATTGTCCAGCTTACGAACGAACTGGCGACAGTCAAGTCCCAGTTGACTGAAGCCCAACATCAGCTGCAAATTCATCAACAAAATGAAACAGATCTACGAGCAGAATTGCATAGTTCCTTCCACGTAATGCACGGACATTACCCCTTATCTCATGGTTTAGCCGAAATTCGACCTTTTGGAAAATGAGCACCGCAATACGATCCAGATAGTTGACAACCAGCAAACCAAAATCCAAGAGGTAAGACCAGTCCATACAAAAAACATGGATTTGATCGCATGGCGTAGCTCCTTCAAGACAATCAACACCTCCAGGAGGAGCTCCGTCTGTACGACATCGACCTACGAGAGGTATAATGCGACATAGCAAAACAATTTATATCTCATCAAACCGAGTAGCTGGTCGATGAAAATTCCCAGATGACCAAAGAGTTGCGTCGCACGCAGTCCAAGATTGAGCAACTTGAACTCGCGCGACTCCAAGACTTGGAAGGTCTGAAGGGTGAAAATATCCGCCTGCTCGCCATGGTCGACCAACTCAACCATGCATCGCAACTCCCACGCGATACTGACCAGGCGCAAGTCGAGTCCTATGAGGCACAAATCCAAGAGGTAAGACCAGTCCATACAAAAAACATGGATTTGATCGCATGGCGTAGCTCCTTCAAGACAATCAACACCTCCAGGAGGAGCTCCGTCTGTACGACATCGACCTACGAGAGGTATAATGCGACATAGCAAAACAATTTATATCTCATCAAACCGAGTAGCTGGTCGATGAAAATTCCCAGATGACCAAAGAGTTGCGTCGCACGCAGTCCAAGATTGAGCAACTTGAACTCGCGCGACTCCAAGACTTGGAAGGTCTGAAGGGTGAAAATATCCGCCTGCTCGCCATGGTCGACCAACTCAACCATGCATCGCAACTCCCACGCGATACTGACCAGGCGCAAGTCGAGTCCTATGAGGCACAAATCCAAGAGGTAAGACCAGTCCATACAAAAAACATGGATTTGATCGCATGGCGTAGCTCCTTCAAGACAATCAACACCTCCAGGAGGAGCTCCGTCTGTACGACATCGACCTACGAGAGGTATAATGCGACATAGCAAAACAATTTATATCTCATCAAACCGAGTAGCTGGTCGATGAAAATTCCCAGATGACCAAAGAGTTGCGTCGCACGCAGTCCAAGATTGAGCAACTTGAACTCGCGCGACTCCAAGACTTGGAAGGTCTGAAGGGTGAAAATATCCGCCTGCTCGCCATGGTCGACCAACTCAACCATGCATCGCAACTCCCACGCGATACTGACCAGGCGCAAGTCGAGTCCTATGAGGCACAAATCCAAGAGGTAAGACCAGTCCATACAAAAAACATGGATTTGATCGCATGGCGTAGCTCCTTCAAGACAATCAACACCTCCAGGAGGAGCTCCGTCTGTACGACATCGACCTACGAGAGGTATAATGCGACATAGCAAAACAATTTATATCTCATCAAACCGAGTAGCTGGTCGATGAAAATTCCCAGATGACCAAAGAGTTGCGTCGCACGCAGTCCAAGATTGAGCAACTTGAACTCGCGCGACTCCAAGACTTGGAAGGTCTGAAGGGTGAAAATATCCGCCTGCTCGCCATGGTCGACCAACTCAACCATGCATCGCAACTCCCACGCGATACTGACCAGGCGCAAGTCGAGTCCTATGAGGCACAAATCCAAGAGGTAAGACCAGTCCATACAAAAAACATGGATTTGATCGCATGGCGTAGCTCCTTCAAGACAATCAACACCTCCAGGAGGAGCTCCGTCTGTACGACATCGACCTACGAGAGGTATAATGCGACATAGCAAAACAATTTATATCTCATCAAACCGAGTAGCTGGTCGATGAAAATTCCCAGATGACCAAAGAGTTGCGTCGCACGCAGTCCAAGATTGAGCAACTTGAACTCGCGCGACTCCAAGACTTGGAAGGTCTGAAGGGTGAAAATATCCGCCTGCTCGCCATGGTCGACCAACTCAACCATGCATCGCAACTCCCACGCGATACTGACCAGGCGCAAGTCGAGTCCTATGAGGCACAAATCCAAGAGGTAAGACCAGTCCATACAAAAAACATGGATTTGATCGCATGGCGTAGCTCCTTCAAGACAATCAACACCTCCAGGAGGAGCTCCGTCTGTACGACATCGACCTACGAGAGGTATAATGCGACATAGCAAAACAATTTATATCTCATCAAACCGAGTAGCTGGTCGATGAAAATTCCCAGATGACCAAAGAGTTGCGTCGCACGCAGTCCAAGATTGAGCAACTTGAACTCGCGCGACTCCAAGACTTGGAAGGTCTGAAGGGTGAAAATATCCGCCTGCTCGCCATGGTCGACCAACTCAACCATGCATCGCAACTCCCACGCGATACTGACCAGGCGCAAGTCGAGTCCTATGAGGCACAAATCCAAGAGGTAAGACCAGTCCATACAAAAAACATGGATTTGATCGCATGGCGTAGCTCCTTCAAGACAATCAACACCTCCAGGAGGAGCTCCGTCTGTACGACATCGACCTACGAGAGGTATAATGCGACATAGCAAAACAATTTATATCTCATCAAACCGAGTAGCTGGTCGATGAAAATTCCCAGATGACCAAAGAGTTGCGTCGCACGCAGTCCAAGATTGAGCAACTTGAACTCGCGCGACTCCAAGACTTGGAAGGTCTGAAGGGTGAAAATATCCGCCTGCTCGCCATGGTCGACCAACTCAACCATGCATCGCAACTCCCACGCGATACTGACCAGGCGCAAGTCGAGTCCTATGAGGCACAAATCCAAGAGGTAAGACCAGTCCATACAAAAAACATGGATTTGATCGCATGGCGTAGCTCCTTCAAGACAATCAACACCTCCAGGAGGAGCTCCGTCTGTACGACATCGACCTACGAGAGGTATAATGCGACATAGCAAAACAATTTATATCTCATCAAACCGAGTAGCTGGTCGATGAAAATTCCCAGATGACCAAAGAGTTGCGTCGCACGCAGTCCAAGATTGAGCAACTTGAACTCGCGCGACTCCAAGACTTGGAAGGTCTGAAGGGTGAAAATATCCGCCTGCTCGCCATGGTCGACCAACTCAACCATGCATCGCAACTCCCACGCGATACTGACCAGGCGCAAGTCGAGTCCTATGAGGCACAAATCCAAGAGGTAAGACCAGTCCATACAAAAAACATGGATTTGATCGCATGGCGTAGCTCCTTCAAGACAATCAACACCTCCAGGAGGAGCTCCGTCTGTACGACATCGACCTACGAGAGGTATAATGCGACATAGCAAAACAATTTATATCTCATCAAACCGAGTAGCTGGTCGATGAAAATTCCCAGATGACCAAAGAGTTGCGTCGCACGCAGTCCAAGATTGAGCAACTTGAACTCGCGCGACTCCAAGACTTGGAAGGTCTGAAGGGTGAAAATATCCGCCTGCTCGCCATGGTCGACCAACTCAACCATGCATCGCAACTCCCACGCGATACTGACCAGGCGCAAGTCGAGTCCTATGAGGCACAAATCCAAGAGGTAAGACCAGTCCATACAAAAAACATGGATTTGATCGCATGGCGTAGCTCCTTCAAGACAATCAACACCTCCAGGAGGAGCTCCGTCTGTACGACATCGACCTACGAGAGGTATAATGCGACATAGCAAAACAATTTATATCTCATCAAACCGAGTAGCTGGTCGATGAAAATTCCCAGATGACCAAAGAGTTGCGTCGCACGCAGTCCAAGATTGAGCAACTTGAACTCGCGCGACTCCAAGACTTGGAAGGTCTGAAGGGTGTAAATATCCGCCTGCTCGCCATGGTCGACCAACTCAACCATGCATCGCAACTCCCACGCGATACTGACCAGGCGCAAGTCGAGTCCTATGAGGCACAAATCCAAGAGGTAAGACCAGTCCATACAAAAAACATGGATTTGATCGCATGGCGTAGCTCCTTCAAGACAATCAACACCTCCAGGAGGAGCTCCGTCTGTACGACATCGACCTACGAGAGGTATAATGCGACATAGCAAAACAATTTATATCTCATCAAACCGAGTAGCTGGTCGATGAAAATTCCCAGATGACCAAAGAGTTGCGTCGCACGCAGTCCAAGATTGAGCAACTTGAACTCGCGCGACTCCAAGACTTGGAAGGTCTGAAGGGTGAAAATATCCGCCTGCTCGCCATGGTCGACCAACTCAACCATGCATCGCAACTCCCACGCGATACTGACCAGGCGCAAGTCGAGTCCTATGAGGCACAAATCCAAGAGGTAAGACCAGTCCATACAAAAAACATGGATTTGATCGCATGGCGTAGCTCCTTCAAGACAATCAACACCTCCAGGAGGAGCTCCGTCTGTACGACATCGACCTACGAGAGGTATAATGCGACATAGCAAAACAATTTATATCTCATCAAACCGAGTAGCTGGTCGATGAAAATTCCCAGATGACCAAAGAGTTGCGTCGCACGCAGTCCAAGATTGAGCAACTTGAACTCGCGCGACTCCAAGACTTGGAAGGTCTGAAGGGTGAAAATATCCGCCTGCTCGCCATGGTCGACCAACTCAACCATGCATCGCAACTCCCACGCGATACTGACCAGGCGCAAGTCGAGTCCTATGAGGCACAAATCCAAGAGGTAAGACCAGTCCATACAAAAAACATGGATTTGATCGCATGGCGTAGCTCCTTCAAGACAATCAACACCTCCAGGAGGAGCTCCGTCTGTACGACATCGACCTACGAGAGGTATATGCGACATAGCAAAACAATTTATATCTCATCAAACCGAGTAGCTGGTCGATGAAAATTCCCAGATGACCAAAGAGTTGCGTCGCACGCAGTCCAAGATTGAGCAACTTGAACTCGCGCGACTCCAAGACTTGGAAGGTCTGAAGGGTGAAAATATCCGCCTGCTCGCCATGGTCGACCAACTCAACCATGCATCGCAACTCCCACGCGATACTGACCAGGCGCAAGTCGAGTCCTATGAGGCACAAATCCAAGAGGTAAGACCAGTCCATACAAAAAACATGGATTTGATCGCATGGCGTAGCTCCTTCAAGACAATCAACACCTCCAGGAGGAGCTCCGTCTGTACGACATCGACCTACGAGAGGTATAATGCGACATAGCAAAACAATTTATATCTCATCAAACCGAGTAGCTGGTCGATGAAAATTCCCAGATGACCAAAGAGTTGCGTCGCACGCAGTCCAAGATTGAGCAACTTGAACTCGCGCGACTCCAAGACTTGGAAGGTCTGAAGGGTGAAAATATCCGCCTGCTCGCCATGGTCGACCAACTCAACCATGCATCGCAACTCCCACGCGATACTGACCAGGCGCAAGTCGAGTCCTATGAGGCACAAATCCAAGAGGTAAGACCAGTCCATACAAAAAACATGGATTTGATCGCATGGCGTAGCTCCTTCAAGACAATCAACACCTCCAGGAGGAGCTCCGTCTGTACGACATCGACCTACGAGAGGTATAATGCGACATAGCAAAACAATTTATATCTCATCAAACCGAGTAGCTGGTCGATGAAAATTCCCAGATGACCAAAGAGTTGCGTCGCACGCAGTCCAAGATTGAGCAACTTGAACTCGCGCGACTCCAAGACTTGGAAGGTCTGAAGGGTGAAAATATCCGCCTGCTCGCCATGGTCGACCAACTCAACCATGCATCGCAACTCCCACGCGATACTGACCAGGCGCAAGTCGAGTCCTATGAGGCACAAATCCAAGAGGTAAGACCAGTCCATACAAAAAACATGGATTTGATCGCATGGCGTAGCTCCTTCAAGACAATCAACACCTCCAGGAGGAGCTCCGTCTGTACGACATCGACCTACGAGAGGTATAATGCGACATAGCAAAACAATTTATATCTCATCAAACCGAGTAGCTGGTCGATGAAAATTCCCAGATGACCAAAGAGTTGCGTCGCACGCAGTCCAAGATTGAGCAACTTGAACTCGCGCGACTCCAAGACTTGGAAGGTCTGAAGGGTGAAAATATCCGCCTGCTCGCCATGGTCGACCAACTCAACCATGCATCGCAACTCCCACGCGATACTGACCAGGCGCAAGTCGAGTCCTATGAGGCACAAATCCAAGAGGTAAGACCAGTCCATACAAAAAACATGGATTTGATCGCATGGCGTAGCTCCTTCAAGACAATCAACACCTCCAGGAGGAGCTCCGTCTGTACGACATCGACCTACGAGAGGTATAATGCGACATAGCAAAACAATTTATATCTCATCAAACCGAGTAGCTGGTCGATGAAAATTCCCAGATGACCAAAGAGTTGCGTCGCACGCAGTCCAAGATTGAGCAACTTGAACTCGCGCGACTCCAAGACTTGGAAGGTCTGAAGGGTGAAAATATCCGCCTGCTCGCCATGGTCGACCAACTCAACCATGCATCGCAACTCCCACGCGATACTGACCAGGCGCAAGTCGAGTCCTATGAGGCACAAATCCAAGAGGTAAGACCAGTCCATACAAAAAACATGGATTTGATCGCATGGCGTAGCTCCTTCAAGACAATCAACACCTCCAGGAGGAGCTCCGTCTGTACGACATCGACCTACGAGAGGTATAATGCGACATAGCAAAACAATTTATATCTCATCAAACCGAGTAGCTGGTCGATGAAAATTCCCAGATGACCAAAGAGTTGCGTTGCACGCAGTCCAAGCTTCAGCATGTCGAGGCGAAGCTTCAATTGACTCAGCACTTGAAAATGCAAGATTTCGCCACTACCGTTATCGCATAGGGACTGATATGCCGTAATACGGCTTTGTCTACAATGTGGTGCAAGTATCTTTTGCTATGTGTTGCTTAATTTAATGGATGTGTATATATTATGGAGCTAAAACAATAAGCCTTGGTATGATGCATGACAAAACCTGCCATAGTGGTTGTGTGTCGAGCGATTAGAATCGCCACCAAAGAAATAGTTGTTTAGAGCACGAACTCTCTTGACGAATTTGCTACTGGTTAAGCGCAGGATATGTTCACATCAGACTAGAAGAATATGTATCCTCTGGGGAAAATGCTCGTGAAATTATCCTTTATTTGCCTCAAGAAATCAAGAGAAGGATGCTTTGGCAAGATCTGGTTGCATATACAGGAGCTAATTTTTCTCGACGACAAAATGAGAAGAATCAATTGGTAAGATCTCTGTTCTTTACCGTGAGCGCCATTGTTTGAATTGAAAGTTATATGCACAATAAAACTCCAGCATTCAACTCATGCAAGTCAAGCAAACTGTCCTTAAATGGCTTTTCATGTTGCAAATTTATTTCCATTCTTCAGTTTTGCGATTGAATATATTCAGTAACCATTATATAAGAATATGCGTCATGACATTGCTCTATGACCTTTTCTGAATGAATTTCACAAGAACTAGCGAGTAGTATCTGGGACGCATGGCTGGCTATAAATGAATAAATTCATCCCTGAGCGAGGGGTCTACACGCTTGAACCGTCTCTAAAATCACGGAGAACTAGGTAGCAATTTATGAAAGACGAGCTTGAATGTAATCTCAGACACGCGTGGAAACAAAATGCAATTCCTTGTGAAAATGGTCTAGTATATTTAAAATAAAGAAACTGTCCTTGTGCACCACAACACGATGCGTGAAGGATAAAATGCAAAACACCAGCTGCTCGTGAAGCGACTTGAGATATTTGTCGCCCTCAGCATTAACCAATATGCCCCTAACGTATACCTGCCTGGTAGTTGTACATGACGTTTACACCATCAAGTTGCCCGTATGATCCATCACCTCCAATCACTTGACGACAAGTCAATTGTACAGAGCTCAATTATAATATTTACAGTAAGTTCTCTGTAAGCATTATCGATTTGATACGTCGAGTATGTTGATCCTGTGTCATAGCGTCCTTGGTGACCAAGGTATTCGAGGGAAGAACTCAGTACCCGATGGCATACGTGTGCGATGCATCGTGAATACGTCAACACTATACTGTCGTGATCGCAACACCGTGAACGCAACAGAAGAGATTTGTGATGAGCTACAAATCAATATGCATTGAGGTCCCTGACGACATTGCCCGAGGGACGATAAAAGCTGCGGTGACGTCTTGTAAAAACTGCTAATATCAGACAACGAAAGCACGAGTTCATTATATGAACGAAGCGACGACGAAATTATTTGTAGACTACTCTGTGCGCGCTCCTCGTCGACGCTCGAAGTTGTGACTTTGTTTGGATTGGTTGCATCAGCTGTAGACGAAGTATGATTGGTCGACTCTGAGAAAGTCCATGTGGAGAAAGCTCGGACATTTGAAATGTGTGCTATAAAAGCACTCGTGCATATTATTCATATTGGACTGGTCTGTCGAATCGAATCGACTCTCCGGAATCGACTAACAATCGACTAGCCAATCGTATATCCGCATTTTCCATATTTTGACCAATCAAATCACCTTACTTTAAGACTTGGGGAAAGGCCATGATGGACGCTGACTCGCGGGAGATACGCGCGGCGTCTTGACACTTCATAGCGAGGTTGTAGTGGGCGTAGAAATCCTGCATGGCGGTATTCTGGCATGCAGGTGTTAGTGGACTTAGATCACATGAAATTGTACTTAAGTTTGTATACTATACAATATTTGATATAAAATTCAGTACAGTCATTGTCAGGTGTAAGAAAATGTACTTAAGTTTGTATACTATACAATATTTCATATAAAATTCAGTACAGTTAATCAATATGCGCCTAGACCACATTTCACTGAAAAGGACAAGATGACTTTCAAGATGAATCAATGTAAAGCCAAAAATCGTTCTTTTGACATCTGGAGCAACCAAACAGAGTCGATAACACCGCTTTGCTAACGTTTTGTATCCATTTTCCAGCAATGTACTGTTGCGGCATGAAGGGTCAGACATCAAGTTGGGTGTCCCTTGTCAAGTTTGCACCTTATCACCAGACTGAAGATGATTCATTCAGCTCAGCTTCCAAAGTATTCTGACTCAGCCACCTGAATGAAGACAGCAAATAGAATTTATCACCCCTTAGTCAATTCTCTCACAACTTGCATCGACGTCTAATCCACATCCAAACACAACGATTATCAAAGAGTATTGTAACATGCAAGAAAAGAAGCAAAAATCAAGAATGCAGCAGCTAATGCCATCTTTCGTGATTCAAGACTCGACAGCAAGACGTTGTTGTGCATTGTTCTGTCAAATCCGCTCAATTTCTGGAAAGCTGACATACATATGTATCATAAAGACTCCTGCAGAGTAGAAACCTTTGTGCTAGTCTTTTACGCAGCCTTATTGGCATGCTAAACATCTTGCACTTTGACAGGACTGGAGTCCTTTTTGTGCGTCGTAAAGTGTTTGAATGACTCGAAAGCGAGGCAACAACTGTCCTGTGCAACCCATTCTACGTGATAAAAGTCGTGTCGTCTTGGCAGAAGTCGAGCAGTGTCAATCGTGTCAACTGCGTTAAATCAGGCATCTTTATGGACTCGTAGCTTCAGGATGTCGTTCACGATGGGAGCTGCCTGACCTTGTCTGTCGATGGCCCCACATGCTGTCAGCCAAGCCTTTCTGGGATTGGCTGGATTTGAATGTCAGCCAACATTTCAAATACATTTAAAATCGCAGTCTCTCATTGGTGAGCCAATTTAATGCGCCTAGACTGATACTTTCTCTCCTATATTCGGCCGAAGATCTTGTTTTAAATATTCCAGATCTTTGAAACTCTCGTGTAACCGATCCATTTGAACCAATGTACGCTTTTTACTCGTTATCTAAATATAGATTGCCATGTTCTCGTGGCAATCTTAAAATTCGATCCCAAAGCAGCTCCAACAGCAACCAAGACGAAAGCTAACCCGCGACAAAGGCTCGTTCATCCCGACGCACGGAAGATCCTCATCTCTCTCCTATAGAAACATGCAAATGAACAACAAGCAAAAGACGATCCCAACCATGGTACGAGCATCGCTTGGACACAAGATGACGATCCATCTAGGGAACCAAGATCCATCGAAACCAGTCTGTCACGAGCAGTCAAGACAGCGACAAGACGTCTAATGATGAGCACACCTCAGATCCAGACGAATTCGACGCATTCTCTTCGACGACCCTCGTCGATTTCACAGTATCTCCACACAACGCGATCTTCATGACTCACAACGTTGTTGTTGTAGAAGTTGGAAGAGCAAGATACACCACAACTACGCGCGATCCATCGAGAATTCGATGAGATGATTGCCAAAACCAGATCTACTCGCAAGGCGTCAACAGCATCCGAGGTAAACTCACTGGCATAGCCCACACGATATCATCGCATGGTGTAGTCTGTCGACTTGGCCCATAAAAAAGATGAAAATTGTGCGAAAAAGGCTCCTCGACGTATTCCAGTACTGGACACGCTATCTTGTCAGATGCTTCATTCATTTCATAGACCATGAAAATGTCAAAGACCAAACTCGATGCATCTACAACATCCTCCAAATCTAGTCCAGTCATCAAATCGACGGCAAATGACCGCCGTGTCATGCCAAAGCGTCCAACAATGAATGGTCAACCAACAACGCAACAACGACCGACCATGGAACCAAGAGACGAATTGAATCGATTGCGAAACGAGGCAGACCAAAGTCAGGTATTACTTTCACCAAAATACTTATCATGTTTTCCTTCCCTCAGCAAAGTACCAGCCTCTCAATCAGCAAAACGAAGTTGCAACCGGCTGTGATAGCCAAACACAAAGAAATTGTCCAGCTTACGAACGAACTGGCGACAGTCAAGTCCCAGTTGACTGAAGCCCAACATCAGCTGCAAATTCATCAACAAAATGAAACAGATCTACGAGCAGAATTGCATAGTTCCTTCCACGTAATGCACGGACATTACCCCTTATCTCATGGTTTAGCCGAAATTCGACCTTTTGGAAAATGAGCACCGCAATACGATCCAGATAGTTGACAACCAGCAAACCAAAATCCAAGAGGTAAGACCAGTCCATACAAAAAACATGGATTTGATCGCATGGCGTAGCTCCTTCAAGACAATCAACACCTCCAGGAGGAGCTCCGTCTGTACGACATCGACCTACGAGAGGTATAATGCGACATAGCAAAACAATTTATATCTCATCAAACCGAGTAGCTGGTCGATGAAAATTCCCAGATGACCAAAGAGTTGCGTCGCACGCAGTCCAAGATTGAGCAACTTGAACTCGCGCGACTCCAAGACTTGGAAGGTCTGAAGGGTGAAAATATCCGCCTGCTCGCCATGGTCGACCAACTCAACCATGCATCGCAACTCCCACGCGATACTGACCAGGCGCAAGTCGAGTCCTATGAGGCACAAATCCAAGAGGTAAGACCAGTCCATACAAAAAACATGGATTTGATCGCATGGCGTAGCTCCTTCAAGACAATCAACACCTCCAGGAGGAGCTCCGTCTGTACGACATCGACCTACGAGAGGTATAATGCGACATAGCAAAACAATTTATATCTCATCAAACCGAGTAGCTGGTCGATGAAAATTCCCAGATGACCAAAGAGTTGCGTCGCACGCAGTCCAAGATTGAGCAACTTGAACTCGCGCGACTCCAAGACTTGGAAGGTCTGAAGGGTGAAAATATCCGCCTGCTCGCCATGGTCGACCAACTCAACCATGCATCGCAACTCCCACGCGATACTGACCAGGCGCAAGTCGAGTCCTATGAGGCACAAATCCAAGAGGTAAGACCAGTCCATACAAAAAACATGGATTTGATCGCATGGCGTAGCTCCTTCAAGACAATCAACACCTCCAGGAGGAGCTCCGTCTGTACGACATCGACCTACGAGAGGTATAATGCGACATAGCAAAACAATTTATATCTCATCAAACCGAGTAGCTGGTCGATGAAAATTCCCAGATGACCAAAGAGTTGCGTCGCACGCAGTCCAAGATTGAGCAACTTGAACTCGCGCGACTCCAAGACTTGGAAGGTCTGAAGGGTGAAAATATCCGCCTGCTCGCCATGGTCGACCAACTCAACCATGCATCGCAACTCCCACGCGATACTGACCAGGCGCAAGTCGAGTCCTATGAGGCACAAATCCAAGAGGTAAGACCAGTCCATACAAAAAACATGGATTTGATCGCATGGCGTAGCTCCTTCAAGACAATCAACACCTCCAGGAGGAGCTCCGTCTGTACGACATCGACCTACGAGAGGTATAATGCGACATAGCAAAACAATTTATATCTCATCAAACCGAGTAGCTGGTCGATGAAAATTCCCAGATGACCAAAGAGTTGCGTCGCACGCAGTCCAAGATTGAGCAACTTGAACTCGCGCGACTCCAAGACTTGGAAGGTCTGAAGGGTGAAAATATCCGCCTGCTCGCCATGGTCGACCAACTCAACCATGCATCGCAACTCCCACGCGATACTGACCAGGCGCAAGTCGAGTCCTATGAGGCACAAATCCAAGAGGTAAGACCAGTCCATACAAAAAACATGGATTTGATCGCATGGCGTAGCTCCTTCAAGACAATCAACACCTCCAGGAGGAGCTCCGTCTGTACGACATCGACCTACGAGAGGTATAATGCGACATAGCAAAACAATTTATATCTCATCAAACCGAGTAGCTGGTCGATGAAAATTCCCAGATGACCAAAGAGTTGCGTCGCACGCAGTCCAAGATTGAGCAACTTGAACTCGCGCGACTCCAAGACTTGGAAGGTCTGAAGGGTGAAAATATCCGCCTGCTCGCCATGGTCGACCAACTCAACCATGCATCGCAACTCCCACGCGATACTGACCAGGCGCAAGTCGAGTCCTATGAGGCACAAATCCAAGAGGTAAGACCAGTCCATACAAAAAACATGGATTTGATCGCATGGCGTAGCTCCTTCAAGACAATCAACACCTCCAGGAGGAGCTCCGTCTGTACGACATCGACCTACGAGAGGTATAATGCGACATAGCAAAACAATTTATATCTCATCAAACCGAGTAGCTGGTCGATGAAAATTCCCAGATGACCAAAGAGTTGCGTCGCACGCAGTCCAAGATTGAGCAACTTGAACTCGCGCGACTCCAAGACTTGGAAGGTCTGAAGGGTGAAAATATCCGCCTGCTCGCCATGGTCGACCAACTCAACCATGCATCGCAACTCCCACGCGATACTGACCAGGCGCAAGTCGAGTCCTATGAGGCACAAATCCAAGAGGTAAGACCAGTCCATACAAAAAACATGGATTTGATCGCATGGCGTAGCTCCTTCAAGACAATCAACACCTCCAGGAGGAGCTCCGTCTGTACGACATCGACCTACGAGAGGTATAATGCGACATAGCAAAACAATTTATATCTCATCAAACCGAGTAGCTGGTCGATGAAAATTCCCAGATGACCAAAGAGTTGCGTCGCACGCAGTCCAAGATTGAGCAACTTGAACTCGCGCGACTCCAAGACTTGGAAGGTCTGAAGGGTGAAAATATCCGCCTGCTCGCCATGGTCGACCAACTCAACCATGCATCGCAACTCCCACGCGATACTGACCAGGCGCAAGTCGAGTCCTATGAGGCACAAATCCAAGAGGTAAGACCAGTCCATACAAAAAACATGGATTTGATCGCATGGCGTAGCTCCTTCAAGACAATCAACACCTCCAGGAGGAGCTCCGTCTGTACGACATCGACCTACGAGAGGTATAATGCGACATAGCAAAACAATTTATATCTCATCAAACCGAGTAGCTGGTCGATGAAAATTCCCAGATGACCAAAGAGTTGCGTCGCACGCAGTCCAAGATTGAGCAACTTGAACTCGCGCGACTCCAAGACTTGGAAGGTCTGAAGGGTGAAAATATCCGCCTGCTCGCCATGGTCGACCAACTCAACCATGCATCGCAACTCCCACGCGATACTGACCAGGCGCAAGTCGAGTCCTATGAGGCACAAATCCAAGAGGTAAGACCAGTCCATACAAAAAACATGGATTTGATCGCATGGCGTAGCTCCTTCAAGACAATCAACACCTCCAGGAGGAGCTCCGTCTGTACGACATCGACCTACGAGAGGTATAATGCGACATAGCAAAACAATTTATATCTCATCAAACCGAGTAGCTGGTCGATGAAAATTCCCAGATGACCAAAGAGTTGCGTCGCACGCAGTCCAAGATTGAGCAACTTGAACTCGCGCGACTCCAAGACTTGGAAGGTCTGAAGGGTGAAAATATCCGCCTGCTCGCCATGGTCGACCAACTCAACCATGCATCGCAACTCCCACGCGATACTGACCAGGCGCAAGTCGAGTCCTATGAGGCACAAATCCAAGAGGTAAGACCAGTCCATACAAAAAACATGGATTTGATCGCATGGCGTAGCTCCTTCAAGACAATCAACACCTCCAGGAGGAGCTCCGTCTGTACGACATCGACCTACGAGAGGTATAATGCGACATAGCAAAACAATTTATATCTCATCAAACCGAGTAGCTGGTCGATGAAAATTCCCAGATGACCAAAGAGTTGCGTCGCACGCAGTCCAAGATTGAGCAACTTGAACTCGCGCGACTCCAAGACTTGGAAGGTCTGAAGGGTGAAAATATCCGCCTGCTCGCCATGGTCGACCAACTCAACCATGCATCGCAACTCCCACGCGATACTGACCAGGCGCAAGTCGAGTCCTATGAGGCACAAATCCAAGAGGTAAGACCAGTCCATACAAAAAACATGGATTTGATCGCATGGCGTAGCTCCTTCAAGACAATCAACACCTCCAGGAGGAGCTCCGTCTGTACGACATCGACCTACGAGAGGTATAATGCGACATAGCAAAACAATTTATATCTCATCAAACCGAGTAGCTGGTCGATGAAAATTCCCAGATGACCAAAGAGTTGCGTCGCACGCAGTCCAAGATTGAGCAACTTGAACTCGCGCGACTCCAAGACTTGGAAGGTCTGAAGGGTGAAAATATCCGCCTGCTCGCCATGGTCGACCAACTCAACCATGCATCGCAACTCCCACGCGATACTGACCAGGCGCAAGTCGAGTCCTATGAGGCACAAATCCAAGAGGTAAGACCAGTCCATACAAAAAACATGGATTTGATCGCATGGCGTAGCTCCTTCAAGACAATCAACACCTCCAGGAGGAGCTCCGTCTGTACGACATCGACCTACGAGAGGTATAATGCGACATAGCAAAACAATTTATATCTCATCAAACCGAGTAGCTGGTCGATGAAAATTCCCAGATGACCAAAGAGTTGCGTCGCACGCAGTCCAAGATTGAGCAACTTGAACTCGCGCGACTCCAAGACTTGGAAGGTCTGAAGGGTGAAAATATCCGCCTGCTCGCCATGGTCGACCAACTCAACCATGCATCGCAACTCCCACGCGATACTGACCAGGCGCAAGTCGAGTCCTATGAGGCACAAATCCAAGAGGTAAGACCAGTCCATACAAAAAACATGGATTTGATCGCATGGCGTAGCTCCTTCAAGACAATCAACACCTCCAGGAGGAGCTCCGTCTGTACGACATCGACCTACGAGAGGTATAATGCGACATAGCAAAACAATTTATATCTCATCAAACCGAGTAGCTGGTCGATGAAAATTCCCAGATGACCAAAGAGTTGCGTCGCACGCAGTCCAAGATTGAGCAACTTGAACTCGCGCGACTCCAAGACTTGGAAGGTCTGAAGGGTGAAAATATCCGCCTGCTCGCCATGGTCGACCAACTCAACCATGCATCGCAACTCCCACGCGATACTGACCAGGCGCAAGTCGAGTCCTATGAGGCACAAATCCAAGAGGTAAGACCAGTCCATACAAAAAACATGGATTTGATCGCATGGCGTAGCTCCTTCAAGACAATCAACACCTCCAGGAGGAGCTCCGTCTGTACGACATCGACCTACGAGAGGTATAATGCGACATAGCAAAACAATTTATATCTCATCAAACCGAGTAGCTGGTCGATGAAAATTCCCAGATGACCAAAGAGTTGCGTCGCACGCAGTCCAAGATTGAGCAACTTGAACTCGCGCGACTCCAAGACTTGGAAGGTCTGAAGGGTGAAAATATCCGCCTGCTCGCCATGGTCGACCAACTCAACCATGCATCGCAACTCCCACGCGATACTGACCAGGCGCAAGTCGAGTCCTATGAGGCACAAATCCAAGAGGTAAGACCAGTCCATACAAAAAACATGGATTTGATCGCATGGCGTAGCTCCTTCAAGACAATCAACACCTCCAGGAGGAGCTCCGTCTGTACGACATCGACCTACGAGAGGTATAATGCGACATAGCAAAACAATTTATATCTCATCAAACCGAGTAGCTGGTCGATGAAAATTCCCAGATGACCAAAGAGTTGCGTCGCACGCAGTCCAAGATTGAGCAACTTGAACTCGCGCGACTCCAAGACTTGGAAGGTCTGAAGGGTGAAAATATCCGCCTGCTCGCCATGGTCGACCAACTCAACCATGCATCGCAACTCCCACGCGATACTGACCAGGCGCAAGTCGAGTCCTATGAGGCACAAATCCAAGAGGTAAGACCAGTCCATACAAAAAACATGGATTTGATCGCATGGCGTAGCTCCTTCAAGACAATCAACACCTCCAGGAGGAGCTCCGTCTGTACGACATCGACCTACGAGAGGTATATGCGACATAGCAAAACAATTTATATCTCATCAAACCGAGTAGCTGGTCGATGAAAATTCCCAGATGACCAAAGAGTTGCGTCGCACGCAGTCCAAGATTGAGCAACTTGAACTCGCGCGACTCCAAGACTTGGAAGGTCTGAAGGGTGAAAATATCCGCCTGCTCGCCATGGTCGACCAACTCAACCATGCATCGCAACTCCCACGCGATACTGACCAGGCGCAAGTCGAGTCCTATGAGGCACAAATCCAAGAGGTAAGACCAGTCCATACAAAAAACATGGATTTGATCGCATGGCGTAGCTCCTTCAAGACAATCAACACCTCCAGGAGGAGCTCCGTCTGTACGACATCGACCTACGAGAGGTATAATGCGACATAGCAAAACAATTTATATCTCATCAAACCGAGTAGCTGGTCGATGAAAATTCCCAGATGACCAAAGAGTTGCGTCGCACGCAGTCCAAGATTGAGCAACTTGAACTCGCGCGACTCCAAGACTTGGAAGGTCTGAAGGGTGAAAATATCCGCCTGCTCGCCATGGTCGACCAACTCAACCATGCATCGCAACTCCCACGCGATACTGACCAGGCGCAAGTCGAGTCCTATGAGGCACAAATCCAAGAGGTAAGACCAGTCCATACAAAAAACATGGATTTGATCGCATGGCGTAGCTCCTTCAAGACAATCAACACCTCCAGGAGGAGCTCCGTCTGTACGACATCGACCTACGAGAGGTATATGCGACATAGCAAAACAATTTATATCTCATCAAACCGAGTAGCTGGTCGATGAAAATTCCCAGATGACCAAAGAGTTGCGTCGCACGCAGTCCAAGATTGAGCAACTTGAACTCGCGCGACTCCAAGACTTGGAAGGTCTGAAGGGTGAAAATATCCGCCTGCTCGCCATGGTCGACCAACTCAACCATGCATCGCAACTCCCACGCGATACTGACCAGGCGCAAGTCGAGTCCTATGAGGCACAAATCCAAGAGGTAAGACCAGTCCATACAAAAAACATGGATTTGATCGCATGGCGTAGCTCCTTCAAGACAATCAACACCTCCAGGAGGAGCTCCGTCTGTACGACATCGACCTACGAGAGGTATAATGCGACATAGCAAAACAATTTATATCTCATCAAACCGAGTAGCTGGTCGATGAAAATTCCCAGATGACCAAAGAGTTGCGTCGCACGCAGTCCAAGATTGAGCAACTTGAACTCGCGCGACTCCAAGACTTGGAAGGTCTGAAGGGTGAAAATATCCGCCTGCTCGCCATGGTCGACCAACTCAACCATGCATCGCAACTCCCACGCGATACTGACCAGGCGCAAGTCGAGTCCTATGAGGCACAAATCCAAGAGGTAAGACCAGTCCATACAAAAAACATGGATTTGATCGCATGGCGTAGCTCCTTCAAGACAATCAACACCTCCAGGAGGAGCTCCGTCTGTACGACATCGACCTACGAGAGGTATAATGCGACATAGCAAAACAATTTATATCTCATCAAACCGAGTAGCTGGTCGATGAAAATTCCCAGATGACCAAAGAGTTGCGTCGCACGCAGTCCAAGATTGAGCAACTTGAACTCGCGCGACTCCAAGACTTGGAAGGTCTGAAGGGTGAAAATATCCGCCTGCTCGCCATGGTCGACCAACTCAACCATGCATCGCAACTCCCACGCGATACTGACCAGGCGCAAGTCGAGTCCTATGAGGCACAAATCCAAGAGGTAAGACCAGTCCATACAAAAAACATGGATTTGATCGCATGGCGTAGCTCCTTCAAGACAATCAACACCTCCAGGAGGAGCTCCGTCTGTACGACATCGACCTACGAGAGGTATAATGCGACATAGCAAAACAATTTATATCTCATCAAACCGAGTAGCTGGTCGATGAAAATTCCCAGATGACCAAAGAGTTGCGTCGCACGCAGTCCAAGATTGAGCAACTTGAACTCGCGCGACTCCAAGACTTGGAAGGTCTGAAGGGTGAAAATATCCGCCTGCTCGCCATGGTCGACCAACTCAACCATGCATCGCAACTCCCACGCGATACTGACCAGGCGCAAGTCGAGTCCTATGAGGCACAAATCCAAGAGGTAAGACCAGTCCATACAAAAAACATGGATTTGATCGCATGGCGTAGCTCCTTCAAGACAATCAACACCTCCAGGAGGAGCTCCGTCTGTACGACATCGACCTACGAGAGGTATAATGCGACATAGCAAAACAATTTATATCTCATCAAACCGAGTAGCTGGTCGATGAAAATTCCCAGATGACCAAAGAGTTGCGTCGCACGCAGTCCAAGATTGAGCAACTTGAACTCGCGCGACTCCAAGACTTGGAAGGTCTGAAGGGTGAAAATATCCGCCTGCTCGCCATGGTCGACCAACTCAACCATGCATCGCAACTCCCACGCGATACTGACCAGGCGCAAGTCGAGTCCTATGAGGCACAAATCCAAGAGGTAAGACCAGTCCATACAAAAAACATGGATTTGATCGCATGGCGTAGCTCCTTCAAGACAATCAACACCTCCAGGAGGAGCTCCGTCTGTACGACATCGACCTACGAGAGGTATAATGCGACATAGCAAAACAATTTATATCTCATCAAACCGAGTAGCTGGTCGATGAAAATTCCCAGATGACCAAAGAGTTGCGTTGCACGCAGTCCAAGCTTCAGCATGTCGAGGCGAAGCTTCAATTGACTCAGCACTTGAAAATGCAAGATTTCGCCACTACCGTTATCGCATAGGGACTGATATGCCGTAATACGGCTTTGTCTACAATGTGGTGCAAGTATCTTTTGCTATGTGTTGCTTAATTTAATGGATGTGTATATATTATGGAGCTAAAACAATAAGCCTTGGTATGATGCATGACAAAACCTGCCATAGTGGTTGTGTGTCGAGCGATTAGAATCGCCACCAAAGAAATAGTTGTTTAGAGCACGAACTCTCTTGACGAATTTGCTACTGGTTAAGCGCAGGATATGTTCACATCAGACTAGAAGAATATGTATCCTCTGGGGAAAATGCTCGTGAAATTATCCTTTATTTGCCTCAAGAAATCAAGAGAAGGATGCTTTGGCAAGATCTGGTTGCATATACAGGAGCTAATTTTTCTCGACGACAAAATGAGAAGAATCAATTGGTAAGATCTCTGTTCTTTACCGTGAGCGCCATTGTTTGAATTGAAAGTTATATGCACAATAAAACTCCAGCATTCAACTCATGCAAGTCAAGCAAACTGTCCTTAAATGGCTTTTCATGTTGCAAATTTATTTCCATTCTTCAGTTTTGCGATTGAATATATTCAGTAACCATTATATAAGAATATGCGTCATGACATTGCTCTATGACCTTTTCTGAATGAATTTCACAAGAACTAGCGAGTAGTATCTGGGACGCATGGCTGGCTATAAATGAATAAATTCATCCCTGAGCGAGGGGTCTACACGCTTGAACCGTCTCTAAAATCACGGAGAACTAGGTAGCAATTTATGAAAGACGAGCTTGAATGTAATCTCAGACACGCGTGGAAACAAAATGCAATTCCTTGTGAAAATGGTCTAGTATATTTAAAATAAAGAAACTGTCCTTGTGCACCACAACACGATGCGTGAAGGATAAAATGCAAAACACCAGCTGCTCGTGAAGCGACTTGAGATATTTGTCGCCCTCAGCATTAACCAATATGCCCCTAACGTATACCTGCCTGGTAGTTGTACATGACGTTTACACCATCAAGTTGCCCGTATGATCCATCACCTCCAATCACTTGACGACAAGTCAATTGTACAGAGCTCAATTATAATATTTACAGTAAGTTCTCTGTAAGCATTATCGATTTGATACGTCGAGTATGTTGATCCTGTGTCATAGCGTCCTTGGTGACCAAGGTATTCGAGGGAAGAACTCAGTACCCGATGGCATACGTGTGCGATGCATCGTGAATACGTCAACACTATACTGTCGTGATCGCAACACCGTGAACGCAACAGAAGAGATTTGTGATGAGCTACAAATCAATATGCATTGAGGTCCCTGACGACATTGCCCGAGGGACGATAAAAGCTGCGGTGACGTCTTGTAAAAACTGCTAATATCAGACAACGAAAGCACGAGTTCATTATATGAACGAAGCGACGACGAAATTATTTGTAGACTACTCTGTGCGCGCTCCTCGTCGACGCTCGAAGTTGTGACTTTGTTTGGATTGGTTGCATCAGCTGTAGACGAAGTATGATTGGTCGACTCTGAGAAAGTCCATGTGGAGAAAGCTCGGACATTTGAAATGTGTGCTATAAAAGCACTCGTGCATATTATTCATATTGGACTGGTCTGTCGAATCGAATCGACTCTCCGGAATCGACTAACAATCGATAGCCAATCGTATATCCGCATTTTCCATATTTTGACCAATCAAATCACCTTACTTTAAGACTTGGGGAAAGGCCATGATGGACGCTGACTCGCGGGAGATACGCGCGGCGTCTTGACACTTCATAGCGAGGTTGTAGTGGGCGTAGAAATCCTGCATGGCGGTATTCTGGCATGCAGGTGTTAGTGGACTTAGATCACATGAAATTGTACTTAAGTTTGTATACTATACAATATTTGATATAAAATTCAGTACAGTCATTGTCAGGTGTAAGAAAATGTACTTAAGTTTGTATACTATACAATATTTCATATAAAATTCAGTACAGTTAATCAATATGCGCCTAGACCACATTTCACTGAAAAGGACAAGATGACTTTCAAGATGAATCAATGTAAAGCCAAAAATCGTTCTTTTGACATCTGGAGCAACCAAACAGAGTCGATAACACCGCTTTGCTAACGTTTTGTATCCATTTTCCAGCAATGTACTGTTGCGGCAGAAGGGTCAGACATCAAGTTGGGTGTCCCTTGTCAAGTTTGCACCTTATCACCAGACTGAAGATGATTCATTCAGCTCAGCTTCCAAAGTATTCTGACTCAGCCACCTGAATGAAGACAGCAAATAGAATTTATCACCCCTTAGTCAATTCTCTCACAACTTGCATCGACGTCTAATCCACATCCAAACACAACGATTATCAAAGAGTATTGTAACATGCAAGAAAAGAAGCAAAAATCAAGAATGCAGCAGCTAATGCCATCTTTCGTGATTCAAGACTCGACAGCAAGACGTTGTTGTGCATTGTTCTGTCAAATCCGCTCAATTTCTGGAAAGCTGACATACATATGTATCATAAAGACTCCTGCAGAGTAGAAACCTTTGTGCTAGTCTTTTACGCAGCCTTATTGGCATGCTAAACATCTTGCACTTTGACAGGACTGGAGTCCTTTTTGTGCGTCGTAAAGTGTTTGAATGACTCGAAAGCGAGGCAACAACTGTCCTGTGCAACCCATTCTACGTGATAAAAGTCGTGTCGTCTTGGCAGAAGTCGAGCAGTGTCAATCGTGTCAACTGCGTTAAATCAGGCATCTTTATGGACTCGTAGCTTCAGGATGTCGTTCACGATGGGAGCTGCCTGACCTTGTCTGTCGATGGCCCCACATGCTGTCAGCCAAGCCTTTCTGGGATTGGCTGGATTTGAATGTCAGCCAACATTTCAAATACATTTAAAATCGCAGTCTCTCATTGGTGAGCCAATTTAATGCGCCTAGACTGATACTTTCTCTCCTATATTCGGCCGAAGATCTTGTTTTAAATATTCCAGATCTTTGAAACTCTCGTGTAACCGATCCATTTGAACCAATGTACGCTTTTTACTCGTTATCTAAATATAGATTGCCATGTTCTCGTGGCAATCTTAAAATTCGATCCCAAAGCAGCTCCAACAGCAACCAAGACGAAAGCTAACCCGCGACAAAGGCTCGTTCATCCCGACGCACGGAAGATCCTCATCTCTCTCCTATAGAAACATGCAAATGAACAACAAGCAAAAGACGATCCCAACCATGGTACGAGCATCGCTTGGACACAAGATGACGATCCATCTAGGGAACCAAGATCCATCGAAACCAGTCTGTCACGAGCAGTCAAGACAGCGACAAGACGTCTAATGATGAGCACACCTCAGATCCAGACGAATTCGACGCATTCTCTTCGACGACCCTCGTCGATTTCACAGTATCTCCACACAACGCGATCTTCATGACTCACAACGTTGTTGTTGTAGAAGTTGGAAGAGCAAGATACACCACAACTACGCGCGATCCATCGAGAATTCGATGAGATGATTGCCAAAACCAGATCTACTCGCAAGGCGTCAACAGCATCCGAGGTAAACTCACTGGCATAGCCCACACGATATCATCGCATGGTGTAGTCTGTCGACTTGGCCCATAAAAAAGATGAAAATTGTGCGAAAAAGGCTCCTCGACGTATTCCAGTACTGGACACGCTATCTTGTCAGATGCTTCATTCATTTCATAGACCATGAAAATGTCAAAGACCAAACTCGATGCATCTACAACATCCTCCAAATCTAGTCCAGTCATCAAATCGACGGCAAATGACCGCCGTGTCATGCCAAAGCGTCCAACAATGAATGGTCAACCAACAACGCAACAACGACCGACCATGGAACCAAGAGACGAATTGAATCGATTGCGAAACGAGGCAGACCAAAGTCAGGTATTACTTTCACCAAAATACTTATCATGTTTTCCTTCCCTCAGCAAAGTACCAGCCTCTCAATCAGCAAAACGAAGTTGCAACCGGCTGTGATAGCCAAACACAAAGAAATTGTCCAGCTTACGAACGAACTGGCGACAGTCAAGTCCCAGTTGACTGAAGCCCAACATCAGCTGCAAATTCATCAACAAAATGAAACAGATCTACGAGCAGAATTGCATAGTTCCTTCCACGTAATGCACGGACATTACCCCTTATCTCATGGTTTAGCCGAAATTCGACCTTTTGGAAAATGAGCACCGCAATACGATCCAGATAGTTGACAACCAGCAAACCAAAATCCAAGAGGTAAGACCAGTCCATACAAAAAACATGGATTTGATCGCATGGCGTAGCTCCTTCAAGACAATCAACACCTCCAGGAGGAGCTCCGTCTGTACGACATCGACCTACGAGAGGTATAATGCGACATAGCAAAACAATTTATATCTCATCAAACCGAGTAGCTGGTCGATGAAAATTCCCAGATGACCAAAGAGTTGCGTCGCACGCAGTCCAAGATTGAGCAACTTGAACTCGCGCGACTCCAAGACTTGGAAGGTCTGAAGGGTGAAAATATCCGCCTGCTCGCCATGGTCGACCAACTCAACCATGCATCGCAACTCCCACGCGATACTGACCAGGCGCAAGTCGAGTCCTATGAGGCACAAATCCAAGAGGTAAGACCAGTCCATACAAAAAACATGGATTTGATCGCATGGCGTAGCTCCTTCAAGACAATCAACACCTCCAGGAGGAGCTCCGTCTGTACGACATCGACCTACGAGAGGTATAATGCGACATAGCAAAACAATTTATATCTCATCAAACCGAGTAGCTGGTCGATGAAAATTCCCAGATGACCAAAGAGTTGCGTCGCACGCAGTCCAAGATTGAGCAACTTGAACTCGCGCGACTCCAAGACTTGGAAGGTCTGAAGGGTGAAAATATCCGCCTGCTCGCCATGGTCGACCAACTCAACCATGCATCGCAACTCCCACGCGATACTGACCAGGCGCAAGTCGAGTCCTATGAGGCACAAATCCAAGAGGTAAGACCAGTCCATACAAAAAACATGGATTTGATCGCATGGCGTAGCTCCTTCAAGACAATCAACACCTCCAGGAGGAGCTCCGTCTGTACGACATCGACCTACGAGAGGTATAATGCGACATAGCAAAACAATTTATATCTCATCAAACCGAGTAGCTGGTCGATGAAAATTCCCAGATGACCAAAGAGTTGCGTCGCACGCAGTCCAAGATTGAGCAACTTGAACTCGCGCGACTCCAAGACTTGGAAGGTCTGAAGGGTGAAAATATCCGCCTGCTCGCCATGGTCGACCAACTCAACCATGCATCGCAACTCCCACGCGATACTGACCAGGCGCAAGTCGAGTCCTATGAGGCACAAATCCAAGAGGTAAGACCAGTCCATACAAAAAACATGGATTTGATCGCATGGCGTAGCTCCTTCAAGACAATCAACACCTCCAGGAGGAGCTCCGTCTGTACGACATCGACCTACGAGAGGTATAATGCGACATAGCAAAACAATTTATATCTCATCAAACCGAGTAGCTGGTCGATGAAAATTCCCAGATGACCAAAGAGTTGCGTCGCACGCAGTCCAAGATTGAGCAACTTGAACTCGCGCGACTCCAAGACTTGGAAGGTCTGAAGGGTGAAAATATCCGCCTGCTCGCCATGGTCGACCAACTCAACCATGCATCGCAACTCCCACGCGATACTGACCAGGCGCAAGTCGAGTCCTATGAGGCACAAATCCAAGAGGTAAGACCAGTCCATACAAAAAACATGGATTTGATCGCATGGCGTAGCTCCTTCAAGACAATCAACACCTCCAGGAGTAGCTCCGTCTGTACGACATCGACCTACGAGAGGTATAATGCGACATAGCAAAACAATTTATATCTCATCAAACCGAGTAGCTGGTCGATGAAAATTCCCAGATGACCAAAGAGTTGCGTCGCACGCAGTCCAAGATTGAGCAACTTGAACTCGCGCGACTCCAAGACTTGGAAGGTCTGAAGGGTGAAAATATCCGCCTGCTCGCCATGGTCGACCAACTCAACCATGCATCGCAACTCCCACGCGATACTGACCAGGCGCAAGTCGAGTCCTATGAGGCACAAATCCAAGAGGTAAGACCAGTCCATACAAAAAACATGGATTTGATCGCATGGCGTAGCTCCTTCAAGACAATCAACACCTCCAGGAGGAGCTCCGTCTGTACGACATCGACCTACGAGAGGTATAATGCGACATAGCAAAACAATTTATATCTCATCAAACCGAGTAGCTGGTCGATGAAAATTCCCAGATGACCAAAGAGTTGCGTCGCACGCAGTCCAAGATTGAGCAACTTGAACTCGCGCGACTCCAAGACTTGGAAGGTCTGAAGGGTGAAAATATCCGCCTGCTCGCCATGGTCGACCAACTCAACCATGCATCGCAACTCCCACGCGATACTGACCAGGCGCAAGTCGAGTCCTATGAGGCACAAATCCAAGAGGTAAGACCAGTCCATACAAAAAACATGGATTTGATCGCATGGCGTAGCTCCTTCAAGACAATCAACACCTCCAGGAGGAGCTCCGTCTGTACGACATCGACCTACGAGAGGTATAATGCGACATAGCAAAACAATTTATATCTCATCAAACCGAGTAGCTGGTCGATGAAAATTCCCAGATGACCAAAGAGTTGCGTCGCACGCAGTCCAAGATTGAGCAACTTGAACTCGCGCGACTCCAAGACTTGGAAGGTCTGAAGGGTGAAAATATCCGCCTGCTCGCCATGGTCGACCAACTCAACCATGCATCGCAACTCCCACGCGATACTGACCAGGCGCAAGTCGAGTCCTATGAGGCACAAATCCAAGAGGTAAGACCAGTCCATACAAAAAACATGGATTTGATCGCATGGCGTAGCTCCTTCAAGACAATCAACACCTCCAGGAGTAGCTCCGTCTGTACGACATCGACCTACGAGAGGTATAATGCGACATAGCAAAACAATTTATATCTCATCAAACCGAGTAGCTGGTCGATGAAAATTCCCAGATGACCAAAGAGTTGCGTCGCACGCAGTCCAAGATTGAGCAACTTGAACTCGCGCGACTCCAAGACTTGGAAGGTCTGAAGGGTGAAAATATCCGCCTGCTCGCCATGGTCGACCAACTCAACCATGCATCGCAACTCCCACGCGATACTGACCAGGCGCAAGTCGAGTCCTATGAGGCACAAATCCAAGAGGTAAGACCAGTCCATACAAAAAACATGGATTTGATCGCATGGCGTAGCTCCTTCAAGACAATCAACACCTCCAGGAGGAGCTCCGTCTGTACGACATCGACCTACGAGAGGTATAATGCGACATAGCAAAACAATTTATATCTCATCAAACCGAGTAGCTGGTCGATGAAAATTCCCAGATGACCAAAGAGTTGCGTCGCACGCAGTCCAAGATTGAGCAACTTGAACTCGCGCGACTCCAAGACTTGGAAGGTCTGAAGGGTGAAAATATCCGCCTGCTCGCCATGGTCGACCAACTCAACCATGCATCGCAACTCCCACGCGATACTGACCAGGCGCAAGTCGAGTCCTATGAGGCACAAATCCAAGAGGTAAGACCAGTCCATACAAAAAACATGGATTTGATCGCATGGCGTAGCTCCTTCAAGACAATCAACACCTCCAGGAGTAGCTCCGTCTGTACGACATCGACCTACGAGAGGTATAATGCGACATAGCAAAACAATTTATATCTCATCAAACCGAGTAGCTGGTCGATGAAAATTCCCAGATGACCAAAGAGTTGCGTCGCACGCAGTCCAAGATTGAGCAACTTGAACTCGCGCGACTCCAAGACTTGGAAGGTCTGAAGGGTGAAAATATCCGCCTGCTCGCCATGGTCGACCAACTCAACCATGCATCGCAACTCCCACGCGATACTGACCAGGCGCAAGTCGAGTCCTATGAGGCACAAATCCAAGAGGTAAGACCAGTCCATACAAAAAACATGGATTTGATCGCATGGCGTAGCTCCTTCAAGACAATCAACACCTCCAGGAGGAGCTCCGTCTGTACGACATCGACCTACGAGAGGTATAATGCGACATAGCAAAACAATTTATATCTCATCAAACCGAGTAGCTGGTCGATGAAAATTCCCAGATGACCAAAGAGTTGCGTCGCACGCAGTCCAAGATTGAGCAACTTGAACTCGCGCGACTCCAAGACTTGGAAGGTCTGAAGGGTGAAAATATCCGCCTGCTCGCCATGGTCGACCAACTCAACCATGCATCGCAACTCCCACGCGATACTGACCAGGCGCAAGTCGAGTCCTATGAGGCACAAATCCAAGAGGTAAGACCAGTCCATACAAAAAACATGGATTTGATCGCATGGCGTAGCTCCTTCAAGACAATCAACACCTCCAGGAGGAGCTCCGTCTGTACGACATCGACCTACGAGAGGTATAATGCGACATAGCAAAACAATTTATATCTCATCAAACCGAGTAGCTGGTCGATGAAAATTCCCAGATGACCAAAGAGTTGCGTCGCACGCAGTCCAAGATTGAGCAACTTGAACTCGCGCGACTCCAAGACTTGGAAGGTCTGAAGGGTGAAAATATCCGCCTGCTCGCCATGGTCGACCAACTCAACCATGCATCGCAACTCCCACGCGATACTGACCAGGCGCAAGTCGAGTCCTATGAGGCACAAATCCAAGAGGTAAGACCAGTCCATACAAAAAACATGGATTTGATCGCATGGCGTAGCTCCTTCAAGACAATCAACACCTCCAGGAGGAGCTCCGTCTGTACGACATCGACCTACGAGAGGTATAATGCGACATAGCAAAACAATTTATATCTCATCAAACCGAGTAGCTGGTCGATGAAAATTCCCAGATGACCAAAGAGTTGCGTCGCACGCAGTCCAAGATTGAGCAACTTGAACTCGCGCGACTCCAAGACTTGGAAGGTCTGAAGGGTGAAAATATCCGCCTGCTCGCCATGGTCGACCAACTCAACCATGCATCGCAACTCCCACGCGATACTGACCAGGCGCAAGTCGAGTCCTATGAGGCACAAATCCAAGAGGTAAGACCAGTCCATACAAAAAACATGGATTTGATCGCATGGCGTAGCTCCTTCAAGACAATCAACACCTCCAGGAGGAGCTCCGTCTGTACGACATCGACCTACGAGAGGTATAATGCGACATAGCAAAACAATTTATATCTCATCAAACCGAGTAGCTGGTCGATGAAAATTCCCAGATGACCAAAGAGTTGCGTCGCACGCAGTCCAAGATTGAGCAACTTGAACTCGCGCGACTCCAAGACTTGGAAGGTCTGAAGGGTGAAAATATCCGCCTGCTCGCCATGGTCGACCAACTCAACCATGCATCGCAACTCCCACGCGATACTGACCAGGCGCAAGTCGAGTCCTATGAGGCACAAATCCAAGAGGTAAGACCAGTCCATACAAAAAACATGGATTTGATCGCATGGCGTAGCTCCTTCAAGACAATCAACACCTCCAGGAGGAGCTCCATCTGTACGACATCGACCTACGAGAGGTATAATGCGACATAGCAAAACAATTTATATCTCATCAAACCGAGTAGCTGGTCGATGAAAATTCCCAGATGACCAAAGAGTTGCGTCGCACGCAGTCCAAGATTGAGCAACTTGAACTCGCGCGACTCCAAGACTTGGAAGGTCTGAAGGGTGAAAATATCCGCCTGCTCGCCATGGTCGACCAACTCAACCATGCATCGCAACTCCCACGCGATACTGACCAGGCGCAAGTCGAGTCCTATGAGGCACAAATCCAAGAGGTAAGACCAGTCCATACAAAAAACATGGATTTGATCGCATGGCGTAGCTCCTTCAAGACAATCAACACCTCCAGGAGTAGCTCCGTCTGTACGACATCGACCTACGAGAGGTATAATGCGACATAGCAAAACAATTTATATCTCATCAAACCGAGTAGCTGGTCGATGAAAATTCCCAGATGACCAAAGAGTTGCGTCGCACGCAGTCCAAGATTGAGCAACTTGAACTCGCGCGACTCCAAGACTTGGAAGGTCTGAAGGGTGAAAATATCCGCCTGCTCGCCATGGTCGACCAACTCAACCATGCATCGCAACTCCCACGCGATACTGACCAGGCGCAAGTCGAGTCCTATGAGGCACAAATCCAAGAGGTAAGACCAGTCCATACAAAAAACATGGATTTGATCGCATGGCGTAGCTCCTTCAAGACAATCAACACCTCCAGGAGGAGCTCCGTCTGTACGACATCGACCTACGAGAGGTATAATGCGACATAGCAAAACAATTTATATCTCATCAAACCGAGTAGCTGGTCGATGAAAATTCCCAGATGACCAAAGAGTTGCGTCGCACGCAGTCCAAGATTGAGCAACTTGAACTCGCGCGACTCCAAGACTTGGAAGGTCTGAAGGGTGAAAATATCCGCCTGCTCGCCATGGTCGACCAACTCAACCATGCATCGCAACTCCCACGCGATACTGACCAGGCGCAAGTCGAGTCCTATGAGGCACAAATCCAAGAGGTAAGACCAGTCCATACAAAAAACATGGATTTGATCGCATGGCGTAGCTCCTTCAAGACAATCAACACCTCCAGGAGGAGCTCCGTCTGTACGACATCGACCTACGAGAGGTATAATGCGACATAGCAAAACAATTTATATCTCATCAAACCGAGTAGCTGGTCGATGAAAATTCCCAGATGACCAAAGAGTTGCGTCGCACGCAGTCCAAGATTGAGCAACTTGAACTCGCGCGACTCCAAGACTTGGAAGGTCTGAAGGGTGAAAATATCCGCCTGCTCGCCATGGTCGACCAACTCAACCATGCATCGCAACTCCCACGCGATACTGACCAGGCGCAAGTCGAGTCCTATGAGGCACAAATCCAAGAGGTAAGACCAGTCCATACAAAAAACATGGATTTGATCGCATGGCGTAGCTCCTTCAAGACAATCAACACCTCCAGGAGGAGCTCCGTCTGTACGACATCGACCTACGAGAGGTATAATGCGACATAGCAAAACAATTTATATCTCATCAAACCGAGTAGCTGGTCGATGAAAATTCCCAGATGACCAAAGAGTTGCGTCGCACGCAGTCCAAGATTGAGCAACTTGAACTCGCGCGACTCCAAGACTTGGAAGGTCTGAAGGGTGAAAATATCCGCCTGCTCGCCATGGTCGACCAACTCAACCATGCATCGCAACTCCCACGCGATACTGACCAGGCGCAAGTCGAGTCCTATGAGGCACAAATCCAAGAGGTAAGACCAGTCCATACAAAAAACATGGATTTGATCGCATGGCGTAGCTCCTTCAAGACAATCAACACCTCCAGGAGGAGCTCCGTCTGTACGACATCGACCTACGAGAGGTATAATGCGACATAGCAAAACAATTTATATCTCATCAAACCGAGTAGCTGGTCGATGAAAATTCCCAGATGACCAAAGAGTTGCGTCGCACGCAGTCCAAGATTGAGCAACTTGAACTCGCGCGACTCCAAGACTTGGAAGGTCTGAAGGGTGAAAATATCCGCCTGCTCGCCATGGTCGACCAACTCAACCATGCATCGCAACTCCCACGCGATACTGACCAGGCGCAAGTCGAGTCCTATGAGGCACAAATCCAAGAGGTAAGACCAGTCCATACAAAAAACATGGATTTGATCGCATGGCGTAGCTCCTTCAAGACAATCAACACCTCCAGGAGGAGCTCCGTCTGTACGACATCGACCTACGAGAGGTATAATGCGACATAGCAAAACAATTTATATCTCATCAAACCGAGTAGCTGGTCGATGAAAATTCCCAGATGACCAAAGAGTTGCGTCGCACGCAGTCCAAGATTGAGCAACTTGAACTCGCGCGACTCCAAGACTTGGAAGGTCTGAAGGGTGAAAATATCCGCCTGCTCGCCATGGTCGACCAACTCAACCATGCATCGCAACTCCCACGCGATACTGACCAGGCGCAAGTCGAGTCCTATGAGGCACAAATCCAAGAGGTAAGACCAGTCCATACAAAAAACATGGATTTGATCGCATGGCGTAGCTCCTTCAAGACAATCAACACCTCCAGGAGGAGCTCCGTCTGTACGACATCGACCTACGAGAGGTATAATGCGACATAGCAAAACAATTTATATCTCATCAAACCGAGTAGCTGGTCGATGAAAATTCCCAGATGACCAAAGAGTTGCGTCGCACGCAGTCCAAGATTGAGCAACTTGAACTCGCGCGACTCCAAGACTTGGAAGGTCTGAAGGGTGAAAATATCCGCCTGCTCGCCATGGTCGACCAACTCAACCATGCATCGCAACTCCCACGCGATACTGACCAGGCGCAAGTCGAGTCCTATGAGGCACAAATCCAAGAGGTAAGACCAGTCCATACAAAAAACATGGATTTGATCGCATGGCGTAGCTCCTTCAAGACAATCAACACCTCCAGGAGGAGCTCCGTCTGTACGACATCGACCTACGAGAGGTATAATGCGACATAGCAAAACAATTTATATCTCATCAAACCGAGTAGCTGGTCGATGAAAATTCCCAGATGACCAAAGAGTTGCGTCGCACGCAGTCCAAGATTGAGCAACTTGAACTCGCGCGACTCCAAGACTTGGAAGGTCTGAAGGGTGAAAATATCCGCCTGCTCGCCATGGTCGACCAACTCAACCATGCATCGCAACTCCCACGCGATACTGACCAGGCGCAAGTCGAGTCCTATGAGGCACAAATCCAAGAGGTAAGACCAGTCCATACAAAAAACATGGATTTGATCGCATGGCGTAGCTCCTTCAAGACAATCAACACCTCCAGGAGGAGCTCCGTCTGTACGACATCGACCTACGAGAGGTATAATGCGACATAGCAAAACAATTTATATCTCATCAAACCGAGTAGCTGGTCGATGAAAATTCCCAGATGACCAAAGAGTTGCGTCGCACGCAGTCCAAGATTGAGCAACTTGAACTCGCGCGACTCCAAGACTTGGAAGGTCTGAAGGGTGAAAATATCCGCCTGCTCGCCATGGTCGACCAACTCAACCATGCATCGCAACTCCCACGCGATACTGACCAGGCGCAAGTCGAGTCCTATGAGGCACAAATCCAAGAGGTAAGACCAGTCCATACAAAAAACATGGATTTGATCGCATGGCGTAGCTCCTTCAAGACAATCAACACCTCCAGGAGGAGCTCCGTCTGTACGACATCGACCTACGAGAGGTATAATGCGACATAGCAAAACAATTTATATCTCATCAAACCGAGTAGCTGGTCGATGAAAATTCCCAGATGACCAAAGAGTTGCGTCGCACGCAGTCCAAGATTGAGCAACTTGAACTCGCGCGACTCCAAGACTTGGAAGGTCTGAAGGGTGAAAATATCCGCCTGCTCGCCATGGTCGACCAACTCAACCATGCATCGCAACTCCCACGCGATACTGACCAGGCGCAAGTCGAGTCCTATGAGGCACAAATCCAAGAGGTAAGACCAGTCCATACAAAAAACATGGATTTGATCGCATGGCGTAGCTCCTTCAAGACAATCAACACCTCCAGGAGGAGCTCCGTCTGTACGACATCGACCTACGAGAGGTATAATGCGACATAGCAAAACAATTTATATCTCATCAAACCGAGTAGCTGGTCGATGAAAATTCCCAGATGACCAAAGAGTTGCGTCGCACGCAGTCCAAGATTGAGCAACTTGAACTCGCGCGACTCCAAGACTTGGAAGGTCTGAAGGGTGAAAATATCCGCCTGCTCGCCATGGTCGACCAACTCAACCATGCATCGCAACTCCCACGCGATACTGACCAGGCGCAAGTCGAGTCCTATGAGGCACAAATCCAAGAGGTAAGACCAGTCCATACAAAAAACATGGATTTGATCGCATGGCGTAGCTCCTTCAAGACAATCAACACCTCCAGGAGGAGCTCCGTCTGTACGACATCGACCTACGAGAGGTATAATGCGACATAGCAAAACAATTTATATCTCATCAAACCGAGTAGCTGGTCGATGAAAATTCCCAGATGACCAAAGAGTTGCGTCGCACGCAGTCCAAGATTGAGCAACTTGAACTCGCGCGACTCCAAGACTTGGAAGGTCTGAAGGGTGAAAATATCCGCCTGCTCGCCATGGTCGACCAACTCAACCATGCATCGCAACTCCCACGCGATACTGACCAGGCGCAAGTCGAGTCCTATGAGGCACAAATCCAAGAGGTAAGACCAGTCCATACAAAAAACATGGATTTGATCGCATGGCGTAGCTCCTTCAAGACAATCAACACCTCCAGGAGGAGCTCCGTCTGTACGACATCGACCTACGAGAGGTATAATGCGACATAGCAAAACAATTTATATCTCATCAAACCGAGTAGCTGGTCGATGAAAATTCCCAGATGACCAAAGAGTTGCGTCGCACGCAGTCCAAGATTGAGCAACTTGAACTCGCGCGACTCCAAGACTTGGAAGGTCTGAAGGGTGAAAATATCCGCCTGCTCGCCATGGTCGACCAACTCAACCATGCATCGCAACTCCCACGCGATACTGACCAGGCGCAAGTCGAGTCCTATGAGGCACAAATCCAAGAGGTAAGACCAGTCCATACAAAAAACATGGATTTGATCGCATGGCGTAGCTCCTTCAAGACAATCAACACCTCCAGGAGGAGCTCCGTCTGTACGACATCGACCTACGAGAGGTATAATGCGACATAGCAAAACAATTTATATCTCATCAAACCGAGTAGCTGGTCGATGAAAATTCCCAGATGACCAAAGAGTTGCGTCGCACGCAGTCCAAGATTGAGCAACTTGAACTCGCGCGACTCCAAGACTTGGAAGGTCTGAAGGGTGAAAATATCCGCCTGCTCGCCATGGTCGACCAACTCAACCATGCATCGCAACTCCCACGCGATACTGACCAGGCGCAAGTCGAGTCCTATGAGGCACAAATCCAAGAGGTAAGACCAGTCCATACAAAAAACATGGATTTGATCGCATGGCGTAGCTCCTTCAAGACAATCAACACCTCCAGGAGGAGCTCCGTCTGTACGACATCGACCTACGAGAGGTATAATGCGACATAGCAAAACAATTTATATCTCATCAAACCGAGTAGCTGGTCGATGAAAATTCCCAGATGACCAAAGAGTTGCGTCGCACGCAGTCCAAGATTGAGCAACTTGAACTCGCGCGACTCCAAGACTTGGAAGGTCTGAAGGGTGAAAATATCCGCCTGCTCGCCATGGTCGACCAACTCAACCATGCATCGCAACTCCCACGCGATACTGACCAGGCGCAAGTCGAGTCCTATGAGGCACAAATCCAAGAGGTAAGACCAGTCCATACAAAAAACATGGATTTGATCGCATGGCGTAGCTCCTTCAAGACAATCAACACCTCCAGGAGGAGCTCCGTCTGTACGACATCGACCTACGAGAGGTATAATGCGACATAGCAAAACAATTTATATCTCATCAAACCGAGTAGCTGGTCGATGAAAATTCCCAGATGACCAAAGAGTTGCGTCGCACGCAGTCCAAGATTGAGCAACTTGAACTCGCGCGACTCCAAGACTTGGAAGGTCTGAAGGGTGAAAATATCCGCCTGCTCGCCATGGTCGACCAACTCAACCATGCATCGCAACTCCCACGCGATACTGACCAGGCGCAAGTCGAGTCCTATGAGGCACAAATCCAAGAGGTAAGACCAGTCCATACAAAAAACATGGATTTGATCGCATGGCGTAGCTCCTTCAAGACAATCAACACCTCCAGGAGTAGCTCCGTCTGTACGACATCGACCTACGAGAGGTATAATGCGACATAGCAAAACAATTTATATCTCATCAAACCGAGTAGCTGGTCGATGAAAATTCCCAGATGACCAAAGAGTTGCGTCGCACGCAGTCCAAGATTGAGCAACTTGAACTCGCGCGACTCCAAGACTTGGAAGGTCTGAAGGGTGAAAATATCCGCCTGCTCGCCATGGTCGACCAACTCAACCATGCATCGCAACTCCCACGCGATACTGACCAGGCGCAAGTCGAGTCCTATGAGGCACAAATCCAAGAGGTAAGACCAGTCCATACAAAAAACATGGATTTGATCGCATGGCGTAGCTCCTTCAAGACAATCAACACCTCCAGGAGGAGCTCCGTCTGTACGACATCGACCTACGAGAGGTATAATGCGACATAGCAAAACAATTTATATCTCATCAAACCGAGTAGCTGGTCGATGAAAATTCCCAGATGACCAAAGAGTTGCGTCGCACGCAGTCCAAGATTGAGCAACTTGAACTCGCGCGACTCCAAGACTTGGAAGGTCTGAAGGGTGAAAATATCCGCCTGCTCGCCATGGTCGACCAACTCAACCATGCATCGCAACTCCCACGCGATACTGACCAGGCGCAAGTCGAGTCCTATGAGGCACAAATCCAAGAGGTAAGACCAGTCCATACAAAAAACATGGATTTGATCGCATGGCGTAGCTCCTTCAAGACAATCAACACCTCCAGGAGGAGCTCCGTCTGTACGACATCGACCTACGAGAGGTATAATGCGACATAGCAAAACAATTTATATCTCATCAAACCGAGTAGCTGGTCGATGAAAATTCCCAGATGACCAAAGAGTTGCGTCGCACGCAGTCCAAGATTGAGCAACTTGAACTCGCGCGACTCCAAGACTTGGAAGGTCTGAAGGGTGAAAATATCCGCCTGCTCGCCATGGTCGACCAACTCAACCATGCATCGCAACTCCCACGCGATACTGACCAGGCGCAAGTCGAGTCCTATGAGGCACAAATCCAAGAGGTAAGACCAGTCCATACAAAAAACATGGATTTGATCGCATGGCGTAGCTCCTTCAAGACAATCAACACCTCCAGGAGGAGCTCCGTCTGTACGACATCGACCTACGAGAGGTATAATGCGACATAGCAAAACAATTTATATCTCATCAAACCGAGTAGCTGGTCGATGAAAATTCCCAGATGACCAAAGAGTTGCGTCGCACGCAGTCCAAGATTGAGCAACTTGAACTCGCGCGACTCCAAGACTTGGAAGGTCTGAAGGGTGAAAATATCCGCCTGCTCGCCATGGTCGACCAACTCAACCATGCATCGCAACTCCCACGCGATACTGACCAGGCGCAAGTCGAGTCCTATGAGGCACAAATCCAAGAGGTAAGACCAGTCCATACAAAAAACATGGATTTGATCGCATGGCGTAGCTCCTTCAAGACAATCAACACCTCCAGGAGTAGCTCCGTCTGTACGACATCGACCTACGAGAGGTATAATGCGACATAGCAAAACAATTTATATCTCATCAAACCGAGTAGCTGGTCGATGAAAATTCCCAGATGACCAAAGAGTTGCGTCGCACGCAGTCCAAGATTGAGCAACTTGAACTCGCGCGACTCCAAGACTTGGAAGGTCTGAAGGGTGAAAATATCCGCCTGCTCGCCATGGTCGACCAACTCAACCATGCATCGCAACTCCCACGCGATACTGACCAGGCGCAAGTCGAGTCCTATGAGGCACAAATCCAAGAGGTAAGACCAGTCCATACAAAAAACATGGATTTGATCGCATGGCGTAGCTCCTTCAAGACAATCAACACCTCCAGGAGGAGCTCCGTCTGTACGACATCGACCTACGAGAGGTATAATGCGACATAGCAAAACAATTTATATCTCATCAAACCGAGTAGCTGGTCGATGAAAATTCCCAGATGACCAAAGAGTTGCGTCGCACGCAGTCCAAGATTGAGCAACTTGAACTCGCGCGACTCCAAGACTTGGAAGGTCTGAAGGGTGAAAATATCCGCCTGCTCGCCATGGTCGACCAACTCAACCATGCATCGCAACTCCCACGCGATACTGACCAGGCGCAAGTCGAGTCCTATGAGGCACAAATCCAAGAGGTAAGACCAGTCCATACAAAAAACATGGATTTGATCGCATGGCGTAGCTCCTTCAAGACAATCAACACCTCCAGGAGGAGCTCCGTCTGTACGACATCGACCTACGAGAGGTATAATGCGACATAGCAAAACAATTTATATCTCATCAAACCGAGTAGCTGGTCGATGAAAATTCCCAGATGACCAAAGAGTTGCGTCGCACGCAGTCCAAGATTGAGCAACTTGAACTCGCGCGACTCCAAGACTTGGAAGGTCTGAAGGGTGAAAATATCCGCCTGCTCGCCATGGTCGACCAACTCAACCATGCATCGCAACTCCCACGCGATACTGACCAGGCGCAAGTCGAGTCCTATGAGGCACAAATCCAAGAGGTAAGACCAGTCCATACAAAAAACATGGATTTGATCGCATGGCGTAGCTCCTTCAAGACAATCAACACCTCCAGGAGGAGCTCCGTCTGTACGACATCGACCTACGAGAGGTATAATGCGACATAGCAAAACAATTTATATCTCATCAAACCGAGTAGCTGGTCGATGAAAATTCCCAGATGACCAAAGAGTTGCGTCGCACGCAGTCCAAGATTGAGCAACTTGAACTCGCGCGACTCCAAGACTTGGAAGGTCTGAAGGGTGAAAATATCCGCCTGCTCGCCATGGTCGACCAACTCAACCATGCATCGCAACTCCCACGCGATACTGACCAGGCGCAAGTCGAGTCCTATGAGGCACAAATCCAAGAGGTAAGACCAGTCCATACAAAAAACATGGATTTGATCGCATGGCGTAGCTCCTTCAAGACAATCAACACCTCCAGGAGGAGCTCCGTCTGTACGACATCGACCTACGAGAGGTATAATGCGACATAGCAAAACAATTTATATCTCATCAAACCGAGTAGCTGGTCGATGAAAATTCCCAGATGACCAAAGAGTTGCGTCGCACGCAGTCCAAGATTGAGCAACTTGAACTCGCGCGACTCCAAGACTTGGAAGGTCTGAAGGGTGAAAATATCCGCCTGCTCGCCATGGTCGACCAACTCAACCATGCATCGCAACTCCCACGCGATACTGACCAGGCGCAAGTCGAGTCCTATGAGGCACAAATCCAAGAGGTAAGACCAGTCCATACAAAAAACATGGATTTGATCGCATGGCGTAGCTCCTTCAAGACAATCAACACCTCCAGGAGGAGCTCCGTCTGTACGACATCGACCTACGAGAGGTATAATGCGACATAGCAAAACAATTTATATCTCATCAAACCGAGTAGCTGGTCGATGAAAATTCCCAGATGACCAAAGAGTTGCGTCGCACGCAGTCCAAGATTGAGCAACTTGAACTCGCGCGACTCCAAGACTTGGAAGGTCTGAAGGGTGAAAATATCCGCCTGCTCGCCATGGTCGACCAACTCAACCATGCATCGCAACTCCCACGCGATACTGACCAGGCGCAAGTCGAGTCCTATGAGGCACAAATCCAAGAGGTAAGACCAGTCCATACAAAAAACATGGATTTGATCGCATGGCGTAGCTCCTTCAAGACAATCAACACCTCCAGGAGGAGCTCCGTCTGTACGACATCGACCTACGAGAGGTATAATGCGACATAGCAAAACAATTTATATCTCATCAAACCGAGTAGCTGGTCGATGAAAATTCCCAGATGACCAAAGAGTTGCGTCGCACGCAGTCCAAGATTGAGCAACTTGAACTCGCGCGACTCCAAGACTTGGAAGGTCTGAAGGGTGAAAATATCCGCCTGCTCGCCATGGTCGACCAACTCAACCATGCATCGCAACTCCCACGCGATACTGACCAGGCGCAAGTCGAGTCCTATGAGGCACAAATCCAAGAGGTAAGACCAGTCCATACAAAAAACATGGATTTGATCGCATGGCGTAGCTCCTTCAAGACAATCAACACCTCCAGGAGGAGCTCCGTCTGTACGACATCGACCTACGAGAGGTATAATGCGACATAGCAAAACAATTTATATCTCATCAAACCGAGTAGCTGGTCGATGAAAATTCCCAGATGACCAAAGAGTTGCGTCGCACGCAGTCCAAGATTGAGCAACTTGAACTCGCGCGACTCCAAGACTTGGAAGGTCTGAAGGGTGAAAATATCCGCCTGCTCGCCATGGTCGACCAACTCAACCATGCATCGCAACTCCCACGCGATACTGACCAGGCGCAAGTCGAGTCCTATGAGGCACAAATCCAAGAGGTAAGACCAGTCCATACAAAAAACATGGATTTGATCGCATGGCGTAGCTCCTTCAAGACAATCAACACCTCCAGGAGGAGCTCCGTCTGTACGACATCGACCTACGAGAGGTATAATGCGACATAGCAAAACAATTTATATCTCATCAAACCGAGTAGCTGGTCGATGAAAATTCCCAGATGACCAAAGAGTTGCGTCGCACGCAGTCCAAGATTGAGCAACTTGAACTCGCGCGACTCCAAGACTTGGAAGGTCTGAAGGGTGAAAATATCCGCCTGCTCGCCATGGTCGACCAACTCAACCATGCATCGCAACTCCCACGCGATACTGACCAGGCGCAAGTCGAGTCCTATGAGGCACAAATCCAAGAGGTAAGACCAGTCCATACAAAAAACATGGATTTGATCGCATGGCGTAGCTCCTTCAAGACAATCAACACCTCCAGGAGGAGCTCCGTCTGTACGACATCGACCTACGAGAGGTATAATGCGACATAGCAAAACAATTTATATCTCATCAAACCGAGTAGCTGGTCGATGAAAATTCCCAGATGACCAAAGAGTTGCGTCGCACGCAGTCCAAGATTGAGCAACTTGAACTCGCGCGACTCCAAGACTTGGAAGGTCTGAAGGGTGAAAATATCCGCCTGCTCGCCATGGTCGACCAACTCAACCATGCATCGCAACTCCCACGCGATACTGACCAGGCGCAAGTCGAGTCCTATGAGGCACAAATCCAAGAGGTAAGACCAGTCCATACAAAAAACATGGATTTGATCGCATGGCGTAGCTCCTTCAAGACAATCAACACCTCCAGGAGGAGCTCCGTCTGTACGACATCGACCTACGAGAGGTATAATGCGACATAGCAAAACAATTTATATCTCATCAAACCGAGTAGCTGGTCGATGAAAATTCCCAGATGACCAAAGAGTTGCGTCGCACGCAGTCCAAGATTGAGCAACTTGAACTCGCGCGACTCCAAGACTTGGAAGGTCTGAAGGGTGAAAATATCCGCCTGCTCGCCATGGTCGACCAACTCAACCATGCATCGCAACTCCCACGCGATACTGACCAGGCGCAAGTCGAGTCCTATGAGGCACAAATCCAAGAGGTAAGACCAGTCCATACAAAAAACATGGATTTGATCGCATGGCGTAGCTCCTTCAAGACAATCAACACCTCCAGGAGGAGCTCCGTCTGTACGACATCGACCTACGAGAGGTATAATGCGACATAGCAAAACAATTTATATCTCATCAAACCGAGTAGCTGGTCGATGAAAATTCCCAGATGACCAAAGAGTTGCGTCGCACGCAGTCCAAGATTGAGCAACTTGAACTCGCGCGACTCCAAGACTTGGAAGGTCTGAAGGGTGAAAATATCCGCCTGCTCGCCATGGTCGACCAACTCAACCATGCATCGCAACTCCCACGCGATACTGACCAGGCGCAAGTCGAGTCCTATGAGGCACAAATCCAAGAGGTAAGACCAGTCCATACAAAAAACATGGATTTGATCGCATGGCGTAGCTCCTTCAAGACAATCAACACCTCCAGGAGGAGCTCCGTCTGTACGACATCGACCTACGAGAGGTATAATGCGACATAGCAAAACAATTTATATCTCATCAAACCGAGTAGCTGGTCGATGAAAATTCCCAGATGACCAAAGAGTTGCGTCGCACGCAGTCCAAGATTGAGCAACTTGAACTCGCGCGACTCCAAGACTTGGAAGGTCTGAAGGGTGAAAATATCCGCCTGCTCGCCATGGTCGACCAACTCAACCATGCATCGCAACTCCCACGCGATACTGACCAGGCGCAAGTCGAGTCCTATGAGGCACAAATCCAAGAGGTAAGACCAGTCCATACAAAAAACATGGATTTGATCGCATGGCGTAGCTCCTTCAAGACAATCAACACCTCCAGGAGGAGCTCCGTCTGTACGACATCGACCTACGAGAGGTATAATGCGACATAGCAAAACAATTTATATCTCATCAAACCGAGTAGCTGGTCGATGAAAATTCCCAGATGACCAAAGAGTTGCGTCGCACGCAGTCCAAGATTGAGCAACTTGAACTCGCGCGACTCCAAGACTTGGAAGGTCTGAAGGGTGAAAATATCCGCCTGCTCGCCATGGTCGACCAACTCAACCATGCATCGCAACTCCCACGCGATACTGACCAGGCGCAAGTCGAGTCCTATGAGGCACAAATCCAAGAGGTAAGACCAGTCCATACAAAAAACATGGATTTGATCGCATGGCGTAGCTCCTTCAAGACAATCAACACCTCCAGGAGGAGCTCCGTCTGTACGACATCGACCTACGAGAGGTATAATGCGACATAGCAAAACAATTTATATCTCATCAAACCGAGTAGCTGGTCGATGAAAATTCCCAGATGACCAAAGAGTTGCGTCGCACGCAGTCCAAGATTGAGCAACTTGAACTCGCGCGACTCCAAGACTTGGAAGGTCTGAAGGGTGAAAATATCCGCCTGCTCGCCATGGTCGACCAACTCAACCATGCATCGCAACTCCCACGCGATACTGACCAGGCGCAAGTCGAGTCCTATGAGGCACAAATCCAAGAGGTAAGACCAGTCCATACAAAAAACATGGATTTGATCGCATGGCGTAGCTCCTTCAAGACAATCAACACCTCCAGGAGGAGCTCCGTCTGTACGACATCGACCTACGAGAGGTATAATGCGACATAGCAAAACAATTTATATCTCATCAAACCGAGTAGCTGGTCGATGAAAATTCCCAGATGACCAAAGAGTTGCGTCGCACGCAGTCCAAGATTGAGCAACTTGAACTCGCGCGACTCCAAGACTTGGAAGGTCTGAAGGGTGAAAATATCCGCCTGCTCGCCATGGTCGACCAACTCAACCATGCATCGCAACTCCCACGCGATACTGACCAGGCGCAAGTCGAGTCCTATGAGGCACAAATCCAAGAGGTAAGACCAGTCCATACAAAAAACATGGATTTGATCGCATGGCGTAGCTCCTTCAAGACAATCAACACCTCCAGGAGGAGCTCCGTCTGTACGACATCGACCTACGAGAGGTATAATGCGACATAGCAAAACAATTTATATCTCATCAAACCGAGTAGCTGGTCGATGAAAATTCCCAGATGACCAAAGAGTTGCGTCGCACGCAGTCCAAGATTGAGCAACTTGAACTCGCGCGACTCCAAGACTTGGAAGGTCTGAAGGGTGAAAATATCCGCCTGCTCGCCATGGTCGACCAACTCAACCATGCATCGCAACTCCCACGCGATACTGACCAGGCGCAAGTCGAGTCCTATGAGGCACAAATCCAAGAGGTAAGACCAGTCCATACAAAAAACATGGATTTGATCGCATGGCGTAGCTCCTTCAAGACAATCAACACCTCCAGGAGGAGCTCCGTCTGTACGACATCGACCTACGAGAGGTAAAATGCGACATAGCAAAACAATTTATATCTCATCAAACCGAGTAGCTGGTCGATGAAAATTCCCAGGTGACCAAAGAGTTGCGTCGCACGCAGTCCAAGATTGAGCAACTTGAACTCGCGCGACTCCAAGACTTGGAAGGTCTGAAGGGTGAAAATATCCGCCTGCTCGCCATGGTCGACCAACTCAACCATGCATCGCAACTCCCACGCGATACTGACCAGGCGCAAGTCGAGTCCTATGAGGCACAAATCCAAGAGGTAAGACCAGTCCATACAAAAAACATGGATTTGATCGCATGGCGTAGCTCCTTCAAGACAATCAACACCTCCAGGAGGAGCTCCGTCTGTACGACATCGACCTACGAGAGGTATAATGCGACATAGCAAAACAATTTATATCTCATCAAACCGAGTAGCTGGTCGATGAAAATTCCCAGATGACCAAAGAGTTGCGTCGCACGCAGTCCAAGATTGAGCAACTTGAACTCGCGCGACTCCAAGACTTGGAAGGTCTGAAGGGTGAAAATATCCGCCTGCTCGCCATGGTCGACCAACTCAACCATGCATCGCAACTCCCACGCGATACTGACCAGGCGCAAGTCGAGTCCTATGAGGCACAAATCCAAGAGGTAAGACCAGTCCATACAAAAAACATGGATTTGATCGCATGGCGTAGCTCCTTCAAGACAATCAACACCTCCAGGAGGAGCTCCGTCTGTACGACATCGACCTACGAGAGGTATAATGCGACATAGCAAAACAATTTATATCTCATCAAACCGAGTAGCTGGTCGATGAAAATTCCCAGATGACCAAAGAGTTGCGTCGCACGCAGTCCAAGATTGAGCAACTTGAACTCGCGCGACTCCAAGACTTGGAAGGTCTGAAGGGTGAAAATATCCGCCTGCTCGCCATGGTCGACCAACTCAACCATGCATCGCAACTCCCACGCGATACTGACCAGGCGCAAGTCGAGTCCTATGAGGCACAAATCCAAGAGGTAAGACCAGTCCATACAAAAAACATGGATTTGATCGCATGGCGTAGCTCCTTCAAGACAATCAACACCTCCAGGAGTAGCTCCGTCTGTACGACATCGACCTACGAGAGGTATAATGCGACATAGCAAAACAATTTATATCTCATCAAACCGAGTAGCTGGTCGATGAAAATTCCCAGATGACCAAAGAGTTGCGTCGCACGCAGTCCAAGATTGAGCAACTTGAACTCGCGCGACTCCAAGACTTGGAAGGTCTGAAGGGTGAAAATATCCGCCTGCTCGCCATGGTCGACCAACTCAACCATGCATCGCAACTCCCACGCGATACTGACCAGGCGCAAGTCGAGTCCTATGAGGCACAAATCCAAGAGGTAAGACCAGTCCATACAAAAAACATGGATTTGATCGCATGGCGTAGCTCCTTCAAGACAATCAACACCTCCAGGAGGGGCTCCGTCTGTACGACATCGACCTACGAGAGGTATAATGCGACATAGCAAAACAATTTATATCTCATCAAACCGAGTAGCTGGTCGATGAAAATTCCCAGATGACCAAAGAGTTGCGTCGCACGCAGTCCAAGATTGAGCAACTTGAACTCGCGCGACTCCAAGACTTGGAAGGTCTGAAGGGTGAAAATATCCGCCTGCTCGCCATGGTCGACCAACTCAACCATGCATCGCAACTCCCACGCGATACTGACCAGGCGCAAGTCGAGTCCTATGAGGCACAAATCCAAGAGGTAAGACCAGTCCATACAAAAAACATGGATTTGATCGCATGGCGTAGCTCCTTCAAGACAATCAACACCTCCAGGAGGAGCTCCGTCTGTACGACATCGACCTACGAGAGGTATAATGCGACATAGCAAAACAATTTATATCTCATCAAACCGAGTAGCTGGTCGATGAAAATTCCCAGATGACCAAAGAGTTGCGTCGCACGCAGTCCAAGATTGAGCAACTTGAACTCGCGCGACTCCAAGACTTGGAAGGTCTGAAGGGTGAAAATATCCGCCTGCTCGCCATGGTCGACCAACTCAACCATGCATCGCAACTCCCACGCGATACTGACCAGGCGCAAGTCGAGTCCTATGAGGCACAAATCCAAGAGGTAAGACCAGTCCATACAAAAAACATGGATTTGATCGCATGGCGTAGCTCCTTCAAGACTATCTGAGTTGCGATGCATGGTTGAGTTGGTCGACCATGGCGAGCAGGCGGATATTTTCACCCTTCAGACCTTCCAAGTCTTGGAGTCGCGCGAGTTCAAGTTGCTCAATCTTGGACTGCGTGCGACGCAACTCTTTGGTCACCTGGGAATTTTCATCGACCAGCTACTCGGTTTGATGAGATATAAATTGTTTTGCTATGTCGCATTATACCTCTCGTAGGTCGATGTCGTACAGACGGAGCTCCTCCTGGAGGTGTTGATTGTCTTGAAGGAGCTACGCCATGCGATCAAATCCATGTTTTTTGTATGGACTGGTCTTACCTCTTGATTTGTGCCTCATAGGACTCGACTTGCGCCTGGTCAGTATCGCGTGGGAGTTGCGATGCATGGTTGAGTTGGTCGACCATGGCGAGCAGGCGGATATTTTCACCCTTCAGACCTTCCAAGTCTTGGAGTCGCGCGAGTTCAAGTTGCTCAATCTTGGACTGCGTGCGACGCAACTCTTTGGTCACCTGGGAATTTTCATCGACCAGCTACTCGGTTTGATGAGATATAAATTGTTTTGCTATGTCGCATTATACCTCTCGTAGGTCGATGTCGTACAGACGGAGCTCCTCCTGGAGGTGTTGATTGTCTTGAAGGAGCTACGCCATGCGATCAAATCCATGTTTTTTGTATGGACTGGTCTTACCTCTTGGATTTGTGCCTCATAGGACTCGACTTGCGCCTGGTCAGTATCGCGTGGGAGTTGCGATGCATGGTTGAGTTGGTCGACCATGGCGAGCAGGCGGATATTTTCACCCTTCAGACCTTCCAAGTCTTGGAGTCGCGCGAGTTCAAGTTGCTCAATCTTGGACTGCGTGCGACGCAACTCTTTGGTCATCTGGGAATTTTCATCGACCAGCTACTCGGTTTGATGAGATATAAATTGTTTTGCTATGTCGCATTATACCTCTCGTAGGTCGATGTCGTACAGACGGAGCTCCTCCTGGAGGTGTTGATTGTCTTGAAGGAGCTACGCCATGCGATCAAATCCATGTTTTTTGTATGGACTGGTCTTACCTCTTGGATTTGTGCCTCATAGGACTCGACTTGCGCCTGGTCAGTATCGCGTGGGAGTTGCGATGCATGGTTGAGTTGGTCGACCATGGCGAGCAGGCGGATATTTTCACCCTTCAGACCTTCCAAGTCTTGGAGTCGCGCGAGTTCAAGTTGCTCAATCTTGGACTGCGTGCGACGCAACTCTTTGGTCATCTGGGAATTTTCATCGACCAGCTACTCGGTTTGATGAGATATAAATTGTTTTGCTATGTCGCATTATACCTCTCGTAGGTCGATGTCGTACAGACGGAGCTCCTCCTGGAGGTGTTGATTGTCTTGAAGGAGCTACGCCATGCGATCAAATCCATGTTTTTTGTATGGACTGGTCTTACCTCTTGGATTTGTGCCTCATAGGACTCGACTTGCGCCTGGTCAGTATCGCGTGGGAGTTGCGATGCATGGTTGAGTTGGTCGACCATGGCGAGCAGGCGGATATTTTCACCCTTCAGACCTTCCAAGTCTTGGAGTCGCGCGAGTTCAAGTTGCTCAATCTTGGACTGCGTGCGACGCAACTCTTTGGTCATCTGGGAATTTTCATCGACCAGCTACTCGGTTTGATGAGATATAAATTGTTTTGCTATGTCGCATTATACCTCTCGTAGGTCGATGTCGTACAGACGGAGCTCCTCCTGGAGGTGTTGATTGTCTTGAAGGAGCTACGCCATGCGATCAAATCCATGTTTTTTGTATGGACTGGTCTTACCTCTTGGATTTGTGCCTCATAGGACTCGACTTGCGCCTGGTCAGTATCGCGTGGGAGTTGCGATGCATGGTTGAGTTGGTCGACCATGGCGAGCAGGCGGATATTTTCACCCTTCAGACCTTCCAAGTCTTGGAGTCGCGCGAGTTCAAGTTGCTCAATCTTGGACTGCGTGCGACGCAACTCTTTGGTCATCTGGGAATTTTCATCGACCAGCTACTCGGTTTGATGAGATATAAATTGTTTTGCTATGTCGCATTATACCTCTCGTAGGTCGATGTCGTACAGACGGAGCTCCTCCTGGAGGTGTTGATTGTCTTGAAGGAGCTACGCCATGCGATCAAATCCATGTTTTTTGTATGGACTGGTCTTACCTCTTGGATTTGTGCCTCATAGGACTCGACTTGCGCCTGGTCAGTATCGCGTGGGAGTTGCGATGCATGGTTGAGTTGGTCGACCATGGCGAGCAGGCGGATATTTTCACCCTTCAGACCTTCCAAGTCTTGGAGTCGCGCGAGTTCAAGTTGCTCAATCTTGGACTGCGTGCGACGCAACTCTTTGGTCATCTGGAATTTTCATCGACCAGCTACTCGGTTTGATGAGATATAAATTGTTTTGCTATGTCGCATTATACCTCTCGTAGGTCGATGTCGTACAGACGGAGCTCCTCCTGGAGGTGTTGATTGTCTTGAAGGAGCTACGCCATGCGATCAAATCCATGTTTTTTGTATGGACTGGTCTTACCTCTTGGATTTGTGCCTCATAGGACTCGACTTGCGCCTGGTCAGTATCGCGTGGGAGTTGCGATGCATGGTTGAGTTGGTCGACCATGGCGAGCAGGCGGATATTTTCACCCTTCAGACCTTCCAAGTCTTGGAGTCGCGCGAGTTCAAGTTGCTCAATCTTGGACTGCGTGCGACGCAACTCTTTGGTCATCTGGGAATTTTCATCGACCAGCTACTCGGTTTGATGAGATATAAATTGTTTTGCTATGTCGCATTATACCTCTCGTAGGTCGATGTCGTACAGACGGAGCTCCTCCTGGAGGTGTTGATTGTCTTGAAGGAGCTACGCCATGCGATCAAATCCATGTTTTTTGTATGGACTGGTCTTACCTCTTGGATTTGTGCCTCATAGGACTCGACTTGCGCCTGGTCAGTATCGCGTGGGAGTTGCGATGCATGGTTGAGTTGGTCGACCATGGCGAGCAGGCGGATATTTTCACCCTTCAGACCTTCCAAGTCTTGGAGTCGCGCGAGTTCAAGTTGCTCAATCTTGGACTGCGTGCGACGCAACTCTTTGGTCATCTGGGAATTTTCATCGACCAGCTACTCGGTTTGATGAGATATAAATTGTTTTGCTATGTCGCATTATACCTCTCGTAGGTCGATGTCGTACAGACGGAGCTCCTCCTGGAGGTGTTGATTGTCTTGAAGGAGCTACGCCATGCGATCAAATCCATGTTTTTTGTATGGACTGGTCTTACCTCTTGGATTTGTGCCTCATAGGACTCGACTTGCGCCTGGTCAGTATCGCGTGGGAGTTGCGATGCATGGTTGAGTTGGTCGACCATGGCGAGCAGGCGGATATTTTCACCCTTCAGACCTTCCAAGTCTTGGAGTCGCGCGAGTTCAAGTTGCTCAATCTTGGACTGCGTGCGACGCAACTCTTTGGTCATCTGGGAATTTTCATCGACCAGCTACTCGGTTTGATGAGATATAAATTGTTTTGCTATGTCGCATTATACCTCTCGTAGGTCGATGTCGTACAGACGGAGCTCCTCCTGGAGGTGTTGATTGTCTTGAAGGAGCTACGCCATGCGATCAAATCCATGTTTTTTGTATGGACTGGTCTTACCTCTTGGATTTGTGCCTCATAGGACTCGACTTGCGCCTGGTCAGTATCGCGTGGGAGTTGCGATGCATGGTTGAGTTGGTCGACCATGGCGAGCAGGCGGATATTTTCACCCTTCAGACCTTCCAAGTCTTGGAGTCGCGCGAGTTCAAGTTGCTCAATCTTGGACTGCGTGCGACGCAACTCTTTGGTCATCTGGGAATTTTCATCGACCAGCTACTCGGTTTGATGAGATATAAATTGTTTTGCTATGTCGCATTATACCTCTCGTAGGTCGATGTCGTACAGACGGAGCTCCTCCTGGAGGTGTTGATTGTCTTGAAGGAGCTACGCCATGCGATCAAATCCATGTTTTTTGTATGGACTGGTCTTACCTCTTGGATTTGTGCCTCATAGGACTCGACTTGCGCCTGGTCAGTATCGCGTGGGAGTTGCGATGCATGGTTGAGTTGGTCGACCATGGCGAGCAGGCGGATATTTTCACCCTTCAGACCTTCCAAGTCTTGGAGTCGCGCGAGTTCAAGTTGCTCAATCTTGGACTGCGTGCGACGCAACTCTTTGGTCATCTGGGAATTTTCATCGACCAGCTACTCGGTTTGATGAGATATAAATTGTTTTGCTATGTCGCATTATACCTCTCGTAGGTCGATGTCGTACAGACGGAGCTCCTCCTGGAGGTGTTGATTGTCTTGAAGGAGCTACGCCATGCGATCAAATCCATGTTTTTTGTATGGACTGGTCTTACCTCTTGGATTTGTGCCTCATAGGACTCGACTTGCGCCTGGTCAGTATCGCGTGGGAGTTGCGATGCATGGTTGAGTTGGTCGACCATGGCGAGCAGGCGGATATTTTCACCCTTCAGACCTTCCAAGTCTTGGAGTCGCGCGAGTTCAAGTTGCTCAATCTTGGACTGCGTGCGACGCAACTCTTTGGTCATCTGGGAATTTTCATCGACCAGCTACTCGGTTTGATGAGATATAAATTGTTTTGCTATGTCGCATTATACCTCTCGTAGGTCGATGTCGTACAGACGGAGCTCCTCCTGGAGGTGTTGATTGTCTTGAAGGAGCTACGCCATGCGATCAAATCCATGTTTTTTGTATGGACTGGTCTTACCTCTTGGATTTGTGCCTCATAGGACTCGACTTGCGCCTGGTCAGTATCGCGTGGGAGTTGCGATGCATGGTTGAGTTGGTCGACCATGGCGAGCAGGCGGATATTTTCACCCTTCAGACCTTCCAAGTCTTGGAGTCGCGCGAGTTCAAGTTGCTCAATCTTGGACTGCGTGCGACGCAACTCTTTGGTCATCTGGGAATTTTCATCGACCAGCTACTCGGTTTGATGAGATATAAATTGTTTTGCTATGTCGCATTATACCTCTCGTAGGTCGATGTCGTACAGACGGAGCTCCTCCTGGAGGTGTTGATTGTCTTGAAGGAGCTACGCCATGCGATCAAATCCATGTTTTTTGTATGGACTGGTCTTACCTCTTGGATTTGTGCCTCATAGGACTCGACTTGCGCCTGGTCAGTATCGCGTGGGAGTTGCGATGCATGGTTGAGTTGGTCGACCATGGCGAGCAGGCGGATATTTTCACCCTTCAGACCTTCCAAGTCTTGGAGTCGCGCGAGTTCAAGTTGCTCAATCTTGGACTGCGTGCGACGCAACTCTTTGGTCATCTGGGAATTTTCATCGACCAGCTACTCGGTTTGATGAGATATAAATTGTTTTGCTATGTCGCATTATACCTCTCGTAGGTCGATGTCGTACAGACGGAGCTCCTCCTGGAGGTGTTGATTGTCTTGAAGGAGCTACGCCATGCGATCAAATCCATGTTTTTTGTATGGACTGGTCTTACCTCTTGGATTTGTGCCTCATAGGACTCGACTTGCGCCTGGTCAGTATCGCGTGGGAGTTGCGATGCATGGTTGAGTTGGTCGACCATGGCGAGCAGGCGGATATTTTCACCCTTCAGACCTTCCAAGTCTTGGAGTCGCGCGAGTTCAAGTTGCTCAATCTTGGACTGCGTGCGACGCAACTCTTTGGTCATCTGGGAATTTTCATCGACCAGCTACTCGGTTCATACAAAAAACATGGATTTGATCGCATGGCGTAGCTCCTTCAAGACAATCAACACCTCCAGGAGGAGCTCCGTCTGTACGACATCGACCTACGAGAGGTATAATGCGACATAGCAAAACAATTTATATCTCATCAAACCGAGTAGCTGGTCGATGAAAATTCCCAGATGACCAAAGAGTTGCGTCGCACGCAGTCCAAGATTGAGCAACTTGAACTCGCGCGACTCCAAGACTTGGAAGGTCTGAAGGGTGAAAATATCCGCCTGCTCGCCATGGTCGACCAACTCAACCATGCATCGCAACTCCCACGCGATACTGACCAGGCGCAAGTCGAGTCCTATGAGGCACAAATCCAAGAGGTAAGACCAGTCCATACAAAAAACATGGATTTGATCGCATGGCGTAGCTCCTTCAAGACAATCAACACCTCCAGGAGGAGCTCCGTCTGTACGACATCGACCTACGAGAGGTATAATGCGACATAGCAAAACAATTTATATCTCATCAAACCGAGTAGCTGGTCGATGAAAATTCCCAGATGACCAAAGAGTTGCGTCGCACGCAGTCCAAGATTGAGCAACTTGAACTCGCGCGACTCCAAGACTTGGAAGGTCTGAAGGGTGAAAATATCCGCCTGCTCGCCATGGTCGACCAACTCAACCATGCATCGCAACTCCCACGCGATACTGACCAGGCGCAAGTCGAGTCCTATGAGGCACAAATCCAAGAGGTAAGACCAGTCCATACAAAAAACATGGATTTGATCGCATGGCGTAGCTCCTTCAAGACAATCAACACCTCCAGGAGGAGCTCCGTCTGTACGACATCGACCTACGAGAGGTATAATGCGACATAGCAAAACAATTTATATCTCATCAAACCGAGTAGCTGGTCGATGAAAATTCCCAGATGACCAAAGAGTTGCGTCGCACGCAGTCCAAGATTGAGCAACTTGAACTCGCGCGACTCCAAGACTTGGAAGGTCTGAAGGGTGAAAATATCCGCCTGCTCGCCATGGTCGACCAACTCAACCATGCATCGCAACTCCCACGCGATACTGACCAGGCGCAAGTCGAGTCCTATGAGGCACAAATCCAAGAGGTAAGACCAGTCCATACAAAAAACATGGATTTGATCGCATGGCGTAGCTCCTTCAAGACAATCAACACCTCCAGGAGGAGCTCCGTCTGTACGACATCGACCTACGAGAGGTATAATGCGACATAGCAAAACAATTTATATCTCATCAAACCGAGTAGCTGGTCGATGAAAATTCCCAGATGACCAAAGAGTTGCGTCGCACGCAGTCCAAGATTGAGCAACTTGAACTCGCGCGACTCCAAGACTTGGAAGGTCTGAAGGGTGAAAATATCCGCCTGCTCGCCATGGTCGACCAACTCAACCATGCATCGCAACTCCCACGCGATACTGACCAGGCGCAAGTCGAGTCCTATGAGGCACAAATCCAAGAGGTAAGACCAGTCCATACAAAAAACATGGATTTGATCGCATGGCGTAGCTCCTTCAAGACAATCAACACCTCCAGGAGGAGCTCCGTCTGTACGACATCGACCTACGAGAGGTATAATGCGACATAGCAAAACAATTTATATCTCATCAAACCGAGTAGCTGGTCGATGAAAATTCCCAGATGACCAAAGAGTTGCGTCGCACGCAGTCCAAGATTGAGCAACTTGAACTCGCGCGACTCCAAGACTTGGAAGGTCTGAAGGGTGAAAATATCCGCCTGCTCGCCATGGTCGACCAACTCAACCATGCATCGCAACTCCCACGCGATACTGACCAGGCGCAAGTCGAGTCCTATGAGGCACAAATCCAAGAGGTAAGACCAGTCCATACAAAAAACATGGATTTGATCGCATGGCGTAGCTCCTTCAAGACAATCAACACCTCCAGGAGGAGCTCCGTCTGTACGACATCGACCTACGAGAGGTATAATGCGACATAGCAAAACAATTTATATCTCATCAAACCGAGTAGCTGGTCGATGAAAATTCCCAGATGACCAAAGAGTTGCGTCGCACGCAGTCCAAGATTGAGCAACTTGAACTCGCGCGACTCCAAGACTTGGAAGGTCTGAAGGGTGAAAATATCCGCCTGCTCGCCATGGTCGACCAACTCAACCATGCATCGCAACTCCCACGCGATACTGACCAGGCGCAAGTCGAGTCCTATGAGGCACAAATCCAAGAGGTAAGACCAGTCCATACAAAAAACATGGATTTGATCGCATGGCGTAGCTCCTTCAAGACAATCAACACCTCCAGGAGGAGCTCCGTCTGTACGACATCGACCTACGAGAGGTATAATGCGACATAGCAAAACAATTTATATCTCATCAAACCGAGTAGCTGGTCGATGAAAATTCCCAGATGACCAAAGAGTTGCGTCGCACGCAGTCCAAGATTGAGCAACTTGAACTCGCGCGACTCCAAGACTTGGAAGGTCTGAAGGGTGAAAATATCCGCCTGCTCGCCATGGTCGACCAACTCAACCATGCATCGCAACTCCCACGCGATACTGACCAGGCGCAAGTCGAGTCCTATGAGGCACAAATCCAAGAGGTAAGACCAGTCCATACAAAAAACATGGATTTGATCGCATGGCGTAGCTCCTTCAAGACAATCAACACCTCCAGGAGGAGCTCCGTCTGTACGACATCGACCTACGAGAGGTATAATGCGACATAGCAAAACAATTTATATCTCATCAAACCGAGTAGCTGGTCGATGAAAATTCCCAGATGACCAAAGAGTTGCGTCGCACGCAGTCCAAGATTGAGCAACTTGAACTCGCGCGACTCCAAGACTTGGAAGGTCTGAAGGGTGAAAATATCCGCCTGCTCGCCATGGTCGACCAACTCAACCATGCATCGCAACTCCCACGCGATACTGACCAGGCGCAAGTCGAGTCCTATGAGGCACAAATCCAAGAGGTAAGACCAGTCCATACAAAAAACATGGATTTGATCGCATGGCGTAGCTCCTTCAAGACAATCAACACCTCCAGGAGGAGCTCCGTCTGTACGACATCGACCTACGAGAGGTATAATGCGACATAGCAAAACAATTTATATCTCATCAAACCGAGTAGCTGGTCGATGAAAATTCCCAGATGACCAAAGAGTTGCGTCGCACGCAGTCCAAGATTGAGCAACTTGAACTCGCGCGACTCCAAGACTTGGAAGGTCTGAAGGGTGAAAATATCCGCCTGCTCGCCATGGTCGACCAACTCAACCATGCATCGCAACTCCCACGCGATACTGACCAGGCGCAAGTCGAGTCCTATGAGGCACAAATCCAAGAGGTAAGACCAGTCCATACAAAAAACATGGATTTGATCGCATGGCGTAGCTCCTTCAAGACAATCAACACCTCCAGGAGGAGCTCCGTCTGTACGACATCGACCTACGAGAGGTATAATGCGACATAGCAAAACAATTTATATCTCATCAAACCGAGTAGCTGGTCGATGAAAATTCCCAGATGACCAAAGAGTTGCGTCGCACGCAGTCCAAGATTGAGCAACTTGAACTCGCGCGACTCCAAGACTTGGAAGGTCTGAAGGGTGAAAATATCCGCCTGCTCGCCATGGTCGACCAACTCAACCATGCATCGCAACTCCCACGCGATACTGACCAGGCGCAAGTCGAGTCCTATGAGGCACAAATCCAAGAGGTAAGACCAGTCCATACAAAAAACATGGATTTGATCGCATGGCGTAGCTCCTTCAAGACAATCAACACCTCCAGGAGGAGCTCCGTCTGTACGACATCGACCTACGAGAGGTATAATGCGACATAGCAAAACAATTTATATCTCATCAAACCGAGTAGCTGGTCGATGAAAATTCCCAGATGACCAAAGAGTTGCGTCGCACGCAGTCCAAGATTGAGCAACTTGAACTCGCGCGACTCCAAGACTTGGAAGGTCTGAAGGGTGAAAATATCCGCCTGCTCGCCATGGTCGACCAACTCAACCATGCATCGCAACTCCCACGCGATACTGACCAGGCGCAAGTCGAGTCCTATGAGGCACAAATCCAAGAGGTAAGACCAGTCCATACAAAAAACATGGATTTGATCGCATGGCGTAGCTCCTTCAAGACAATCAACACCTCCAGGAGGAGCTCCGTCTGTACGACATCGACCTACGAGAGGTATAATGCGACATAGCAAAACAATTTATATCTCATCAAACCGAGTAGCTGGTCGATGAAAATTCCCAGATGACCAAAGAGTTGCGTCGCACGCAGTCCAAGATTGAGCAACTTGAACTCGCGCGACTCCAAGACTTGGAAGGTCTGAAGGGTGAAAATATCCGCCTGCTCGCCATGGTCGACCAACTCAACCATGCATCGCAACTCCCACGCGATACTGACCAGGCGCAAGTCGAGTCCTATGAGGCACAAATCCAAGAGGTAAGACCAGTCCATACAAAAAACATGGATTTGATCGCATGGCGTAGCTCCTTCAAGACAATCAACACCTCCAGGAGGAGCTCCGTCTGTACGACATCGACCTACGAGAGGTATAATGCGACATAGCAAAACAATTTATATCTCATCAAACCGAGTAGCTGGTCGATGAAAATTCCCAGATGACCAAAGAGTTGCGTCGCACGCAGTCCAAGATTGAGCAACTTGAACTCGCGCGACTCCAAGACTTGGAAGGTCTGAAGGGTGAAAATATCCGCCTGCTCGCCATGGTCGACCAACTCAACCATGCATCGCAACTCCCACGCGATACTGACCAGGCGCAAGTCGAGTCCTATGAGGCACAAATCCAAGAGGTAAGACCAGTCCATACAAAAAACATGGATTTGATCGCATGGCGTAGCTCCTTCAAGACAATCAACACCTCCAGGAGGAGCTCCGTCTGTACGACATCGACCTACGAGAGGTATAATGCGACATAGCAAAACAATTTATATCTCATCAAACCGAGTAGCTGGTCGATGAAAATTCCCAGATGACCAAAGAGTTGCGTCGCACGCAGTCCAAGATTGAGCAACTTGAACTCGCGCGACTCCAAGACTTGGAAGGTCTGAAGGGTGAAAATATCCGCCTGCTCGCCATGGTCGACCAACTCAACCATGCATCGCAACTCCCACGCGATACTGACCAGGCGCAAGTCGAGTCCTATGAGGCACAAATCCAAGAGGTAAGACCAGTCCATACAAAAAACATGGATTTGATCGCATGGCGTAGCTCCTTCAAGACAATCAACACCTCCAGGAGGAGCTCCGTCTGTACGACATCGACCTACGAGAGGTATAATGCGACATAGCAAAACAATTTATATCTCATCAAACCGAGTAGCTGGTCGATGAAAATTCCCAGATGACCAAAGAGTTGCGTCGCACGCAGTCCAAGATTGAGCAACTTGAACTCGCGCGACTCCAAGACTTGGAAGGTCTGAAGGGTGAAAATATCCGCCTGCTCGCCATGGTCGACCAACTCAACCATGCATCGCAACTCCCACGCGATACTGACCAGGCGCAAGTCGAGTCCTATGAGGCACAAATCCAAGAGGTAAGACCAGTCCATACAAAAAACATGGATTTGATCGCATGGCGTAGCTCCTTCAAGACAATCAACACCTCCAGGAGGAGCTCCGTCTGTACGACATCGACCTACGAGAGGTATAATGCGACATAGCAAAACAATTTATATCTCATCAAACCGAGTAGCTGGTCGATGAAAATTCCCAGATGACCAAAGAGTTGCGTCGCACGCAGTCCAAGATTGAGCAACTTGAACTCGCGCGACTCCAAGACTTGGAAGGTCTGAAGGGTGAAAATATCCGCCTGCTCGCCATGGTCGACCAACTCAACCATGCATCGCAACTCCCACGCGATACTGACCAGGCGCAAGTCGAGTCCTATGAGGCACAAATCCAAGAGGTAAGACCAGTCCATACAAAAAACATGGATTTGATCGCATGGCGTAGCTCCTTCAAGACAATCAACACCTCCAGGAGGAGCTCCGTCTGTACGACATCGACCTACGAGAGGTATAATGCGACATAGCAAAACAATTTATATCTCATCAAACCGAGTAGCTGGTCGATGAAAATTCCCAGATGACCAAAGAGTTGCGTCGCACGCAGTCCAAGATTGAGCAACTTGAACTCGCGCGACTCCAAGACTTGGAAGGTCTGAAGGGTGAAAATATCCGCCTGCTCGCCATGGTCGACCAACTCAACCATGCATCGCAACTCCCACGCGATACTGACCAGGCGCAAGTCGAGTCCTATGAGGCACAAATCCAAGAGGTAAGACCAGTCCATACAAAAAACATGGATTTGATCGCATGGCGTAGCTCCTTCAAGACAATCAACACCTCCAGGAGGAGCTCCGTCTGTACGACATCGACCTACGAGAGGTATAATGCGACATAGCAAAACAATTTATATCTCATCAAACCGAGTAGCTGGTCGATGAAAATTCCCAGATGACCAAAGAGTTGCGTCGCACGCAGTCCAAGATTGAGCAACTTGAACTCGCGCGACTCCAAGACTTGGAAGGTCTGAAGGGTGAAAATATCCGCCTGCTCGCCATGGTCGACCAACTCAACCATGCATCGCAACTCCCACGCGATACTGACCAGGCGCAAGTCGAGTCCTATGAGGCACAAATCCAAGAGGTAAGACCAGTCCATACAAAAAACATGGATTTGATCGCATGGCGTAGCTCCTTCAAGACAATCAACACCTCCAGGAGGAGCTCCGTCTGTACGACATCGACCTACGAGAGGTATAATGCGACATAGCAAAACAATTTATATCTCATCAAACCGAGTAGCTGGTCGATGAAAATTCCCAGATGACCAAAGAGTTGCGTCGCACGCAGTCCAAGATTGAGCAACTTGAACTCGCGCGACTCCAAGACTTGGAAGGTCTGAAGGGTGAAAATATCCGCCTGCTCGCCATGGTCGACCAACTCAACCATGCATCGCAACTCCCACGCGATACTGACCAGGCGCAAGTCGAGTCCTATGAGGCACAAATCCAAGAGGTAAGACCAGTCCATACAAAAAACATGGATTTGATCGCATGGCGTAGCTCCTTCAAGACAATCAACACCTCCAGGAGGAGCTCCGTCTGTACGACATCGACCTACGAGAGGTATAATGCGACATAGCAAAACAATTTATATCTCATCAAACCGAGTAGCTGGTCGATGAAAATTCCCAGATGACCAAAGAGTTGCGTCGCACGCAGTCCAAGATTGAGCAACTTGAACTCGCGCGACTCCAAGACTTGGAAGGTCTGAAGGGTGAAAATATCCGCCTGCTCGCCATGGTCGACCAACTCAACCATGCATCGCAACTCCCACGCGATACTGACCAGGCGCAAGTCGAGTCCTATGAGGCACAAATCCAAGAGGTAAGACCAGTCCATACAAAAAACATGGATTTGATCGCATGGCGTAGCTCCTTCAAGACAATCAACACCTCCAGGAGGAGCTCCGTCTGTACGACATCGACCTACGAGAGGTATAATGCGACATAGCAAAACAATTTATATCTCATCAAACCGAGTAGCTGGTCGATGAAAATTCCCAGATGACCAAAGAGTTGCGTCGCACGCAGTCCAAGATTGAGCAACTTGAACTCGCGCGACTCCAAGACTTGGAAGGTCTGAAGGGTGAAAATATCCGCCTGCTCGCCATGGTCGACCAACTCAACCATGCATCGCAACTCCCACGCGATACTGACCAGGCGCAAGTCGAGTCCTATGAGGCACAAATCCAAGAGGTAAGACCAGTCCATACAAAAAACATGGATTTGATCGCATGGCGTAGCTCCTTCAAGACAATCAACACCTCCAGGAGGAGCTCCGTCTGTACGACATCGACCTACGAGAGGTATAATGCGACATAGCAAAACAATTTATATCTCATCAAACCGAGTAGCTGGTCGATGAAAATTCCCAGATGACCAAAGAGTTGCGTCGCACGCAGTCCAAGATTGAGCAACTTGAACTCGCGCGACTCCAAGACTTGGAAGGTCTGAAGGGTGAAAATATCCGCCTGCTCGCCATGGTCGACCAACTCAACCATGCATCGCAACTCCCACGCGATACTGACCAGGCGCAAGTCGAGTCCTATGAGGCACAAATCCAAGAGGTAAGACCAGTCCATACAAAAAACATGGATTTGATCGCATGGCGTAGCTCCTTCAAGACAATCAACACCTCCAGGAGGAGCTCCGTCTGTACGACATCGACCTACGAGAGGTATAATGCGACATAGCAAAACAATTTATATCTCATCAAACCGAGTAGCTGGTCGATGAAAATTCCCAGATGACCAAAGAGTTGCGTCGCACGCAGTCCAAGATTGAGCAACTTGAACTCGCGCGACTCCAAGACTTGGAAGGTCTGAAGGGTGAAAATATCCGCCTGCTCGCCATGGTCGACCAACTCAACCATGCATCGCAACTCCCACGCGATACTGACCAGGCGCAAGTCGAGTCCTATGAGGCACAAATCCAAGAGGTAAGACCAGTCCATACAAAAAACATGGATTTGATCGCATGGCGTAGCTCCTTCAAGACAATCAACACCTCCAGGAGGAGCTCCGTCTGTACGACATCGACCTACGAGAGGTATAATGCGACATAGCAAAACAATTTATATCTCATCAAACCGAGTAGCTGGTCGATGAAAATTCCCAGATGACCAAAGAGTTGCGTCGCACGCAGTCCAAGATTGAGCAACTTGAACTCGCGCGACTCCAAGACTTGGAAGGTCTGAAGGGTGAAAATATCCGCCTGCTCGCCATGGTCGACCAACTCAACCATGCATCGCAACTCCCACGCGATACTGACCAGGCGCAAGTCGAGTCCTATGAGGCACAAATCCAAGAGGTAAGACCAGTCCATACAAAAAACATGGATTTGATCGCATGGCGTAGCTCCTTCAAGACAATCAACACCTCCAGGAGGAGCTCCGTCTGTACGACATCGACCTACGAGAGGTATAATGCGACATAGCAAAACAATTTATATCTCATCAAACCGAGTAGCTGGTCGATGAAAATTCCCAGATGACCAAAGAGTTGCGTCGCACGCAGTCCAAGATTGAGCAACTTGAACTCGCGCGACTCCAAGACTTGGAAGGTCTGAAGGGTGAAAATATCCGCCTGCTCGCCATGGTCGACCAACTCAACCATGCATCGCAACTCCCACGCGATACTGACCAGGCGCAAGTCGAGTCCTATGAGGCACAAATCCAAGAGGTAAGACCAGTCCATACAAAAAACATGGATTTGATCGCATGGCGTAGCTCCTTCAAGACAATCAACACCTCCAGGAGGAGCTCCGTCTGTACGACATCGACCTACGAGAGGTATAATGCGACATAGCAAAACAATTTATATCTCATCAAACCGAGTAGCTGGTCGATGAAAATTCCCAGATGACCAAAGAGTTGCGTCGCACGCAGTCCAAGATTGAGCAACTTGAACTCGCGCGACTCCAAGACTTGGAAGGTCTGAAGGGTGAAAATATCCGCCTGCTCGCCATGGTCGACCAACTCAACCATGCATCGCAACTCCCACGCGATACTGACCAGGCGCAAGTCGAGTCCTATGAGGCACAAATCCAAGAGGTAAGACCAGTCCATACAAAAAACATGGATTTGATCGCATGGCGTAGCTCCTTCAAGACAATCAACACCTCCAGGAGGAGCTCCGTCTGTACGACATCGACCTACGAGAGGTATAATGCGACATAGCAAAACAATTTATATCTCATCAAACCGAGTAGCTGGTCGATGAAAATTCCCAGATGACCAAAGAGTTGCGTCGCACGCAGTCCAAGATTGAGCAACTTGAACTCGCGCGACTCCAAGACTTGGAAGGTCTGAAGGGTGAAAATATCCGCCTGCTCGCCATGGTCGACCAACTCAACCATGCATCGCAACTCCCACGCGATACTGACCAGGCGCAAGTCGAGTCCTATGAGGCACAAATCCAAGAGGTAAGACCAGTCCATACAAAAAACATGGATTTGATCGCATGGCGTAGCTCCTTCAAGACAATCAACACCTCCAGGAGGAGCTCCGTCTGTACGACATCGACCTACGAGAGGTATAATGCGACATAGCAAAACAATTTATATCTCATCAAACCGAGTAGCTGGTCGATGAAAATTCCCAGATGACCAAAGAGTTGCGTCGCACGCAGTCCAAGATTGAGCAACTTGAACTCGCGCGACTCCAAGACTTGGAAGGTCTGAAGGGTGAAAATATCCGCCTGCTCGCCATGGTCGACCAACTCAACCATGCATCGCAACTCCCACGCGATACTGACCAGGCGCAAGTCGAGTCCTATGAGGCACAAATCCAAGAGGTAAGACCAGTCCATACAAAAAACATGGATTTGATCGCATGGCGTAGCTCCTTCAAGACAATCAACACCTCCAGGAGGAGCTCCGTCTGTACGACATCGACCTACGAGAGGTATAATGCGACATAGCAAAACAATTTATATCTCATCAAACCGAGTAGCTGGTCGATGAAAATTCCCAGATGACCAAAGAGTTGCGTCGCACGCAGTCCAAGATTGAGCAACTTGAACTCGCGCGACTCCAAGACTTGGAAGGTCTGAAGGGTGAAAATATCCGCCTGCTCGCCATGGTCGACCAACTCAACCATGCATCGCAACTCCCACGCGATACTGACCAGGCGCAAGTCGAGTCCTATGAGGCACAAATCCAAGAGGTAAGACCAGTCCATACAAAAAACATGGATTTGATCGCATGGCGTAGCTCCTTCAAGACAATCAACACCTCCAGGAGGAGCTCCGTCTGTACGACATCGACCTACGAGAGGTATAATGCGACATAGCAAAACAATTTATATCTCATCAAACCGAGTAGCTGGTCGATGAAAATTCCCAGATGACCAAAGAGTTGCGTCGCACGCAGTCCAAGATTGAGCAACTTGAACTCGCGCGACTCCAAGACTTGGAAGGTCTGAAGGGTGAAAATATCCGCCTGCTCGCCATGGTCGACCAACTCAACCATGCATCGCAACTCCCACGCGATACTGACCAGGCGCAAGTCGAGTCCTATGAGGCACAAATCCAAGAGGTAAGACCAGTCCATACAAAAAACATGGATTTGATCGCATGGCGTAGCTCCTTCAAGACAATCAACACCTCCAGGAGGAGCTCCGTCTGTACGACATCGACCTACGAGAGGTATAATGCGACATAGCAAAACAATTTATATCTCATCAAACCGAGTAGCTGGTCGATGAAAATTCCCAGATGACCAAAGAGTTGCGTCGCACGCAGTCCAAGATTGAGCAACTTGAACTCGCGCGACTCCAAGACTTGGAAGGTCTGAAGGGTGAAAATATCCGCCTGCTCGCCATGGTCGACCAACTCAACCATGCATCGCAACTCCCACGCGATACTGACCAGGCGCAAGTCGAGTCCTATGAGGCACAAATCCAAGAGGTAAGACCAGTCCATACAAAAAACATGGATTTGATCGCATGGCGTAGCTCCTTCAAGACAATCAACACCTCCAGGAGGAGCTCCGTCTGTACGACATCGACCTACGAGAGGTATAATGCGACATAGCAAAACAATTTATATCTCATCAAACCGAGTAGCTGGTCGATGAAAATTCCCAGATGACCAAAGAGTTGCGTCGCACGCAGTCCAAGATTGAGCAACTTGAACTCGCGCGACTCCAAGACTTGGAAGGTCTGAAGGGTGAAAATATCCGCCTGCTCGCCATGGTCGACCAACTCAACCATGCATCGCAACTCCCACGCGATACTGACCAGGCGCAAGTCGAGTCCTATGAGGCACAAATCCAAGAGGTAAGACCAGTCCATACAAAAAACATGGATTTGATCGCATGGCGTAGCTCCTTCAAGACAATCAACACCTCCAGGAGGAGCTCCGTCTGTACGACATCGACCTACGAGAGGTATAATGCGACATAGCAAAACAATTTATATCTCATCAAACCGAGTAGCTGGTCGATGAAAATTCCCAGATGACCAAAGAGTTGCGTCGCACGCAGTCCAAGATTGAGCAACTTGAACTCGCGCGACTCCAAGACTTGGAAGGTCTGAAGGGTGAAAATATCCGCCTGCTCGCCATGGTCGACCAACTCAACCATGCATCGCAACTCCCACGCGATACTGACCAGGCGCAAGTCGAGTCCTATGAGGCACAAATCCAAGAGGTAAGACCAGTCCATACAAAAAACATGGATTTGATCGCATGGCGTAGCTCCTTCAAGACAATCAACACCTCCAGGAGGAGCTCCGTCTGTACGACATCGACCTACGAGAGGTATAATGCGACATAGCAAAACAATTTATATCTCATCAAACCGAGTAGCTGGTCGATGAAAATTCCCAGATGACCAAAGAGTTGCGTCGCACGCAGTCCAAGATTGAGCAACTTGAACTCGCGCGACTCCAAGACTTGGAAGGTCTGAAGGGTGAAAATATCCGCCTGCTCGCCATGGTCGACCAACTCAACCATGCATCGCAACTCCCACGCGATACTGACCAGGCGCAAGTCGAGTCCTATGAGGCACAAATCCAAGAGGTAAGACCAGTCCATACAAAAAACATGGATTTGATCGCATGGCGTAGCTCCTTCAAGACAATCAACACCTCCAGGAGGAGCTCCGTCTGTACGACATCGACCTACGAGAGGTATAATGCGACATAGCAAAACAATTTATATCTCATCAAACCGAGTAGCTGGTCGATGAAAATTCCCAGATGACCAAAGAGTTGCGTCGCACGCAGTCCAAGATTGAGCAACTTGAACTCGCGCGACTCCAAGACTTGGAAGGTCTGAAGGGTGAAAATATCCGCCTGCTCGCCATGGTCGACCAACTCAACCATGCATCGCAACTCCCACGCGATACTGACCAGGCGCAAGTCGAGTCCTATGAGGCACAAATCCAAGAGGTAAGACCAGTCCATACAAAAAACATGGATTTGATCGCATGGCGTAGCTCCTTCAAGACAATCAACACCTCCAGGAGGAGCTCCGTCTGTACGACATCGACCTACGAGAGGTATAATGCGACATAGCAAAACAATTTATATCTCATCAAACCGAGTAGCTGGTCGATGAAAATTCCCAGATGACCAAAGAGTTGCGTCGCACGCAGTCCAAGATTGAGCAACTTGAACTCGCGCGACTCCAAGACTTGGAAGGTCTGAAGGGTGAAAATATCCGCCTGCTCGCCATGGTCGACCAACTCAACCATGCATCGCAACTCCCACGCGATACTGACCAGGCGCAAGTCGAGTCCTATGAGGCACAAATCCAAGAGGTAAGACCAGTCCATACAAAAAACATGGATTTGATCGCATGGCGTAGCTCCTTCAAGACAATCAACACCTCCAGGAGGAGCTCCGTCTGTACGACATCGACCTACGAGAGGTATAATGCGACATAGCAAAACAATTTATATCTCATCAAACCGAGTAGCTGGTCGATGAAAATTCCCAGATGACCAAAGAGTTGCGTCGCACGCAGTCCAAGATTGAGCAACTTGAACTCGCGCGACTCCAAGACTTGGAAGGTCTGAAGGGTGAAAATATCCGCCTGCTCGCCATGGTCGACCAACTCAACCATGCATCGCAACTCCCACGCGATACTGACCAGGCGCAAGTCGAGTCCTATGAGGCACAAATCCAAGAGGTAAGACCAGTCCATACAAAAAACATGGATTTGATCGCATGGCGTAGCTCCTTCAAGACAATCAACACCTCCAGGAGGAGCTCCGTCTGTACGACATCGACCTACGAGAGGTATAATGCGACATAGCAAAACAATTTATATCTCATCAAACCGAGTAGCTGGTCGATGAAAATTCCCAGATGACCAAAGAGTTGCGTCGCACGCAGTCCAAGATTGAGCAACTTGAACTCGCGCGACTCCAAGACTTGGAAGGTCTGAAGGGTGAAAATATCCGCCTGCTCGCCATGGTCGACCAACTCAACCATGCATCGCAACTCCCACGCGATACTGACCAGGCGCAAGTCGAGTCCTATGAGGCACAAATCCAAGAGGTAAGACCAGTCCATACAAAAAACATGGATTTGATCGCATGGCGTAGCTCCTTCAAGACAATCAACACCTCCAGGAGGAGCTCCGTCTGTACGACATCGACCTACGAGAGGTATAATGCGACATAGCAAAACAATTTATATCTCATCAAACCGAGTAGCTGGTCGATGAAAATTCCCAGATGACCAAAGAGTTGCGTCGCACGCAGTCCAAGATTGAGCAACTTGAACTCGCGCGACTCCAAGACTTGGAAGGTCTGAAGGGTGAAAATATCCGCCTGCTCGCCATGGTCGACCAACTCAACCATGCATCGCAACTCCCACGCGATACTGACCAGGCGCAAGTCGAGTCCTATGAGGCACAAATCCAAGAGGTAAGACCAGTCCATACAAAAAACATGGATTTGATCGCATGGCGTAGCTCCTTCAAGACAATCAACACCTCCAGGAGGAGCTCCGTCTGTACGACATCGACCTACGAGAGGTATAATGCGACATAGCAAAACAATTTATATCTCATCAAACCGAGTAGCTGGTCGATGAAAATTCCCAGATGACCAAAGAGTTGCGTCGCACGCAGTCCAAGATTGAGCAACTTGAACTCGCGCGACTCCAAGACTTGGAAGGTCTGAAGGGTGAAAATATCCGCCTGCTCGCCATGGTCGACCAACTCAACCATGCATCGCAACTCCCACGCGATACTGACCAGGCGCAAGTCGAGTCCTATGAGGCACAAATCCAAGAGGTAAGACCAGTCCATACAAAAAACATGGATTTGATCGCATGGCGTAGCTCCTTCAAGACAATCAACACCTCCAGGAGGAGCTCCGTCTGTACGACATCGACCTACGAGAGGTATAATGCGACATAGCAAAACAATTTATATCTCATCAAACCGAGTAGCTGGTCGATGAAAATTCCCAGATGACCAAAGAGTTGCGTCGCACGCAGTCCAAGATTGAGCAACTTGAACTCGCGCGACTCCAAGACTTGGAAGGTCTGAAGGGTGAAAATATCCGCCTGCTCGCCATGGTCGACCAACTCAACCATGCATCGCAACTCCCACGCGATACTGACCAGGCGCAAGTCGAGTCCTATGAGGCACAAATCCAAGAGGTAAGACCAGTCCATACAAAAAACATGGATTTGATCGCATGGCGTAGCTCCTTCAAGACAATCAACACCTCCAGGAGGAGCTCCGTCTGTACGACATCGACCTACGAGAGGTATAATGCGACATAGCAAAACAATTTATATCTCATCAAACCGAGTAGCTGGTCGATGAAAATTCCCAGATGACCAAAGAGTTGCGTCGCACGCAGTCCAAGATTGAGCAACTTGAACTCGCGCGACTCCAAGACTTGGAAGGTCTGAAGGGTGAAAATATCCGCCTGCTCGCCATGGTCGACCAACTCAACCATGCATCGCAACTCCCACGCGATACTGACCAGGCGCAAGTCGAGTCCTATGAGGCACAAATCCAAGAGGTAAGACCAGTCCATACAAAAAACATGGATTTGATCGCATGGCGTAGCTCCTTCAAGACAATCAACACCTCCAGGAGGAGCTCCGTCTGTACGACATCGACCTACGAGAGGTATAATGCGACATAGCAAAACAATTTATATCTCATCAAACCGAGTAGCTGGTCGATGAAAATTCCCAGATGACCAAAGAGTTGCGTCGCACGCAGTCCAAGATTGAGCAACTTGAACTCGCGCGACTCCAAGACTTGGAAGGTCTGAAGGGTGAAAATATCCGCCTGCTCGCCATGGTCGACCAACTCAACCATGCATCGCAACTCCCACGCGATACTGACCAGGCGCAAGTCGAGTCCTATGAGGCACAAATCCAAGAGGTAAGACCAGTCCATACAAAAAACATGGATTTGATCGCATGGCGTAGCTCCTTCAAGACAATCAACACCTCCAGGAGGAGCTCCGTCTGTACGACATCGACCTACGAGAGGTATAATGCGACATAGCAAAACAATTTATATCTCATCAAACCGAGTAGCTGGTCGATGAAAATTCCCAGATGACCAAAGAGTTGCGTCGCACGCAGTCCAAGATTGAGCAACTTGAACTCGCGCGACTCCAAGACTTGGAAGGTCTGAAGGGTGAAAATATCCGCCTGCTCGCCATGGTCGACCAACTCAACCATGCATCGCAACTCCCACGCGATACTGACCAGGCGCAAGTCGAGTCCTATGAGGCACAAATCCAAGAGGTAAGACCAGTCCATACAAAAAACATGGATTTGATCGCATGGCGTAGCTCCTTCAAGACAATCAACACCTCCAGGAGGAGCTCCGTCTGTACGACATCGACCTACGAGAGGTATAATGCGACATAGCAAAACAATTTATATCTCATCAAACCGAGTAGCTGGTCGATGAAAATTCCCAGATGACCAAAGAGTTGCGTCGCACGCAGTCCAAGATTGAGCAACTTGAACTCGCGCGACTCCAAGACTTGGAAGGTCTGAAGGGTGAAAATATCCGCCTGCTCGCCATGGTCGACCAACTCAACCATGCATCGCAACTCCCACGCGATACTGACCAGGCGCAAGTCGAGTCCTATGAGGCACAAATCCAAGAGGTAAGACCAGTCCATACAAAAAACATGGATTTGATCGCATGGCGTAGCTCCTTCAAGACAATCAACACCTCCAGGAGGAGCTCCGTCTGTACGACATCGACCTACGAGAGGTATAATGCGACATAGCAAAACAATTTATATCTCATCAAACCGAGTAGCTGGTCGATGAAAATTCCCAGATGACCAAAGAGTTGCGTCGCACGCAGTCCAAGATTGAGCAACTTGAACTCGCGCGACTCCAAGACTTGGAAGGTCTGAAGGGTGAAAATATCCGCCTGCTCGCCATGGTCGACCAACTCAACCATGCATCGCAACTCCCACGCGATACTGACCAGGCGCAAGTCGAGTCCTATGAGGCACAAATCCAAGAGGTAAGACCAGTCCATACAAAAAACATGGATTTGATCGCATGGCGTAGCTCCTTCAAGACAATCAACACCTCCAGGAGGAGCTCCGTCTGTACGACATCGACCTACGAGAGGTATAATGCGACATAGCAAAACAATTTATATCTCATCAAACCGAGTAGCTGGTCGATGAAAATTCCCAGATGACCAAAGAGTTGCGTCGCACGCAGTCCAAGATTGAGCAACTTGAACTCGCGCGACTCCAAGACTTGGAAGGTCTGAAGGGTGAAAATATCCGCCTGCTCGCCATGGTCGACCAACTCAACCATGCATCGCAACTCCCACGCGATACTGACCAGGCGCAAGTCGAGTCCTATGAGGCACAAATCCAAGAGGTAAGACCAGTCCATACAAAAAACATGGATTTGATCGCATGGCGTAGCTCCTTCAAGACAATCAACACCTCCAGGAGGAGCTCCGTCTGTACGACATCGACCTACGAGAGGTATAATGCGACATAGCAAAACAATTTATATCTCATCAAACCGAGTAGCTGGTCGATGAAAATTCCCAGATGACCAAAGAGTTGCGTCGCACGCAGTCCAAGATTGAGCAACTTGAACTCGCGCGACTCCAAGACTTGGAAGGTCTGAAGGGTGAAAATATCCGCCTGCTCGCCATGGTCGACCAACTCAACCATGCATCGCAACTCCCACGCGATACTGACCAGGCGCAAGTCGAGTCCTATGAGGCACAAATCCAAGAGGTAAGACCAGTCCATACAAAAAACATGGATTTGATCGCATGGCGTAGCTCCTTCAAGACAATCAACACCTCCAGGAGGAGCTCCGTCTGTACGACATCGACCTACGAGAGGTATAATGCGACATAGCAAAACAATTTATATCTCATCAAACCGAGTAGCTGGTCGATGAAAATTCCCAGATGACCAAAGAGTTGCGTCGCACGCAGTCCAAGATTGAGCAACTTGAACTCGCGCGACTCCAAGACTTGGAAGGTCTGAAGGGTGAAAATATCCGCCTGCTCGCCATGGTCGACCAACTCAACCATGCATCGCAACTCCCACGCGATACTGACCAGGCGCAAGTCGAGTCCTATGAGGCACAAATCCAAGAGGTAAGACCAGTCCATACAAAAAACATGGATTTGATCGCATGGCGTAGCTCCTTCAAGACAATCAACACCTCCAGGAGGAGCTCCGTCTGTACGACATCGACCTACGAGAGGTATAATGCGACATAGCAAAACAATTTATATCTCATCAAACCGAGTAGCTGGTCGATGAAAATTCCCAGATGACCAAAGAGTTGCGTCGCACGCAGTCCAAGATTGAGCAACTTGAACTCGCGCGACTCCAAGACTTGGAAGGTCTGAAGGGTGAAAATATCCGCCTGCTCGCCATGGTCGACCAACTCAACCATGCATCGCAACTCCCACGCGATACTGACCAGGCGCAAGTCGAGTCCTATGAGGCACAAATCCAAGAGGTAAGACCAGTCCATACAAAAAACATGGATTTGATCGCATGGCGTAGCTCCTTCAAGACAATCAACACCTCCAGGAGGAGCTCCGTCTGTACGACATCGACCTACGAGAGGTATAATGCGACATAGCAAAACAATTTATATCTCATCAAACCGAGTAGCTGGTCGATGAAAATTCCCAGATGACCAAAGAGTTGCGTCGCACGCAGTCCAAGATTGAGCAACTTGAACTCGCGCGACTCCAAGACTTGGAAGGTCTGAAGGGTGAAAATATCCGCCTGCTCGCCATGGTCGACCAACTCAACCATGCATCGCAACTCCCACGCGATACTGACCAGGCGCAAGTCGAGTCCTATGAGGCACAAATCCAAGAGGTAAGACCAGTCCATACAAAAAACATGGATTTGATCGCATGGCGTAGCTCCTTCAAGACAATCAACACCTCCAGGAGGAGCTCCGTCTGTACGACATCGACCTACGAGAGGTATAATGCGACATAGCAAAACAATTTATATCTCATCAAACCGAGTAGCTGGTCGATGAAAATTCCCAGATGACCAAAGAGTTGCGTCGCACGCAGTCCAAGATTGAGCAACTTGAACTCGCGCGACTCCAAGACTTGGAAGGTCTGAAGGGTGAAAATATCCGCCTGCTCGCCATGGTCGACCAACTCAACCATGCATCGCAACTCCCACGCGATACTGACCAGGCGCAAGTCGAGTCCTATGAGGCACAAATCCAAGAGGTAAGACCAGTCCATACAAAAAACATGGATTTGATCGCATGGCGTAGCTCCTTCAAGACAATCAACACCTCCAGGAGGAGCTCCGTCTGTACGACATCGACCTACGAGAGGTATAATGCGACATAGCAAAACAATTTATATCTCATCAAACCGAGTAGCTGGTCGATGAAAATTCCCAGATGACCAAAGAGTTGCGTCGCACGCAGTCCAAGATTGAGCAACTTGAACTCGCGCGACTCCAAGACTTGGAAGGTCTGAAGGGTGAAAATATCCGCCTGCTCGCCATGGTCGACCAACTCAACCATGCATCGCAACTCCCACGCGATACTGACCAGGCGCAAGTCGAGTCCTATGAGGCACAAATCCAAGAGGTAAGACCAGTCCATACAAAAAACATGGATTTGATCGCATGGCGTAGCTCCTTCAAGACAATCAACACCTCCAGGAGGAGCTCCGTCTGTACGACATCGACCTACGAGAGGTATAATGCGACATAGCAAAACAATTTATATCTCATCAAACCGAGTAGCTGGTCGATGAAAATTCCCAGATGACCAAAGAGTTGCGTCGCACGCAGTCCAAGATTGAGCAACTTGAACTCGCGCGACTCCAAGACTTGGAAGGTCTGAAGGGTGAAAATATCCGCCTGCTCGCCATGGTCGACCAACTCAACCATGCATCGCAACTCCCACGCGATACTGACCAGGCGCAAGTCGAGTCCTATGAGGCACAAATCCAAGAGGTAAGACCAGTCCATACAAAAAACATGGATTTGATCGCATGGCGTAGCTCCTTCAAGACAATCAACACCTCCAGGAGGAGCTCCGTCTGTACGACATCGACCTACGAGAGGTATAATGCGACATAGCAAAACAATTTATATCTCATCAAACCGAGTAGCTGGTCGATGAAAATTCCCAGATGACCAAAGAGTTGCGTCGCACGCAGTCCAAGATTGAGCAACTTGAACTCGCGCGACTCCAAGACTTGGAAGGTCTGAAGGGTGAAAATATCCGCCTGCTCGCCATGGTCGACCAACTCAACCATGCATCGCAACTCCCACGCGATACTGACCAGGCGCAAGTCGAGTCCTATGAGGCACAAATCCAAGAGGTAAGACCAGTCCATACAAAAAACATGGATTTGATCGCATGGCGTAGCTCCTTCAAGACAATCAACACCTCCAGGAGGAGCTCCGTCTGTACGACATCGACCTACGAGAGGTATAATGCGACATAGCAAAACAATTTATATCTCATCAAACCGAGTAGCTGGTCGATGAAAATTCCCAGATGACCAAAGAGTTGCGTCGCACGCAGTCCAAGATTGAGCAACTTGAACTCGCGCGACTCCAAGACTTGGAAGGTCTGAAGGGTGAAAATATCCGCCTGCTCGCCATGGTCGACCAACTCAACCATGCATCGCAACTCCCACGCGATACTGACCAGGCGCAAGTCGAGTCCTATGAGGCACAAATCCAAGAGGTAAGACCAGTCCATACAAAAAACATGGATTTGATCGCATGGCGTAGCTCCTTCAAGACAATCAACACCTCCAGGAGGAGCTCCGTCTGTACGACATCGACCTACGAGAGGTATAATGCGACATAGCAAAACAATTTATATCTCATCAAACCGAGTAGCTGGTCGATGAAAATTCCCAGATGACCAAAGAGTTGCGTCGCACGCAGTCCAAGATTGAGCAACTTGAACTCGCGCGACTCCAAGACTTGGAAGGTCTGAAGGGTGAAAATATCCGCCTGCTCGCCATGGTCGACCAACTCAACCATGCATCGCAACTCCCACGCGATACTGACCAGGCGCAAGTCGAGTCCTATGAGGCACAAATCCAAGAGGTAAGACCAGTCCATACAAAAAACATGGATTTGATCGCATGGCGTAGCTCCTTCAAGACAATCAACACCTCCAGGAGGAGCTCCGTCTGTACGACATCGACCTACGAGAGGTATAATGCGACATAGCAAAACAATTTATATCTCATCAAACCGAGTAGCTGGTCGATGAAAATTCCCAGATGACCAAAGAGTTGCGTCGCACGCAGTCCAAGATTGAGCAACTTGAACTCGCGCGACTCCAAGACTTGGAAGGTCTGAAGGGTGAAAATATCCGCCTGCTCGCCATGGTCGACCAACTCAACCATGCATCGCAACTCCCACGCGATACTGACCAGGCGCAAGTCGAGTCCTATGAGGCACAAATCCAAGAGGTAAGACCAGTCCATACAAAAAACATGGATTTGATCGCATGGCGTAGCTCCTTCAAGACAATCAACACCTCCAGGAGGAGCTCCGTCTGTACGACATCGACCTACGAGAGGTATAATGCGACATAGCAAAACAATTTATATCTCATCAAACCGAGTAGCTGGTCGATGAAAATTCCCAGATGACCAAAGAGTTGCGTCGCACGCAGTCCAAGATTGAGCAACTTGAACTCGCGCGACTCCAAGACTTGGAAGGTCTGAAGGGTGAAAATATCCGCCTGCTCGCCATGGTCGACCAACTCAACCATGCATCGCAACTCCCACGCGATACTGACCAGGCGCAAGTCGAGTCCTATGAGGCACAAATCCAAGAGGTAAGACCAGTCCATACAAAAAACATGGATTTGATCGCATGGCGTAGCTCCTTCAAGACAATCAACACCTCCAGGAGGAGCTCCGTCTGTACGACATCGACCTACGAGAGGTATAATGCGACATAGCAAAACAATTTATATCTCATCAAACCGAGTAGCTGGTCGATGAAAATTCCCAGATGACCAAAGAGTTGCGTCGCACGCAGTCCAAGATTGAGCAACTTGAACTCGCGCGACTCCAAGACTTGGAAGGTCTGAAGGGTGAAAATATCCGCCTGCTCGCCATGGTCGACCAACTCAACCATGCATCGCAACTCCCACGCGATACTGACCAGGCGCAAGTCGAGTCCTATGAGGCACAAATCCAAGAGGTAAGACCAGTCCATACAAAAAACATGGATTTGATCGCATGGCGTAGCTCCTTCAAGACAATCAACACCTCCAGGAGGAGCTCCGTCTGTACGACATCGACCTACGAGAGGTATAATGCGACATAGCAAAACAATTTATATCTCATCAAACCGAGTAGCTGGTCGATGAAAATTCCCAGATGACCAAAGAGTTGCGTCGCACGCAGTCCAAGATTGAGCAACTTGAACTCGCGCGACTCCAAGACTTGGAAGGTCTGAAGGGTGAAAATATCCGCCTGCTCGCCATGGTCGACCAACTCAACCATGCATCGCAACTCCCACGCGATACTGACCAGGCGCAAGTCGAGTCCTATGAGGCACAAATCCAAGAGGTAAGACCAGTCCATACAAAAAACATGGATTTGATCGCATGGCGTAGCTCCTTCAAGACAATCAACACCTCCAGGAGGAGCTCCGTCTGTACGACATCGACCTACGAGAGGTATAATGCGACATAGCAAAACAATTTATATCTCATCAAACCGAGTAGCTGGTCGATGAAAATTCCCAGATGACCAAAGAGTTGCGTCGCACGCAGTCCAAGATTGAGCAACTTGAACTCGCGCGACTCCAAGACTTGGAAGGTCTGAAGGGTGAAAATATCCGCCTGCTCGCCATGGTCGACCAACTCAACCATGCATCGCAACTCCCACGCGATACTGACCAGGCGCAAGTCGAGTCCTATGAGGCACAAATCCAAGAGGTAAGACCAGTCCATACAAAAAACATGGATTTGATCGCATGGCGTAGCTCCTTCAAGACAATCAACACCTCCAGGAGGAGCTCCGTCTGTACGACATCGACCTACGAGAGGTATAATGCGACATAGCAAAACAATTTATATCTCATCAAACCGAGTAGCTGGTCGATGAAAATTCCCAGATGACCAAAGAGTTGCGTCGCACGCAGTCCAAGATTGAGCAACTTGAACTCGCGCGACTCCAAGACTTGGAAGGTCTGAAGGGTGAAAATATCCGCCTGCTCGCCATGGTCGACCAACTCAACCATGCATCGCAACTCCCACGCGATACTGACCAGGCGCAAGTCGAGTCCTATGAGGCACAAATCCAAGAGGTAAGACCAGTCCATACAAAAAACATGGATTTGATCGCATGGCGTAGCTCCTTCAAGACAATCAACACCTCCAGGAGGAGCTCCGTCTGTACGACATCGACCTACGAGAGGTATAATGCGACATAGCAAAACAATTTATATCTCATCAAACCGAGTAGCTGGTCGATGAAAATTCCCAGATGACCAAAGAGTTGCGTCGCACGCAGTCCAAGATTGAGCAACTTGAACTCGCGCGACTCCAAGACTTGGAAGGTCTGAAGGGTGAAAATATCCGCCTGCTCGCCATGGTCGACCAACTCAACCATGCATCGCAACTCCCACGCGATACTGACCAGGCGCAAGTCGAGTCCTATGAGGCACAAATCCAAGAGGTAAGACCAGTCCATACAAAAAACATGGATTTGATCGCATGGCGTAGCTCCTTCAAGACAATCAACACCTCCAGGAGGAGCTCCGTCTGTACGACATCGACCTACGAGAGGTATAATGCGACATAGCAAAACAATTTATATCTCATCAAACCGAGTAGCTGGTCGATGAAAATTCCCAGATGACCAAAGAGTTGCGTCGCACGCAGTCCAAGATTGAGCAACTTGAACTCGCGCGACTCCAAGACTTGGAAGGTCTGAAGGGTGAAAATATCCGCCTGCTCGCCATGGTCGACCAACTCAACCATGCATCGCAACTCCCACGCGATACTGACCAGGCGCAAGTCGAGTCCTATGAGGCACAAATCCAAGAGGTAAGACCAGTCCATACAAAAAACATGGATTTGATCGCATGGCGTAGCTCCTTCAAGACAATCAACACCTCCAGGAGGAGCTCCGTCTGTACGACATCGACCTACGAGAGGTATAATGCGACATAGCAAAACAATTTATATCTCATCAAACCGAGTAGCTGGTCGATGAAAATTCCCAGATGACCAAAGAGTTGCGTCGCACGCAGTCCAAGATTGAGCAACTTGAACTCGCGCGACTCCAAGACTTGGAAGGTCTGAAGGGTGAAAATATCCGCCTGCTCGCCATGGTCGACCAACTCAACCATGCATCGCAACTCCCACGCGATACTGACCAGGCGCAAGTCGAGTCCTATGAGGCACAAATCCAAGAGGTAAGACCAGTCCATACAAAAAACATGGATTTGATCGCATGGCGTAGCTCCTTCAAGACAATCAACACCTCCAGGAGGAGCTCCGTCTGTACGACATCGACCTACGAGAGGTATAATGCGACATAGCAAAACAATTTATATCTCATCAAACCGAGTAGCTGGTCGATGAAAATTCCCAGATGACCAAAGAGTTGCGTCGCACGCAGTCCAAGATTGAGCAACTTGAACTCGCGCGACTCCAAGACTTGGAAGGTCTGAAGGGTGAAAATATCCGCCTGCTCGCCATGGTCGACCAACTCAACCATGCATCGCAACTCCCACGCGATACTGACCAGGCGCAAGTCGAGTCCTATGAGGCACAAATCCAAGAGGTAAGACCAGTCCATACAAAAAACATGGATTTGATCGCATGGCGTAGCTCCTTCAAGACAATCAACACCTCCAGGAGGAGCTCCGTCTGTACGACATCGACCTACGAGAGGTATAATGCGACATAGCAAAACAATTTATATCTCATCAAACCGAGTAGCTGGTCGATGAAAATTCCCAGATGACCAAAGAGTTGCGTCGCACGCAGTCCAAGATTGAGCAACTTGAACTCGCGCGACTCCAAGACTTGGAAGGTCTGAAGGGTGAAAATATCCGCCTGCTCGCCATGGTCGACCAACTCAACCATGCATCGCAACTCCCACGCGATACTGACCAGGCGCAAGTCGAGTCCTATGAGGCACAAATCCAAGAGGTAAGACCAGTCCATACAAAAAACATGGATTTGATCGCATGGCGTAGCTCCTTCAAGACAATCAACACCTCCAGGAGGAGCTCCGTCTGTACGACATCGACCTACGAGAGGTATAATGCGACATAGCAAAACAATTTATATCTCATCAAACCGAGTAGCTGGTCGATGAAAATTCCCAGATGACCAAAGAGTTGCGTCGCACGCAGTCCAAGATTGAGCAACTTGAACTCGCGCGACTCCAAGACTTGGAAGGTCTGAAGGGTGAAAATATCCGCCTGCTCGCCATGGTCGACCAACTCAACCATGCATCGCAACTCCCACGCGATACTGACCAGGCGCAAGTCGAGTCCTATGAGGCACAAATCCAAGAGGTAAGACCAGTCCATACAAAAAACATGGATTTGATCGCATGGCGTAGCTCCTTCAAGACAATCAACACCTCCAGGAGGAGCTCCGTCTGTACGACATCGACCTACGAGAGGTATAATGCGACATAGCAAAACAATTTATATCTCATCAAACCGAGTAGCTGGTCGATGAAAATTCCCAGATGACCAAAGAGTTGCGTCGCACGCAGTCCAAGATTGAGCAACTTGAACTCGCGCGACTCCAAGACTTGGAAGGTCTGAAGGGTGAAAATATCCGCCTGCTCGCCATGGTCGACCAACTCAACCATGCATCGCAACTCCCACGCGATACTGACCAGGCGCAAGTCGAGTCCTATGAGGCACAAATCCAAGAGGTAAGACCAGTCCATACAAAAAACATGGATTTGATCGCATGGCGTAGCTCCTTCAAGACAATCAACACCTCCAGGAGGAGCTCCGTCTGTACGACATCGACCTACGAGAGGTATAATGCGACATAGCAAAACAATTTATATCTCATCAAACCGAGTAGCTGGTCGATGAAAATTCCCAGATGACCAAAGAGTTGCGTCGCACGCAGTCCAAGATTGAGCAACTTGAACTCGCGCGACTCCAAGACTTGGAAGGTCTGAAGGGTGAAAATATCCGCCTGCTCGCCATGGTCGACCAACTCAACCATGCATCGCAACTCCCACGCGATACTGACCAGGCGCAAGTCGAGTCCTATGAGGCACAAATCCAAGAGGTAAGACCAGTCCATACAAAAAACATGGATTTGATCGCATGGCGTAGCTCCTTCAAGACAATCAACACCTCCAGGAGGAGCTCCGTCTGTACGACATCGACCTACGAGAGGTATAATGCGACATAGCAAAACAATTTATATCTCATCAAACCGAGTAGCTGGTCGATGAAAATTCCCAGATGACCAAAGAGTTGCGTCGCACGCAGTCCAAGATTGAGCAACTTGAACTCGCGCGACTCCAAGACTTGGAAGGTCTGAAGGGTGAAAATATCCGCCTGCTCGCCATGGTCGACCAACTCAACCATGCATCGCAACTCCCACGCGATACTGACCAGGCGCAAGTCGAGTCCTATGAGGCACAAATCCAAGAGGTAAGACCAGTCCATACAAAAAACATGGATTTGATCGCATGGCGTAGCTCCTTCAAGACAATCAACACCTCCAGGAGGAGCTCCGTCTGTACGACATCGACCTACGAGAGGTATAATGCGACATAGCAAAACAATTTATATCTCATCAAACCGAGTAGCTGGTCGATGAAAATTCCCAGATGACCAAAGAGTTGCGTCGCACGCAGTCCAAGATTGAGCAACTTGAACTCGCGCGACTCCAAGACTTGGAAGGTCTGAAGGGTGAAAATATCCGCCTGCTCGCCATGGTCGACCAACTCAACCATGCATCGCAACTCCCACGCGATACTGACCAGGCGCAAGTCGAGTCCTATGAGGCACAAATCCAAGAGGTAAGACCAGTCCATACAAAAAACATGGATTTGATCGCATGGCGTAGCTCCTTCAAGACAATCAACACCTCCAGGAGGAGCTCCGTCTGTACGACATCGACCTACGAGAGGTATAATGCGACATAGCAAAACAATTTATATCTCATCAAACCGAGTAGCTGGTCGATGAAAATTCCCAGATGACCAAAGAGTTGCGTCGCACGCAGTCCAAGATTGAGCAACTTGAACTCGCGCGACTCCAAGACTTGGAAGGTCTGAAGGGTGAAAATATCCGCCTGCTCGCCATGGTCGACCAACTCAACCATGCATCGCAACTCCCACGCGATACTGACCAGGCGCAAGTCGAGTCCTATGAGGCACAAATCCAAGAGGTAAGACCAGTCCATACAAAAAACATGGATTTGATCGCATGGCGTAGCTCCTTCAAGACAATCAACACCTCCAGGAGGAGCTCCGTCTGTACGACATCGACCTACGAGAGGTATAATGCGACATAGCAAAACAATTTATATCTCATCAAACCGAGTAGCTGGTCGATGAAAATTCCCAGATGACCAAAGAGTTGCGTCGCACGCAGTCCAAGATTGAGCAACTTGAACTCGCGCGACTCCAAGACTTGGAAGGTCTGAAGGGTGAAAATATCCGCCTGCTCGCCATGGTCGACCAACTCAACCATGCATCGCAACTCCCACGCGATACTGACCAGGCGCAAGTCGAGTCCTATGAGGCACAAATCCAAGAGGTAAGACCAGTCCATACAAAAAACATGGATTTGATCGCATGGCGTAGCTCCTTCAAGACAATCAACACCTCCAGGAGGAGCTCCGTCTGTACGACATCGACCTACGAGAGGTATAATGCGACATAGCAAAACAATTTATATCTCATCAAACCGAGTAGCTGGTCGATGAAAATTCCCAGATGACCAAAGAGTTGCGTTGCACGCAGTCCAAGCTTCAGCATGTCGAGGCGAAGCTTCAATTGACTCAGCATTTGAAAATGCAAGATTTCGCCACTACCGTTATCGCATAGGGACTGATATGCCGTAATACGGCTTTGTCTACAATGTGGTGCAAGTGTCTTTTGCTAGGTGTTGCTTAATTTAATGGACGTATATATATTATGGAGCTAAAGCAATAAGCCTTGGTATGATGCATGACAAAACGTGCCATAGTGGTTGTGTGTCGAGCGATTAGAATCGCCACCAAAGAAATAGTTGTTTAGAGCACGAACTCTCTTGACGAATTTGCTACTGGTTAAGCGCAGGATATGTTCACATCAGACTAGAAGAATATGTATCCTCTGGGGAAAATGCTCGTGAAATTATCCTTTATTTGCCTCAAGAAATCAAGAGAAGGATGCTTTGGCAAGATCTGGTTGCATATACAGGAGCTAATTTTTCTCGACGACAAAATGAGAAGAATCAATTGGTAAGATCTCTGTTCTTTACCGTGAGCGCCATTGTTTGAATTGAAAGTTATGTGCACAATAAAACTCCAGCATTCAACTCATGCAAGTCAAGCAAACTGTCCTTAAATGGCTTTTCATGTTGCAAATTTATTTCCATTCTTCAGTTTTGCGATTGAATATATTCAGTAACATTATATAAGAATATGCGTCATGACATTGCTCTATGACCTTTTCTGAATGAATTTCACAAGAACTAGCGAGTAGTATCTGGGACGCATGGCTGGCTATAAATGAATAAATTCATCCCTGAGCGAGGGGTCTACACGCTTGAACCGTCTCTGAAATCACGGAGAACTAGGTAGCAATTTATGAAAGACGAGCTTGAATGTAATCTCAGACACGCGTGGAAACAAAATGCAATTCCTTGTGAAAATGGTCTAGTAGATTTAAAATAAAGAAACTGTCCTTGTGCACCACAACACGATGCGTGAAGGATAAAATGCAAAACACCAGCTGCTCGTGAAGCGACTTGAGATATTTGTCGCCCTCAGCGTCTGAGGATTAACCAATATGCCTCGAATGTATACCTAACTGGTAATAGATGAAGGATAAGCGTCGCACTCGTTCTCGGAACCATGCTCGTTCGTGTCTTGTGCCAATTATTCGCCGTATATACACCATCAAGAGTCAGAATTCCGAGCCATGCTTGCGCCCACTAAATTTGCAACATGAAGCATCATTTGAGGACAGTTTGCCTATTTTTCATGTAGATCGCGAGATTTGCGTGCCTCGAGATCAGTGTTGGAGTTTTATTGTGCACATAACTTTCAATTCAAAAGATGGCGCTCACAGTAAAGAACAGAATACGAAGCCAGATCATACCAATTGATCCTTCTCATTTTATCTTCGAGAAAAATTAGCTCCTGTATATGCGACCAGATCTTGCCAAAGCATCCTTCTCTTGATTTCCTGAGGCAGATAAAGGATAATTTCACGAGCATTTCCCCAGAGGATATATATTCTTCTAGTCCGATGTGAACATTTCCTGCGCTTAACCGACTTGAATCTCGACAAAATTATCCCTGTTGATAAGAATAGAGAACTAAATCAGACCTTGCCAATCCATCCTTCTCATTTTGTCGTGAAGAAGAAGCAGGTCCTGCATGTGCGACCACCTCTTGCCAAATTATTTTCCCTCGGTTTTATAGGGTAATTTCGCAAGCCTTTCCCCCAGAAGATATATCTGCCTCCAATAAATCTCAGTGAACAATACTGATTGAGAATTCTTCCAAGAAGTTAGTGATAACAATAAACGTTTCTTCAGTGCAAAACTAATCTCTGCTACAAACAAGTCGCCGCCCCAGACTCGATGAACACATAATGAGCTCTTTCATTTTCTGACGAGTACTCCCTCTGTGAGGTACAATTCAAAATTAAAATTTATATATATTCGTCGCGTGGTGTAGGCCTAACACGAATTACACGTCGCCGAGAACCAACTCGTTCAGGTACCAGACTCGGTCAGATGCTTGAGCGAGCGAAAAAAGATTTACAAGACGAAAGAGCTCGAGCACAGCCCCCAGTGCAAGACTTTTCCCTTCAACACGAGAAGTATGAGACCGAAATTCAATTTCTCGAAGCTCGCCTACACGAGGTACGACCATTGGATACATTTTATTCATGGAATGGCGTAGGCGCTGGAGGACAAAAACGAGCTCCAGGACGAGCTTCGTGAATGGAAAGTCGCCCTCTCTGAGATTTGTCAAGAGAATTATCTCGCGACGAACCTAAGAAAAGGCGTCCTACCACTCACAGAGCTCGTCGTGGAACGCATGTTTGTCCTCCAGCGCCTACTTCGTCCCATCAAAACTGAAGAAAATGTATCAAATGATCGCACCTCGTGTAGGCGAGCTTCCAGTGATTGAATCTCGGCCTCATAGTTCTTGTGTTGAATGAAAAATTCGTGGTGTCGATATTTGGTTCAATGGCGCTTGGAGTTGCCGCTCGGTTGGCTCGAAGCGTCCACGGACGAAGGAGGGCTCATGTTCTAATGGCATTTGAGTATCATTCCATGTGTTCTGTGCGTCTTGTCGTGGACCACAAGTTCTGCGTAGCTGTGACGGATATTACGGTGAGACATAACGACTTGCTTCACAAACTAAGCAGCACATAGATAAGTATAGACTCTTGTAATCATACTTGAGATTGTCGTGAATTTTAGGCTCGCTGTTTCTCAACTGTCTTGAGTATATTGCCGTGCTTGTTTGTCAAATTGAAAGTCCAGTTCAGGGAAGGAATGATCCAATTCTCCACGTAGATCAACTCGTAAGCTTGACAATTTCTTCGTTTTAGCCAAGGAGGTCCAAGGCGGTCGGTCATTGGTGAGATGATTTCGCACCCGGTCATTTGTCATGGACTTGACTTGGAGGACGTTGTTGACCCATCGATTTTAACTTTCGACGTTTTCATGCTCTATAAAATGAATGACGCATGTCACGAGAGAGCGTGTCAAATACTGGAAAACGTCGAAGAGCCCTTTTCACATGATTACAGTGTATCGTCTTGGTTGTTGGTCATGTCGACAGTCTATACCATGCTATAACATTTTTGGGTTATGCTAGTGAGTTTACCTTGAATGCTGTCGACGCAGTGTGGGGGGATCAGGCTTGGGCAATCATCTCATCGAATTCTCGATGAATCGTGCGTAGCTGTGGTGTATCTTGCTCTTCCAACACCTAAGACAACAAGATTGTGAGTCGTCAGGAACATGTTTGTTGTAGATAATGTCAAGTCGACGAGTGGCGTCGAAGAGATTTCGTCAAACTCGACGGAATGCGAGTGTGCTCGTCAGACGTCGTATCGCTGTCTTGGCTGCTCGTGGCAGGCCGGTCGATCATCCCCCTGATGGATCGTCATTGTGTGTCCTCGCCATGAAGTGGTGGGTGTACCAAGGTTTGGTCGTCTTGTGCATATTGTTGTTTCTACAAGAGAGTTGAGGACCGACCGTGCGACGGGATGACCAAACCTAGCCAAGCAGCCTGTTCTTCAACTCTGACGGTCAGAGTTGAAGAATGCTATGAGAAGTTGGCAATCTGGATCCAGTTTTAACATGGATGGGACAAAATGTCTCTCATGCACACGATTTCAAGACTTCAAGGTCTTCAGTTATTTTTTTTCAGCCACCTATTTTCTTTTTTACCAAGAATCGACTTGGTTTCCTAATCGATTTGTTCATTTTGAAGTTAAGCATAAATGGAACTAGTGATTGAGACTCCCAAGACTAGATGACAATACCTGTATACAGCGTGCATGGTAGTGTTTCTTGTGTCTTGCTCATCTGCTATGGCTCGCGCAGTCATCGACATGGCTCTTCAACCTGCCAACGTCTCTGCAAGTGGAAGAAATATGGGGATTTTAGCCAATCAGAGAGTCCCGTTTGATTCAAAATCGATTTCAAAACACGGTTGAGCCAGGACAACACTGTGCCCAATCACGACGACATCTTAACCTTGGCAATCGTGCAGTGTTTGGAATCGCAAGTCGAGTGGGATTGCAGATGGATTGGCTCGGTAGTCAAATTCATCCACCTTTATTGGAGGTAGATATTTTAGAGCCCCTTAAATGACCACTCCAGCGACGTCCAAGCCCAATCCATTGGATAAAATAATCTGCCAATCATAACGAATTAGTAACAAACATTCAGCCAATCATAATCAAACTGAACAGGCCTCGTCAGAGTGGCGGCACGGCCTTACGGCCTACCTGCCGTCTTTCCCGATAAGAATAAACATAAAGAGAACCCTTTTTGGTGCATGTTGGGGGCTTCCTCCTCCGAGTCATCCGCCTGCAGAAATTTTTACACTCGACCTCCGCTTCGCTTCGGTGAGCGCAATTTTCTGGGCGGATGTCTGACGTCGCCCACGTGGTATGATTGCAAGCGTACAAGATCTGCCCAAGTTCCGTTTGTGGAGCGCTACTTCTACTGCTTTTTAGTTATTTGACAGTACGACAACAATTTAGATAGAATATTTTATCCAATATGTAGGGTTAGGTCGTCGTTGGGGAGTAGCAAATTCGTCAAGAGAGTTTGTGCTCTAAACAATTATTTCTTTGGTGGCGATTCTAATCGCTCGACACACAACCACTGTGGCACATCATACCAAGGCTTATTGTTTAGGGCTCGTCTGGATATTCATTGTAAATTATCACATAATTTAAATATCAGATATTTTGTATTTTTGAAATTTTTTAAAAAGACCGAATTAAATATTCCGAATTTGGTCTGTCTGGGACGCCAGTTTGCTCAGAAATTTTAGCCAATGAAAACATAGAGATATTCACTTGAAATCACTCTGAAATTTGCGCTCGAAAGAAGAAGAGAAGAGGAGCAAAATGGATGACAGCCGGGCTAGCTGGACCGATGACAATGACATCACGTGGTTGAAGGACATGATTCACCAAGTACATGTTCTTGGAAAACGTGCCAACAGTGGCTTCAAGCGCGAGGCATGGCAAGCGGCAACCGCCAAACATAACAGTAACCACAACATCCATTATACACGGGACCAAGTCAAGTCACGCTGCCAAGAGCTCAAAAAACAATACTCCCAAGTCTCACAAATTATAAAGACGTCTGGAGTTGGATTTGAAGCAACAACATGCCGATTCGTTTGTTTGGAGAGTTCATGGTCGCACTTTTTACAAGACAAACCAAAGAAGTGGGCTCTCTGGCAGACTAAGACGTTTGCTCAATACCCATACTGCCAACAGCTATTTGATGGGACTCTAGCAACAGGTGAATTTTCTTCTGCGTCAACCGATCAAGAATTTGTATGGCAACGTCATGCTTCCGAAGATTCAGAAGCAGAGTCTACACATAGCTCTGATCATCAAGAGGAGTTGATAAGAACCGCAACTGAATCAAGTGACCAGACGACAAAGCGTTCCTCGGTTCCATCGGATAGGCGTTCGTCGAAGCAAAGCCGCAAATCTTTAGCATCTGTCCTGGTCGACGAAATGCAAGAATTGCGGGCGGCAGGACGTGAAGAATTGAATTTTTTGCATGATACGTTTCAACAAACAAGCGCCAACGATGCATCAAAACAATCGGTGGAAGTCCTGGCTATAGACGCACTTCAAGACGAATTTGGTGATGTTTTGCTTGATAGTGAATTGGCTTTTGCTTACGAAGTCATGGAAAACAAATCAAAAGCCGCTCAATTTCTCCGGATGAAAGGTGGCTCAAAAGAAATCTGGTTGCGACGCCAAATTGCACTGAAGCAAAGCGAAAGCAGTTAGTACTCAATGCAATTCTCTTTTTAATTTATGCGTCGTCTATTTCGTCTACGGCGTCGACGTAGTGTATCTTGATATTGAGACCACATTGCCACTGCTATATCGTCTCTCCATGATTTCGCTTCATCGCTCTCGGCTTCAGTACTCAAAGAGGTTTCATTGTCATCCGATATTGGTTGCTGGATTTGGTTGCGGAGTTCTTCAATGGCTTCAGTTTCAACAGAATCTCTACCTCCGTGCATTCGAATAAAATTGTGGAGCATGCACAAAACCATCACCAAGTGTACATGGAACTCGTAATCGTAATCCACTGGGTGCACTAGTACAGGAAACCGCTTCTTCAGTATGCCAAATGCTCGCTCGATAACGTTCCGAAGCTGAGAATGGCGTAAATTGAATACCTCCTCTTTGTTGCGAGGAGGTTGTGCACCTCGCGCAAATTCCTTCAAGTGATACCTGACACCACGATAAGGAGTCAGAGCAGCTTTGGAAAGTCCAAAACCGGCATCAAGGATATCAAATTTGTTGGGCGTCAGGGTCAATCCATTTCTCAAAGCATCCTCATAGACTTTGCCATCGCCGGCGGTTCCTTCCCAACCGGCCAAAACGTACGTAAACATAATATCAAAGTCGCAGGCGGCTAACATGTTCATAGTAACACCTTTTCGGCTTTGAAATCGTGGTGCAAGGTCTTGTGGAACAGACACAGGGATGTGTGTACCATCAATTGCCATACGACAATTCTCAAAAAATGGGAAATACTTGGGGCTGTGTCGGATTTTCGAGTGCACTGGTTCATTTGGTGATGGTATCTTGATGTATATTGGGCACAACTTTCTCATCGCCTCCAAGACCGAACGCAAGTGTCTCGTAACAGTCTCTCCAGATCTTTGAAAGCGTGATTGCAATGATCTGTTTGATGCTCTATGGCCAACAAAATATAGAAACAACGCCAATTGCTCTTCCAGGGAAACGTGTCGAGTTCTCTCAAGGCCACCATACTTGACCAAGTCGCTGAGAAGGTGTTGAAACGTGGATTTGGTCATTCGAAACATTTCAAGCGCATTCGCATCATTCCCTTGTAAAACTTCATTCACCCAAAGAGATCTGTTGAGAATGGATATGTGCTTCGGTGTCTTGTTGACAAAGGCGACGATGTGGTATACGGAATGCATGATAAAGAGCTCTCTGGTACGACGGCGGCGCAGGTGCCATCGTCGGATAAAGGCCATCATCAAGTACTTTCTCATTGTGCGGTGATGATCTTTGAAAATGAATTTCTGGAGCGTTTTACGTCAAAATATTCAACACTCACGTTGAATATTTATTTTACCAAATTTCACGAGAAATCTGATAATTTATCGGAATAATTTCTCTGCTATAAAACTCTTCCAGTCAGTGCAAACGAGCTTTCCAAAAAATATTGAGATATATCATGATAAAACCCAATATTGTGGATATCCAGACGGGCCCTTAATCTCCACAATATTTATAATTTTCGACTCGTTAAACATACAATGAGCCCCTGCATTCTCTGAAGAGTAAATCTGCCTCATTCACTACAAAATCATTCATAATCTCAAACAATTAAAGTCCTCGAGGTCACCGACGTCACTCAAACTCAGGATATATTTATTCCATTATGAAGGACCTGGGCACCCTTGTCGCCTTCCAGATGATCCATTTCAAATTCCTGCGACCCAATATCCATGTTAGATAGACCCATCGATTGGCTGGGTTGCCAAATTCATCCACCTTTATGGGAAGTAGATATTTTCTATTTGAAGCGCTTCAGAGTCTTGGATTCTCGTGAGTTGTAGCTCCTGTAGCTTCGCCTCGACAGTGATGAGGTTGGCTCAGGTGTGATACAGCTCCACGTCAAGCTCGTCCTTCTCGTACAACTCGTAATCATCAAGGACGAAGTCAACATGTAGCTGTATGACACCCGTGCCAACCTCAAGACAGTCGAGGCGAACCTACAGGAGCTCCAACTCACGAAAATCCAAGGTCCCTTCGTTAATTGACCACCCCAACGACGACCTAACCCTACATAATATAATTCTTATTGGATAAAATATTCTGTCTAAGGGCCCGTCTGGATGCCACCTATTATTGAGATAATTCGCAATATTTTGATTAATTATTGCATAATTTTGATTATCGCAAAATGCACTGTCTGGATGCCATAAATTTTATTGCAATAATTTATTTCAAAACAGGCCAAATATGCAATAAATAATATTCTACTCAAAGTACAGTAGAATATTTCCCCAATACTATCGTATAATCCACGCAAATTCCCAATGATTATTTTATTTTCGTGGGAATCCAGACAGTCCGAAATTTTAATTATCGTGATATTATAATACGTGGTTTGTATTATTTCGACCAAAATACAAAATATCACATAACGAATTTTCACAATATTTTTTATTTGGCATCCAGACGGGCCCTAAATTGTTGTCGTACTGTCAAATAACTAAAAAGCAGTAGAAGTAGCGCTCCACAAACGGAACTTGGGCAGATCTTGTACGCTTGCAATCATACCACGTGGGCGACGTCAGACATCCGCCCAGAAAATTGCGCTCACCGAAGCGAAGCGGAGGTCGAGTGTAAAAATTTCTGCAGGCGGATGACTCGGAGGAGGAAGCCCCCAACATGCACCAAAAAGGGTTCTCTTTATGTTTATTCTTATCGGGAAAGACGGCAGGTAGGCCGTAAGGCCGTGCCGCCACTCTGACGAGGCCTGTTCAGTTTGATTATGATTGGCTGAATGTTTGTTACTAATTCGTTATGATTGGCAGATTATTTTATCCAATGGATTGGGCTTGGACGTCGCTGGAGTGGTCATTTAAGGGGCTCTAAAATATCTACCTCCAATAAAGGTGGATGAATTTGACTACCGAGCCAATCCATCTGCAATCCCACTCGACTTGCGATTCCAAACACTGCACGATTGCCAAGGTTAAGATGTCGTCGTGATTGGGCACAGTGTTGTCCTGGCTCAACCGTGTTTTGAAATCGATTTTGAATCAAACGGGACTCTCTGATTGGCTAAAATCCCCATATTTCTTCCACTTGCAGAGACGTTGGCAGGTTGAAGAGCCATGTCGATGACTGCGCGAGCCATAGCAGATGAGCAAGACACAAGAAACACTACCATGCACGCTGTATACAGGTATTGTCATCTAGTCTTGGGAGTCTCAATCACTAGTTCCATTTATGCTTAACTTCAAAATGAACAAATCGATTAGGAAACCAAGTCGATTCTTGGTAAAAAAGAAAATAGGTGGCTGAAAAAAAATAACTGAAGACCTTGAAGTCTTGAAATCGTGTGCATGAGAGACATTTTGTCCCATCCATGTTAAAACTGGATCCAGATTGCCAACTTCTCATAGCATTCTTCAACTCTGACCGTCAGAGTTGAAGAACAGGCTGCTTGGCTAGGTTTGGTCATCCCGTCGCACGGTCGGTCCTCAACTCTCTTGTAGAAACAACAATATGCACAAGACGACCAAACCTTGGTACACCCACCACTTCATGGCGAGGACACACAATGACGATCCATCAGGGGGATGATCGACCGGCCTGCCACGAGCAGCCAAGACAGCGATACGACGTCTGACGAGCACACTCGCATTCCGTCGAGTTTGACGAAATCTCTTCGACGCCACTCGTCGACTTGACATTATCTACAACAAACATGTTCCTGACGACTCACAATCTTGTTGTCTTAGGTGTTGGAAGAGCAAGATACACCACAGCTACGCACGATTCATCGAGAATTCGATGAGATGATTGCCCAAGCCTGATCCCCCCACACTGCGTCGACAGCATTCAAGGTAAACTCACTAGCATAACCCAAAAATGTTATAGCATGGTATAGACTGTCGACATGACCAACAACCAAGACGATACACTGTAATCATGTGAAAAGGGCTCTTCGACGTTTTCCAGTATTTGACACGCTCTCTCGTGACATGCGTCATTCATTTTATAGAGCATGAAAACGTCGAAAGTTAAAATCGATGGGTCAACAACGTCCTCCAAGTCAAGTCCATGACAAATGACCGGGTGCGAAATCATCTCACCAATGACCGACCGCCTTGGACCTCCTTGGCTAAAACGAAGAAATTGTCAAGCTTACGAGTTGATCTACGTGGAGAATTGGATCATTCCTTCCCTGAACTGGACTTTCAATTTGACAAACAAGCACGGCAATATACTCAAGACAGTTGAGAAACAGCGAGCCTAAAATTCACGACAATCTCAAGTATGATTACAAGAGTCTATACTTATCTATGTGCTGCTTAGTTTGTGAAGCAAGTCGTTATGTCTCACCGTAATATCCGTCACAGCTACGCAGAACTTGTGGTCCACGACAAGACGCACAGAACACATGGAATGATACTCAAATGCCATTAGAACATGAGCCCTCCTTCGTCCGTGGACGCTTCGAGCCAACCGAGCGGCAACTCCAAGCGCCATTGAACCAAATATCGACACCACGAATTTTTCATTCAACACAAGAACTATGAGGCCGAGATTCAATCACTGGAAGCTCGCCTACACGAGGTGCGATCATTTGATACATTTTCTTCAGTTTTGATGGGACGAAGTAGGCGCTGGAGGACAAACATGCGTTCCACGACGAGCTCTGTGAGTGGTAGGACGCCTTTTCTTAGGTTCGTCGCGAGGTAATTCTCTTGACAAATCTCAGAGAGGGCGACTTTCCATTCACGAAGCTCGTCCTGGAGCTCGTTTTTGTCCTCCAGCGCCTACGCCATTCCATGAATAAAATGTATCCAATGGTCGTACCTCGTGTAGGCGAGCTTCGAGAAATTGAATTTCGGTCTCATACTTCTCGTGTTGAAGGGAAAAGTCTTGCACTGGGGGCTGTGCTCGAGCTCTTTCGTCTTGTAAATCTTTTTTCGCTCGCTCAAGCATCTGACCGAGTCTGGTACCTGAACGAGTTGGTTCTCGGCGACGTGTAATTCGTGTTAGGCCTACACCACGCGACGAATATATATAAATTTTAATTTTGAATTGTACCTCACAGAGGGAGTACTCGTCAGAAAATGAAAGAGCTCATTATGTGTTCATCGAGTCTGGGGCGGCGACTTGTTTGCAGCAGAGATTAGTTTTGCACTGAAGAAACGTTTATTGTTATCACTAACTTCTTGGAAGAATTCTCAATCAGTATTGTTCACTGAGATTTATTGGAGGCAGATATATCTTCTGGGGGAAAGGCTTGCGAAATTACCCTATAAAACCGAGGGAAAATAATTTGGCAAGAGGTGGTCGCACATGCAGGACCTGCTTCTTCTTCACGACAAAATGAGAAGGATGGATTGGCAAGGTCTGATTTAGTTCTCTATTCTTATCAACAGGGATAATTTTGTCGAGATTCAAGTCCATGAGTCAAAATAAAGCTCCATCATTCAGGCACAGTTGCAAGTCTGCCGATCCACATGAAAATAGGCAAATTGCCATCAAAGAGATGCCTACTGCTGCAATTTTACTCACACTCTTCATACTTTTGGACTTGATTGTATTCATAAACAATTGTTAACGATTGTGAACTGTGAGATTGTTATATGACCTTTCCCCATGAAATCACAAGAAATATCGCATGATGCCTGGGACTCATGATTTATGATGAATGACTAAACCATGAGCAAGGAATATACATGCTTGAACTGTTTCTGAGATCATTGAATGCCAGGTAACAATTTATGAAATCGAGCTCGAATCTCAGATACTCAGGCGAAGGAAGGATACAAAATGCAATTATCCTAGCTTGGTGAAGAAACCGTTCTTGTGCAATGCAGCATGATTCCTGGTCGTTATACACAAAGTGCCAGCTGCTTGTGAGCGTCTTGAGATATTCATCGACCTCTCAGCATTTGTGGACAGTGATGCTACCCATCTGACGTGTATGTTCACTCAGATTGTCTTGTAGTCAATGTCATGGCATGAACATAATACACACGAAACATACCTAGATGCTTCATGTGAAACAAACAATGAAAGTCTTCTTCTGCGAGCGCTACTTGGAATAATCTTGTCGACCTGCTCGCGATGTATCTTTGATACGAATAAGTCTTCCGAATAGAAACGACTTGCTGTCTGTCTCGATTGCTTTTTATGTCACCTCGTTCGCGTGGTATAGTAGTTGTCGGAGCTCCTCAGCTCTCGCTTGGGACTTTTTTCTAGTGGGTACTTTGTTTTCTTGTAGGACCTACTCAGTCGAATTGATCAATAAATGGTGTAATGGCTGCCCACTTGTACTTGGAGGTGGTCACACGATTCCACGAGTTCCTTGAGCATGGGCATTTCAAAGGTTCATCGGCATTTCGTCCTACTGGGTCATCAACTGGATATCAAGCAGCCTTACATGCCATTCGAGATGGAATGACAAGATTGAGCTCTGGTTGCCTCTGGCACTGGTTGCTTCTGGTAACCAATGCCCTATCTTGTCATTTTGATCTTGAAAGTCATGAAACGCTGCTTGATATCCGACGACAGTCTTCTTGGACGAATATCAAGGTGAGCACGATAGCAAGTAAAGTGATGAAAGATTGTCTTGAGGCATTCAAGCTGTCTTGCATCCTATCTACTCGGGTTATCGCACCATAAGCGAGGGCATCTTACATGTGAAATATTTTATTGCGGCATTTGGATGTCTCTTCTGTTCCTGATATGGTCGGCAGTGGCGATCTTCCATTTTGATTCATCGACAAGCAAACATCCCGATGCAGCAGCCGACCTGGAATCAGCACAAGTTCGTCGTGGAAAGCGTCGCCCACATGCCAATAACATATGACAAAATGCTCTTCATGCACCGATCTCTAGATGAGACACGTAGTACTTGACGCATTGGGGCCACAGAGATGAGGCTCCATTCTGTAGTGGGAAGTGTGTCGCTGTGGATCCCTCTTTGCTGTGTGACAAGTTATTTTTAATTTATTTAAAACTTTTCTGTATTACTGATGCAAGATCAATCATATATTTAAAAATAGTTTAGAATGATTTTCGAAGGTCATCCAACTTCAAATCGAGAAAGGCCAGCAGAGCATTACATTCGATATTTTAAATATATTTGAAATATAACATTTTGACATAATTTTTATTTGAAATGTATTTAAAACTATTGACACTTTTCGGTACACTTGCACTTGTTTTTGACCGCAGATTTTGAGTTGCCGCATTTTCGATATAGCGCTGTGGAATTGACATGGCTTCGGGGAATGCAACTGTGAAGGCCGTCATCAGCGGTGATACTGTCATCTTGATGGGAAATGCCGTGAACGGACCTCCCCCAGAGCTTATGCTCACGTTGGCGTCGCTACAAGCACCCAAACTGGCGCGAACCGCTGAACAAACCGACGAGGTAATTACAACGCATGTCTTTGCGGCTCATCTTCCTTTAGCCTTTTGCGTTTGCGAGTCGAGAATTCTTGCGCAATCTGTTGATTGGAAAACAAGTTCGCTTCAAGGTTGAATACCGCGTTGCTTCCATCAACCGCGATTTTGGATCGATCTACTTCAACAATGAAAACGTGTGCGTGACTGTAGCACGCGAGGGGTTTGCCAAAGTGAAAACGTTGGAGCAAAGTCGCGATGGTGCATCCCCTGATATTGAAGAAATGCTGCGTTTGGAACAAGTGGCGCAATCTGAAAAGAAGGGAATATACAGCGAAGACCCAGCGAAAGCAAATCTGCGAGTCAACTGGTCGGGACTCTCGTCCGACGAGTTGCTGGGTCGTTACAAGGGTCAGCAAATTCCCGCGATCATTGAAATGGTGCGTGATGGTGCAAGTATGCGTGTGATTCTTCTCAACACAATGCAAGTCGTCACTTTTGCTTTGTCGGGAGTTCAATGCCCACGTCTAAACCCTCCACCGGGTTCTGAACAGACTGGTCCTGCTCCTTTTGCAAAAGAGGCTAAACATTTTACCGAAGTGCGTCTGCTTCATCGTAAAGTTAACGTCAAGCTGGAAGGCGTCGATAAATTCGGGGTAAGATCACCTATGCAAACACTTGCTCAAACATTATTTGTAGAACTTGTTTGGCACTGTTGTCCATCCATCTGGCAACAACATTAGTATTGAACTCCTTAAGGAAGGTCTTGGCAAGATGAGCGATTGGAGCTCCGAGTTCACCTCCGTAGCGATCCGAACGGACATGCGCAATGCAGAGAAGACAGCCAAGCTCAACAAAACTCGCGTCTGGACCAACTACGTTGCACCAGTGCTTCAAGCTGCTGAGAGCAATCTCACGGGTGTCGTTGTTGAAGTTGTGTCGGGCGATTGCCTTGTGGTTGCGTTGAAACCAAACAACGAGGAAATGCGGTTATACCTATCGTCCATTCGCGCTCCACGTCTCGGAAATGCACGCCGCGGGGAACCAAACGCGCCCTATGCTTTAGATGCGAAGGAAGCCCTTCGCAACCGATGCATTGGCCGTGTTGTGGCGATTGAAATCGAATATGAACGCGCTAACGCCCAACTCGACTCCGGCGCACTACTTATTTTTGGCAGCATCTTTTTGGAGCAAAAGAAGAAAGAAGCGCGTATAAACTTGGGCGAACAGCAGCTCTTGGAGGGCTGGGGTGAAGCTGTACGCCACAAACAAGATGAAGAAAAGTCGGGCTACTATGACGCATTAGTTGCTGCCGAAGCAGCTGCTCGTGCTGCCAAGCGAGGGCAATTTTCTGGCAAACCATCACCTGAGCCTCGTATCACTGATTTGTGCTTTGATGGAAACAAAGCCAAACAATATTTGCCTTTTTTGCAACGCGAAAAGACCCTTCGAGCTGTCGTCGAGCAAGTTTATGCGGGCAACCGATTTAAATTGTATGTTCCCAAGGAAAACTGCACTGTCAATTTTGTGCTCGCAGCTATCAAGTGCCCACAGCCCGCTCGTCCTTCCAAGGAAGCGGAACCTTATGGTGAAGATGCAAGACGGTTCTCACGACGTGCTGTCATGCAACGCAATGTCTTGGTCGAGATTGAAGACATGGACCGCGCCGGTAATGCATTTGGTCCCATGTACATTGGACAAAAGGACGTGAAATCCAACTTTGGATGCCAAGTACTCGCGGCAGGATATGGCCGTGTCGACGATTTCTCAATCGATCGAACATCCACACCTTCTGACTTAATTAAGGCACAAGACGTGGCGAAAGCTGCACACAAGAATGTTTGGAAGAACGTCTTGCCTGAAGAAACGACGGTAGCTGCAGCGGCACCCGTTCGTAAGACAGCTGATGATGTTTGGCCATGCGTGCGGCTCTCCGAAATCGTGAGCGCGACCCATTTCTTCGTGCAAACTATCAGCGATCGTGTCGTCGCAACCCTGGAAGAACAAATGCGTGCCTTCACACAAACGGTTGGCCTTGATGGCAAAGCTTTTGAGTTGCGCAAGGGTGGGTTGTGTGCTGCGCTCTTTGACGATGGTCAAGGACCTTTGTGGAATCGTGCGCGCATCGAAACTGTCTCGCCACAATCTGTGCGTGTGCGATTTATCGATTATGGTAATGTCGAAGTGTTGCCTGCTTCACGCCTGCGGCCGCTTGACCCAACTTTGACGTCATTGCCTGGCCAAGCCAAAGAATGCGTGTTCGGCTTCTTGAAGAATATGGATGGCCACGAATACGCTCCTGATGCTGCGCATTTGTTGAACGACGTGGCATGGGGCAAGACATTAACTGCAATTGTCCACGGTCGCGATGACACCAACAGATATCAAGTATCGCTCCTTCTAAATGACATGAGCGTGAGTGAAACTCTGATTGAAGCCGGTGTCGCTCGTGTGGATCGCAAAACGTTCAAATTGGCCCAGCCTTACCAGAAGAAAGTTATCGACGGGTTGTTGGATGCTCAAGATGCGGCCAAGAGACGCCGACTGTGCTTGTGGCAATACGGCGATGTTGAATCCGACGACGACGAATAATGTAAATATCCTGTCTGCGTCGCCTATTCGAAGTGTGTTTTTTCCCGTGAGCTCAACTACAAATACGCTGCTTCGGATCATCTCTCAACCCTTTCTTCGTCATGTTTAGGAGCTTCTCATCGCATAGCGACTGACGCGTATATTTTTCATCCTTGAGCAAATTTCACATTCAATCAGTTGAAGACTCATATTGATTTCCATGTGAGACCCTCCTCACAATCATCAGCATGTCTGTGCTCGTTTGTCGACTGTCGTGCCCACACAAGTGGTGCAAGGAAGGTGTGATAGAATGAAAATAGAGATGAAGTAATTTCAACCTCATGTTAACATACGCAAAAATGCAAAAATCTATCCAAACGTATGCTTTTGAAAGCGAATATGGCACAACTTGGAGACTTCCGCCAAACCTTTCAGCGCTTCTTCCAAGTCGGCACGAGTATGCGCTGCAGAGACGCAAAAACGGACGCGACCAAGGAGGAGTGGTGTAGCGGGAAAACCAACCGTGACGACGGCCATGTTGCGCTCTAGACATTGACGGCTGAATTCGGCAATCTTTGAAATTGAGTAAAGCATGACAGGAATGACAGGTGAATCAAACTCGCCAAGCGTCACCATGCCAGCGTCCATGAGACCCTGACGCAGGAAGTTGCTGTTTTCACGCAACGCCTTGAGCTTTTGAGCACCAATTGTCGTGCCATCACGCCCCATAATTACTTTGAAGGCAGCCAACACTTGCGCCGCAACAATTGGAGCAAGCGAGTTGCCCATAAAGTTGCCTGACGACGTCTGACGAAGCATATCAATGATTTCCTTGGACGCAGCGACATAGCCACCCATGCCACCAAATGACTTGGTGAACGTGCCCATCATAATATCGATTTCACTTGGGTCCACGCCAGTGTACTCACACACGCCACGACCTGTCGCACCAAGCGCACCAATGCTATGGGCTTCATCGACGTAAATGTAAGCCTTGTACTTCTTGACAACGTCAACAAGTGCACGCAACTTGCAAATTTCGCCTTCCATCGAATAAATGCCTTCGACAACGACCCAGATCTTCTTCCAAGGACGATGCGTACGGGGCTGTCCAGATGCAATCTTTGAACGCAACATGACTTCCAAGTGCTTGGCGCTGTTGTGCTTGAAAACTGCGACAGACGCACCAGACGCACGCACACCGTTCACAATTGAAGTGTGGTTGAGAGCATCACTGAGGACAAGTGTGCCAGGGCCCATGAGTGCAGGAATAGACGACGCATTGGTGCCGTAACCCATGTTGTACACAATTGCAGCTTCCTTGCCGACAAATTCAGCCACGATGGCTTCAAGTTCGACGTGGATAGGCGTGGTACCGTATTCAGCGGATGGGGAGTTGCTGCACACAGCATGACGGTCGACTTCAGGGAGCACCATCGAAGCGCATGTGCCCATCCAGTCATCGGCAAAACCCAGATAGTTGTACGAGCCCAAGTTGAGGCAGTTTTGCGTCTTGGTGGTCCAAGTCATGGATTTGTTGCCATCGTTCGAGACACGCTTGATCACATCAATGCGTGCACCCGGGGCCGACGAGACAGGGCGATTGAACACATCTTGGACGCGGTGATACACACGGTTCGTATAAAAGTTTTCCCAAGCAATAAACATATCAGCGCAACCTTGTTTGCGGTTCTTTGGTATATGGTAACGCGAGTAGCCGCTCCACCAGCCGAAGAAATCGCGGATGCGACCAAACGTGATGAGAATCGCATAGTTGAAATAGCACAAGAAAGCTGCAAACAGAGGAACCGTCTCAACATCATGTTGCTTATGTGGTTTCTGTTGTTGCGGTTTGACTGGCTCAGCTGGAGCTTCCGCCGTCGAGGTTGACGCCACTTGTTTCTTGGCCTTCGCCATCCTTCGGAGCGCCGTCAATTCCGAAATAGTACGTCAACAAACCCAAACGCTTTATCCGGATCCGGATACGAACCGGTGCAAAAACACACAAACATCCGGATAGATTGCATGAACATTGGATTGTACGAATAATCACATTTTTATCCGGACAGTATAGGCTCGTTGTCCGGATAATATGACGTGGCAACACAAAAAGCGAGAGAAAGATTTACTTTTCAATGTATTTGAACTGGAAGATGGCGTTGTCGGCGCCGCCCGTCGAGATGGCAAACATGTCACCCTTTGTAAATGTACAAGCCGTCACGTGTGATGCATGGCCGCTGTATTGCTTTGCCTTGGACTGGCAAAAGGTGAAGAATATAGTTGGACGTGGTGGCAATTACCTTGGGATGGGTGCTTGGATAGCGGTATAAATTGACTTTGCTGCTATCGTCGACGGTGAGAAGACTCTTGTGTGATTCACTGCGGCATGCGGCATTCACGTCAGTGCCATCCGCCTCTTTTGGCCAAATTCCTACACAATTATTACGCGCAACATGAGAATTTTGATTGTGCAGACCTTGCACGGGCCAGCCAAATGTACACGTCCACGTGTGCCACTTGACATCGCGCAACGTATTTGCGCTTGTGATTTGTTTTCCTGATGCCACGTCCCCTAGAATAATTGTCAAGTTTTGCTCATTGATTGAGATAGACGTACAAAAGAGAAGTTCGTAAGCGCTGCAATTACTCTGAAGGTGCTTCGAGTCGGCAGAAAAATCAATGTGTGTAATTGAACTGCTGTGGCCCTGGACTCGGAGCTTAGCCAAAGACTAGATCGCGAAAGTACCTTGAGAACGCATCTCTTTGTGTAGGCTGGTGCATTGTATAAATAAATGCGCTGGTCATGACTACCCAGCGCCAATAGAGTGCCATCGGGCGAATACTTGACAACTGAAATGGCTTTTGTGCTTATGTGCAGCTCGACCACAACCCCATCCAAGCCGCCTTTAAGAATCGTCACCTATGAAATCAAACACAAAATGAAGACACATTCACATAAAAAGACAGACCGAGCCGTCTGCGCTGCCGACTGCAACGTGGTTTCCATCGGGGGCAATGCCGACGGTGCGGCATTTCTTGGACAAGGAATGTTTAACGAGAATAGTACGGTTCGGAGCATCCCAGAGTCGAACCATTCCATCTTCCCCAGCAGTGATGAATTGTTGCTTCTCAGGGTGAGGTGCCAATCCCCATAGTTCGCCACCACAATGTCCCTATTGCAAACAATCAACTCTATATTCTATCTAAATTTTCATTCTTACCTCAGCATAAGTTTGAAGGCGGATGGATGGTTTCGCTATTTCAGCGACGTCGACTTCACAGATTTCACAATTCCGAGTTCCGAAGAGGAGTTTGCCGTCGTGCACTCTCACACTTCGAATACTAGCACGTGGTAATTGCGTCTTGACTTCGAGTTGTTGTGTGATTTGGAACATAGTTCCAGTCGACACATTCCAAAACTTGATCCATCCATCATTTCCACCTGAGACGAGATTTTTAGCCTCCGAGTCGTAGAAGAGACTGTTGACAGCGCCCTATAAGACGGGCATTCAGCCCAATGCGGCAAAGAGAGATGCTACCTCATGGGCTCGATGCGTAGCGACGCAGTTACGACCCTTCCACTGATAGAGCATGCCGTTAGCTTGGCCCGAGACGGCTTCACCTTGGACAAAAACTCCGCACAGTACTTGGACGCGGCCATCGGCCTTGCCAAAGGATCCTTTCTTCACCGAGATGCAAGACGATGCCACGCTCCAAAACAACACAGTTTTGTCGCCAACGCTGATGCCATCCTTATCGAGGAAAGCCATACCGAGGATCTACAATTCACTGACTATCCAAGTAGATCAACAATAATTGTGTACCGCTTGTTTCGACGCCGTGCTCTTGGCAACAAGTTTTCCTTGGAGAGTGTAAATAGCAATGCTGTGGTCGTCGTCAAGACCGTGCGTCGCCAGCAGGTCACCTCGCGCATTAAAGGTGACGTGTGAAATCCCCCGAGAGTGAAATCCAGACAGGATGCAAAGACTGGAGCCACTATTCGCATCCCACACGATGACTTTGGGCAGACGTCCTTGCTCGCCTGTAGCTACGAGATGGCCTTCAGGATGGACAGCCAAGCACGTAATCGCTTTCGTGTGGTCAAAGTGAAAGATTTGACGGTGGGTTTGCTTGTCATAAACGATCCCAACAGCTGCAGTGTGATATACGATTGTGTTAGTGTCGGCGCCATAGTCGATGTTGTTGCGCAGGTCAAATCCACGGTAGCCATAGACAAATGAAAGTTCAAGAGAGCTCGTGGGCTCGTTATCGTCGCCTAGAAATAGGCACGTCACTGTTTGTTTGATAGAGGAGAAAGGGAACTCACTTGGTTTCGGCGACCAGTTTGTAGGTTCTCGAATTGCTCCTCGCCATGGTTTGACAGCGAGAGCTTCATCGCCTTTCGGACTGTCGTCTTCGTCTTGTTGAAGCGTACTTTCAATGGCTAAGAGGTGTTCATCTGAGGCCAGCAAACGCTTTGAAGCTTCGCAGCTTGGTGAAGAAGTCAATGCTGGGATTTGATCGTGTGCGGACTTTTGACGCTCTGCGGCTTCTTCAGCGTAATCGGTCGACCAGACGAGAAGCGTACGATCAAATGTGCCAAGGCTTACAACAAATCGGTTCTGTCTTGTGAAACGGACGGTCTGAACGGGGGATGCATGGCCTCCATACGTTTTCGACGCACTTGGCTCGACGCAAGGGTACCAAATGAGCCGGATATGGCCATCCATATCGCCAACAGCGACAACTGGAACTAGTGATGAAAATGGAGACGTCAGCTTCTTATCATCATCGGAGCGAATACGATCTGCACACGTTGCGCCAATTTTACCGTCCATCTAGCAAAAGCCACATTGAAAAATAAGAAATTGGAGTGTACGAACATTGATGCCAAGCAAAGACCACGTCGATGGGCATGTGCAAGTATGCCAGTGCGTTTCTCGAGCTTGTACCGAGTGGTGGAGGTGGTTTCCAGTCGCAACATCCCAGAATGCACAGTGAAGCTCGAGCGCGTTGCTTCGAAGGATCGTCGAATCCAAGTTGAAGTCAAAATGGGTAATCGGACGGCGGCGCATTGATCCACGTGGCGCACAAGTTGTCTGAAGCGAGTATGTTTGACTCTCGGGTTGAATTCCAAACACGTAAATGCAGCCGTCAGTCGAAGCGGCCGCGAGAAATTTCCCACATGGAGAATATTTGACGTCAACGCAAGCTTGCTTGGCACATTCAAGAGTCGTAATGTCTTCTAGCGTCGAGTCGAGCAAAATTGCAATCGATCCATTTACCAAAGCAACCGCGATATGAAATCGCTTTTGAGCGTCGGAATGCCATGCATAGGCAATGGCTTTACCAGCGACTGGGAGAACTCTACTCTTGAGTTGCAAATGTGTATAGAGATCCCAAATGCGCAGAGTCTTGTCGTCGCCGACAGTCGCCACAAGATCTTGATTGGAATGACAAGCAAGGCCTGAAATACTGCCAAACACTTGGCCATGCCATTGTAAGAGGATTTGTGGAGACGACGCTACTGCCGACGTCGTCGTGGTGTTTGTGACTGATGAGCCCGTTTGAAGCCACTCCAAACAATTTGGTTGAAGTGCTAGTAAGCTACAGTCGGCAGTAACTAGAGTAATCGTCGACTCCGCGACAGTAAGCCCAAGGATGCTTGTCGGCGTCGCTGGCTGCCACCGCGCTATTTGCACAAGATATTCTTTTCGATGAGTCGGTTGGCATAGCCAAACCAACACAGTGCCGTCGGTTGCCATTGTGATTAATTGCTTGGACGCTGGCTGATACAACGCACAGGTGACAGTTGCAGAGTGCGCTTTGACGACTTGACAGACGTGGTGCTCGTCCCAGACAAGGAGAGCGCCATCCTGGCCGCCTGTGATTGTTTTTCGCTCGCCGGCGCTTGCGACACAAGTTAATGTTTGGATGAGTGCTGTACGACCAAAGATGCCATGCTGGGAGCGCAAATGGTGATTATTCTCGACCGTCCAAAACGTAGCATGGTCAACGCCACAAGTGACAAAGCTCTGGCCATCATGCGTAAAATTACAAGCAAGGACGCGATCCAGAGTATTTTGTGCAGACGCGACAAAATGCAATTCTTTCCAGAGGTAGCACAGCACAGTATGGACAGTGTCGGCAAGCACGGCGACGAGTAATTCGTTGTGGAAGACAACGAACGCAACTGGAGCTCGCACGGGCAGCACGCCGATTGTTTCTAGCGACGATGGATCCCACAATCCTATTTCAGTCGTCGAGCCTGTTGCCACGACTTTGCCACTGGAATGCACTGCCAAACTATTCAGAGAGTTTGAAACTCAGGAAGAATTGAAATGAAAACACCTCGAGATGCGCTGTTTGTGGTAGATAAAGTGGCGTTGCTTGCGCGTTGTCGGGTCAAAGAGCACGCCAATTGTAGCAGCCGCATAGACAATTTCCCCAGCATCCGAGACGCCTATCATGGCTGTGCCACCTTCCTCTACCTCGCTACTTCCATTCACGTTGATCCCATGAGCCCAGACCAATTCCAAATCCAATTCTGGTGCTTCTCTACACGACAAAGAGTGAGAAATACAAAATCCAAGGTAAAACACGACAACTTACGTCTTGTGCGCTGGATTTGGCTGGTAATACGATGGAGTTAGAAGCGTCGTGAGTGCTGAGTTGTGCTGTGTAGGCTTGACTTGGCATGGCTGCATCTAGACAGACGAAATTTGAGCTCTCTCGTCGAGATGGATGGCGACTTACTTCTAACGATATCGACAACGGACGAAGAGGTCTTGGCTGCTCGTCGACGCTTTCTCGAATGACTGCCCATTGACAAATGCCACAGTCGTCGGCTGTGATCACGATGGAATCGTGGCGTGTAAAGCCGCAAAAAAAACGCGCGCTCTTGGTGTGTGCGTGGACTTGCTTTTGAAGCAGCGGCGATGCTGTGGCTGGAAAACTCGCGATACCAACGACGCCGTCATTTGTGATGGTGCACAAAAGCGACTGTCGACGATTTGCTTGGACACAGACAAACTCATGATCTAGTCCATGGAGCGCTTGGACGTTATATCCAATTTTGCTCTGCCAGGATGTCCAAGTGCAATTGCGGATCTTTTGCATGACAGTGACGCGCGTCGAACCAACGATATCCCAGAAGCGAAGCGCATGTCCATGCTGGGTTTGAAGATATCGTCCATCCGCTGAAAAATCGAGCGACGTCGCGGGATAACGCGGTTCATTTGGCAAGGGTTTGAGCACCGCTTGTCGACTCAAACGCATTTTGCCAGCGGCGACATTGACGCGGTAGAGATAAATCACGCCAGAGGCACACGACGTCGCCAGGAGACGACCGCCGCGTGCGAATTGAATATGGACAATGGCTTGCATGGCATGGCGGAAATTTTTGTGCATCGCATGAAGAGCATGGTCGACAATGACAATCTACGAGATGGCTCATCAACCAGTGCTGGAGTTATGACTTACCGTGCCATCGCTGCATCCCATTGCAATCCACTCGGCGTCAATGGAGTACGTAATGCATTGACCTGGCGGAAGTTGCAAGAGCGGGAGCGCTCGGATTTGTTTGTGGCGACGAAGACTCCACAGTCGAATTTTCCTGTCGTCGCCACACGTGACAAACTCGGCGCGCTTCGATGTCGTCGCGAGTCCTGTGCACTTGGCCGTTTGATGGAACGCTGTGATTTGATGGACTGCGTTTGTCGTCTCGTTGACTTCGAGGATGACGCTGGAACGCGTGCCAATGAGGAGATGACCGTCGCCTTGAGCATCCGTGCGGTAGCATACACTGGCGATGCGGTAGTCGAATAGTTCTAGCGCTAAGAGGCTCAAGTCGAGCGTGTGACCGATCGATTGAAGCGTTGCATCCCACTGACGCACGGTGCCGTCTTTCCCACCAGAGAAGAACGAATGCTGCACTGCAAAGAGGCAATTCACAGACTCTTTGACCTACTTGCGGCGTGAACAATATGAGAAGAAGCTGAGGAATGTACCGGATGCGCCTGTGTGACGCGGAGAAGCTGCTTGTTTTGAAACTGGTACAGCTCGCCGAGACTCGTGCCGACAATGACGTACTGTTGAAAGTACACGACGGAGAGAAACCCCTGCATGAGTCCTTTTGTGCCGAGGACGGCGCGATCTTTCTTGAGCACTCGATGCTCGACCGTGTAAAAGTCCAAAGCTCTATCGCCCGCGACAACCTACAACATTCAAAGCGCGGGGAATGGAGAAGAGCTACCATTTCGGAGCCATTGTCGTGGAGAGCCACAGCGAGCGCTTTCTTGGTCGACCCTATGCCAGACGCAACGACGCTTTTCGAACTCCAGTCCCAGACGGCAATGCGGTGGTTGGGATCCAGACCGACGGAGACAAGCCGCGACTCCATGCGGCTGGAAAACGCCACGAGCGCGACGCCAACGTCGTGGAACTTCGTGAGCAACGCCAAGCACTGCAGCGTTACAGGATGCCACACGTGAATCGCACAGTCTGGCCCGACGTCGCCCGTCGCCACTTTATCGCCCAGGGGACTTACCGCTAACGAGAGGATTTCATTGCGATGACCCTAATGCAATCCATCAACTTTTTCCCGCGAGGAAATCGTACTTGGTAGTATCGCTGCTCATGGTGGCGACTGTTGTAGACAATCGCATGCCGCGACACCGTGTAGACAATGTCGCCCGATTGAATATATCGCAAGTTGTTGCGGCAGTCGTGAGCGCGGTAGCCGTGAACCCATTCGAGCGATAGATTGTACGGTGGAAGGCTAGGAATCTGACGCTGAACTGGCGCTTTCGATGGCTCGCAGAGCATCCACGGCGCCACGTCGAGCTGAATCTTGCTATGTCGCTCGGTTGATTCGTTCGACGACGGTGGCGGCACGACGCATTCAATTTCAATATCCGAGTCGTCGTCGCTCGCCTCTTGAAGGCTCTCTGCTTCGGGCACGCGCTCTTTGGCGGTCTTGGAGATGACGCGGAACTTTTCCATGTAGAGCATAAAGTCTCGATTCGTCCGTGCCCACTGAACAAATTCTTCATAGTTGAGCGATTTCGTCTGGTCCTGGCGATGAGAGCAAGACATCAGGACTGCCAAACTTGAGTGTAAAGGCAACGAACCTTGTCAAATCGATCAAACGCTTGGTGGGCGACGTCGACAAAGACTGGAATCGACGGCACCGAGGCGATATTACCGCCTGTCAAGATTGTAATGCCGCCGTAGCATGATTTCATCAACAATGCCTAGACGAGCATCGGTGGATCTTTAGGAATGTGTGGCCAGAAATACAACGTACGAGTTCAACGGGGGAGAGCTCGCCATTCAAGTTGAAGTCGAACACTTCAAATGCGACTACAACGACGGACACGCCCATGAAATCAACATGCGACGGGAAGGAAAGACGTACACCGCGTGCGTTCTTCAAATGTGCCTTGGCAAACAACGATGAGCCCGCCGAGGAATTCCAATCCGTCGATTCGGCCCACTTGTTTGCCGTCCCGTGTGACGTCCAGAACGCTAAAGATCTCCTTGGACGAGACTGCCTCGGGTTGTTTGAGCAGGATGAGTGACTCGAGTTGACTCTCCGTGATGGCAAAGCCCCATGTCTTTTGGTATCGGCTGTAGAGATCGCGCACGTCCTGAAGTGTCCCTACAGCATGGCCGATCGTGTCAAGCGATGCCGAGAGTTGCGCGCCCTACATTGCGAAAAGTATTTTGTCTCCCTCAAGAGCTCGACGGCATGCTGCTCGTTGTTGTAGCGTTCTTTCCCGAGGAGCATGCCCATCTTTGCGACGACACGGACGACGACGTTTCGACTCTTTTGGATTTTTTCGAGCACTAAGCTCTTAGCGAAAGGACAGACGACGACGTCTTTCTACCATCTCGACAAGTCTACTCAAGGAGCTCGATCGACTGCATGCGCGCAATGGCAGTCGTGAGCGCGTCATCGGATTTGCAGTAAGCGAAGCGGACAAATTGGTGGCCGTCGGCTTTGTTGGCGTCGCTGTAGAATGCGCTCGTCGGGATCGCCGTCACTTGCTTTTCAATCGTGAGCCAGCGGCAGAATGCGTAGTCCCGCGACGTTTGATTCTCCAAGTACTGCGGTGGAATCACCACGTTCGAGACGTCGGCAAAGAGAAACGTCCCGCCTTGTGCTACCACGATGGGAATCCCCAACGCCGTCAAGCCTTTGGCAAGGAAGTCGCGCTTCTTCTCGTAGCGGTCGCGCAAGTAAGCGTAGTAGGATGGAAACGATTCGAACGGCAATTCCGCGCGCTCCAACATGGTCACGACAGCTTCTTGCAGTGGTGTGGCGACGCTAAAAGAAGATAAGTTCCATCGCAGGACATGGCGCAAGTACGAGAACATGACCCAGTTGTTGGCCAAGTTGAGGCTTTTGATCAAGTTGGACGGCCCGATCGCCCAACCGACCTTCCATCCCGTCACGGAGAACGTCTTCCCCGCCGATCCGACGGTGATCGTGCGTTCCCACACGCCGGGAAGCGATGCAAACCGCGTCAGCGGCACAAACGCAATGTTCTCGTACACGTCATCGGCGAGCACGACGACGTTGGGGAAGCTACAGCCACACATTCTAGACGAGGAAATCTGACGAGCGTCTTACCGTTGAACGATGGCGGCGATGCGTTCCAAGTCGCTTCTTGGGAAGATCGTGCCCGTGGGATTATGTGGACTGTTGAGCAGGAGCACCTACAGTACGTTGTCGATTGCCATGAGAAAGTTGAAGCGAGAAGACGTCGTCACCCGTGTCTTGGGCGTGAATGCGCATTCGAGTGCGCCAATGTCCAATTCAAACTGGCGCAACCCTGCGTTGAACTGGAGCGGGACGTACTTGCAGACGCCGCCGGCCATTTGAACTTGCGCGGCGTAGATGTCAAAGGCCGGTTCAATCAAGATGACTTCGTCGCCAGGATTGACGAGACCCATCATCGCACTGTACAAGACTTCTGTGGCGCCGACGCCGACTGCAATGTCGGTCTCGGGATGGATCGGCGGCACGTTGTCGTCGACCCCACGAGCTAGCGATCGATTGTAGAGCTTGGCGAGCTGATGCTTGAGTCGCAAGTGGCCTCCTGGTCGAGCATATTGGTTGAAATCGGCGTCGATCGCTGCTTTTGCTGCTTCTTTCACGAACGCATCACATTGCCAGTCGGGAAAGCCTACAGCCGCCATACAGCTCGTGAAGATTCCCATCGAGAGCACGAACCTTGGCCCAAGTTGACAGACTGGTGCTGCAGCGCGAGCGGCGTGAATTCATGCCAGACCGTCGGCTTGTCGAATCCGCGCAGGCGATTTGCCATGTCAAATCCCAAAATTTTTTATTTGCATTTCTATCTAAAATATTCGAAGGCAACAGTCTACTGGGGGGACGATGGAGTCTCGACCGTCGCCGTCGTCGCCGCCGACGACGCGGCTTTGCGATTGCGTCGCTTCTGTGCACGTTTCTTGTTGCGACGGATGCGCTGCTCTTCTGTGAGAGGTTTCTTTCTATAAAATTCGTCATCCGTGGTGGAGAACTCGACGCTGTCCATGCTGCCAAGTGGAGGACGCGTTTGTTCGTCGTTGGACGACGCCGTGAAGTCGTCGCTGCCGATGCTGAGCAGATTAGGACGGCTTGCTTGCACTGGGGAGCTTGCTGGTTTCACGACAGGCGGCTTGCACACACTCGAGATGAGATTGAGCGTCGCTTTGGCGTTCTTATTGAGTTTTTCCACAACGGGAGTGGTGGATTCCTTGGCAGCGACGACGACGGCTGCGACTTCCTTGGTGTCGGCACTGTCCGACTTGGCGGCGGAGAACGACGACACAGTGTCGACAGGCGTTGGTCGAGGAGATGACACCCACAGCTTGTTCTTGAGGTCGTCGCTGGAAGAGTTGCGCACGATTGTGGGGGGCTTCACAACGGGAGGAATACAATCCGTCGCGATGTGGGATCGCGTCGGCATGACGGTCGGTACGGCGTTCTCGTCAGGGACGTAAGCAGAGCCGCCCTTTTGAATCCACAAGCCCGATGATGTTGCGGTCGTGCTAGGCTGTGTCGCTTCTGGCACTGGCTCAGTAATTGCTGGTGCTTCAGTCGTGGCGGCGACTTCAACAGTTGGTGCCTCCATGACAGCGACAGGTTCCACTTGAGCTACAGGAGCCTGGACAGCCACAGGAGTCACTTGAACCTTGGCGGGAATGACGACAACAGCAGGAGTCACTTCAACCGCAGCAGGAGCAGTGACAGCTTCAATTTCTTTTGATGGGACTTGCTCGACTTCTTGCTTGACGGCAGACGACGACTCGATGCCAGTTGGACGCGCGACCCACAGTTTGTTCTTGAGGTCGTCGCTGGACGACGTGCGGACGATTATCGATTTCGCAGCAGGTGGAATAAAATCGGTAGCGATATGGGATCGCGTCGGCATGACGGTCGGCACAGCTTTCTCATCAGGGACGTACATAGTACCGCCCGTTTGAATCCACAGACCAGAGGCCGTAGTCGATGCATCAGGCGCCACAGGTTGTTCAGTCGCTTCACACTTCACTGGCTCTTCAACACCAACAACATCTTTTTCTTCAACTTGCGCGGACACTTCAGGCTCAGCCGTCGGTTCGACAGACATAGGAGCTACTTTTGGGACGTGGCTGTCGACTTGGAGCAATGCATTCAGCAACGTTCGTCCAGCGGCTGACAATTCGTTGATCATAGCGCTGAGTTGCGTCACAAATTTATCAAGTTGGTCACAACGTGTGGCGCAGGATGGCGCAAAGAACGTCTTCGGGGGAAACGTGAGGCTGCCGACCTTATTGTCCGTCTTGGAGATCTATGCCAAAAAACGTGAGGCTATCCATGGCCAGAGGGAGCTCTGTCTACCTTAGTGTAGAACTCATGGAATGTGCTGTATCGGATCGGGACTTCCCACTTGGTCGCCGAGGCCACGTGTTCTACGCTGGCAATGTACGCCTACGAGGAGCAAGCATCAATGGTGCCGCAGTGCAATCGTGGGGCTAGCATACCACAAATTTGCTGCCATTTTCAGTTTGGTCTTCATATCGCAAGACTTGGATTTTCATCGCCATAGTTTTCTACGCAATTGCATGAACATATCACCGCCGTGGCGCCGTGGAAACGTACGAGGAAGCTCCTTGCTGGGGGCTCGGACCTTGGTAATGATGTTTCGAATTGAAGGCGAGGTTGCCAGGAGTTACGTACTTTCACGAGCCATCTGCTGGTGTCGCCACAGTATTTAATAATATTCATTTTATTTCACATAATACAATCAAGTATAAGCTTTATATTTATTTAAAAAGGGCGTCAACGAATGCATCGAGCCATTGGCTAACATCAGTTTGGAAAGGGTGTACCCTGTGCCGAGGAGGTGGAGATCGCCCGTCGTGCTGAACCAAAGGATGCACGAATCGCCCGTCTCTTGCGTCCTTTTCGTTGCCCACGGCGTACAGTGTACCTTAGGAGACTGCCGCCGTAGCGTGTCAATGACGGACGGACGCGATATATATTGCCCAAATGTACACATCGCCCCAAGTCGAGTGTAACTGGCTTAACTAATGTAGCACAGTCTTTGAATTGCATCCGCGACGCTGATTGCCGCAGTTCCAGTCTCGATTCTTTGCGCACAACGCAGGAGACCAAGCAAAAAATCGCGCGCTGTGACAGAGATCTTCAGCAGTACAGTGCTGGAACAGGTTATTCGTTCGTATTGGCGGAGATGTCGACATTTCGCGAAATGACGAAGAGTCGTCAGGATGAAACTTTTCACAAGTGTTAGTGCCCCGCCGAGGAGTGTTTCAAGGGCGAGCAAGCCTTGGTCCATCAAGAGTGCTGGATGTTTGGAAAAGAAATCAATTAACAATGTGCCGGTCGGTGGCTTAATGACCCGTCGACGCATAGTGGTCGGGGTATTTCGCAATATGTTCGAGCATTTCCTTTTCTTGCTCCTACAATGACAAGATGAGTACCGTCGAGATGAAAGGCGGCGATTTACCAGAATGTGCTTTGGTTTTTCATGGTACACGTCGTCAAACATGGTGTGTGCGTCGGGGTAGCCCTTGGCTTCCGCATTGGTCAAAGCTTGCAACACGTTTGAGCGCTCGGCATCTTTGAGGGCCACATCTCGCTCTTCAGACCACCATCCCTTGTCCTGTATCATCATGTGAGCTATATGGTTCACAATTCGCGTTGCTTACCATCATAAACAACTTCAAGCGGTTGATGGGGCAGTTGGTGTCTTTCCAGAATTTGATTTCAGACACTTCACGGTAGCGCGTCGAGTCATCAGACGTCGAGTGATGGCCTTGGCGGTAAGACATGGCTTCAATCAAAAGAGGGCGACCTTCCGTCAAAACGAGTTCGCGAGCCTTCTTTGTGACTTCATAGACAGCAAACATATCATTGCCGTCAACACGGATAACGGGAATGCCATAGCCAGCACCGCGGGACGCAATACCATCGCCACGGAATTGATCCTTCACTGGGGTGCTAATGGCAAAGCCGTTGTTACGGGCAAAGAAGAGTACTGGGCAGTCGCGAGTGGAAGCAAAGTTCAAGGCTATTGCGTCGTGGGTATCAACGATTTTGAAAGGAGGACTCTACCAGCGTGGAAGTCACCTTCACTAGCAGCACCTTCGCCGAAGTAGCAGATCGAGATGCGGTCTTCCTTGGCCAACTTGAAGCCATAAGCAGCTCCCACAGCCTATTCGAGCTCGTTGAGATGCTTCTTGAATTACTGCACCCGTACCTGTGGAATTTGGGTGGCCAAAGGCGACGAGACAGTTTGATAGTTCAATTCCTTGGAGCCGTAGTGCACTGGCATTTGACGACCCTTGCCCAAGTCATCGCAGTTGCTGAACAATTGGTTGGCAAATTGATCCAAGGTAAATCCTCGCCACATCAACACGCCTGCTTCACGATATTGAGCAAAGACCATGTCGCCTAATAAGAGAAATTTAGAAAACGATGATCAGGCGAGCTGCATACGGGGTTTGATTGCTGCAGCACTGCCGAAAAGTGTGCCTTCTTCGCCAAACGCGGTCATGTAGAAGGAAATACGACCCTACAAAAATTTCGTGAGCTTGCGCTGAAAGCAGACAATTGTACCTGTCGCTGGGCATCATAGAAGACATTGTCCATTTGCTAAACATAACGATGAGCTCAAATGTCTTTTGAGTGCGAAACCACTTACGTTCAAGCGAACCATGTGCTTGTACAAGTCGACCACAAGTTCTTCGTCCAAGCCTTCTGGAACCTGACCACCATGCACGAGTTTGCCTTGTTGATCAAGCACGCGGTAGGCTGGAATGACGTCCTTTTCCTTGGGGTCGACAACCACCATCTTGTTGACATAGGGAATGGTTTGTCCGCCGGGAAATTCACCTACGGAAAACGCTCCAGCTACCGGACATTCAAGATTAGCTCTTACCGCTTCCTACAGTCGTAGACATGTACTTGGCGGCACACGTAAAGCGGCTGCGCGTGACAGTGCGGACGAGTCTGAGGGCCATGATCAAGCTTGAATGATGCAAATTCGCGAATGATCAATCCTGGGTGCGTTTGGCGGTTTTGTCATCCAGATTTATATAGTTCATACAAAATCAAGATATTTCTCATCCAATGAATTTTATTATATCGGTGGTAAGACTCGACTCTAGTACACAAACTAGTACACAATCGGTGTCCATTGAAAACGTCTCAGGTGACTAGTTTTACCTAGGATAATGTATTATCAGTGACTAGACTCGCTTGGGATGAATCTCTCATCTTCAAGGCATCCATCCAGCGGATGTTGAGTTTTACACTCGTCTGTCGTATGTCACGACCAAAGTCCAGTGCATATTAGACATTTATATGAGATTTTATATGGAATGGACATCTTTACTGGTTTGGATCGTTTTGACGGCAGAAATTATATGGCGTTTATATATTTCGTGTCAACGTGCCTGAGGTTGACATCCATTGACCATGGATGTCCTTGCGACTTGCCAATCAAATGATGAACTTGTTTGATGAGCAGCTTGAAGCTAATCAAGTCCAACGACTTTGTCAATCACGCCTCTTCAAGCGTCGTGTCGGACTCGTAGCTTCAAATTGTCGTAACTGCTCGTTTGGTTATCCAGTGGGATGGGAGCAGAAGTGTGTACAAAGAGGAGGGAGCAAGGTTAGAGTTGTGTTTGTAGTATTGTCTAGCATCCAGCAAACATACAACCCGAGGATTGTGGCGGACACAGAGAGTTTTTATCAAGACCATGCTACATATATAAGCATTAAATTGCAATATGAGCTAAAGCGACTATGCCAACTTGGCCAAATGACTGAGAGGATAAATCTTGATTTCGGCCGTGCTGTCCATCTTGACAATACCATCGGGCGGATCCGTACCAATCAACGAGCCTGTCTTGCCTGCTTCTTCACCGACCAAAATCTTGACGTTGTTGTTCTTTTCAGGAATGACGTGCTTCAAGCCATCGACGTGAATATTGACCATTTGTCCTCGAATATCCAGCAAGCATGTATCTTGACCCACTGTCACGATTACACCTTCGGCTTGGTAATATTCGCCAGACTGCGTCACTTCAACAACAACGCCCTTACTCATCCAAGAGCTTTCATTGTTGCAGCTTGAGTTTCCAAAACCAGATTCGTAAAACTGTCCGCCAGCTGGTGTCATTGGGGCTGGTGTTGCGCCAACGCCCATGTGAGGCGTGGTTGCAGCTGGAGTTCCCTTGGCAAACAATCCAGGGGTTGTAGGGTTCATTGGTGTGTATGCTGCAAAACCAGGAGTTGTCGGGTTCATGCTTATTCCTGGTGTGGTTGGATGGTGCATCATATTGATACCAGGAGTTGTCGGGCCAAATGAACTGTGGCTTTGGAATGGAGTTTGCAACGGCGTTTGGACGGAATTGCGAGGCATACCAGGCGTTGACACAAACGGTGTCGTAGGTTGCAATCCAGGAGTACTGTATGATCCTTGAAAGCCAGGAGTTGTGGGATTTAGCAACCCTGGAGTTGTTGGGTGATTCAAGACTGAATTCATGTCACTATAGCTCGAAGAGCTTGAAGTTTTGTATGTGCTGGCAACGCCAAATTCTGATGGTACGACAGGCTCCAAAGGAGTGCCAAAGCTTTGAGCTGCGGGATGACATCAGTTAGCAATTGCAGCAAGCACATGTACGTACCATGGGAAATTTCCTTTTCGTGTGGCAGATTAGCTTCAAGAAGCATGTCGTCGTTTTGAGCAGACCAAGCGTCGCGCGGAGTTCGTCCACCTGATGGGTAGTTTCCACTTCTTGAAGGAGTGCGTGGAACATGTAACGGAGTCGCCATCGGAGTCATGCCGTGATGCAAAGGTGTTTGAGACACCATTGGTGTTTGGGACGTGCTCGAGTTCATCGTACTGCTTCCATGCGTACGATCAACGTGGACACCTTGGCGATCACCAGCCACTGTCACGTACTTCTTCTCAATTTCCACACACTTTGACTTGCAATGAATTTCAACTTTCACAGTGTTGTCACTTTCATCGACAACCATACCAATATATCCCTTCCATTGTCCACGCTTGATTTTGACAGTTTTACCGACCAAGTCAGACTGAAAGCCACGAGGACCACCTCTTTGCTGACGATCCATACGATCGTTAGGACCTCCACCCATTGCTGCTGGTGCCTTAGATTTCATCTTGTCGCCAGCAAGGACCAACTGTCTGTTGCGCACCATAAAAATACCAGCATTCATGGACTATAATCCTATCATCAGTGGAAATATTATACGTGCAACTTACCACTCGGTTGTTGTGCAAAAAGATAAAACTCCGATAAATGTGTTTGATAGTGCCACTTTCGCCAGAGTATGGACCATCAACGACTTGAACCATTTCCCCGACGGTGATGGGGTTACCCTTTTTGTCCAAAGCAGACGCTCTGGTCGAAAACATCTTTCGTTGAATTTCCTGATCGGCAATCGTTTTTGTCTGTCCGCTTTGCACCAAGACGGTAAATCCATCCCGTCCAACGCGAGTAATGACACCAACTTCACCGTGGGGCAACTAGGAAGAAATAAAACCAAGAATTTTGTGGACTACAGTAGCGTACCGCGACAAGATCATATAATTCCTTTCCCTTGAGAGAGTCCAGCCCTTGAGAGACTTCTGCAGATTCTTGAATGTCCCGCACGCGTACTTGGATTTCTTTCGCTTGCGTGTCAACAAGAACAATTGCAACTGGCGCTCCCAAGGACTCGTCAATACTGACGACTGTACCGGTTTCGCCAGAGTAACGTCCCGACACAACTTTAATATGAGCACCAACCTGTAAAGTTCATGGGATTGACATTTCTTTGTCGTCATACCTTGACAATTTTCATCAATTGCTTCAACTGGAAATCCAAAATAGTGTCCTTGATTTCTTCATGCAAGGGCATTACACGGACGGTGTCGTTGTTTGAGTTGGTTCCGACGACAACACCCAAAAGATTTATCAAATCACCTTCAATGACCTTTACAGTGTCTCCTTTTGTGAGATCGACTTTGTTTTTCCACGCATCAGCATCACCAAGATCCAATTTAGTAATGGAAGTCGGCTCGTTATCCGAGTCAACTTCGGTTGCCGTATGAGAAAACTTGTTGATCTCATCCAAAGTTGGATTCACTTCGTCAAGTTGCAACATGGTCGCTATGTTCAATTCCTTGTACAAGAACCCGTCTTTGAACCATTCGTTATCGAAAAAGTCCATCATTTCATCTACATCGGATTAGACAAGAAGGAAAAAATTGTGATTGTACTCGTCAGAGGGTGGCGCTTTCTTGTAACTTCGGCCGATCCATGCGCTGGGTTGGGAATAAAGAGCTTCAGGGGTGGACGTTGGCCCTTTTTGTACTTTGGTTGCTCTCCACCATTCAAAACTGCCTGGTCGAGACGGGGAATGTGCTTCACGACAGCCTAAATCAAGATTTAGTACAAAGGAAACGAGGAAAATCGTACGCGTAGCCCATTGTCCACCACTTCGATCACTTTACACAAATCCCCCTTGTAAACACCAGCGCGCTTGAAACGTGCCCAGCAACCTGCTGTAACTGGCGTCTTCTTGCTTTGAATTGTCAAAACCGATGTCATTTCATGGATAGGGACAAGCTTCATGGACCACTGAAAGATATCTCGAATGCCGTTGATAGCATCTTTAGCATACGGCTCCCGTTCCGATTCAACGTAAATGAATCCTTTCGAACTCGACGCAACTACTGATTTGATGTGAAGTGGCTGTCCTCGCTTTGACATTTCCAAAAACTTGTTCATGAGCGCAAGAACTAGATGTTGCTCACGGCCAGGCTGAAATGGTATATAAGCGAAGGAGCATACTGAAAAAACTTACCTTGCACTTGAACACCCACAAACGGGGGTCCTGGATCGATGGCAAGAGCGACTGTTGGGCAACAGCGGATTGTACAGATTCCAAATTATCTTCATCTTCGTCATCGTTGCCTCGGTGTGTCTGCTTCTTGGCTCGTTCTTGCAGTCGTCGAATGTATTCCTCGGTATCATCATCATCGTAAGCTGGGCGATTTGGTCGATCGTATCGCGGCGGTCTTTGGTCGAGTCCTTCTTTTTCTCGCTCAGCTTCATCTCCCTCATCATCTAGAAATCCACCGCCAGGGTAATCATCTTCGTCGCTTTCATCTTCCGATGCTTCGTCGGCCATATCATCGATGAAGCTCATGACTTTGGGCTTCTTAGGTTTCTTCTTCTTGCCGGCGGCGCCCTTCCGCTTCTTCGACGAGACTTCTTCCTCCTCATCTTCATCGGAGTAGTCATCGATGTTTTCTTGTTCATCATCGTCAGATCGCATATCTTCATCTTCGGACGACATTCTTGGTGGCCGCCGCTGAGCGCTACTTTATTTATGAGGGCTGTTCCGGTTAATAGTTCCAACCGGAACAAAACCACAAGAAAATAAAATAATTGCCTACAATAGACTATTTTCGGAATATATTGCAATTTACTGGAAATGCACATTTATTTATTTTTCATCAAGATTGCACTTTCTCGATCGCATAGATGATGCTCCATCTGTGAGCTGGACGATGGACCTTCAAGATGGAGCGTTCATGGGATCGAGAAAGAACATTCTTGATGAAAGATAGCTCTTATAAAAGCTATGCCGGAAAGATGCAATATTTGACAGCTTCATGCTTACGTTGCTCCTTGAACCTCTTCAGACTTTGTGACTTTGTGGGAGAAATGTATCAAGCATCGTACGACGTCAATTTGAAATGACGATGACCTCAAGAATTGGAGCGTTTGGATGTTTGTTACAAGAGAGAGAATGAACCAGAGCTTTTCATAGCGAAACGGGGAGCGGTTGAGTGATTGAAACTGCTTTGTACTTTCGAAATTACCGATCGTTGTTGAGGGTCGGTTGAATTGAGTGTTGACTCGTCAAGGGGATCATGAGCACCGGTTTGGTGACTCCGATTCCAGAAGATCTGGTCACTACTACTGACATTCCACCCAGTGCATCGATTGACAAGAATTCGTTAACGTCATTGTTGCCCGAGCTGCAGTCCCAGACTGTTGAACCTTCTTTGAAAACGGTTCGTGATCACGAACACGACGAGATGCGCGCTAAAATTCGAGCTCATGTGGGGCAGTCGCTGCGCGCTGTGGGCGAGCAAAAACGGCGCAATAGCCTTCGCATTTGTGTTTTGACACGAGCGGATATTTTTCAATGGATTCGTGCCATGCTTTTTTGCTCTGATGCCGACAGCTTGGATGATGCTGCAGATGATAGCGACTCGAAGATTTCTTCAACCAAAAAGTTTCTCAGAGGCGTTGAAGAGCTGTCGAATCTGACGAACGGTGAATTATCCCAGCTGGCCAGGCTAGCTGAAATGCGCTCCTTTCGACGTGATGATGTGATTGTGGCAAACGAGGAACAGGCAGGTGAGTACTTCATGCCCAGAAGTTCCTCTGAATACACTGTTTAGACGGTTTGTACATTGTGATGTCTGGCAAAGCTGCACGAGCCTTCATGGTTCAAGGGCAAGTCGATGAAACTCTTCCACTAGAGTCGATTGAATACCAAGAAGCATTTGGAATGAATATTTCAGCACTTATTAGAGACGACTCTCGAATTGAATCATCTGTCACTGCAGGTAAACTTATTCCAATTACATTTTTTACACGAATGTAATAGTTTCAGAGCATGTCGAGTGCATTTGGCTTCCACATCTCGTTGTCCGAATGCTCAACCTTGAGCCACGCATGGACTACGAGTTTGTTCTCATTTTGAAAAATCCAAGCAATGGGAAAGATAGCGATTTGAAACAGCAAGAAAGCATATTAACAAATATTCTTCAGGCCGGAATTCACGTGACAGTGATGGCAAACACTCGAAACACATGCGACAAAATTATCTTACTTCTTAATGCCCCTCTGTGGCTCTTAGCCCGTGAAGATAAGCTAATGAAAATGGAACGAATTGTCGAATATCATTCCGAAGAAGATGTAAACATTTGTGATGTAACATATTTTGTCTCATCTACAATCTAGGTGAAATGTCTGGGCGACGAATATAGTTCTAATGCAGACTCAATGACTGCCGCTGACCGTATTTCGGCATTTGCGTCCATTTTAACGAGACCAACGACAGATCACCCACCTGGTGTGGGCCTTTGTGGCATTGAAAACAATCAAGATGCCATGGTCCACGATATATTTCCCTTGCACGACCCCAATGTAAACGATTTTATCACCTCGTCGTGGTTTAAAGAAGCTCTGTCGACTTCGACGCGACGGCTCTTTCTACTACGCACAAAAGATCACTTTGGTCTCCAAATTGCGTTTTACATGGCCTTTGTTCGACTCTATTGTTCTGCGTTGAGTACCCCGTGTGTTGTTGGGATCCTGCTGTGGATTGTTTGGCGGCAAGCCCATTATTGGAGTTACATGCAGGCCTTAGGTATATTCGGTTTGTTGGTTGCTTTTGTGTGGGCTCCGTCTGTGTTGAAGAGATGGAAACGCTATCAGCATGCGCTTCTTGTTGAGTGGGACCTTATTCAAGCCAAAGAAGTTGAATATCCCAACCACGAATTCAAAAATTATGTTGTCGAGACGATCAACGTAGCCAGTGAAGGTGACACACCTGATTATGTCGATATCAAGACGTATGATCGTCGTCGGCGTTACCCAAAATACATCTCCTTCGGGATTTTTGCAGTCATCTGCTGTTTGCTCTTGTTTGTGTTTGTGGGGCTCTACTGTCAATGGTATATCATTGCAGTCATGACACCAATGTGCGACGATCCTCGATGTCCAAAATTTTTAGATGCAAATAATTGCATCACTCAATGCGAACTATTGATCCAGCAGGGTAAAACATACAATTTTTTGCGTGAAATCCGCTCATCTGTCCGTGGTTGCACTGGCTATTGCGATTTATCAACGTTCGATCCGTTGTATTACAGCTGCGATACACCACTTGTTGGATGTTTTGCCACAGAACGCGGAATCGTTGGTGCGTATTATTATATAAAGAATTGTCCATCATTTGTATAATGTAGGCACTGCACGATGGACATATGTCCTCGTACAAGGTATCGCGCTTGGATTGACGCTCGATATTATTTTCCTCGCAATCTTTGAGCAAATTGCGTCGGTCTTTAACAAGTGGGAAAACTATGCCACTATGCAAGAAAACGAGCGTCGGTTTGTGGAAAAGATTTTTGTTTTCAACTGGGTCGGGTACTTCTACTGGTTTTTTCTTCTCTGCTTTCTCTACACACCTTATGGTGAGAATGTTCAAGCGTACATTCGTGAAAATATCGATACAAAATCTTGGCTCACTGCTATCGGCAAACTCAAGTTCAGGTAGGCGGATAATGTGACTATTCGTCATTTCGTTTGTAGTCGGTATTGGGTCAGTGGTCTTGTTGCAATGGACTCGGCATTTGTAACACCACTCATTGTGACGCAGGCCCTCAATCTGCTTATCAATACATTTGTGCCCTACTTGCTCCGCCGTGGAGTAATTCGAGCGCGTGATGCGTACTTGGTGAAGAAAGATGAATTGAGCCTCAAACTTAAAAACGGATTAAATAAACCTGCGCAAAATATCGTAGATCTAAATCAAAATGCTTCAAAAGAAAGTGCAATTCGACTTGGCGAATTGCAGTTGCAAACCCCATCAAAAACAGAGAAAGACGCCAAAGAGATGAAGCTCCACTTGGTTGCAACATCGGGTCAAAATGATTTCGATTTAACTGAGCTCGAAAAGGAAGAGCTGGCGCTCCATCTCGCTGAGAAAAGGCCTATTCGCGCTGCAGATCTTGAATCGACTGTTGTATACCACTTTGGAAATCTAACACGCCATCACAATCGAATGAGCAGAATCTGCAGCAACATACGACGCGAGGAATTGGATGAGTATCAGGTCACAAGGTAAGCGATATGACTATTGACCTTTCAATAGCTTATGTCTAGCTACGACTGGATCGATCGGGTAACGCAAGATATTGGCCATAATAAGAAACATGAAAACATTTGGGAAGATTCTCTACATAAAACAAAAGATCAGCCATCGTTTCGCCTTCGACTGATCAAAGATTGGCACTGTCGAAATTATATCTACAACGCGGATCGTATAATGGAAGAATCAAGCATGTCGGTCTACTCACCACAAGGCGATCTTCTCCACATGGCAATCCAGTTCAGCTACGTGACGATGTTTTCGGTGATCTGGCCATTTTGCGCACTGTGTGCGTACTGCAACAACGCAGTGGCGACACGATTTGATACAATAAAGATGGTCATTGACTGCAAGCGAGCAGTTCCTCGCCGAGTTGTTGGCATTGGACCATGGTTTGGAGCGTTTATGCTGGAAACTCTGGTGGCGACTATGGTTGTACCAGCTATTTTTGTCTATGTCACGGGTCAAATGGATTCGTTTAGCTCGACATGCACAATTTCAGAGACAAATTATGGACCTGTGACGAATTGCTTTTCTCCCATATACCGTCTCATTGCATTTTGCCTCCTGGAAAATATCGGCATCGGGATTTGTTTCTTTGTGTACTTGCGAAAGAAAGACATCTCTCGGGAGACATCCATTAAAATGCAAGAACACTCGAGGCGCGTCAAATACAGCGTGAGAAAAAGCGTTCGCACAATTGGTGAGCACATTCTTGTGGATATCAACGAGGGCGAATGGCGCCAAGGAACCGTCGCTTGGGTTCAAAATGGTCGAGTCAAAGTCAACTTTCACACGAACGAGGGGTTTGGTGAAGTATCCCATTCAATTGAACATGAAGGTACTCTCTTGGTAGTTCCTTTTGATCATAAAAATTGTAGCATGGCTCGATAAAGAGCGCTATGTGCTTAAGGCACCCATTCCTGTACGAATTTTTGATATGGGAGTGCCCGTGCTTTTGGCGTCGGCTAAGAAAGGCATTTGGCTTGAAGGAAACATCGTCGGACTCGATCTTGTCAATCGATCAGGAAAAGAACTTGCTTACAGCCCAAACGAAATGCACTTGTCGATTTTAGAAGGTCGAAATTTGAAATCATATATGCTGCGAAATGTGCTGGATCCCTATTGTGTTATCACATGTGGCACTTTCAAGCATATGACGACGATCAAGAGGCATACTCTGAACCCGCTCTGGAACGAGTACCTTGTGTTTCCCATGACCAAAAAAGACATGAATGCATCTAACGGAAAGCTTCGCCTTTCGGTGTACAACCACGACGCTCTCTCACTTGGAGAGTGCATTGGCGAAGCAGAAATTGATATGTCTGACCATATTAATGGCCAGCGCACGAAATTGTGGGTGCCACTTCTACTAAAGAAGAATGGACTAAACGTAGAACTCCTTGGCAACGCAGTGCATAAGCTAGCACTCGGAGACGATTGCTTTGAGCCCCAACTTCTGATCGAAATCCAATGGATTGATTCTCGATTTCCTGCTCAAGTTCAAGTTAAAGTCAAACAAGATGGTGAAGAAGTTCTGCCTCGTGTACTCACGCGCAAACAATGTGAAACGCGTCTTTGTTACGGCTTTCACTCTCATGAAATCAAGGAAGGTCGAATTTATGATTCAAATATTGTGCCGTGACAATTCGCATTCAATGGATTTGATGTTCGGGCTAAAAAATCTCAAGTTCAAGCTACAAATGGTATATATCCAGAATGTATTATTTCGTTTACTTTGTATTTCCCCATATCAACATTTCTTACATGAACAAATGCCATTCAGGATCGTCAGGAGGGGCATCGTTCAATTGACCCATACGAACCTTCGGAGGATTCGGGCAGAAAATAACGTCTTCGGTGTCATCACCTTCAAAGGCTCCATTCTTGGCGCAGTATCCCATTAAAAAGCTCCACAGTGGATGTTGAGACAGTACACTGGGGTGACCAATTACAATACAAAGTGCTTGAGCCCGAGTGATGGCAACATTAAAGCTCTTAAAGTCCGACAAAACTGGAACGGACCGATTCCCTTTAGAATAGTCACTTGCGGTAACCTCCATGCTGGACATAACTGTGCTGATGATGCACACCTTACTTTCTTGACCTTGGAGATTGTAAACGGTGCCAACGTTAACAGCACCAAGTCCCCGAGAGCGAAGGAGGTGACGAATTTTGATGACTTGTTGCCGAAATGGCGTGATGACGGCAATGTCTTTGGTCGATATATTAGCCGTGGTGGATGCCAAGAGGCTATCGATCACATCCGCCACTTTAATTGCCTCCAGTGGATTTGAATAGCTTTGGGATTCCAGCTTCTTTTGCTGTTCTCCATACACTCCGTAAAAGAGAAGTGGGAACTGAGATCGTCCTTTCAATTCCTCCCATCTACATGATAAAATAAACATTGTGATCATGGAATTTCGTTACTGGCACATCGAGTCGACGAGTCGCGGATCGGCACAGGCAAAAAGTTCATTGTTATAGAACAATTTTGATGACAGCGAAATCAGCGAGACATGGGATCGGTAGTTATTGACAAGCTTTGTAATATGGCTTGTGTTTGTCCTTTGAGTGCATTCATACATGGGTAAGCGCATGAGACGTTCCTAGAGGAATTGTGGAATAAAATATACACTCGAGAAAAAGCACATACTTGGTAGGACTCAACAAGGCGGAATTTCCACGATGATGTGGAACGACATGACGGTCCTAACTGCATAGGATCCCCTGCCAGTGTAACGTGAGTCGTTTCATCACATAGTGACAATGCAGAAAGAGTCTACATTTACTTAAAATAATCATTAAGGATGGCCAGCTACCTCCGGTTCAGTGGCTTGACAGGCTTCGTCAACAAATATGTGGGAAAAATGTCCCGCTGGAATGCCGGCAATTTTTAGTATTGCAGCGAGGGTGCAGGTCGTGACTATAATTCTGAATTGGGAAAGTTGATCGATAGAGGGGATGGAAAATATATCTTTGCCAACTTCAGTGTGGCAAAATTTCAAAAGTGGAGCTGGCACAGCAGCAATCTACGATAGGTTAATAATCAAGAAAACTGCGAGTTTTTGTTTACCTTGCGATGTGGCCAGTTCAGGCGAAACAATGACGTCACGTGATTATAGTCCCGAAGACGCATTGCTAAAATATCAGCAGCTGCATCAGAAGGCGCGATGGCCAAAACAGAAGACTGTTCATTGTGCTGCAAAACTTGCAGGATAGCTTCGATAACAGTGATTGTCTTCCCGGTGCCCGGGGGGCCGAAAATAATGTACGGTGCTGCACCACTCGACTTGTGCACGATGTGAGTGACAGCCTGGAACTGGCGCTCATTAATAACTGAATTGAAAGGGAATAGATGCTCTTCATATCTACAAAACAGTTTTTTTCAAACGTGGCAAGGAGGTCGCATACATAGATGGTGGCGGAGACGATAGAGTCAGCTGTGGATGCAGTCGCGGTAGCATCGATGGCTGGACCCATCTTAGGGCGTAATAGGCCAAACGAAGGCCTTCGCGTGGATAGGTAAATCGGACTAGGCACAGAGTTAGTATATTGGTATTGCCTGTGAGTTTTACCGTGGAAAAGATTTGTTTCGTACATTGTCTTGGCAATATCCATACTTGTGCGTTTTTGAGCTATGGAAAACACCATCAACGTGTGAGCAAAACAATATAAAAGTACTCAATTCTTTCCATGGCAACATTAGAGTCACATTAGTTTCTTTGACTTCAAGAACAACACCATGAATTTCAAACTCCAACGCGAGACTGCGAATTCGAATGATGCTACCAGCGACAAGGGCAGGGCGGCCTTCGATAGCGCCTGGGACGTGTAGTGTAGCGCGGAGATATTCAGCCTGCCTTGAAGAAGACAAAATTGATAAACGAACATTCTAATCACCCATATCAATCCACAGCAAGACGGATAGGTTTACGTACAAAAAGATCATATTGGTGCATGTCCTTCGCCATCTGATGTTCTTCTTTCTGGAGTAGCGTGGTGTAATATTTGAAATATCCCGATAAGTTGTGGAGATCTTGTTGCATCTTAAAAAGTTGCATCGAATCGACGGGCGGAGAAGGCAACAACGGGTACTCTGGAATGCTATTCTGCAGCAGATTTGACAGCTTTGACTGCAGTGGCAGCGCCTCGAGAGGAAATTTAATCGCCTTAATGGTTGAGTTGAAAACACAACGGAGCGTCTGAGGCACAAATGATGGAGCTTCCACAGTCAATGCTCGCATGTCCGCGGCGTGGACGTGGGCGACACGAAGCCGAACAAAAATACAAAACGTATGTGATTGGAAGTCAAACGCATGACCCATGGTGGGGATTTCACAGAAGAGAACCAACCAAGTTGAAAAGACACCAATTGGAAAAGAAGACCACGAAGACTTCAAGCCAATCTAAAATAGAATGAGGTCAAGGCGCTATGTCTAACATTTCACACACACCTCGATTAACGATGGTGCTTGCGAATCTGGAGCGAGTTCATTGTTTCGAAGAGAAAAGTCGAAAGGATGAGACTCGTCGAGGCACACAATAGACGAAATCGCAGCTGGTGAAGTGCCACTATTCCAGACGAAGAGCGATTCCTTGGCGTCAATACCACGAACAGGTGTCGTTGAATTGGCCAAACGATTATCACTACAAGTCAAATCAGTTGCTTCTGGTTCCAACCATACACTGCACATACAACTTATCCGAGTCAACATAGCCGAAATCAATAAAATCAGCAGGTTCATCCTTAGGCCGCGAGACATGGACACCATACTTCGGACTGCACAAGATTTCCACTATATTCTGTGGTTGACGTTGTTGCAGCAGCACTCGAATGGTATCCCGCCATGCAGTTGTTGGCGTTGGAACGACCTGCATGAAATGAGATATTCTTCAGCAGAACTCGTACCCATGACGCCATGCCCTGAGAATTACTATACGTTCCCAAATCCATGCCGAGCCGATAAGCTCTTGGCCCAGCTCGTTGACTTGCTTGGACGAGCATTGACAGAATGGATTATGATCGACAGACGGTTTCTTCTAACTGCAACTCCACGTCACATTGGTCATTTGTGTGCGATTTTATCAAGTTTTAGAGCATATAGATTTTCAAGAAAATCAAAATTTTCTCATCAGTCGTTTTAATACATTTTCAAGACCACATATAATTTTTACGGATTTTGTGGGACAGTGTCCCACACTATAAATTTATAGGGTTTTGACGATCGACGTCTTTTCATTGTGAAAGTGCCAAAATGACGACCTAGAGGAACACTGTTCTTGTGAGGCAAACTTCAAGAGCTAGGAGCTAAGATTAATGCTTGCACAGTTTGAGTAAACTTTAAGTCCATAATTTAAGATACAGCCCAGATTTGATCTGGGCAACACCACTCATGAATGAACCACCGCAGAGACACTGGTGTTACATTATTGTTTATCATGTTAGAGTCTATTTAACATAGTAAGCTCATCTTAGGGGCGTGTGCTACATCTAGACCTTGGCTCTTCTCTGAAAGATCAATTGAACAAGGAGTCGCCAAGTCCTAAGCTATTAGAAATGACATCATCTGTCTGTGCGTTTGTCTCGACAGCTTCTGTGTCTGCTGCTAACACGCTTTGCAAAAAATACAAAAGTTCTCTGTTCACCCAGGCCCCATGAACCATTCAGTGCAAGTTATGATAATTTGCGGCTCAAACACGCTCGCTAAGGCGTTCAGGCGTCTTTCCTAGGCAAGTAGAATATGAAAGCACAGCCTATCCTTCCTTAATGATAACGCTGTTATAAAGTTGCTAGAGGCTCTTGATCTCATTTACTATATATGGCAGTGTAGTTCGTAGGTCGCCTCGAAGTGAGGCCCTTTGAAGAGGGCTTGTTCACATCATCACTCGAGAGTTAAAGCAACTTAAGTGTTTTACTTTGCAGTTATATACCTTCAATACATGCGTTTTATTCATCCCACGATTGTCCCACAATTTCCGACTACGAGTCAATATCTTTTTATTATCGAGAGCAGGGCGGAACACGGACAGGAGACATACACAACTTCAATGCAAGTTGATTCAATGCATCCATAGAGATGAGAGCTGACTCAAGCGCGGCGCCTCCACCCAATCCATGCCGAGACTTCATTTTAAATCTTTCTCAAATCTGGAAAGGCGGCCATGAAAACAGCTCGAATACTAAAGGCGCATGTCTTCATGCTCAAACAGCTCATTGTTTTGTGAGCCAAAGAAAAGATTGTTCTTGGGCTTATCTTAGATGCTATGCCGCATGACGAAACGACAGCCTCAGCTTTGAAAATGAAGACTTGCGACAAAGCAATAAAATCCCTGGGGTACGAAGGACAGGTTTTGATCGAATCGTGTGATGAGAGCACTGCAGTCATGGACGCACTTTTGAGTGCCAAACGACGAATAAAGAATGCAAATGTCAGTGAGAGTATGTACCGACATTTGCATTCTTTATTTGTCTCAGCACGTCGTTTGGCACTCAAAATTGGTAACTGCAATGTGATCAACAACAGCATGCGACTCGTCGGTTCAAGTCGAAACGGTAACTGCAAGAGTTATTTGGCACCCTGGGGACGCAATGGGAGACAAGAAACCCAGCTCCGTCTTGACGGATGACTGGGAGTCAGACTTGGCTGCCATAATTGAAAAGACAAACCAAAATCTCAATCTTCTGCGCAAGATTGGCGAAAAGCGTGACGAACCGCGTCAAGCAAGTAGCTTGCTTCCTCGGACGCGTTCGGGCCATTCTGTCGTGACAAAATTTGATTCCGAACGAAGTGCAGAGTAAGTCTAAACAAGAATTGCACTTCATGTTGAAATAGTGCATCAATTAACAAGTGGAAAAAAGTTTTGGACGATTCAACAACGATGAAGCGCCATATTGCGACAAAGATTCTGGTAGATATATGTTACATTGATTTGTGGCTTTACTTTGACTACAGGACTCTCACAAGTCAAAGAAAGAAACAAGCCGGGCTTGGGAAGGTGTCACAACTAATCAAGGAGATCCAAAGGAGGTAAATACGCATAATTTATTTCAAATACAACCGTCGCTTAGCCACCAAAACAGTCTACGTCGTCTTTCCAGCCACTCTTGCCATTGGACGAGATCAAAAAGAGGTTTTGAGATTGCTTCCGATTGAATAACCACATGCACACATAGTGTCGAAGTTAAAATTACAAGTCATGCGAAAGCTACTGAAAAACTTGTGGCAGATTTGCGCTTAGATTTGCAACAGCTTGTCACTGACTGCGCATTGACAGCCAAAAAGAGCGACGAGGCGCACACTAAGGTTCAATGTACCCTTGAAGCAAATCTAAGTTTATGGGTTAGATTCAGGCGACGTTGAATCGCTTCGATGTTTTGGAAAGCGAAGCAAATAAATTGGTTGAGACAATGCCACGAGTTGAAATGAATACAGGGGCTTTGCTAAAATGGAGAGGATCAGTTGAATCCGACATTCGAGAAATGAGGTATTTATATTGGAGCTCACTTGGTCACAATGATCCGATTAGCTCCAAAATTGATGCTTCTGCTGCAATACAAGACAAATACGTGGTTCTCGAGCGTCAGTTTGGTCAATTGGATAACAAGCTGCAAAAAATACATGGCATAGAAGCTCATTTGGATGCCTTGACAAAACGTATCCAAACGCTGGAGACAACAACAGCACGAAACGCAGGTACAACAGTTCCACTGTCAAGAATGTCCTCATTTTGGCAGAGAGCATTACCATTGCTCACACAGTCGACATTACCGTGGCAAAAGCAATTCAAGACTTCGAAGAGCGCCAAGTGAAGCGTATCGACGCTGTGACTGAGTTACATGAGTCCAAGTTGAAAAGTTTTCTCAAGGTATCCTTTCTGCATTGTATCTACTCTGATGAGTATGTAGACAATTCAAAATCAAAGAGAGCATCACGAAAGAGCAGTTCAATTTGCCTTAGAGTCTGGATTTGGAGATGTTCACTCTGAAATTGAAGCACTTCAGAAGCGCTTGGACACTCGAGTGGACGAATCATGGGATTCAATGGAACCTCGTGTCACAAATCTAAGCAAACGTATCACAGCACTTGAAGCCACTTCAATAGAGAAAAAACCAGGAAGCCAAGACGAGGAGCAGCTACTAAAACTCCGCAAATTGATTGAATCTTACGTGCCAAGGGGGGAATTAGGTGCTCTTGTGTTGAATGAAATAAATGCTCATCCAATCGCGGCTGCTTGTCGACGTCTTGAATCAACCTTTGTCAAGGTAATTTGTAAAATTTTCTTTGGTGTTGATCAAATTTCTAGATTCAGCAAGACGCAGACCGGAAACATCACGATTTGAATGGACTTGCCCAAAATACTTCCGAGGATGTAGCACGCTTGAGGAGCGACGTCGCAGCTCTCCACTTGGGCTTGCAAAAGACTGGCTATTTGGAAACACAAATGCTGCGCTCAAAATTAATTCAGTGCTCCGCGGAATTGGAAAAATTACGACAAGTCCGCCAGGAAATGAATATGCAATTTGAACGCTTAGAAAAAGACCGAGATACTCAAGTTGCAAGACTCACAAATCATGTGCGCGAAACGGAAGCAAAGCGGGAGAAAGAGGTTGCAGCTCTTACAGCAGCTCTTCAGGAGAAAGCAGTTGAAATTGCCTTATCAACGGGGAAACTTCAAAGCCTACAAGACGTTTGGAAACGCGATTCAGCTGTACTCCAGTCAACCAAGGAAAGGATGCATGAGGCGAGACAACAAGCATCAGAGATGCGAGCAAAATTGCAGCGATGCCACCACGATATGACTCGGCAAAGGATTGAAGCCACGCATCTCCAAGAAAGTCATCACATGCTGACACAGGAATGGATGAGTGCAAAACACGAAGCGAAATTAGCGAGGGAAGCATTGAACCGAGCCTTGGTTGAAAAGAAACAATCGACAATTGCCTTCTTAGACGACTCCATTGCTCGATTGCGGGGCATCTCGTCAACAGACAAAATATCTCAGAAGATACCATCCCACAATGCTGAGTCGTTGATATGCGAAATTTCTAGCTTACATTCGCATCTCGATACAGTTCGGGATGAGATGAAGAGGGTGGAAGCTGCTAAACTGGCTCTGGAAGCTGAACTTCGAGCATCATTTCAGATTCAACTAGACTTGAAAGAAGCATCACATGCGTCTGTGCTACGAGCTCGACAGGCATCACTCGATGAAGCACTGAGGAAGCTCAAAGATTGTGAAAGAAATGAAAACGAGGTTATGGACGAAATATACCGCCTTAGCAAGATCTTTAAAACCAACAACTTTGTGTCTAACAACATGAGTGCCACAACAGCTTTACGGGCATTGAATGAGGTTGTGTCAGAGTGGCAAGCAGGGCAAGAGGACTGTGAGGTTTTGAATCGGCTTCGAGCATCATTGGAGTCATGCCACCTAGAGATTGAAAGTCAACATAAAAAGTGGGAAATCAAGACACAGGAGCATCATCAGGAACTGCAAGTAATCTTGGACGAAAAAGCCAAAGTCGAGAAGAATTTGGAAGAATTACGAGCATCCTCGCAAGCCGAAAATGCCAAGCAACTTGTGCTGGAGACATCGTGGGCAGAGGCCAACGCAAAAATATGTGAATTGCAAGAAACCATTAAAACTTTGGACTCGAAATACAGAGATATTATGAGTCAACAAAGCGTGCTCGAAGGCAAAGTTGTTGAATTGGATGACTTGAAGCTGAACTTTGGTGTCCTTGAACAAAAGAACCAAGATTTGGTTCAGCTGGTGCAATCTCTGGAAGAAAATTTGGCGGAAAATGAGATCAATAGACAAGATTTGATTGAAAATGCAAGAGGTTTGGAATTTAAGCTGAATGAAATGCAATCGGCTCATGAAACCCTATCAACAGAGTACGATTCTATTGTAATAGAGCTAGAAGAATGTCATGCGGCACTGGAGGTTGCAAATTCATCTAAAGATGAAATTTCGTTAAAATTACGTGAAGCGAATGCCCAATTGAAAGAATATGAGATCAAATTTCGTACAATGCATCAAAGTCTGGATGTACTGGCCTCTGCAAAATCTGACGCTGAGCAGCAACTTGCACAAGCTTTGACTCAAGTCGAAATTATCGAGGAAGAAAAGAATATGCTTCTTCAGTCTCGTTTGAATGAAGAAAAGTTGGCATCCTTGGAGGCTGATAAGCGAGGTTTCGAAAAGCAAATGCAGGAGTGGGCTGAACGTGAAAAACAATTAATTCAAGATAGAGATGAATGGAAGAATGCCGTTGAAATTCGCAGGGCTGCTCTTGAATGTGAAATGGGTGCTGTGGTTGCGCAACTGGACGCTGAGCGTGAAAAGACAGCCACACGAGAAGCTGATCTACAAGAAATCATTTCAAGTTTACAAATTCACGTCCAAGTGGACAATAAGACTGACAGCAACGATCTATCTCCTCTGTTGCGATTAAAACATGGATTGGAAGTTCTGCTGGCCACTCTAAAGCAGCATAAGGCTGACCTGGACAAAATAGTACAACTTATCTCTGAACATGGTGAGGATACACAGCACTTTGCGGACGTACAAAGAGCTGTAAATCAACTAAAATTAATACTGGCAGACAAATCTGCAGTGGAAGATCAAGCGGCGGATCATGTCCAAGAGATTCTTCGCTGTGAGGAAAAATATAATGCACTTCAAGTCGAGTTTGAAACTCAAGAAGCAACTTTATTTGCCTTACGTGAAGCCTTTGCAGCTGTAGAAAAGCAAAGCCAAGCATCAATAGATAATTTGGAGGCCACTAAAGCTTCTTGGCAAGCCGAGGCTGCTTCGCATGAGGCTCAGATCACCCAGCTAAAAGAAAAAGTTGAGACTTCTGAACTTCTGGTACAGAAAGCCAAATTTCGCCTCGAGCAAACCTTTCAGCGCTCGTCCCAAGAGCTTGAAAATACCCGAGAAAACTTCATCCATAGAATCGAAGATGATCTCTTTCGCTTGGATGAACAAGTGCATTCATTTTCCGAAGATATTTTGGGACAGCAGAAAGTGCATGACTCAACGTTAGATAAAATCAGTCGAGAACAAAGCGTTGCTCAAGAACTGAATAATGCAGTAGCAAAATTACAAGAACAACTCACAATCGCACCATTTGTGCTGCAAACGGTAAATAGACTTCATTTGGCAATACAAGAGCAACCAGCTGAAAAACTCAGTGAAGTCTCCAACATAAAGGCCTTGGAGAATCAACTTGTAGCTGAGACAGAAATAACAGCGAGAGAGTTGCTATTAAAAGGTGGCGACATAAGCTATGTTTCAAAATCTCTGGAGCGATTACCTGAAATTCAAAAGAGATTAAATGGAATCGCAACTTATATTCAGTCACTGAAGGTGTCCCACTCCCACCTCACAAATAGCAGCCAAGGAGGACCAAGCACTAAGCCAGAAAATTTAGCTCTTGATGTAATATTGGAGGAAGATGCTAGTCTGTCTTGTGGCGATACTGTCGAAAGTACTCAACCAATTTCCACTGGTCCAAGGAACTGCAGAATTCCCGACACGCATGTATGCGACATCAGTGACAGGAACATTTCAACTGAAGACAACTCAAATGGTATTATCCCAACAGAGAACGCTATGTCGCCTCTTTCTTCTTCGTTTGAATTACTTACAGAGAAAAATGAGTTAAATTCTTTGACCATGAGGACCCTTGCAAGCGTTCTGACTGTTGACCATGCCCCTCCAACTTTAGATTTTTATTCAATAAATTTTGTGGAGAGTGAGGAGAAATACCATGAGATTCAGACCAATTACGATGAAGAAATCGAATTATCTCAGACAGACGAAGGACGGATTATATACTCATTGCCGAGTGACATCGAGTCAAATGACGTTATGCTCGATGAAGAAAATGTGGTGGGGTCGAGCGGCAGTTTGGACCCTGATTTTAAGGAAGATTTTCCTAGCACAGCGGAGATGAGCGATCAACATAACGCCCACGAGAAGTTTATTTACGAGGAATCGCCAAAATTTACGGCATCATCACGTGACGTGCAAAGCGCAACTCAAGAAACAGAGCAACGAACAAAGTTTATTGAAAGTGTAGAGTCCACGAAAAGCCACAGGAATATTCTTTCTATGGAGACTTCAACGAACTCCGACAGTGACTGCGATTCACGTCATAGCAGACCAGATCAATCACAAAACCTTGGCTCACAGTGCAATTACGGCCTATTGAAAACTGACACTGAGGACAATATCATACTTCAACACAGTGATGATAGCCATGCCGAAAACTGCAACGAAGTGGTCGCTGGCGAAATTCACAGTTCTGCAAACGTCACGAAAGAAGAAAGTTACAGAGATTCAGTCTCCAAGAAATCACCTAAAACACAGGAGGCTGAACTAACTTTGCACGAGGTTTCTTCTTCTCAAATCTATGTCAATTATACTCCTAACGACCCCGGCTCAGAAAGTCCAGAAAAAATTATTGGAACGAAGGAAGTTTACGAGAAAGAAATGACAGATGAAGGTAGCGAACGTCCCAGAACAAATGAAGAACTGCTCAACCAACTACAGAAACAAACAGAAGATTCTGAATGTGACGAAGTTGAAAGATTAATGCTTGAGAAAATGCAACAAGGCAGTCTTCAAACTATGAATAAACAAAACGGAAATAGCAGAGAGAACTCAATGAATTGTGACAGCGAATATATCGAGCCGGACGATGAAGTCAAGAGTGAAGACTATAGCCATAGCCTCGACGAGTCCCAAGACATAGCACTTGACGCAAGCAGCGATTCGATTGTTGACACCACGACAAATTTAGGATTCTCCAGCTTATCCGCCTTTGCTACTACGTTCGAAGGGGCCCCATCACCTGAGAGATCTGATGAGACCAACAGCAACGTTAGCCCATCTCGTCAAACGACTTTCTATGAGAGTCAACGACTCGCTCATTTGCAAACGCAGCGACAAAACGAAAAAGAAAATTTTAAAACCACTGAAAACGACGAAGAATTGCACGATATCGCGACCCAACAAGCACTTAGAGAAAATTCTATAGTTCTTGAAAACGATTCCTGCGACGACGACATCCACGAAAAATCGACTGCCCTTAATACAACCCTTGAAAATCGAAAATCTGAATCCGATGACATACCTGTGACCGAACCAGGCATTAACGAGGTGACTGTCGAAACATCGGATACTGAAACTTCAATTTCAGGCCAAGAGGGTCAAGGTTGCAGGAAAATTTTATTTTCAAGGGAGCCTAGTGCAGAAAACTTGGGTGACTATCTAAGCATGACTAGAGCGACCCAAAATAGCTCCATGGATGCCACAAATGACTCAAGCGATGCAGAAGAATTCCAAGACGTTGAGCCTTGCCGTAGCGGCTCAAGTGAATACATTGAGAAATTTCTCGGGGGCCAAGAAATGAGAGCTCAAGAGAGCACAATTGTCTCGCAGCACATGGGTGTTTCCGAACGAACTTTAGAAAATCAGGTGGTTGGAGCTGACGAACCGCTCTCAAATGATGAAAGTGAATGCAGTTTTGAAGCATCACGTGATGGGCTTGACGAATCAGGACATAACTCAGATCATTCAGACAAAAGCATTGGAGTCGAACATGGTGGTGATACCACAAATGAAACATTGGAGTTGTCAACGTATGTGCCACAGACTCTTGAAAGTAGACATGGGCTCGACTTGAGCGGCTCTTCACTACTCCAGGAGCCAACTACAGAGGCGATACAACAAATAACCCCCCAATCGAGAGAAACAGGTGGCTACTTGAGTCAAGATGAGCAATGTTTGGTTGATCAAGAGTCGCCATCTGCTCTACTTACTGAAATGGACAACTCGTTCGATAATCTGGATGACGAGCTATCAGCAACCTCATCTGAAATGGTGAAGACCAACGACATTCAAGAGGAAAGCGATGCTCGGGATAACGTATCGTCACCTTCCTCAATCGTACCTCACCTCGACGAGGAGACGCCCGCACCAAAGCTACCTTACGAGACTAGCGAAAGTCCTGACGATTCAACAAGGGGAAACTTAGCCATCTCTGAGCCATTGAAGACGCAACCAGAACGACCCCTTCAACTTTATTCATATGACAAACAAGAAATCGAAGAATCTTTGGACGAATTCGAGAGATTAATGGTCAGTCGACTGTATACCTTACAGGAAACATCTGCTTCTCTAGCAGAAAATGAGCTTGAAGATACGAGCGACGAGGAAGACAGCAAAAACAAGTTCATTGCAGACAATGACAAGAGCGACTCGGAGAATAAAGCATTCTCTGAGCAAGAAAATATGGACGAGTGCTTGGATGCTTCAAAGGAGTCTTTACTCGAACAAGTTATGAACATCGAGGATATTAGATATGCGTCAGAATCGAGTTCAGCACAAAGCGCAAATGGCAGCCCAACTAACAGAAGGAGCCTGGACTCAATTTTGGAGAATGTCGAGATTGAATCTAATGAACCATATATGGAGAGAATTGGTCTCTCCTCGTTCACTCCGTCAGACCAATCTACAAAAGAAATTTCCCTGGGTCATACAACTGGCCCAAAGGATATTGATATGTCATCGGTACAATTAGTCAACAATTTGAAACCAACCTCTCATACCACTGATAAAGAAGGCGGAATGAACTACGATATCCAGTGCGAACAAAACGTGCCCCATGAGAAGTGCGTTTTGGGCGAGATGTCAATAGCCCAAGCTCATTCAAGAAACCATGACGGAAAACCCCAGCATTCTCAAGATTTCGCTGTGGCAACATCAAGTGACACACCACTACAATCCGTTGAACATGGTACCTCTAGCAAACAAATCAAACAGGGTGTGGAACTAAATTCTGTGGAACAGAGTGATACAAAAGAAGTGACAATTCTTGTGAGCAAAACAATCCCAAATCCAAACTTTAATGAAGAAGGGTCAGAAAGTGACGGCGAGTCTGAAATTTCAGAGCAGAGTGATATCTCAGAGAGCCATGACCCAGATGACAGTGTGGATGTTTCAATGGACAAAGAACAACTTATTATAGCCTTGGCTGCAATGGAACAGACACAAGAAGCGTCTTCTCTCTTGACACATGATGAATTATCAGTGCCCCGTGACGGTGCAGCCGTAATCAAAGTAAACGACGATGAAGCAGCCATGATTCCAAGTTTACGGCAGGGCCTTTCAATGGGAGACATGACTGATGTTTTGAGCGACGATGAATTTGGAACGAAAGATGCCTCCATTAATCCAGACAAAGTAACTCTGGTGAAGGACCTAATGTCTCCAAGGGAGATAACGACAGATCTGCCACAGCTCACGAGTCAACGAGCACGTTTACCTGAAGGCGAATTAAGTTCAGATTTGACAGAGATGGAAAAACTGCTGGAAGATCATACGAGGCACCGTGTATACGCCATGGAAGAATCTGAGAATGATATTTCTGATCTCGAAGAAAGTCAAAAGATGCATGATTTAGATATCCATGACGAACAGCTGAGTATGCAACTTAGTATTGGTAGCAGCTCAACCGCACAAGGAAACATCCTCGAAACCTCCCAACCACAAATGCTTTCGCCTCATTTGAATGAATTGCTGGAAAACTCCCTCGACCTAGAAAATAGCTTTGATGCAAGCGAAGCTAATGAGCAGTCCGACTCCGACGAAAGCGGTCAGTCATTAGATCAATCTGATCGTGTCTATTCAACAAACGTGTCAGCTCACGACGAGGCGTTTGATGCTGCTTCAGACGATGAAACCTTTCCCGCTAGCACATCTTCAGAGCAATCAAAAACTTATGCGACGCTGTCGCTGTCAGAGAGGCTCTTAGAGGCAAAAAAGCGCTCATTGGATTCCAAATTGAAACTCCACCATCTGACCGAGGCTGACGAAACGGAAGGCCTCGATGGGAGTCAAGATGAAGAAACCACAAATGAAACATTCCAGCACGGACACATATTGAAAGGGCCTAGCGGGCCAAAACTTACATTTGACGATGCAGAAGACTTGGATGAGTCAAGTAACATGAGTGAAAGTGATAGCAATGTTGCGTCGCCTTCAAACTTTCAACAACACTTGATGACGACAGAAGAGGATGCTGGAGACGAGAAGATTATTGATGTTCAAACTACAATTAAAATATTTCAGCATGTACTCACATCGACAGTACCTGATGATCCAAGACTTTCGTTCAAAGGCGATGAAGACGTGGTAAAGTCGGGTGAAATGAGCGATGACGATAGCAATGCTGCATCGCCTCCAAAATTCAGTATTCAGTTGACGGAAGAAGAAGCAGAAGACGATGTTCGTGGTCAGGACGGGCAATCCGGAAACGAAACCTTCCAGCAAAGACTGACATCTAGAACCCCTGATAGGTCAGGACGTACTTACGACGAAGCTGAAACCTTGGATGAGTCTGACAATGGGAGTGAAAACGATAGCAATCTCGGCTCGCCTCCAATGCTGCATCTCAATTCGTCGAATGCCGTCGAAGATGAGTTAGATGAAGCGGAAAAGCTCATGCAAGAACGCATTTATTCTTCGACTATTTTGAAACCTTCATCTGATACCCAATCCAGCAACAAGATAGACGACGGAAAACAGCTAATGACGCAGCATACGCTACCAGCATTTGATTCCTTTGGCATCCATGACCGTCAAAGCAAAAGATTCGCACAGGCTATGGATGTTCACCGCAGTGACGATGAGTTTAGTGATGAAGATGTCGACAGAGGAGATACGCTTGGACAAATCCAAAATACCCATGCGAATGATCACCAAGAAATAGCTGAAGATAACTCCAGCAAGAATACAATAATTTCTCCCGTAGATGGAAACTCAGGTAAAATATTCAAGATGACGTGTTACAGCTTCGACTAGGGAATGTAATCAGTGCAATCAACGCGACTTTTATGGCAACATTCGAGACCAACATGAACGACGAGAAGTATGTGCAGGAAAGGCATGAAGGAACGGACGCAAACCAAGGAAAAACTACAGCCGAAATTCCACCTGCCAGCAGTGAATCTCCTGGAATCTCCTTGAAAAACTCTCCCAAGAAGCAAAGCAAAGACGACGACGAGGATGCATACTCAGACTCGTTTGAGTTTGAAGAATCGATGGCATCTGACGAAGAAGAATCATCATAGAACTAACTCGAGTAAAGTATTCGACACTGTGGCTTGTATACCAACTGCTTTTCATGCACTGCATTTTGCTCAGGTTTGGGTGGGGTGTTGATTTATATCATTCCAATAGCAAGCGAGGCGATGCTTTTCTCATCACTGTGGCAATTGCGACTCCATGAAAGCTTTAATGGGGTAATCTCTTTTACAGAAAATCAAATCATCCCATGGCTGTGCAACGTACTTTCAACTGCTGGTATAAGGTAGAAATATCGAGAGTGAGGTACCGACAAAGCAAGTAGTGCGATGGCTTTGGTCAACTAAACTATAGTGTGATTTGTTGTATTGTGCTTTGCAAGAATAATGGCTATTTGAATAACAGATTATGTTACAGGCGAATTGGGCGGCTAAATCGTAGGCCAAATAAGTCGCAAAGCACAATAGCGTCTTGATCTGTGATTCTATTGGCGTTTGAAATTAAAGTTTTGCTTGACATTATAAACCTGATCGATTCACGGGCGAACTCCAGACATGAGGGAGGCACACACTTGTCGTAACAGCATCTAGCAATTTCGCCAGTGCAGCATTTCACACGAATTTAATTTCACAGCCTATTGCTTGGCGAAACAAGATTAGATAACTGCAATGCGTTTCACCTACCTTTCTTTAGCCCAAGCTTATATTTAGCAGCACTCATTTGTGAGATGCCACAGTTCAAACGGTCTCCTACCTCGGCAATGTCCTCGCCAGTGTATCCTCGCAAGGATAAACTTCGGGGTGCAGATGGTGATTCACGCTTGATCTATGTCAAAAACGACTCAAAGAACCAAGAACTTCGGAAGCAAAATCGGTACACGAACAATTGGGTCTCGACGTCAAAGTATACTATCGTCAGGTAATTTTTTGCTGTCATGAAATGTGCTCAGTTCATCTTGTTGTAGCTTTGTGCCTAAAACACTCTTTGAGTTTTTTCGGGTTATCGCCAACATGTACTTCTTGTTCATTTCAATTATCCAAGTAAGCTAAACTCTACTTTTGGCGCTGAAGTCGTCTAATAGCTGGCATCTGACTGGTCTCCAACTAACAAGTACACGACTGCTGGGCCTTTGGTGATTGTTCTGATTGTTTCCATGGTCAAACAAGCCATTGAAGACAAGAAGCGTCATGATGCCGACGAAATTCAGAACAACCGAAAATGCCGCGTAATTTCTCACTGCCCTTCGGATCCTCGTATCTAAACGACTGTATTGTAGATTTTGGCTGCAAATGGGTCGGTTCTTGAAAAGCCATGGCAACAAGTTGAAGTCGGGGACATTTTGTTTCTCAAGGATAAGGATGAACTGCCGGCGGACATTTTGATTCTGGCAACATCGGAAGAAGAAGGCCGTTGTTTCGTGGAGACCTGTAATCTTGACGGCGAGACAAACCTCAAGCGCCGGACAGCTTGCGAGCCTGTTGCTAAACTGATTGGATTTCGTGCGCTAAATGACGTTCGTGATATATCCAAATTAATCTCACATCATCGTGTAGCAAGTTATTGACGAACAAAATCACAAAGAGAAATGCATGTCCTTCAAAGGCTCTATCGAATATGAGCAGCCAAATAACCGCTTGTACAACTTCACAGGTCGTATTGTGACGCCATCGTTGGCAGATCCGGTGCCTATTGGTCCAAACAACATTATTTTGCGCGGATGCAGTATTCGAAGTTGCTCGTATGTGTTTGGCATTGTCTTGTTTGCGGGGAAGGAAACTAAGTTGATGCAAAATGCCCGAACGACACCTTCCAAGCAAAGCAACGTATACCGTCAAGTCAACAGGTGTATCATTTTGATTTTTGTCACGCAGGTTGGGATAGTCTGATCCTTTTTCTCTTAATGTCGCGGTAGGCAATACTATGCATCATCAGCGCTCTGTCGTTTAATTCATGGGTCGAGAAACATTTAAAGTTGCGTGACTGGTACATTCCATTCATCAAGGCCGATAAGACGGCATTTTTCACATTTGTGATCCTGTACAACAATCTCGTACCCATTTCATTATATGTCTCGCTTGACATGGTCAAGGTAAAGTGAAGTTATACCCCAAGCACTTAGAGAAGAATATAGGTTGCTCAGGCCAAGAATATTTCGAACGATCCTGAAATGAGCCACGAGGGATTCAATGCCATAGCTCGAACGTCGGACTTGAATGAGGACCTGGGGCAAATTGAGTACATATTTAGCGACAAGACAGGCACTTTGACCCAAAACATTATGGATTTTCGGAAGTGCTCTATTGGTGGTATTGTCTATGGTTTCGGATCTACCGAAATTGCCCGAGCAGTTGCAAACATGGCTGGAAATCAGTCTGAGTCAGAGCGAACTGCGGCAAAAACAGATGAAAGTGTCAACTCAAATATGAAGGAGGCTCAAATCTTTCATGACAAAACAATTCATTTTGACGACCCTCGTTTAATTGATGAACTTGCAAGTGGCGGTCCGAACGCAAGTCGAATTCGTGAATTTCTTACTCTTCTTGCGGTGTGTCATACAGTCATTCCTGAACAAAAAGCCTCATCAGGTGAGATCAATTACCGTGCATCGTCGCCAGATGAAGAAGCATTGGTGAAAGCAGCACGCTGTCTTGGGTAAGTTATGTAAGAATATTGCTGTTAACTCACTGTATCAGGTACAAATTGGTTACCCCAGCGCCACTAGTTGAGGTCGAGATAACACACAAAGGCATGGCTCCCACCCTCCAAAGTTTTGTGGTTCTAAATGTGAACGAGTTCAATTCGACACGAAAGCGTATGTCGACTGTGGTCGAGTTTGCCGATGGCACTATTGTTCTCTATTGCAAAGGCGCTGATAATGTAATTTTGCCTCGATGCAAAGCAGACGCTCGGACTGGAAAATTGGAACAAGATCTCAAGACATTTGCGTCGGAAGGCTTGCGCACCTTGGTTCTTGCCAAAAAAGTGCTCACTAAAATCCAATACGATGCATGGAACAAAATTTACCAAGATGCTGCCACGTCGTTGGTTGATCGGGACGCTCTTTTGGACGCAAGTGCAGAACTTATCGAAGTGGACATGGAAATTGTTGGTGCTACTGCCATCGAAGACAAATTACAAGTTGGTGTGCCTGATACAATCTTTAGCTTGGCTCAAGCGGGAATTAAAATATGGGTTCTTACTGGAGATAAAGAAGAAACAGCAGTGAATATTGGTCATGCTTGCCGTCTCTTGAATGATGGCATGCAATTGCTTTTCATCAACCGTGAAAATATTGATGAATTGATGGAACAGGTATATACTTTATTGGCGCCCCGTGCTTGAAAATTTTGTAGCTCGATTATTTGTACAACATGGATACGATTCAAACGCACTATAAAAATTCGACAGTTGCTGACAACATTGCACTTGTTTGCGACGGTAAATCGCTTGTCCATTTCTTCCCATCCAATACCCAAGACAAAACTAAAGCCAAGGAAATTCGAAATAAACTCTTGACAATCGCCAGTGTCTGCAATGCACTTATTGCTTGTCGCGTATCTCCGGCTCAAAAAGCGGATATTGTCAACATGGTGCTGCCTACTTCCAGTGGATATGTTTAATTTTCGTCGGTAGGTTCGGTATCATTCACGAAACAAGCCGATCACACTTGCTATTGGAGACGGGGCAAACGATGTGAATATGATTCAATCGGCCCACGTTGGTATTGGTATTTGTGGTCAAGAAGGCGTTCAGGCTGTCAATGCGAGTGATTATGCAATTGCTCAATTTCGGTACGTCAATATTCATGGGTTTTCGTTTTGATTTGAACTGTATTAGCTTTCTTCAGCGACTGCTTTTGGTACATGGTCGATCAAACTACAAAAGAATCGCCAAAGTTATTTTGTACTCGTTCTACAAAAACATGGCGCTTGTCATCGTGCTCTTTCTTTACAATTTCTTCAATGGCCAGAGTGGCACGTCCATATTTGAAAGCTTTCTCATGGCTGGATGGAATTTTTTCTTGGCACTACCAATTATTGCAATTGGCATTTTTGACGAAGACGTGAGCCCAGAGCAAGCCATGGCATATCCTCCCTTGTACATGACCGGTCAGCGCAACGAGGACCTCAATATCAAGTATTTTTCGTGGTGGATCTTTAATGCTTGTTACCACGCCTGCATTAGCTTTTGGTTGCCCGTCAATATTGTTCAAGGCTTCACAACTGAAGCATTCTATGTGCAAGGAACGACCGTTTACACTGGCTTGCTCATGACTATGAATCTCAAAGTCATTTTCGAAACATTGTCGTGGACTTGGTTTAGCTATGCGTGTCTCGGCTTTTCGTTTTTGCTCTATTATTTCTTCTTGGCAGTATATCCTGCAATTCCTTCACTTGGAAAGGATATGATTGGAGTCCCAGCGTTCATGCTCTCAACGTATATCCAAAATGAAAATATTCTTTGACAATCCCTTTGTCTAGATCACTTCACTGGCTTGTGTTCTTCTTGATCCCGATAGCGTGTATGTTGATTGACATCAGCATAATCTAGTACGTCTTCTATCTTTTCTCAACAATGCTCATCTAATTGTCTAGTTGCTTGAAAAATTACCGTCCTACTGGAGCAGATATACTGCGAGAGCGTGGATTGCTCCATAAGCAACGATTTAAAGTCGTCGACATGACTGGCGCGGCCACCATGGTGACTGCTTCCCAATCACGGTCAGCTGAAGAGAAACAGCGAGACGAAAAGGCTGGTGTGCGCGATTTGAGCTCGGCAAAGTACACTGGATTTGCCTTCTCAACACCGGACGACCAGATTGACAAGCAGCACAATTCTGTCAGAGATACTGCCAGCATGCGCGTTGATCATTTCAATCTGACGGGAGAAACCGACGCTGCATCAAACGCTCGTCGCCAATCCGTGGGTTCGCTCCGCGTTGCTTCTCTCAATAGCAACCAGGAGGGCATCGATGGCGCGGCATGTCCGACAGGCTCGGATGCGCCATGAGGTTGCCCTGCCTGAGAATGATGACTCAACTCGTAAACTTTAAGTAATGTAGTATGTACTAGTAGATAATACTATGCTCTGATTAGATATAAACTCTAAATTTAATGCATTTTCATTAGATATATGTGATATGATTGGATTAAATGAAAATACTTTAATCCAATCAATTGAGACTGATCTAATTGATGACTTCCCAAAGCGCCACTTCCGAATACTAGTGTCACTTCCAAATTTGCCGTCCCGACCGCACGAAGAATGTACCGCAAGATTGTCTGCAACAAGCTGTCGACCGACTTCCGCAACGCAACGGAGATCGTCTCTGCGCCTCGCTCGTCTCTGCGTGTTGCCCCTGGCACTGTCTTGGTCAAGAACACTGTGCTCGGAATCAATGCGTCGGACATCAACTTCACGAACGGAAAGTACTTGCCAGGCGTGGTGCCTCCGTTTGACTGCGGATTTGAAGCAGGTAATGTGTCCTCGTTACACTGGCCTTTGCTCACTTGGTGTTCGTTTTTCGTAGTTGGATATGTTGAGGAAGTTGGCCCTGGTGTCAAGCATTTGAAGCAAGGAGATGCTGTCGTGTATTCATGTACGTGAGGAAATCATTCCCCAACTTATGAGTTCTGCAGTGTACGGCGCATTTTCTGAATACCATGTTGTGCCCGTTAAGTTTGCTTTCAAAGTCCCCTCGGCATCTCCTGAGATCCTTCCTTTGAATGTCGCTGGTCTCACTGCCTCGATGGCCCTAGATCTTGTTGGAGAGGTGAGGTTGCCCCTCAACAATCTGTCACACACCATGTAGATGAAATGTGGCGAAACTGTGCTCGTCACGGCTGCAGCTGGTGCTACCGGGCAGTTTGCAGTCCAATTGGCCAAACTCGCTGGCAATACTGTCATCGGTACTTGCAGCTCTCCTGAGAAGCAAGCTTACCTGCGCTCTATTGGATGTGATCGCGCGATCGACTACACCAAGGAAGATGTCGGTGCTGTCTTGTCTAAGGAATTCCCACGAGGTGTCGATCTTGTGTTCGAATCGGTTGGTGGTACAATGCTTGAGGTACAATTTTTTGCTCGTTCGCACATTCTCATGATTTACAGACCTGCGTCGAACATTTGGCAAAGTTTGGTCGGCTCATTGTGATCGGTTCCATCTCTGGCTATGAAGACTCATCGTCGTGGAACAACAGCCGAGCTGCGAAGCCAATTACAGCGACCATCTTGGGCAAGTCAGCTTCTGTCCGCGGATTTTTCCTCAATAGCTACGCTAAAGATCACGGACCTGCGCACATGCGGAAGCTCATGACTTTGGTGCGCAAAGGATTGCTCCAATCGGGAGTCGACAAGACTCAATTCCACGGTCTCGAACAAGTCCCTGATGCGATCGAATACATGTACGCCCGCAAGAACATTGGCAAACTTGTTGTGCATTTGGCGTCGGCTCGCCTCTAGTTGTTGCCTTTATGTTTCTTATTGGACTCGATGATCTTTTCTCGCAATTTGGCAAAGCTAAATGTCGACTTAAATGGAGCAGCTGGCTTTTCGACAGAATCATCAGCAGCCACTTTTTCCATTGTGATCAACCGCCTGGCATACTTAGTCGTGAGCTTCTCTTCGGAGTTGGCAACCACGCGAAGCTGAGGATGAGTTGGTAAGTCTGCATCTGTGTAGTCGTATGTAGTCGGCAGCAAGTAGACCACACGTCCACCAATACGCAAATTCGTCGCTGCAAACGTAAGCAAGTCATTCATCACGTCTTCAGCTGCATAAGGTTGTGTCGCTGGAATATGTGAGTCAATGTACTCGTCAGGAATTGTGCGTGGGCCAAATTTAGGCTTGTTGGTGCTCGTAAAAGCTTGCTCTTGATCTGCGCCACACTCTCGACTACAAGAATCGAGGATAGATATTTTGGTAAGCAGAAGCGTACCGGCCGCTCTTTCGTGCTCCAGCACGAATGCCATAAGGTGGATCACAAACCACAGCGTCGAAATAGTTGGGGCATCGAAGCGGTGACCGTGAATTATCAGCACGGACCAAATCAGGCACACGGAGATTGTACTGGTGGAAATTGGACTCGATCGTCTTGTCGTTCTTGCCATGAAGGACACGGGAATCAATATCCGTGCCCATGCAAATGCCGCCGAATGTAGTGCATGGAACTAAAACTGACCCAGTACCAACAAATGGGTCAATCACAAGGTCCCCGGATTGAATGAGTGCCATGTTACACATGATCAAGGCCATTTCTGCATCCATTGATGTAGGGCCAATGTACACTCGCCTCTTGAGAGTCTGCATATCAACCTACAAAATTCGAGGGATGAATTGATTTGGAGACAACTTACAAGATCACGGGCACCCCCACGCCCACGATTTTTCTCACCGCCTGCTAGCGCACGAAGGAAGAAGATGCGTTCGGGATCTGTTTTCGTTGTATCCAGGCCAATTTCTTCCAAGATCAAGAACGTTAGCTTGGGATCCTTCATCATGACAGGCCCTGCAAAAGGAAGAATTTTGCGAAACTTTTCACGGCGGGCCTTTTGCTCATCCATACTCAACTTCAATCCAAACGCATCGACTTGGATCTTCCAGCTCATGGATGGGTCGGTCAGAAAGACCTGTTTGCCTTCATATTCATCGACAGCTCGCACCAATTCTTCATACGTCTTGCCTTGTCCCCACATTTCATAGACACCTTTGACAAGGATACCACGTTGTGACAAAAACTTTGCGTGGGCTTCGGACGGCAATTTAACACGCACAAGTGGCGACGATAGTGGATTTTGTTCACGAGTATAACAATCCTCTGGACGAAGAGATTGCATCGTCAAGAGAGCATCCAGCTCAGGAAATCGAAAATCCTACATGGCAATGCAGTTAATTATAACTTGCTCAGCATTTCCCTTACGTACCAAGTGCCGATGGACGAAGAAGACGACATACTCTTTCATCTTGCACCTTCTCGCTGTGGTGGCGCTTTTTGATTAAGGTTAAGGGGTGTGGGGTTAAAATTGAGCCAATAAAAGTGCCACGGTTTGGGGGTTAAGGGGCTACATTTGTTCAAGGGGCTCAATTGGTTGGTTAAGCTTTCAAAGTCATTTTATTTAAATACATACAATTCACCTATAATAATATAGTTTCTCTTTCCAATGATTTGGCACAAGCTGAAAGTCCAATTGACACAATCGTGACTTATGGCCCGAGGCGAGCGCAAGGAATGGACGCCACCACCGGCGGTTGAAGCTGTGCCAAAAGGAGAACCGAACTACCACATGTACGCTCCATTGTTATATGGGCCCATGATTCCATTGATCCGTATCGGTTTGCGTGGCCGACTTCCTCAACGACAAATTGACGTCATTTTTCTCTCGTCTGTTGGTCTAGCACTCTCCCACGCAGGATACATCATGTTCTCCGACTCGAGTGTGTAAATTTAAACAAGACTGTTGTGCTTGCCATGTATCCTAGAAGTTGTCGACCTTGCGGACACACACTTCGACCTCGATTTTCAAACGTCATTTCATTGAATATTGTATTGTCATTTTCAACCAAATTTGTGGTTTTGACCAAAAAGCGAATTCATTTTCAAATCGATTTCATAATACTGAAGTGGTGTGCGTCAGTGTGTGTTTTGCGTGAGCCAGGTGGCTGATCGATTCTGATTGGCTGAAAATTTTTAATTTTTAATTCTAGCCAATCAGAGAAGCTCGTTCGATTCCGAATCGATTCGAAACCTCGGTCGATTCAAACCGTTCCTCACAGTTTTGTATCAAGAGCACAATAGTTTAAAATAAAAATGTGTATATATAGTATATATTGATGAAGTGAATCAGGGATCATATTTTTTAATATTGAGGATGTCGAGTCCAATTTCAACACATTTTTCTGTGCACAGCCAATATGGTTCGAGGAGATCCCAAAGAATGGGCGCCACCGCCACCGGTTGAAGCAAAACCCCGAAGCGGTCCGAGCGACCATATGTACCTTACATTGCTCTACGCTCCTGTAATCCCATTGATCCGAATCGGCTTGAAAGGGCGCCTACCCCAAAGCCAAATCGACAAAATTTTCATTGCCTCGATTGGTGTCGCTTTCGCACACGCAGGATACATCTTTACTTCCGAGTCGTAAATGCCTCCAAGTTAATATATACTGAAGTGTATTCATTGGAGGTACATACTTTTCACATAATATCCTGACCTGGACAGACCGTGAAACTGTGATTTGGGGTTGTTGACCTAAAATTGATTCGACAGTTGGGTGCACACGGCCAAACGAAGCTGACGAAAGACTTAGCAGATTTCAGGTCGCCTGGGATTTAATTGTCGGTGGTTTCTAAAGCGTCACGAAAGTGGTCGCTTCACAATTCTGGTTTCGTCGTCTGCCAGATCCAACATCAGACAATTTTAAACAAACCCAAGGAAGTAATGTTTGGCCATTCACGCTTAATTTCGACTTCCCGATTCACTCATAATCAGCCACAAATTCGATGAAATGTACCGAACTCGAAGATATTTGAACGAGTTGGGTCAGCACAACACTTGCAAAAATGTCTAGACATCAAACCAGACAGCTAGGCTGTCGTCGAACAAGTCCTCCAAGTGGACTCGCTCGACGCAGTAGTCGACTCATTGATCATACTCACGGTACTCACGATGGTTGTCGTGTATGTTGCTTGATTGTTGGAGTGCATAGGAACCTCTCAAGACAGACTGCTGGATCCAATCGATCCGCACCGACGTCGCCCACAGAGCGCGTGGCTTCCTCCGCGGTCTGGCGACCACGTGCGGCTTTGCCTTGGGCCAGTTTGTGGACGACGTGATGCTGTCGCTCCTCGACACCACACAGCGCCATGTGCAGAAGATTTGCCAAGCCAGCGACGAATGTTTGGCAGTGTTGACGAGTCCTTCGCGATACGATTTAAACAAGTTGATCGGCACCTTTGGCACGGTGCGCGGAGGTACGTTTGCTCACACCTTGTTGTCTCGACTCAAGGGGACACACATAGACGACGTGCGACTGCTCATCATGAGTCAGCTCGAGCTCATCGTGAAATCGTGGTGCCAAGCCGACTTGGACCCCCACGTCGAAGGCATCCAGAACCTCTTGGCGAAAGCTCTCCTTGACAAGAGCGAGCCAGTGCGAGTGAAAGCTCGCGACATTCTCTCTCTGCTTCATGAAATGCGGTATGAATGACCTGGAGTCTCGTGACCTCTCCTCTCGGGTAGGAAGGAGACATTCCATGACGTCACACGGACGACGACATGTCAAAAGGTGTCTCTCGAGGACACAACATCTCAAATCGCTGCACCTCCTGTCCTCCAGACCTCGTCATCTCAAACCATGACGACTGGACCGGTGGCAGTGGAAGATATCACGACACATTCGACTGCTCTGATCACCCCCGAGGTCACGAAACCTCTCGATCAAGCCATCAGTGATGAAGAGATCATGGCAGAGCCTCAACAGGTATTTTGTGTCTTCATCCCATGTTTAATGACCCTATCGATTCAAGGCTGTGGAGTCGATCGCGAGAGAAGAGAAATGGGGAGATGAGCCGCTCCGTCCAGAAGAAAACAATGAAAAGAATGACGAGAAGGACCTGAGCGGCCATTTCCCCCTTCCATCCGACCAAATGGTTGCACTCTCGAACCTGGTAAGCCGCGATCTCGAGACAGTCTCTCATACCAACATGATATAGATGACCGCATTTGACGTCCCAGAGGACGTAGTAGCGTCTCTTCCTCCACCCTCATCATGTACAATCAAAGCGACTGATTTGGTGATGCCGGAGGAGTCCAAAGAGAATACCTCTGATTGTATTGTCGCCAAGGCGCGTTCGCCAAAGCTATCTCTGGTGGCTCCAGTGACTGAACACGTTCGACGACAAGTCAAGACAGCAAATCAAACTATTCGTCGCGCTATCTTTCCAACGATCAAGGTGGACGATGATTATAATCAACTGGCGATGCACGAGACCAAATACGGGCAGGTGAGTGCGTTTGCATTTTCGTACGAGCTCATGCTGTGGTAGCATATTATTAACGTGGCAACTCTGCAAGGCAAGTTGGACAGCGAGATTACTTCTGGAAAGAAAGAAAATGATTTGTTGAAGGAGCAACCAAGTCAAATCAGTGCTGACTTGATCAAGCTCGACAATCTCGATTCCGATCAAGAGAAACGAGGACTCGGTCAAGACACAGGCTTTGATGTGGAGACACAAAACACTATAGTCTCACCTCCTTGTACGAAATGTCAGGAATTGCAACTATTTCACTCGGCGGATTGTGCTGCACCTTGTGATCTTGATGTCCAAGCCGACCAAATTGTATCTCTTCAAACAGAAAATGAGGTAAGCTCGAGCTACCAAACGTGTCTAATGCTGACGTAGAGCTTGGATCCAGTGGCATTGGTGTCTCAAACCGACAATTGGGAGCATGAAAAGGTCGTGGCCAAATTTCAGCAAGCCAAACACAGATGGGATGTCCATCAAATGGCCCCGGAAGACCAATTATGCCATCTCTACGAGCGCCAGCATATGATGGAGCGAGAGCTACGACGCTCAATCGGCGACAAGCGCGCGTGTGAATTTCAAATGGAATCACTTCAACTTATTGTACGCACATGGATGCAAGGCAAGAGTCGTGGACTCACAGACCAATTACACCAAATGGAGACTCAGCTTGTTGTACTGCAGCACTCGAATGAAGGACAAAGACGCTACATTGACATGCTTCCACACGCAATCACGCAAGTCACGATACCCGAGGTACACGATTCAATGTATGATTGTATTCATAAATCGTCTAGGAATACACATGTGCAGCTTGTGGTGCAGTGGAAAGCGAAACTTCGAGTTGCGACAGTGGCGAAATTGCAGTCTACGTCGACCGGGGTCGTCCTCCAGAGACACCACGAGCAATTCAAGCATGCGCACCAAAGGTGATGCTGAGCCACTGCCATCAAATCAAGACAGTCGAGCGCCAATATCACCACAGGAAATCAAATCAACAGCTCGACGAGGCAAAAATACTCGAGCCTTGGAGAAGAAGCAACAAGACGAGTTGTTTCTCCACGAGAAATAAGAAAATCAAAGCGCTCAGCCACGTAAGAGAACAAATGAGGTCGATGTCATTTATCTTTTCACAGGTACTGTGAGACCAAAACAGCAACATCATTTCAAAGAGCGAAGCGGTCTCGAGTCGTCGCCCCAAGCGCAAAACATAATCCATCCATTTTTTCATTTGTCATGCTCAATTCATAATTTCATAAGATATATTTCTGCATTTACGCCTCTTGTGAAGAATATTGCCATTACATCTCGTCGATGCAATAAAGGAAAGTCAGGGAGACATATAACATCGTGGCTCTCACACGTAAACGGAGAAGACCGATCTTATAGACACTTTATAGTTCATTATTGTGTGATGTCCTTACAGTAATCATAATCATTTGGGCTTGAAATGGGGTGATTCTGGCAGCCTAATTCCTTTGCTGGAATGTTGTCAAGAACGTCTTGTCACAAGGAATGCTGACATGAAATTTGGCATCATATCGTAGGTGCTGAATGATACATGGGAAGAAAATGTAGTGAGAAAAGCCTGCGACAATATTCAGGACCCTCATAATTAACTTTACACTCAACATATGCACATGTCAAACTCCTGCTACCAGGTTGTCATCTGATGAATGTCACGAATATCCAAAAATGTCATTTGCATGTTTGGAGACATTGCATTTCGAGTCAAAGCCCTAAATTCTATCGCACGTCATTCCACCAAGAAATCTAATTCAAGTCTACGTCCTTGGCAAAGATTTATATCAATCAAGAAATGTCACCGAGAATGACTCCTGCGATGTTTGATCTCAAACAGCTGATAGGGACGGCTTATGAACAAGAAAGGATGGATTTGATTGCAATTCACTCGTTGACTGAAGACACACTAATATTTCCACAATCAACCAAAGATCGCTGCGACTAAAAGTAGAAATAGCAATATTGATGAATAGGCGGTCCGTCGATGAATCTATGTTGGCACGCTCGGCCGAAAGGTTTGTGCAGACTAATCAGCCAGTATTTTCCACTAAACGCGAGCAAACGCGTCCATTATATATGTCGGTTCTAGCCTTCCAGTGGATCGTCGGAATCAAAATAAAGGATGATTTCTGAATATCACAGATCACCAAGGCTTTATCTTCTTTCTGTCAGTATCAAAATGCAAACACATTTCGAGAATTACTTGTTTTGAGGGAAAGACATCCACAAATACTCCAAGGACTATATTCTACGAGCTAAAATATCGCCTGGGCAAACTCAGTACGCACGAAATTGGGGGCAGTCCAGACCAGACTATTCATCACCATAGCAAGCTTAGCGTAGACTTTCTCCGCTCAGAAATTTCAATTGCATGCTCAAATGGCAAATATACTTCATGTTCTAGTGCCAAGAGAAGGCTTGGTAAAGCACACGTTTTGAACTGAATCACGAAAGTCAGAGACAACACGGCAGACTCCACATCACGAGCATCCAAGCGACTGGATTGTATGAGCATCAATTTCTTCAACATACATTGGACTGTCTGGTCTGTTATATATATTTAACCTGCAATGTCTCGTTCTGCGTCTATTCATTTCGCATCCAATATCCTTCTTGACAGTTCACACAGGTCGTGTATGTTTACTCGCTTCTCGACATGTTGCCAGGGAATTGACTCGGAGGACATACGAACATAGCACACTGCAAGTGATGCACATTTACTTGTGCCTGATCATACGCACTAGATGTAACATAGAGCATACAATACAACTAGAATGAAGCGACAGTCGCTTGAAAAGAATCTGTGTGTTTGTTCTTGATGAGAATGGTTTCAGATAAATGGATTGAAGGATTACAACATACAAGACACAATTTCGTCGCACGGTCATCGTGAATAATCCATCTTCCAAGCTATTAGCATGCGCATTGTGATGTCGAAATCGAGATGTAATCCTTAGACGAGCGAAACGTGCACAAATTGGCTGTAGAATATCGTCTACAATCGGAAACATCACTTGAAGAATTATTCAATAGTTGGTGCGTTACCCTGCATGCATCTACATCCTCATGATGGAAAGTCGGGCTATCTTGATATCGTATCAAGTGTGTAGTTGACTTGCAATGCTTTCGGATAATGGTAGGCCGAAGCCGTACAGACGTGTGAAATACAGCAGAGTTGTCTGCGTCTCGAGCGACGCCTAGGGGATAATTCGCCTGACAAAATTCGTACAAAATGTTGCCTGTTTAATGTGCTCGTCCACCACGAGTACTTAAAGCCTCTGTACAGGAGCAACGTGAGGTTCCGCTATTGGCAATTTCACTTTGCAATGACCTCCTTGAAATGAATTCAAGACGTTATGGACTGAATATTGAGGCGCTTCAAGCAAACAAAGATGAGACTGTATATACCATATACGTCGGATGAAACAGCACACTCGACACCAGTTACGAAGGCCAAGATTCAAGCTGCAATTACGGCAATCTTGTCTTGGCCCTCGAGTAAAATTGGGATTGGGACTTGGTCGAATGGAGACCACGAAATCAGCAATTCTTTCTCCGGGACACAGAATATTGGGCACAACTGGCGGCACAACTTGTAGAAAAGTCTTGCAGTAATATCTGCTCGTGAGGTCTGTCTTCGTATTGTTGACTATATTGAGCTGTGAGCGAATTCTATCACGTCGTGAACTAATTGCAGTTGAGGATGGCAGCGAAAGTATAGACTCTGCGCCGTCCATGCTCTCTTTTGGCTGAAATTCGCCGAGATACGTCATTGATAAGTGAAGACGAGTGACATTCAGTTCTTGGCTTAGGAGGCTGCTTATCAAGTAACACAACTACATCCATTCTGTCGGTCTTTTAGGCAGAAAGACATGAATATCAGCTCTATTTTGGAGCAGTAGACCGGAGTCGTTCAGAGCCGTGTCGGTGGACTATGAAGCTCTCGACAGGTCTCGGTGTGTGGGATCAACGATAGACATTTGGTGGATGTGAGACATTTGAAATGCATTTAGTATTGCACTTTGAAAAGCAATTGAAATGTGGTGACATGGAAGATGTTCATACAAACCCCAACATATACTGCACCCAGTCAACCATCGATTTTCATGCTTGAGACCAGTGGCGGCGGCTATGCAGACTTGGGCGTAGTATACTCCAAGACACGCACATATATCAGGTCATTGCTTTTTTATTATGGTTTTGACGTCCCTCGCGTTTGGTATTTCCACGTCATGCGCCAGCAGGGTTTGTCTGTGGTAGGGACATACAGGAATTGTGAAGAAGCATTTAAAATGTTTGGAATGTGGTGTGATAGCGTGGCATGGTGATGTCTGGGGATTTGGAATGGTTTTGAAATCGTCTTGAGCTGATGGATATCAAACACAAGTCTTATTTTAAATGTATTTCAATTCACCCACCATTTTCACTTTTCCGCGCGATCCAAACGCACCATGGACACGCTCCTCAAACAGGTACGACGACGACGTGGACCCGAGTCTGTCTCACCCAACACATCAACAGATTACGACATACGACGTCTACGCGCCTTGGAGTGAACAACTCCAAGCACTCGGAGACATGAAGGCTGTCGTCGAACAAGTCCTCCAAGTGGACTCGCTCGACGCAGTAGTCGACTCATTGATCATACTCACGGTACTCACGATGGTTGTCGTGTATGTTGCTTGATTGTTGGAGTGCATAGGAACCTCTCAAGACAGACTGCTGGATCCAATCGATCCGCACCGACGTCGCCCACAGAGCGCGTGGCTTCCTCCGCGGTCTGGCGACCACGTGCGGCTTTGCCTTGGGCCAGTTTGTGGACGACGTGATGCTGTCGCTCCTCGACACCACACAGCGCCATGTGCAGAAGATTTGCCAAGCCAGCGACGAATGTTTGGCAGTGTTGACGAGTCCTTCGCGATACGATTTAAACAAGTTGATCGGCACCTTTGGCACGGTGCGCGGAGGTACGTTTGCTCACACCTTGTTGTCTCGACTCAAGGGGACACACATAGACGACGTGCGACTGCTCATCATGAGTCAGCTCGAGCTCATCATGAGTCAGCTCGAGCTCATCGTGAAATCGTGGTGCCAAGCCGACTTGGACCCCCACGTCGAAGGCATCCAGAACCTCTTGGCGAAAGCTCTCCTTGACAAGAGCGAGCCAGTGCGAGTGAAAGCTCGCGACATTCTCTCTCTGCTTCATGAAATGCGGTATGAATGACCTGGAGTCTCGTGACCTCTCCTCTCGGGTAGGAAGGAGACATTCCATGACGTCACACGGACGACGACATGTCAAAAGGTGTCTCTCGAGGACACAACATCTCAAATCGCTGCACCTCCTGTCCTCCAGACCTCGTCATCTCAAACCATGACGACTGGACCGGTGGCAGTGGAAGATATCACGACACATTCGACTGCTCTGATCACCCCCGAGGTCACGAAACCTCTCGATCAAGCCATCAGTGATGAAGAGATCATGGCAGAGCCTCAACAGGTATTTTGTGTCTTCATCCCATGTTTAATGACCCTATCGATTCAAGGCTGTGGAGTCGATCGCGAGAGAAGAGAAATGGGGAGATGAGCCGCTCCGTCCAGAAGAAAACAATGAAAAGAATGACGAGAAGGACCTGAGCGGCCATTTCCCCCTTCCATCCGAAATGGTTGCACTCTCGAACCTGGTAAGCCGCGATCTCGAGACAGTCTCTCATACCAACATGATATAGATGACCGCATTTGACGTCCCAGAGGACGTAGTAGCGTCTCTTCCTCCACCCTCATCATGTACAATCAAAGCGACTGATTTGGTGATGCCGGAGGAGTCCAAAGAGAATACCTCTGATTGTATTGTCGCCAAGGCGCGTTCGCCAAAGCTATCTCTGGTGGCTCCAGTGACTGAACACGTTCGACGACAAGTCAAGACAGCAAATCAAACTATTCGTCGCGCTATCTTTCCAACGATCAAGGTGGACGATGATTATAATCAACTGGCGATGCACGAGACCAAATACGGGCAGGTGAGTGCGTTTGCATTTTCGTACGAGCTCATGCTGTGGTAGCATATTATTAACGTGGCAACTCTGCAAGGCAAGTTGGACAGCGAGATTACTTCTGGAAAGAAAGAAAATGATTTGTTGAAGGAGCAACCAAGTCAAATCAGTGCTGACTTGATCAAGCTCGACAATCTCGATTCCGATCAAGAGAAACGAGGACTCGGTCAAGACACAGGCTTTGATGTGGAGACACAAAACACTATAGTCTCACCTCCTTGTACGAAATGTCAGGAATTGCAACTATTTCACTCGGCGGATTGTGCTGCACCTTGTGATCTTGATGTCCAAGCCGACCAAATTGTATCTCTTCAAACAGAAAATGAGGTAAGCTCGAGCTACCAAACGTGTCTAATGCTGACGTAGAGCTTGGATCCAGTGGCATTGGTGTCTCAAACCGACAATTGGGAGCATGAAAAGGTCGTGGCCAAATTTCAGCAAGCCAAACACAGATGGGATGTCCATCAAATGGCCCCGGAAGACCAATTATGCCATCTCTACGAGCGCCAGCATATGATGGAGCGAGAGCTACGACGCTCAATCGGCGACAAGCGCGCGTGTGAATTTCAAATGGAATCACTTCAACTTATTGTACGCACATGGATGCAAGGCAAAAGTCGTGGACTCACAGACCAATTACACCAAATGGAGACTCAGCTTGTTGTACTGCAGCACTCGAATGAAGGACAAAGACGCTACATTGACATGCTTCCACACGCAATCACGCAAGTCACGATACCCGAGGTACACGATTCAATGTATGATTGTATTCATAAATCGTCTAGGAATACACATGTGCAGCTTGTGGTGCAGTGGAAAGCGAAACTTCGAGTTGCGACAGTGGCGAAATTGCAGTCTACGTCGACCGGGGTCGTCCTCCAGAGACACCACGAGCAATTCAAGCATGCGCACCAAAGGTGATGCTGAGCCACTGCCATCAAATCAAGACAGTCGAGCGCCAATATCACCACAGGAAATCAAATCAACAGCTCGACGAGGCAAAAATACTCGAGCCTTGGAGAAGAAGCAACAAGACGAGTTGTTTCTCCACGAGAAATAAGAAAATCAAAGCGCTCAGCCACGTAAGAGAACAAATGAGGTCGATGTCATTTATCTTTTCACAGGTACTGTGAGACCAAAACAGCAACATCATTTCAAAGAGCGAAGCGGTCTCGAGTCGTCGCCCCAAGCGCAAAACATAATCCATCCATTTTTTCATTTGTCATGCTCAATTCATAATTTCATAAGATATATTTCTGCATTTACGCCTCTTGTGAAGAATATTGCCATTACATCTCGTCGATGCAATAAAGGAAAGTCAGGGAGACATATAACATCGTGGCTCTCACACGTAAACGGAGAAGACCGATCTTATAGACACTTTATAGTTCATTATTGTGTGATGTCCTTACAGTAATCATAATCATTTGGGCTTGAAATGGGGTGATTCTGGCAGCCTAATTCCTTTGCTGGAATGTTGTCAAGAACGTCTTGTCACAAGGAATGCTGACATGAAATTTGGCATCATATCGTAGGTGCTGAATGATACATGGGAAGAAAATGTAGTGAGAAAAGCCTGCGACAATATTCAGGACCCTCATAATTAACTTTACACTCAACATATGCACATGTCAAACTCCTGCTACCAGGTTGTCATCTGATGAATGTCACGAATATCCAAAAATGTCATTTGCATGTTTGGAGACATTGCATTTCGAGTCAAAGCCCTAAATTCTATCGCACGTCATTCCACCAAGAAATCTAATTCAAGTCTACGTCCTTGGCAAAGATTTATATCAATCAAGAAATGTCACCGAGAATGACTCCTGCGATGTTTGATCTCAAACAGCTGATAGGGACGGCTTATGAACAAGAAAGGATGGATTTGATTGCAATTCACTCGTTGACTGAAGACACACTAATATTTCCACAATCAACCAAAGATCGCTGCGACTAAAAGTAGAAATAGCAATATTGATGAATAGGCGGTCCGTCGATGAATCTATGTTGGCACGCTCGGCCGAAAGGTTTGTGCAGACTAATCAGCCAGTATTTTCCACTAAACGCGAGCAAACGCGTCCATTATATATGTCGGTTCTAGCCTTCCAGTGGATCGTCGGAATCAAAATAAAGGATGATTTCTGAATATCACAGATCACCAAGGCTTTATCTTCTTTCTGTCAGTATCAAAATGCAAACACATTTCGAGAATTACTTGTTTTGAGGGAAAGACATCCACAAATACTCCAAGGACTATATTCTACGAGCTAAAATATCGCCTGGGCAAACTCAGTACGCACGAAATTGGGGGCAGTCCAGACCAGACTATTCATCACCATAGCAAGCTTAGCGTAGACTTTCTCCGCTCAGAAATTTCAATTGCATGCTCAAATGGCAAATATACTTCATGTCCTAGTGCCAAGAGAAGGCTTGGTAAAGCACACGTTTTGAACTGAATCACGAAAGTCAGAGACAACACGGCAGACTCCACATCACGAGCATCCAAGCGACTGGATTGTATGAGCATCAATTTCTTCAACATACATTGGACTGTCTGGTCTGTTATATATATTTAACCTGCAATGTCTCGTTCTGCGTCTATTCATTTCGCATCCAATATCCTTCTTGACAGTTCACACAGGTCGTGTATGTTTACTCGCTTCTCGACATGTTGCCAGGGAATTGACTCGGAGGACATACGAACATAGCACACTGCAAGTGATGCACATTTACTTGTGCCTGATCATACGCACTAGATGTAACATAGAGCATACAATACAACTAGAATGAAGCGACAGTCGCTTGAAAAGAATCTGTGTGTTTGTTCTTGATGAGAATGGTTTCAGATAAATGGATTGAAGGATTACAACATACAAGACACAATTTCGTCGCACGGTCATCGTGAATAATCCATCTTCCAAGCTATTAGCATGCGCATTGTGATGTCGAAATCGAGATGTAATCCTTAGACGAGCGAAACGTGCACAAATTGGCTGTAGAATATCGTCTACAATCGGAAACATCACTTGAAGAATTATTCAATAGTTGGTGCGTTACCCTGCATGCATCTACATCCTCATGATGGAAAGTCGGGCTATCTTGATATCGTATCAAGTGTGTAGTTGACTTGCAATGCTTTCGGATAATGGTAGGCCGAAGCCGTACAGACGTGTGAAATACAGCAGAGTTGTCTGCGTCTCGAGCGACGCCTAGGGGATAATTCGCCTGACAAAATTCGTACAAAATGTTGCCTGTTTAATGTGCTCGTCCACCACGAGTACTTAAAGCCTCTGTACAGGAGCAACGTGAGGTTCCGCTATTGGCAATTTCACTTTGCAATGACCTCCTTGAAATGAATTCAAGACGTTATGGACTGAATATTGAGGCGCTTCAAGCAAACAAAGATGAGACTGTATATACCATATACGTCGGATGAAACAGCACACTCGACACCAGTTACGAAGGCCAAGATTCAAGCTGCAATTACGGCAATCTTGTCTTGGCCCTCGAGTAAAATTGGGATTGGGACTTGGTCGAATGGAGACCACGAAATCAGCAATTCTTTCTCCGGGACACAGAATATTGGGCACAACTGGCGGCACAACTTGTAGAAAAGTCTTGCAGTAATATCTGCTCGTGAGGTCTGTCTTCGTATTGTTGACTATATTGAGCTGTGAGCGAATTCTATCACGTCGTGAACTAATTGCAGTTGAGGATGGCAGCGAAAGTATAGACTCTGCGCCGTCCATGCTCTCTTTTGGCTGAAATTCGCCGAGATACGTCATTGATAAGTGAAGACGAGTGACATTCAGTTCTTGGCTTAGGAGGCTGCTTATCAAGTAACACAACTACATCCATTCTGTCGGTCTTTTAGGCAGAAAGACATGAATATCAGCTCTATTTTGGAGCAGTAGACCGGAGTCGTTCAGAGCCGTGTCGGTGGACTATGAAGCTCTCGACAGGTCTCGGTGTGTGGGATCAACGATAGACATTTGGTGGATGTGAGACATTTGAAATGCATTTAGTATTGCACTTTGAAAAGCAATTGAAATGTGGTGACATGGAAGATGTTCATACAAACCCCAACATATACTGCACCCAGTCAACCATCGATTTTCATGCTTGAGACCAGTGGCGGCGGCTATGCAGACTTGGGCGTAGTATACTCCAAGACACGCACATATATCAGGTCATTGCTTTTTTATTATGGTTTTGACGTCCCTCGCGTTTGGTATTTCCACGTCATGCGCCAGCAGGGTTTGTCTGTGGTAGGGACATACAGGAATTGTGAAGAAGCATTTAAAATGTTTGGAATGTGGTGTGATAGCGTGGCATGGTGATGTCTGGGGATTTGGAATGGTTTTGAAATCGTCTTGAGCTGATGGATATCAAACACAAGTCTTATTTTAAATGTATTTCAATTCACCCACCATTTTCACTTTTCCGCGCGATCCAAACGCACCATGGACACGCTCCTCAAACAGGTACGACGACGACGTGGACCCGAGTCTGTCTCACCCAACACATCAACAGATTACGACATACGACGTCTACGCGCCTTGGAGTGAACAACTCCAAGCACTCGGAGACATGAAGGCTGTCGTCGAACAAGTCCTCCAAGTGGACTCGCTCGACGCAGTAGTCGACTCATTGATCATACTCACGGTACTCACGATGGTTGTCGTGTATGTTGCTTGATTGTTGGAGTGCATAGGAACCTCTCAAGACAGACTGCTGGATCCAATCGATCCGCACCGACGTCGCCCACAGAGCGCGTGGCTTCCTCCGCGGTCTGGCGACCACGTGCGGCTTTGCCTTGGGCCAGTTTGTGGACGACGTGATGCTGTCGCTCCTCGACACCACACAGCGCCATGTGCAGAAGATTTGCCAAGCCAGCGACGAATGTTTGGCAGTGTTGACGAGTCCTTCGCGATACGATTTAAACAAGTTGATCGGCACCTTTGGCACGGTGCGCGGAGGTACGTTTGCTCACACCTTGTTGTCTCGACTCAAGGGGACACACATAGACGACGTGCGACTGCTCATCATGAGTCAGCTCGAGCTCATCGTGAAATCGTGGTGCCAAGCCGACTTGGACCCCCACGTCGAAGGCATCCAGAACCTCTTGGCGAAAGCTCTCCTTGACAAGAGCGAGCCAGTGCGAGTGAAAGCTCGCGACATTCTCTCTCTGCTTCATGAAATGCGGTATGAATGACCTGGAGTCTCGTGACCTCTCCTCTCGGGTAGGAAGGAGACATTCCATGACGTCACACGGACGACGACATGTCAAAAGGTGTCTCTCGAGGACACAACATCTCAAATCGCTGCACCTCCTGTCCTCCAGACCTCGTCATCTCAAACCATGACGACTGGACCGGTGGCAGTGGAAGATATCACGACACATTCGACTGCTCTGATCACCCCCGAGGTCACGAAACCTCTCGATCAAGCCATCAGTGATGAAGAGATCATGGCAGAGCCTCAACAGGTATTTTGTGTCTTCATCCCATGTTTAATGACCCTATCGATTCAAGGCTGTGGAGTCGATCGCGAGAGAAGAGAAATGGGGAGATGAGCCGCTCCGTCCAGAAGAAAACAATGAAAAGAATGACGAGAAGGACCTGAGCGGCCATTTCCCCCTTCCATCCGACCAAATGGTTGCACTCTCGAACCTGGTAAGCCGCGATCTCGAGACAGTCTCTCATACCAACATGATATAGATGACCGCATTTGACGTCCCAGAGGACGTAGTAGCGTCTCTTCCTCCACCCTCATCATGTACAATCAAAGCGACTGATTTGGTGATGCCGGAGGAGTCCAAAGAGAATACCTCTGATTGTATTGTCGCCAAGGCGCGTTCGCCAAAGCTATCTCTGGTGGCTCCAGTGACTGAACACGTTCGACGACAAGTCAAGACAGCAAATCAAACTATTCGTCGCGCTATCTTTCCAACGATCAAGGTGGACGATGATTATAATCAACTGGCGATGCACGAGACCAAATACGGGCAGGTGAGTGCGTTTGCATTTTCGTACGAGCTCATGCTGTGGTAGCATATTATTAACGTGGCAACTCTGCAAGGCAAGTTGGACAGCGAGATTACTTCTGGAAAGAAAGAAAATGATTTGTTGAAGGAGCAACCAAGTCAAATCAGTGCTGACTTGATCAAGCTCGACAATCTCGATTCCGATCAAGAGAAACGAGGACTCGGTCAAGACACAGGCTTTGATGTGGAGACACAAAACACTATAGTCTCACCTCCTTGTACGAAATGTCAGGAATTGCAACTATTTCACTCGGCGGATTGTGCTGCACCTTGTGATCTTGATGTCCAAGCCGACCAAATTGTATCTCTTCAAACAGAAAATGAGGTAAGCTCGAGCTACCAAACGTGTCTAATGCTGACGTAGAGCTTGGATCCAGTGGCATTGGTGTCTCAAACCGACAATTGGGAGCATGAAAAGGTCGTGGCCAAATTTCAGCAAGCCAAACACAGATGGGATGTCCATCAAATGGCCCCGGAAGACCAATTATGCCATCTCTACGAGCGCCAGCATATGATGGAGCGAGAGCTACGACGCTCAATCGGCGACAAGCGCGCGTGTGAATTTCAAATGGAATCACTTCAACTTATTGTACGCACATGGATGCAAGGCAAGAGTCGTGGACTCACAGACCAATTACACCAAATGGAGACTCAGCTTGTTGTACTGCAGCACTCGAATGAAGGACAAAGACGCTACATTGACATGCTTCCACACGCAATCACGCAAGTCACGATACCCGAGGTACACGATTCAATGTATGATTGTATTCATAAATCGTCTAGGAATACACATGTGCAGCTTGTGGTGCAGTGGAAAGCGAAACTTCGAGTTGCGACAGTGGCGAAATTGCAGTCTACGTCGACCGGGGTCGTCCTCCAGAGACACCACGAGCAATTCAAGCATGCGCACCAAAGGTGATGCTGAGCCACTGCCATCAAATCAAGACAGTCGAGCGCCAATATCACCACAGGAAATCAAATCAACAGCTCGACGAGGCAAAAATACTCGAGCCTTGGAGAAGAAGCAACAAGACGAGTTGTTTCTCCACGAGAAATAAGAAAATCAAAGCGCTCAGCCACGTAAGAGAACAAATGAGGTCGATGTCATTTATCTTTTCACAGGTACTGTGAGACCAAAACAGCAACATCATTTCAAAGAGCGAAGCGGTCTCGAGTCGTCGCCCCAAGCGCAAAACATAATCCATCCATTTTTTCATTTGTCATGCTCAATTCATAATTTCATAAGATATATTTCTGCATTTACGCCTCTTGTGAAGAATATTGCCATTACATCTCGTCGATGCAATAAAGGAAAGTCAGGGAGACATATAACATCGTGGCTCTCACACGTAAACGGAGAAGACCGATCTTATAGACACTTTATAGTTCATTATTGTGTGATGTCCTTACAGTAATCATAATCATTTGGGCTTGAAATGGGGTGATTCTGGCAGCCTAATTCCTTTGCTGGAATGTTGTCAAGAACGTCTTGTCACAAGGAATGCTGACATGAAATTTGGCATCATATCGTAGGTGCTGAATGATACATGGGAAGAAAATGTAGTGAGAAAAGCCTGCGACAATATTCAGGACCCTCATAATTAACTTTACACTCAACATATGCACATGTCAAACTCCTGCTACCAGGTTGTCATCTGATGAATGTCACGAATATCCAAAAATGTCATTTGCATGTTTGGAGACATTGCATTTCGAGTCAAAGCCCTAAATTCTATCGCACGTCATTCCACCAAGAAATCTAATTCAAGTCTACGTCCTTGGCAAAGATTTATATCAATCAAGAAATGTCACCGAGAATGACTCCTGCGATGTTTGATCTCAAACAGCTGATAGGGACGGCTTATGAACAAGAAAGGATGGATTTGATTGCAATTCACTCGTTGACTGAAGACACACTAATATTTCCACAATCAACCAAAGATCGCTGCGACTAAAAGTAGAAATAGCAATATTGATGAATAGGCGGTCCGTCGATGAATCTATGTTGGCACGCTCGGCCGAAAGGTTTGTGCAGACTAATCAGCCAGTATTTTCCACTAAAGCGAGCAAACGCGTCCATTATATATGTCGGTTCTAGCCTTCCAGTGGATCGTCGGAATCAAAATAAAGGATGATTTCTGAATATCACAGATCACCAAGGCTTTATCTTCTTTCTGTCAGTATCAAAATGCAAACACATTTCGAGAATTACTTGTTTTGAGGGAAAGACATCCACAAATACTCCAAGGACTATATTCTACGAGCTAAAATATCGCCTGGGCAAACTCAGTACGCACGAAATTGGGGGCAGTCCAGACCAGACTATTCATCACCATAGCAAGCTTAGCGTAGACTTTCTCCGCTCAGAAATTTCAATTGCATGCTCAAATGGCAAATATACTTCATGTCCTAGTGCCAAGAGAAGGCTTGGTAAAGCACACGTTTTGAACTGAATCACGAAAGTCAGAGACAACACGGCAGACTCCACATCACGAGCATCCAAGCGACTGGATTGTATGAGCATCAATTTCTTCAACATACATTGGACTGTCTGGTCTGTTATATATATTTAACCTGCAATGTCTCGTTCTGCGTCTATTCATTTCGCATCCAATATCCTTCTTGACAGTTCACACAGGTCGTGTATGTTTACTCGCTTCTCGACATGTTGCCAGGGAATTGACTCGGAGGACATACGAACATAGCACACTGCAAGTGATGCACATTTACTTGTGCCTGATCATACGCACTAGATGTAACATAGAGCATACAATACAACTAGAATGAAGCGACAGTCGCTTGAAAAGAATCTGTGTGTTTGTTCTTGATGAGAATGGTTTCAGATAAATGGATTGAAGGATTACAACATACAAGACACAATTTCGTCGCACGGTCATCGTGAATAATCCATCTTCCAAGCTATTAGCATGCGCATTGTGATGTCGAAATCGAGATGTAATCCTTAGACGAGCGAAACGTGCACAAATTGGCTGTAGAATATCGTCTACAATCGGAAACATCACTTGAAGAATTATTCAATAGTTGGTGCGTTACCCTGCATGCATCTACATCCTCATGATGGAAAGTCGGGCTATCTTGATATCGTATCAAGTGTGTAGTTGACTTGCAATGCTTTCGGATAATGGTAGGCCGAAGCCGTACAGACGTGTGAAATACAGCAGAGTTGTCTGCGTCTCGAGCGACGCCTAGGGGATAATTCGCCTGACAAAATTCGTACAAAATGTTGCCTGTTTAATGTGCTCGTCCACCACGAGTACTTAAAGCCTCTGTACAGGAGCAACGTGAGGTTCCGCTATTGGCAATTTCACTTTGCAATGACCTCCTTGAAATGAATTCAAGACGTTATGGACTGAATATTGAGGCGCTTCAAGCAAACAAAGATGAGACTGTATATACCATATACGTCGGATGAAACAGCACACTCGACACCAGTTACGAAGGCCAAGATTCAAGCTGCAATTACGGCAATCTTGTCTTGGCCCTCGAGTAAAATTGGGATTGGGACTTGGTCGAATGGAGACCACGAAATCAGCAATTCTTTCTCCGGGACACAGAATATTGGGCACAACTGGCGGCACAACTTGTAGAAAAGTCTTGCAGTAATATCTGCTCGTGAGGTCTGTCTTCGTATTGTTGACTATATTGAGCTGTGAGCGAATTCTATCACGTCGTGAACTAATTGCAGTTGAGGATGGCAGCGAAAGTATAGACTCTGCGCCGTCCATGCTCTCTTTTGGCTGAAATTCGCCGAGATACGTCATTGATAAGTGAAGACGAGTGACATTCAGTTCTTGGCTTAGGAGGCTGCTTATCAAGTAACACAACTACATCCATTCTGTCGGTCTTTTAGGCAGAAAGACATGAATATCAGCTCTATTTTGGAGCAGTAGACCGGAGTCGTTCAGAGCCGTGTCGGTGGACTATGAAGCTCTCGACAGGTCTCGGTGTGTGGGATCAACGATAGACATTTGGTGGATGTGAGACATTTGAAATGCATTTAGTATTGCACTTTGAAAAGCAATTGAAATGTGGTGACATGGAAGATGTTCATACAAACCCCAACATATACTGCACCCAGTCAACCATCGATTTTCATGCTTGAGACCAGTGGCGGCGGCTATGCAGACTTGGGCGTAGTATACTCCAAGACACGCACATATATCAGGTCATTGCTTTTTTATTATGGTTTTGACGTCCCTCGCGTTTGGTATTTCCACGTCATGCGCCAGCAGGGTTTGTCTGTGGTAGGGACATACAGGAATTGTGAAGAAGCATTTAAAATGTTTGGAATGTGGTGTGATAGCGTGGCATGGTGATGTCTGGGGATTTGGAATGGTTTTGAAATCGTCTTGAGCTGATGGATATCAAACACAAGTCTTATTTTAAATGTATTTCAATTCACCCACCATTTTCACTTTTCCGCGCGATCCAAACGCACCATGGACACGCTCCTCAAACAGGTACGACGACGACGTGGACCCGAGTCTGTCTCACCCAACACATCAACAGATTACGACATACGACGTCTACGCGCCTTGGAGTGAACAACTCCAAGCACTCGGAGACATGAAGGCTGTCGTCGAACAAGTCCTCCAAGTGGACTCGCTCGACGCAGTAGTCGACTCATTGATCATACTCACGGTACTCACGATGGTTGTCGTGTATGTTGCTTGATTGTTGGAGTGCATAGGAACCTCTCAAGACAGACTGCTGGATCCAATCGATCCGCACCGACGTCGCCCACAGAGCGCGTGGCTTCCTCCGCGGTCTGGCGACCACGTGCGGCTTTGCCTTGGGCCAGTTTGTGGACGACGTGATGCTGTCGCTCCTCGACACCACACAGCGCCATGTGCAGAAGATTTGCCAAGCCAGCGACGAATGTTTGGCAGTGTTGACGAGTCCTTCGCGATACGATTTAAACAAGTTGATCGGCACCTTTGGCACGGTGCGCGGAGGTACGTTTGCTCACACCTTGTTGTCTCGACTCAAGGGGACACACATAGACGACGTGCGACTGCTCATCATGAGTCAGCTCGAGCTCATCGTGAAATCGTGGTGCCAAGCCGACTTGGACCCCCACGTCGAAGGCATCCAGAACCTCTTGGCGAAAGCTCTCCTTGACAAGAGCGAGCCAGTGCGAGTGAAAGCTCGCGACATTCTCTCTCTGCTTCATGAAATGCGGTATGAATGACCTGGAGTCTCGTGACCTCTCCTCTCGGGTAGGAAGGAGACATTCCATGACGTCACACGGACGACGACATGTCAAAAGGTGTCTCTCGAGGACACAACATCTCAAATCGCTGCACCTCCTGTCCTCCAGACCTCGTCATCTCAAACCATGACGACTGGACCGGTGGCAGTGGAAGATATCACGACACATTCGACTGCTCTGATCACCCCCGAGGTCACGAAACCTCTCGATCAAGCCATCAGTGATGAAGAGATCATGGCAGAGCCTCAACAGGTATTTTGTGTCTTCATCCCATGTTTAATGACCCTATCGATTCAAGGCTGTGGAGTCGATCGCGAGAGAAGAGAAATGGGGAGATGAGCCGCTCCGTCCAGAAGAAAACAATGAAAAGAATGACGAGAAGGACCTGAGCGGCCATTTCCCCCTTCCATCCGACCAAATGGTTGCACTCTCGAACCTGGTAAGCCGCGATCTCGAGACAGTCTCTCATACCAACATGATATAGATGACCGCATTTGACGTCCCAGAGGACGTAGTAGCGTCTCTTCCTCCACCCTCATCATGTACAATCAAAGCGACTGATTTGGTGATGCCGGAGGAGTCCAAAGAGAATACCTCTGATTGTATTGTCGCCAAGGCGCGTTCGCCAAAGCTATCTCTGGTGGCTCCAGTGACTGAACACGTTCGACGACAAGTCAAGACAGCAAATCAAACTATTCGTCGCGCTATCTTTCCAACGATCAAGGTGGACGATGATTATAATCAACTGGCGATGCACGAGACCAAATACGGGCAGGTGAGTGCGTTTGCATTTTCGTACGAGCTCATGCTGTGGTAGCATATTATTAACGTGGCAACTCTGCAAGGCAAGTTGGACAGCGAGATTACTTCTGGAAAGAAAGAAAATGATTTGTTGAAGGAGCAACCAAGTCAAATCAGTGCTGACTTGATCAAGCTCGACAATCTCGATTCCGATCAAGAGAAACGAGGACTCGGTCAAGACACAGGCTTTGATGTGGAGACACAAAACACTATAGTCTCACCTCCTTGTACGAAATGTCAGGAATTGCAACTATTTCACTCGGCGGATTGTGCTGCACCTTGTGATCTTGATGTCCAAGCCGACCAAATTGTATCTCTTCAAACAGAAAATGAGGTAAGCTCGAGCTACCAAACGTGTCTAATGCTGACGTAGAGCTTGGATCCAGTGGCATTGGTGTCTCAAACCGACAATTGGGAGCATGAAAAGGTCGTGGCCAAATTTCAGCAAGCCAAACACAGATGGGATGTCCATCAAATGGCCCCGGAAGACCAATTATGCCATCTCTACGAGCGCCAGCATATGATGGAGCGAGAGCTACGACGCTCAATCGGCGACAAGCGCGCGTGTGAATTTCAAATGGAATCACTTCAACTTATTGTACGCACATGGATGCAAGGCAAGAGTCGTGGACTCACAGACCAATTACACCAAATGGAGACTCAGCTTGTTGTACTGCAGCACTCGAATGAAGGACAAAGACGCTACATTGACATGCTTCCACACGCAATCACGCAAGTCACGATACCCGAGGTACACGATTCAATGTATGATTGTATTCATAAATCGTCTAGGAATACACATGTGCAGCTTGTGGTGCAGTGGAAAGCGAAACTTCGAGTTGCGACAGTGGCGAAATTGCAGTCTACGTCGACCGGGGTCGTCCTCCAGAGACACCACGAGCAATTCAAGCATGCGCACCAAAGGTGATGCTGAGCCACTGCCATCAAATCAAGACAGTCGAGCGCCAATATCACCACAGGAAATCAAATCAACAGCTCGACGAGGCAAAAATACTCGAGCCTTGGAGAAGAAGCAACAAGACGAGTTGTTTCTCCACGAGAAATAAGAAAATCAAAGCGCTCAGCCACGTAAGAGAACAAATGAGGTCGATGTCATTTATCTTTTCACAGGTACTGTGAGACCAAAACAGCAACATCATTTCAAAGAGCGAAGCGGTCTCGAGTCGTCGCCCCAAGCGCAAAACATAATCCATCCATTTTTTCATTTGTCATGCTCAATTCATAATTTCATAAGATATATTTCTGCATTTACGCCTCTTGTGAAGAATATTGCCATTACATCTCGTCGATGCAATAAAGGAAAGTCAGGGAGACATATAACATCGTGGCTCTCACACGTAAACGGAGAAGACCGATCTTATAGACACTTTATAGTTCATTATTGTGTGATGTCCTTACAGTAATCATAATCATTTGGGCTTGAAATGGGGTGATTCTGGCAGCCTAATTCCTTTGCTGGAATGTTGTCAAGAACGTCTTGTCACAAGGAATGCTGACATGAAATTTGGCATCATATCGTAGGTGCTGAATGATACATGGGAAGAAAATGTAGTGAGAAAAGCCTGCGACAATATTCAGGACCCTCATAATTAACTTTACACTCAACATATGCACATGTCAAACTCCTGCTACCAGGTTGTCATCTGATGAATGTCACGAATATCCAAAAATGTCATTTGCATGTTTGGAGACATTGCATTTCGAGTCAAAGCCCTAAATTCTATCGCACGTCATTCCACCAAGAAATCTAATTCAAGTCTACGTCCTTGGCAAAGATTTATATCAATCAAGAAATGTCACCGAGAATGACTCCTGCGATGTTTGATCTCAAACAGCTGATAGGGACGGCTTATGAACAAGAAAGGATGGATTTGATTGCAATTCACTCGTTGACTGAAGACACACTAATATTTCCACAATCAACCAAAGATCGCTGCGACTAAAAGTAGAAATAGCAATATTGATGAATAGGCGGTCCGTCGATGAATCTATGTTGGCACGCTCGGCCGAAAGGTTTGTGCAGACTAATCAGCCAGTATTTTCCACTAAACGCGAGCAAACGCGTCCATTATATATGTCGGTTCTAGCCTTCCAGTGGATCGTCGGAATCAAAATAAAGGATGATTTCTGAATATCACAGATCACCAAGGCTTTATCTTCTTTCTGTCAGTATCAAAATGCAAACACATTTCGAGAATTACTTGTTTTGAGGGAAAGACATCCACAAATACTCCAAGGACTATATTCTACGAGCTAAAATATCGCCTGGGCAAACTCAGTACGCACGAAATTGGGGGCAGTCCAGACCAGACTATTCATCACCATAGCAAGCTTAGCGTAGACTTTCTCCGCTCAGAAATTTCAATTGCATGCTCAAATGGCAAATATACTTCATGTCCTAGTGCCAAGAGAAGGCTTGGTAAAGCACACGTTTTGAACTGAATCACGAAAGTCAGAGACAACACGGCAGACTCCACATCACGAGCATCCAAGCGACTGGATTGTATGAGCATCAATTTCTTCAACATACATTGGACTGTCTGGTCTGTTATATATATTTAACCTGCAATGTCTCGTTCTGCGTCTATTCATTTCGCATCCAATATCCTTCTTGACAGTTCACACAGGTCGTGTATGTTTACTCGCTTCTCGACATGTTGCCAGGGAATTGACTCGGAGGACATACGAACATAGCACACTGCAAGTGATGCACATTTACTTGTGCCTGATCATACGCACTAGATGTAACATAGAGCATACAATACAACTAGAATGAAGCGACAGTCGCTTGAAAAGAATCTGTGTGTTTGTTCTTGATGAGAATGGTTTCAGATAAATGGATTGAAGGATTACAACATACAAGACACAATTTCGTCGCACGGTCATCGTGAATAATCCATCTTCCAAGCTATTAGCATGCGCATTGTGATGTCGAAATCGAGATGTAATCCTTAGACGAGCGAAACGTGCACAAATTGGCTGTAGAATATCGTCTACAATCGGAAACATCACTTGAAGAATTATTCAATAGTTGGTGCGTTACCCTGCATGCATCTACATCCTCATGATGGAAAGTCGGGCTATCTTGATATCGTATCAAGTGTGTAGTTGACTTGCAATGCTTTCGGATAATGGTAGGCCGAAGCCGTACAGACGTGTGAAATACAGCAGAGTTGTCTGCGTCTCGAGCGACGCCTAGGGGATAATTCGCCTGACAAAATTCGTACAAAATGTTGCCTGTTTAATGTGCTCGTCCACCACGAGTACTTAAAGCCTCTGTACAGGAGCAACGTGAGGTTCCGCTATTGGCAATTTCACTTTGCAATGACCTCCTTGAAATGAATTCAAGACGTTATGGACTGAATATTGAGGCGCTTCAAGCAAACAAAGATGAGACTGTATATACCATATACGTCGGATGAAACAGCACACTCGACACCAGTTACGAAGGCCAAGATTCAAGCTGCAATTACGGCAATCTTGTCTTGGCCCTCGAGTAAAATTGGGATTGGGACTTGGTCGAATGGAGACCACGAAATCAGCAATTCTTTCTCCGGGACACAGAATATTGGGCACAACTGGCGGCACAACTTGTAGAAAAGTCTTGCAGTAATATCTGCTCGTGAGGTCTGTCTTCGTATTGTTGACTATATTGAGCTGTGAGCGAATTCTATCACGTCGTGAACTAATTGCAGTTGAGGATGGCAGCGAAAGTATAGACTCTGCGCCGTCCATGCTCTCTTTTGGCTGAAATTCGCCGAGATACGTCATTGATAAGTGAAGACGAGTGACATTCAGTTCTTGGCTTAGGAGGCTGCTTATCAAGTAACACAACTACATCCATTCTGTCGGTCTTTTAGGCAGAAAGACATGAATATCAGCTCTATTTTGGAGCAGTAGACCGGAGTCGTTCAGAGCCGTGTCGGTGGACTATGAAGCTCTCGACAGGTCTCGGTGTGTGGGATCAACGATAGACATTTGGTGGATGTGAGACATTTGAAATGCATTTAGTATTGCACTTTGAAAAGCAATTGAAATGTGGTGACATGGAAGATGTTCATACAAACCCCAACATATACTGCACCCAGTCAACCATCGATTTTCATGCTTGAGACCAGTGGCGGCGGCTATGCAGACTTGGGCGTAGTATACTCCAAGACACGCACATATATCAGGTCATTGCTTTTTTATTATGGTTTTGACGTCCCTCGCGTTTGGTATTTCCACGTCATGCGCCAGCAGGGTTTGTCTGTGGTAGGGACATACAGGAATTGTGAAGAAGCATTTAAAATGTTTGGAATGTGGTGTGATAGCGTGGCATGGTGATGTCTGGGGATTTGGAATGGTTTTGAAATCGTCTTGAGCTGATGGATATCAAACACAAGTCTTATTTTAAATGTATTTCAATTCACCCACCATTTTCACTTTTCCGCGCGATCCAAACGCACCATGGACACGCTCCTCAAACAGGTACGACGACGACGTGGACCCGAGTCTGTCTCACCCAACACATCAACAGATTACGACATACGACGTCTACGCGCCTTGGAGTGAACAACTCCAAGCACTCGGAGACATGAAGGCTGTCGTCGAACAAGTCCTCCAAGTGGACTCGCTCGACGCAGTAGTCGACTCATTGATCATACTCACGGTACTCACGATGGTTGTCGTGTATGTTGCTTGATTGTTGGAGTGCATAGGAACCTCTCAAGACAGACTGCTGGATCCAATCGATCCGCACCGACGTCGCCCACAGAGCGCGTGGCTTCCTCCGCGGTCTGGCGACCACGTGCGGCTTTGCCTTGGGCCAGTTTGTGGACGACGTGATGCTGTCGCTCCTCGACACCACACAGCGCCATGTGCAGAAGATTTGCCAAGCCAGCGACGAATGTTTGGCAGTGTTGACGAGTCCTTCGCGATACGATTTAAACAAGTTGATCGGCACCTTTGGCACGGTGCGCGGAGGTACGTTTGCTCACACCTTGTTGTCTCGACTCAAGGGGACAACATAGACGACGTGCGACTGCTCATCATGAGTCAGCTCGAGCTCATCGTGAAATCGTGGTGCCAAGCCGACTTGGACCCCCACGTCGAAGGCATCCAGAACCTCTTGGCGAAAGCTCTCCTTGACAAGAGCGAGCCAGTGCGAGTGAAAGCTCGCGACATTCTCTCTCTGCTTCATGAAATGCGGTATGAATGACCTGGAGTCTCGTGACCTCTCCTCTCGGGTAGGAAGGAGACATTCCATGACGTCACACGGACGACGACATGTCAAAAGGTGTCTCTCGAGGACACAACATCTCAAATCGCTGCACCTCCTGTCCTCCAGACCTCGTCATCTCAAACCATGACGACTGGACCGGTGGCAGTGGAAGATATCACGACACATTCGACTGCTCTGATCACCCCCGAGGTCACGAAACCTCTCGATCAAGCCATCAGTGATGAAGAGATCATGGCAGAGCCTCAACAGGTATTTTGTGTCTTCATCCCATGTTTAATGACCCTATCGATTCAAGGCTGTGGAGTCGATCGCGAGAGAAGAGAAATGGGGAGATGAGCCGCTCCGTCCAGAAGAAAACAATGAAAAGAATGACGAGAAGGACCTGAGCGGCCATTTCCCCCTTCCATCCGACCAAATGGTTGCACTCTCGAACCTGGTAAGCCGCGATCTCGAGACAGTCTCTCATACCAACATGATATAGATGACCGCATTTGACGTCCCAGAGGACGTAGTAGCGTCTCTTCCTCCACCCTCATCATGTACAATCAAAGCGACTGATTTGGTGATGCCGGAGGAGTCCAAAGAGAATACCTCTGATTGTATTGTCGCCAAGGCGCGTTCGCCAAAGCTATCTCTGGTGGCTCCAGTGACTGAACACGTTCGACGACAAGTCAAGACAGCAAATCAAACTATTCGTCGCGCTATCTTTCCAACGATCAAGGTGGACGATGATTATAATCAACTGGCGATGCACGAGACCAAATACGGGCAGGTGAGTGCGTTTGCATTTTCGTACGAGCTCATGCTGTGGTAGCATATTATTAACGTGGCAACTCTGCAAGGCAAGTTGGACAGCGAGATTACTTCTGGAAAGAAAGAAAATGATTTGTTGAAGGAGCAACCAAGTCAAATCAGTGCTGACTTGATCAAGCTCGACAATCTCGATTCCGATCAAGAGAAACGAGGACTCGGTCAAGACACAGGCTTTGATGTGGAGACACAAAACACTATAGTCTCACCTCCTTGTACGAAATGTCAGGAATTGCAACTATTTCACTCGGCGGATTGTGCTGCACCTTGTGATCTTGATGTCCAAGCCGACCAAATTGTATCTCTTCAAACAGAAAATGAGGTAAGCTCGAGCTACCAAACGTGTCTAATGCTGACGTAGAGCTTGGATCCAGTGGCATTGGTGTCTCAAACCGACAATTGGGAGCATGAAAAGGTCGTGGCCAAATTTCAGCAAGCCAAACACAGATGGGATGTCCATCAAATGGCCCCGGAAGACCAATTATGCCATCTCTACGAGCGCCAGCATATGATGGAGCGAGAGCTACGACGCTCAATCGGCGACAAGCGCGCGTGTGAATTTCAAATGGAATCACTTCAACTTATTGTACGCACATGGATGCAAGGCAAGAGTCGTGGACTCACAGACCAATTACACCAAATGGAGACTCAGCTTGTTGTACTGCAGCACTCGAATGAAGGACAAAGACGCTACATTGACATGCTTCCACACGCAATCACGCAAGTCACGATACCCGAGGTACACGATTCAATGTATGATTGTATTCATAAATCGTCTAGGAATACACATGTGCAGCTTGTGGTGCAGTGGAAAGCGAAACTTCGAGTTGCGACAGTGGCGAAATTGCAGTCTACGTCGACCGGGGTCGTCCTCCAGAGACACCACGAGCAATTCAAGCATGCGCACCAAAGGTGATGCTGAGCCACTGCCATCAAATCAAGACAGTCGAGCGCCAATATCACCACAGGAAATCAAATCAACAGCTCGACGAGGCAAAAATACTCGAGCCTTGGAGAAGAAGCAACAAGACGAGTTGTTTCTCCACGAGAAATAAGAAAATCAAAGCGCTCAGCCACGTAAGAGAACAAATGAGGTCGATGTCATTTATCTTTTCACAGGTACTGTGAGACCAAAACAGCAACATCATTTCAAAGAGCGAAGCGGTCTCGAGTCGTCGCCCCAAGCGCAAAACATAATCCATCCATTTTTTCATTTGTCATGCTCAATTCATAATTTCATAAGATATATTTCTGCATTTACGCCTCTTGTGAAGAATATTGCCATTACATCTCGTCGATGCAATAAAGGAAAGTCAGGGAGACATATAACATCGTGGCTCTCACACGTAAACGGAGAAGACCGATCTTATAGACACTTTATAGTTCATTATTGTGTGATGTCCTTACAGTAATCATAATCATTTGGGCTTGAAATGGGGTGATTCTGGCAGCCTAATTCCTTTGCTGGAATGTTGTCAAGAACGTCTTGTCACAAGGAATGCTGACATGAAATTTGGCATCATATCGTAGGTGCTGAATGATACATGGGAAGAAAATGTAGTGAGAAAAGCCTGCGACAATATTCAGGACCCTCATAATTAACTTTACACTCAACATATGCACATGTCAAACTCCTGCTACCAGGTTGTCATCTGATGAATGTCACGAATATCCAAAAATGTCATTTGCATGTTTGGAGACATTGCATTTCGAGTCAAAGCCCTAAATTCTATCGCACGTCATTCCACCAAGAAATCTAATTCAAGTCTACGTCCTTGGCAAAGATTTATATCAATCAAGAAATGTCACCGAGAATGACTCCTGCGATGTTTGATCTCAAACAGCTGATAGGGACGGCTTATGAACAAGAAAGGATGGATTTGATTGCAATTCACTCGTTGACTGAAGACACACTAATATTTCCACAATCAACCAAAGATCGCTGCGACTAAAAGTAGAAATAGCAATATTGATGAATAGGCGGTCCGTCGATGAATCTATGTTGGCACGCTCGGCCGAAAGGTTTGTGCAGACTAATCAGCCAGTATTTTCCACTAAACGCGAGCAAACGCGTCCATTATATATGTCGGTTCTAGCCTTCCAGTGGATCGTCGGAATCAAAATAAAGGATGATTTCTGAATATCACAGATCACCAAGGCTTTATCTTCTTTCTGTCAGTATCAAAATGCAAACACATTTCGAGAATTACTTGTTTTGAGGGAAAGACATCCACAAATACTCCAAGGACTATATTCTACGAGCTAAAATATCGCCTGGGCAAACTCAGTACGCACGAAATTGGGGGCAGTCCAGACCAGACTATTCATCACCATAGCAAGCTTAGCGTAGACTTTCTCCGCTCAGAAATTTCAATTGCATGCTCAAATGGCAAATATACTTCATGTTCTAGTGCCAAGAGAAGGCTTGGTAAAGCACACGTTTTGAACTGAATCACGAAAGTCAGAGACAACACGGCAGACTCCACATCACGAGCATCCAAGCGACTGGATTGTATGAGCATCAATTTCTTCAACATACATTGGACTGTCTGGTCTGTTATATATATTTAACCTGCAATGTCTCGTTCTGCGTCTATTCATTTCGCATCCAATATCCTTCTTGACAGTTCACACAGGTCGTGTATGTTTACTCGCTTCTCGACATGTTGCCAGGGAATTGACTCGGAGGACATACGAACATAGCACACTGCAAGTGATGCACATTTACTTGTGCCTGATCATACGCACTAGATGTAACATAGAGCATACAATACAACTAGAATGAAGCGACAGTCGCTTGAAAAGAATCTGTGTGTTTGTTCTTGATGAGAATGGTTTCAGATAAATGGATTGAAGGATTACAACATACAAGACACAATTTCGTCGCACGGTCATCGTGAATAATCCATCTTCCAAGCTATTAGCATGCGCATTGTGATGTCGAAATCGAGATGTAATCCTTAGACGAGCGAAACGTGCACAAATTGGCTGTAGAATATCGTCTACAATCGGAAACATCACTTGAAGAATTATTCAATAGTTGGTGCGTTACCCTGCATGCATCTACATCCTCATGATGGAAAGTCGGGCTATCTTGATATCGTATCAAGTGTGTAGTTGACTTGCAATGCTTTCGGATAATGGTAGGCCGAAGCCGTACAGACGTGTGAAATACAGCAGAGTTGTCTGCGTCTCGAGCGACGCCTAGGGGATAATTCGCCTGACAAAATTCGTACAAAATGTTGCCTGTTTAATGTGCTCGTCCACCACGAGTACTTAAAGCCTCTGTACAGGAGCAACGTGAGGTTCCGCTATTGGCAATTTCACTTTGCAATGACCTCCTTGAAATGAATTCAAGACGTTATGGACTGAATATTGAGGCGCTTCAAGCAAACAAAGATGAGACTGTATATACCATATACGTCGGATGAAACAGCACACTCGACACCAGTTACGAAGGCCAAGATTCAAGCTGCAATTACGGCAATCTTGTCTTGGCCCTCGAGTAAAATTGGGATTGGGACTTGGTCGAATGGAGACCACGAAATCAGCAATTCTTTCTCCGGGACACAGAATATTGGGCACAACTGGCGGCACAACTTGTAGAAAAGTCTTGCAGTAATATCTGCTCGTGAGGTCTGTCTTCGTATTGTTGACTATATTGAGCTGTGAGCGAATTCTATCACGTCGTGAACTAATTGCAGTTGAGGATGGCAGCGAAAGTATAGACTCTGCGCCGTCCATGCTCTCTTTTGGCTGAAATTCGCCGAGATACGTCATTGATAAGTGAAGACGAGTGACATTCAGTTCTTGGCTTAGGAGGCTGCTTATCAAGTAACACAACTACATCCATTCTGTCGGTCTTTTAGGCAGAAAGACATGAATATCAGCTCTATTTTGGAGCAGTAGACCGGAGTCGTTCAGAGCCGTGTCGGTGGACTATGAAGCTCTCGACAGGTCTCGGTGTGTGGGATCAACGATAGACATTTGGTGGATGTGAGACATTTGAAATGCATTTAGTATTGCACTTTGAAAAGCAATTGAAATGTGGTGACATGGAAGATGTTCATACAAACCCCAACATATACTGCACCCAGTCAACCATCGATTTTCATGCTTGAGACCAGTGGCGGCGGCTATGCAGACTTGGGCGTAGTATACTCCAAGACACGCACATATATCAGGTCATTGCTTTTTTATTATGGTTTTGACGTCCCTCGCGTTTGGTATTTCCACGTCATGCGCCAGCAGGGTTTGTCTGTGGTAGGGACATACAGGAATTGTGAAGAAGCATTTAAAATGTTTGGAATGTGGTGTGATAGCGTGGCATGGTGATGTCTGGGGATTTGGAATGGTTTTGAAATCGTCTTGAGCTGATGGATATCAAACACAAGTCTTATTTTAAATGTATTTCAATTCACCCACCATTTTCACTTTTCCGCGCGATCCAAACGCACCATGGACACGCTCCTCAAACAGGTACGACGACGACGTGGACCCGAGTCTGTCTCACCCAACACATCAACAGATTACGACATACGACGTCTACGCGCCTTGGAGTGAACAACTCCAAGCACTCGGAGACATGAAGGCTGTCGTCGAACAAGTCCTCCAAGTGGACTCGCTCGACGCAGTAGTCGACTCATTGATCATACTCACGGTACTCACGATGGTTGTCGTGTATGTTGCTTGATTGTTGGAGTGCATAGGAACCTCTCAAGACAGACTGCTGGATCCAATCGATCCGCACCGACGTCGCCCACAGAGCGCGTGGCTTCCTCCGCGGTCTGGCGACCACGTGCGGCTTTGCCTTGGGCCAGTTTGTGGACGACGTGATGCTGTCGCTCCTCGACACCACACAGCGCCATGTGCAGAAGATTTGCCAAGCCAGCGACGAATGTTTGGCAGTGTTGACGAGTCCTTCGCGATACGATTTAAACAAGTTGATCGGCACCTTTGGCACGGTGCGCGGGGGTACGTTTGCTCACACCTTGTTGTCTCGACTCAAGGGGACACACATAGACGACGTGCGACTGCTCATCATGAGTCAGCTTGAGCTCATCATGAGTCAGCTCGAGCTCATCGTGAAATCGTGGTGCCAAGCCGACTTGGACCCCCACGTCGAAGGCATCCAGAACCTCTTGGCGAAAGCTCTCCTTGACAAGAGCGAGCCAGTGCGAGTGAAAGCTCGCGACATTCTCTCTCTGCTTCATGAAATGCGGTATGAATGACCTGGAGTCTCGTGACCTCTCCTCTCGGGTAGGAAGGAGACATTCCATGACGTCACACGGACGACGACATGTCAAAAGGTGTCTCTCGAGGACACAACATCTCAAATCGCTGCACCTCCTGTCCTCCAGACCTCGTCATCTCAAACCATGACGACTGGACCGGTGGCAGTGGAAGATATCACGACACATTCGACTGCTCTGATCACCCCCGAGGTCACGAAACCTCTCGATCAAGCCATCAGTGATGAAGAGATCATGGCAGAGCCTCAACAGGTATTTTGTGTCTTCATCCCATGTTTAATGACCCTATCGATTCAAGGCTGTGGAGTCGATCGCGAGAGAAGAGAAATGGGGAGATGAGCCGCTCCGTCCAGAAGAAAACAATGAAAAGAATGACGAGAAGGACCTGAGCGGCCATTTCCCCCTTCCATCCGACCAAATGGTTGCACTCTCGAACCTGGTAAGCCGCGATCTCGAGACAGTCTCTCATACCAACATGATATAGATGACCGCATTTGACGTCCCAGAGGACGTAGTAGCGTCTCTTCCTCCACCCTCATCATGTACAATCAAAGCGACTGATTTGGTGATGCCGGAGGAGTCCAAAGAGAATACCTCTGATTGTATTGTCGCCAAGGCGCGTTCGCCAAAGCTATCTCTGGTGGCTCCAGTGACTGAACACGTTCGACGACAAGTCAAGACAGCAAATCAAACTATTCGTCGCGCTATCTTTCCAACGATCAAGGTGGACGATGATTATAATCAACTGGCGATGCACGAGACCAAATACGGGCAGGTGAGTGCGTTTGCATTTTCGTACGAGCTCATGCTGTGGTAGCATATTATTAACGTGGCAACTCTGCAAGGCAAGTTGGACAGCGAGATTACTTCTGGAAAGAAAGAAAATGATTTGTTGAAGGAGCAACCAAGTCAAATCAGTGCTGACTTGATCAAGCTCGACAATCTCGATTCCGATCAAGAGAAACGAGGACTCGGTCAAGACACAGGCTTTGATGTGGAGACACAAAACACTATAGTCTCACCTCCTTGTACGAAATGTCAGGAATTGCAACTATTTCACTCGGCGGATTGTGCTGCACCTTGTGATCTTGATGTCCAAGCCGACCAAATTGTATCTCTTCAAACAGAAAATGAGGTAAGCTCGAGCTACCAAACGTGTCTAATGCTGACGTAGAGCTTGGATCCAGTGGCATTGGTGTCTCAAACCGACAATTGGGAGCATGAAAAGGTCGTGGCCAAATTTCAGCAAGCCAAACACAGATGGGATGTCCATCAAATGGCCCCGGAAGACCAATTATGCCATCTCTACGAGCGCCAGCATATGATGGAGCGAGAGCTACGACGCTCAATCGGCGACAAGCGCGCGTGTGAATTTCAAATGGAATCACTTCAACTTATTGTACGCACATGGATGCAAGGCAAGAGTCGTGGACTCACAGACCAATTACACCAAATGGAGACTCAGCTTGTTGTACTGCAGCACTCGAATGAAGGACAAAGACGCTACATTGACATGCTTCCACACGCAATCACGCAAGTCACGATACCCGAGGTACACGATTCAATGTATGATTGTATTCATAAATCGTCTAGGAATACACATGTGCAGCTTGTGGTGCAGTGGAAAGCGAAACTTCGAGTTGCGACAGTGGCGAAATTGCAGTCTACGTCGACCGGGGTCGTCCTCCAGAGACACCACGAGCAATTCAAGCATGCGCACCAAAGGTGATGCTGAGCCACTGCCATCAAATCAAGACAGTCGAGCGCCAATATCACCACAGGAAATCAAATCAACAGCTCGACGAGGCAAAAATACTCGAGCCTTGGAGAAGAAGCAACAAGACGAGTTGTTTCTCCACGAGAAATAAGAAAATCAAAGCGCTCAGCCACGTAAGAGAACAAATGAGGTCGATGTCATTTATCTTTTCACAGGTACTGTGAGACCAAAACAGCAACATCATTTCAAAGAGCGAAGCGGTCTCGAGTCGTCGCCCCAAGCGCAAAACATAATCCATCCATTTTTTCATTTGTCATGCTCAATTCATAATTTCATAAGATATATTTCTGCATTTACGCCTCTTGTGAAGAATATTGCCATTACATCTCGTCGATGCAATAAAGGAAAGTCAGGGAGACATATAACATCGTGGCTCTCACACGTAAACGGAGAAGACCGATCTTATAGACACTTTATAGTTCATTATTGTGTGATGTCCTTACAGTAATCATAATCATTTGGGCTTGAAATGGGGTGATTCTGGCAGCCTAATTCCTTTGCTGGAATGTTGTCAAGAACGTCTTGTCACAAGGAATGCTGACATGAAATTTGGCATCATATCGTAGGTGCTGAATGATACATGGGAAGAAAATGTAGTGAGAAAAGCCTGCGACAATATTCAGGACCCTCATAATTAACTTTACACTCAACATATGCACATGTCAAACTCCTGCTACCAGGTTGTCATCTGATGAATGTCACGAATATCCAAAAATGTCATTTGCATGTTTGGAGACATTGCATTTCGAGTCAAAGCCCTAAATTCTATCGCACGTCATTCCACCAAGAAATCTAATTCAAGTCTACGTCCTTGGCAAAGATTTATATCAATCAAGAAATGTCACCGAGAATGACTCCTGCGATGTTTGATCTCAAACAGCTGATAGGGACGGCTTATGAACAAGAAAGGATGGATTTGATTGCAATTCACTCGTTGACTGAAGACACACTAATATTTCCACAATCAACCAAAGATCGCTGCGACTAAAAGTAGAAATAGCAATATTGATGAATAGGCGGTCCGTCGATGAATCTATGTTGGCACGCTCGGCCGAAAGGTTTGTGCAGACTAATCAGCCAGTATTTTCCACTAAACGCGAGCAAACGCGTCCATTATATATGTCGGTTCTAGCCTTCCAGTGGATCGTCGGAATCAAAATAAAGGATGATTTCTGAATATCACAGATCACCAAGGCTTTATCTTCTTTCTGTCAGTATCAAAATGCAAACACATTTCGAGAATTACTTGTTTTGAGGGAAAGACATCCACAAATACTCCAAGGACTATATTCTACGAGCTAAAATATCGCCTGGGCAAACTCAGTACGCACGAAATTGGGGGCAGTCCAGACCAGACTATTCATCACCATAGCAAGCTTAGCGTAGACTTTCTCCGCTCAGAAATTTCAATTGCATGCTCAAATGGCAAATATACTTCATGTCCTAGTGCCAAGAGAAGGCTTGGTAAAGCACACGTTTTGAACTGAATCACGAAAGTCAGAGACAACACGGCAGACTCCACATCACGAGCATCCAAGCGACTGGATTGTATGAGCATCAATTTCTTCAACATACATTGGACTGTCTGGTCTGTTATATATATTTAACCTGCAATGTCTCGTTCTGCGTCTATTCATTTCGCATCCAATATCCTTCTTGACAGTTCACACAGGTCGTGTATGTTTACTCGCTTCTCGACATGTTGCCAGGGAATTGACTCGGAGGACATACGAACATAGCACACTGCAAGTGATGCACATTTACTTGTGCCTGATCATACGCACTAGATGTAACATAGAGCATACAATACAACTAGAATGAAGCGACAGTCGCTTGAAAAGAATCTGTGTGTTTGTTCTTGATGAGAATGGTTTCAGATAAATGGATTGAAGGATTACAACATACAAGACACAATTTCGTCGCACGGTCATCGTGAATAATCCATCTTCCAAGCTATTAGCATGCGCATTGTGATGTCGAAATCGAGATGTAATCCTTAGACGAGCGAAACGTGCACAAATTGGCTGTAGAATATCGTCTACAATCGGAAACATCACTTGAAGAATTATTCAATAGTTGGTGCGTTACCCTGCATGCATCTACATCCTCATGATGGAAAGTCGGGCTATCTTGATATCGTATCAAGTGTGTAGTTGACTTGCAATGCTTTCGGATAATGGTAGGCCGAAGCCGTACAGACGTGTGAAATACAGCAGAGTTGTCTGCGTCTCGAGCGACGCCTAGGGGATAATTCGCCTGACAAAATTCGTACAAAATGTTGCCTGTTTAATGTGCTCGTCCACCACGAGTACTTAAAGCCTCTGTACAGGAGCAACGTGAGGTTCCGCTATTGGCAATTTCACTTTGCAATGACCTCCTTGAAATGAATTCAAGACGTTATGGACTGAATATTGAGGCGCTTCAAGCAAACAAAGATGAGACTGTATATACCATATACGTCGGATGAAACAGCACACTCGACACCAGTTACGAAGGCCAAGATTCAAGCTGCAATTACGGCAATCTTGTCTTGGCCCTCGAGTAAAATTGGGATTGGGACTTGGTCGAATGGAGACCACGAAATCAGCAATTCTTTCTCCGGGACACAGAATATTGGGCACAACTGGCGGCACAACTTGTAGAAAAGTCTTGCAGTAATATCTGCTCGTGAGGTCTGTCTTCGTATTGTTGACTATATTGAGCTGTGAGCGAATTCTATCACGTCGTGAACTAATTGCAGTTGAGGATGGCAGCGAAAGTATAGACTCTGCGCCGTCCATGCTCTCTTTTGGCTGAAATTCGCCGAGATACGTCATTGATAAGTGAAGACGAGTGACATTCAGTTCTTGGCTTAGGAGGCTGCTTATCAAGTAACACAACTACATCCATTCTGTCGGTCTTTTAGGCAGAAAGACATGAATATCAGCTCTATTTTGGAGCAGTAGACCGGAGTCGTTCAGAGCCGTGTCGGTGGACTATGAAGCTCTCGACAGGTCTCGGTGTGTGGGATCAACGATAGACATTTGGTGGATGTGAGACATTTGAAATGCATTTAGTATTGCACTTTGAAAAGCAATTGAAATGTGGTGACATGGAAGATGTTCATACAAACCCCAACATATACTGCACCCAGTCAACCATCGATTTTCATGCTTGAGACCAGTGGCGGCGGCTATGCAGACTTGGGCGTAGTATACTCCAAGACACGCACATATATCAGGTCATTGCTTTTTTATTATGGTTTTGACGTCCCTCGCGTTTGGTATTTCCACGTCATGCGCCAGCAGGGTTTGTCTGTGGTAGGGACATACAGGAATTGTGAAGAAGCATTTAAAATGTTTGGAATGTGGTGTGATAGCGTGGCATGGTGATGTCTGGGGATTTGGAATGGTTTTGAAATCGTCTTGAGCTGATGGATATCAAACACAAGTCTTATTTTAAATGTATTTCAATTCACCCACCATTTTCACTTTTCCGCGCGATCCAAACGCACCATGGACACGCTCCTCAAACAGGTACGACGACGACGTGGACCCGAGTCTGTCTCACCCAACACATCAACAGATTACGACATACGACGTCTACGCGCCTTGGAGTGAACAACTCCAAGCACTCGGAGACATGAAGGCTGTCGTCGAACAAGTCCTCCAAGTGGACTCGCTCGACGCAGTAGTCGACTCATTGATCATACTCACGGTACTCACGATGGTTGTCGTGTATGTTGCTTGATTGTTGGAGTGCATAGGAACCTCTCAAGACAGACTGCTGGATCCAATCGATCCGCACCGACGTCGCCCACAGAGCGCGTGGCTTCCTCCGCGGTCTGGCGACCACGTGCGGCTTTGCCTTGGGCCAGTTTGTGGACGACGTGATGCTGTCGCTCCTCGACACCACACAGCGCCATGTGCAGAAGATTTGCCAAGCCAGCGACGAATGTTTGGCAGTGTTGACGAGTCCTTCGCGATACGATTTAAACAAGTTGATCGGCACCTTTGGCACGGTGCGCGGAGGTACGTTTGCTCACACCTTGTTGTCTCGACTCAAGGGGACACACATAGACGACGTGCGACTGCTCATCATGAGTCAGCTTGAGCTCATCATGAGTCAGCTCGAGCTCATCGTGAAATCGTGGTGCCAAGCCGACTTGGACCCCCACGTCGAAGGCATCCAGAACCTCTTGGCGAAAGCTCTCCTTGACAAGAGCGAGCCAGTGCGAGTGAAAGCTCGCGACATTCTCTCTCTGCTTCATGAAATGCGGTATGAATGACCTGGAGTCTCGTGACCTCTCCTCTCGGGTAGGAAGGAGACATTCCATGACGTCACACGGACGACGACATGTCAAAAGGTGTCTCTCGAGGACACAACATCTCAAATCGCTGCACCTCCTGTCCTCCAGACCTCGTCATCTCAAACCATGACGACTGGACCGGTGGCAGTGGAAGATATCACGACACATTCGACTGCTCTGATCACCCCCGAGGTCACGAAACCTCTCGATCAAGCCATCAGTGATGAAGAGATCATGGCAGAGCCTCAACAGGTATTTTGTGTCTTCATCCCATGTTTAATGACCCTATCGATTCAAGGCTGTGGAGTCGATCGCGAGAGAAGAGAAATGGGGAGATGAGCCGCTCCGTCCAGAAGAAAACAATGAAAAGAATGACGAGAAGGACCTGAGCGGCCATTTCCCCCTTCCATCCGACCAAATGGTTGCACTCTCGAACCTGGTAAGCCGCGATCTCGAGACAGTCTCTCATACCAACATGATATAGATGACCGCATTTGACGTCCCAGAGGACGTAGTAGCGTCTCTTCCTCCACCCTCATCATGTACAATCAAAGCGACTGATTTGGTGATGCCGGAGGAGTCCAAAGAGAATACCTCTGATTGTATTGTCGCCAAGGCGCGTTCGCCAAAGCTATCTCTGGTGGCTCCAGTGACTGAACACGTTCGACGACAAGTCAAGACAGCAAATCAAACTATTCGTCGCGCTATCTTTCCAACGATCAAGGTGGACGATGATTATAATCAACTGGCGATGCACGAGACCAAATACGGGCAGGTGAGTGCGTTTGCATTTTCGTACGAGCTCATGCTGTGGTAGCATATTATTAACGTGGCAACTCTGCAAGGCAAGTTGGACAGCGAGATTACTTCTGGAAAGAAAGAAAATGATTTGTTGAAGGAGCAACCAAGTCAAATCAGTGCTGACTTGATCAAGCTCGACAATCTCGATTCCGATCAAGAGAAACGAGGACTCGGTCAAGACACAGGCTTTGATGTGGAGACACAAAACACTATAGTCTCACCTCCTTGTACGAAATGTCAGGAATTGCAACTATTTCACTCGGCGGATTGTGCTGCACCTTGTGATCTTGATGTCCAAGCCGACCAAATTGTATCTCTTCAAACAGAAAATGAGGTAAGCTCGAGCTACCAAACGTGTCTAATGCTGACGTAGAGCTTGGATCCAGTGGCATTGGTGTCTCAAACCGACAATTGGGAGCATGAAAAGGTCGTGGCCAAATTTCAGCAAGCCAAACACAGATGGGATGTCCATCAAATGGCCCCGGAAGACCAATTATGCCATCTCTACGAGCGCCAGCATATGATGGAGCGAGAGCTACGACGCTCAATCGGCGACAAGCGCGCGTGTGAATTTCAAATGGAATCACTTCAACTTATTGTACGCACATGGATGCAAGGCAAAAGTCGTGGACTCACAGACCAATTACACCAAATGGAGACTCAGCTTGTTGTACTGCAGCACTCGAATGAAGGACAAAGACGCTACATTGACATGCTTCCACACGCAATCACGCAAGTCACGATACCCGAGGTACACGATTCAATGTATGATTGTATTCATAAATCGTCTAGGAATACACATGTGCAGCTTGTGGTGCAGTGGAAAGCGAAACTTCGAGTTGCGACAGTGGCGAAATTGCAGTCTACGTCGACCGGGGTCGTCCTCCAGAGACACCACGAGCAATTCAAGCATGCGCACCAAAGGTGATGCTGAGCCACTGCCATCAAATCAAGACAGTCGAGCGCCAATATCACCACAGGAAATCAAATCAACAGCTCGACGAGGCAAAAATACTCGAGCCTTGGAGAAGAAGCAACAAGACGAGTTGTTTCTCCACGAGAAATAAGAAAATCAAAGCGCTCAGCCACGTAAGAGAACAAATGAGGTCGATGTCATTTATCTTTTCACAGGTACTGTGAGACCAAAACAGCAACATCATTTCAAAGAGCGAAGCGGTCTCGAGTCGTCGCCCCAAGCGCAAAACATAATCCATCCATTTTTTCATTTGTCATGCTCAATTCATAATTTCATAAGATATATTTCTGCATTTACGCCTCTTGTGAAGAATATTGCCATTACATCTCGTCGATGCAATAAAGGAAAGTCAGGGAGACATATAACATCGTGGCTCTCACACGTAAACGGAGAAGACCGATCTTATAGACACTTTATAGTTCATTATTGTGTGATGTCCTTACAGTAATCATAATCATTTGGGCTTGAAATGGGGTGATTCTGGCAGCCTAATTCCTTTGCTGGAATGTTGTCAAGAACGTCTTGTCACAAGGAATGCTGACATGAAATTTGGCATCATATCGTAGGTGCTGAATGATACATGGGAAGAAAATGTAGTGAGAAAAGCCTGCGACAATATTCAGGACCCTCATAATTAACTTTACACTCAACATATGCACATGTCAAACTCCTGCTACCAGGTTGTCATCTGATGAATGTCACGAATATCCAAAAATGTCATTTGCATGTTTGGAGACATTGCATTTCGAGTCAAAGCCCTAAATTCTATCGCACGTCATTCCACCAAGAAATCTAATTCAAGTCTACGTCCTTGGCAAAGATTTATATCAATCAAGAAATGTCACCGAGAATGACTCCTGCGATGTTTGATCTCAAACAGCTGATAGGGACGGCTTATGAACAAGAAAGGATGGATTTGATTGCAATTCACTCGTTGACTGAAGACACACTAATATTTCCACAATCAACCAAAGATCGCTGCGACTAAAAGTAGAAATAGCAATATTGATGAATAGGCGGTCCGTCGATGAATCTATGTTGGCACGCTCGGCCGAAAGGTTTGTGCAGACTAATCAGCCAGTATTTTCCACTAAACGCGAGCAAACGCGTCCATTATATATGTCGGTTCTAGCCTTCCAGTGGATCGTCGGAATCAAAATAAAGGATGATTTCTGAATATCACAGATCACCAAGGCTTTATCTTCTTTCTGTCAGTATCAAAATGCAAACACATTTCGAGAATTACTTGTTTTGAGGGAAAGACATCCACAAATACTCCAAGGACTATATTCTACGAGCTAAAATATCGCCTGGGCAAACTCAGTACGCACGAAATTGGGGGCAGTCCAGACCAGACTATTCATCACCATAGCAAGCTTAGCGTAGACTTTCTCCGCTCAGAAATTTCAATTGCATGCTCAAATGGCAAATATACTTCATGTCCTAGTGCCAAGAGAAGGCTTGGTAAAGCACACGTTTTGAACTGAATCACGAAAGTCAGAGACAACACGGCAGACTCCACATCACGAGCATCCAAGCGACTGGATTGTATGAGCATCAATTTCTTCAACATACATTGGACTGTCTGGTCTGTTATATATATTTAACCTGCAATGTCTCGTTCTGCGTCTATTCATTTCGCATCCAATATCCTTCTTGACAGTTCACACAGGTCGTGTATGTTTACTCGCTTCTCGACATGTTGCCAGGGAATTGACTCGGAGGACATACGAACATAGCACACTGCAAGTGATGCACATTTACTTGTGCCTGATCATACGCACTAGATGTAACATAGAGCATACAATACAACTAGAATGAAGCGACAGTCGCTTGAAAAGAATCTGTGTGTTTGTTCTTGATGAGAATGGTTTCAGATAAATGGATTGAAGGATTACAACATACAAGACACAATTTCGTCGCACGGTCATCGTGAATAATCCATCTTCCAAGCTATTAGCATGCGCATTGTGATGTCGAAATCGAGATGTAATCCTTAGACGAGCGAAACGTGCACAAATTGGCTGTAGAATATCGTCTACAATCGGAAACATCACTTGAAGAATTATTCAATAGTTGGTGCGTTACCCTGCATGCATCTACATCCTCATGATGGAAAGTCGGGCTATCTTGATATCGTATCAAGTGTGTAGTTGACTTGCAATGCTTTCGGATAATGGTAGGCCGAAGCCGTACAGACGTGTGAAATACAGCAGAGTTGTCTGCGTCTCGAGCGACGCCTAGGGGATAATTCGCCTGACAAAATTCGTACAAAATGTTGCCTGTTTAATGTGCTCGTCCACCACGAGTACTTAAAGCCTCTGTACAGGAGCAACGTGAGGTTCCGCTATTGGCAATTTCACTTTGCAATGACCTCCTTGAAATGAATTCAAGACGTTATGGACTGAATATTGAGGCGCTTCAAGCAAACAAAGATGAGACTGTATATACCATATACGTCGGATGAAACAGCACACTCGACACCAGTTACGAAGGCCAAGATTCAAGCTGCAATTACGGCAATCTTGTCTTGGCCCTCGAGTAAAATTGGGATTGGGACTTGGTCGAATGGAGACCACGAAATCAGCAATTCTTTCTCCGGGACACAGAATATTGGGCACAACTGGCGGCACAACTTGTAGAAAAGTCTTGCAGTAATATCTGCTCGTGAGGTCTGTCTTCGTATTGTTGACTATATTGAGCTGTGAGCGAATTCTATCACGTCGTGAACTAATTGCAGTTGAGGATGGCAGCGAAAGTATAGACTCTGCGCCGTCCATGCTCTCTTTTGGCTGAAATTCGCCGAGATACGTCATTGATAAGTGAAGACGAGTGACATTCAGTTCTTGGCTTAGGAGGCTGCTTATCAAGTAACACAACTACATCCATTCTGTCGGTCTTTTAGGCAGAAAGACATGAATATCAGCTCTATTTTGGAGCAGTAGACCGGAGTCGTTCAGAGCCGTGTCGGTGGACTATGAAGCTCTCGACAGGTCTCGGTGTGTGGGATCAACGATAGACATTTGGTGGATGTGAGACATTTGAAATGCATTTAGTATTGCACTTTGAAAAGCAATTGAAATGTGGTGACATGGAAGATGTTCATACAAACCCCAACATATACTGCACCCAGTCAACCATCGATTTTCATGCTTGAGACCAGTGGCGGCGGCTATGCAGACTTGGGCGTAGTATACTCCAAGACACGCACATATATCAGGTCATTGCTTTTTTATTATGGTTTTGACGTCCCTCGCGTTTGGTATTTCCACGTCATGCGCCAGCAGGGTTTGTCTGTGGTAGGGACATACAGGAATTGTGAAGAAGCATTTAAAATGTTTGGAATGTGGTGTGATAGCGTGGCATGGTGATGTCTGGGGATTTGGAATGGTTTTGAAATCGTCTTGAGCTGATGGATATCAAACACAAGTCTTATTTTAAATGTATTTCAATTCACCCACCATTTTCACTTTTCCGCGCGATCCAAACGCACCATGGACACGCTCCTCAAACAGGTACGACGACGACGTGGACCCGAGTCTGTCTCACCCAACACATCAACAGATTACGACATACGACGTCTACGCGCCTTGGAGTGAACAACTCCAAGCACTCGGAGACATGAAGGCTGTCGTCGAACAAGTCCTCCAAGTGGACTCGCTCGACGCAGTAGTCGACTCATTGATCATACTCACGGTACTCACGATGGTTGTCGTGTATGTTGCTTGATTGTTGGAGTGCATAGGAACCTCTCAAGACAGACTGCTGGATCCAATCGATCCGCACCGACGTCGCCCACAGAGCGCGTGGCTTCCTCCGCGGTCTGGCGACCACGTGCGGCTTTGCCTTGGGCCAGTTTGTGGACGACGTGATGCTGTCGCTCCTCGACACCACACAGCGCCATGTGCAGAAGATTTGCCAAGCCAGCGACGAATGTTTGGCAGTGTTGACGAGTCCTTCGCGATACGATTTAAACAAGTTGATCGGCACCTTTGGCACGGTGCGCGGAGGTACGTTTGCTCACACCTTGTTGTCTCGACTCAAGGGGACACACATAGACGACGTGCGACTGCTCATCATGAGTCAGCTCGAGCTCATCGTGAAATCGTGGTGCCAAGCCGACTTGGACCCCCACGTCGAAGGCATCCAGAACCTCTTGGCGAAAGCTCTCCTTGACAAGAGCGAGCCAGTGCGAGTGAAAGCTCGCGACATTCTCTCTCTGCTTCATGAAATGCGGTATGAATGACCTGGAGTCTCGTGACCTCTCCTCTCGGGTAGGAAGGAGACATTCCATGACGTCACACGGACGACGACATGTCAAAAGGTGTCTCTCGAGGACACAACATCTCAAATCGCTGCACCTCCTGTCCTCCAGACCTCGTCATCTCAAACCATGACGACTGGACCGGTGGCAGTGGAAGATATCACGACACATTCGACTGCTCTGATCACCCCGAGGTCACGAAACCTCTCGATCAAGCCATCAGTGATGAAGAGATCATGGCAGAGCCTCAACAGGTATTTTGTGTCTTCATCCCATGTTTAATGACCCTATCGATTCAAGGCTGTGGAGTCGATCGCGAGAGAAGAGAAATGGGGAGATGAGCCGCTCCGTCCAGAAGAAAACAATGAAAAGAATGACGAGAAGGACCTGAGCGGCCATTTCCCCCTTCCATCCGACCAAATGGTTGCACTCTCGAACCTGGTAAGCCGCGATCTCGAGACAGTCTCTCATACCAACATGATATAGATGACCGCATTTGACGTCCCAGAGGACGTAGTAGCGTCTCTTCCTCCACCCTCATCATGTACAATCAAAGCGACTGATTTGGTGATGCCGGAGGAGTCCAAAGAGAATACCTCTGATTGTATTGTCGCCAAGGCGCGTTCGCCAAAGCTATCTCTGGTGGCTCCAGTGACTGAACACGTTCGACGACAAGTCAAGACAGCAAATCAAACTATTCGTCGCGCTATCTTTCCAACGATCAAGGTGGACGATGATTATAATCAACTGGCGATGCACGAGACCAAATACGGGCAGGTGAGTGCGTTTGCATTTTCGTACGAGCTCATGCTGTGGTAGCATATTATTAACGTGGCAACTCTGCAAGGCAAGTTGGACAGCGAGATTACTTCTGGAAAGAAAGAAAATGATTTGTTGAAGGAGCAACCAAGTCAAATCAGTGCTGACTTGATCAAGCTCGACAATCTCGATTCCGATCAAGAGAAACGAGGACTCGGTCAAGACACAGGCTTTGATGTGGAGACACAAAACACTATAGTCTCACCTCCTTGTACGAAATGTCAGGAATTGCAACTATTTCACTCGGCGGATTGTGCTGCACCTTGTGATCTTGATGTCCAAGCCGACCAAATTGTATCTCTTCAAACAGAAAATGAGGTAAGCTCGAGCTACCAAACGTGTCTAATGCTGACGTAGAGCTTGGATCCAGTGGCATTGGTGTCTCAAACCGACAATTGGGAGCATGAAAAGGTCGTGGCCAAATTTCAGCAAGCCAAACACAGATGGGATGTCCATCAAATGGCCCCGGAAGACCAATTATGCCATCTCTACGAGCGCCAGCATATGATGGAGCGAGAGCTACGACGCTCAATCGGCGACAAGTGCGCGTGTGAATTTCAAATGGAATCACTTCAACTTATTGTACGCACATGGATGCAAGGCAAGAGTCGTGGACTCACAGACCAATTACACCAAATGGAGACTCAGCTTGTTGTACTGCAGCACTCGAATGAAGGACAAAGACGCTACATTGACATGCTTCCACACGCAATCACGCAAGTCACGATACCCGAGGTACACGATTCAATGTATGATTGTATTCATAAATCGTCTAGGAATACACATGTGCAGCTTGTGGTGCAGTGGAAAGCGAAACTTCGAGTTGCGACAGTGGCGAAATTGCAGTCTACGTCGACCGGGGTCGTCCTCCAGAGACACCACGAGCAATTCAAGCATGCGCACCAAAGGTGATGCTGAGCCACTGCCATCAAATCAAGACAGTCGAGCGCCAATATCACCACAGGAAATCAAATCAACAGCTCGACGAGGCAAAAATACTCGAGCCTTGGAGAAGAAGCAACAAGACGAGTTGTTTCTCCACGAGAAATAAGAAAATCAAAGCGCTCAGCCACGTAAGAGAACAAATGAGGTCGATGTCATTTATCTTTTCACAGGTACTGTGAGACCAAAACAGCAACATCATTTCAAAGAGCGAAGCGGTCTCGAGTCGTCGCCCCAAGCGCAAAACATAATCCATCCATTTTTTCATTTGTCATGCTCAATTCATAATTTCATAAGATATATTTCTGCATTTACGCCTCTTGTGAAGAATATTGCCATTACATCTCGTCGATGCAATAAAGGAAAGTCAGGGAGACATATAACATCGTGGCTCTCACACGTAAACGGAGAAGACCGATCTTATAGACACTTTATAGTTCATTATTGTGTGATGTCCTTACAGTAATCATAATCATTTGGGCTTGAAATGGGGTGATTCTGGCAGCCTAATTCCTTTGCTGGAATGTTGTCAAGAACGTCTTGTCACAAGGAATGCTGACATGAAATTTGGCATCATATCGTAGGTGCTGAATGATACATGGGAAGAAAATGTAGTGAGAAAAGCCTGCGACAATATTCAGGACCCTCATAATTAACTTTACACTCAACATATGCACATGTCAAACTCCTGCTACCAGGTTGTCATCTGATGAATGTCACGAATATCCAAAAATGTCATTTGCATGTTTGGAGACATTGCATTTCGAGTCAAAGCCCTAAATTCTATCGCACGTCATTCCACCAAGAAATCTAATTCAAGTCTACGTCCTTGGCAAAGATTTATATCAATCAAGAAATGTCACCGAGAATGACTCCTGCGATGTTTGATCTCAAACAGCTGATAGGGACGGCTTATGAACAAGAAAGGATGGATTTGATTGCAATTCACTCGTTGACTGAAGACACACTAATATTTCCACAATCAACCAAAGATCGCTGCGACTAAAAGTAGAAATAGCAATATTGATGAATAGGCGGTCCGTCGATGAATCTATGTTGGCACGCTCGGCCGAAAGGTTTGTGCAGACTAATCAGCCAGTATTTTCCACTAAACGCGAGCAAACGCGTCCATTATATATGTCGGTTCTAGCCTTCCAGTGGATCGTCGGAATCAAAATAAAGGATGATTTCTGAATATCACAGATCACCAAGGCTTTATCTTCTTTCTGTCAGTATCAAAATGCAAACACATTTCGAGAATTACTTGTAATGTCTATCGTTGATCCCACACACCGAGACCTGTCGAGAGCTTCATAGTCCACCGACACGGCTCTGAACGACTCCGGTCTACTGCTCCAAAATAGAGCTGATATTCATGTCTTTCTGCCTAAAAGACCGACAGAATGGATGTAGTTGTGTTACTTGATAAGCAGCCTCCTAAGCCAAGAACTGAATGTCACTCGTCTTCACTTATCAATGACGTATCTCGGCGAATTTCAGCCAAAAGAGAGCATGGACGGCGCAGAGTCTATACTTTCGCTGCCATCCTCAACTGCAATTAGTTCACGACGTGATAGAATTCGCTCACAGCTCAATATAGTCAACAATACGAAGACAGACCTCACGAGCAGATATTACTGCAAGACTTTTCTACAAGTTGTGCCGCCAGTTGTGCCCAATATTCTGTGTCCCGGAGAAAGAATTGCTGATTTCGTGGTCTCCATTCGACCAAGTCCCAATCCCAATTTTACTCGAGGGCCAAGACAAGATTGCCGTAATTGCAGCTTGAATCTTGGCCTTCGTAACTGGTGTCGAGTGTGCTGTTTCATCCGACGTATATGGTATATACAGTCTCATCTTTGTTTGCTTGAAGCGCCTCAATATTCAGTCCATAACGTCTTGAATTCATTTCAAGGAGGTCATTGCAAAGTGAAATTGCCAATAGCGGAACCTCACGTTGCTCCTGTACAGAGGCTTTAAGTACTCGTGGTGGACGAGCACATTAAACAGGCAACATTTTGTACGAATTTTGTCAGGCGAATTATCCCCTAGGCGTCGCTCGAGACGCAGACAACTCTGCTGTATTTCACACGTCTGTACGGCTTCGGCCTACCATTATCCGAAAGCATTGCAAGTCAACTACACACTTGATACGATATCAAGATAGCCCGACTTTCCATCATGAGGATGTAGATGCATGCAGGGTAACGCACCAACTATTGAATAATTCTTCAAGTGATGTTTCCGATTGTAGACGATATTCTACAGCCAATTTGTGCACGTTTCGCTCGTCTAAGGATTACATCTCGATTTCGACATCACAATGCGCATGCTAATAGCTTGGAAGATGGATTATTCACGATGACCGTGCGACGAAATTGTGTCTTGTATGTTGTAATCCTTCAATCCATTTATCTGAAACCATTCTCATCAAGAACAAACACACAGATTCTTTTCAAGCGACTGTCGCTTCATTCTAGTTGTATTGTATGCTCTATGTTACATCTAGTGCGTATGATCAGGCACAAGTAAATGTGCATCACTTGCAGTGTGCTATGTTCGTATGTCCTCCGAGTCAATTCCCTGGCAACATGTCGAGAAGCGAGTAAACATACACGACCTGTGTGAACTGTCAAGAAGGATATTGGATGCGAAATGAATAGACGCAGAACGAGACATTGCAGGTTAAATATATATAACAGACCAGACAGTCCAATGTATGTTGAAGAAATTGATGCTCATACAATCCAGTCGCTTGGATGCTCGTGATGTGGAGTCTGCCGTGTTGTCTCTGACTTTCGTGATTCAGTTCAAAACGTGTGCTTTACCAAGCCTTCTCTTGGCACTAGAACATGAAGTATATTTGCCATTTGAGCATGCAATTGAAATTTCTGAGCGGAGAAAGTCTACGCTAAGCTTGCTATGGTGATGAATAGTCTGGTCTGGACTGCCCCCAATTTCGTGCGTACTGAGTTTGCCCAGGCGATATTTTAGCTCGTAGAATATAGTCCTTGGAGTATTTGTGGATGTCTTTCCCTCAAAACAAGTAATTCTCGAAATGTGTTTGCATATTGATACTGACAGAAAGAAGATAAAGCCTTGGTGATCTGTGATATTCAGAAATCATCCTTTATTTTGATTCCGACGATCCACTGGAAGGCTAGAACCGACATATATAATGGACGCGTTTGCTCGCGTTTAGTGGAAAATACTGGCTGATGAGTCTGCACAAACCTTTCGGCCGAGCGTGCCAACATAGATTCATCGACGGACCGCCTATTCATCAATATTGCTATTTCTACTTTTAGTCGCAGCGATCTTTGGTTGATTGTGGAAATATTAGTGTGTCTTCAGTCAACGAGTGAATTGCAATCAAGTCCATCCTTTCTTGTTCATAAGCCGTCCCTATCAGCTGTTTGAGATCAAACATCGCAGGAGTCATTCTCGGTGACATTTCTTGATTGATATAAATCTTTGCCAAGGACGTAGACTTGAATTAGATTTCTTGGTGGAATGACGTGCGATAGAATTTAGGGCTTTGACTCGAAATGCAATGTCTCCAAACATGCAAATGACATTTTTGGATATTCGTGACATTCATCAGATGACAACCTGGTAGCAGGAGTTTGACATGTGCATATGTTGAGTGTAAAGTTAATTATGAGGGTCCTGAATATTGTCGCAGGCTTTTCTCACTACATTTTCTTCCCATGTATCATTCAGCACCTACGATATGATGCCAAATTTCATGTCAGCATTCCTTGTGACAAGACGTTCTTGACAACATTCCAGCAAAGGAATTAGGCTGCCAGAATCACCCCATTTCAAGCCCAAATGATTATGATTACTGTAAGGACATCACACAATAATGAACTATAAAGTGTCTATAAGATCGGTCTTCTCCGTTTACGTGTGAGAGCCACGATGTTATATGTCTCCCTGACTTTCCTTTATTGCATCGACGAGATGTAATGGCAATATTCTTCACAAGAGGCGTAAATGCAGAAATATATCTTATGAAATTATGAATTGAGCATGACAAATGAAAAAATGGATGGATTATGTTTTGCGCTTGGGGCGACGACTCGAGACCGCTTCGCTCTTTGAAATGATGTTGCTGTTTTGGTCTCACAGTACCTGTGAAAAGATAAATGACATCGACCTCATTTGTTCTCTTACGTGGCTGAGCGCTTTGATTTTCTTATTTCTCGTGGAGAAACAACTCGTCTTGTTGCTTCTTCTCCAAGGCTCGAGTATTTTTGCCTCGTCGAGCTGTTGATTTGATTTCCTGTGGTGATATTGGCGCTCGACTGTCTTGATTTATGGCAGTGGCTCAGCATCACCTTTGGTGCGCATGCTTGAATTGCTCGTGGTGTCTCTGGAGGACGACCCCGGTCGACGTAGACTGCAATTTCGCCACTGTCGCAACTCGAAGTTTCGCTTTCCACTGCACCACAAGCTGCACATGTGTATTCCTAGACGATTTATGAATACAATCATACATTGAATCGTGTACCTCGGGTATCGTGACTTGCGTGATTGCGTGTGGAAGCATGTCAATGTAGCGTCTTTGTCCTTCATTCGAGTGCTGCAGTACAACAAGCTGAGTCTCCATTTGGTGTAATTGGTCTGTGAGTCCACGACTCTTGCCTTGCATCCATGTGCGTACAATAAGTTGAAGTGATTCCATTTGAAATTCACACGCGCACTTGTCGCCGATTGAGCGTCGTAGCTCTCGCTCCATCATATGCTGGCGCTCGTAGAGATGGCATAATTGGTCTTCCGGGGCCATTTGATGGACATCCCATCTGTGTTTGGCTTGCTGAAATTTGGCCACGACCTTTTCATGCTCCCAATTGTCGGTTTGAGACACCAATGCCACTGGATCCAAGCTCTACGTCAGCATTAGACACGTTTGGTAGCTCGAGCTTACCTCATTTTCTGTTTGAAGAGATACAATTTGGTCGGCTTGGACATCAAGATCACAAGGTGCAGCACAATCCGCCGAGTGAAATAGTTGCAATTCCTGACATTTCGTACAAGGAGGTGAGACTATAGTGTTTTGTGTCTCCACATCAAAGCCTGTGTCTTGACCGAGTCCTCGTTTCTCTTGATCGGAATCGAGATTGTCGAGCTTGATCAAGTCAGCACTGATTTGACTTGGTTGCTCCTTCAACAAATCATTTTCTTTCTTTCCAGAAGTAATCTCGCTGTCCAACTTGCCTTGCAGAGTTGCCACGTTAATAATATGCTACCACAGCATGAGCTCGTACGAAAATGCAAACGCACTCACCTGCCCGTATTTGGTCTCGTGCATCGCCAGTTGATTATAATCATCGTCCACCTTGATCGTTGGAAAGATAGCGCGACGAATAGTTTGATTTGCTGTCTTGACTTGTCGTCGAACGTGTTCAGTCACTGGAGCCACCAGAGATAGCTTTGGCGAACGCGCCTTGGCGACAATACAATCAGAGGTATTCTCTTTGGACTCCTCCGGCATCACCAAATCAGTCGCTTTGATTGTACATGATGAGGGTGGAGGAAGAGACGCTACTACGTCCTCTGGGACGTCAAATGCGGTCATCTATATCATGTTGGTATGAGAGACTGTCTCGAGATCGCGGCTTACCAGGTTCGAGAGTGCAACCATTTGGTCGGATGGAAGGGGGAAATGGCCGCTCAGGTCCTTCTCGTCATTCTTTTCATTGTTTTCTTCTGGACGGAGCGGCTCATCTCCCCATTTCTCTTCTCTCGCGATCGACTCCACAGCCTTGAATCGATAGGGTCATTAAACATGGGATGAAGACACAAAATACCTGTTGAGGCTCTGCCATGATCTCTTCATCACTGATGGCTTGATCGAGAGGTTTCGTGACCTCGGGGGTGATCAGAGCAGTCGAATGTGTCGTGATATCTTCCACTGCCACCGGTCCAGTCGTCATGGTTTGAGATGACGAGGTCTGGAGGACAGGAGGTGCAGCGATTTGAGAAGTTGTGTCCTCGAGAGACACCTTTTGACATGTCGTCGTCCGTGTGACGTCATGGAATGTCTCCTTCCTACCCGAGAGGAGAGGTCACGAGACTCCAGGTCATTCATACCGCATTTCATGAAGCAGAGAGAGAATGTCGCGAGCTTTCACTCGCACTGGCTCGCTCTTGTCAAGGAGAGCTTTCGCCAAGAGGTTCTGGATGCCTTCGACGTGGGGGTCCAAGTCGGCTTGGCACCACGATTTCACGATGAGCTCGAGCTGACTCATGATGAGCAGTCGCACGTCGTCTATGTGTGTCCCCTTGAGTCGAGACAACAAGGTGTGAGCAAACGTACCTCCGCGCACCGTGCCAAAGGTGCCGATCAACTTGTTTAAATCGTATCGCGAAGGACTCGTCAACACTGCCAAACATTCGTCGCTGGCTTGGCAAATCTTCTGCACATGGCGCTGTGTGGTGTCGAGGAGCGACAGCATCACGTCGTCCACAAACTGGCCCAAGGCAAAGCCGCACGTGGTCGCCAGACCGCGGAGGAAGCCACGCGCTCTGTGGGCGACGTCGGTGCGGATCGATTGGATCCAGCAGTCTGTCTTGAGAGGTTCCTATGCACTCCAACAATCAAGCAACATACACGACAACCATCGTGAGTACCGTGAGTATGATCAATGAGTCGACTACTGCGTCGAGCGAGTCCACTTGGAGGACTTGTTCGACGACAGCCTTCATGTCTCCGAGTGCTTGGAGTTGTTCACTCCAAGGCGCGTAGACGTCGTATGTCGTAATCTGTTGATGTGTTGGGTGAGACAGACTCGGGTCCACGTCGTCGTCGTACCTGTTTGAGGAGCGTGTCCATGGTGCGTTTGGATCGCGCGGAAAAGTGAAAATGGTGGGTGAATTGAAATACATTTAAAATAAGACTTGTGTTTGATATCCATCAGCTCAAGACGATTTCAAAACCATTCCAAATCCCCAGACATCACCATGCCACGCTATCACACCACATTCCAAACATTTTAAATGCTTCTTCACAATTCCTGTATGTCCCTACCACAGACAAACCCTGCTGGCGCATGACGTGGAAATACCAAACGCGAGGGACGTCAAAACCATAATAAAAAAGCAATGACCTGATATATGTGCGTGTCTTGGAGTATACTACGCCCAAGTCTGCATAGCCGCCGCCACTGGTCTCAAGCATGAAAATCGATGGTTGACTGGGTGCAGTATATGTTGGGGTTTGTATGAACATCTTCCATGTCACCACATTTCAATTGCTTTTCAAAGTGCAATACTAAATGCATTTCAAATGTCTCACATCCACCAAATGTCTATCGTTGATCCCACACACCGAGACCTGTCGAGAGCTTCATAGTCCACCGACACGGCTCTGAACGACTCCGGTCTACTGCTCCAAAATAGAGCTGATATTCATGTCTTTCTGCCTAAAAGACCGACAGAATGGATGTAGTTGTGTTACTTGATAAGCAGCCTCCTAAGCCAAGAACTGAATGTCACTCGTCTTCACTTATCAATGACGTATCTCGGCGAATTTCAGCCAAAAGAGAGCATGGACGGCGCAGAGTCTATACTTTCGCTGCCATCCTCAACTGCAATTAGTTCACGACGTGATAGAATTCGCTCACAGCTCAATATAGTCAACAATACGAAGACAGACCTCACGAGCAGATATTACTGCAAGACTTTTCTACAAGTTGTGCCGCCAGTTGTGCCCAATATTCTGTGTCCCGGAGAAAGAATTGCTGATTTCGTGGTCTCCATTCGACCAAGTCCCAATCCCAATTTTACTCGAGGGCCAAGACAAGATTGCCGTAATTGCAGCTTGAATCTTGGCCTTCGTAACTGGTGTCGAGTGTGCTGTTTCATCCGACGTATATGGTATATACAGTCTCATCTTTGTTTGCTTGAAGCGCCTCAATATTCAGTCCATAACGTCTTGAATTCATTTCAAGGAGGTCATTGCAAAGTGAAATTGCCAATAGCGGAACCTCACGTTGCTCCTGTACAGAGGCTTTAAGTACTCGTGGTGGACGAGCACATTAAACAGGCAACATTTTGTACGAATTTTGTCAGGCGAATTATCCCCTAGGCGTCGCTCGAGACGCAGACAACTCTGCTGTATTTCACACGTCTGTACGGCTTCGGCCTACCATTATCCGAAAGCATTGCAAGTCAACTACACACTTGATACGATATCAAGATAGCCCGACTTTCCATCATGAGGATGTAGATGCATGCAGGGTAACGCACCAACTATTGAATAATTCTTCAAGTGATGTTTCCGATTGTAGACGATATTCTACAGCCAATTTGTGCACGTTTCGCTCGTCTAAGGATTACATCTCGATTTCGACATCACAATGCGCATGCTAATAGCTTGGAAGATGGATTATTCACGATGACCGTGCGACGAAATTGTGTCTTGTATGTTGTAATCCTTCAATCCATTTATCTGAAACCATTCTCATCAAGAACAAACACACAGATTCTTTTCAAGCGACTGTCGCTTCATTCTAGTTGTATTGTATGCTCTATGTTACATCTAGTGCGTATGATCAGGCACAAGTAAATGTGCATCACTTGCAGTGTGCTATGTTCGTATGTCCTCCGAGTCAATTCCCTGGCAACATGTCGAGAAGCGAGTAAACATACACGACCTGTGTGAACTGTCAAGAAGGATATTGGATGCGAAATGAATAGACGCAGAACGAGACATTGCAGGTTAAATATATATAACAGACCAGACAGTCCAATGTATGTTGAAGAAATTGATGCTCATACAATCCAGTCGCTTGGATGCTCGTGATGTGGAGTCTGCCGTGTTGTCTCTGACTTTCGTGATTCAGTTCAAAACGTGTGCTTTACCAAGCCTTCTCTTGGCACTAGAACATGAAGTATATTTGCCATTTGAGCATGCAATTGAAATTTCTGAGCGGAGAAAGTCTACGCTAAGCTTGCTATGGTGATGAATAGTCTGGTCTGGACTGCCCCCAATTTCGTGCGTACTGAGTTTGCCCAGGCGATATTTTAGCTCGTAGAATATAGTCCTTGGAGTATTTGTGGATGTCTTTCCCTCAAAACAAGTAATTCTCGAAATGTGTTTGCATTTTGATGTTGTTGATTTGTCCTAAAATATCAAGCTTTGAATCGTTTGGGAAGTGAGGGTTTTTAGGTAGTTTTGCAAGTTTCTTTTTAGATTATATAATCCTAAAAGAATCCTCTAAAAGAATCTCGAAGAAACTTTTTTTAAATTTTGGGAATATTTTTTTAAATTATTTATAGTTTTATTAAAAGTCGTGATTTCCCGCATCTCCCAGTTCCCATGAGAGAAAGTACTGTTCTAATTTTCATTCATCCAATTTATTGTGCGTTCTACTTGAAATTTCCCCGATCGAGGTATTATTCATGTATTTGTTTTGGAAGTTTCCCAAAATTTGAAGACCACTGAAGACAGAGCAAGCAAGAGAGCATGGAAGACGAGAGCAAGAAAGCATTGATAACCTCGCTGTGGCGATGCACCCACAGCAGCACGAGCAGATCAGCTGCTCACCATCAACCAGACGTGCTCGAACTCCCGTCAGACACTTGTCCCCAGAGCAATACAGTTCTCGTCCTGGTTTACCGACAGACATAACTTCACTTACACCATCCAAACAGGTACTCCAGCAGTGATAAACCCCGCCAGTCCATGAACCAACGACTATAAGCCCAAAGAGCTTTTGGTCGTGCGGTTCTCTGAGCTCCAGTTTGGATGATAAACTCTTAAATTCGATAACGAAATTGTTCATTCCAAATATTCATTTTTAAGATGTATATAATTTGATGGGGGGTCCTTCTCGTCGAGCAGACTGTATTTTCTTTTGACCAATGAAAATGCAGCGTCGATTTTTCGAACGGTTTGGATATCTCTCGATAGGATAAATATTCCGACAAGTTTGACCTATTCTGACATGCCAATCTGACACATATGATTGGCTATCCTAAACCGCTGGAAAACATTTGGTCAATACAAAATTCATATATCACATAGATTTGAATTTTATTACATAATGCCATACAACAATACAGTCATTATTTCCTGGGATTGACAGCATTTTTTGCTTGAAAATAAAACTTTCTGGGTGCAATAGAATCGCCTCTAGTGGCCTGTGGGCCGAGAAAATTGAGAAAAACGATTTTGAGGGTGTTTCAGTGGCCGGACAGCACTTTTGCACTCCACAGCAAATTAAAAAATGAGCCTCCACGACAAGAATAGACCTCTCAAAATTTATATATAGAAAATTTTGGTTACTGGATTCGTTTTGCGGTTTGCAACCACTGGCTCAAGCGAATGGATGGGCACGTGGCCATCTCAGCTCAAGACCTGACGGCACCCACTCAGCCGCACATGCCCGCCCGCCCAACCGACTGTGCTGCTGCGAGCTTCTCTGCACCTGACGACACCGGGAGGGAGATTTAGGTGGAGCCAATAGGTCTTGCGGTTCCGTGCTGCGTCGGACCTGAGCTGACATCCTCCCGGTTTGTCGAACTCTCCCTGGGCCGCCTTTGTTGCCACGTGACCTACCACTGGGGAGTGTGTTCTGGTGTATGACTTGGATTGGTATTGGCACACGTGGCATGGTTTGAGCTCAAAACTCTACCTCCGCTACAGCTTTACGCCTCCTGAAGCGCTTGCGGTGGCTTTTCAGCGACGTACCCTCGGAGGGTCTGACATGTAAATGTTAGTTGTACTGGTTCGACTCCAGTCGTCGCTACTACTCTTGATGGTTGATGTCGGGCATGTGAGCCTTCGGTGTTGAGTCTACAATTTCCCCACAAACTTGGCGCTGCTGATACATTACGACAAGATGGTTGAGCGCTCCAGATCGATGAATCCTGCGCATTTCGCGATGTACTGTTCCTCTGCTCTTAACGTTTGGCGCTCTCTGGCTGACGAACTCAAGAAGCTTGGTTTGAGCTTGAATGCCGCAGCGAAGTACATCTTCTCGGAAGCTTGGTGATTGTTCAATCAATTGCATCTCGTCAATGAAGAGCTTCATGTATCCGACGATTGCTTTCATCTCTGACTTCGCTTGGCGGCTAATGTTTTGGAGCCACGGCCTTGGTGTTGCTGTGTACGATTCGAACCATGTATCTGCCAACGACATGACTGCTGCTTTCCGACGTTTCGTCGTTTGAGGCTCCTGATTGATGTCTCGTGGCTCGACCGGTGGCACTGGACGACGAACACCTAGCCGCTCCTCAATCGCATCAAGTCTCCCGTGAAGCGCCTTGTTGATTGAAACCAGCTCTTTGATGATTGTGTCTTGCTGATACATGCTGGCTTTCTTGCTTGGTGACTCGCCGTGACGTGGGCTGTGGTGCGTGGATATGCGTCTCTCATGCGGCTGCATGACCTTTAAAGTCAACAACAAGACATCTTCACACTCGACTCCAACAGCGCGGAACGCATGCTCGACTTTGACGACGACTGGTCCAGCTGAATTAAGTCGTCGAAGATTTGGGAAGTGCGCAAGCAAAGCAGCCATCAGCAAGTCCAAGACGTTGTGAGCCACATTGTAGCAATCACTGGCCAAGCCACTGCTATTCGCGAACAGTATATTGCGAGCGCGATCCACCACCGTTCTCTCGGTTGCACTCAAGCCCTCCAAGGTAGGCATTTGAATCGTGCTCTCTGATGGCTATCCGCTAAGCACTTTGGCAATCTTCTGATCTTCTGTAGACGTGTTGCATATGTATGCAAACGCTTGTTTGTGGAAGTCAGATTCCATGCGCCACGGTCGAAAATCCACTACAACTGGATGGAACTGTCAGCATTAGCGTGCTGCGCGCCACCACGTCGAAAGCTGTGGGACGTCATGTCTTGTATCAATTTGGAGGAACCAACGACTCGCTTGAGTACTCGATTGATGTACGCATGGACGCCAGCGCTTGTGCCAATCGACGTGGTTGGGGTAGCATCTGATACTCCAGCATTCAGTGCTACCAAAGGGTCAAGCAGTGCGACAAGTGGTACACCTTGGCCATACTCAATTGTTTCCACACTCTTAGATTGGGGTAAATGGCTCAGCAGCGCTTGATGCGGCGACTTCTTGCAAAGAAGAGCCAACGCGCAAGCGAGCAGTGGACACGTCTCAGCACATGCGTCAGGAAAGAGTGAAAGCGCTTGTTCGTCTGTCGTCTTGATTCGTACGAAGGTGACTGTGAGAACACCACCTGGAGCGATCCCTAGGTGTTGCTGCTGGACTTGTTCAAGATCAGACGCTCGCCCAAAGCAATGCCAGAGTAGGATTAGCATAGCAGCGTCTTGATAATCGGTCAAACACATAGCGCTTTTATAGATGTGTGACGTGAGTGTTTTCAATTCGTCCTTTGTACATGCGTGCGCTTTCTTAACAATGTTACCTGATTCGCGTCGCTTGCAGTATTTGTCGAGCGTTTGAGCCATTTTTTGCAAACGATCCTGTATTGTGGCTTTCAAGTGGGGGTTTACCTCAAGTATCCAGTTCTTAGTTTGTCTGTAGTATTGTATGACTGACGTCTTAGCAAGCTTGCGGCCACGGTCGCCTTCGTCAAACGCAAGGAAAACGCCGAACTTATCCATGACAGCTTCCAAAACCGCAGCTGTTGAATCCTTTGAAATACATTGCAAAACGTGGTCGAACGGAACGTTTTCAGATGCAACCCACCGCTTGAACGCATTTATGGCGTTCACCTTTGCGTTTGCTGTGTTTGACGGACGAGTCCTTTGAGCGAGTGTGTTGCCATCACTGGGAATATCCATCATATTCAACGAAAACCGACCGAATCCGGCAAATATGGCCAGAATTGACAATATTTATACGACATTTTAAACATGGATTCAACTCAAAACTTCAACTACCCCTCAGAGTCCGCGAGGTGTTGGCAGAAAAGGAGGAACCATCGAGCTCCTGGAGAGTGAATTGGAATCGAAGACTCGAGAACTAGAAACGCTGACAAACCAACAACGCGAGTGTCGTGAACAAGAAGTCAAAATTAAGCTGACAAACCAAATGCACAACGAGGCGTTGGCGGGAAAAGATGTCATGCATTTGGTTGCTAAGCCTAATTTTGTCTTTTTGTCCACAACACTCGAGTTGTAGGCTGGGCAGCGTCTCTAGTTTACGAGTCTTGGATTCCAATTCACTCTGCAAGAACTTAGATGGTTGCATCTTTTCCAGCCAACGCCATGTCGTGGTTTGTTGGTCGACGTTGTTCATTTTGCCCTATAGCTTGTTGTTTAGTGCTCCCATTATGTTTTAAAAATACTGCCACATCTAGGATCAATTTCGTCAAATATATCAGGAGGTGTAATGCGCACTTCATCCTTTTCCTTGGTCTTGGCTTCCTGTCGAGCGCTGTTTGATTTTTAGCGCTTCACCGAAATGTCACCGAGAATGACTCCTGCGATGTTTGATCTCAAACAGCTGATAGGGACGGCTTATGAACAAGAAAGGATGGACTTGATTGCAATTCACTCGTTGACTGAAGACACACTAATATTTCCACAATCAACCAAAGATCGCTGCGACTAAAAGTAGAAATAGCAATATTGATGAATAGGCGGTCCGTCGATGAATCTATGTTGGCACGCTCGGCCGAAAGGTTTGTGCAGACTAATCAGCCAGTATTTTCCACTAAACGCGAGCAAACGCGTCCATTATATATGTCGGTTCTAGCCTTCCAGTGGATCGTCGGAATCAAAATAAAGGATGATTTCTGAATATCACAGATCACCAAGGCTTTACCTTCTTTCTGTCAGTATTGTGGATTCGCTAGAAATTTCCCAATTTGGATTCGTTTTTTGTATCAATCTCCAATCGCACCAATATTGTCAATTCTGGCCAAATTTGCCGGATTCGGTCGGCTTTCGAGAGATATCCAAACCGTTCGAAAAATCGACGCTGCATTTTCATTGGTCAAAAGAAAATACAGTCTGCTCGACGAGAAGGACCCCCCATCAAATTATATACATCTTAAAAATGAATATTTGGAATGAACAATTTCGTTATCGAATTTAAGAGTTTATCATCCAAACTGGAGCTCAGAGAACCGCACGACCAAAAGCTCTTTGGGCTTATAGTCGTTGGTTCATGGACTGGCGGGGTTTATCACTGCTGGAGTACCTGTTTGGATGGTGTAAGTGAAGTTATGTCTGTCGGTAAACCAGGACGAGAACTGTATTGCTCTGGGGACAAGTGTCTGACGGGAGTTCGAGCACGTCTGGTTGATGGTGAGCAGCTGATCTGCTCGTGCTGCTGTGGGTGCATCGCCACAGCGAGGTTATCAATGCTTTCTTGCTCTCGTCTTCCATGCTCTCTTGCTTGCTCTGTCTTCAGTGGTCTTCAAATTTTGGGAAACTTCCAAAACAAATACATGAATATTATTTTATAGAGGTCTGGCGATTGCTCGGTCGATTTCGACTGATCGATTCAATGAATCGATCGGGGAAATTTCAAGTAGAACGCACAATATACATTTGGTATTTAAAATACGTTGGTATGCTTGAAATGCAATTTAAAAGTATTTAAAATGTTACTCTTGTCCATACAAGCGCTGCTTCAGAGACATTTAAAACATTTAGAGCATGCATCTAGAATATCAAATGTATTTAAAATGTTTCACTCTTTCCAAATGCCATGTTCATTCCCCACATCATGGCTGACAACTGTTCGAATGTTTGTTGCGCCAGGGTTGCTCCTCATGCTTTGAGATGCTGCGTGCGATGCCAGTGGACAGCTTACTGCTCAAAAGAATGTCAAATACAAGCATGGCCGACCCACCGACGTGCTTGTCGCCTCTTGAGGTGTACACGGTTTTGGCGCACTCTCGAACATGACTGGTGGTTAGCATTGGACCCATCGCGACAAGATGCAATGCGAGAGGAAGGATTGACGCCAGCAAGTATGGTACGAAACATCGAGGTATCATAGTCATACTCTTACGGATTCGTAGGCCTTCTATGGCGAAGTCTTCTTTACCTCAATCGGCCTCAAGAGTGCCGTTGTGCTGACTGGCATACCGCTCGACTTGCAAACGAGTTTTGTTCATGGCGTCGTTGAGGCAAGTGGAGTCCTCGAGTTGAACATCTTATCTCTGGTTACGATCGGACAAGTGTCAACCTCTGCCTTTGATTTCTCTGGACATTTGGCTTTGGTAAACAACCAGCATCCTTTGGCTGGGCGTGTGATCGAGACTTTTTCAACTTGCATGCCACTCCAAGTGTCGGAGACACTGATTGCCCGGTTTTTGGACTATCCCATCTCTCTAGACGAATGCACGGATGCTGATGGTATGATGGAAGTCGGGTACTTCGATGCATTGTCGAACAAGCTCGTGACATCGTACTGTGCCATGAACACACCGAGTCATCGGCAACTTGTCAACAATCACTTTCGCGGCTATACCGAAAAGCTCACCCCAGTGATGAAGCTGCGCGTAGAAGCGACTTTAATTTAATGGCCACAAGCTAGTTCGCTTCAGTAATGAAGCTGTTTTTAACTTCATGGCTTATAATTTGCTTGAATCCGCTTGGCCCAATCTTGTGACACTTGTGGCTCCTCGCAAACTGATACGGGTTTCTTTGGGCTGGCCTTCTTTGCAGGTTTGCTTGTCTTTCTTGACTTGGAGGGAGTTGCATGGTCGTAATATAGAGCGGTCATCGCTTGCTTAACATCGTTCGACTAAACCAGCATCGGTCAAAGACACATTGTCAAAGTCTCAGCCACCTCTGGTGGTGCATACTTGGCCCGCAGTCGCTGCCACTGGGATCTCTGTTCCTTAGGGGCTTCCTTGCTGAGAAACGACGTGTCAAATAGCTCAGATGGCTCTTTGACAATCGTTTCTTGCTCAATAAATTCATCAACGTCAAACGGTGGAGGATCAACCACACTATCTTCGTCAACGTTGTCTTGAGTTGCTGATTTGAACCTAGATGGTTCGTTCGGGTCATCGAAACCAAGGTCTGATAGTATATTCTTGACTAGAGCATGGCCTTGCGTGGCTCGTTTTGCCTGTGCGATGGTATTTCGCTCAATGGGAAAGGCTCTCGCATTGTCCGTGTTGTAGTCCATCGGTCCTGGCATCACCTTGAACCACTACGATGAGCCAGCGATTTGTATACCTGGTGGAGTGATCATTCGGTTGGCATATCGATTCTTCTCTGGCTCGGCCATCTCATAAATCCAAGTCGATGTGGATTGAGCTTCACGTTGAGCTACCGATGCTGCTGGCGTTACATGTGGGCGGCTAGAGTGCGATGATGCCGTGGATTTTCGTGGCGTCTTCTAGACGGAATGAAATGATGCGTTGAAAATCGCGATCAAGTGTACCTTGGCCAGCTTCTCTTCGATATCAATGATGAGCTTGGTGAGGAAAGGAAGAGGAGCCTTGGACTCCAATTCAAGCGGTGTCTAAATACACAATCGTAACTACTAGCATGAATAATAGATGAACAATACCATGACGAGCAGCCGCTGTAATAATTCGTTGGCATGTTCGATGGACTGCAAAATTGTGGCATCAACCATGCCAGCTGCAGTTTGGCCCTGAATAAATTGAAGTCGCTGCGCTAGTTCCATCACTTGCCGTTGCATTCCAGAGATGTTTGTCGAGTAAATTTCATGGGCCTCGAATCGAGTTGGGACGTCCAAGTTGATGTGTTTCATGCCTTCTTGGATGGCTTGAACGAGACTTTCGTCATTTTGCGAGTGGAGTTTCTTCACCGAAACAAATGGCTTGGCTGGTGAAGTTGGTCTCGTTCGTGCTGGTTTGCGCCCAGGTAGTGATTCTTGCCGTTGGTTATCGCTTGGAGCGTTGCTGCCTTTTTCAGCAATTGGGGGCTCTTCAGGTTTCACAGATGCCCATGAAAACTTCCCTCGATGTTTTGGCTTTGCTTTCTTGAACTTCTTTTTGGGTTTGACATGCTGAGAGGGTGTTGTAGTCGCTCCTGTAGGCGGCGGGGCTACGCTTGCCTTGCCGTGGAATCGAAGCCACTCATCGAGAAGAGCCAAGAGCGATCGGTAAAACAGACACCGATGAAGTTGAAAACTTTGGACGACGCCGTACGTATCATGCAATGAAACCTAGGCCACTCATGTCATTTCATTGACAGCTAGAACAAATATTCATACAACTGAGAGTCGCAGGAATTGATCGCCACTGACATTTCGCTCAACAAACTTTCCAGACGGGATATGAATCACGTCGAGAAAGCATTGTAGCTCGTTTGGTGTCCACTTTGTAATACTAGAACGCTCTGCTCATGTCAACAAGCAAGAAAAGCTCACGAGACGTACCAAGGAAGTCCAAGATGACTTTGGAAAGGGGCTGCATTTCAATTTGCTGAAGGCACTTTAGTGATTGCACGACATTATCGAGTTGATACCTTGCGGACGAGCATACAGAGCTGCTTGAGGGCTTTTGTATCATCGCCATGCATTCGCGTCGGTCTCAATCGCGCTGCTAGGGATGCACCGACAGTCAAGGGGAGAAAGTCGAGCTGGCTACGTTTCTAACAAAGATTGTGAGAATTTAAAGCGAGAAGATGAGGTTCTACCTCGGCTAACGTCATCTTGTTGGCTCCAATGCGACGAACCTCGGCAGGCTTGGGCTTGTTGGCGCTTGGCGTGTACACTTCGACGTGGTGTTGCATTTGTTTGCAGCCAACGGCATGAAGACAATCAGGACAGAGTGCCGTGGTGCATTCGCAGCACCAGAATTCCGCCGCGGTTGCCAAACACAAATGGCATTTTGTCGAGCTATCCAAGAGCGTTTCGCACATGTCGAGTGGTGGCATAGACGACAACGGCGCAGCTGTCAATGGCATCGCTGACGTCGACAGAAAAGTCTCGACGACATGGTCGAGTTCTTTCTCGGTCAACCATATCCCAATGTCAGGCTCATTGCCACTGCCATCAGTATCGCCTGGCGTTCTCTGCAGCGCCATTTGCATAATCTCGGTCATATTTTTCAAAGCGAGAGGAATTGCTTCCCGAATAAACATGGTCTTGGACTTGGATCCTTCCGTCGTGGGTGGATTCTAGCGCATGATTGCATTGTTACCCCAGAGGTAGGGCAGAGCTACCTTGACTGGTTGCCTCGGCTGCGTTGTGGTGGGTTTTACTTGTTGGGGCTGCTGCGGAGGTCGTGGTTTTGATTGTGGCTTCCTTTGGTCCTTGCCTGTAGCTGTGTGTTTTTTCTGTGGCACTGCTTCTATGAGCCGTAGGAGCTGCTCTTCGGTCATCCAAATGCCATCTTTAGCTCCTGGTGGTGGTTGTCGTGGCTGGTGTGGCGTTGGATTTGGCCGTGACGTTGTTGATGATTGTTTGGGCAACGTTTTGCTAGCTTTTGTCGCTTGAGAGGGCTGGGCATGGTTTGAAGTCCTCCTAGACAAGCACATTAGAACAGAACGTCATGGAACGATGCAAACTTCGTCGCAGGTTCAGCTTCGAACGGATGGGCAAACATATTTTGCCACTCGGTGTGGACTGTCGATGCGTACAGCCATTGCAAACTACTCAGAGCGATGGAGTCTTTGCCAGCTTCTAGCGATTGACTCAAGTAGGATTTCTCACGCGCTGTTAAAATTGCAAGCGACTCGATCGTGGCCTTAAATTGTGCAGTGGAGAGGATGCCGTCGTTGTCCGAGTCAGCTTTAGCTAATGCAATGTAGACATCCATGCCCTTGCTTGAGGGTAATAGTGACTGCAGCGCCTCTGGTGACGGCATCTTGTCAACCCTTGGTGGTGTTGCGTCCACCGGGGCGGCGACTGGTGCAGAAGGCGCGGCTGGGGCTTCTCCCTCGGGCTGCATTTTCCCGATAATTGAGTCGCACCCCTCTTAAAATGCCACCGTTTCATTCAGGTCGTTTCAATGTAACTGTGTCGGTGGACATTTGGCCAACACTACAATGTCTTCTTCTGCGTTTTTGAGCTATATCTTGTTGGGTTAACCACCCTGCCTTTGATTCCCCATGACTGGGTGGTCGTACCATTGCCAAATGCCCCCAGCTTGGGCGGCGGGGGGGGGGAGCGGCTCCATTTCACTTTGAATTCTTTGGCATGCTTAAGGAAGATGCCGATGTCTAACCTTTCTGTTGGATCAAAGGGGGAGAAGAGAGGGATAGAAGAACTCTTGATTACTCTTTCGTCGATTTTCTGCAACGTATTAGCCATAGTTCATGTTACGCACTGGGTAATAATATTCATCGCTTTGCACGGTGCTGTCCGTGATGACAGAGTAAAGTGGTCAAGGCTAAAGGGTCTTGGATTGTATTGAATAGTGGCGTCAAGCGTGGGGAAGCGATGCGTAGTGCGTCGTGTTGGTGTAAGAAAACGTTTGAAAGGTTGGAGGGCAGAAAGGAAACACAATTTCGGACGGAGGGGGCGGGCTAAACATGTGCACGGCACTTTGGATCGTCACGTAAATGCTCAAGAGGCCACAGACGGCAATTGTAAAGCAGCAAAAGAGGCGCTCCATGATACCCAGCTCGACGACATGCATGTAGCAGGCGATGGGGAGAATAATGCAGCTCAGCGAGACGGAAGAAGCGCCAACGAGGTCGACAAGATCGTGAAAATGGTCGTGCAATGCGACCGACACAATAGTCAAAGCGACAACAATGGCAGTGCGGACAAGGTAGCACTGAATAAACTTCGTCTCGTGGCGAGGAGGCCTTGCTTCCTCTTCTTCACTGCTGTTTATCGACTCGACTGTCGCTGTCGTCGACCTTTCGTCTGACAATTCATCGTCTTCTGGAATCAACTCTTTGTCGGCTGGAGCGTCTTCTTTGCGGTCATCTTCCAATTCGTCGCTGCGGTTGATAGCTGTAAAGTCGGTAGGCTTATGAAGCCCGAGGACGAGGCGCTCGACGTAGAAGAAAGCAGGATGCAAAATGACGGAGAAACCAATCGTAATGTGAAGCTGCATAGCCATGAAAGCAAGGACGACGGCGCCTCGGGAAGCTGTAAACCCAAGCGCAGTGCCGGAAATGGCAAAGAGGAGGTTTCCAGGGATTTGACAACCCACCATGGCATATCCCGTCGAGGCAATCACGACAAAGAGAAGAGATACGAGCGTCATTGTGACCAAGACGACACGTGGCATGCGTTCAGGCATGGAATGCTGGCGTTGGAGATCAGGGATGACAATCGCAGCGCCATACGCGAGGGAGAGATTGCCAAACGTGGACGCAATCGCGTCAAAATTGATCGCGGGCAATGGAATCGATGCAGGTGACGCGTGATAGAGATGGTGGACAAGCACGCCAAGTGCGATAAAGTCGGCAGCAATTGTGCCAATGCATCCAGCGAGAGCAGCTCCAGCGCCTTCTTTCAGTGTCGGGACGAGCGTCACTGGAAGGATCGACATGGACATGAGCACAGTCCACATGACGGGGGAGAAAGCATCTGGGATAATCACATCGAGCAACGTGCCACCCAGGACAAGAAATGCACACGGGACGAAGAGACATACGCCCATTTGCGACAAGATCACGGCAATTCGACCTCGCGGTCCAAGTGCCCATTCACCCTACGAGTAGATCCCATGAGTAATATGTTTTGAAGCTCTGTACCAAGTCTGCAAACGTCTTCACAGAGCTCGGGGCTTTGAGCATGACGCGACTGCACACGACAGAAGCGTAGACATTGACAAGTGCCATAAATGCTAGTGCGATAACGCCACAGACGGGTCCAGCACGCGCAAAATTGCCAGGCATACCGAGCGTTCCGATGCCATAGACACAGCAGAAGAGATTGAAAGCCGCTTTAGCGTCTTCAATGGTCCACCACGCGGCCGCGGCCATGGGCATGGCAAATGTGAAACTATCACGACGGTTTTCCAGAATTCGAGGGGTGCAGGGGTTAAGGGGTTAAAAAATGTTGGCGTCATGGGGTTGAAAGGCACAAAGCCTGAAAATGCAAGTCAATCTATGCTCCTGATGGAAGCTCTTCATTATGCTACGTCTACTCTTCATAAAGGTAAGGATCTTTGTCACCCTTTGGTGCCATGATCGGCTCTGGCAAGGATTCACCGGCTGGCAACACACAGGTCGGGAAAGGCGGCGTGATCTCCTCAGAGAATTTCTTCTTGCGAGCATCCGTGACACGGACAATGCCACCAGCAGCACCTGGGACAGAGCCCTTCACGTACAACAAGTTGCGTTGAGGATCGACCTTGAGAACCCACAAGTTGTCGCGTGTGACACGTTTGCCACCCATGCGGCCAGGCATCTTCTTGCCCTTCCACACTTTACCTGGATCCTACGAAGAAACAAGTGAGAATCTTAGCGTGGGTCGCAGCTGCATACCTGGCACTGACCAGCAGAACCCATGGCACGATGAGCCAACGAGTTACCGTGGGAAGCAGGTTGACCGGCAAAATTGTGGCGCTTCATGACACCTTGGAAACCTTTACCCTTGGACGTGGCGCAAACGTCGACATATTGGCCTGGAGCAAAGTGCAATGCGTTTAAGGTCGTGCCAGGAGGGAGGAGGGCATCTTCAGACACACGGAATTCTTGCAAGGAGCGCTTGGCAGGGACACCAGCTTTGGCCAAGTGAGCCAAGACAGGCTTGGACACATTGCGTTCTTTGCGCAAGCCAACACCAAGTTGAAGCGAGCTGAATCCATGTACATCCTTGGTCTTGACTTGTGTCACTTGGCATTCTTCGACCTGAAGCACAGTCACGGGGTGAGCGAGGCCCCAGTCGTCGTAGATGTGCATGCAACCCATCTTGACTGCAAGCAATCCTGTGCGTTTCGATTCTGGCGTCCATGGCTTGTTTTCCAAGGTAATAGACGCATTATCGGAGCTTGAAGCTGCCGCGGCGCTGGACATCGCTTGCTTCTGTACTCGCATCAACGCGCCTTGGACGCGCGGCATGGCCCGACCGAAGAGCATCATCGTGGTTGCAATTCCTCAATGCTTGGTGATGGTTTGGACCATTGAATAGAATAAACATATCTCATTGGTTAAAAAATCAGCCAATCATATCTCTCCATATTACTACTAGATATTGTAGTAGTACTAACATGTAAGTAGACATCCTGAGCAATTTTTAGTGCCATTGACTAGTACATAGTATCTCAAGTAATACATTGTACTAGTATCCCGTTTTAATGTCACTAACTGTATGTCACTATTTGTATTCGCTGGTTTTACAACCAAGATAATGTCACTAACACGACGTCATCTGTTTGTATGTCGTTAAAGTCAGGTATTCAGTGAAATACTGTAAGAAATTATATTTGAACATGAAAGCCTATAGCATTTTATATTTGCATGGTGCAACTCGACCAAAAGTCGCAACATGAGATGAGCCAAGGAACAGTCTCTCCATTCCATCTTCCCTTCATCTATGGCGCCAAAGCCAAAGCAACGACGCTCAGAGAAGAGCAAGCCAATCGTCTTGGCAGCTTCTGGATGTGTGAAGCGTCGCGGTGCATTGAAGATCCGGGCGATGAACGCGTCGAAAATCAAGTCAAGGTCAAGTGGAACGCAAGGGAAAGCATCTACTTGGCCGAGAATCGACGGCTTGAATCGCTCCTGAATCGAAAAAAGCGACCTCATGTGATCAAGTTGATACACTCTCCATCGATCGAAATTGATTTATTCTCTGGTAGGAAGAAGAAAGTGCGACCGCGAATTGTCGACGACATGATACGTCTCGAATACCAGTACCAAAAGGTCATTCCTCGACCTGCCATGAACTTTCTTTGACGGATTAATGTGTATCCATAGGCTGCCAAAGTTGTTCAGCGCGTATGGAGACGATATTCCCGACGGACATTTTGGCAACGTTATGTGATCGCGACACGAGCTGCAACTCAAATCCAAGTACGGATCGTGCTGCATTTGATGACTTATCGCTTGAATCGTAGCGACTTTCTCGTGGAATTCTCTGCAGGAAGCTAGTTGGCGTGTGGCATCTCTCACGGCTGCGCTTTGCCACCAAGATTCAAGCAACGTACCGTGGTCATCTCTATCGACGAGTTTTGGAGACGCGACTGCAATGGGAGGCGTACAATGCGACTGTGATCCAGCGATGGACTCGTGGACATTTTGGTCGCCAACGCACAGTGAAAGTTCGCCAGCACATGGCTGCCTTGCACATCCAAAGTTTGATTCGTGGATACCAAAGCAGACAAGACTCGGACAAGCTCTGGCTCGGGTCCAAAGCGACTCGAATTCAAAAGCACATGCGCCGATTTCTCGTCCAAAAGTACGTTCAAGCAATGACAACGCGGTATCACAAGGCAGCGATTGCCATTCAGCGCATCTTTCGCGGCACATTGGTAGGCCATGAGAGCATGTCATGCGAGGTTCATCGTGGCTAGGCGCGCACCAAAGTCGACGACATTTTGCGAGAGCGTGAAACTCACAATCGTAAAGTCGTCATGGACGTCCTTGACGCTGAAATCTCATGGTATACCTCGCACGTCGACAAGCTCGAGCGGCGGCTTGAAAAGTCTCGTCTTCAAGAAATGTAAGTCTCAACATTTCAACAGCATATTCAATCTTGAGTTCGTTTGTAGTGTCGTCGAGTTGGAAACGGAGCTATACCGCCGCCACATCCAAGTGAACGATGTAAGTCTCAAAGGACGTTGTGTTCAAGTTGCTTGACGTCTTTTCTAGATGGAGAGTATTTACTTGGACATGGTCGAGCAGAAGGCCAAGATGTCACCGCGAGCTATAACCGACGGATGGCTGAGCGAAATGGAGGACAAGATTGCAGCCCAGCGACACAAGATTACTCTCGCCAAGTTGGACGCCGTATTTGGCCACGGCTACGAGTTCAAACGCAACGAAGCACTCCTCTACGAGCGTCGCCGCGTGCTCGATAAGACCATCTTTCGCAAAAACCAAGTAGAGCAGAACCACTCATCCTTTTCTTGCTTACTTTGCTTTGTAGCTCATACGATGGCGCAACGAGGAATTTCTCGACTACTGGGGCGTACGTCCACGCCATTTCCACTTCTTCCCTCAGGTTTCGTCTAGAGAGAGATGAAACATCAAGCTCTTGTTCGAGAGGAAGCACATCGACGCAACGTAGTCGACCAACGGCGCAAATGGGCCATCAAGCTATACACAAAGTCAGGCAAAGTCCTCCTGCATCCGAAGAAACGCAACGACGACGCCAACTTTACGATGTCCAGCACCAACCTCCTTGCATTTACCAAGCCGCCGCCAAATCCCGTGGACGCCATCGCTGATCAAGTCAAGCTCGTGACGGTGAATAGCCAACTAGCACAAGCGAGCGCCATGTTTAGTCCGCTCCTCGATCGTTTCTCAACGACGCACTCCACCATTCAGCAGATGACTCGCGACGCCCAACCTCCACCAAAACCACCGCAAGAAACGGTGGAGACAGAGGCAAAAGACACGAGGATAGAGGCCAAAGAGCCATCAACCTCCAGCATGAACGCTACAAGCCCAGCTAGAGAGAAATTCCAAGCAAAACATCCCCAGAAGATCGCAAAACCTGTACCAAAGTCCGCGCACGTTCCATGGGCATTGCTTGACCAACTTCATGCCGAAAAGGAGAAATTGAAAACACAAATTGCAGTCGATCGATTTCGCAAAAAGAAATAAAGGCTATGTAGTCTACGCCACGACTTCAATGCGCCAGTTGTCCGTGAGGACTCCGAGGCCAGGCTTTCGGATCGTGAGCTTATCTTCAATCGCATCGTAGGCGCTTTCGAGCGGCACGACAGTTTCGACACCGTTGGCTCCTTTGACAAACAATTCAACGCTCTTGGCGGGACCTTCACGGCCGACAATCACAATGCGTTCAATCGTCGCAGAGGTCTCAAATCCACGACTTGATACAGCAGCCGAGATGACGCCGTGGCCATAGCTATAAAGGACTTTCGACGATGCTTTTTCAACGTCGTAGGCAAATGTATGCTCGTCGTCGAGATAGAGCGCCCCAGCCGCTGTTTTGAATCTATCCAGAGCCATCACGAGCGTGTATGGATCTTTGCGCATGAGCGACGACGAGCGGCGGACGCGCCATCGTTGGGGAATAATACTACCGCCTCGTTGAAAGACAGGAATGAAATCGATGGGCGCAGCCACGGTGTATGTTTCAGCACCAGCATATTTCTTGAAGCTAGTCAAAGAGATCAGCTATGATAAGTCGAGAGCTCGAGTCCTACCTTTCATTGATGTTGTACCAAGTCATGCCCTTGCCTGGCAAGTAGACTTCCGCTGACGTAGCGCCAGCAGTCGTGATCGGATGGACCAAGTAATCCGAACCAAAGAGGAACGAGTCTTCGACGGGAAACGTCTTGACATCCTTCGTGTAGTCCATCCACAAGGGGCGCATAATGGGCAAACCCGTTTCAGAGCACGTTGCAAAGGTAGTGTAGATGTAGGGAAGAATCGCGTAGCGACGACGGATAGATTCACGAATGCGACCAGTGTGGGGCTCGCCAAAGACCCAAGGTTCGCGGCGGTCCGAGTCGTGGTGGGCGTGGTTGCGGTAGAACGGTTGATACGTTGCAGCTTGAGTCCACCGAGTCAAGAGTTCAACGTCTGGTGAGCCAAAGAAGCCGCCAATATCCGCGCCGACAAATGTAAGCGACGCAACGTTCATGCTGAGAAGCATCTTGGTCGCATAGTTCAGATGGTCCCAAGTGGCCGTATTGTCACCGGTCCAAACGGCGCCGTAGCGTTGACTGCCGGCGAAGAAGGCACGGGAAAGAACAAATGGACGCTCCATCGTGTTTGTCAATGGAATCGGCTCTACTGGAGATGGCACCGACGGCAATTGACGCACCATTTGACCTTCCATCGTCGCGCGTTGCATATAATAGCCGTACAAATTGTGCCATTCGCGGTGTTCGACACCGGCACGAGAGAGACTGCTCTTTGGCATCGACACTTCAGGGCCATTAAAGACGGACGGCTCGTTCATGTCGTTCCAGGTGTACGTGTCGAGCGTCGAGCCAAGGTATTTGTCAAGACGGAATTGAGATGCCCACCATCGCCGCGCAAATGGCGACGTGAAATCGACATACGACGAGCTTCCAGGCCAGCACCAACCATCAAATTCCTTCCCAGAGTCATCAGTAATGTACACTTGTTGGGTTTGGGCATCCGCATGGACCACGTAGTTGGAATCGCGCTTCATGTGAGGATCGACAATCGTGACAATCTTGCGTCCAACAGCAGAGAGAGGTTTGTGCATCTCGAGCGGTGTTGGGAACGCATGCTTGTCCCACGTGAAGTAGCGCTTGCCGTCCGTGTGCTCAATATCAAGCCAAAGCACATCATACGGAATGACATGAGTGTCAAAGCCTTCGTTCACACGGGAGACATCGAGTTCGTTCTTGTAATTCCATCGGCATTGATGATAACCAAGCGCAAATACAGGTGGCAGCGAAGCCCGGCCGGTCAACGTTGTGAATTGCTCCGACACAGAGGCAGGACTTGTGCCAGGCAAGATGAAGAGATCAATCCAGCCGCTTTCACTCATCCAGTGTGTCGTCTTTTCGACGGTAGATGGCGTTGAAATATCGACGAATGTTTCCGATGGGTTGTACCAAAAGACACCGACAGTATTGGATGGACTAGCGGCCATGATCATGGGAATATGGCCGTAGAGAGCCATGGGTTCATTCAATTCGTATTCGAACACGTCCAAGTTGTACAGACGGTAAGGATCGGTCAGAGGAGTCCTAGAAACCAACATGAGGTTAATGGAAATAGTACCAAAGCAACGTACTTGTCAGGAGAGAGCGTGTCCTTCAAAACCAAGTCGCTAGCATGTTCAGGGATACCATACAAGTAGCGCGAAGGGCCATGAAAGTGAACATCCAAGCCGACAGCGGTTGAGCCATACTTTTTGTTGTCCGTGTGACCACCAAACGATTCCTGAAACTTGGTCAATGATGTTTCTTCCTCTTCGGGCGTGTCGGTGCCTTTTACTTGGCGCGTACCATCCGCATAAATGGCGAGACCATCTTCACCGTAATCGACGATTTCTTTGCCACCATGCACATCCACAGCCTTGTCACTAGATGCCTTTTCGCCAGCATCATCGCTGCGCTTGCGAGCATCGAAGTGCAATTTTCCAAGCGTATTGGTCGACACGAGACGTTCGCCCCCGATAAACACATCCATGGAGAATTGTTTTCCTCGCAAGACAACAAGCGTTCGTGGAATGTTGGCATCAAGCGATTCAAACGCGATATCTTCCGCTTCAATCTTCGTTACGGTGGACTCTTTCAAGCGTCGAAACAACGTGCGGGTCGTGTCCACGAGCACGTCTTTTGGTTGCCAACGGGGTTTGGTGATGTCATTATCCTCATTGTGTTCGTCATAAAGAGCGCCTTCAAACGGAACTTCAGACGCTCGCAATCGTACCGTGCCCGTCTTAAGAAAGCTCAAAGCCGCATACAAAGGTTGTTTCTTTGGAGATGAGAGTGTAAAATGGAACAGCGACGTGGTTGCTTCGTTCGACTTGGATTCCACAATCGTATACCCGTTCAACGGATCCTCGGGCGTACTGGACTGGCGCTGAGAGGCACAGAATGCAGCTTGCTCACATTTTCTAAACTTGCTTCGATCGACTGCGCCAACAAGAGACGCCAGGGAGAGCGCGGCGATCAAGAGCGTCGTGCGGAACATCCTCGGACTACAACCAGATGACGTGTTTGTGGCTCCAAAATACAAACCGCAAGACAAAGATATCCGGAAAACTATTATCCGGGTGGTTGAACTTTTCCCACAACATATGATATATCAGAATAAGTTTCAGTTTCAATTTTGATACATAAAATGATACTTTAGTCTGTCGACACTCGTCTGCACGCCAATTTACTTCGTAGTACTGCAGAAGAGTGAACAAATACGCGCACGCTAGTACAGCTGATGCACGGCACTTTGTCGGTCAAGTTTTGTCAAATTTATCCATGGTTGACAAGGACCTTAAAGCCTCTCGTTGAAAGCCACGAAGATTGAGATTCCCTGAAGAAAGAGCGTGGAGGAAAAAGAGTCAAGACGACAGCGGCCTCGATTCGCCAAGACATTCAAGCTGCCATGAACATTTACAAGAGATGCTTGGACAAGAAATTGAGCAAATGCACCGCAAGATTGACCCCAGCTCGTTTCAAGCATCTCTGATGTTTCTGGGTTTGAATAACAGCTCTCATTGTCAATAGCACGGGGTTTAAAGTCTATCTGCTAACATTGGTTGCGGTATTACTTTACCCTTAACTCCACAAGTGCACACAGCTGAGATCCTAATCGCTGTGGTTGATTAAGTCGTCTCGGTGACAATAACACTGCAGTTTGCTGAAGTCCATCACTAAGCCAGCGACCCGGAGCTGGTGATGAGTCCTGGACTGTGTCTGAGCTTCACGTGTTCATTTCAAAATTGGACATAAATTTGTATCAATCTTTTTGAAAGATTGACATTTTTTAATATCTACTTGGAAGCATGTTGTCGTGCCACGTCATCATTATAATAGTTACAGCCGCACGTGTTAAATGAATTCAAAGGACTTCGACGCCGTCCTTGGACATGGGCGCACTGTCGTCGCGTGTCGAGTCCATCGCGTCGTCTTCGGTTGCGATGTTCTCGAGGGCATTGCCGTCTTTTTCGTAGCCCATGTTGTAGTATGTCTTGTATGCTGCTCGAGCTTTCTGTTGCGTGAGCGAGTTCCAATGGTTGAGCATTGTTGCTATGAGATTGGGCTTGATAATGTCAAACATTTCTTGGCCAAGCTTCTCGTACGTATTCATGACTCGTACGCAAGCTGGAGAATTCCAGCAGGCCAGAGCTCGATCCGCGACTTGTTGCTGAATCGTACCCATAGATTTGCCCAGTCGGTACGCCAGTTTGCGCGCCAAGGGGGCCAAGTCTGACTCGGCCAACACATATTCAAACAATTCCTCAACCACGATGAGGAACACAATTTCCTTGTAAGCATTTCCAACTGGCCAATACTTCAAAAGCCCTCGTACAATTGGCGTGAAGAGGGCATGGTCTTTCGACACAAACTGAATCATGCAATACATGAGTTGTTGATGATACGATGTATATGCATGGGTCTAACATAACACACGCGATTACAAATGTTGGGCGCACAGCGACTTCTACGTACCGAATGGAGTGGAATGAGTGACTTCTCGAGGAGAACCACGTGTTCGTCTTTGATCGGGCAGGCAAAGCCGTTGATAATGCTGCCGAGAATTTCCAACAGCTCGGTGACGCCGTAGTAGTTGGAGCTCTCGTAGACGTATTCAAAGAACACGTTCGAAATTTCTTTCCGAATGAGCGATCGCCGCTGCGTGAGTTTATAATACAATCGGTGGAGCACCGTCTAGCCACAACTTAGATACATAATAGAGAAGCTGTTGGTACCTTTAGTAGTTGACGTTCCTTGAACGACGGCGATTTGAATAGGCCCACCAGTTGGCTGATGAACCGCGGTGTGAAGAAATCTTTGCGTACTTGTTTGTCCAGCTGATCAATGTATTCGATCGCACGGACGAGAATGTCGTAACAGATCGTCAAGACACTCCACTCTTGATCTTCCGCCGACAATGTATCGGACATGAGATCTTGGAGCGAAAAGGGTGTCGTGTTGTCGGAAGCATCAGGGCTTTCTTCAAAGAAGACTGCATTTGGGTCTTGTGCTGGTAAAATGGGAAATGGACGGAATAGGAATGCAGACGTCATGTGCAAAAGCTCTTTGTATAGACTGGGATCAGCCATCAACGTTCTACTCATCCATAACCACATGAACAACTGAGGGCCTGTAGGTGGACGTACGGAAACGTATCGCAGTAGTTATGAATGTCTTGCATCATTTTAATCTGTCGTTCGCGCAGTTCGTATTTTTCTTTCTCGGAGAGACCCGCGTATCGCGGCAGACAAAACGCCATTTTCTTTCGACAATAGTACACGCGTTCAAATGCCGGAACGTCTAGACATACCGCACGGTCAATTCTTTGTGCCCTTGAGCTTGACACAATACCTTCTAGAGGTGGGAGTTGATAGAGTTGTTCCTTCGATTCTCTAGGCTCTAAAATGCCATCTAGTCGGTTGTGATCATGAGAGCGGTTTGAAATTATTACCTCGAAGTGGTAAAGACGCGGATTTAATACTGCTCATCCATTGTACGAGATCTGCTTCATTCTTTGCCATGAGATAGAGCGATCGGAAGTGCTGCAATGCTTCCGTGAGCCAAGATATCACAAGTGGAGCGACGTACGGGATGCGAGATTTCAAAACAAAACTGCTTTTTGAACTTGGACACATCAAGCGGATGCACATCGACGCCCTAGAAATGCGCAGGCTCAAATCAATTGCGAAGTCCTGTTGGTAGCATATACCGAGAGGGAAATCACACCACGAGGATAAGTCTCATCGCTCGTCGTACCCGACACGTAATAAAACATGGATTGTCCGCGGAGGACCATGAATCGTTTCTTCCAATTCTTCAAGTGATTTGCCTGTTTGACGAGGACACCACTCTTGCTCGTGGGCAAATAAAAGTCGCTATGTTCGTCTCCATTTTCATGGAAGCTTGAAATCAAGCTTGTTTTCTTCCCTTGATGGTTGTTGCTACTGCTGCTGTAGCTGTGCTTCAAATGGTCGGAGTACCCACTACGTTCCAAGTCTGCTTCGTCGTCTGAAATCGCCGACGATGTCAAGACGGATGATGCGACAGACAATTTCTTGGAGCTCTTGCTCAACATACTCTTGAAGAACTTGCCCGTTCGACTTTCATGCTTTTCGCTCGACCTCGGCGATGCGTCTCCATCCGACTGCTGCTTACTACCAAATCCCAACGCCATTTACGTCAACGCTCTGCTCGTCAATCTGCGGATTTTATCCATATGAAAGAACACTCGGGAAGTACCTGGAGAGAGGGAGGAGGAGGAGGATCTTGGTGCTGCCGCCGCTGGTCCAGATGAGTGTGACTGCACTCGTATGTGTAATGACAACACCTCGACCGAATAGAATGTGGAAAAAGGACGTTAAATGCGTTTTACACTCGACTCCTATCCCATACTTGAAGTTTGTATGCAAACGTAGCACTGCTACTTTTCCTACTGTAAAGCTTACCAAACCATCCGATGAGCTCACGCGTTTCACTGGTGTTTGTTTTGCCTCCCATGCGTGTCATCTTGGCTGCTTTTCAACCGTGACGCCTGGCGCAATCAAGCTAGTCATGGCGCTGCTCATGATATCTTGGCGTTTTCTCTCTGGCCTTTCCGCTTGTTGAACTTGTATCTTGCGATCTTCTTTTTTTGACGGAGCCAACTCTGGGCGGCTTTCAAGCGGCGAAGTTGAGCGTATTGGACAGAATAGTGACGAAGAGAGAAAGACCGACCTGCGATGCAAGTCTAGCAGAAAGACGAGAGAGATTGGCTTCAGATCTTGGAGGCACAGAGGCTAATCGAGGACCCAATAGACCAAGAAACCATGTCAATTGTTAGCAATAATTGACCAATAAAAATGATTTAACTTATTTTTAATAGCCAATAAAAACGCTTTAACGCATTTATTATAGCCAATCCGAGTCGAGTATCATTTCTTTTCAAATGACACAAGGACAACCCGACAGCGCCGATAAAGGTCGCATGGACAAGCGGCAAAAAGTAATGAATGACCAGAACGCCGAGCCTTCCTTCCTCGGATGGACGTTTGCGTGCCTAGGTACTCTTTTTCCCCGAGATAGGCTGAATTTGCCTCATTGTACACAAAATAGGCTTGACATTCGCAGAAGAAAAGTACGTGGAAGATATTGTCCGACAGCATGGAGGACGAATTGAAGGAAATCTTGCAAATGGCCGACATCGCTCGGTCTGCTCGCATCTTGTGGTTAGCTACTGGTATCCCTTCGCCTTGTCGAGCGAATTGCCCGTTCTAGTGTCGCTGCATTGGCTCGAATTTGTCCATAAAGAGCGGCAATTGATTCCCCTTGAGTCGTCCACAATCTACCAACCGCCTCCGTATTCACCAGTTCTCTCTTATGAACTGTCGTACCCAATCGATTACGAGGATGGCGATTGGCAAACCTACGTTCACGTAAGTTTATTCCCTGCTGGACTCTCCTGACATGAAGCGCAGCTCCCATGTTCGCCACGAAGTATGCTTTCCGATGGCGTTCCTCGGTGGCCATACATCTTCGCTCTACTACAACAACCCATTCCAGATACTGATGCGTTAGAACGTGTGATTCATAGGTAGTAATATACCATGGAAGAGTAAAGGGGGCTCAAGTCTCCTCTCGTAGGATCACAGGACGTACAGTGCCCTTGGTATGTCTTCGTGAAGCGCTCAAGGTAAGCACACTTCATGCTAAATTCGTTGAAATACATCTCTAGAGTCAACCTGCAACCTTTTTCACAGAAGTGCTGCCAAATTTGACCCGACTAGCTCTCATGTTGCCGTCGTTATTTGCCAAGCCCGTGCCACTTCTCCTGCGACAATCAAATTCCAGCGTCACTCTGACAAAGCGCCAGATCGCCGCACTGTTGGTGCATGCCTTCTTGTGCACATTTCCTCCCGCTCATGACTCTTTCAATGTGTTTGAATGCAGTCAGCTCCATACAGAGGATGACGAGGGAGCACCATCTTGGGCCCATCAGTACGAAGTCAACATTCAAAAGCTGCGCACACTCTTGCACTACTTGACTCGCGTCGTCACGGACGGCTATGTCAACGACGATAGCCAGCCTGGTGCAGTTCATACTTTTGTGAGGTACTCTCGGTCTTGTATACCAAAGGAAGCTATGCCACCTACGCCTTCGTCGTGGTCACCGGTAGCTGTAAACTCAAGCGGTGTGATTGAGGCTGACCACGGTGCACTGCAAGTCGACTTCGCCAACAAGTTTGCGGGAGGTGGTGTCTTGGGGCATGGTTGCGTCCAAGAAGAGATACGTTTCCTGATCAACCCCGAGTGCCTCGTATCGTGCTTGCTTACTCAAGTCCTCGGTGCGTTTATCGTCTCACTCTTAGCTTTTCAACCTTGGCGATCATAGAACCAAACGAATGTTTTCTCATCCATGGCGCTGAGCAATTTGCATCTTACTCAGGATGTACGCAGGCCATAGATCTTCGTTTGAATCCTCATTTCTTCTCCGCTAGATGGCGCTTCGTACACGTTCGCGGGCAATTTTATTGACTCGACGCCAATTGCCCATGGACTTCGGAATACTGTTATCGTCGGTATCGATGCGTTCAAGTACTATCGCAACACGGCGTGGCATCAGTATCGTGCTCAGGTAGAATTTTCATCTCGAATGAAGTGAACTCATGGCAAGATGACAGGATATTTTGCGTGAACTTGTTAAAGCGCATGTTGGTTTCCTTCCTCTGTTTGATGAAATCCCACAAGCCTCGCAACAGCGTCGGCATGTTGCGACTGGCAACTGGGGCTGTGGAGTCTTTGGAGGCGACGTTGAGCTCAAGTTCATCATCCAGTGGCTTGCTGCATCGATCAATAGCCGTCCTATGGCGTATTACACCTTTAAGAACGAATGCTTGGAGGCGAGATTGACTCAATTTGTTGCGGCATGTCAACAGACATCACCACAAAATATTGTCGACAAGTTGATCGAGGACAATGCAAGGTTTCGGCAGTATATGAGGACGTCAACGAGCGTCTTTGAATATTTAATGTTGGGTTAATACATATGAGCCGAGAGCTTTTGCCTCATTTGCTTCTCGAGGGCCTCAGCACGCCGGCAAAAGAGCATGAGGAATGCTTCGTTGATTTTGGACTTTGGCTTGGCCAAATTGCGCACTGGTGGATGCGAGTGAAATACGCTGCGCAGAATTGTGTACTTGGATCCATCAGGGCGAAATGTAGTGTTGAGGAGCACGCTCCCGACTTCTGCATTCCGAATCGTTGTTTCTTCCGCCAGCGGATACAATTCATCCTCGTCGATCGAGTCCCATGACACAACGCCGAGTTCTGCCGTTGAATTGTGTCGGATCACAAAGAGCGACTCCATGGAATACTTGGCGCGCTCAATGTACAGCGGTACAACTGCGCGGCCGTATCGTGTGCATTCATCAACCATGAAGAGTTTCTACGAATGAATCATATCAGTCTGATGCTGTCAAAGCATGGACATACCGCAGAATCGGCATCTTTTTGAATGTTGAGAACGGAATGAACCAAGGCTTCGACGACTTGGTGATGGTCAAAGCCTTCGATTTCACACACACGAATAAGCTTAATGTCAATGTCAGCCCCCGTTCCGTTCAACTTGATGTCCTACACATGACAGTCAGGACCATGCTGCAGATAAGGATGGAGATGTACCAAATGACCAGGAATGCTGGGGAAGGCGTGAGTTTCACGCATGACAAACTCGTAGGCCAAACCCATCCGGACTTCAGCAATTTGCTTGAGAGTCGACGTCCGCGCCGCAGTGTCGCCCGTGAGGCGGTTGAACGTATGAGATCGGTCGTTATACGTGCCATTCGGTGGCATGGGAAACGTAAGTAGAGGGCATTTGATCCACAAATCCCGTACGCGTTCGGTCAAGATAGACTGGTCTTTCAAAAGGGATCGCAATACTTCGTTTTCGTATTCGGCCTTTTTACGTTTTCGCCGTTGTGACAGAGCTTTCTCTTCCCATTCTGTAAAATCGTTTCCTTCAGGATGTATCGACTTGTGTTTGGCGCGGAGTGTTTCCATTTCTGTTTGCAAATGATAGACTTGATGGCGAAGTGTGACGAGCTCTTCCTTTTGTTTTGATCGATGGCGTCGTGCACTGCGGGCAATCTGTTCTCGTCGTCGTACTTTCTTATTCGTCGCATCGTCGTCGTCTGGATCGTCTTGTTGGGCATCTTCAGGGGACGACGGGGGTTGCGATGTCGATGATGTTTGCAGTGGACTTGTCTCTGGAGGTTGCGGTTGGCTCATCAAGACCGCCGTCGCATACGTTTTCGGTGACGGGAGATTCGTTGAACTGGTTGTCGAGTATGGTCGTCGCGCATTTCCATCGTCGTCTGGCGGTGGATGGGAAAACATGTAGGAGGACCAATTATATTCCTGTCGAAGCATCGAAAGCGGTGGTAAATGGATCGACGGAAGACTTCGCGTCGACGTGGGCGCGGGCGGGTGTAGCATCGACGTTTGCGACTCCATCTTCTTTCTGGCAGGGAAATCCTAAACTGACCCGATTACGCACCGACGCCATGGTAATCTCGCAATTTCATTGGCTGTCCATGGATGAACCCTTTTCCCTATTCCGTTTACGTGTAGTTTGTCAAAAGGTCATGGCGTTTACGAATGCAACGCACATCAAAATTTTATTTTATTATTTGAAATTTGTACGAAACATTAAAATCTTCATATAAAATTGCGCGCCTTTGTAGTCAGCTTGACGGTTTTTTATTCAACCTCTGGACAAACTTGAAGCTTGAATTTTTATTGCCACACGGGGCGGACTTGACCAAGATGGAGCGATCCGAGTGGCTGGAGGTTAAAGTAGAAGCTCCTTCAGTCGAGAGGGAGCTTGATCTGTTGTAAAGCGAGTCGCGTGATGGCACTTTTGTGAAGGATCACAAGTATGACGTAAACCCAAGTCTGTCGTGACGACCATTGACGTATGCCACCCGATTGTTTGCTTGTTTACGCGATCCGGGACATAGACCAATGCATTGAGGCGTGACATTGAAAACTTACACACCACGTCATGGAATAACTAGAATGACAACGTGAGGCGATATCAAGCGATTAAAGGCCACATCGAGATCAAGGCAACAAGACGCTTCATAATATGTCGACCCATCTAGAGGCTTCTCGAAGCACTGGGGACTCGATGTCCTGGTACTTTGATTACGCTGAAATGGATGGTTTGGTATTGATGACGACATCCTGACGAATTGTAAACTGGCAAGCTGACAAAGAAACAAGCTTCATTTGGAATTCAGTGCTTACCGGTATTACAACAAAGAGAGAGGCATTATTCTTGGATGATATGTCTATCAAGAGCATCATTTCAAGACCTGAAGACTGCGAGGATGTGAACCTCTTTCTCGGCTGGCTGTATATAAATTGAACGAGGCAGAAATGGAGGGTGAGCGACTTTTCTTTCTCTCTAAGACTATATTAAGTTCAATAGTACTTAAATAGTGTACGCAGTTTCATTGAAGTTCACTTATACAAGTATTCTGAGAACGATTTCGGTGATAACAGCGTACTTGATTAAGGAAATCCAGGGTCTTCAAAGATGTGGTGGTGGCCTTTCTTTGCCCCAGGCAACGAATTGGGTCCATGATAGATGCTCTACACGATGCCAAGAGCAATAATATTAACAACACAAGACTCTTCAAACGACTACTGGCGTTGAATGGTGGCTGTTGGAATCTGTGCAAATTTCTGTAGTTCAGACCGGGTCACATCGTCGAAAAAGTCTGAGCATCGGCACCACGTCGTCAAAAAGGCCTCGCTGATCTTACCACGGGGCTCTGCCAACGCTCGGACAGGCGGCATAGCACGCACAACGCAACGCATGATCGTGCTCTTTTGTCCACTGGGCATTGTGTGATCTTCGAGGACCGCACAGCCGACTTCAACGTTGCGGACCGTGTTATCGGATTTTTCAGGAAAAAGATCATCATGGTCGACTGAATTCCACATGATGACTGCATGATTGTCGTAGATCTTGCGACGCACGATAAAGAGCGATTCCATAAAGATGAGTTGCTTGCTCTTCTTGCTCGATTTTAAAATCGGCATTTTGATCCGGCCATACCGGGTGTCTTCGTCCAAGTTCATGATTTTCTAATCACGAAATATGAGTTGCTCGTCGAAATATCGATACAATTACCTCGTACTCAACCAAATCCTTGAGCGATCGTCGGTTGATGTCAAAAGAAAAATCCAAGACTGAATTCCAGCACGCGGTCGTGAGGGTGCGATAGTCGACGTGATTGATGACCTTGCCACGCACCAATTGAAACTGCATGTCAGGGCCATGGTTGTTGAGCGACACGTCGAAGTATGGAAATGGACGCGATTGATCGGCCATGACCATTGAAACTGCATGTGTCATCGTACGGTCCGCGACACTGATCAATGTACTTCGACGTTCGTCCAAGTTGGAATTCAAATGAGAATAGATGTGATGAAAAGAGTTTTGCTAGTCACGAAAATCAGTTTCTCGATGTATGTGAAACTAAATACCGGTGTAGCGGCCGCGACTGTGTCTTCAGGAGCCACCAAGGTGGTGCCGTTTGTTTTTTTCTTTGCATCTTTGTCGTTAATCGCGCATTTTATCGCCATTTGCTCTTGCAAATATTTCACTTGCTGACGAAGCATCTCGAGTTCCTCTTTAACACCTTTTCGGTGTTTTCGCGCCGATTTGGCCACTTGAGCGCGTCGACGGAGTTTCTTTTCTTCTTCAGTAAGGTTTCCAACAGGTTGAGCCAAGAGCTCTTCGTCCGTTTGAAACTGAGATCGCGACGTTTCCGAACTCGGGGGCGAGAGTGACCCTTTCTTCTGACGATAGTTATTTTGTCGTGTGGGTGGTGTTGGAGCCACTTCCACCTTGATTTGATCTGGTCCATGATGTCCATTGGGCTGTGGGAACGCGTAGATGGGCGCTGCAACTGCGGGATGATGATGGGGGTGGTGGTGGAGGACAAAATCATTCATAACGTGCATGGGATGACCCTGTCCCATAAGAATATCCAAGTCGTGGCGATCCAAATCGGAGTCCGGGCTGCTGATCTCAAGCTCCCCGAATGGGACAGGATCAACGTCAAACATCATGTCGACATCACTCATATTGCTAGATGGGAACGAAAACGACATGTCGTCTCCAGGGCAAGAAGAGAAAAACGAATCTACCGACAACCAGGAAAATGCGGGGCTGGATATCCTCTCAAAATCTATATCACATGGTGCCAAGAATTTCGTACTGTCCATACAAACACCAAGATGAAAACTGATCCTTATGGAAATTCAGATCTTATTAAATGGTCGGCCTCAGACGTCGCGCGAAATGTTGCAGCGTCCACTTACGAGTCATTTGGGCTCGCTCTCCCTCGTGACGTCGTAGAATACTGCGGGGGTTGTCATACGCCATACGTGCCTGTTCTAAACACTGATCCATGGCGAGCGCACTGAGAATCATGACAGCGATTGATCACGTACACAACTCGAACATATACACCGTCGATGCATCATCCACGGCCATGCCCCATCATTTCCCACTTGTCGCCTTCATGCGAGAGAGAGAAGACCATCTAGGTGCGCATCATGTTGAGATCCAAGCGCGACAAGGAAACACCCCACGTTGCCTCTACGTATCTGTTGCTTGCACTTTCTACAGCATTCAGGGGACTAATAACGAACAAGTATAAACTGTGGGAGACGCTGCAGGGGAACGATATTTATGCGTCGGCATGCGTCATGGTGATGGTTCAATCACCATGTGGTCTATACAAGTTCAAGTCGAAGAGGAAAAGAAGCGTCGCCACGAATTCAGTGATGGTTTGGAATATTCTCGATCATACGGCAGGGGGGGGCAGGGGTTTAGACACCTGGTGATGGGGCTGAGAGCACCTACCTGTGTTCCCAACATGGTACGTTCTCCCGTCTCGGATCGTCGATAATAAGCAGATCAGACATGTGGGATGCAGGGGAAGTAATCGTGACGGGAATCAGAGAGTCCAAGAACAACAAGGCAGAGAGCGGAATGCAGAGCCACCGCGTCGTCGTCAACTCGCAGGTTCATGATGGGGGATTGTTGGTGCTGTTCAGTCGTGAAGTAATTGTCGGTCGCGGGCGATTTGTAATTGCCCGTACTGTATGCCTTGCAAGTGGTTGAAGAGAGCACGTTGCAAGCATGTGATCACGATGGCCTTTCTGCACGTCGGCAACGTGCATGTTTCGAAAAGAGAAGCACAAACATGATACAAGAATATATCACTGAGCAGGCTCGACTCTTGAAAGCTGAAGCAGCCGATGTTGACTTAGAGCATCTCCACCACTTAGGGCATATTATGAGACGCTATATATAGGGCTCAATCAAAGCATAAAATTGAGCATATTATGCTCAATTTCCACTTCAGAATTCTGCACCAGGATGGCTAAACCCAAGTCAAATTGAACTCGTAGGGTAAGGTAAACCTGTGTCAAATCAGGCTTGGATATATCCATCTTGGGACGAGGTCAAAGTGGAATAAATCCGAATCCCGATCCAGAATTTGATATTGGCTCACGTCCGAACAAAACGACATCGAGCTAAAAACGTGTAGAAAGCAGCAGCTCTACTCAGTGTCTGGCCAGGTTGTGATGTAAACAAGTCGAAAAGAGGTCCGAACTATGATCCTGCCGAGAACCACATTATTTGAAAGGATTAGATCCTTGTTTCTATTGGAATAAATCAGGTGTCGGATTGCTTCTGGTGTTGAGTGAAAGACCATTTCACGATTGGGATTTTGGGATATGGCAACCATGCAGGTCGATTTATGCACACCTCTGGTGTAGAAACCCAAATGCAAATCCAAGTAAAACTGACAATATGGCTTTTCGCTTTTACCCTTCTGGTGGAGATGCTCTTATGGGAAGAACGACAGTCGACAGTGAGAACATCAGGATGCATGATGGCATGGCAGAGAAGATGGAATAGAAAACGATGACTCCTCGCGAAGTTTTTGTCATCGAATGAGGCGGGCTGTTGGACGAAGCAAAAAGAAGAAGCCACGTGGTGGTAGGCAGCCTAACCGCGACGAGAAACAGAACTTCCATCAGGTTATTGGGTCTGGTCGGTGAGTCTTTTCTTCCTCAAGGTATCGAGAAGCCAAGTGTTTTCATCTGCATTGTACCACTACTTGCCATGTGGAGCCCCAGGATGCAGAGGCATGCGGCGGGCTCCTTTGGGGCGGCACTGTGCCTTGGATTTGTGAAGCTTTGACTTCGAACTGTGCACGTATTTATGCCATTCAACGACGAGAGATAAAGCTGTCCCCCACAAGAGCCATCTCTCACTTCTCGAATCGACAATCGCATTTCCCGATAGGTCTGAAACAAGTCTGTCCCAGAGCCGCCGCAAGGTCTATCGTTCCCTTGGAGCGCCGTGTGTGCTTGTATCGCGGAGTTTAGACGCCAGAGCAGCCTTTCCTCGCAAATCTCAGCACTTCGATCTGGAGTTTAGTTGAGCTCAATAAGAATGCACACTGAACATACCAAGGTACCATCAACCTCCGATTGCTTGACCGCGTCAGATAGAATTTCTGCTATTGCTGAGAGCTTACGCGTCATACCAAGCACGTGACTTGCCCGGACCCTGTCGGTGTTCTTTTAAGCATCCCGTTTTTGCAAAAGCGCGCGAAAAGTCGCGATCTTTTCATTTCATATTTAAATTACATACAAAAGGCAAGAAAAGGCAAAAATATCGCAAAACATGGACGCCGTCGGCATCAAGCAAGCGATCGGACTCGTCTTCAAGCAGCTTCCTGACAAATTCACACTTCACGATGGAGAAACGGTATTGTCCTTCAGAAGTGGTTGCTGAAGATATGAGACAGATGGAAGTTGCAGTCGCGAGGTTAAAGGAATCCATGGAGGTTATGTGCAGGGAAAATCCATTATTTTGGAAGCTCGACCTTGTCGCGCGAGTGAAGGAACTGCTAGACGAGAACACGACGTCATGCATAGAAAGACTTGTGGAGCGAGAGATGGCAGTAGATCCGACATGGATGATCCATGACTCCACGTTGGCGGCAAACAAGTCCTTTCAAGCTGTTGTTGATGACCTCATAGCCAACCATCCCTCCGCCTTTCTTCGGGTTCAGCGGCAGATTGCAGATAAAACAACTTCAGAGGTTCGGACTCTCACTAGCCATTTACACAAAAATGCAAAGTCAGCGTCTGACGTCAAAAACTTTTTCCACGACAGTGCCAAAGGTTTACTGGCTGAAGCGACATCAAGGCCCAAGCGTCGTGCAATACAAAATGACACCGAAGTGCTCGACCTCGACAAGTTTGTCTGCGATGAGTGGGGGTAATATGCCTAGACAGATTCAGTCAATTAGGCTAACTGCTATAGAGATACCGAGGCCTGCGCAATAAATGGTGAAGGTGGTCCTTCGATGAGTACAATCCTAACGCGATTGGCCCACACAACATCTACAACGACACGGGTTGATGCACTTAAACTTCTTCACCAAGTAATGCCATGCAGTAGTCATCAAACTCAAATATCTGTAGACTCCAATCGAATACATTATCCACGCAGAACTCTTCCACACAATCTGCACAGCCTTGATTCCCCCAATGTTCCACCTTGACACTTCACAATCTGCATTGAATCTGTACTGGAAATTGTTCCACGCGACCGAGGATATTACAACACAGTGTACACTCTACATTGAGCTCATCACAACATTGTTTTCACTTCCCCACTCGCTTACATCATTGAGAAAACAGTCCGTGCTAGCAAACCCTGTGGGGCAGAAAGCTGTACTTTCTTTTTTTCGCATGCTCCATGAGTTAATCCAATTTTTGCCAAGAGAATGGATATATGCCCCAAATGACTTGCGCTCCAAGGTGATGCTTTTGACATGTCAGCTATTTGGGGAATTCGGCGAATTATTCGACACATCTGAAGGTAATATTGCCCCTCATAGCATTTTGGCCTGGCTTGACCCAACTGCGCAGTGGTTTGCGTATGTATAAAGTCCATTGCAGTTTCCTCACGCTGTGTGCCTTTAGGGTGTGGCATAGGAAGAGCCCGCTGAAGGAACAGTGGTTACATTTAGTTCTTGACAGCGGGTTGCTTGCACACCTCGTGATGCGTTTTGTCTGGAGCTATGAATCTATGGAATCGTGGCGAAAACTTGACAATGATCAAAAAGCCGCAGCAGTCCTTACACACAGACGAAGTGGTCGGGCGCAAGCACACCCTCAACCACAGAACAATCAAACTTACAGTGGCTTCATGCAAAGAAGCTTCATGCAGGTATACCTATCAAATAGAAAAAATTCTCTTTCTTTCCACTAGACTGCTTTTATGCTTTTGGACCTTTTGCCACAAGCCAAAATCCAAACTGCATTCCCGGTGGTAGTGAAAGTACCATCAAAAGCAGGAATGGTACTCAGCCATGAACTGATCGCAGACGAATCTTCCAACAACTTGATTTACCGATTTGTCCAAGAAACAAGACATGTAACCTCTGATCAAAACCTGCATATTGCCTACGACCACTTGTGCCTTCATTTAGTGCTGGTACAGCTCCTTGATTCAAATTATTTTAGTTGTAAGCTCGGTAGATGTGCGTGTTAGAGGGCTGGATTGGGGATCTTTGGGAAAAGCCCATGGTGCCTATTATCCCTCCTCAAGAGCCTCACGCCTGGTTGCACAAGATTGAAGACCTCTTGTTGACCCTGAAGACAGAAACAATTTACATCAGCCTTCTTGAGGTATGAAAAATTTATTGCCATATTTCTAGCTATTACTTGGGATCGAATAGGTTGTGCAAGAGCTACTTGATCTCCTGAAGGAACCCCCGCCAACTCGACCTCCGCAGTCCACCCTCTCGTTTCGTTTTCCATACTCAAACCTATCCACCAACCTCTTCGATTCAAAGTCCTTGCTGGTGCTTTTTGCCTCGCAAATCGCCGTTCGCGGTGAAGATCCATCCCAATTGTCCATGCATCTCACAAAATGTGTTATGCCCCTCTTTGTAAGTGTCATGACGAAGGCAGTGAGACCCACAAAAACAATATGCACAAGTATTGTGCGGCTCATGAATGGCCAATGGGTGTCTCATGAGTTAGTGAACGAAGTTGCGAAAATGAGCTTGTCTATTCAGTGGTTTTACCTGTTGAATCTATCTGGCATTGTGCCAGTATTGCGAACATATCTTATGAACCATCCTCAAAATCCCGATGAGCTCGTCACAATCTTGAGTCAACTATGTGCAACATCCCATGGTCTTCTGCATTTTCACGATCAACTCTCGGATTTATCGCTGGAAACTTTGTGGGCGAATGTTTACCCTCGACGTCCGATGAGAATATTATGCCACCTTGCTAACGTTCCTCAAGTTTGCACAGCATGGCTAAGGTCGCCAACGCTCCAAGCAGCTTGGCATCAAGCAGTTGAAGACCTCAATTCAGATATCGAAGGCCTCGATGCTGTCTATGGCCCGTCAGCGTCATGTCCCTATAAGTTGCGGTCATCTCTACATGAGCTGTTGGCCCTGCGTCGAATTTATAGTACCCAATACGCCTCGACATCCCATCTTGACCCGCATCAGATCGCATCAAGCAGTTCTGATGTCAATTATCAAGTGGTCGCCATGCTTAACTTTCAACTCTCGTCCACACTGAGAGGGGCACAACAAGTCCAAAATATTATGGGCGATCGATTTCCGCCGTGCTCGTGCAAAGCTTCCCCTTGCATACTGGATCCTCCCACTTGGATGTATCACATGATCAGGCAATGTCTCGCGTCTGTTGGGGGAAGCTCTGAGGTATTTTCAATTGGTGCTATGGAAATTGCAACAAACGTGATGCCGCTGCTACAATATCCCAGTGAAGAAAATCTCCGCATGCTCCATCGTCATGTGCAGCGAGTTCTTGTTTGTATTGAGGAGAGCACTAACTATCTCGACTTCCCACGGGTGGCCGAGTCATTTTGGGAAACTATCGCATGCTTTGATACACAATTCCAATTTTCAACTCCAGAGGCAACGTCGTGGTTTGGTGACATCATTTGGCATGTCGTTGTCAGTGGCAAGAGCAGACTAGATCTCTCCCAAATGAATGACACCTTTGACGACGACATCCCTATCAACCAGCCAGTGCCAGACGAAGCACTCCTATGGGCGAACCACTGGACCAAGATCTACGCCACTGGGATTCAAAATATCAGTGATCCTCCTGCATGCAGCACACGCTTTCCATTTTTGTTTCAAGCTCTTGGCATGGAAGCAAATGATCCATTTGTGTGGAGCTGTCTCATGCTATTGACACACCGCCACAATGACATGGAAGTCTTGCACTTCTTACGTCTTCTACGTCGAAGTTCTTCTTCTCTGTACATCTGGCCTGAACGAGCACGGACCACGTTTCCCAAGGCAAATGTGCCCATGTTTCGCATAGCTGCAGCTGTCGAATACATTTTAGCCGCAGAGTTTCCCCACATCACAGTTGCACTCGAGCTTCAAGGATGCTCCGTCTTGAGTTTATTGCTCCGCTGGCACAGTCAATGCTTCTGGAACTACTTGAATTGGCCTGAAATCATGATCTACATTAGTCTGGTCTGCATTCATGGCGTCGAGAGTCAGGTATACTTGCTCGTCGTTTTGCTCCATCATATTCAAGACCAAATCCGAGAACTGGAATATGAGGACCTTCTCCGTCTGCGCATCCCAAACTTCCATTGGAGCTCGTTCCGCAGCCTGTTTGCGCATCTGCACAAGACGTACGATGTGGTCGTGCACGAATTCGTGGAGGTTTGATGATGTGGTCAGATTGAATTACGAAAGATCTAATGCAACTCAGCCAACTTCTTCTTGATTTTGCCGATCGCCTTGGCAGGGTTCAAATGCTTTGGGCACGTCTTGGTGCAGTTCATGATAGTGTGGCAACGGTACACCTTGTACGCATCGTCCAAAGCTTCCAATCGTTCCTTGGTCTTCGTATCGCGAGAATCTTCAATCCAACGGAAAGCTTGCATGAGCACAGCGGGACCGAGGTATTTATCGGGGTTCCACCAGTAACTTGGGCACGAGGTCGAGCAGCACGCGCACAAGATGCATTCGTACATGCCATCCAACTTCTTGCGGTCTTCCTTCGATTGCAAGTATTCGGTGTTATCAGGCTTGACAACATCGGATTGCAACCAAGGTTTGATCGACTTGTATTGGTCGTAGAAGTTGTTCAAGTCGGGGACCAAGTCGCGGATCACATACATGTGAGGCAAAGGATAGATCTTGGTCGTGTCCTTCTTCTTGTCGATTGGGCTCAAACAAGCGAGCGTGTTGCCACCGTCAATGTTCATGGCACACGAGCCGCAAATGCCTTCACGGCACGATCTGCATTCATGGTCAATATGAGATTCCTGCAGTAAATCATCACATACCGACGGAAGGTCAAGGTTGGGTCTTGCTCGTTCTTGATCTTGAGAAGCGCATCCAACACCATGGGGCCGCATTCGTTCAAGTCAACGGGATAAGTGCACATGTACGGCTTTTCCTTGGATTCAGGATCCCAGCGGTAGATCTTGAAGTACTTGACGTTCTACAATCAATGACATGAGTCGTCTGCCAAGTTGCATCGTCGCAGACCTTGGTCGCAGGCGTTTGGAGCTTGAGATCGGCGGCTTGCGCAGCCAAACCACGCGTGCCAGCGGGAATCGCCGCACGGACCACACGACCCACAGATTGTTGGAGCATATTCACTGACTGACCTCAAACTTGCACTAAAATGTAAAAACGTGTCAAACCTTTTCGTCAAAAGTCTTCAAAATGCTCAATAAAGTTCGAATTTGACTTCGGACTCATTCACTTCAGCGGAGAATTGATTTGCAATTTGCTCCGTGAAAAGGTCAGCCTTCATGAGCAGCCTTGATTGATTCAAGGGCTCCTTCGGTCGTCTATATCAGCGCAGGATAACAACGAGGTTGAGTCTGTAATTCCTGTAGCACGGGCCCAATGTCGTTGTTATCAAGACAGGGAAGTACAAAATGGGACATGTGTCAAATTGCATGCTGAAGATGTGGCTTCGTGCTTGCAATGAGCTTGTCGACTAGTTACCGGCATGACGCCACTGGCTCGGCACACTTTGAGATAAGCTATGTTAGTGAAGTGTTAGGTACAGGAGACAACACACGAGCACTGTGAGGAGAGCTACATCGACTCCGCAGCATGTCGCATTGGTCTCCACTGTGCAATGCATGTGAATGTCCTCATCGTGATGTGAATTGTCATCGTTATCGCGTTTGAATCGCAGCGACACGACAATCTCTCCTGTTGAGAGACGAGAGCGTTCGCGGGGCTGAAGTTTGGCTGAAATGCTTTCAATCTCAAAAGTTTCTTGAATAGATGGGGGTGCTCGGCGGCACAGAGGACACGACGGAGTGTCGAGAGTATCGAGCCATCGCTGGACGCAAGCAGCGTGGAAAATGTGTTGGCACGGCAAAACGCTTGTGTCGACACTATTAATCAGCCGTTCCAGGCAAATTGAGCAAGTTCCATCAACGGCACACGTGGTCTTGATAGCAGTAGCCTGCTGCATGGCTGGACAGATAGATTTAGCTTGAAGATATCGCACAAGCGCGGGATTCAGGAACAAGCTGGCAATCGATTTCACATTGGTCGTGTACACCAGCGGGAAGCGAATATGGGGTACGGTGGCGTCCAAATGGAACGAAGGACGACGGATATGGAGATACTTTCCTTCATGCTTGGAGCTCAGGGCATCGCGAGGTGTCATGGCGTCGCTAGCCAAGCCAGAAATGCGCCGTGGCGTCTCTCCGTCGCGTGCCGATTGTTGCTGCGATCTGACAAGCAACGAAGATCTTTCTAAAAATAGCTAATTTGATTGGCATCCAAAATGTAAAATATTATAAAAATTATAGAAATACGCAGTAAACTTGTGTAGAATTTAATCTTTTATATCATATGCAAAGTTATAAATTATTACAGTATATTGGTTATACAAATAAAACTTCAGAAATTATGATATATATTTACAAGTTGTTGTGTCGTTCTGGATCAAGCCCAACGACACCTTCCATGCATTAATGGAGAGTTTGTAGCTACATCCGCTCTCGAGAATTTTCTGTCATTTCGCTGAAGTTTCGTCGTTTGTATTGATTGTGATCGAGTTTTTGTATTTTTCCAAGAATATCATTAATTGACCGGTTATTTTCCTTGAAAATAGAATATGCAACTTGAATTGAAAAAAAGATTTTTTCGTAAAGTTATTCTCGTGACAATCAATTCCATTGCACTGGAAAGGATGCCACACTCGGCGTGGCAAGAGCTGCAGGTTGGTCAAAGTCAAGGTCGAGCAAGTTGGTCAAGTGCACAGGTTGGTGGAAGCGTCCAACAGCATGATGGAGAGGCTCAAAGGCTGGAATTGCATGCGGTGGACGAACTTCTACGCGTGGAAACACTACCGTCGTGAGCCAAAGTTGCTCGCTGTGGGAGGCACGCATGGCGAACCATCGATGTGGCATCGCCATGAACTCAAGCAGCAATGAAGCCCGATCTACAATTGCTAAAAAGAAAGGTCAAGCGCATTGCTTGGATGGAACGTACGACGAAAAGGATGGCCTTTGAGAAATTGGCAGTGGTCGCGTTGGCACTCCTTGAAGCGAATGTATTCCATCACGATCTCACATCCATGGAGTGCCAAGTACACGAGCATTTGAAGCACCTAGCCCAATATTTCTCGTCAAACCGAATTCGAATTGTCGAGCAAACCCCAGCCAGTGTAGCCGCGTTTGTTTCACCCAGGCGTTCCCAGAGCATATCGACCATCAAGCCACATTGGTCCCTACGGCCAACAGAGTTCAGCGACGTAGCAAATCGCATGTTACATGTGGTATGAAGCATCAGCAAGCGGTCGCAGCTCATGGGACGACCATCGTCGATCCGTGTCGCCACAAAAGCCCGAAAAAATTTGCACGATGCTCGGGTATTCATGGACATACGTTGCTCTGCACGATGTTAGCTGCATCAAACCGTAGTGCATACCGTCGTTGCAAAGCGCGGCGAAGTGTGTCGTAGGCCAACTCATTCCGGCGGACGCTCACGTACATGGGGCCATGGAAATATGGCGGCTTGGCTTCGCTTTCTAGTTGGCGACGCTCCTTGCAATACGTTTGAAAGATCTCACGAGGAGAAAACGCATGGAGAAAGCGCATCTAGCCCAATGGTATGAGAGCATCAAGAATAAACGAGCGTACGACGAAAGGATCTTCCAGGCCATCGATTGTCCATTGATTGACAATGGAGTCCCACCGCAAAAAACGAGTGGTGTCGGCAAACCAAGAGTAAAACAGAGCATTCACACACGCTTCCATGCCATCTAGCGTACACAGTCGCGTTAGTAATCTTGAGTTTTAGTTCAGGGCTTACCTGGGTTGTTTGCAAATGCATGTTGCATATCGTGGCGAAACTTCGACATTGGACTCGATGGGTTTCGCGGTGTAGCTGGCACGGCAGCACTCAGCTTAGAAAACACAACGGTTGATGAAGACGAAGCTGGCATTGTTGGGCATTCGTCGCACAATGTGACAAAGCCTGTAGTCAACTGGCGTAGCTCCAGACGTTCTTCGAGGAGGTTGAACACAATGGCATTCGAAATTGCATCAGTGCATTGAGCATATTGACTTGGTGTAATGCCCATCAAGTATGGAATTGGTGCTTGGGTGTATTGAATCAATTCGCTCGGCAGCACGGGAATCAAAAGATGCTACCAAGGTCAGGGGGTGAGTAAGCTAGCTGGGGGAATATTGCAAACCTTCCAAACAAAAGGCGCTAAGAGCCGTAAGAGCATCAAACAGGTGCCACGGAGGACATCGCGTTCGTCATGGACGATTAAAATGCGCTGTTCATGAAGAAGCGCACTCAGCATCAGTAAAAGAACCGTTGGACACTTGAGTTTGTTCGTATACGATCGATTGTGGAGCTACAAAATTCGTTGAATCAATGACGAATTGAGCTGGTGTGCGTACGATATGAGGCTCCATTGTTCGCATGCCAAAAGCTCCAGGAGGATACAAGGGGAAAATGTACGCAGGATGCACAAGTCCATCAAGCGAGTTGCGGAAGGAGAAATCCGCCATGGCTTCCCCACCGTCACGTCGAATCGAGTTGAGAAGCGACATGATAGACGTCCGATGGGATGGGTCATGAAGCATTCGCGCGTGAAAGAGGCGAAGGATCCACGAAAACCACACGTACAGAGGCCTGCATTTCGCCGAGTTAGAACGGTTGTGGGTCAGTTGAACCGTACTTGGCGCCGAGGATACACACAACTTGCGTGGCAACGAGGTCAGGAGCTAGGAAGAGTTGCTTCACATAGCCGTATTGTTGTCGTTCGCGGCCATCTGAGATTGTAAATGTAAACTCCATGCCACTAAATCCGCCGTCGAGTTTGTGATCGTGATCATCGTACCGTTTTTGGCATTTCCCAGCTGCTGGTGCACAAATCGCGGCCAAACCGACCGGAAATGTAAAGGCCCTGTTACCAAATGCACAGGCGGGGTCTGTGAGATACCGCCACGTGACTTGTGGCGCCTGTTCGTCGTTCCGGTACTCGACAATCACAACATCGTCAAAGACGCCCATGTCCTCCGCGACGGCAGATCGACGGACTCCACAAAAATCTTTGTAACGGTCAAATTATCCGAATTACCCTTTTATCCGGACTGGATCATATTTATATTTCAGCCAATAAAATTTCATTATTACTGTTAATTTAAGCCAATGAAAATTTCTTTAAAATAGATTCGACCAAGTTTCTGTTTGTGAAGAGGAGTTCCCACGCCATTTTAGCTGCATATTGCATGCTAAATATGCGTCAATACCATCAAAGAGCTAGAGCAATTGTAACCTACAAACGGAACGCATCAAATCAATACGGGAATGTGATTGCAAATCATAGTATTTATTCATAAATTATTTTTGCCAATAAAAATCCATGGAGACATAAATTCCAACCAATCAACTGTGTTCATTCCACACTCGACTGTACTGGTACAGAGATGTGTATATACACAAAAAATACCAGGTACACAATTGAGCGACTATAGAGAGGTATACGTCGCTATAAATGCCTTGAAGTAGGATGTTCTTAAGCCAATATGCCAAGTTCGTCCATCGAATCAAAGAGGCCGGTTGTCGGATCGTGCGATATGGATATATGATACAATTTATTAGCCAATCCAAATTGATTTTGAGATAATTTCAGCCAATTAAAATCCATTTGTGTATTAATTTTAGCCAATAAAACGATTTTGCAATAGACGACATGCACTGATTGTATGCGACCACGGCGTCCGGATAATAATCTTGGTGAAGAATACTACGGAGCACTGCCTCGAACGCCATGACCTGGCCCGAGAGCGCGACGTCGGCAGACGATATCCTCGCATATCTCGCCGAAATAAAAAAGAAAATGGAAGATCACATGGACGTCATTGCAGCTCGCCGCGAACTCGCAGCGATGGATGCGCATTTGTACAAGCATCCTGAAATGTGGTCAAGCGACGCTGTCAACCTGAAACTCGCGATGGAAGAACGTGTGCTTGCAATAACAGACGCTGACAAGAGAACCGTCCCAAGAAACCGCGATAGCAACTTATCGCATGTGTCGTTGCGTATGTCGTCGCTTGCGCGCTCGATCAGTGACAGCGCGTCGTCTCGACATCCCATCGATACGCCATCCAGCAGCGCGGGCGGCAATCTCTTGCGCTCTTTTGGATCGTTCATTGGCGTCACAATGGCCGAAACGTACTATTGCCAAATCTGCTTGGAGTACGTTGATATTGCAACGACATTCACGCTGGACGGATGTGGCCATCGCTTTTGCGTGGGTTGCATCAAGGGCTACCTGGCGTCGAAGATTCAAGATGGACTCGTCTACCCCAAGTGCTTCTACCTCGACCCCGAGCTTTGCAATGCAAAGATTGAAGTCGACGACATTCGTGCTTTGGCGTCAGACGCAACGTGGGAAAAGTATGAAAAGTTTAAATTCTTCAAGGAGAATGCAGCCGCTCGGGAATGTCCCTACTGCCATCATGTCCAAGTAGGCAGCGGCACGGAAGATCCCATGATCAATTGCACGGCCTGTAGCCAAGAATTTTGTTTCACCCACAGCAATGCCCATCCTGGGACGTCGTGTGCTGAGTACGAAGCAGCTCGACGCGCCGAAGAAAAGCTCAACCAGGCCATGATCAGCCAAATTTCCAAGCCTTGTCCAGGATGCCAGACGCCTGTCGAAAAGAGCGGTCGGTTCATGGCGTCGTCGTGTATCTGGACAACTTGTTGCTCTAGGGGGATGCAATCAAATGAAATGCATCACGTGCGGTGTCAACTTTTGCTGGCTCTGTGGCAAAGAGGTCGATTCTGGCGTCTTTCCCGAGCATTTTCAAGTATGTCGCTCGTCTCTCATGATGCCACGTCATTCCTATCCTAGTGGTGGAACCTCGCCGGCTGTGCGGGCTCGCAAATGTCCGAGTCGTCGACAGGCAAACCCAGTTTGTTCTTCAAACTCACCTGGTTCCTCTTTCGACTCTTCCTCTGCCTCGTGTTTGGCCCTCCTGCTTTGGCACTCACGCTGGCATTTAGCGCGGTGGCATGCTGCTGCATTCCCTGCTTGAACAACAGTCGCGAGACGGCGCGATCGGCATTCCTCGGTTGCTTTTGCGTCTCGGGATGGGTGTTCATGGCCCCTGTCGTGCTTGTCCTGCTGCTTCCATTTGCCCCGTTCTATTTACTCGCATGGTGCTGCTTTCCAACGCATGTGCCGTCCCCGTTTCGAAGCTTCAGTGGTGGCCATGATGACGACGATGACGACGAACATGGACGGCATCAAGAAGACACTGACATGAGTCCTTATAGATCAGCTTAAAGCGACGCTAGAATAACTTATACGCAACTTGTTTTAATTGCTATTGCTATTGCTAAATGTGACAGACAAATCGGCTTGGTAAATTTAGCTCGAGAGGGGTTTCAATTACAGTTTGCTATATCCAATTGCTAAACCGTTTGTAACTGCACGCACATTATCGATCTTTTCGAGTCAACTGTCAAGGCATGAGTCGAGCAAACCCCTCAATGAACTTCAATGAGCACATGAATGAATATGACGATGAGGAGGAAGTGTTCATGTCGTGCCTTTGAGTGCTGGATCATTACCAGGGAAGTGCGGGGGTCAAGCGAAAGGAGTGCTCCAAACAAACGACGCAATCCTGCTGCTCGACAGGCTCGGCTTCTTGAGCAATACTTTGGAACAAACCCCGTGTATACAGACTAGGATTTTCTACTGTGTTTCAGAATGAGTTAGGCTGTTTTTCGTCGAGTACTCGACACTGTCACGTCTAACAACGACTACTACGAATATCCTCCTCACTTGTGCCACTTGGGCCCATGCCGTTTGAACCCCGTACTGTTCTTAAGCACGCCACGTACTTTGATACATCGTGAGAGATTGTGTGAAAGCGCGAAGACAGACTTATAGCGGTACGGTCTTCCGACGCCGTTTGATTGTTAGACTGGCGCATGTCGAATGATTCTTTCTCTTTTGTAAAATGAATCATTTGATTGATATATGCCTGTCGTACTGTCAGTACTGACCTGAATCCATGCCAGCCACAAAGTAATGTCTTCAACATTGGAGTAGTTGGGACCGCGACGACCGCTCGACATGGGATTTTCAACTTTCTATCCCTCGAAGAGATGACATTAAACTTCGAAAACCGAAGTTTGATTGCTATTTCTCTTGCCAAATTTAGCAACGGATTTGGCAAACCGACCAGATTTACCAAATAGATAGCAAATGGAAGACTTGATTTTTCCAAGTTTTTTCACTTCGATTGCCAAATTTGGCTTTAGCAATCCGATTTAGCAAACTGGTACGGATGCTCTAAACCAATGCATCAATCGCTCTTTTGGCAAGTATCGCTGTTGTATGACTTGAGGAACGCGGCGATTTCACGATCAATCGCGTCTTTGGCATAGAGTTCATCGCGAGCCCATGCTGGGAATTGAGCTTTGCCATGGGCAGCCCCCAGGAGCGCGCCAAGAGCTGATCCACGGGCGACGTTTTCGCCACCGGCATTTGCATTCGCCAAGACAGCGGCTTCGGGGTCTTCGGCGTACTTGTAGGCGAAATGGAGGAGCGCTGGAAACGAAGAATCCATGTAGCAAGCTACCATGGGATCGCGTCGCGAGATCGATGCTTCGATATCCCTGCCGGCAATCTTTTTGATTGCCGCACGGAGATCCGTGCCGTGGACGACATCGACCAAGAGATCGCTATATGCTTCAGCGTATCTGTACATTTGGGGCGCTTTGCGGGTCGTGGCAATGACATCGCGGACGTGTTGGTTTCTCTCGGCAGCTGGCGCGGTTGCGTACCTGAGGATGACAGGAACTGTGAGCGTCAAGACGTCAATCGCGTCCACGTTATGCCCATCGTTGTCAGGGCATTCCGCGGGAGGTTTTCCAGCCACGTAATTGGCAAAGAACATGCGATGACACGTCGAAGCATACGTGTCATTGTGGTTCCCAGGAGTCGTCATGAAGTTAATGTAGGCTTGCTGGAAATCAGCAGGATCAAACGTAGACGACGCAGTCATCGTACGCACAAGAAGTCGAGTCAACTGACCCTCTAGCGTGTTTTCCCCTGGGATAAGAACAAAGATTATGAGCCAAGTTGGAGAGAACGAAGCGTCTTACCGGCATGGAGACCGAGATGGTAATGGTAATTGCCTTGGCGGACCCAATACTTTTTCTTGCCGTGCAGAATGACCGTGCCAACAATGTCGCCTTTGTCACTGCCGCGTCCACCGCCGCCAGTGTTGGACAAGTTCATAATGCTTCCCATAAACGTGTCCTTCGGTTTGACATAGCCTGTGATGCGACCGTAGTCTGCTTGCAGTTGCTGCAAATTGTACTATCCAAGAGCATAAACAGACACATAGGAGACGTACCATCCAATGCACCGGCATGGCGACGGCATCGCCGACGAACAGTCCAAAGAGAGCTCCTTCGATTCGCTGGGCAAGTTGCATTGCGTGGGGGGAATGATTAATGAGCGTGAAGACGCAGTTCCTCGAGGACTTCGTTTGCCTTCACGTAGACATTTGACATTTGTGAAAATACAAGCTTCAACCGGTTATTTATCCGGAATATTTAGCTAACGTAAACTTTACCGTAAAGTTGACTTGACAATTTTATCGAATCGGGTTTGAGATGCATTTGACAATGGAGCGCAACTTGATTCAGGTCACGCATGCGCCGCTGGATGTGAACGAAGCAGTCGATTATGTAACTGATGCAAGTGCTGGAGGTATCTCTACCTTTGTTGGAACGACGCGAGATACGTTTCAAGGTATGATTGGGAGGTGTCACGTTCGTTTGGATGACTGTTGAACCATCGTAGGCAAGAAAGTCCTTCATCTTGAGTACGAAGCGTACATCCCGATGGCCAACAAGGAACTCAAAGCGATTTGCACTGCAATTCGTCAGCAGTGGCCTAGTGTTGTTGGTATTGCAATGCTACATCGGCTGGGTGTTGTTCCCGTGAAAGAAGCAAGTGTCATCATTGCGATTTCATCGCCACACCGACGAGAGTCGTTGGAAGCTGTGGCGTATGCGATCGACACACTCAAAGCCCGTGTGCCAATTTGGAAGCTCGAAAAGTACGAAGGCGATGATCGCGTATGGAAAGAAAACGCCGAATGGCGAACGATGGTTCCATTAGATGTTCCTCAAGGAAACGTTTGATGCATGATGTCAACGACAAGATCGCTTTCTTGGATTAATTGTTCGCGAGATATGGTCTGCCCCAGAATTTCGACGAGTCTGTTGACGAGACGCTCCTCGTTGGGAAAGATCTGACGCTCTTTGTGATGACGCTGGACGATGGTCGAGAGCTGTCTCACCCGCATGATTTTTCGGTACGCGTGCCATGCATATTGAACATGCTCCAAGCCGAGTCGACCTTGTTGCAAGCCGCGTTGCTTTCGATAATTGTACGCACAAGCTCTGTCCATGCGTCGTGCCAATGGACACCTGTCATTGCTCTTCTCATCGGCAGTCGAATCGACGCAAAGGAACCATTTGAGAGCGCTGTTGGAATGGGGGAAATCTGCCACGAGAACGACAGGTTTTCCAGTCTCTTTGCGCGCAGCTTGCACCATTTCGTCAGCATGTGGAAGATCCAGAGGGTAAACTTGCAGTACGGCAGTTCCAGTCGGTTTGAGAATGCGCGCGAGCTCTCTGAAGAACTGGTGTAGTTGTTCTAACGAGAGCCATTGCAGCATGGAAATGCTGATACAGTGATCAAAGCTGTCGTTTCGAAAGGGCAGAGCAAATGCCGCCGCGCAGATATACCCATGGTCAACGTCTTTGGCTGTAAGCTTCAACATGGAGGCGCTAATGTCGACTCCGATCGAAAGTGGTGGGAGATGTTGTGTCGAGAGTCCCGAGCCACAACCAAGGTCAAGAAGGAGTGGGTTGTTGCTATGTGGGAGAAGAGACAGTGCCATGCGCGTTAGATCTCGCTGGATGTCGGCGTTCGCTTCCGAGTGGTAAGCATTGGCTTGGTCGACCGAGTAGAACCGGTCTGGCCGTCGTGACCTTTGCTCTGGTGGCGGTCGATTGAATGGCATCTCGATCAAACAATAAAAATAAATAATTGAAAATGAATAAATAGAAAATGAAAATATAAATAATTTACCCCGGAGTAATCCACGGTATAAAAAATATTCACATTGGCATGGCAAGTTGGAGGCTCTTGTTGCTCTTTGGAGAGCGCGATGTGTTTTTTTCGCTGTATGCTGTGTTCACATTGCATGCGAAGCGTAGAGGCGGCATATGCCAAGCTAGCGCAAGAACGCACTCCATCATACGGTTTTCAAAGAGCTGCTCCTATACAAGTTGACAGGAACCATGTGGTTGTATACTAAAACCAAGTCAAAGTTCGATTGCTGGTAATAGTCCTCTGCGTAATCTTTCACTTACCCATAATCGAAGTCGCGGTTTGCGAGTCCTTTAAACTTTGCAGACTAAACGTAGCATGTTGTTCCTTTAATTGCTGTTGCATGTTACACTACGAGGCAGCTATTCGCAAAGGCGCTCGCTCGTCCTTGAGGAGGTGACATTACGTGGCAACCTGCGCCTTTGCACCATCGATCACGTCAAAATTCCAAAATTTCCAAAATAAAAAGCTCAAAATGGCCTTTTTTGACCGATTTCGAGCAGAGATGCCTTTTGAAACCGCCAACATTGACCGACCAGAACCAGTTTCACGAGTAGTGCTCGCTTGGAATGACTAATCTCATCGGGAGTTTATAGGCACATCCTCCTTGAAGACTACTACGACCCATGTTGAGAGCGTAATGCAATTGATTGCACGGATTCCGTCGGTCGTGCGGTGATTCATATAGGAAAACCTGTATGAATGAAAGGTGTAGCGCTCAAGCGAGCGTCGTACTGTGTACTTTCCTGTCCGAGGTTTGGACAAATGGCATATGGAGACTGTGGAGATGGTGTAGTTGTGTGACATTCGACGTTCTGAGATGTGGAATCGCGCGGGCTACGACTTGACGGCCGCGAACATCTTCATCTTGCAACCAAATTCGTGTCGTTGGACGAATTGAGCTCCAAAGAATACTCAGCTTGTAGCTTCGACTCATCGTGAGCGCACCAACGAGGGACACGACGTGGTGTCACTCGAAAGCAAGTGTTGGAAGGGCGATGGAGATGTGCATAGGCATCAAAACAACATGATCGGCAGACATGCTTCGAACCAGACGGCCGAAATAACCCATAAAACCATCCATAGCGCAATCGTAACACACTGAATGGACCTCTGAGGTTTAATATACACCGGACGAGTAATTGTTTGAATTTTTTTATGCATTCATTGATAATGAAAATTGTATAGATTTTTATACCCCAGCGCAGAAAATAGGCCATTTTTATTGTGAGTTGGAATCGAATTTGAATGGGATCAGCCATGTCGCTTCCAGCACGTTTTTGATTTTCCATTTCGTTTTTTTTTAAGCAGTCATGGCGATGTCCATGTCGATAGGAACAGTCTTTGTGGACGGCTCGGCCTCCGCAGATGAAGCGCCTCGTATCCTTCGTCAAGATCAACTCATGCTCCCTCACATGTATGCCCCTCTCAAAGGCGCAACTGCGTGCCAAGAATGCACGAAAACATTCTCGACGTTCCGAAGAAAATACAACTGCCAAATGGTACGTGATGCCTGCGTCGCGCGCGAACTCATCGCGTGGATCTCATTAGTGTGGGGAAGTTGTCTGTCGGAGCTGCACTGTCCTCTACGTCGCTGAAGTGTCGAAAGATGTCATTGACGCCAAAGTCTGCCTCTCCTGCGTCGCCGTAGTTGAAGCGGAGTACCATGAATCAGTCGCCAGCGAGAGAAATTCGAGGCATACAGCTCACTCAGGCAGCTACCGATCGTCTGATAGTGCCGACAAATATTCCTCCAAGTCGCTCCAAGCGTCCTCCTCGATTGACACATCTTCAACTGCCTTAGTTTTTGCCCATTCATCCAGCAGCGTGTCGAACCTTGTGTCGAAGTCTACTCCCTACGATTACGAACTCGACTTTTCATGGGCGCATCCCTGGCCAAAAGCCCCTGTTGTTGACAACGACGCACAGCGCGTACAAGTTCTCCACAGCTATCAAATTGCAGACAAAGAACCAGCTTTCGACGGTGTATGCGAACTCGCGTCCAAGGTGTTGCATTGCCCTATTGCAGCTGTCTGCTTTGTGGATGATCGATACCAGCTTTTCAAAGCCAGCCTTGGTCTAGCCCAGGAATCCATTCCCCGCAGTGTCTCCTTCTGTGCCCATGCCATAGTGTCCAAAGAACCAGTGGTTGTTCTTGACACGACCACTGATGCTCGCTTTCAACACAACCCTATGGTCACTGGTGCAGGAATCAAGTTTTATGCTAGCGCCCCTGTCTGTGCTCCCAGTGGCCACGTTCTTGGAACTGTATGTGTGATGGATCAGCAACCGCATATTAGTGTCGACATCAACTTGCTCGAAGTGCTCGCCAACGTTGTGGTCAAGAAGCTTGAAGACTCGGAGCGATTGCGCGTGCCACGCCGCTCCTCCACTGACAGTCGCAGCCATGGCCGCAGCTCCAGCAGCAGTCAGGCTCAAGATGCATCATCGAGTGACGACGAATTCAACAATCGTCTCTCTACATCGTCCAATGCACCCCCAGGCTTGGATTTGTTTATCACGGCCAGCGACTTGCTTCCTCGAACCCAATGGGTGTCAGACTCCAAGCGAACTACGTGCAAAGTCTGCGTGCAAAAGTTTTCCATGTTCCTTCGAAAGCACCACTGCCGTCTTTGCGGCGAGGTCGTTTGCAAGAATTGTGCCATGTCGGCAGTGTTGGACCATACACCCGGCAGCAAGAAAGTTGTGCGCATTGCGGCTTGCCTTACATGTCTGACAAACCGAGCGAACAAGCGAAAAGATGACTCGAGTGATGAGAAGTCCGTATCGTTAGCCCCAACTCCCGCGTCGTCGACCTCTTCCCTCAACCAAGTGGTGCTGAAAACAACGTACGTGCCTACACCTCCTCAAGACGTGTATGATGAAATTCAAACGATTCCCGTGCTCCACCGCAATCAATCGTACGACGTCGACACAAACATGGCGATCTACAACGAAAAACTCGTGCTCGACTACCCAACACCGCCACCCGTGCGCGACTTTACGCAGCAAGAAATCCAAAGCATGCTCGTCCGCTTGCTCTCCCAAAGCAATGACATCCAGCAACAACTCTCTCAATCTGTCTCCTCGTCTGACCGTGCCCTCTCCCGATAATTTATGTCTGTGCCGTCCATCTTGTTCGTCTATTTCATCTTCCTTCCATCGCCCTCTGAAGTCCCCCCGTTCGAAGTCCCTGGTCATCGAACCACACTCTCCCAGCCATTGGAATGAACTGCGTCTGTCCATCTGTGAATTGTCGAGTCAAGACGTGTCCCAAGTGAGTGCCCTTGACTCGACTGCGTTGCAACAGGTGGAGCGGCACCAATCTGTCGGCGCCACTCAACGTGGGACACCTCCGCTGGCTTGAAAGCTGAGTACCTCTCAGAATTAATAAAACTCGATACGTTTTTTATTCAATCCATTTCAGTATGCCGTCAAGAGGGTGGGAGATGATGATGTGGGCCACGTGACGGCTGGCTCGGCGGTTTTCATCAGTCCATCAACCATGTCAAGTCAACACCAGCAGGGCAGCAGCATGTCGAGCAAGTGACTCACTTCTACGTCCGACCCACGTGACAACTTTCATGTAATACCGTTAATCACCTCGCTAGTCTGGCTCATAACCAAAAGCCATCATGAGCCCAGTCGGCCAATGGGAAATGCCATCGTCGAGCTAAATCATCATGGATTCGGTGTTTTGACACATGAGTTGCACCGCTGTCCAACGCAGTCGTGATTATTGTAGAGTCCGTAATGAAAGACATGAAGAGCTATCCATGGACGCCATCACGCCGCTGGGACACTGTGGATTTCACCTCGCCGTGGACCTGGCTCAATCAACTGCTGCATGCGATCAGGTCTTGAGTCAATTCCTATCGCGATACGAAAGAAATTCTCGTTTGTGCCCATCGAGCTGTCACGCTTTGCTACCGGTCGCATGACAAAGTTGGATGGTGTCGTTGCGCTTGTCGTTCTGTCGGGGGAAACATTGCATGCTCCAGATTACTCCTGTCATTTTAAATATAAGCTGAACTTTACAGAGGTGAAAAGAATATGTCATTACTAATTTAAAGCAAAATTAGCCTCTGAACGATCAAATAAGCTTAAGTTCTTATAAACTTAAACTTATCCTACCTAGTAAGCGAGTATAAGAGATAAGCGTGGGGATTCGAGGGATAAAATGTACAAGAGCAGAGTGGGTTGGGCTTAGAGTCCGCCAGCATTCAAGAGGATGACCGACTCGCAGCAAAAGTATCGTGTGCACCAGCACATTGTTCGCACGAGGAGCGTCCGAAGGATCACAACGAGGTAGAGCTCGATGGCGGCACTTCCGACGCAGCCGAATGGATGGGCTCGACAGCTCACGTCGCCGCCCCAGATGTAATCCTGCTGGTCGTTCGCTTGAGGAGCGAGGAACCAAATGGCAAACGCAGCTTGGACAAAGCAAAAGACATCCTTCATCAAGCTCAACCAGAGGTAGACCAGCACGGACAACCCGAGGCGAACCGTCGTGAGGTACATCACGATTTGGAAGCAATGTGCAGGCGTCCAGTCGTCGCGTTTGAGCCGCGTGACGAATTGCGGCCCGCGCTGCTGGGTCGATCGAGAGGAATCGTAGCCGTCGTACTGGATGATGATCTGCGCGTCGGGTGACGCCATCGTGTTATGCAGCCAGCAGTCCCAGGCTAGAAACGTCCGAAGTGCGCGGTGGAGGATCGACCACGGATACTGGAAGCGCGGAAGGTCGCCGCCAAGGCCACACCGGCAGAAAAGCTGGCAAATGAACCACGCTATCGATGTCGGGACGAGCAGGACGCCAAGAAGCACGAGGCCGGCAAGAACCACGATCGCGAGTGCCGAGACGATGCAGTAGATGAGGCAAAAGCTCAGCCGGGCATACGTAATGATCTGAAACGGCCAGAGCAGTGCATTCCACGGAGAAAGCTCCTTCCATCGCGCGGCGGCGTCGTCTTCTTGGTTGCTCAAGACAGGCAGCGCCTGGGTCGACGCTCGGCGCGTCGTCCACGACGCCATCGTCACTGACTATGTTGAAAATAGTGTGATTTCAATTAAGTAAATGTTGAAGTGGACTTTTTTCGATAAAGTAAATGGAATGAAACTGCCAGCAGTTACACAAAAGGTCCTCATGCCACCGCCACCGCCGCCGCATCTTCCAGCTTTAGCCCGTGCTCAATGCAATGTACTGGTCGCCTTTGTGAACCATCTCGTGGCGTACAAAGCGCACAAGACCAAGCTATTCCAGTACGAAGGCAAGCCGTCGGAGCGGAAGAAACTGCTCGAGATGTTTTACAACGGCGCGTCGCCGACGACAGCGGCGCTCAAGCACGTCTCGTCGCGCTCCATGTCGTACGTAATCCGCCACGTCCTCTCGACGCAGTATGCACCGCTCTTGCCGTATGCTGCGTTTCAAACGCTAGGGACGGCAGTGCAATCCCCTGCGGTTGTAAACATCCTCCAAGGTGAAATCAATCGCCTCCCGTCAGCGCACGCCGAGCTGCTCCATGTGCTCTGCCATCTCATCCACACGGTCAGTGCGCCAGCCGCTCATTCCAGCAACTTTGTGGGGCTTTCCGTAGGTGACAAAGCAGCTCATGGTCGCTGAAGATGCGTTGATCACCCATCTTGGTGTGTATTTCTGCCGACCTTCCGAGTCTCCAAGGGAACTCAAAGGTGAAGCCTTCTGCATGGCTCGTTGCTGTAATGGCATGCCATAGACTCGCTCAATCCACGCAAGGCGATCTGTCGAACGCTGCTGCGCAATCTACCATCGCTTCAATTCACACATCCAATTGAAGCTCCACCACGGCGCCGCAGCACGTACCGCCCTTGGACTCTGGAGATGGCGCAGCACATGCGGCGACTCCTCGAGGCAATTGTGGCTTCACCAGAGAGGAAACGCGACCTTTTCCTGCGACTTACCGATAGCAGTCTTGTCTCCGAAGTGGTGGATCCGTCGTACGCTGGGCCAGTAGACGCAATGTCCGTGCATACCCTCGCTGGCGCACTCAAGCTCGTATGCGCTCTCTACCTCCCAGCGCCGTCATGCGATTGTCTAGATGCTCCAACGCACCGACGCTTTAGTTGGTCGCGATGTGTTTTCCTTCGCTCGTAGCAGCGACAACCCAGTAGCAGATCTATCTCGAGCTGTGCGGACGCTCGATCCAACGCGGAAGCGTCTTATCCTGCTGCTTTGTCGCTGCATCCAACAGGTAAGCCAAGCTCAAGCGCGGTTGTACCATGATGCAGTAGGCGTTGATCGATGGAGCGTCGCTGGAACTCCTCGGCGCTGCTCTCTCAAGCCATATCTTTGAAGAGCTCAAGCCACCTCGAGGTACGCCTGCGCTGAGCTTCCACTATCATCGCCGCTACAGATCCCAGTGCTAACCACATGCTCGACCGAACTGCAATTGAAGTGTTGAACAATCTCGACACGCTCCTCCGTCTATGCTGCCCGAGACTCCGCTCCGTCGCCTTGGTTGTCCTCACGGCGCAGCGATGGCTTGCTGCTTGCCGCGAAAGAAATGCCGACTCGAGCCAAGCGGACATCCTTGACAAGTCTTTCCTTCAGCGTACCGTCGAAACTACGCCTTCTCGAGCGGTTGTCGCTGTCGATGGTGCTCCTGTTGAGCTGCGGAGGAAATCCTCCTCGGAGACGTTTGAAGAGAGCACCAAGGACGCTTTCCTCGCCATGGAGAACGCGTCGTTGGCCATCAAGATTGATGAGAGTGTTGCTGGTTGCACTGCAAGCTTGGACGAGATATCATGGCGCAGCGACACTGAGAGTTCATTCACCAGCTACGACTCGAATCAATCGACCCAATCGTCCATCATGACGCCGTGCGTGTCGTCGATTCCGTCCATGGACAAGATTGTACCGCCTCCATGCTCGTCTTCGTTGCGCGTTGACATTGACGCGGACGACTCCAACTTTGCCAAACCATCTTCGATCGCCGAGCACATGGTGAGCTTGCCCCTGCTGTAGCGCACGCTAAGACCGTCCTAGGTGGCATGTGAGTATGCCAGCAAGCTCATGGAAGTCCATGACTTGGACTGGAGCTACGTAGCTGACATGACGGGGTACGCCACGGCGTCGGCGTGCCGCGCCGTCTTTGAGAGTCTCAACCTGCCGCTGATTGCGTCCAACGCAGTGTGGAAGCTCCTCCACGATGTGTATTGTGCGTACATGCCGCCGTCAGCGCGTCGGCTGTCGTGGTCGGACGCTCTTCGCTTTTGCAAAGACTGCCACGTCGACTCCACTGCGCTCGAATCGAAAGCCATGTTGACCATGAACGATCTTCTCTTCCATGAGGTAAGAGCCGCTGTCAACGCAAAGACTTGGCCGCTCAAGATGCGCCTCGTCTAGTTTTACGCGATTGTTCACAATGTCGCCCATGCTGTCAACGCTGGCACGCCGCAACCCATGCGCGACTTCATCATCTACAACGTTGTCGGGTTTGCGAAGCGCAGGTGGTTCCACGACGCTGTCTCTCATCTTGACTCCGTTGTAGCGTCATGGAGGATAGCGACATAGGCATCTCGAGCCTTGAGTGGTCGCCGCAATGCAGTCGACTTGTCCACGCTCGACTGCCAGCTTTCAAAGCTCTCTGTCTTCATTTCGGTCGGTACATGCTGGTTGACCTACCGCCCTCACGTCGTTCATTGCGCAGCTACATGGAGGGAGCCAAGGACGCCGCAACTTGGCCCCGACGATGTTGGACTCCCATTCCGCTCGCAGTGTCCTCACTCCCGCCATGACGTAGATCGTTTCCATGCTCAAGGCTCTGTCAATCGTTCCCGACATGATTCAACCAGACCAAGTCGTTGCTTTTGTCAAAAGTCATCACGGTCCACAGGTTCGTTCGCCTTGTCCATTCCATGCCGAGTTGAGATCGCTTCTGTAGATGCTGTCTGGCGACTTGTTCATATGCAAAGTCATCGAGCTCGTTCTGTCGATCGGGATGCGGGTTTTAGCGCATCCAGCGCTACAAGCTTTGTATCCTTCACACTCGGACAGGCTCCTCGCTGTGCTTGATGTGTGGGGCTTTGGCGACCATGCTGCCGTCTCGAAGTTGTCGCCATGTGATCCTGCGGTCAGAGTTGAATAGTGGACCCAAGTGTAACATTCAATCAAGTTCGTCATGACATCGACGGTCGTGACACTGAATGTGGGCGGGCAAATCTTCCAGACGACGCGGGGGACGCTGCTCCGCCACGACAATTCGTACTTCACAGCCATGTTGTCGTCCAGCGCATGGCAGCCGGATGCTCAAGGCGCGTACTTTATCGACCTCGATCCGACGCACTTCGGCCGGATCCTCAACTACATGCGCTTTGGCGACTTGGTCCTCGACGGACTTCCCGACTGGGATACGAACCAAGTGATGCGCATGCTGCAATACTTGAGTCTCGACACGCCGCCACATTTGGGATTGCTCTGGGATGCTGCAGCTTGCGGACGAAACACATTGACGAACCAATGCCGGACGATCACAGCCGCGGCGTCGTTCAAGTCGTACGCGGCTTTGGGATGGCATTCCGCGGACTCGTACAGCGTCCACATTGGTGCAATTGTCATCGACTTGGAACGACCCGCCATGCGCATCGGGTTTGCAAACCGCGACAGCTTTGATCCGACGGAACCGCTCGAGTCGGGCATCGACGTCCGCCTCATTGGACCTGCCCAGCTCATGCATCTCGGCGAACCGACACGACCTCCACATGTTCTCTTTGCCAACGTCGGCGATATCATTACAGTCTCATGGAGCAGAAAGGATGGACGCGTCGTTGGCTGCAAGCATGGAGATGTCCGAACGAAAGCCATTGCAACGACACCGCTCGTCATGACAGACGACGACCCGTTTCCATGCGTATCGCTGCGCGCCGTCCAAACGGTCAACTTTGCGTCGTCCAAGCGCGAGTGGGTGCAATCACAAGTCTCATTGACAGAAACTCCTCCTTAATATCAATTCTCGTGGCCGACATCGTCATGCAGACCTTCCTCCTGACAGTAGCTTCCATGTTACCTCTCTTGGTCGCATTTCATCCATGGACTGAGCTAGCTATCCTTTGAAATAGACAGAGGTCAAGTGGAGCGCCGAGAAGACAGCGCTGGAGGAAGCGCAATGGATTTGAATCTTACGCCTGGCCGAATCGTTTCATGGCTGCTTCTGCCATGAGTTGCCGCTTGTGATTGTTGACACACTCGGTGGAGCAGTAGAGGTACGTGAGCCGCGAAAATGGTTTCGCGCCTGATGACTGGCCACAGAATGCACATGCTGTCTCCTTGGCACGACGTGCTTCGGCATCAGCCTGCTTGGCTTCTTGCACGAGTCTTTCCCTTGCTTCAGCCTGCTTGGCTTCCTTCTTTCGTTCCGCGGCACGTTTCTTCTTGTCTTTCGCCTTTTGCTTCTGGGCTTCCTCCAGCTCGTCAGTGAGCGCTTCGGGAATCTTTGCCGCAATGTAATCCCATTTGTCATGGGCGCCACCGCGGAAGCGTCGATACACGTTGCGCACTTCTTTCACAGTCGCCAGCAAGTAGGGAACTCGTCCTCGGTCGTCCATCACGCAGGGATTTGCTTCATGATCCAATAGCCACTGAACACCAGCTGCAAAATTTAATTGCGACGCGACATGCAGCGCTGTACGAAGACTTCCGTCGGTGTGAATCGTGTTCACATCTAAGGATTCAGACAGTAAAGCTTCAAGGGCTGCCACGTCTTGTTCCTCGACTGCTTGAATCACTGGCGGTGGGGGAAGCGCTGGCTTCAACTCTTCGACGACAGGCGCTTCTATGGTCCCCTCGACGGCAGTTGGAGAAGCCTCGGACACAGCTGGAGCAGGGACCGCAACTTTTTTCGATGGCGGCGAGGGCAATGGCTGTGGCTTTGCAAAGTCCGCCGCTCGGTATGGAGAATAGTGCACGCTGCCGAGAACTCCACGGACACGACAAACCTAAATGACTCATCAAAAGGCAGGAAGACGTGTGGGGGGTGTATACCTCATCGTACGTGGGGCGAAGGGTCCCAAACGGGACGTGACGGACGCGGGGATCGTTCGACGCCAAGCCTGTCGACTTCTCGAAGAATATGCCACGAGACGTTTTCGCGCAGCTGATGAAGATTCGCTCGCAGTCGCGCAATTCGGATGCCCACGTTTGAAGCACGTCGACAATGTCTTGCTGAAGTGCCATCTCGTTGTATCGTCGAAGTTGTGCGCCAGCAGATCTGGCCTTTCCGGATGCGTTGTCATGCGCTGATTGTGATCCACCTTGCTTTCGTCGAGTGGTGTATCGCTGAAAGGTTTTGTGGACAAGCACTTTGTCTTTTCGAAACACTGCACCAGCAAATCGACCAGCACGGAAAAGTAGGACTGCCCATTGAAAGCTGGACGACTGTACAAGGGTCTCAAGCATTTCTGTCGATGCATTCCATGATCCACGCACTTTGTCGCTCCAGTCTGCAAAGACCGCATTGTACACTTTGAAGACCTTTTTGTCATCTGTGTATGCTTGGAGAGGTTCTTTGGGAGATAACTTATCGTCTTCATCGCTGTCTCCATCCTCGTCACTGCTTGTTGATAGGTCCACGGGATGTGGTGCCTCATCTGCGTCCTTTTCTTCTGTCACTTTGGACGCCGTCGCGATGAATGCATTATATTCGCTTTCACTCACGCAGTCCAAGCCCTTGGCTTTGCGTTTGATGTTGTACACGTGAAAGTCGGTCTTGAAGTGGACTTTCTGGGAGTCGACGCCACCGAATTCGAGATGACAGGTGCCGCACGTCAAACCCCTCGTTTCGGCGTTTACCATCGGCGCTGCGACTGGAACTTCCTCGTTAGCCGTCGGTACAGGAATACTTTCTTCTTGCTTTTCATATACTGAGCGCCATTTTGACAGAGTTGCGGGCGTGACTTGCCACAGAGGTATCCTTCCGTATGGCTTTTCCATTGTGGTCACCGGCGAGTTTGGAAATGGACATCGGTCAAACTTTCCTTTCGTTGATTGGTTGTTGAAAAGACCATCACTCTAGCATAAGAACTCACTCCTAGAAAGTTCGACTGGTCTTGATGGGACCGTCGTTCTTAATCGACCATCACTCGATTTTCGCGCGCTTTTTTGACGATCATTTTCGAATTTCAGACGACGAAGAGAGGACAGAGGATGCCTTGTCGCTCGACATGACACCTCTTGAAGCGCCAAGAAGAGGCGATGGCACAGGATATATTACGATTAGTGATATTAATCTCGTCTCTAAAGGTATGTGGACGTTCAGGCACACAAATTGCGGTTTTATCTCGGATAAGGTAGTGGAACTTCATTGCGAAGCACGGGAACCCAGCGACCCTTGAAAAGTCAATGACTTGAAATGTATTGAGAGAGATGTTATTGATTTTGCATCATTGTGCGTGAGTGAGGGCACAATGGTCTATATTTAGCTTGTGTGTTCTTGTCGTCAAACGAGATGTACTCGCTCGACGTCAAGCGCATCCATGAAAGGAAGCAGCGCGAACAAGCGTGGAAGCAACGTGCAGAAGAATCACCAAATACCAAAGCTGCGCGTGTACAACGGATATATGGCAAATCCCCGTGCGTGTCCTTCTTCCTCGATTACCTGAAACGATGTGTAGAGATGACATGTATCGCGAGTACAATCAACGTGTGGAGCAGTGGCTTGCCACGACGGCGGAAACCTCTCCCGAATGGAAAGACACGTATGGACATCTGACAAACGCCGTCGAGAATCCCATGTTTGAACATGAGTGCGGTCAATAAATGACGCTGTGAGTGTAGGATATGGCCCAGAGACCCGAGTAAAGAAATCGGTTCTCAGTTTATCGATGCAGGGTATGTGAATGTTGCGGTGGTTTTCATGAACCTATGTCAGAAAATATGTTCCAAGAGGCAAGTACCGCGGTGGCGGTGACTGTCTGCAATCGCCTCCCCCACCTGAGCCTCGAAAACCAGTGGTACGCTCCCCAAATGAGTTGATCTAACTTGATCAGTTCACCCATGGCAAGTATGAAGATCCGATTGACTCGCCATTTCGCCAGCGTGCTAAAGGCAAGGAAATACAAGGTCCCCTTCGGTACAACACAGTCGTTCGAGAATATCCAGACAAGCAGCGCGATTACGATTCAACATGGACAGAGCCTAAACCGTTGCCACAATGGCGATTTCCAGATCCTGCTTTATGGACAGACAGCGAGTTTGGCCTTACATTCAATTCTCGTGATACAAAGACATCGCTTTTTGAAGGAATAGCACGTCAAAAGCATGTTCCATCGATTGCAGCAACAGACCCAGGAGTGCCTCGACCAAGAGTTCAACCTCAATCACGTCCGGTACGTATTATACCAGCGATTCCAGGAGTGAATATCCTTGTAGAAAGTGCAGCGACGTATTCAATCGGCACCTCATGCGAAATTGTACATGAACTCTCTGTTGTCTGTCAACACGGAGACGAGCCATAAAGTGTTGAGTGAGCTGGCTGCGCACAAGTCCAAGCAGCATGACAAGTAGATTACGAAGGAGAACAAAATGTGAGCAACTCAATCTCAAAGTATAAAGTCGCGTGCGGTGGAATAATCGGAGGATAGCCATGTTCTCCATACGCAAAGGCTGAAGGGAGTTGAAGTCGCGCGATTTGTCCTTTGCTCATCTGTGCAACGAGTCATACTTGACACATATCCATGTCGGACAAACCTTCTTGATCCCTTCATCCCATCCTCGAATGACCTGGCCGGCACCAACCTACACAAAAAGCATCATCAACAGAGCTGTTCACCCAGTTCTTGACACTTGCTTTGAATTCAAACGTGCGACCGCGCGCGCGGCTCGAGTCAAAGAGCGTTCCGTCTTGAAGCTACGAAGATGTCGGAGCTTCGATCCCTGAGATGGAGCGAATACCTTGCCAAGGTAATGCACACGAACAGTGTCGCCGTCCTTTGGAAAGTTTGTGCCATCTCTACTGCCATGAGACTGACGTCAATGAGAGAGTCTACCCAGGCTTGACTGTTTCAAGCTGCCAGTGGTCGTTCCTTGTCGGTGACGGCGGCATGCGAGTCGGTTTCAAAATGAAGAGGTGGCGAGATATATATATTATGTATATTCGGCACAAGCTAGAGAAGAAAAGCCATCGCTTACACGCTCACTGGAGGTGGCGCAGTTGTTGTCTTGATTTCTTCAAGCTTGGCCGCCTTGGGTGAAACAGCGCCTTGAGGGGCAACAGGAGGAAGCTTCTCTGGGAGCTCCGTGGATCCACCGTCCTTAATTATGACCGCGCGATGCTTGATCAAGATCATAGCAAAGGCAAACTACAGACGACACATGAGTCCAAGGATCACGAGGAATGACGTACGTAGAGGGCGAACATGAAGAAAGAAAAGACCGCCGAGGCTTCGTCCGAATGGACAGGGCCCTTCCAGCCAGTTTCGACGTATGTGCCATTGTTGTTCAGCTTGGCCAAGTAGGCAGCACCAGCGCACAAGACGCAGAGCGAGAACATATTGAACGACATCATGACGACGACGCCAATAAAGAAGCCAACCGCAATGGGCGTTTGGAACTTGCGCATGACCATCGTGCCGCCAATCGAGAGTGCAACGACGAGGAACATCATCCAGATGCCAGCAAAGCCAAGCGATTTGTTGTATTGTGGTCCGTCATGGTTGTTGTTGGCCGCAAAGACGATCGCACCGAGGCAGAACATCATCGCGAAGAAGAGAATGATGAACCACATGTACGTGATGACCAACTTGGGGTTCGCACAGCATGCTTTCGCGCGTTGCTTGGCTTGTTCCGACAGCACCATTCTACAAGCGAGCGGGTTGGTAAAAGCAAGAGTGAATCGACAAAGCGACACGAGTCGGCGCCGCGAAACCGCCGCAAATGTTCGAAGTGCGGCGAGTCGTCGCGGCCGACATTCCATTTTTCATAGCCACTCAGTATGCATCTTACCTGACTCAAAAGACCCAAAACCCAAAATGGAACAATCTCCCGACATCTTCTCAAGAATTTAATTGCACTTCATCTATTTTTTTCAAAACAAATGGTCAAAATATCTGGTCAAGATAGTTCACCAGCTGGTCGATGAATCTTTCAACCGACGAAATGGATTGGCCAGTCGGAAAGCTTGTCGGTTGACCGATTGTGACGTTGGGTCGTGAAGCTTTCCGTCGACATCCTCGAGTGAGCAATCCCACGAGGATGTCGATGTATGTGCCTTGGCAAGGCAAGCCAATTCGCTCGACAGGGACAGCCACGCGGTTGTCTCTCTGGTCTGTCGATGGATTGAAAGTTGTGACAGATAGAATGGAGAAGAACGTTGCCCGCAGTGCGACAGAAAATGTCGACAGACGCGCGATACTTCGATAAGTAGATTGCCCGAGGAAGAGGAAGAGATTGCACAAGGCGTAACACAGCCGTAAGCGAGATACAATCTCGCCAAGTCGCAAGTGGCGAGTGTATATATGTTTCAAGCTTATCGTTCCAAGTTTCCGTTGCATATGAGCGTATGGCACGCCCATCATTTTAGCAATCGTCGACTCCATGGGACGTTGGACTAGCATCCTCGGCTTTCTGTGGTGTAAGGCTTCATGCCTTAGAATTGCAGCATCGAGTCGCCACGTCGTCCAAGTCTATATCAACGACCGTCCCATGGCATGCAGCGTGGAAGGGTGTCTACTCGTGTGCAACATTGACCAAATCATGCTGGATGTATGCCGCAGTTTCCAAGTCGCACAAGACGACACGACACATTGCACATTTGAAGGATGTAACCTCGTGTGTGGCTCCTTCCGTCACGACTTGTGTCAAAAGACACACCTCAAAGGAGCTCGTAAATTGACAGTCAAAACTCGTCAGCTTGGTGCCTCCATCTACGTCAACGACGGTCCACCAGTCTGGCCTCAAGTACGCCTCCCCATGTCATTCAATCGTTGACTAAAATTGTGTAGGGCCGCGTGTGCTACAAGATTGACGCGGCAGTCAATGCATCTGCTGTGGCCGAGGCACTGTCTCATTGGGAAGCCAAGACTCCGCTGCGTTTTGTGCCATGTCAAGGCAATGACCCAAACCACTGCTGCAATCCGTGTGGTGATTTCGTGCATTTTCAGAGCGGCTCGGGTTGCTACTCCTCGATTGGATTTGTTCCTGGCCAATGCTCCTTTGGTGGACAGCCTCTCGTTGTGGCTCCATCTTGCAGTGTTGGGAATATCATCCATGAAGTCGGCCACGCTGTCGGACTTGTTCATGAACATCAGCGAGCCGATCGGGATTTGTATGTGAAGATCTACCCCGCCAACATCGATCCAGTCTACTTGGCAGACTTTGACAAGGGGCACCACGGAGATTCAATTGTCTTTGGCGAAATCGACGATGGCTCCAATTCGTATGGCTATGGTGCGTCGGTGATCTGAGTTCATTTCCCACAGTGTCGTAGATTACGATTCGATCATGCACTACGGCTTGCACGATTTCTCCATCAACAACTTGCAGACACTATTGCCAATCACTCCATCAGGACGAGTCCGCGAAGACTACTTCTATCGTGTGGGTCAACGACGAGGTCTCAGTCCAGGGGATGTTCAAATGATTCACGGATTGTACCAAGGCGAAATTGCAACTGTTTGATATTAACTCATTCATCTGCTTTGGGCCGTTGGGCGGATTCCAACTGCGCAACCAATTCGACGGCAATGTTATTGAGCTTTGTGTTCTTCTCGCGCAATTTCTACACAAGCGGTTAACGCACGGCAAATAAATCCACGCCGTACAGCATTCTCTTGGGCCAGGGTAGCATTGTCTTTCTAACAAACAAAACGTGAATAACAATTAATCTAGTTGAGAGAACCTCCAGTACAGCGATTTGTCGATTGAGCGCATTGGCATCTCCGCCCTAATTTAGCACATAAATCAATGTTTTGCATGAAATATACCTTCGCCTGGAGTTCTCTGGCATGGTGCTGGGCTGCATTGAGCTTGAATCGCTAAAGAATTACCGTCAATGCACATGCCCGCTGTGAAGAATTTACCAGAGCAGCTTCGGTCTTTTGGAGTTGCTCCGACTTGCTTTGTAAGACAGCCTTGTCAGTTTCGAGCTGCTGAATGAAGTTCCTAGTCGCAAGTCGATCAGCTCTTGTCGCTGTCTTTCCAGTAGGATGTACCGCAGTACAAGCTCTTGAGTTTCATGGCCATCGACACGACGGCGCAATTCTTCGAGCTCCTTTTCGAGACGTTCATTTTGAAATTTCAAACTCTATGGAGGTTCTTAAACAACGAGCACTTAAATGTTCGTGCCTGGCTCTCTGATTGCGCGAGCTCAAGCGAAAATGCAGCCTGTTGGTGTCCTTCTTTGGCGCGTTCTACTTCAGCTCGACTAGCTTCGTCCATTTCGCCCTTGAGTCTATCTAATTCTTGAATGCTACATTGCGTTGTAGACAGACGACGTCTAGGAATTCAATTACCGTTCAATGTCGCGTGAATCGCGCTGATGTTGGAAATGCGATACTGTCTACAAAGCTTTAGACCAGCGACGCCTAGAATTAGAAACCTGGCCCAAGACTGTCTCAGTCTGTTGGTACTTAACAATTTGTTGCTGCAACATGTTGATCTGATGAGCAAATGCGAGCTTTTTCTCTGTCAGATGGAAACATTCTTCTTGAAGTCGAGCACGGGCAGATCTTTCCATTTGCAATTCAACCTAATCGCTCGTTAGATACATCAATTTCACGATAGAAAGCACATACTGTGAGTTCGTCAATGCTCTTGTCGTGTGATTGCATGGCTTCATACTCTTGGAGGAAATTATCTAGCAGAAAGGACGAAATCATGAATGAATCCTGGTATATCAAGTACCCAAGACAGTTTTCGTCGCGGCTTGGTTCTCCTTCAAAAAGTCACGCTCACTTGTGAGAATATCCACCTGGAGCTGCAATTGACGCTGTTTTTCTTCATTGTCTGCAAGTGTTCGCTTCCATTGCTGTTCTGTTTCAAACTAGCAAGATTTAGACCACCCATTTCACACGAGCGGTCGTTCTTACTTTGACTTGGCGTATGACAGCATCGAGATACTCTTGCGAAAGGACTTGATCGTGCACAGGCTCAGACTTGTCGTCGCCCAAGATCGGCGTCATGTCGTCGACTTCCATCTTGCGCGCGCAAGAGGGGGCAAATTTAAAAATGATTCAAAATCAACAAAAATAGCCAATCAAAATTCTTTTATATGTAATTTTTTGACCAATCAAAATTATCTAATTACTAACAGCTGAAATGCATTGCGCTTCTTCGGCCGGCGAACGTCACATGATCTTGGATGAAAAGCCACTTTTCAAACTCTCGACACGAGTTACAAGCGGGATAAGGCTGGCGTGATCCTATCGAAGCCACCTCCCGATTAGTTACGCGTACGCAGTCCACGGTTGCCGTTGGACACGCTGAATATTGTCACGGGCGCTGGAAACTTGCCGACACGTTGAGGCAAATCGTGGGTTCATCGTGCTTCAGAGTGTGTCGCTGCGATTGTAGAGTTCTAGAAAAGGGACAGACCAAGCTTGCTCGGCAACAGAACAAACTTGTTCCTATCATCTTTTTTGATGTATGACATGAACGTGAGGCATGTATGGACTCGCAAGTTTGTAGCACTGCTTTGAAATGGTACGAAGATTGTGTAAACAATTTGGAGCCAACCGTTCACGGACAAGTCACGCTGGCCTACGCCCGCAAGAGATTCACGCTAATGACGCTGCCACGTGCGATAGCTAAGCGTGCTTTCGACAAGGACAGGGCACCCTCGAGACTAATCTCGTCCTTGTGGTGGTCAGCTCAATGAGCAACGGTGGTCTGGCGTAAGTACTTCCCCTCGATGTGTCACGCATGCTAGCGTGTTTGCTCGTTCACCATGTCCGCGTAACATCGCAGTCGATGTCATTTTGAAAGAAGTTCCATGACGGAGCCATCGATCCAAGTCCTCCTTGAGCCGCATCTCCTTCCACTTATCTCAAACTTTCAGCCTGGTGTGTGTCCAGACATGGTTATGTTTTCCAAGTGGACCACACCGCTCCTCCGATCACACCCTGCATGCCCACCGGGAAAGACGTACTTTGAGCTCATTCAGCATGGCATGGATGAATGGTATGCAAGCCATGGAGGCGTGGACAGCCTTGACCGGCTCATTGCGAGCCTGCCCAAGATGGAGAAGATCTCTCTCGTCGACGCTGTCTTTTCAGGACGCCTCAAAGTCCTCGAGTGGTTTCACAAGACTGGTCGTCTCGCGGGAATCGATTTCCCCCTGCTCTCGATTGCAGCGTGGAATGGCCAGCTCGACATCATCCGCTACTTGGACAACGTGAACTATCCAGGATGCGCCGGGCACGCTATCAAATGGGCGACGTCCAAGCGTCACAATGACGTTGTGCACTATCTCCATCAAAACCCGCGGCCTCCAGCGTCGTGTGGATGTGGACGTAGCGAGTAAACTCAGTAACTTATGTCAAACTCGAAAAATGTGATAACAACCTCACCCAATAATTTCTTGAACCAGTCACTCCTTTCAGTATTGTACAGTCCAAGGCTCTCAGTCCTCAGCGGGCAACTCGTCGACGCCCTCGAGCAATCGTCCTTGTGGGGAGTATAAAAGGAAAAAGATGGGCCCAACCGGTGATCGAAACCGGGACCTCCTGCACCCAAAGCAGGAATCATACCACTAGACCATTAGGCCATCCATACTTATTACACGGACATAAAGTACCATACTGTTATTTGCGTAATGCATGGGCAGAAACTTCTCCAACCTTCTTGTAAGCGCTGATTCTTCTTGAGGTCTCATCCGTCCAGTCTTGGAATAGAAAAAGAACTTTATCTCTTTGAAATATATGCGAAGAAGTCCTGTTGAGGCATTTTTTCATGTGGAGACTCGTCGAGTTGGGAGGGTGATGGATTTCCTCCTGCTAGTAGTGGATTGAGTACTCACACTCGCAGGAGCATGTAGGGCTTGTTTATACTTATCGAATGCTATGTGGATTAAGTAGATCTCCATAGGATAGGGTTGCCTCAGTGAATATGCCCCACGTGTAAACCTGTACGTATATCCTCTCCAAAGACCAATGACAACTGAGTGACTTGGTGTCCATGATATCCATTCCCATTGGCCCCAACTTGCTTCTTATCAGCGTATAGTGGATTGATCGCATAAAGCACTTCCAGCTTAAAACTTTGTCAACCGTTCGAGAGGGCATTGGTGCCAGCTGTAACCTCAACTAAACCTAAGCCCATAAGGGAGGCCACTCCATGGTGATTCCGCCTCCGCCATGGACAAATCATGCTTTGCTGCAGCGTGGAACATATGCACAAAGGATAACTACCCCAAAGAGTAAACGATAGGAATAAGGTGAGGATAACATTTGAGTCTACGTTTATCCGTATCCGGATATCGTGGCTGGCTGTGGTTGGTTGGGTTGATTTCGACCAATGAATGGTTTGGGCTAGCAATAACCAACCAGAAGCCCATCCATATCTTGTTGCCGCAAGATGAGCTCGGACAAGGTCAAACTCGCGGCATTCAGCCCTTGCCAAAGCTTCTTTGTGTCTATTTCAGATGACAATCGCGTTAAAATATGGGATGTGGTGCGTCTGCCGTTGCTGTATCGTCAGAATCTCAATGAATCGCGTGTCTGTAGGCTTCAGGATCGTTGCGCCAAGAGCTCAAGGAGCGCGATCATTTGAATTACAAGTATACCTCGCTTGCGTGGACAAAAGCGTCCGTGTGGGCTGGCAAGAAAGTCAAACGTACAGCCAACAGCGATCTTGGTGTTCTTGCCCTTGGCACAACCACGGGAGCTATCGTCGTGTGGAATTTGGAAAAGGGAGAAGTCGCCCAGCGATTGAGCCGTGACAATGTAAAACCACAGCAAAACAAAACACACAAGACTAAAGTTGACGTAGAGCGAAAGTGGCCATGCTGCCGCAGTCACAGACATTGTATTCACATCCAGCGGGGCGACTTTGTACTCTGCTGCGACTGAAAAACACGTCCTGGAATGGAACGTCAAAGTACGCGCTCGAATGCCAGCCGTCCATTCACGAGCGATTTACGTAGGAAGGATCGGTCCACCGCAAATTTAAGATCGGCTCTGAAGGCGCATCGAAGCTTGCATTGTCGAAATCCGACGACCTCCTTGCGATTGGCAGCAGCTCGATCAAACTTTTTGACGTCGCGTCTGGTAAAAAGAGCAAGAAGCTTGCGGCTGGACATGCCACGGCCGTGACACAAATTGTCTTCTCGGAATGCTCTCGCTACATCTTCTCGTCCACGAGCGAACGCTTCATCAACGTCTTTGACATCGAAGCTGACAGCGACGAACCTTTGTACAATTTCTCCGCTGATAGCAGGTAGAATTGCCGCTCAGGATGTCGCTGACGTCGATTTGTCTAGCTTGGTGTCGGTCGTTGGCCGTGTCCAGGTAGCGAAAAAGGCCAAGAACTCGCAAGCCACTGTGGCTGCCGTCACGGATTCCGGTGCCGCGTTTGTGTGGCAACATGCCATGCAATCCTCGTCCAAGCCCGTGCTTCCATCGACCAAATTGATCGACTCGGCCATCGTCTTGGCTGCATTCGCGGTGGATGACGCCGCGGCGATTGTCGTCGCCCGTGGTTCGATCCACAAGCCACACTTTGAGACAGTTGTCTTTGAAAAGGACGGCGCGCTGGTCCCTCAACTCACACTTGGCGCTCTTGACACGTCGTCGTTGCTCTTGGCAAAGAAGGCCAAGGTGGAAAAGGATGCCAAGACGCCCGCCCATGTTCCGACGCTTGTCGAGCGCGGCACGACCAAAGCCACCAACATGGCGGATGCCACCAAGGAAGACGACGACACCAACAACGAAGGTGACGACGATGACGACGAAGACGAAGCCACGTTGCAAGAACGTATCGAAGCTCTTCGCAACGAAATCGAGGGTGATGATGACGACGACGATGACGACGAATTGACCACGACACACAAAACCACGAGTCGCGCCAAGGCTCAAGCGTCGTCGTCGTCGCTCGTGACCGTGCTGGAACAAGCTCTGCAATCCAAAGACAATGCGCTCTTGGAACATTGTCTCCGTGTCCACGACGTCAAAGTCATTGACGAGACGTGCCGTCGTCTCAACACGACGCGAGTCTTCCCGTTCCTCTTGCTGCTCGTGGAAAAGTTTGAAAAGCGACCAACTCGTGGCGCTACGATGTGCCAGTGGATAAAATACTTGATGCTCAACCACACGGCGTACCTCATGACCGTCCCAGACGTCATTGACAAGCTCAGCACGCTCTACCAGTCGCTCGATGCGCGCGTCAAGATCTTTCCACAGCTGCACAAGTTGTCTGGCCGACTGAATCTCGTGCTCGGACAAATCGCTGGCAGGTCAAACGTCGAAGTCGTCGACGACGCACCGCAACTGGTCTACAACGAAGACGACGACGACGACAATCAGACTGCAGACGACGATCAAGATGACCAAGATGACGAAGACGACAATCAACAAGGTGACGACGACGACGATGAGGAATAGCTCCCATAGATTATAATAGATGAACTCGAAGTATTATTGAATCTCGTCACATGCATCGACTCTCGTCCTTCTTGTCGCGCATCAAACTCTATCAAGCTGCGTGAGCTGAGCCTCCTGCGTTCTTCTCCATCTACCAGCTCTTCCCTTCCAACTCTTCTCTCCTCCACTGACATCGAGATGCGAGTGCCGTGCCGCGGATCTCAGTCGTCGTCCAAACGACCAAGACAATCCATGGCTAGTTAGCTCTCGGCGTCGTCAGTCTGAGGCCATGACCGCCACTCGACGACCTCAACCTCCCTTTAATGCAGTCGCTGCGCTCTCTCGCGATGGCTTTCCTTGAAGTCCAAGGCTCGCGGCGGCAGCAATAGTCACCATGATGACATTTCAAACGTGTGAAAAATCAAAACTCGCGTCGTACGCTACAAAGATAAAGCACGGCGACGACAGCAATCGTGGTCAATTTCTCGGCAGCTAGCATTAATCTTCTCCTCAGTCGCCATCGATGCAACGCGGCGCGGCGCGTCTGTCCTGGTGAATTCCTGCTGTCAGGCCGTAAAAAGGACCAATGGAATGTATGTTCTGGCAAAGTGACTGACTTGGATGACCACTTTGGTTTTCGCCGCCAAGATGGTCGGATCCAAGGCGTTGCTCTTCCTGTGTGCTCTTGGCGCGGCTCTAGTCGGTGGATGCAGTGACTTGCGCCTCCTCTCCAAGTCTCCCGACGTCGTCGTCTCGGCGCGCACGATGGACTTCAAAATCGATATCTCCATACGCTGGTCGAAAGCGTCCCTCGCGGCACGTTGGTCCAAGAACTGGTTGTCCAAGACTGCAAGGATTGTCCAGACTATGGCTGGCGCACCAAGTACGGCTTTGTAGGGTTCAACACGATGGGAATCAATGCCGCAGCCGACGGGTTGAACGCAAAAGGACTCTCGGCGGCGTATCTCGTCCTCGCCGACACGAAATACCCCGCGCTGAACCTCACGGCGGGCCATCTCCCGATTGTTTCCTCCTTTGTCACGTACATCCTTGGCAATTTCGCCACCGTGGATCAAGTCCGCGATGGATTGCAACAGGTATACAACTCGCTGAATTCGACGCTGCGCTGCAAGATATCGTTGGCACAGCGGCGAGTCTCCAAAAAGAAAGCTTCCCGCTCCACTTGTCCGTCCATGATGCAGCTGGAAAGTCCATCGTGATTGAGTTTCTCCATGGAACAATGAATATCTACGACAATCCTGGCGGCGTCTTGACCAACGAGCCGCGATTCCAAGACCAATTGGCGCTCGTCAAGCAGCATGACAAAGCCGATGGAATGTGCGACGAGTCGTTTGTCGGCGGCTATTCTCCTACCGAGCGCTTCCAACGCTTGACGTACCTGAATCGCCATCCCGGCGCAAATTTCATTCCCAACACGAGCTACAGCGTCGCGACGGTCGACCAAGCGGCGATCTCGAAAGCACTCCACATGATCAACACGGTGACGATTCCAACAGCGTACATCGGCCACGGTGGACCGACCCAGTACACTGTCGTGCGCGACCACCGCAACCTCCACCTCTACTTCCAACGAAAACCAAGTCCTGTGACGAATTGACTTGGAAAAGATCGACTTCAACTCGTCATCCAACCGCCGCGCGATCAGCGTCAACTTTGGTGACCGGTCTGTAGATGCCACCGAAGCTTTGCTGCAGTCCACCGTGTCGTCCAAGGACATGCCGCCTCGCTCCGTCATTGAAAAGCTCCTTCACAACGCCCAGAACGACTATACAGTCATGGAAGTCGCGGCGCATTTGACCGATAACTCGTCCTTCTGGTTGGGTCTTGTCGTTGGCTCTGGAGGCACGGTGGTGCTTGGCATCGCGGTCGTCGCTGTCGTCTATCGCAGACGGGATCCAGCTTACACTCCTCTAAGTCTTTCCATCAGTCTTTGCACCTGTTCCACCAAAAAATAATTTCACATTTTTGAAATGTCATACTTTATTACATACAAATCAACCTTATTGCAAGCTTTAGGTCGTTTTTTAAGGTTCTTTTTGTTTTTCTGGTGCTCTTTCGTCAACCTCATCATGGCCAGCGACCAGGTCGGCCATGGAGCGCTTCCGACTGCTCTTCTAGCGATCGTGGCGATGAAGTATGCGAAAGGAGGAGGCGGGGAATGGGATATGAATGTGTTCCTCATCGTTCTGTGGTGTCTGATGCGCGCGTCATCGTTCTTCCTCGCCGGTCTGACCATCGTCCAAGGCTGCAGTGACTTCCTCCTCAATGCAACGTCGCAAGTCGTCTCGGCGCGCACGATGGACTTCTTCGTGGATCTCCGCACCGTCCTTGAAATCGTCCCGCGTGACACGCTTGTCCAGGAATCCATCGTGAAAGGGTGTCCAGACTGCGCGGACAATGCGTGGCGGACCAAGTACGGCTTTGTCGCGCTCAATTCGTTTGGATTCAACATCGCTGCCGATGGACTGAACGAGAAAGGCCTCTCCGCCGCGACGCTCTTCCTCCCAGGATCGCAATACCCAACGCCCAACGCCACAGACGCCAAGACACATCCCATGGTCACGTCGCTCGTCACGTACATCTTGGGCAATTACGCCAACGTGGAAGAAGTCAAAGCTGGTTTGCTCCATGACATCCAAATCGTCGAAGGCGATCCAGGTCTTCAAGTCGTCGCCGATCCTCATGCCGCTGTCCGTGAAAAGAGCTATCCGTTGCATTTCCCCGTCCATGATGCCGCTGGCAAGTCCATTGTCGTCGAGCTTCTCAATGGAACGGTCAATGTCTATGACAACCCTGCCGGCGTTCTCACCAACGAGCCGCCATTTCTCGAGCAGCTTGCCTTGGTGGCCGCCCATGACAAGGCTCACGGAACGCTCGACAAGACGTTCCTTGGAGGATACACTCCCGTGGAGCGGTTCCAACGCTTGACGTTCCTCAATCGCCACGCAAATGCCAAATTCATCCCCAACACAACCTACAGCACGGCGACGCCGGACCAAGCCGCGATCTCTCAAGCTGTGCACATGATTAGCACAGTCAGGATTCCAACGGCGTACATTAAAGATGGCGAAGCCACCGAGTATACGCTCGTCCGCGACCATCAGAACCGCCGCCTCTTCTTCCAATCCAACGAGAACCAAGTTTTGCGCCGCGTCGACTTGGACAAGATCGATTTCACCAATGCGTCGAACCGCCGCGCGATCAATGTCACGTACGGCGACTGGTCTGTGGACGTCACGGACGTCTTGCTCCATTCCACAGCGTCGACTATTGACATGCCATCGCGCTCGACCATCGAACGCTTGATTCATGCCAGCAGTCCAGCCGTCGCCATCACGGGAACTGTCGCTGACTCCGAGTTGCATCATGCTTCGTTCTGGATGGGCTTGGGCGTCGGTGTCGGCGGGTCAGCGATGGTCGCTGCGTTCGTCGCCGCTCGTGTGTACGGTCGACAGGCTCATGACTACGTCCGCTTGCCATGAGAAGGTTGTCTTTTGTGATTAGCTAACAGTAGCGAGAATCATCGTTGGAGTTCATATTGCTCAGGATGATGTCAGACGTCAAAGTTCAAACTCTAGCTTCACTCAGACTCTCCAGCACATCTATACACGCACATCTCCACGGCAGGATGAGCAATAAGTCAAGTAGGACGGACATGCTGCTGCAAGGAGCTGGTCTTGAGCTGCGTTGGCATCATGTCTGCTGTATGTCTAAAATCACATCTTTCAAATGTCCAAGATTTGCGGTGCAACACGAAAACATTCAATATCACAGTGCAAATATTATAAATACAAAGAATTAATTTTCAAATACAATTAAACATGTTTTATATATTAAATTGTTATAATTTATAACATGAAAGTATATATTTTGAAATATATTAAATAATAGAATACATGTAAGAGTGCGATAGACATGTGAAAAGTGTGACATATTGGATTCCAGAGAGTTGGATCCATGGAACGATTAGTGCACAAGGATCGACCTGTCTATCACACCGACGCGTGAAATCGCGCGACGAGCCCACACAAACCAAAGCTCGTGGCAGTCAATCAAGACACAAACCCCGTCGCGATGGACAGAAATGTCCTCGACGGTGTCTCCGCGGCAGCTTCGCGGTGATAGATCGTTTGGATTGTGTCGACGTGACTCGAGCGCATCCGTCCGACGCATCATGGATCTTCCAGTCCCACGGCGTGATATTTGAAGCCAATCTAGTCGAGCACGTCATTGTTTGATTTGCGATGCAAGTGGTCGTCTCCCTTCTTTACGCCGCCGCCGCCGCTGTCGTGAGCGGTTGCAGTGATTTCCGCTTGAATTCGTCGTCGGCGCAAGTCGTGTCCGCACGGACGATGGACTTCATTGCCGACTTGGAAAGCACCGTCGAGATCGTCCCGAGGAACACGCTCGTCCAAGAACCCATCGTCGCGCATTGCCCAGCGTGCCCGGACTACTCGTGGCGCACCAAGTATGGATTTGTGGCTCTCAACACGTTTCGACTCAACTTGGCCTCCGACGGACTTAACGAGAAAGGCTTGTCCGCCGCAAGTCTCTACCTCCCCGGGTCGGAATTCCCCGCCCCCGACATGAACGCAGCGCCGCAGCGACCGATCGTCTCGTGGGTCGTCACGTACATCCTGGCCAACTACGCGACGGTCGACCAAGTCAAAGTCGGGCTCGAGAACGACGTCCAGGTCGTCGGACTCAACCCGCAAGTCCAAGGCATCACATCCCCGAGCGACTCGTACGAAGACACGTATCCATTGCACTTCCCAGTCCATGACGCGGCCGGCAACTCGATCGTGATTGAGTTTCTCAATGGAACGATGCACATCTACGACAATCCCGCCGGCGTCCTCACGAACGAGCCGCCATTCCTCGAGCAACTTGCGTTGGTCGCTGCGCATGACAAGGATGATGGAGCCCGCGACACGACGTTCAAGGGAGGATACACTCCAGTCGAGCGCTTCCAACGGCTGACGTTCCTCAATCGCCACGCGGCCGCCGAGTTCATTCCCAACCTGAGCTACACCAAGGCGACACCGGACCAAGCATGATCAACACCGTCGCGATCCCGACGGCGTGCGTCAAAGCGGGGGAAGCGACCGAGTACACGCTCGTCCGGGACCACAAACTCCGCCGACTGTACACTGTACTTCTGGTCGAACGAGAACCAAGTGCTGAAGCGCATCGACCTCGACAAGATCGACTTCAACGACGCGTCCAACCGCCGCGCGATTGACGTCAACTACGGCGACTGGTCCGTCGACGTCACGCATGTCTTGCTGGAGTCCAAGACGTCGTCGAAAGACATGCCACCGCGCTCGATCGTCCAAAACTTCATGCTCAATCCAGCTCTCCTCCTTCAACTCGGCACGGGGGGCGACTCGACTCACCCGGCATCTCACGCTCCGGTCTTCTGGATCGCACTCGTCGGTGGCGTTGCTGCCTCTGTCGTCGTCAAGGTTGTCCTTTCTCGCTTCCACCGCCGCCGCCATGCACCTCCCGAGTCTTCCTCGCTGCTGTAACTTTCCCTAAGAACGCTCCAAGTTGTCATCCCCGTCGCGCGATCCCGTCGTTGTCCTTCAACACTGCAACTCATCTCGCGCCCACGGCATCTTGCGGACGAACGAGAACCGTCCATTTGGAATTACAACGAGCGGCTATGAAATGGGCTCGGCAAGCAGCGCGACCCGCGAGAGCACTTCGTTCAAGTGGGGATGCTGTGCTTGGAGCGTCTTGATCATCTCGCGGATCTTCTTGGTGTCGTTCGCGGCTTTCTCCCGATCGCGCATGATCTTGTCCTCGTCCGTGGGGTCGAATCCCTTGCCTTGCGAGATCTGCTCCCACTTTTTGAGGAGCCGCTGCTTGCGCGCTTCCGTGTCGATGCACCGCTGCTTGTCATACAACGCTTGGTTGATCGTGCGCTGGAGTGTCGCGGCGCGCTCCTCTTGGTTCTTGAGATCTTGGCTGATTTTGTCCATGCGGAACGCAATCTCCTCGCTCTGGATGCTGCGTTGCTTGATGGATTTCTCGAGCGCGGCGGTCTCCTTGGTCGCTTGGCGTGCTATGTTCTGGAGCGTCGCGACTTTACTCAGCAGCGACGCTTGCGTTATGTCGGATTCCTTCTTTCCGCGGCCTCGCATCGCAATCGCATCGCGCTTGTGGATCGCGCGTTCCATCTCAAAGATCATGCGCTCCTGGTCGCGCTCGAGTGCTTCAAGCCGCAGCTTCATGCGGTGGATTTCCTTCTCCATGTTCTTTGCCTCGGCTTGGCCGACTTCCGGGTCGAGCGCCGCTTGCGTCTCCTTTTCAATTTGGATCTTCTTCTCCCAGAGCATGATCTGCCGCTCGACTTCAATGATCTGGTCGAGGAGGACTTGCTTCTCCTGCTTGATCGTGCTCGCCTGGGCTTCCATCGCGATCGATTCCGCCTCGAGTTCCTTGAGCTCGCGCTTGAATTCAAGCTCCAAGCCGTAGTTGACGTTTGCGAGCGCCTCCTGCTTGTCGCGGTTCTTTGCGATCAAGTCGTTCAAGCGCGTCGTATCGATGTGCATCGTCGCGATCGTCGCTTTGAGCTCCTTCACTTCGGCTTTGAAGTTGTTGAACTCGTTCACGAGACGCAGTTGTTTCTGCTCGAGGATGCTCGTCTTGCTCTTCAGTTCTTGGTTCTTCTCGCCAATGTCTTCACTCTCGGCGGTCAAATTCACAAGTGACGTCTGGATGTGGAGCCACTCGCGCTGCTTGTCGACGTTCTCTTTCTTCTTCAACACGGTCTCCTTCTTGATGTTCTTGATCGTCGCTTCGAGCGGCCCCGTGTTCTCGTCGACCATGTTGGACACGAGCTGTTCGTATTTCTTGTTGAGACGGTCGAGACGGAGCATCTTCTTCTCGATCTCGTCGTTGCGCTGGCGGATCTCGAGCTCTGTCTTCTCGACTTGGAGATCCTTGGACTTGAGCTCCTGGACGATCTTGTCGTGCGTCTCCTTGAGCTGCGTCGTATGCGCTTGGACGTTGAGAATGTCGACGTTGACGCGCGCCATTTCGTTCTTGATGTTGGCGTAGAGGATTTCCTTCTCGTGGATCGTCATCTGGATCGCCTGCGTCTCCTTGACCAAGTTGTGCGCCGCCTTGTTCATCGTCGTCTGCGTGCTCTTCTGCGTCTGGATCGCATCTTCAAGTGCATGGCGTTCTTTCTGCACAGTTTCTAAATTCTGCGCGACGGTTGCAGTCTCGGCGTCGAGCTTCTTGGCTTCAATCGTGACCTTTTCCACCTGCGCGTCCGTCTGCTTGAGACTCTTCTGGAGCATCTCGTAGCTACAAGATCACCGCCACGTTAGATCCCCCCTGCGTCGCGCATCAAGAGCGTACCGTTCCGACAATTTATCCATGTCTTGCTGGATTGCACCGAGCTGTTCTTCCACGAAGCGGTTCTCCGAGTCGAAGCGGTCGATCGTGCCCGTCAATGTCTCGTGGACAGTCTGCGCTTTCTCGATCGACGACTTGTAGCCGCGGATCTCGGACGCGACGGCCAATTCCTCCTCATTCACGTTGTTGATGGCGGTCTGCGTCGCCAAGAGCGCCTGGTCGCGCTGCTGCATCGCAATCAACGAGCTCTTCCACTGCTGCATGAGCTGTTTCTTCTCAAATGCCGTTGCTTCCATCTGCTTGGCCGCTTCTTTGAGTGTCTCCTCGGCCGCTTCCGTCTCCTGCTTTTGGACTTTGAGCTGCGCGCCGTAGAGCTGAATGTTCTCCTTGAGCGTCTTGACCTCCTCCGTGAGTTTGTCAATGTACAAGTCCTGCTTCTTCTTCTCCTTCTCCAAGTTTGCGACCGTCTCCTCTGCTTTGTGCGCCGCGCGTTGGCTCCGTGCGATCTCCGATTTGATCTCTTCGTTGTACTGCTCGACTTGGCGGAGCGTTTGGTTGAGCGCGTCGAGCTCGACTTGGGCTTTCTTCATCTGCGCTTTGCTCTTCTCGACGACGTCCTTCTTCTTCTTGAACGCGTCCTTCGTCTCGTCCAAGTGATCCTCCGACTTGAATCGATCTTCCCGCGTCTCGTTGAGCTTGTTGTGCGCCGTCTCGAGCACCATTTGGAGCTGCGCGAGCTGTTGCTGCACGCCGTACAAGTCAACGCCGAGATCTTCGCGCTTGATCTTGGCGCGCCGCAGCTCCTCTTCCTTCTCCCGCAGCTCGAGCGAAATCTGCGTGTCGTTCCCGACTAACTGGTCATACAGCACCTTTTGGATGCGCTGCATGCGCTTGTGACGACCCATGTCGATGATCGTCTGTTCGTCGTCACCTTCCGGGTCCTCTTCCTCGTCTTCGTCATCGTTTTCGTCGTCTTCGTCCTCTTCGTCATTGTCACCGCCGTCGTCATCGTTCTCCCGCCGCAGACCATCGTCATCAGCCCATTGCTCGCTTGGTGTCGTCGTCGCCATCCCGTGTGACGAAAACTTGCAATTGCTAAATTTAAGTGACGAAATGCTTCGTGCCCGTGACGGTTTCATCCAATGGAACTGCCAAGTTGAATACAAAATCTCACAATATTTCTATAAAAAGTACAAATATATAATATTAAATAGTATTTTGGGATAATATTTCATTCTATTCTAAGTTAGAAAATGTGATAATTTATATTTTCTACAATATTCATTAATACATATATTAATTATAAGAGTTATTTTGAACATGTGGAAGGAACTGCAATCGGTTACAGCAAAGGCGACATGAACCTGGCGAGCGGAATGCGACGGTGGACGCTGCTGCCGCTGCTAGCGTTGGCTCTGTACGTTGCGCCTCGTGTTGTGTCCATGCTAGTCTTCCTCGCAACTGCTTTCATTGTCTACTTGGCCCTCGCCGCGGTGCAATCGCTCTTTGAAATGTCGAGAGTCGTGTCGTCCACCTTGCTCTCAGTGGCGGCGTCGGCGTTCTACCATGGCCGCTACCACCAGGCGCATCTTCTCCTCGCTGGCTTCCGCGGCGACGCCGTTCGACGGATTCCAGCCTCCGCTTACTTGCACACGACGTATGGTCTCGATCGATCTCTCTGCGACGAGCTCGGCACGCTGATTAACATCCTCGCGGGCGATTTCATCACGTCGTGGTACAAGAATCTCACGACGGACGACGTCTTCCCAACGACAGTCAAGCTTCTTCTCTGTGACCTTCTCGGCGGTCTCTGCGTCCGCATCAAGCGCCACTTGGACCTCCACGGCTGCCTCAGTCTCGTGACGGAAGTGCTCCAAGTCGTGCAGCTCCATCTTGCGTGGTTCCGCGAGCTCTACGTCGCGCTCGCGGACGAACATCCTCATATCTTTGGCGACGACAGCCATGCTAGCATCGACCTCCGTCGCCGTCTTTTGCTCGAGTGTGTGGTGACGAACCACCCGAAGCTGCATCCTGGTTGTCTTCCTACCGGCGGCGGCTATCTCAAGCACATTTCCAAGCAAATGCTTGTCCTCCTCCGCCCCGACTTTGACGACAAGAACACGTCGACGCTCATGACGTTTCCGTCGCTCGCTTGGCATTTCACGAGCGAAATCGTCGCCAATTGCGTCCTCACGCCGCTCCTTGCGTACTGCAATCCCATCTACTTGAACCCGATCGTCGCTTCCGCGCTGGAACCGCTTCAAGCCAAGGAGATCGACGTGGAGGCAAAGCGCCCTCTGGCTTCGTACACGGCGTCGCACATTGCGAAATCCGCGGCGATGATTGACGACGTGACGCTTGTCGACCACTTGGTCTCGCTCATGAATGAGATGGAATTGACGACGCCAGAGCCTCTCCTTCCAATTTCACCACCTCAACAGTTCAATCTGCCGTCAACGACGACGACGACGGCGACAACGACGCCAAAAGCAAAGATGTCCAAGCACAAGAAGACCCTGTCGCTGCTCGACGTGTCCAAGATGAAAGCTCGCTTCAGACGACGACTCCATAGCAACACGAGCGAGCGATCCGACACGGAACTAAGCAAGAGCGACTGTGAGCCGTCCATCGGCCACGATTTGATCACACAGCTTGACCATGCCGTCGATCTCTTCCTCAATTTGAACGCCCGAGCCGACGGTGGCGCGAGCAGGCGGTCGAGAGAGCTCCATGGATTAATCTCCGCGCTGGAAGAAGTGCTCTTGTTTGGGTTGAAGACGCAGTCTGGCGACGAGAATACATCCACCGCCAGCAGCAGCAGTAGTAGTTCGTACTGGAGCTACATCAACCAACGCCGAGCGCAAGCTGCGTTTTGGAACGACCGCCTCGACTGGATCCACTCGCTTCCGTCGCCGCGCATCAGCGATGGCCATTTTTCACCGCGAGGCGTCCAGTGGCTCCTCCTTGCACTCGAAGAAGGCGAGCTGTGGGAATTCTTCACGGCCATGACGCTCGACATGGACATGACGCAAGTCTACTACGAGCCGTATGCCATCTTGAGGGAGCGAGAACTCTGTGTGCTTCTCCTGGCGTCGCTCTTCCGACTCAATGGACTCCGCGTTGCACTGCTGCTCCAGCCGCTTGGCCACGATCGCGTTGACGACGCTGCAAGTCGGTTTGATGCATCGAATCCGTTTGCAGTCTCGACAGTCGTCGAAGAAGCATGGGAAAGCGAGCGGTACTTGCCGCTCCAAGGCTGGACAAAGTCGTCCGACAAGCGCAAACGAAGCGACGAGCGTCTTCCATCAACCGAGTGGTTCTGGGAGACACCATGGACGCTGGAAGAGTGTCCCGAGGACAGCGCGGTGGACGAGAAATCGCATGAAGACCGAGGATGGCAGTACTCCAAGACGTCCAAGGAAGTCGGCTTTCACTCCAAGGAGTCCATGCTCGACTGCATTCGTCGACGCAAGTGGCGTCGTGTCCGCAAGACATTGCCGCTGCTGCTCGTCCCGGAGGATCCACCGACGTCGGCGTCCAACAACCAGGACAAGGAGAAACCCGTCAAGGTCCAAGAAGTCGCAGCTTGCTTTCGATGCCGCCGTGGCTTGGAGTCGTCGTCGGCGAGCCATGCGTGCCCAACGTGCTTGAAGACGGTGTGCTTTTCATGCAGCAACCACTGCGTCGAGGTGGCCAACGTCAAGCAGCGAGTCTGTTCGACGTGCTACGAGCAACACGTCGCCACGCTGCGTCTCCAGCTCAGTGTACGCGTCGCTCGCGTTGACACCACGACCCAAGACGCCTTCCTCCTCCAAGTTGTCACTGCTGACGGCCACCAGTGGAACGGCGTCAAGACGTGGGCAGACATTGAAGCGTTGAACGTTGCACTGATGGAACAGCCCCACGAATTTGTCGATCCTGGCGAGTGGCGCCGCATGAGTCCATACTTCCTGGTACGTCTTCCCTCTTCTGCATGGAGCTCACGGCGGTGTAGCGTCCTCTTGGAATGGCTGAAGAACACGTGAATCGATTCCTCGACGAACTACTCAAATGCCACCAGTTGAGCCAGACTCATGCCGTCCAGACCTTCTTGCTCGACGTCGCGACACCTCCAGGTACTCCATGGCTGCGGACTGCAGCTTAGCAACTTGTAGAAGGTCCAGCAGAGACGAAAGACATCAAAGTTCCATCGCTCCAGACGACCCGACAAGGCCAAATCCTCCTCCAGGTAGAGAGAGAGACGACCACCGCGCTCTCGTGGCGACGCTCTTTGTAGAAATTGGAGATCCAAGCGTTCAAGATGATGGACGAGCTGTTTGAACTGGATGAAATGAACCGCATGCGCCGGCGTCTTCTCTCCGTCACGCGAACGTTTATCCGCGTCTCGTTGAATGCAACGTGCCATCGCATCGTCGAGGCGCAATTTGTCGAGCTGACGCAACCCAAGAAGATTGCGGCCGTCCTGTGCGATGTCCGGACGATGGCGATTCCCCCCGACGGCATTTACTACCGCGATGAACCACCGCCGTCTGCATTCCAAATCCATGATGGCATGCGCGCCTGTCGTTCTGCTCTACTGCGGTGCTGTCCGCCTGCGTTCGTCTCGCTCCTCGGCGACACCGCGACGCACAATGGTTGTCTTAAGGTATGTCATGCTGATCTTCGTGGTGGACGCTCATCATGACAGATTTTTGAATTCCTCCAACATGAAGTCCTCGTCAAGAACTTGGCGCTGTCGCTTCTAGACGTGCTGCTACAGAGGATCTTCCCCGAGATGCCGCCATGGACACAGCCCAAGAAAGCGGCGGCACTGGGCAAGTCGCGCTGTGGGAGCTAACTCATTGTGACATTTCAAAGTGTGAAATTATGTTCTATTGCATCCCAGTATACTTTATTCAAGTATAAAAGTACAAACTGACAAACCGAGCTACAGAACGAACGACGACAAACTTGGACACAGCGCGACCCGCGGCGCTCATGGAGCTCTGGTAGCTTGCATCGTCAAGAGCTTCGTCTAGCTTGTTGCGGAGCTGTCCGAAGGAAGATTGGACTGCTTCTGGATAAAATGTCTAAAATGGAGTAAGTATTTTAAAAAGGTATTTTAAAATATATTTTAAAATGGTATTGTATTTTTGGACACTGAAATCCACGACAAGGTCCCAAGACAGGACCGATGATGGACGAAGAGGAGTATACGTCGCCAATGCCGCTAAAAGCAGAAAGCGCGGTCATCTCTGAAGAAGATGAAGTCCATGTCCCAGTGGCTGCGACCAGTGATAGCGATTTGGGCGGGCCGCGCCGTCGCCGACTTCGTTTGCTGTCAGAGACGTCGTCAACAGGACGACGAGGATTCAAACTTCCAGGCATCACGTTTCGCCGCCGCCGAGATGGCGAACAAGACAAAGACAAGGGATTTTGGAATGCCGTGATGATCCTCAGCTTCGTCGCGTTGGCCGTCTTGACTGTGATCTCGTTTGTGTTGGCGCAGACCGAGTTCTTCATCACGCATCAAGTCGACTTGCTCGGCGTCTCGGTCGACAAGATCTTTTCCGTCGTGTCGGAAGAAAAAACAACGATCTACCTCCACAACACTGGTACGAACTCTGGCACGACAGCGTAATCCATCCCAATGCATTAGGCCATCTTCCTGGGAAAGCTGCCTTCAATTATGAAGACCACGTGCTCTCGATTGGACGCATGAAGGCTTCAACAGAGGACAGCCAAGCATTCTATGGCTTTAATGTCTTCCACAATGGAACTGTCGGCTACACGAACGAGCTCAAGGGTATTGTGCTTCCCATGGACGCCGAGGACTTTGACTGTGGTAGTCCCGAATGTGGAAACCAAGAGTCTCCACGCTGACAGCGTCATTTTCAACGACGGCACAACGATGACGACGGCGGCAGACGTGAGCGGGGGACTTGTCCAAGAAGGCGATTTGAATTTTGCGTCCCAGAAGGGGTCAATCGTCGCGGCGACAAGTGGAAAGCAGCGCTTCGTGATCAACCCCGAGGGTTTTGTCGTGATTCCCGACCCTGACGCCATGCCGCCGGACGAACCAAACAAAATTGGGCTTGTCCTCGACGGGCAGCGAAAGCGACTGAGCTTGGCGGGCCAAATGGACTTGTACGCGGACAAGACGTCGTCGACCATAATGTCGCACTCGCCATTGTCGATCGCCGCCAGTACGTCGCTCCAAGATGTCCATCTCATGGTGCATTTTTCTGTAGATGACATTTTCGTCGGCCGCGAAGGAACCGAGCGCGTACGCTTGACGTGTCCCGACTTGGACAAATTGGCGTTGCAAAAACCCATTCGCCTTGAAATCACTGGACAGTTCTCCAGCAGCAGCGCTGGAGGAAGCGTTGTCGTCGCTGGTGGCGATGGCAGCTCTGGCGGTCAAGTTCACATCACGGGCGGCCATGCTGCGACTGACGCAACGTTCGTTGGACCAGTCTTTATCAATGCAATGGACGAAACTAGCCCGATGACTGGCAAGACTTTTATCGGCACCAATTCCTCTGACAGCGCCGTCGTTGTCCAAGGAACAGTCCACTTGAATGCCAAAGCGAGCGACTTGCCGGTCGAAATCGGCGGCAAGATATCTCTGGGAGGACTTTTAACCTCCGTCACGTCGACGGACGTTGCCATCGGCGACAAGGAAAGCACCAAATCCGTCGGACTCCAAGCCAGACAAGTCACGCTGACGTCCCCGACGCTCACACTGAGCGGCGATCAAGTTCACGTGTCGGCTTTGCAAGCTTTGGTCAATGCGACGACGAGTCTATCGATTGCGTCGCCCAAAGTCGACGTGACGGCCGGCTCTGTTTCCATTCACACTGGTGCGGCGCTTGGAATCGTGGGAAGCTTGACGTGCTAGCGTAGATGCAACGACGTGGTCGAGTGGATCGCTCACCATCAACTCGAACGACACGACAGCCAATGTTCAAATCCACGGCAACATTCTCCTCGGAAGTCAAAGCAATTTTGCCGCGGCGTCTCAAGACAAGATGACGGCGATCGGCGGCGCGTCTGTCTACGTCGGCGACGCGGCAAGCACCAAGCAGGTTGTCATCCAGACGACGGAAAAAATCCAATCCAGGGTCAATGGCTCGACGCTGACCGTGTCCACCGCTCGTGACAAAGCCATGGTCATCGAGGCATCCAACACGCTCGTCGTCGGCTCAACAGGTACTTGGAAGCAGTCCTCTCGCTCTAGCATTCGTCATCGCATCGCGTAGAATTCACCACCAGTGTCCGCGGCAAGGCGCTATACCTCAGTAGCTCCCACGTGCAACTTGGCGACGCGTCGGCCAAGATTGACATCCAAGGTAGACTTTGAAAGTTCCCTTGGAATGCTAACGTGGTGGCATCAAGGCGTCGTCACTGTGAACGGCAAGCCGCTGCTTCCAAATGCACGGCGGCTCGACGACGCCGTGTCGTCTGCGCTGTGGCTGGCCAGTGGCGGACTCACAGACTTGGAAATCCAATTGCTGGAGCCCTTCTCGATTCAATTCACAGCGCACGATGGACCGACGGCAAAGATTTCTCCATCAACCTTTGAACTCTCGACTACATTCCCGTCAGAGTATGCGCAGTTTGCCTTGTCGATCAATGGTCTTCGTGCTGAAATGGCTGGCCTCGACGACATTGTGCCGCTCCTGGTGCGGTACGAGCATAAAGCAGTTGGAATAAATGGTTGACGCTGGTTGTAGATGCCAAGTGCACCAACAAGTCGACTTTGGCGACAAGATTGTCGTCCTGGAGACGTCCACCGTCGTCGACTTGTGTCCGACGACCGTGGCATGCCTCGACGATCCAATTGCCCCGACACTGAGCGGCCAGTCGATTCGGAAACACATGCCATCGTCGTCGTATTCTGTCTCGTGCGCTGTGAAGCCTCGTGCAAAACTTGGAGCATCTCTCGCCACGTGGTCGAGAGTGCGTTTGCGCTACGACCGCGTGGATTTCAGTGTCCGACACATCAACTAACGGTTAAATATCTTCAACGTCTTCCTCTCCTTCTACTTGGCCAGTCAAGATGGCGACGACGCTCCCGGCTTTGTCCTGAATCCCATCGTGGTCTGTAAAGCACGCCAATGCAGCTTCACACACTTCGACGGCGCCTACGCCAGCACAGTCAGCTATCGGTCATGGATGGAGTTGCTACCTTCTTGCTTCGCAAACGACTGCACTGCTTCGATGCCACTGACGAGGTTGAGCAGCGCCCAACTTCCATAGTACTGCACACCAACGTCCCCTGGACAGTTGAGCATGGCGGCGACGATGCCTCCAACGCCTCCACGCGACGCAATTTGCTCGCACATGAAGTCTAGAAAAGTTAGCTTGTGTGATTTCTCTGTCGTACCTGACGCGGCAAGGCTGATGAGAGCCCATGCATAGCCTTGCTGGATAGCCGTGTCGTGGGGGAAAGCCTGCATCGCATCGAGCACGCGCTCAATGCCCGACAACTCCAAAATCTTTCGTCGGTTGATCTCTACCGATGGCCATGATTGCTGTGGCGGTGTAGTCGTCGTTACCGCAGTTGTGGGCCAAGTTGGTCAGCGCCGTGCAGCTACTCTGCTGGATGATTTTATCCGCGGCGAGACGACACATGCCGCCGAGGATCACGTTGAGAGCGCCATCGCAGACAAGACGAACGCGGTTGACGTCATGGTTGAATGCCAAGACGCCAATGAGCCGAGTCGAGGCTAATTGCATCGCTGCATCGTCGGGATATTGCGCCATGAGCGCCACAAGTCGCTGGAACGCATTGAAATCTCCAAGTGAGTCCTTGACGGGCCCTACCACACTGAGGTGAGCAACACGATGCAAGCGGAATCAACCTGGCGTCTCGCAGATCAGCTGCAGCTTTTTCAATCCCGCAATGGCGATGTCCATGTACATGTGGAACTTCTCGACGGTGTCCAAGAGGGCGCCAATGCCTCCAGCAGCGTATGCATCGCACACGACTTGGTCTGGCGGATGGTTGGCCCGCTCTTTCTCAAGCTCTCGACGTCGCGCGGCTTCTTGGTTGGCTCTCTTCTCGTCGCAGTCTTTGCAATACCCAGACGCTTGGATAAGGAACGGCGGTGCGTCGCAAGTGAGATCCAAGCACCGTCGCGACTTCAACGCAAGCTCTAGGCCACACTGTGAAGATTGCAACGATAGGACGTACCTTGATCTTCTCGCTTCTTGATTTCAGCCTTGAGCAAGTCTTCCGTCGCTTTGAGCTCCACTTGCGTTGTCTTGAGAGCTCTCGAGCAAACTTGAAGCTGCGACTCGCACCTGTCGAGCTCTCGTCGTTGCTGCAAACACGTCGCTTGACTCAGCTGCAACTCGGATCGAGTCGCATCGTACGATTGCTGGAGCAGCGTCAACGATGTCTCCTTGGCCTATTCATCGTTGTCAACCTTCTGGGGTCTACCAGACCAACTCTCACGTCGAGCTCTGCCTTGTAGGATTCGACCGTCGACTCGATCGCTTTCATTTCTTCGCGGAATGCAACCATCTTGGCAAAGTCAACCACGCGTTGGACGTGATTACCTCAAGATGAAGTCGTTCAATGTGCTCTTCCTTGTCCTGAAGCTGAGCTTCGTACGCCCGTCGGATCTCCAGTGTCGTCGCGCCAGTTTCGGGATGCCATGCCTTGACTTGATCCAGGAGAATCTACGCGACGCATAGGATCAACAAAACGACGAAGGCAGCCGCGCCTACTTTATTCTGCTGGCGCATGTCGGTGAGGTTGCGCTCTGCTTTTTCACGAAGACGTCGTTCGTCCTCGACACGTTTGATCGTCTGCTCCCATCGAATGCCAAGTTCTTCCGATCGAGCTTTCTCGTCCACGAGTTGGGTTTTCGCGTCATCCAAGCGTGCTTCCAACAACCCGCGCTCTTGATGCATCGTCTCCATCTAGCACACTTCAATCAACCAGACTAGCCAGACGAGAGAGTGAGTACCTCATGGACCATTGTTGTGTAGTGCGTCTTGCTTCTCTCCTTGGCGTCCATTTGCTCGTTGTAGAGGATCTCAATGCGCTGGAGCTGCTTTTCAACGACTTGACACTGCTGCTGCCACTGCTCTCGCTCGTCCAGTGCTTCTTTGCGCTGCGCATCAAGCTCTGCCGACTGTGTCATGGCTTCAGCCAGCTTCTCCTCCACGACATTTCGTTCCATCTCTTTCGTTTCCACCTTGAGCTGCAACGCTGCAATCTCCGAGTTGGCAAACTCGAGCTGGCCCACGACGATGTCAAAGTGCCGCTGTTCCTCCAGCAATTGAGCTTCGACTGCTTCCAGGCGCTTGGCAACGACAGTTGAGCTGACTGGATTGCCCAAGTCATTCATCGGCGCGGCTGACGATAGTTGTTCTTGGAATCGAGACTTGATTCCATCCAGCACGTCACTCAAGCGAGGCGCCGCGAGCTGAAGCTTCACGAGTGCTTCGCGGAGCTCTGGCAGCGTTGGGCGGTTGTTTGGATCCTCGTGCACGCATTGCCGAACTAGCGACTCGAATTCACACCGAGGATGGCGCATGGTGACTTGAGCAAACCGGTGGAAGAGCTCGACGGTAGGAAGTTCGCCGCAGCACATTTCCCAAAGCAGGACTCCAAATGTGTACACCTGAGCGGCCTCAGGAGGCGGTGGCTGCTCTGCCTCATGGTGCGCCGGTGCTTCATAAATACTTGGAGCTATCGGCACGCAGGCATGCTTCAAGATGTCGCGCTGGAAGATGCCAAGGATTTTGACGTTCCCAGCAGCATTGAAGAGAACTTTGCGACTCGTGAGGTGATCCAGACCTTCTGCTTGGCAATGCTCGAGCACAGCGAGAATCTCAAGAGCGATGTGGACGATGGCAGAGTCGGATAAACTTGTGTGGTGGACGTGGAGAAGGTCGTACAAGCTCGTGTCGCATCGCTCCATCACAAGCATCGCTGGTCGACCGTCGTCATGCCGCGCTACGCCAAGTACTTCAACGAGGCCCTACAGCAAAGCATGATGCAATCGAACAAGCAAGATGAGCTCTACGCGGTGTTTTGTCGCCAAGATACAGGGCAAGTACTGCAACGTGGTCGTCCAGAGCAGGTCACGTCGGCTCGACTGGCGGTACTGGAGCACTGCAATGGCACGACCTTCATGACTGGCTGCACGGATTTCCCAGAGTTGACTTCGATTGAGGAGACTCGCATCGCCGTGCTCTATCTCGATGGAGTTGACAGAAACCTCGACCATGGTCGTTGTCATCCTGGCATGTCAAGCAGTTACAAGAAACCGCTAGAAAAGCGGGCGGCGGGCAACTTGCCGCCAACTTGTTTGCTGAATTCCTCCCTCGTTTCTCGTCCTTCCACGGCCGTACGAGATGAGTCCGCTCGAGAGTTGCATGGTCGAACGCGCAGGTTGGAGCGATCTTTGTTCTGACCTGCACTCACAACGGAGAGAAAATGGACGAGCAGCATTCTCGCGCCACCGCACGTTCCATTTTGACAAAGTGCCTCCTCCCGCCACGCCGCGATGGCCAAAGCAATGTCAGTGATGTTCCTTCGCAAGCTTGGTCGCATGCTAGACTACGAGAGTTCAAACATTCTCAGCTGGCATGTCGACGGAAGCCGCTTCACGATCAAGGACAAGGATGCATTCACAAAGCGCGTCTTGCCAAAGTACTTCAAAGACATGACCTACAACACATTCAAAACCGAGCTGGAGTCCCTTGGGTTCAACCAGCAGGACGGAGAGACGTTTGAGCATCCCACGTGGACGCGCCGTCTCCTCCGCTGCCTCCACCACGTCGCACGACACTCCATCATTCAATCGCAGGAACAACAACAAGAGTCGCAACAACGAGCAGTCGACTCGAATCCTCTCTTCCAACGATGGCTGCGTTGCTACGACCGGTGGACCTACCTCATTCAACCAGCGATTGTTTGCATCTAGCTAGCCCGATGTGGTCATCACGATAACATGGAGCTGGCTGGTCATTTCGTTCTCTCCACGCTCATGCAATAGATTGTTGGCGCTGGTTTCCGCGGCACCCACTTGGAAACATGTCTCGGCCGCATGGAAACGATGCGCCTCGCGATCCAGTCCATCATTTTCAAGTCGGTGGCGCACCCGCCATGTGGCACAAACCCAATCATGGCGACCATACCACGTGTTCTCCACATCCTCACAGCGTCGGTTGTCTCGACAAGCTTGGTAAACACATCCGTCAGCGCGAGCCATTTGTCGGAATGACGCCGACGGGAACGCCGTGAGGAATCTCCCATGAGACGAACGTTCTGTTCGTTTACTCCCCACGACAACCTCCCAGCCGCCTCCAGGCGAAGCACGAGGACTATCTGCATGCGGCACCCCTGGAGCAACAGCGGCAGGCGGTCTCGTGGGCTGTCGCGTAGAACGTTCAGGTGTGTTCAGGCGTTGAGAGACTACTGAAAGGATCACCTACCACTCAACACTGGATGAGTTACTTCAGTTGAGATGATCAAATTGAAATTCATCCACGGGTTCCACACACTCGCCCATGTAATCCCTAGCAGCCCCATGGCTTCAATCGTGGCTTTGGACCATGGAAGTCAACGTAGCTCAGGTAGACTTCTCTGTGGCGGCCCAGCGCGGCATTTCCCAGCTAACCATCACCTTGAAGCATTGAGACTCCTTGCCGAGATGGGGAATGTCACTCCACCTCGAGTGTGACGTAATCAAAGTCATTGCCTGCCCATAGCTCAAGGAAGGGTCGCACTGCCCTGGGCTGCAATCCTGCAGCTCCTCGTGGGGGCTACTAGTGGTGAGAAGCACGCTCTTGTCGTTGAAGCTTACTCAATTGTGTGAAACTTTGACCTCGCCATGGTACCGCTGGGTGCCATGCTCTCTCTTGAGTCCTACTTCTCCACTGAACGCTTGAAGTTTGGTCAGTGGGCCCGACGGCCACCAACCACGAAGAACGCATCTTCAACCACAATTTATCCCAGAGCGAACACGTGTCGTCTCTACGACGCCTGTGGATTGCCATCTGCTTGCTCTACAGCAGCGCTCTCAAATCCGCCTCCTCATGGGGGATTCACGAGCATGCTCATGAAATTTTCAACCCCTGTGACAACCATCGTCATCGTGGTTAGGCCAAAGTTCAACTTGAAGTCGACTTCTTTCCTTTGAAATCGCTTTCCACCTTCCTTACAACAACCACGAGCCAGCCAGCCACGGACGTTGATGGAGCTGTTTCGATGTTGAAAAGATTCAGCTGTCGCGTCGCACCACGTACTGTACGACGTCGAGGGTAGATATGGGTTCACGATGGGGACAACACAAAATATCGTCCATGGCAAAAGACCGAAAAACGGAGAGGATATGGCCAAGCCGCTCGACACATCCAGACCGTTCGCTGCACTTGGTGTCTCTCAGTTGATGACAAACGCCGCCACTACCACCATGTGAGCCGGTGCTGTGTGAAAGTGAAATATCACACGTGCGACGAGGCAAGTCGCAGATTGACTCATCAAGTTTGATGCATCCTTGCTTGTGTCCAGATCCAATCTGGTACGATCGATTTGATTTGCTGGCGAGAGACGCAACAAAATTCCACGCGTCCGACGTCAGATGAAGTCCAGCCATTGGTGTCTTAGTTGCACCCTTCTCGGTGTGTTTCGGCAATCAATGGCGCCGGCGACGGTATGGACTTGAACATGAGATCATGAGCGGCCATGGAGGAGCAGGTGGTCGATTCACATTGCAATTTTGTTTGACAACATGACAAGACCCGACAGGAGGCAGTAAAATCAGGTTCATTTGTCAACCAGCAGCTGGTACTCTTTCGAGCCAGAGTTTGTGTTCGACAGTCGGGTGAAGGAGGAAGGTTTGATCTTTTTGGGATCAACGCAGTCGCCTCCTTCCCCAACGGCGCATGTCCAACGGTGGTTGAACCGACACATGTCCAACCTAGATTCCTCCTCGCCTTGTATTTGCATCGACAGATTCCACACGAAGAGAATGGTGAACTTTTGAACCACCAAAGCCATCGTGGCTCGTCTCGACGAGCATGCGAGTGCGGTAATTCCCGCACGTTTGTGCAGCCAATGACGTGGTCGACCACACGACAATCCAGGGCCGCAATCGGGAATTTGACCACTCCGTCTCTGCCAATCTCAACATTCAAAAACACAAAAAATACGAATAAATTCAATTGTTGTTTATCATTGATTTCTCTATTTTACAATGTTACTGTTAAATACATTGTATTTTTTGTGAATTTTGGGTCTTACATTGATCGTGCGAATAAAAAGACACATTGAGAATCTGTGACGGTCAGTACATCTTCAACCACCTGGGGTTGAAGATTCGGAAGCGCCACTGTACCGCGGTGATGGCAATAAAGTATACACGAACAGTTCTACCAAACGTGGTGTCTATTTGTAATCCATCGCCAGCTCGTTTGTCTCAAGATCGGTGCGCACAATGGATTGGCGCACAGCGGATGCCAAGTGCACTCAGATCCGGTTGCCAACACACAACCGGAGTTCAACTGGAGCCACTCCTTTGTTACGTAAGCGTTAAAACCCAATTCGATGGAACGCGATTTATCTTGAAATTTGTATACTCATAGAATTTACTTGACAATTTTCACTCAAGAAATTTAACTTTTATACTTTATGCCAGTGAAAATAGAAAATAAATATTGTACATTTGGATGCTTAGATGGAAACAATTTGGTCGGAGCAATGATGCGGCTGCCATGGAAGGTTTGCAAATCACTTCGCCACTTTGCACCGAGTGAGTAGAGCGCCCGCGCGTGAGATCACCAACTCGACATGACTCTTCAAACTCCACACATGGTCTCAATCGGCATGTACTCCTTCTGGCCCACGGCCTTGGAGAACCCGATCAAAGCTAGCGTCGACCGTGTCACTGTGCCCCAATCTTTGTACCAACGCGTCGTGGACGACGATGATCGCCATCATCGTGCATTTGGATTCATCCGTGAGAGCTATCGCGCGTGGAGATACACTGCGCTCGAAGTGAAGCGAGCGAAGGCGCATGCCACCAAAGAAGAGAAAGCCCAAGTTGACATCAAACAAGAAGTGGAGGAACCCTCATCGCCGTTGATGGAAAATGAATCGCCACGCTCGGTCGACGTGGATCTCGTCGACGACCAACCCTCGCTTAGCTTCTTGGAGTCCGAAGGCTCCCCCATGTCGTCGGCGGCCAATGCCGACAAGAAGCGCAAATTCCGCAAATGGTGAGCATTCGTGCTTGGCAATGGATGGCTCATGGTGTGTGTAGTGGCACATCCAATGCTACACGTGTACTCCGCGACTGGCTGTTTGACCCACACAACCAAGAGCATCCATACCCGTCTGAACAAGTACATCGTCGTCTCCCTTACCTTGTTGCTCACGGCTGTGCCTTCTAGGAGAAGCGCCGTCTGTCGCAAGAGTCGGGCTTGACCATTAAGCAAATCGGCATTTGGTTTCGCAATGCGCGTCAACGTTTGTGTCAACCCACGTCGACGAAAGCCACCATCAACCAAGAGCAAGCCACTGCCTTCATGAACGTCGTGGGCCTCAGGATAGACGACTCGACACCGCTCCGTCGTGGTGCTTGGTCTCCCGCTGAAAATGCTTACGCTCAAAAGCTCATTGACCAGTTCACTCGAGGAAAGATGCCGCTTGTGGAAGGCACTCCGCTTCGTTCGTTCCTTGCTGTCGTCTTGCACTGTCATGCTATGCGTATCTCGAAAAAGTTTGTGCGGGACTGCTCCGTTGGCAAGATTACATTCCGCCGTGATCGCATGTTTGACGCCTCCAGCCCTGAATTTGAATCTGCTATGCAAGAGCTCCTGGCGTTGAAGGCCATGGTGCAGGACAATGCAGTTGTGGCGTCGAAAAAGACCATGGAGACTGAGCAGGAAGTGATCAAAGTCCAGACGTGGTTCCGAACATCCGACGATGAAGCTGACCAGCTCCACATCGACACCACTTCCGCCACCGCCTCTAGCAGCAGTAGCAATGCAGCAGCAGCAGCAACACTCCCTGCGAAACTCGAAGAAGAACCAGACATGCACCAAATACAAGACGACAATCTCTTGGACGACCTTGATTTTGACTTTGACGGCGTCCTTGGATGGGGCGAGCTTGACAAAGCCGTCTCGCAAATCTTCTTCCCTTGAAGGTGCCCGAGGCCTTGCCGGTCCCTAACATTAAGTCGCGTATGTCCATGGTCTATGTTTGAGTTAAGTCGATTGCTGTTGGTTGTAATGTACAATGAAGTCCCCATGTCCTACTCCCTCTTTCTTTATTGAGCCATCGATCATCGTATGCGCATCCACGAGACTCCGCCGGTGGTTCAGTGCAGCAGCTGCTGGACAAAGATCTCGAATCTTCACGAAAATGGCAGATACATGTCACGATGCAAAGACGCGGCATCCAATCTAAGTGTACATCATGTATTGATAAAACTAACCTATGCCTTACTACCAAGTGCAATTTCTTGGGGCACGATCGGGAGTGAGCGTGCCGCCAGAGTCCGCCTACTGACACCTGCCTTGTCCACAACGGAAGTGCGAGTGCGAATAGAACTTCAACAATTCCATCCATCGCTGCTTACAACTTTTCAACCTTGCCAAAGGCACCACCTCCAGGGTTGCGCTTGGCCAATTCGGCACGGTCGGCGCTCTTGAAATCGTACGAGCAGTTGTGTTGGTCGGCAAATCGGTGCGAGCCGCAGTAGACAAACCCACACCGGCATTCAATACCCGTCAGGCCAACCTTCTTCTTGCATTCCCAGCAACGGCTCTTGTTTTTCTGGACAACTGGAGCTTCCACAGGGGCGGCTTCGGCAGGTGCGTCTACAGCCACGGAAGGGGCAGCAGCAGCTTCAACGACAGGCGCCGCGACTGGAGTTGATGTATACGATTGAGTTTCGACTTGGCGGTTCGACATGGTTTTCTTCCAGCACACCGAGCACATTCCTCCGCTGGCAGCACTGCCGAAAAAGCCGCATCCATTCGCGCAGAGCTTGGTGCTTTCGCCTTCTTGTTGCATCTTGTACGAGTCTGTGATAGAGAGATAGCGAGGAGGAGGTCGCGCTGGCTTTTGCGGTGCTGGGGAACACTCAAAAAGAAAACTAACACCCCGTTTTCTTCGTGGAATAAAATAAACGGCCAGTTCTTTTTTTATATTTCCAAGGGATGCGAGATCTATCCGCATAGTGAAACCGAGTGAACGATACTTGATGCCTTGACATCGAAACCCTCGTTTGAAGAACTTCTCTCAAACGAGACAACCAACATTGCATTGCAAATATTCTTATATAGAGGGATTTTCCCTCACTAATGTCCGTATTCGAGTGTCGATTTGCCAACTTCAATCGTGTCGCCGGCTCTCCCAACGGCTGGGCATTTTTCGACCGTGGAATTACTCACGGGCAAGACGAACTCGAGTCTCTGCTCCAAGACGCCGTGTCATGCTGGCAGAGGAAGTCGATGGGATGTCTTGTACGAATGGAGGTTTCTTGCCGAGCACCAAGCTCTGCAAGGCAACGAGCGCGACGTTCTGTCGACGACATACTTTTTTTGCGACAAAAATATTCACTTTTTTTTCGAATTCGACGTCAGATTGAATGTGCATTCGGGGCCGACTTTTTTCAAATATCTTGCAATTTGTATTTATTTCATATGCGGATTCAAGCGAGTTCTCGAAAAAGACAGGAGTTCACCCACCTTCATTCGTGACCACAAGGAAGCGGCAGGCCGACTGGGAGAACAGGGACATGTGTCACGAAGGTACTGGTCGACCTACAGTGCGGCACTTGTCTCGGGGTGTAGGTTGGACTGCTCCTGTGCGTGGGATTGTGCCCTCTTTTGTATTGTCGTCGACGCTGAAAAGATTTTTTTTCTTTGGGATTTTTTATGTGGCACTGCAGGAAAACCGCCGTCGACTCGTCGAGAGGACCAAAAAAAGGAACCAACAGGTGCGTTTCAAAGTCCATAGATCTTGGTGGGAGCTGCCTCTTTCGAAGATCGAAAAGAATCCAAGAGACTTCTGCTGGACCGACGACTGCATTTCCATGCATCCGAAGAAGATTCGGGCACTTATATTCTCGTTTGTGCATACGATTGACAAAACGACCAAAAGAGATCATATTCGTCCTCAATAAATAATTCCAACCAATCAAATTGCGTTATTTTGCAATATTGAATTTTAATAGGATGAAATTGAAAGCTGAAAGACCAATCAAATGGACTCAATTGTAAAAATTCCACAATTAAAGCAATATGATTGGCTCTAAGATTAATGTAGAAATGTCTTCGTTTTCGACAGTCGAAACGTGTTGACTTGGAGGATCACAATGAGTTTACATGACCGAAGAGTCAGTACAACATCGATTGATTGTCCTTGCGCTACTCCTGACCCGAATGGATCCGTGATACAGACAATTCATTCCCCACCGACTCTGCTGTAGGTCGAGGCGACCCCACACACCGTCTATTCGTGGGAAGAAAGTACAACAGGACAAGTACATACGTCGAGTCCTTTGTCACAGCTCTGTCCTGCGCTTTCACAAAACTCATCATAGTTTGTAGTACCCTTTGTCTCTGCAGCAATCTTGGAGGTCTTAAGTTCGAGCGATATGACCACAGGAGAGATGTATCCCCTGCACGTTTGCTGATCGTATCTTTACTCGAGCTCCAGATCGCAAGTACAGTAGTACTGAACTACTAGGTATCATACTTCGTCTAATTGCAAGCCCCCCTTCCATTAAGTGTCAAATGTGCGGAATACTATACTCCCTCAGGGGATAAGTGTACTCAAACTGAAAGAGGAGCAGCAACGGGGGGGAAACTTACTCAAGTGTCCCGTAGCCAGTTTGTCGAGAGCATTCAGAGAGAGAAAAGTACTTATGCTCCTCCCTCACCATAAGAGTCGAAGTGCCGTGGTCACTTTTCCTTCTCGGCGAAGCTGTGGCGTGGCCCCGACGTGTTTTTCTTGCTGGTGCACTTTTGCTTGGGCATGGTGGTGTGCAAAAGTGAAAAATTGATTTCATTGGCTAAAAATACTTCATTTAGGTAATTATGATTGGGTGATAGGATTTATTTTCGACCAATCGTTGAGCTTTATTATTTGCGTTGGCTCATTTTGCAATGGATTTGTACGGCGACTTGGACAAGTACACGAATGTGGCGCCGACCCCAAGCGTCGGACTTGGATTCACGCCAGTGAGCAAGAAAGAAGCTCCTTCCAAGGAAAAGAAGACGACGCCATCAACACAGAAGGAGCCAGAGCCATCCAAAGTCGAATCGACTCCCAAAAGTAGCCCATGACCATTCTTTAGTCTGTTGCCTCAATTGTATGTGTCATTCAGGCGCAGTACCGTCCAGTGCGCTAAAGTTTGTTCCACATTTCCGCCGACGTGAAGATCCAAGCCCAAAGCAAGTCGCCAAACCGTCTCCACTTGCAACCACCCATAATGCCGAAACGCCGATATCGAGGTACTCTCCAGCGTCGAGCACTTTGAAGACTGCATTGGGCATGGCCGCGTTTACTCCAGTCTCTGTCACGCGCAAGCCTCCTAAAGAAACGCCAAAAGTCGCGTCTCCACCTCGTGACAATCAAACGAAAGTGACTCAATACCACATTGACAGCGTCAGAGAAGAGTACAATCCATTCCGCCCCAATGACTACGCAGCTTTCTCGGAAGAGCGCGAGATTCGACGAAAAAATGCTGAAGTACGACGGGACCTAGAATTGCGCGAACGGCGCATGGAGCAGGAGCGACTGCGAGAACGTCAACAGCTCGAAAAAGACTTGGAGGCAGGACGAGTGCCGAATCTGGCAACAACAACAGTGCCAGGTACATTTCCCATGTTAACAGTGACGGTCAGAATGTTTTAGGTGGCCGTGGTCGTGGCATGAACTTACCGGCATGGATGATGAAGAAAATGTACGCTGCATCTCAAGTTTGAATCCTGACTCTGCCTTAGCGAGGAGAACAGCGACAAGGCAGGAGCACCTGCTGTGCCTACGTCCTCTGCTCCCCCGTCAACTCCTGGCCAATTCGACGATGCACCACGTGGTGGTCTGGGATACGAAGAGTCCCCAAGGGGCTTAGGCTTTGTCACACCGAACAACGCAACAACTGGTAAGCTTACGTGACAATCGGAAGGAATGATCTCCGTCGTAGCACCCCCTTTGGAGAAGAAACCCCGTGTCAGTCGCTTTGGGCAACGTGTGAGCCGATTCGACCAGACACCAGATGCCGACTCGAGACGCTGAAACTTGTCACCACATCAGCAAGTCTTTTATGCTGGTATGTAATCATTATAATTGAGGGCTTTTGCCAAAGTGTTCGAGTTCTATTCGCAGGCTCTTTCGGCAAAAACCAAGCTGGAATGAGTCGGCGTGATAGCACGCATCTTCTGACAAACTCAAGGTCGATGGATTGTTTACTCGCTGTACGTATTTGTATGGCCTCATCAACAGAGAGCGATATTGCGTTGTGCCATCGCGTTGGTCAACAAAACAGGATTGCTAACTTCATAACTCTGTCATGGTGAAATCTCCCGTCTACAGAGGTCATATTTGTCCCTTGACTTTGGCTTGAACTGATCTACCTTCAGTGAACCCTGATAATCTCCACTGTGAGTCGTATGAGCGGCCAGAGAGCTCAAAATTCACCGATTTTGTGCTTCATCTCATGCAGAGACTTGGTATCTCACGTTAGATGCCAGATCATTGCGTATACCTTCATACAGGGTCCATTTCCCGACGACATTGCATGGGCAATTCCTTGCCTTTCTTCAGTCAGAATGACCAAGATATAGTCGATCGACTATCCGGATATCCGGATATTGGACATCTGTAGCGGTGGTTTTCATTTCCCCTCACAACTCTCATCTGCATGATCGTGGGGTATCTACATCGCCAAGCAGACTCCAATTCCTCTCGATAGATCGGCGGCCAGCACTCCCTTGATACACTCTCGCTAGTTTCTCCAACATGAAGGCAACCACGGGCTTCCTCTCTAGCTTTATGCCAGGGAAAAAAGCAACACCGTCGACGCCAACTCCATCCGAGCGATCTAGCAATCCAACGTCTCCATCGTCCACAACGACAAATACAAACCCATTTGCAGCATCGTCTGCTACTCATTCGACTCCTGGTAATCCTTTTGCGACTCCATCAAACAGCACAGTGTCACGAGGATTTAATCCAACGTCATCGTCGCCTGTAAATCCATTCGCCTCGTCGATACAAACAACCCCCTCGGGTGAATCCTCATCAAGAACAAACTCTGGACATGCGTCAAGCACAGGATCCTTAAAATCTGTTCCACCAGTTGCACCAACTAATCCATTTGCGACCTCAAACTCAACAGCGAATGCACGAAACCTCACGATCGATACAACTGCACTGCCTTCCTCAGCACCTAGACCCCCTCGCTCAACTGACTCTGGTGGGAGTCAATCAAATAGTTTTACAAAACCCCGACCGCCTCTGTCAACTGGATCGAGTATGCGCGGCATGATGTCCAGCGCGACAAGTTTTGCATCGTCCATGTTGCCATCTACACCGTCGTCGGTATCTAAAATGACATCTGTCATCACATCGACGTCAGCCTCAGTCATCATGGCGCCTGTGAAAGGCCTCGGCGTTGTCACATCCGCCGCTGGATCTGCAGTCTCCACGGCAGCCGATTTACTCATGCCAGCCGACTTTCCCAAGCTCTTTGCCCAGAGTAAAGTCGACATTTCTGGCTTTTATTCCCCCGACTTGGATGACAACGCGGGCGTGGCTGTTTCTGACGAAGCTCGAGAATTTCTCGCGGTCTCTGGTCATAATCTCCACTCTGTCTTGACGAACCCTCGCGGTGGCAATTGGGGAGACGCCCTCATGGACGCCCTCACGCTTCCTGGCGAACAGACCGAAGCCGCTCTCACAGCTATTCTGAGCCTTCCTAGCATCAGTCGCCGCGATTTCGATGGATACATGAAAGCATTGGGCGAATCCAGTGCTATGTACATGAAGAACCACGAGCGTCCAGTGCGTGAACAGCTTGCATCTTCCAACGTCCCGTCTGTCCAAGCAGCTAACGGTACGTCTGTCTTGGAAGAAATCCATGAATGGTGTGTTTATAGAGGATGTTCAGCTTTGCTTCCAGGCAGTCCCAGCTCTATATTTCAAGCCAGACTTTGACATCACCAACCCCCAAGTGTTTGACCAAGTCATGGCGATGGGATCGATCCAAGAGTCGCAGGAAAAGGTACCATTGCCGTCATGCGTTGTCCTAAAATTCGTAGCTCTCGGGGTATCTGGACCGTGTCGAAGTGAGTTTACTTCGTCAAGTGTCGTCTCGGTCCGATCGATTCTTTGAAGCTTCATCGTCCCAAGGTGAAATGAAGAAACGAGTCACCCAAGCATGCGACCAAGTCAAGCATTTGCGGTATATTTTAGCTTGTCAGTGACAACTCAGAGAGTTTAGGACGACGATGGACCGCCTGCGCAACTCTCTAGCTGACAAATCGCTGGCGATTCTTCAGCTCCACCGCAAGCAAAAGCGACTTGTTGAGTTGCATGACCTCATGGTACAAATCGAAGAGATGAAACACACAGAAAGCAGTGTCGAAGCGCTCGTCCATGGCCACGACTACACTGGAGCGCTGGATGTCATTGACGCCGCGCTCAAGACAATTCATCAAATGGCGGGCATTCACTGCGTTCGATCGCTTGGCGAGAAACTACAAACATATCGCAGCTTTATTGGCGTTCAAATGTCGAATCGCTTCGTGTCGGTGGTCACTGCGCCAGAATGGGCGTTTGAACCAGGCCCCGCACCGACAAATCCTCATGCCCTGCAGAGCCTTCAGCTCAAGCAAAAAGAGACACGCGAAGAGATGAAGCAACTCATGGATGCCCTCTTTCGACTGGAGATTGTTCCTGACGTGATGGGAAAATATCGCACACAAATGACAGAGGAGATCAAAATTGTCGTGAAGACAGTCGTGAGCGAAACGATTGCATCGTCGAGTGCATCCAAGAAAGAAGGCGAGACCGATGTGAGCTCCCAATTGCGTGCTCTGTCGTCAGAGGAATTCCTGAATTGCGTCCAAATGATTTTTGAGCACCTGTTGCTCGTGCTGCAGCGTGCTATGTCGGTCCAAACCATGCTCGCCGAGACATTTGACATTCCAGTCGTCGCCGCTGAAACAAAGGAGCAAACGGAAGTTGCCGCTCCGACCGCAGAGTGGACCCCCGACGACTCGACGAACGACAAGCTGGGCGAGTGGCAGGAAAAGAAGAAAGCAGCCAAGATCGTCAAGGAAGTCGAAGATGCAATCCGCAAGACGTGCGAGTTCTCCCAGCGCAGTGTCTCGAACTTATTTGGCGTTCGCAAAGAAGTCCAGGTAGATCTCATCGACAATGATGGCAGGACGACTTCCAAAAAACTTGTAGGCCAATTACACCATGCCACAACTTCGATCTTTATACGACGCGACGATGGGCTTCGTCGTCAAACTCGAAACATCCACTGGCAAGACAGACTACACACTCCGCGGCGCGCTCTTCAACCAGCTCAAGTTGTTTCTGGAGAAGTATCACCAAAGCCAGAGCAGCAAGCTCGTGTCGACACTCAACCACGAATTGTGGAAAAATGCCGAGATTTCCGCCACACGTCACGCTGCCTTGGTTGACTTAGCCACGGGCAGAGGCGTCTCGCTCGTGCTTTCACATGATCAAACTGTCGTCGCCGAGACGGCAGCACCTCTGAAACAACTGACATTGCCACCATCCACATCTTTTCGCGTTGTTTGGTCAGTCCTGCTCGCCATGGAAATCGTCATGAACTACTTGAGTCTCGCGGTGAATTTCCCTGTCCTAGCCACTGATGTACTCCAGCGGACGATTGAAATCCTGAGAGTACGTAGTGCTTGATGCGCTTGGCCATTGATACATTTGACTGTAGCTGTACAATTCAAGAACAACGCAGCTTGTGCTTGGCGCTGGAGCGATGCAAGTTGCGCATCTCAAGAGCATTTCTGCCAAGCATCTCGGCCTCGCGTCGCAATCGCTCGAAGTTATCATTGCCTACATCCCTCACATCAAATTTCAACTCGCAGCGCTCTTGACGCAGCGGCAAAAATTGCTTCTCGACGAGCTGGACAAAGTGTTGCAAGACTACGTCGAACACAACGACAAAATCTTTGCCAAGTTTATTTCGATTGTCGAGGACCAGATCATGAAGAAGTTCTTGGAGACGGTCGAGACGGATGTCAACTACGACGACGCGACGCTCATCATCCCCAGCGCGCCGCTCAAAGGCATTTCACAAAACACAGTCAAGCTCTACCAAGTGCTCAGTCCAGTCTTGCCGCCGCTGCAGATGCAAGTCATCTTCTCGAGAGTATTTGACATGCTCGAGCACAAAATGCCAGCATGTTTCAAGGCAGTCCAGCCCAAGACAAAAGCGGGCAAACAGCGACTCGTTGACGACATTGTCGCGTTCGTCGCGAGCTTCCAAGAACTCAAAGACGTTGTCTTTCGAGGAGACCAGCTCGTCCAGTACTTCAAAACGAGTTACATGTAACCTTTCTTTAATTATTTCGACTCGGCTACGGCACGCACAGTGTCAAATGCATCGGCAAGCGCGGCACCAAAGGCAACGCTGTCCGTCGTTGGGCAGTTCACAAAGCTCGTAATGTTGACTGGCAGGTCGTTGTTTTGGATGAGGTAGCCCACGCCATATCCCGTTGGCACCACAGCACCAAAGCAGAAGTAGTCGAGGATAGGAATTGTCACGTTGCTCGTTGAGAGTTGGAAGTTGGAGCTGCCAGCGCGGATTGGAGACGACAAAAAGTCGTGCGTGATGCCTTTCGTCTTGGCCACGTGGTTCAGCATGGTGAGGTGGCGATCGCAGCCAAGACCTTTTTGCGCTTCCTTGGCATTGGCCACGTGGCGATCCACAGCCTTGACGAGGAATTCACGTTGCGAGGCAATAGGGGCATCAGTCGTAACTGCAGAGACAAAGCGAAGAGCTTCCGACGTGGCAGATCGAATTGTTTCAGTACGGCCGTGGAAGAAGCCACGAGTCGAACAGGACTCGTAAGTCGGGGGAAGACGTTGGTTTTGACGGAAGAAGGCCAGCTGGAGGGCCATTTGAACGACACCGTCAGGACTGAGGCCCCATGTTTTGATCGTGTTCTTGCCGTAACCCTTGTAGCGAAGCAAATGCGTTTGGTTGTTGGCAGTGTCGGCAGTCGCACGCACCACTGCTGCTTCAATTGCTTGGTGGTCAGCGTTGTTCACCTTGAACTCGAGTCGTTCATGGGCAGTGTCAAACGATTCAAGGGTTGGGAGTGGCTTAAAACCAGAATCGGTGCCATGCATGTCATGCCATGATTCGAGGAGCCAGCGGTTCCAGTTCGTACCATCAGAAAAGGTGTGCTCAAAGTTGAGAGCAAGGTGGCCCGTTGGGTAAGCGATCACTTGATGCTTGTCAAACCAACGGTTAGCACCAGCAGCACCGTGGAGGGTAAGCGCAGACAGTTCCGACTCAGTGGCAGAGGAGTCATCCAAAACAAGAACAAACAAAGCCGAGTCGATCGCGTCAAGAGAGGCAGCATTGACTGGCTCCTTGCGGAGACCGTCGCGAGCGGCAGCCCAAACATCACGGTCTTCACTGGTTAAAACAGCAATGTTGGGTGCGTCCTTGGCACCATTTGTCGAAATTTTATGCAGTTGCGCTTGAAGAGATGCTTGAGAGACGACCTTCTTTCCATCGTAGACCTTGATCTTGTAGAACGCATTGCGGTGGAGGACGACGATGTGATCCGAACGTGGGTGGAACTTGAGGGCGTCCATGTCTTTCTGGGGGATCTTGGCCGTACCAAGCTGCTTAGCATAAGCTGCCATACATTGGTTGGGGTCTTGGTCAAGCTCACCCGACTTGACTTTGTGGAACCACTTGAGCAACGAGACGGCAAAAGAAGACGCACGGGTCAAAGGGTCTGCCAAGACTGATCCTTTCGCTTCATCAATCAAACCATACCTGTATCAATTCACACAATTTCAGCATGAAACACTCAATTTTAGCTTGCGTACCCAGGATTGACATTGATGGGATTTGGGTATCGTCCACCCAAGTACATGGCATCCCACCACTCTTCAATGTAGCTGTAAGGATACGCACGTCCCATCGTGTTGAGAAATTCTTGCTTGAGAAGATCATCTTGCAAAGTTCGTCCCACCGATCGATTGGCACCAAGCCCAAAGTCTTCGACCAACTTTCGATGCCCCTTGTACTCGTCAGGCGTCACGAGCGGTTGAACCGACTTGAGATATTTTTCCAACGTGTCGTTCAATTGCGGCACTGGCAATCGTGGCAAGTTGTAATCGTTGTTGTTTACCATCTTGAGAAACCAACCGGGGTGCTTCACAGGCTCTTCCGCCTTCGTGGAGAGCGCACGACGGGCCGCTTGACACACTTGACGAGCTTTCATCTTCTTGGCGCAAAAAGGACAATGACCGCAAACATCATTCCGGATAAGAAGTCATCCGGATAAAAAGCAGCAAATCAAAATCGCGTTCTCGATGTCACATCAACTTGAACTTTTTCTGTTCATACTTGACGTCAACATGCACTTGACGTTCACTTTACTTACTTGACAAGAATTTGACGTAAAGTGTTCAGTGGACGTCAAGTGAAACTGCTGTTGTAACTGGAAGTGCACTGCAACCTTTCGCGCGCGATGGACGAATCGCGGCGGGAACCGGACGAGACGAATGACAAGCTTGCGCTCCGTCCAGAGTACTTCATTCCCTTGATCTTCCTTGAGTCGTTACCTCCATGGTTAGATTCGTGCTCGGTGTGCGTGGATCGATCCAAAATAACGTTGAATTTGGCTCGGACAACCAATTGATCTTTCCGGCCGCACATCATTTATGCCTCCTCAACCTCGACAGACGGAGCATGGAGTTTTTTCACCCCACGCGAGGTATTCGAAGTGTTCAGTCCATGTGCGTCTCGGCCAATCGAGAGCTCGTCGCAGTGTGCGAGCAAGCATCGGCACGATTTTCAAAAAACATCAGCGACCAGCTCGGAGTGAATCCAAACCAGATCTCCATTTACAAACTTGGAACCCGCGCGCGACTGAAAATGCTTCCAACACAATCCCATGCCCCAATTCTCTCGGTCGCCTTTTCAGCCGACACAAGATGTCTTGCAACACTTGAAGACGCACCAACATATAGAATCAGCTATTGGAAATGGGGTACGGCCAAGCTTGTCGCGCATGCGGCATGCCCCTCGCGAGGGACGAGGATCCGAATTTGCCCATCAAATGCCAATTTGATCACAATTTCAGGCCCGATGGTGCTTCGTACGTGGACACTGACGTCCTCGGGCGATCTCCGCATGGCAAACCTCATTCCCCAAATCCGGGAGCAAGAGCATTTTGTGGACCATGTTTGGGTACGGGACTACTTGGTCACAGTGTCAGAAGTTGGGACATTGCTCACGTTTCGCTGCACGGAAGATGCACGCGTCGAGCTCATTCATTCGACTCGTCTGAATCAAATGTCAGTGAATCTGGCTTCAGGCAAGGTGGAAACCATCGCAGCGAGCACAAAGGGCTTCGTCTTGGCTGGAACTGAAGGCATGTTCGGCGTTTTTGAGTTTTCTGTAGGTCTATTATGTCGTTGGACTCTCACAAATGTTGTAGGATGACCCAAAAGACCCGTTCATATTGATTCGTGCTCTCTCAGCAGGGGAAATGACGATAGAAAGCGTAGCGATATCACCAAATTGTGAAAACGTCGTTGCTTACACGAGCTCGCAGCGACTTGTGACGCTCTCCATGGGCGCAATTGATGTCGTGCAAGACGGGCATGCTGACTTCCACGATGTGATCCCAAATGTACAAACTTGTCATCCTCAATTCCCGGACTGATGCCATGGATAGGGAACTCACTGCGGTAGCATCCTCACCTTTGATCTGAGCTTGCAAAAACCAATTGTCGTCACTTGTGGTGCTGACAAGACGATTCGGTCTTGGAATTATCTTCTCTCCACTTATGAAGTTGTGGCTCAGCTCTCAGAAGAACTTTTGACGATGAGTTTACATCCCGCGGGGTATCAAATCGCCATTTCGTTCAAAGAACGCGTTCGACTCTACAATATTCTCCAAGATGGCTTGCGCGTCTTGCGCGAAATATCAATGAAAGCCGCAAATGCACTTCAATTTTCCCATGGAGGCCATCTCTTTGCTTGCGGGGCAGGCCTCAACATCTCCATCTACCGCACGTACACGGTAATTCTACCCTGAGACTGAGCTATTGCATCTGACATGTACTATATCGTAGTGCGATCTCGTTCATACATTTTCAGGCCACATCAATGCAATTCAGTCGCTGCGATGGTCGACAGACGACACTTACTTGTACTCTGCAGGCAATGATGGAGCTCTCTACTGTTGGAATACTCACACAGGTATACCCTTTCGGTTGCTTTTTTCCTATCTCTCTCCCAGGCAATCGATGCGACGACATGCAATTGGTCGTCAAACATTGCAAGTTTACATCCACGATCATTGATGCTGCGAATCCCAAATGCGTCGCAGTGTCTGGCTCAGACGGAAAACTCCGCGAGATTCAATCGGGAGAAGAAACCAACTCGATCGACTTGGGCACACCGCTCATGCATATGGCTATAACAAAATCAAATAGGTAGGGGCAGTTCAAAATGGTCTTGATAGTGGTGAGTAGATGGCTCTTCATTGCGACACGACTTGGTGCGGTTTACGTGTTTGCCTGGCCGCTTGGAACACAAACTGCCCCCGTGCACGGCATATCAGTCCACAGTGAGCCCATCACTCAACTACGCCTCACAGACGACGATCGCTACTTGATCAGGCATAATTTATCTCGAAATCTCAACGCTAATGTAGATTTTAGTTCGTCGGAAGATGGCTGCGTGTACATTTTCCGCATGGACGAGAATACTGGCCATTTGACAGAGACGGATCTCGTCCATCGCAAATTGCCAGCCATCATGTCGGACGCCGTGCTCGTGTCTCGCGAAGAAATTGAGGACAAGAATGAGCAACTGGGTGATCTTCAGCAAAAATACGAGCAAGTGAAGAGCGACATGGATTTTTCTCTCCACTCAAAAGAGAACGAATGGATCGATCGACTTCGGTTCCTCAAGGAAGAATGCGAGCATTCCCTCGTCCAAGAACGCACTCGGTTTGTATTACGTGGTTTTTTCCAGCGACTCAAGGCAGTTTCTAGGTATGAAGAACTGGAGCAGCGGTATCAATCATCGCTTCGCAAACATCAAGATGAGTTTGCCCAGAAAGAGTCGAACCATGCAAAGTTTTCACAAGTCAGACGACGACAAGGACCCCAAGTATGCTAAAGCTGCTGTAGGAGCTTGAAAATCGATACGAACACAAGCTAGCGATGGAAATCGCTCGTTACGATCGCTTGTCGGAGGAAATGGAGCTCACACGGCAACAATGCGCAACGCTTATTGAAGCCCAGGATAAGCAACAACGCCTCGTCCTTGAGAATGAAAGAAGAGCTGCCAACTCGCGAGCCAAAGAACAGGTGCAGCTTCATCAATTCATGAAGGTGACTGGGCGTGGTGCAGGTCGAGTTGATCAAACGCGTCAAGGAAGATTTGACGTACAACCATGTGAAATTTGAAGAAGTGTTGAGCCAGCAAGAGGAAGACTATGAGTTTCAAATCCAGAAGCTGAAGCAAGAGTACGAGCAGCAATTGACAGCCGAACGCCAAAATACAGCCATCAAGGAGACTCAAATTACCGGCAAAAACAGCAAGATCGATTCACTCAAGAAGAAAATCCAAGAGCTCAAAGCTCATTCGTCAGCTCGCGGTACTTTGAGATCTACTTTGAAAAAGTTCACTGATCTACTTCAGACATTTTGCTCTCGACGGAGAAAGCCAAGACTGCCAAACTGGAAGCAGCGCTGGCCAACTACGAAAAACACATTGAAGGGCTCCAGCAAAGCATTGATGAGAAGGAAAAATCCGTCCAGGAGCTCAAGGCGACGAACCGAGTACTGGAGAGCTTTCGATTCGTGTTGAACACCCGCGTGGAAGAACTCCAGAGTGAAAAATCACCCATGCAAAAGCTCATCTCTGGCCTCGAGTCTCGCATTCACGACGTTCAGGAAGAGATGGTCCAAGAATTTCATCAAAAAGACTTGGTATCTCATTACACGTCCATTCATCTGTCATAAACTTTTCATAGGCGGAAGAAACGCTAGCATCGAAGGACATAAAAATCAAGGCTTTGACGAACGAAGTCAATGCCCTTCGCCTCATCACACGCAAGAAAGAATCAATCATTGGCGCTATGTCGCGGGAATTTGCTCGAATCGTGCTCATCACAAACCCAAAAGAGCTTGAACGCGCAGTCAAGGACGCTTACATCGTCTTCGTGAAAGGGGAAGCTCCCAAAGCCAAGCGCACGTCGAGTGTTTTGCCAAAGCACGACCAAGCGTCAACTGTGCCTACCGCTGGACTGTCGGATGACAACCGCGAAGTTGTCCAGGAAGCCTGTAAACAAATGCAGTTTATGCATCGATCTGTGGCCACATTGAAGAACGCACTACACCATGCCAAGTCTGAAGCTGAGCATCGCCACCGCGAAGCCATCACGGAAGGCAACATCCTCCTCCAGGATATGAATGCACTCCGAAAGCGCAACAAAGTCCTCGAGCTCAAAGTGAAAGAGATGGAGAGTGCGCTCTACTTGGCGAACCAAAACAACGAGAAGAGACTAAAGAAGAAACAAGAGGCGAAACAGCAGTCACTACCCACGGGCCTTTTGTCGCCTCTTCAGAAATCAGCATCACTGTCGACATTGAGCCCCACCCAGCGCGTCGTCGTCGGCAGCGTCTTGCCATTCCGTGCAGTCGAGAGCTCAAAAGAGTCCACCCGACAACCGTCTGCTGCGACTGTGCAAGACTATCGCAACCACATCGACAACCAGAAGAAGGACATCCAACGACTAAAGGGACAAGTGCAGTTGCTCCTGGAGAGTCAAGCTTCAGGTATATTCCTCCTATACTTATCTAATTCTTGCATGTAAATTTAGTCGGTCGATCGAATTCCTCTGCTTCATTAGCCCGATCCAAGACGAGTGTGACCAACCCAAGCTTTGACGCGCCATCTCCTCTATCCCCGACATTTTCCTCAGCGCAGACGACACATAGCATCAGTCGAAGGCAATCTTCGGGTATTGGCTTTGCCTTGGACGTCCCCGACAACAACGACTTCACATCGCCAACGTCTGAATCCGACGACATGTAAATCTGAAGCAACTCTCAAGCACGATCTTGATCCCTACTGCTTTGGGATGCCAACTAACGTGCTACCTGCTGTAAAACTCTGCGAGGTCAATCAACTACAAGACGCTAGGGACGAACGATTTGGCTTTGTAAAGCAATCAAGAAGACGTCAAGTTGAAAATTCCATTGATGAGGATTTACGACGACTTGGGACTTTGGATGCCCCACGTGGCTTCCTGTGTCATGCTCTGAAAGGTTTGGCACAGCGTCGAGGAGACGTTGCAGTCCGTGTCAGCTTTGAAGAAGACTGTGTAGTTGCCATCCACGACGGTCTTCTTGAGTCCATGGCCGATCTTGTTGGTGTAAATACCAAGGTCCGACTTTGTCAAGCGGAAGCTCACAGTCGTGGAAGCACCGGCTGTGAGATTGACTTTGTCAAACTTGACGAGGCGCTTCGTCTCGGGCACGTTGTCGATGCGCACGGACTGCTTGACGAACAAAAGCACGGCTTCTTTCCCGTCGAATGGCCCCGTGTTGCTCACGGTCACATTCACAACAACGGCAGAGGATCCATTCACGCTGAGCGTCATGTTGGAGTACTGGAACGTCGTGTAGCTCAGCCCAGCTCCAAAAGGCCACTCGTGTTCGCATTCACGGAAGGTGCCGTTCATCGTGCAGCCGAGGTTCTGTCGGTGGTAGTACGGCACGGTGCTGTCCGTCATGCTCTTCGGGTACGTGAAAGGCAGTCGGCCGCTTGGGTTGACGTGGCCAAGCAAGATGGACGACAGCGCTTGCCCTCCGAGTTCGCAAGGCAGCATTGCGTTCACGACGGCATGTGCGACATCGGCAAGGCCATTGAGAAAACGAGGGCGGCCTTGGACAAGGACGAGGATAAGCTTCGTCTTGGTGGACGCCAGCGCTCGGACATATTCTTGCTGGCCACGGGGCAGCATCAGATCGTTGATGTCGCCGGGCTTCTCAGCGTACGGTCCTTCCCCGACGACGACAACAGTGTACTCGGCGGCGGCGGCTTTCTTCTTGGCGTCTTCGAGGACGGCTGGATCGTAGGTTCCATCGATATCGATCCCAGGCATGACTTGGATATTGCACGATGGACACATGACGCGGAGCGCATCCTGCACGGACTGGCCGTTGGGAAACATCGCGTTGCCCGACGCGCCTTGCCATGTCAGACTCCACCCGCCGCACAGATGACCGATGTTGGCAATCGATGGACCCGTCAAGAAGATCTTGGGACTCGACCCTTGCAGCGGAAGCGTCTTGTTGACGTTCTTGAGCAGCACGATCGACTCGGACGCCATCGACAGCGCCAACGCTTTGCTCGCGTCGTCTCCCGCCGACGACACTTTGGACGCACCTGGCACTGGCGTCTCGTACAAGTTGAGCTGGAGCTTCAATGCCGTGATGCGCTGCACGGATTGCCGCAGACGATGCAACGACAGCTTCTTGGCATCGACGAGAGCCTTGGTGTGGTTGATGAAGAGTGTGTCGCCGGCCACCATGCTCATATCGATCGATGTTTCCTTGAGCGACAAGCGGACGGCATCTTCCTGGGACGTCGCGACGTGGTGGAACGTCGCCAGCTCGTTGATGACGGCATAGTCGGTGACGAGCATGCCATGGAAGCCAAGATCGTGGCGGAGAAGATCTACGAGCATCTTGTGGTTGGATCCCATGGGTTTGCCATTCAGTGAGACGTAATTCATCATGCCAGTCAAGGCACCAGCGTCGATCGCGGCTTTGAACGGCGGCAGGTAGTAGTTGAGGACTTCGTAGTCGGTCAGCGTGAGTGGATCTCGATCATGGCCTGTGGGTGTCGCAGCGTAGCCGATGAAGTGCTTGAAGCACGCGGCGATGGTGTTGTTGTCTTGGAGGCCGTGGACGATGGCGCGGCCCATTTCCGTGACCAAGTAGGGATCTTCTCCAAAGGTTTCGTAGACGCGCGGCCAAAGCTTGGCGCTCTGAACATCCAAGATCGGTCCAAAGATCCATGGAATACCTGCTGCTTCCGTGTCGCGGCCTGTGTAATACCCCACTTGGCGAACTAAATCTCGATTGAAGGAAGCCCCGGCATTGATCTGGTGGGGAAAGATGACAGCGTTCGTGACAAAATTGGCTCCATGGACCGAGTCGAGGCCGTACAGGATGGGATGCTTGCTGTAAGTGGCATGGATCGTTTGAATGCGCTGGATCAAATCTCTCCATTCGGTCGCCGTCCAGCCGTACTTGTTGCCTTGGGCACCTCCCGCGTAGGGCGAGTTCAAGTACGACCCAAGATGGAGCTGCGCATTACTCTTGACCTTGGTTTCGTTGAGCGTTCTATCGTCGTTCAAGACGGTATAAATGTCGACTTGTGTCATCTGACCGATGAGTTCGTCAGGACTCTAGCAGGAGAGCGTCAAAGTTGCAAGTTCATCGGCGGGACTCTACCATTTGGGCCACAAGTCGGTACGCTGCTTCATCGCATTCGTCTCGCGTCGAGCATCGCGCAAAGACCGGCGCGGCGGCGACTGCGGCAAGCAAGAGGCTAAGATACACGCACATTTTTGCTTGTGGCGTCTTGCCGAGTCCACAACTTGGTCTGCTTGGTCGGACCCTGTGGGTGCAAAATTTCTTCGTTGGCATTACTGACCTTGTCAAATTAGTTCGCATCCGTCCGTCCGAATCTGCGGTTGTCGCGTCGTCGTGAGGACGCCAAAGGCGAGCAAATCTATCAAAGAGCTGTGAGATTCCATGGGGAGCCTGGAGAACCTCAGTGGAGAATGGATATGAACTCGAGAAGACCGCGGGATGGACCATGTCGGGAGACTTTGTGTGTCCTTGTTCATTAGTTTCGATAGATTTCAATGGATGATGTCCAGTTGTGTGTTGGAGATGCAGTAGGACAGACAATCGTTCCGTCCATTGCGCTTGCCACTGCACTGAAGTTTGAATCTACACGAGATGAGGTGTCGACGTCACGGCTGTGCAGAGCAAGGCCAGGGACCCGAGCAGCGACACACAGGAATGACGATAGCAAAATCCAGAGCTTCTAGCGCACCCACAGCGAGGAACAGACAACACCACGGCGCGCCTTCGGGAGCTACGTGCCAGGCGCGTATTTGGTAGTCTCCAAGGCGATTCCAGCCGAGATCCATCCCGTTGTCTTTGTCCAGGAGTACGGCAGCTCCATCGTGACTGCGACGCCGCAGAATTCCATCCCATATAAATTTCACGAATACTATATATCTCACCAAATTCATTGACCACCTCGACAGAGACATTCTTCGTCACATTGTGGAGAGCGTTCGATCAGCCCGAGAGCTCGATCTCCAGCTCATTCGCTCTTGCTTTACTCCATCGAGGTGTGGGTCTGATCGTGAGTCCATTGCGCTCCTGGCGACCTCCTGTTGAAGGATTGCAGTGGTGAGTTTATTATTGTCCAATGACTTCAACCCCCGCCGAAGTCAATCAAGTCGAAAGATCGCAACATGCGCTGGTCAGTCCTTGCGCTAGCTTCGCTCGCTCTTCATGGCCTGCCGCCCTGTGGAACACGAGAAGAATGCGATGAAAAAGCCCGCGAGATTGTCTATGACAGGGTACGCTTGATTCTCGCCTTGATGGAGCTCATCACGGTGGCAGACGACGGAGGAACTGATCGGACAAATGACGCAACTCGATATTGGCACCATCTTGAACCGCGACAGAACGCTTAATGAAACCAAGGTCGAGCAGTTTACCAAGCTCCATGTGAGCTCATACTTTAATTCCCCCTACGCTGGTGGATCTCTCGGGGACAAGTATGGCTGGACACCAGACGAATGGAGAGCTCTCATTACGAGAATTCAACATATCCATGCAAAGCACAGCAAGCATCCGATTCTGTACGGCCTCGACTCGGTCCATGGAGCCAATTTTGTCACGAACGCTGTCATCTTTCCCCACCAGATCAATGCCGGGGCTTCCTTCAATCGAGATTTAGTTCGCCAAGTGGGGTATTACACAGGCCGCGACACGGAAGCAGCAGGTATTCCATGGATCTTTGGACCGATCTTGGATGTTCAGAGCGCCAAGCTTTGGCCGCGCGTCTACGAAACCTTTGGAGAAGATCCCTACTTGGTCACGGAAATGGGCCGCGCCATCGTCCACGGCCTCCAAGACAACAACACCATCGCCGCGTGCTTCAAGCACTTCATCGGCTACGCTGCGACACCCACAGGCCATGATCGAGATCCACTCACGCTGACCGACTACGAAGTCCTCAACTACTACCTGCCGCCGTTCAAAGCCGCGATCGACGCTGGTGCCTTGACTGGCATGATGAATTACGTCTCACTGAATGGCAAACCCATGGGATCCAACCACAAGATGCTCGTAGATCTTCTCCGCCACGATCTTGGCTTCCATGGCATGCTCGTCACCGACTATGCCGTCATCAACGAGCTGGCGACGTTCCACCACGTCGCGACGTCCCAGGAAGATGCCGTCCGCTTGTCGCTCAAGGAAACATCGATCGATATGAGCATGGTGGCCGGCGACACACTCTTCATCAACCACACCAAGGCTCTCGTCGATGCCAAGAAGCTGTCGTTGCATCGTCTGCGGCAATCCGTGCAGCGCATCACGGCATTGAAGCTCCAGCTCAACTTGTACGAGACGCCAGTGCCAGGTGCGTCCAAAGTGTCGTCGGCGGGAGACGACGCGAGCAAAGCGTTGGCGCTGTCGATGGCGTCCGAGTCGATCGTGCTGCTCAAGAACGTCAACAAGACGCTTCCGCTGCAAGGGTCGAGTCCCAAGATCTTCTTGACGGGTCCATCGATTGCCAACATCGGTCATCTGTGCGGCGGGTGGAGTCTGACATGGCAAGGCGCGTCGGGCAACGCGATGTTTCCGCACGGTCGCTCCATCCAAGATGCTTTCCATGATCTCTGTCCGTCGTGCCAGATTGACGCCATGGAAGGCGTCGATATCGAAGGAGATCTCTCCAAAGCTGACATCGAGAGAGCCAAGACGAAAGCCGCCGCCGCCGAGTACACTATCGTCGTCGTTGGCGAAGGGCCGTACGCTGAAAAACCTGGCGACATTGACGATCTTTCCTTGCCGCAAGGCCAGCTCGACTACGTCAAGGCGCTGTCTGCCAATGCGACCAAGCTCAATGTGGTCCTCGTACAAGGCCGTCCTCGCTTGCTCCATGGCGTAGCGGATCTCGCACACGCCGTCGTGAATGCCATGCTGCCTTGCGAACTTGGCGGTCGCGCGATTGTCGAGATGCTTCTTGGCAACGTCAACCCGAGCGGGAAATTGCCATTCACGTACCCGAAGAGCGCGGCCGACAGCGGCGTACCGTACTACCACCGGCAAAACTTGGGTTGCTACGTGAACGGCGGCTTTGGCGAGTGTCGACATGAGTGGCCGTTTGGGTTTGGCTTGAGCTACACGTCGTTCAACTACCCCAACCTGTCGTTGGCGACGCATGGCAAGCACTCGCTCGTCTTTGGCGTCACGGTCACGAACGACGGCCCAGTCGATGGAAAAGACGCCGTGCTGCTGTACATGCGCCAGTGCACGCGTGGCGGCAACGTCCCGGAAGCGAAGCGCTTGATCCATGTCACCAAGCCGACGATTCGAGCCAAGACATCGACGCGCATCCACATGCATGTTTCCATCCACGACTTAAGCATCTATGTCAACCACATTGGCGACGGGTTAAAACCCCGCATGGTCCGCAGTCCGCACCACGTACGATTTCTTCCTCGTCGATCAACACCACCGTGAAGTGGGTCTGACGTGGCACATGGACAAGGATAGCAGCAGCAGCTGGCGTCGTCGCGATGGTCAATCCCCCGTGGCATCCCCCCAAGGATCCCCCGCTAGGCGTCGGCAACCTATTTTTGAAGCGAATTTCGACGCCGCGACCGCTACAGCCTAGGTAGAGGCACCGTTCTGCTTGTCTTTCACCGTTGAATTCACTGTAGATTGTCTCGTCGCGCTGTGATCTTCAGAACCTTTCGTTGTTGAGTCGTTCTGACAGCTGCAACATTGATCTATGAGTTGAACTTTCTCAAGTGCAAGTTGAACCTTCAAGGTTGAAATTACCTCGAACTTTATCGAGTCATCGTCATCGACATCGAAGCTCGATCAAGAGCATCTTGCCTCTCTGCGCACGCGCTCGACGCGCCATGGCTATCGGATCCACCCTGCTTGTTCGCCGTCTCGCGCTGGCTTGAACCATCCCGCTGTTGCATTTCTCTACTGCCATGTCATGACCATTTTCAATGTGTCGACTGTACCCATTGCTCTATGACTTGTACCATTCGATCCTGCGCATATCGTTGAAATGTTTTCCAGCCTACTGCTGTGCTCCCTCTGTGCTTTCGACGCGCTGTACGGCGAGTGTGCCATGGCGAGCTCTCTCTGCTTCATACAGCTTGGAGAATCTTGTGCCCTACAACGCACCGGGCCATTGAAAGCTCGCAGCGCTAAACTAGCTAGTCAGCAAGGGGCCATAGAGCTCATTCATGAGCTAAAGAGTCAGTAGATGGCTCTACAACGCCAAGAAAGCTATCAAGCAGTGGGAAAACTCGACTTGTCGTCACTCGTCGCGATGATGATGCTAAGTCGCACTTTAGCGGATATTGGAGCATCAACATGCTCGATAAAGTTCGTCGTACTTTATTGAAAATCGAGCGTGTCTTCCTCAGTTTCCCTCTGGTTCGATCACCGCAAGATGTTGTCGACGATTGCCCGCCGCGTGTCTGTTTCCAAGAGCGGCGCGCGCTCCATGGCCGCCAAGGCCGGCGCTTTCAACTGGCAGGATCCCCTCGACTTGAACAGCTGCCTCACGGACGAAGAGCGCATGATTCGCGTACGTTTTGGCGCTTGTTTGGACGTTTTTTGTGATTCTCGAGATTGTAGGACTCGGCGCAAGCGTACTGCCAGCAAGAATTGCTCCCGCGCATCGTCAAAGCCAACCGAGAAGCGTCGTTCGACAAGAAGATCATGAAAGAAATGGGCGAACTTGGCTTGCTCGGACCGACGATCAAAGGCTACGATTGCGCGGGAGTCGGTTACGTCTCGTATGGTCTCATTGCGAATGCCGTCGAGCGCGTCGACAGTGCGTACCGCTCCGCCATGAGTGTGCAGTCGTCCTTGGTCATGTGGCCTATCTACAAGTTTGGATCGGATGCGCAAAAGGAAAAGGTAAGCAAGTTGTGTCGCCGTGCAATCGATCATGGACCGTGTAGTACCTCCCAAAACTCGCGAGCGGCGACTTGATCGGCTGCTTTGGCTTGACGGAACCCAACCACGGCTCGGATCCGTCGTCGATGGAATCGCGCGCTCGTCTCGATGGAGACCACTTTGTCCTGAACGGTGCCAAGAACTGGATCACCAATGCCCCGATCGCTGACGTCTTTGTCGTCTGGGCCAAGGACGACCACGGCGACATTCGCGGCTTCATCTTGGAAAGAGTAATCCCAGCGGCAAGCTTTCCGTTGCTCATGATGATCGCTAGGACATGCCAGGTCTTTCCACGTCGTACATTGACGGCAAGGCTGCTTTGATGGCCTCTGCGACCGGCATGGTACGTCTCCTCCACGTCCTTGGACTTGCATCCGACGCCACTTTTGATCTAGATCGCGATGGAAGATGTCAAAGTCCCCAAGGAAAACATGCTTCCTCACGCCAAGGGCCTCAAGGGGCCATTCACGTGCTTGAACAGCGCTCGCTACGGCATTGCATGGGGCTCCATGGGTGCTGCCTGTACGTTGCAATCTCTGCATCGATGCTGGACATCCTGACGCTCCTCGCTAGACTCTTGCATGGAAATCGCGCGTCAGTACACGTTGGATCGATCTCAATTCGGCGCTCCTTTGGCCGCGTACGCCACTCCCATCGACGTCGCCATCTCACGCGGGAGCTTTGTAGGAACCAATTGATCCAAAAGAAACTCGCCGACATGCTGACCGACATCAACTTGGGTCTCTTTGCCGCGCTGCAAGTCGGCCGCCTCCAAGATGCTGGTCCCGTCGCGCCTGAAATCATCTCGATCATCAAGCGCAACAACTGCGGCAAAGCACTCGACATTGCTCGCACGGCGCGGGATATGCTCGGCGGCAACGGCGTCTCGGACGAATACCACGTCGTGCGCCACTCGATGAACTTGGAAGCTGTCAACACATACGAAGGCACACACGACGTCCATGCGTTGATTCTCGGCCGGGCCATCACTGGCATCCCCGCCTTCGTTCCCCGCATGGCCCCTTAGAGACTGCGTCAACCAAACAACATGCTTTAAATGTCGTTTACTCAAGTTGGCATCGTCTTCAGGGCGGTGAGACCGCGAGGAAACGCGGCAAATGCAAGGAATCGTCGTTAACTTTGCGCCAAGTTAGGCCGAAGGTGGTCCAAAGAGTAAATAGTGCATCGCGTGCACTTCGTACTCGATCGACGGCTGCTTGAAGCTCGGCTTGAAGGAGGTCGCGTCGCCGCTAGAGCGCAAGGGACTCAGGAGCGGCGACTTGACTTGGAACGCATTCTCCATCGTCGTCGGTCGCTCCAAGCTGTCGTACAAGCTCGGTTGGCGGCGATTCGGTGGAGATATCGGTGACGTTGGCAAGTTGACGGTCGCCGCGACTTGTGGAATTGAAGACACACGTCGTGCCGCGCGCTGGAACGACTCTCTTCTTGACGGCACTGGACTCTGCTCTGCGCTTGATTTGACGACGGGAGTGTCGTATCGTGCCGTCGATGCTACAGGACTAATGACAGGCTCCAATGGAGGCGCTGCAGCCGATAGTCGCGCCGATGGAGCTGTCGAAGCGGCAGTGCTATCCATGCCATGGGCTAGAGCCGGCGAGGCGACAACCGTCGACTGTCTCGTCAGGATGGAGCTGCTTGGTTCACGTCGGTCGATTGGAAGCGTCGGTGTTGGAGTCGTCTCTTCAAGGGGAGGTGGCATCGATGACTTTCTCGATGGATCTACAATCGACGGACGCTTTGCTTCTGACACGAGGGACATCCGCGCCGATGCTCTCGCAGCTTGAGTCGGCGACAATGGATCACTGGAAGCAGTCACGGCTGCTGGAAGCTCGCTTGATGAAGGGAGGATTGAGGTGGTGGCCATTGGCGCATCATCGTGACGTGGAGCATCATCTTGGCTCTCATCTTCCGTCGACACGACCGGTGTTTCTGTTGGAATCGGCGTTTCCACACGCTGGTCATCTGAACTTGGTGTCTCGTCTGCAGGTAATGACGTTGCTGTGTTGTCAGCATCACTCGCGAGACTCATGTCTTGGTCTGGAAGCGCTTCGTCGCCATGGTCCGATTGAGTAAAGTCATCTTCATCTTCACCGGCTTCAGCAGCAGCTAGATCCAATTCTTCCTGCTGGGCGATGGAAAATGGAACGCATTCGTCGTCTTGTTCCTGGGGAGGCAATGCTTCATCTCCATCATCATCGACCTCGTCATCGTCTTCGTTCATGTCTTGCTGAGGAGGAGGTACGTTTTCGTCACCATGATCCATCATGTCGTCATCTTCTTCCTTGTCGTCGTCACCAACAAGATCTACCTTTTCGGTGGATTGCGGCAGTGGCGCGACTGATGCGACGGACGCTCGTGGATTGAGCGGCGACATCGATTGATCTTTGGACGTCAACGACTCAACTTGTGCATTGGCTGCAGGGTTGTTGCTACCTCTAGTCGATGAGCGACGACGTAGTCGAGGTGGAGATGTCAACGCTGCGGTCTTCATGACTACAGGGGGTTCTGGCTCGACTGGCTCTGGGCGGACGCCGCGCGCTTCTTTCATGGAGCTCATTCGACGTTGCGGAGATGGAATTCCTTGCTGCGAGCTCTGTTTGGCCACAGGGGAGACAGCGTTCGTGGACTCGACCTGGAGATTGCTCATGGATTTGATCGAGCTCTTGCGGCGGGCGACAGATTTAGTGGTTTCTGTCGTCGCTGCAACATGGGAAGGAGGCTCGCGGCCTTGTAAAGTCTTGCTTGGAGATGCTGCTGGGTCATCATTCATGTCGTCTTTTGGCTTGGAAATGGAGCGTCTGGACCTTGATGGCGACGGCAGGGATTTCCGAGGTGGTGGCTTCATGTACTCGAGTAGATGGAAGTCGGGACTAGCCTTGACTTCCATCTGGAGTCGGCATTCCATGGCGATCGTTCCATGGACAGGTTTCGGCTTGGTTTTGTCCTCAATGCTCTTGGAGAGGGCATCTTGGAATGGCAGCGTCGGTGGAGCAGCCTTTTCATGTTGAGATGTCGCAGTCGGGACTGGAAGGTCGTCCGAGTCGGTCGTTGCATCCGACTTGGACGGCGCGGCGGCTTTCTGCGGCTCATCCACTGGTTTCGCGGGCTCTTCTTCTTGCTTGAGACTGTACCGGAACTGAAGGCGGCGACAAATCTTGTCCATTTCATTGGAGAGGCGGTATATCGCCGCCATATCGTCTGCGATGGCTTTCGCTTTGGCAAGATCTTCCTCGGGCTTTTGATTGTCCTCATCGCTTTCGTCTTCCTCGACGCTTTCACCAGACTCAGACGAAGCCTCCTGACTCCCGTCGCTCTCTTCATCGCTCGAGACATCGCTGTCGTACTCGCTGCTCTCACTCTCGTCGCTGCTCATGCGTTCGAAATTCTCCTCTTGCGACGATTCACTTTCGAATTATGAACATGGACGTCAACACTTCAACACATGCAGCAGCGACAGAATGCCGCGGATAGACAGTCAACGCTCTACTGACCTAGCAATGTACCTCAGCCTTGTTCTCATGCTCCCTGTCTACGTCTAGACGGCATTTTCCCATCGTCTCTGTCGACTCGTTCAAGCGTATCCATCTCCAGTATGTCCACGACCCCCCGATCTTTTGACTCAACCACGACCATTCTTGGCCAAATTCTAGCGCGTACATGGAGTTCTTTGCGATCTTTCTCAAGGGTGGCGCTTTTCCTATCGACAAGACAAGAGGAACTACGGCTCTAAACGTCGAGAGCGACATGGGTGGATCTTCAGCGCTATTTCAACAAGAAGACTGAGACAAGTTCAAACCCCGGTGTTGCGCTGTCAAGTGTCTACCGTCTCGCACACTGCCACGGCGGTGGAGGCCAACGGCATGGTATGCTGTTTGGAAGAAAACGAAAGGTTGCGAGATCCTCCAATCCTTCGAGGAAACCCCCATCGAACAAAAGGAAAGATCTCAGTCATGCCGTCACTCAGCTTTTATCCCTTGACTCTCTGACAGCGATGATCTATGTGGGAGATGCAGGACGCGTCGGCGACGGTGTGAACGGCCATCATGTCTATCCCGTCCGCTGCAGTCTCTTTGGTCCATCCATCACTGAAGTCGACCGCCGTTATTCAGACTTTGCGTGGCTCCAGACGCAACTGGCCAAAACATGTCCAGGTTGCATCCTTCCTCCACTCCCTGGCAAAGTCGTCGGTCTTCTCCACTCGCGCGAATTCCTCGACGCTCGGCGCATCGGCTTGCAAAAGTTTTTGACCAACGTGGCGTCCCATGACGTGCTCTCCAAGGCGCCGTGCTTCGAGCAGTTCCTCCAGTCGTCCGCTGTCGAGCTCTCGTCACTCAAAGCCAAGGCCAAAGTCGTGCCAGATCCCAAGCAAGCGCTCTCTACGTGGTTTGGCAAAGCCGTTCAAAAGTTCTCGGAGCACGACAAAGTCCAGTCGCTCGCCGCCAAAGCCACCGGCCGCGATATCTCCAAGCCAAAGACCGACCAAGACGTCGAGTTCGACAAGATCGCAGCATACGTTGCTCATCTCGATGCCAGCGCCAAGACGCTGCAGCAAAAAGTCCTCGCCGCTTACAAAGCCAACCGCGCGACGGCGGCAGCCTACTGCGATGTCATTGAAGCCACTTCGGAGCTGGCAGAATTGGAGTCGACGCTTCCCGAGATGCACACTGTCGGGTTCCAATCCGTCATGGAAGTTGTCGACAATCGAGCCAAGCACCTCGACACCGAGTGGGCAGCACTAGCCGACGCCGTCGACGACTTTGCGCGGTGGATCACATGCGTCCAAGCTGCGCTGGCGACGCGGGAAGACCGTCGCTTCGCTTACCAAGCGCAGTTGGCTGCCGCCGCCAAAATCGCCAACGAGACATCCTCCGACACGACCCGCCACAGCTTTTCAGCGTCTTTCTTGGGCCAGCAGTCCACGCCCGCCAATGCTGCCCATGCCGTCGCAGAAGCGAAGCGAGACTTTGACCAAGTGCACCAACGCGTCATGAGCGAAGTGGTCAAATTCCGCGAGGAGAAAGCCAAAGTGCTCAAGCTCATGTTTCTCCAGTTTGCAAGCCTCCAGCTTGACAATTCGCGCGAATTCAGCGAAACGTTGGCACGCGCGCTGCCCAAGCTCAAAGACACGTCGGTTGCTCCCGTCGAGAAGGACTTGCCGAGTCTTCCATTCGCGAAACCAGCGCCCAAGACTGCCAAGGTCGACGACAATGCCGACGACATTATCCAGCCGTATGCTGACGTCTCGCTGTAATTTTGAGCCTAAAATGAAATGCATGATCCAATTCACAGTGGTCACTCCATCCACATTGTAGAACCAGGTCTTTTTGTTGAGAAACACCATCGGCACCGCGCATGTGCGCCGACACGTCCTCCATGTTTACGTCGTCGGATTGTGGTCCAAAATGGAAGGGGTGTAGGGGTTCGATGTCGGGGCTAGGTTTGGGGTGCAGGGTTTAATGATCAGGGTTGCAGGGGTTACATTTAGGGTGTGTAGGGGTTTGTTCAATTTTTAAAGAGTCACAAGATTTAGACGGAGGTTGTGGATTGAACCAGTCATGGGGAAAATACTATTTATGTATATTCCGTGGTTTGCGAAACAATCACGAAACAACCTCTGAGACATTTTATATCAACTGTTTGAGAGTTTTTGTTTGAACGTATGTCAGATCAGTCAGCCACCAACCCAAGGATGCACACCACGAGAGGCAGGAGGTCAAGCAAGAAGAGGGCGCACATCACAGTTGGCATGACAGTAAGACAGCTCAACTTTTACTACTTTCATCTCATTGTTACGATTAGGCAAATCACAGGAACTTGGATTTGTTCAGAGCCCACCATCGACAGCTTGTCCAGGTACAATTGACCTGAGCACACCCTGGGCTCCACTTGCGTCCGACAAACAAATCAACGAACTGCACTACCACCACGACGGTCTCCACAAGTACATCGTACAGTCCTTACGGCCCAAATGTTGTGCCTTCCAACATATCGATTCAGTCGTTGACAGGCTTTACGTACACAACGCTCGATTGTACAATATGCATGTAATCCACCATGCATTCAGCCCATCACAAACACAAATTCAGTAGACAGCACAGCCCTCAGATGACAAATTGTTGGGCTCAAAATGTAGGAAGTATATTGTAGTTACGTCACGGCTAAATATTTATTTGACTTGTAGATATGTCAGACTTGGACAGAGCTATGTGGCCAACACAAGGCATGATTCGTCTGATGCTAACAAACTCACGATGTAGAAGGATCTATTGCTTTTTACTCTTGACAATTAGATCGTAGACAGTATGATACGATGACCCGGCGAGCTTCTGGAGCTTTGACGAGTCACCACATGCTGCAAATGATTGACCCAGAGCCAATATAGCTTCCTGAAACAACACCACCCTGTCAGCCTTGTTCAGAGCAATGATTTCACTGTTTGATCGTTTAGAATGAAAGACGACTGCCCCGATGACAGCTTTGACTTTGGCAAAATTACCTTTGTCTGATCGACTTTCAAAGTCACGAGATAAGCAAGTACGAAGAGGAGGAATCTTGTGGCTTTGGCTTCCGTCCCACCATAAGTTCCACACGTCGAACAGTTTTCCCGGTGGACAACGAACATTACCAAAGGTAGCTATCCAATCTTTTTCAATTTCTGCAACACTTGGGTGAAGCTCGTTGCTGGCTAGTTTATCAATTGAATCGCCACTTGATCCAGGCTGAGTGATACTCGCTAAGCCATTGAGCAGAGAACGTTCAAGTTGTTGTAGAGATTCGTTCAAATGGGCCACCGACACTACACCATGCGATGAAGTTTGGACTTGACGTTGAATTTCGCATTGTATATTGCGTGGAATGTCGTCCAGGCGAGAAACAATGTCAGCATGCAATTCTTTCATGGTCAATTTCACTGCCTCCAATTCATGAAGCAAATAGACATTTGGTGGTACTCCCGTTGCCACTATCTTTGACGTCCGATTCTCCATTGTACCTGCAAGAACATGACAGCTCACCAACGATAGAACTTCACTATTCCAAAGTAAAGAGAGAAAAAGGGGGTGGTCTTTGTGCAAATTCGCTTCCAACCACTTTGAGTGAAATGAGATTGATGCTAGCAAGTAGGATAGGACACTGCGAAATGCTACAAGGTAGTTTGTCGAGTAGCCAGGCAAAATAGACCCCCAGTCGCCTTGCGATAACAAAGCCTTGGACAGATGTGGAGGCAATGCAGCAAACGATATGTCATTTACGCTCAAGCCTAAATCATCATTAATATGCACGACTGATGCAAATACCTGTTGCGGCGCGGCCAATGTTTTTTTTCTTAGCCACATATTTGGCGAAGATCCATCCGGATAGCAGTGTTTGGTAAATCAAATATATATTCTATTATTCTAGAAAATATACAAACTTCAAGACTAACAAATTTGTGGTTTTTCGATTAACGAAACTCATTGTTTCGTGCTTTCTCTGATTTTTCGGATTTTTGTTTCGTGTTTGTTTCGTAAGTAACAACTACTTACTAGTAATATTATTCCATTTACTCGAATGAAAGAATATATTTATTTGCAAGCAACATGCAATGGAATAAATTATTCGAATTATTCCTGGTCTACATGCATGAATCGCGCACTGAGTTATGGCTCATTGTCGCTTAGATCTCCGATGAGCTCGTCATGCTCGTCTTGATGTTCGTTGAGTGTGGCGATCACATCGTCGATTCCCCAAATAAGCGACATTTCATGCAAAAACATTTGAGCTTCAAAATTCGAAGGCAACAAACGGCCGCGTCGCCACTATTATGTATACACTCCGAAAATATATTTATCTATCAGTAATGAAGAAATAATTTATTCATAGGTAGAATTCCAAGAATTATTTATTGTTTTACACATATTTAGGGCGGGTCTGGATGCCACCAAAAATGGCATAAAAATGCCAAAAAATGCCATAATTCGAAATATGCCATAATTTTCAATTTTGACTGTCTGGATGCCACCTTCTCAAAGATTTTTTTGTTTTTGTCACAATTTTCTGGAGTTTTGGCCAAATTATGCCATAAAAAAATTGACCAAATTGGTCTATTTTATTTATGACATATTTTCGTCATGAACACACTGATCGAGTCAAGCTTGAGATTCAGCTTGTCATCTCTACAAAAAATACACGCACACACTATATATTATCACTGTTGCATGTTCTAACACTCTGAGAAGCGACAGTGATCGAGCCTTGCTCATCTCTGGCTCATTTCAAAGTTTCCGGTCGGAAGAGACTGACACAGTAGTATGACAACAATCGTCTGTACCGGTTAGGGTGTGGTCGACGAACGTTCATGTCCATGTCCATGTCCTGTGAATGCTTTATGATTCGCCGAAATTATCCGAAATCCGCATAAAGTAAGACATGGACACCACGTTCAAAGCATGGATTCTCCATCTCTGTCCAGAAGACCCGTCCATGCCTTTGCTTGTGATTGGTTGTGGCTCAAGTCAGCCAAGGAATCTCAAGTTGCGATGGCGGAGAATGGACTTGGCGACCTTGGAACAACAGAGACCACTCCGATGGCTCTTCGTGGCATGGAAATGGCATTCCCGTTGGGTAATACTTCAATCTTTGCCGTATCTAAGCTGTTCATAGAGGAAATTCGTCATGAATCAAGCAAGTTGGGCGGGGACCCGCAGGTGAAGCCTGCAGGCAAGAAGCGCATCGGCCATAGGCCATCCCTTTGGTGTGATGAGAGTGTTTCACGACTCTTTTCCCTCCGATACTCGGAGACGTTTGCAGCACGCTTCAATACAAAGAACAATTGCGACAAAAGGGCGGCGACAATTCTGCTTGCAAGTGAGCTTAGTTTAGACATGAAGCGTGAGTTTACAGCAAAACAAGTTCAAGACAAGGTGCATTTGTTGTGTGTTGATCATTCTCATCGTGTGTAGTTTGCAAAACTTAAAACTGAATGGTCTTTGTCTCGTCCTTCCGCCTCACAGCCAACTGGAAACTGTGATCTGCGTCCCAAATCTGCGCATTATGATTTGATGATGGAGTATTGGGGAGAAAAATTGGGCTATCAAAGAGAATCATTAATGGCGACAGACGATATGAATGAGGCTACAGCTGATGGACAAATAGATGGTATTCTAAGCGTGAGAATAGTCAGTCGAATGCCTTGGAGCCAGGCTTCAATGCTGTCAAAGAGGGTTTGATGTATTTGGGAAATGCCATGTCAGCTCAAACCACACATTTGGGCATATCCAGCATCACCAATAATGAAACAACCCGGTGGAATAACACGACGTACTTTCTGACCAAACGTCGACATCTTCCAATTTTTTTTGTCAGAATATGAGCCTGGTCGTATGTCCACCGACAAGAAGACAAGTTCAGAGTCTACGACAGCTTGCACATTCAGAGAGGGGTCTCCATTTCTATTTTAGAATCCATCGTAGTCACGCGGCCGCTGAATGTCAATTAATGTGCCGTCCACTGCTCCGACCACACCAGGTATTTTCTGCTTCGAGTTGAAACCGCGTTCAATCACATGCCAGTCGTTCAGTGTGCGGGGGAGATGAATCCATTCGCTTGCATGGAGAGCGAGTTTTTTTGTAAATCGTTTCACGACTCCAATGACCACAGATTTAGACATACCAAAGACAGCAGCGGTCTCACGGTAGCCTCCCTCGGAACCGAGGAAGAAGAGGAGAACAGCGACTTTCTTCTTGAATGAATGACTTGATATTCTTGGCAGTCCTCAGGCGACTTGTCCCGTAACCAAACCACCAACTTCTCGAAACTCGTTTGACCGCACCTCAAAAAAACCATCGTTCGTACTTGGGATTGCCCAGCATTCCGTCGAAATCAATGACTGTAATTGTGAAGATGTTGAATTTTTCTGAGGGCGAGCTGATGATGAGCGATGCAACGCCAACACAGATGGTAGCAATCGCAGTGACGGCAGCACAGAGGACAACGTTGCTCGACTCAACCATTTGAGGCACACAATGCGAAAGTGGGAAACATGGACAGGCGCTCCCAGACCAGAGTTTTGAAGAATCCGAATAAATATATTATCCGTAGAAGCAATAAATGCTGGAGACATGAACGAAATATTCGTCGACCACACCCTTATGTAAGGATAATAATGAAGAACCGACACTCCCAACCGACACTTCATTGATTGGACAAAATAAGGATTCCTTCTCTGGATTTCCATTTTCATTGTCAACGGTGAAGTCCAAAATGACATGTGAGCGATTGCCACTTCAAATTTTGCGGCGTCCAGCACCAGTCACCTCTCATGATATGTACGTCCCGTTGTCACAGTTCTTGGTGTCATGTTGTTGTGACTTGTAGGCTCTGCGTTTGGTCTATTGCCTTGTCTGTCCCTGGCATGTCCAAGCTGTACAAGTGTCGTTGTTCCGTGTCTTGGACTTTTGGTGTGCTGTCCGTCCCTGGTGCGTCCAAGTATTGTGTGTGTCGTTATGTCGTTGCTTGGCTGTGCTTTTCGCCGTGCGTTTGGCAAGTTCTCTGTCCCTGGCGCGTCCAAGCCCTATGTGTGTCGTTGTGCTGTGGAGCGTTTTCAGTCTCTGGCATCGAAGCTACATGTGTGTCGTTGTACTGTGGCTTGTACAAACCACTGGCGGGCTGCTTTGCCCAGGCGCATTCAAGCTCTGCGTGTGGTGTTGTGCCCTAAGAAAACAAAGTCTGTGAGGCGCTGTTTTCCCTTGGGCGACCAAGTTATGCGTGTGCTCTGCATTATCCTCAAAGCTACAAACTCTGCGCTTGCCATTTTGTCTCGACAAGCAACACCGTCTCGACAAGCAACACCTTCGTCGCTTCCACTGGTTAGACCAAACTATGGATTCATAATACCTTAGCCGCAATCAACCTAGGTAAAAAACTGAATATCAAATGCATTGATTACAATTTATTCTCTCGTTTTCTGCGTCTAATCTCACGCAACAACTTCAAATAGGAACCAGTAAACCCGGCGTGTGCGCTCTCAAATTGCTCGTACGACTTATAGCGATTGAATGCAAGTGAAAATGTCAGGCGTTCGGAATATTTCTTTCGGTCCTCTCGAATCATGTCAGAGGTACAATCTTTGAGTGCGTAGTAATGACCCTTTTTAGGATCAGCAAAAAACCACTGTTGCCAGGCTTCTCGTCCACAACGAGCTGTGGGGATTGCTTTTTGGACAAGAAACTCGTCCATTGCTGCTTGTCGTTGTTTTTGTGGGGGGTTTGGTGGAACTTCTTTCATCAAGTTCTTTTCCACAAGTACGTTCACAAGCAAACGGGCGATGTCGTCGGCGTTGGTGAGGGTGGTGTTGTGCGTGTTTAAAGGGTGAAATAGATTTGGATGTTGAGCTCGAAGACGATTCCTGGGGTCAATTTCGTTGCTTATGCTGCGGGTTATCAAATATTCGCAACAAGTTTTTTCGTCCCCCCAGCGACACCAAGCCATCAGTTCACGAAAATTGAAACGTCGTTGGGGGGGACTCGAAAACTCGATAGAAAGCGCCGCCGCGGCGCATGCTGTGCAATGTGATACCAATAGCCAAATTTGGGCAAGCTTGAACCATGTCTTGTAGAATTTTTCGCAAGTGCTTTTGGTCAAGACACTTGTACCAATCCACAACAGGAGTAATTTGATTGTGGAAGTTGAATGCTGGAAACACAAACGCGTCTTTGTTGATATTCACGCACGACACACGAATCAGACTGACATACTCTTCGTAGAAAGCACATACACGTAGACAAGGGAATGCAGTCTCATCGACGAGGTGTTAAATTTGACATTCTTCAACCACCTTTGCCTTCTTGTGCCACTTGAGCCACACTGACAAATATTTTCCCTTGTCGTCCTCAACGAGTGTCACATCGTTCCAACGTAGATTTAGCATTTCACTGATGCGAAAGTAACCCATAAAGCAACCACAAAACAGCAAACGCAGCATAGCGCCTAAGAAAGGAAGCTGATTGGACAAACAATTGAGTAGAGTTGATAGTTCATGGACAGACAACGGGTGGGCTTTCTTTTCTTCGTCGATATTGTTTTGCTTGTTATATTTTTGTAGAGCAACTACATATCGTCGAGCTTCAATGCTCTGTGCAGGGTTGGGATTAACTCCGTGAAATGTAAAGTACGCAACGAGCGCAGACTTTGCTTGATCTATGGTTCGTGCTTTTTTGTCTTTATCTTCAGCAAGAAAGTGAAAGAAGTCCGTGCAGATTTTTGGCGATGCTTGACGCGGATCCAAACCCTTACAGTGTAGCTGAACGTACTCCTCGAATTGCGTTTGGTAGGTTTTGTAAGCGCGTTTTGTGGATGCACCGTAGAACGCGTCCTGTATCGTTTCTTTTGACGGCATGTCGACGACGATTTCACAAGTGAAACGAAACCACTAAATCCGAAGTTTATGAGTTTTGGCCAATAGTCTTTGTGATATGTTATATGTTGGGTGTTATGTTGGCGACCGACATCCATATCGCCCAATCAAACCCAAGTCTTCATTTTTGACGAATTGAAAAATTCAAATCATGTCGGTTAACCAATCCTGAGGCTAGATCTGTCGGATATTTGTCGGTTCTGCCCTTTATGTTGAAGTTTCTTGTGGGCCTCAAGTTGTGGCATCCAGACAACTCCAACTATTCCATTTTAAATTGTGAATTTGGAACTTTGGAAAATTTTTGCAAAATGTCATTTCAGTTTTATGGAATAAAAAAATGGATACCCATCAATTTTTTAATATATTTTCTTTGAATATATTTTTACCCATGTCTGGATTGAACGATTGAGGATGTCGACCGAACTGCTCTACGACCGAAAGGTGCGCGTCGTCCAAAACACAGAGGACGACAGTGAAGGCGTCGTCCAAAACACAGAGGACGACAGTGAAGGCGTCGTCTTTATGCAGTTTAACGTCCTGGCCGATGGATTGTGTGACCTCCGTAAAGACAAGGGAGGGTTCATCCTCTCACCACCAGAATCCTTGCCGTGGACTTATCGCCGCTCGTTGTACGCGATGTCCTTTCTCGAGTTTGTCATGACGAGTACGTAGGATTGTGGCCGAGATTGAGCGATTTGCGCCAGACGTAATATGTCTCCAAGAACTCGATCACATGGATTGGATGCAGAAACATTTGGGCGATTTGAGCTATGCAGGACATTTTGTTTCAAAGCCACATTCACCATGCTTGGAGTATAGCAACAATGCGGACGGGTGTGCGATCTTCCTCAATCGCGCCAAAGGACTCCATATGAAACACATGTGCTCGCCGCGGTACGATCTCGAAGACGGCTCACCGAGCAATCAAATCGCACTGATTGTCAAGATTTATCAATACGATTCGCCGCTCTTCGTCGTGGCGTGCACACATTTGAAAGCCACCAAGACCGCAGAGGGCGAAGCTGTTCGTCTCTCGCAAGTGAAACAACTCCATACTCACATGCTCGAGCATGGCGACATCCCCATGATCATCTGTGGCGATTTCAATGCGGAGCCACAAGATGTTGATGAGGTTCCAGCCTTGGCGATTCCAGAAATGCTCGAGTGTGGTTGGAAGAGCGCTTACGCCGTCGCCGGGTCCGAGCCAGCGTGCGTTCTTTCATCTCATGGAGATTGTACTCATAGAGGGTCGTAGGTATACGACGTGGAAGATTCGGCCTGGCGTCGAAAGCCGCCATGTGATCGATTACATCTTCTACAACGACAAGTTGACGCTTCTCAGCGTCGTCGATGCGCCGACAGAGATCGACGACTGCCGCCTGCCATCCCTCAAGTACCCATCCGATCACATTGCACTCATCGCCAAGTTTGAGATCAACTAAGACCAACTAAAGGGGTTTGCTGATACATTCAGGTGTTAGCACAGTGCCGGACGATTTATTGCATCTCGTTCCAGAAACCCCAGCAGTTGCCGACGCAGTCCGTGGAGCCACACGTGCGGCAATGCACTTTGCCAGTTCGCGCTTCGACAATCGATGGGTCAGCCTGCACCGCGGCGAGTCGAGCCTGGACTTTTTCGATCTGCTTGCGCACTGTCCGTCGTTTGTTCTTGCTGCGCTTGGCTGCATCGGTTTCTTCAAGGTGACTCGTGTGGGTGGCTTCCAGGGCCGTGACTTGCGCCGAGAGCTCGTCGGCAGTGAAGTACTGCAGGAAGGTGAAGTAGCAGTCTTTCAAGTATTGGTGGTCGTCGCAGTGGACTTCACCGTGACGGGCTTGGTAGCAAGCATCGCATACGAGCAAAAGGTCGCGACACACTGAGCACACTTTGCCACCACTGAAGGTATCGTAAGGAGACTTGCATTCGATGCAAGTGCCCACAACTTCGCTCTGCTCTGGTCCCATGAGCACACTGCGAGATGGAGTCAACAAGGTCTTGTGCTGAGGATGGCTTACCGCTTGTCAAAGACAAAATTCTTGCCCTTGAAGAAGCCGCCGTCGGGGAACTTTTCAAGGTATTTGTGGATGCCGCCTTTCAAATGGTGCACATCTGTGACGCCATGGCTGCGGAGGAATTGAGATGCCTTTTCGCAACGAATGCCGCCCGTGCAGTACATGAGGACCTTGGGCTTCTCCTTCTTGAAGTTCTCAATGTGGTGGTCCAAGAACGTGTAGTATTCCGAGAAGTTCTTCACTTGAGGATCCAACGCATCCTTGAAATGACCAACCAAGAATTCCTTGTGAGCGCGGACGTCCAAGACCACCTAGATGAACGTGAGGATTCAACATCTCGCAATATCTAGACCATACAGTCTTGGTGGAGTCCTTCTCGGCCATGGCAGCGTGAAATTGCTCGGGGGTCAAGTATCCGCGTTGTTCATCAGTCATGGTAACAGGAGGAGGTTTCACAGCGCCACCAGTGTTGACAATTTCCTTGACATACTTGATCACAAGCTCGCTAAATGGAGCATGATCCACCACCATACTGCGCTTGAAATCTTCCGTCGTCATGGCAAATACTGGATGCTCGCACATGTACTTGACATACTCATTGATCTTGTCCAGAGAGCCTGCGAACGTCGCGTTGATTCCTTCTTCGCTCACCAACGAACGACCGAGCAATCCAAGTTCAACGCACTTGTCGTGTTGCGCTGTTTTTTCACCCATCGGGTCAGGAACTTCGACATACTTGTAAAAAAGGATCACATGGTAGTCGGCTGGTTCATTAGTTTCGGCAACTTTCAAGCGTTTGGCGTCGCCTTGGCTCACCGTCTCTGCCACCTCGGTTGCCATTGTGCACTTTTTCAAATGCATCCATTCGATCAGGATATTGTCTGATTTACTCAAAATTTCCGAACTTGGCTGAAATCGATCAAACTTTGAATCAATCACCAAATCGAACCAGCCAATCAGCGTCCAGAGTTTGTTTAAACACACACAAAACACACCAACACACACACACACTAATTCATGAACCTTCCGATTATACTTGAATTCACTATTGCCCGATTGATCACACAAATTTCGTCGATTTTGATCAAAACTGTAAATTTGGACGAAAAAGACAATAACAATATTGTCCTATGTGGACTTGGCAGGTCATTGGCCAAATCGCATATTAATCAACTATACTTAATTTAATATGAAATATCGTATAGTATACAAAGTTAAGTACAATTTCTTCCTGGCAATGGTACTGTACTGAGCTAAGTTCACTAATGTTAACACCTGCATCCCAGAATACCGTCATGCATGATTTCTACGCCCAATACAACCTCGCAATGAAGTGTCAAGACGCCGCGCGTATCTTCCGCGAGTCAGCGTCCATCATGGCCTTTCCCCACAGCCTTTCCCCAAGTCATATAATAATTAAGGTGATTTGATTGGTCAAAATATTGAAAATACTGATATATGATTGGCTAGTCGATTGTTAGTCGATTCTGGCAAGTCGAATCGATTCGACAGCCCAGTCCAATTTGGAATCGAATGCATAATATATTCATTAAGGGTGCGTTTGGTTCATTCGTCTACTTTCTGGCAGACAACTTGATTTCATCGACTTCGATTTCGATGAAGTCAAGGTAGACAAAATGTATCTGGTTTGGCCATAAACTCGTTTGGTTGGAAAGAAGACGAATTCATCCGGTTGATTGATTCGTACGGATGTGAAATAAGGACAAACGGGACACGCATCTGGCTTCTTGGATTGTCATGGTTCTGTCGGCCGAGCAAGTCTAGTCGGTGGCGCTGTTCGCTCTCTTGGAGTGTCTAGACGGACCTGTTCCTTGTCGAACCTCTCTACTAACTGGGAAGATGTATTTTCTGGAGCTGATGGAAAGCCCAAGTGAAATTCGCTTTGTCCAAGTCGCTCGAATGGCTCGCAACACTTTCGTTGCTCTGCTCGACCATCTCGTTGAACGTGGGCTGTTGAAAGATGGTCGAAAGCTTTGTTGTGGGGAGAAACTCCTTATTTTTCTCTACGTATTGTCGAACAAAACGAACGCTGATGCACAAGAGCGATTTCAGCACAGTGGAGAAACAATATCGACAACAATGCACGAGGTTGCTCGAGCGATACTATGCATCCGCCACGATTGTCTTGTACCCCCGTCAAGCACAATTGACAAATTTATCCGTTCAAACCCTAAGTTTTCGCCCTACTTCGACGACTGCATTGGAGCAATTGATGGTACACACGTTGACGCCATTGTACCAGTTGATGACACGGCTCGTTTTCGTAACAGGAAAGGCGGCATATCCCAAAACGTACTAGCAGCATGCAATTTCGACATGACATTTCAGTATGTACTAAGTGGCTGGGAGGGATCAGCCCACGATGCTCGTGTTCTGAATGACGCTCTAACTAAAGGATTTCCTTTGCTTCCAGGCAAGTATCACTTGGGCGATGCTGGATATGTATTGAAGAAATGGTTATTGACGCCATATCGTGGGGTTCGCTACCATTTAAAAGAGTGGCAACTTGGTGATTCTCTCGACTCAGACAAAAGAAGAGCTATTCAACTTGCGCCATTCATCTCTACGCAATGTGATTGAGCGAGCGTTTGGAGTCGTAAAGAAGCGCTTTCCTCTTTTGTGTGATATGAAAGCTTATGAGTATTCCTTTCAAGTGAAATTGGTATCGTGCATAACAATTTTGCACAATTTTATCTCAATGTGCAACGACGACAGTGAATTTGATGACGACGACAACGACAACAATGTTCAAGACACGTTCATGTGCGTTGATGATATTCAGGAACCCCACGGAAGCAACAGTGAAGCGCTAGAAATGCGTGATAGGATTGCAAATCAAATGTGGAGTGACTACCAGGAATATCTAAGTAGAAACTACTCTTAATCAAGTCATTCATTTTCATGTTAGGACTACTGGCGAGGATCCATGGCTTGTTTGACAATAAGTTCTCGCACTTCAGGATCAGAGGCAACATATATTTCTGCAAGCGTTGGCGTGTTTCCCAGTGTGGTACAGAAATGCAACCTTTGGCCCGACGTGTATTGCGGCGCAAGAGACGAATTGAATATCTCAATTGCCTGCATGAGGAGTGTACCTTTATTCTGCGTCGCAACGAGTGCTTCCACAGCCGTCGCGATGCTTGCTTTTGGATTCTCATAGGACTGGCGGTTGCGCTTCAGACTCTTTCGAATTGATGACAATCTTCCAACACTCGGATCACCTCGTTCGCTCTGTCTTGGATCTTGAGAGAGGTCGGAAGCCTCAGAATGGTAATTGAGTCGGCTATTGTCGACATAATTGTCGTCGTGCGGAGTTGCTATTGACACTTCTCCGGCAATTGGGTCATTAACTTCCCCTATTGAAGCAAACTCGCCCGTTGCGAGAACGCCAGAGAAGATTTCGTGCAGCTCAGCGTATAACTCGAACGGTTTGTTTCGGAACTTCTTTGCCGCGGGATGCTTGTCAATGTAGTCGTCCCATGTAGCTGGGTTGGCTATAACCGTTTTCATGTGTTCATTCCACCCGAAACCACTGAGATTGAGTAGTGTTTGCACCATGTTGAAATCACTTTGCATCTTTGAGCGCTGACTCTGAAGTTGATCTCGAGTGTACTTGACATTAAATTCTGAGTTGAACGCATCAACAATGGCCTTCCATGCTTCCTTTTTCAAGCCAGTGTCGCTCGTCTTCCCTCTTACAATTTGCTCCCGGATGAGCCCCACCAAGAAAGCTTGCGACTGCGGTGTCCACTCTGCACGCGTCACCATGAACGCTTCAAATCCACAAATGGCGAATGCCTCGAATATGGTGTAATTAGGCTGTGAGACTGGGATTTGTCCTGAAGCAGAGATTTGAAAAAGGGCAACAAAAGTCGACAATTGCGGTCAGACCTCGCTAGGTCTGCTTTCAAAACGTCTACTTTTCTCAGAGTTGGTAATGGCTGACGACTTCGGGCTAACTGATCCGAAAGGAGATGAATTGGCGAAAGTGGCTGGAAAATAGGTGAAAACTATATACTTTGCGCGAACCAAACGCACCCTAAAATATATTTATTTTTGCAGAATATTTATTTGGAATACATGTATTGTGTTGTCAATAAATATATTGTTTTGACATATCCGGATACAGGACATTCTTCATTTCTCAAGAAGCGCGCCACATGAAGTCATGAAGAGGCACGAGATCAAGCCGAAGAAAGGACAAGTACAAGAGCGCAAGGCTCATAGCTCTTGGAGGCCGGTATGGATATTTACATTCTCCATGGTCGCGGACCCTGAGAAGCTGACGTCCGCCTCGTAGACTGAAAAGCTGCATGGAAACAAGACTTTTCACGAAGCACGCACATGTACTTTCTATCAATGAATCGTGGTTCTTACTGGCATGAAGATGAGGAAAAGAAGCGGCAATTAAAGCCGACGAAGAGTCCTACGCAGACTTCATATCAAGTGATGGCGCAGATTGAACAAAAACGCCGCGTGGCTCTGGAAAAGTTGCAAAAGAACCAAAAAGTCAACTGTGTCCCACAACAACCACTTCACCAAGTTGTTCCGAATCGAGGTACGGCGAAGAGGTGAATCCATCTATAAGTACATTCACAAGACGTCCTTATTCAGCAAGAACTGGATGCTTGTGAAGACTTCTTCGACGAAATACCAGAGGATATCAGTGTCATGACACACGAGATGACCTTCCCAAATTTTCAATTGCTCAAGGCACAAACTGAATCAGCAGTCGTACCAAATGATAAGATCAATTACATTCCTCCTTACAAGGTGCAAGTTCTTGCAATGTCCCTGTACTAACATGAAAAGGCTGCCAACAAACACAGTGTGAAGAATAATCAAAATTACACTTGGCAACAACAGCAGCATGTCAAGTTGATGGCGACCAGCACGACGCATACTTCGTCTCAAACGGTAATATACACCAGCAGTTGTAATTTCACTGCTAATGCACGCAGCCCACGAGTCGATCAATCAATTGCCCAAGTGGGCAATCATCAAAATCCTTGGCAAAGTCTACACTATCGTTTACTCATAATGTGGTGCACCCAAAGCAACGGAGCTCTCCACAGGCGGGGGCTGTACGAAGCATGCCAAAGGCGCCTGACTCCACCGTGGAGACAATTAAACGTGACAATGAGCCATCGATTGCTCCCCTCTCAACTTTGAATGCAAGTTACCAGTACTGTCGCCGAGCGTACTAAAAGTCCTCACATGGCTCGTTAGGCAGCAACACGTGTTCGACATGTTTGATGATGATTTCTGTGATATGGTGAAATCAATTCTAGCCTAATCCTAACTTCCTACGGGCTACACTACGTTCTATCTGCCGATCGTTGCTGGTCATGTGTACTTTCGGCAAATGGGGTCGGCACATGCGATATGGGCATCCCACAACGCAAGATCAGATTCGAGCGCGAGCACAGGCAACGGCCGCCCTCGCAATATTTGACTCTGGGTTGCATTGTACTGGTCGTTCATGTACTCATGCTGTTGACTCAGCAAATACCGCCAGAGTGATCGAGTTGGTGCTTTTGCTTCCTTTGCTCGCTTTTCTTGCTCCGAGTTGTACTGAAAAGTGCCAAATAGTCCCGAGTACACATTCGTGTACAGCGTCGCGAGCAACTCATCCGAAAACTCAAAGGCCCATGGCACTTGCCTCCACACTTGCCACATTGTATCGAGCCATTGCACAAAGACAGGTGATTGATCTTCCACCTCTTGACCATTTGGTGGGTCGCCCACAGCCCCTCTTGAGCGAAACATGTGTCCGAAAGAGCACCATTCCTTGTCGACGAGCTCCAAAAAGCCGCGGAATGTTCGGTAGTACGGATCCAGCATGACTTCAATCAGTCCTGCAAGCTGCGACGTTCGGTCCCAACCATCGCTGCAATGCACCATGACAGATTCGCCGGCGCACAAAAGCTGAGAGACGGCACTGGCAGTAAACAATAGGCTCGAGAGATGCTGCAACCAGAGAGTTCGTTGGAGAACTTCCCCGTCCGCTGGCGTTCCATGGCCATTTGGCTGGCATACACCTGCGAGTGCGGTATACGACGATCGAACGCCGTGGATGTTGACGATATCACAGTGCCGCAGCTCCGTCTGGGGATAATTTCGGATATCTTCAGTGCCTTTGCCATGAGCCACGTTACCAGCCGCTGCCATTTGCGATCTTGCATCAAAGAAGTGGAAAGTTGAGCCTGTGGTGAGCAAGCGCACAATCTTCTTGTCCGCTTCGGAGGCAAAGCCAGAGAGACCAGCGCAGGGTTGCGCACACCGGCAAAGACTTGCTGCAGTGTGTGGATGACGCCACACGACGGCAGGAATACGACCGGCACTTCGGTAGGTACTCAAGTCAACCAAATCGTCATGAGTTAGTCCTCGGGGAACAACAAACGTGTGCGGATACGTCGGGAACAAAATGTAGTCGGAATTGTCGACAAGCTGCCAAAGTCCATCAGGGCCATCGTCAACAAGCCCAAGACGCGAGTAATCTTGAATGGGATCATACACGTCTGAGCTCGACGCTTCTTGGCCATCCACGTCTTCCAAGCATGATCCGGAGCGAATCGCCTCAAAGTGGATGGTCGAAAACGTGTATGGGCCTTGGGAAAACATTGCCTGCGTGGCGTCAATCAAACTTGTTGCAGTACGTTCGTCGCCAAAGGCAAACTTGGGCCGTAGCAAATGCTTGCATTCCAAGAAAAGCACATGTGGCGCCGTGACAGCCGTCTCCATGTTGACTATCGAAGCAATCGGGATATCAAGTGTGTCTCCAGCGGTTGACGTCCAAACGAGACGGTAGTTGGTCAGCACGAGCGCTCCATCAAGACTGAAATGTGGATCCATGCCGAGAACCATTTCACCAACAACGTTCGTCATGTGGCCGACACTGCGAAAAGCACCTTTGACGGTGTGGCTGCCGAATCCCCACACTCCGAGGCCAAGACCTTTGGCAAAGCCAAAAACGCCACCACGTGCGCCGCCTTCATACGTTTGGCTGATCAACGTATTGGTGCCTTTCACAAGAGCACTACCAACATGCGTAGACGCTCGAAAGAGACCTCGACCCAAAGTCCCGCCACGTGTCGATGTGGAATATCGCTGGAAACAATCCGTGGTAAGCACTTTGTGTCCCGCTGCACCCATCGCGCCGAAAGATTTCGGAGGTGGAGCAATGCCTATTCACGTCGTTCAATGTATGACAACCAAGAGATTATACCTGGTGTCTCGTACGTCAAGATGGGCGACGACGATGCGGAGGATTTGCCCTCGGAAGAACTTGAGGAGTCATCCGTGGAAGCTAAAAATGGCGACGGCTCAATCGAAGCACTTGACGAGAGACTGTCTGACGTCGTTGCGGTTGCATCGGCCTTGTAAAAGACAATGTAGGCTGCATTGTCTACCCGCATCTTGAGAACTTCACCAGCGAGTAATTTTATGCCGCTATCGTGGCGGTATTTTCGTCCCATGCGTTGGTTGTCGCCGTTTTCATCCTGGGCATTCAATCGAAATGCGTCTATCTCTTCGTGAATGGGCTGTTTGAAGAGACCTGGTTTCTCGGGGGTGCCCACGTCCGAAAACTCATCAAAGTCTCCCAAGTCAGAAAAGCTGCTCGATGTTTTGCGTCCTCCCAACATGTACGGGCTTGGAATCGACATGCCGGGCATCGCAATTAGCGTTGGTGTCGATCCAGGCGTCGTGGATCCGTCTAAAACGCTCCAATGAGATACAAAACCCCTCCAAGATGCATCTCATACCTGTGGATGTGCTGATAGATATGGTTTTCTCCGCACAGGCCGTCGTCTGCATGCACACGGACATAGCCTTCGCGACGCTTTACACTGTCTTGACGTTCTATCCAAACTCGAAAATCGGTTGCTGCTTTATCCGGATGACTGGTATCACATACAAATGCCAAGATAAAACGCACGAAAAAAAGAAGTATCGAATCCCAGTATCCGGATACCCCAAAGCGGATGCCAAATTGTGCACAGCGGCGTGCAGTCAGTCATACTGTAAGTTGCCACGCCCCTCTGTGACCAAAGGGACTACACAGCATAGCTGTCGCGGCGTTGGGTGATATTCCATCAAAGATGGCAATCCATGGAGCTCATGTCTGTCGCCGGGCATTGGCGTTGTCGTGCTGTGTCGATGGATGCGTCTATGTTGAACTTTTGCACGTGCTTTTCTTTGGCATTGTATGCAACGTTCACGACGGGGGAGTCCAATGTCCCTGCTATGGAATTGTACGCAGACGTCGCCCGTACGACAAGGAAACAAGCCATGACGAGTGCAGCGTGGCCTCTGGCTCGAGCCCAGAAAAATGAATCTTCACGCCAAGGTGATCAAACATTTTACCACAAGTCCTGAGGTTCAAGTCCTCAGATAAACTTGTCGTGGGGGGGACTTTGGCTTGATTGCTGTTCTAGTGGGAGAGCTGCTTAGCCTCCATACGATTACGCCGACAGTCTACAACTCAGAGTCGCCTGAGTAATGAAACCAGATCAACGATAAGGACAGGAAGGTCATTCTCCTGTGCTGGAAAGTCAGCTTGGCTGTGCAGCATAAACTGTCGCATCGCCTAGAGCTCACAAGCTAGCACTAGTGGATTCAACGAAGCCCTACTCTTGGCGGACCATGTAGCCTCTCTTATGAGTCTCGTCATCGCCAGCAGTCAACTTTGATCAAAGCTTTGCTTCTCAAACACTGCACTCCTTTCTCCGAGCGCTCGCTTCTCACACCAGATGCATCCAAATTCTCCCGAAATCGAGAGCAATACGCCGCACGGCGGCTAGTACATATAGTACATGACCTGACGACGCTATTCCTAGCGTAGTGCCGACTACAGACGTCTACAGGAGAGCCAACGTCGTGCCGAAGAGGCCAGCGATGCACATCTTCACCTTGAAGACTTCGAAACCCTTCATGCCCAAATAACGGACTTTGATTGGCTAATATTCATCCAATCAAGTTTTCGATTTGTGAATTTGGTCAAGTTGAGATCATGCTGGCGCGACTGGTGCGACGAGGAAGCCGCTATGGACTCTCTGAGAGAAGACTGGCGGCGTCTATGAGCACGAACCGCTTCGTGCCAGAGCACGACAAGCCCCACGCTCGCTCTATCATTGTTGAAACCGTGTTGGACGACGATGACGACGAAGAAGACATGGAAGACATGGTCGTGATCGGACCTGCCGGCACGGAATGGGGCGGCCCACAACGCGGTGGCAAGTACAAAGAGCCGACTCGCTTTGGCGACTGGGAGAAGAAAGGTCGGTGTTGTGACTTTTAACTCGACTCGCTATGTTTCCTCTTCGTTTTCCTCATCGTCGTCTTGGCCATCCGCATCGCCATCTTCGTATTCATCGTCATGGCCATCCTCTTCATCGTTTGCATTGTCCTCTTCCTCCTGTGGATCATCCACGTCGCTCTCGGTCGTCCATGCGAATTCTTGTTCTGTCGCTGGCGGGATCTCGTAACCTCCAGCAGCCGCAGTGGAGTATTCCTCGCCATGAGTTTGGTCTTGCATCCATTCGCCATACTCCACCGCTGCATCTGGCGCTTGATATTCCCCCCAGCCGCTGGCGTCTTCCTGCGGTGTCCACGTGTCTTGTTCGTACGGTCCTTCGTAGTCCAAATATTCTTGGAGTCGCGGCGGAATCGCATAGCCCAAGCCAAAGAAATACGAGCCAAGGCCCATCCACTGCAGCGAGCGGCGATCTTGGACTTGGACGTCGTCTTCGCATGCAAACAAGTCGACCATTTCCAAACTCGCGCCGCCGCCGCCGCTGTTCTCATCGTCGTACGCGACGCAGAACGCTCCAAGCGCGTCGTCAAACCACTTGATCTTCCCTTGCCGCCAGACAAACAACGCCGCGTCGTACTTTTGAAAGCGGACATTGACGTAGAGCGACGCTTGGAGCGCGCGCCGCGACGGCATAAAGTTGTCGTACATGAGCCAGCAGATGCCATTGAACACTTGGACGTGGCTTGGCTCCATCTCGTCGAGACGCGTCCATTCCTTGTCGCCGTCGTCGTATTCAATCTTGTGCTTGCGCTTCGTGATGCAAAACTTGGTCACGCGGCCAGAGAACCACGTCTCCTCGAAGGGCCAGTACATCTTGACGCCCATGCCGACGAGCGTCTTCTCCCGCGCGAAGCCATTCGGCCGCACGATAAAGCGTGGCTCTCTCGACGGCGAGAACCACACGAGCTGCCCATTTGGATCCAAGTACTCAAACCAGTCGTCGTCGTCGTTGTCGCTCCCGACTTCAGACGCCGAGTCCATCGCATGTTTCCGCCGCTCTTTCTGCAGCATGGCTTCGGATTTTGCCGTCGCTTCCGCCGCTTCCTGCAGCATTTGACGCTGGATCTGGCTCGCCAGCGATTCATAAATGATCGTACTCGCCCGCGGCGCGAGGTAATGCCGCCACTTGCGCTGGATTGTCGTCGCTGCCGCCGTCCGCTCCATCCACTCAACCCGTCGTGCGAATGCAATCTTGCGGCCAAACCATCCACGGACGACGCGCTGCATCGCCACCGCTCCAGCGTTCTGTCGAGCCTGGCGAGCTTTGTAAGCGTCCCGCGCGGCTTCAATCGCTCGCCTTGCAGCGTGTCGTCGCCAATTTGCTTGCAGCCGTCGTGCTACTTGCTCTTTCAGTCGCAACGACGCTCTGTGTACTTCGAGCGCTTGTCGAAGCGCCGCCGTCGCGGCTCGAGCAGCTCGGCTTCGATAGAGCCGCTGGAGTTTCAGCGCTGCTTCATGACATTGCTGCCGACGGAGTGCATTGTCGTGCATGATTTCAACAAGACGACACCGCGACAGCCTCGCTCGGTACGCTCGCTGGACTTTGATGGCGCAGAGGAGGAGCCGCTCTTCCGCCTTCCGCGCATGCATCCGATGAATCGCTTGGTTGACCATCGTCGCTCCATGGCGGACGTAATAGCCGCGGTACCTCGTTTGGATTTTGATTGCCGCGACGTTGCCGACCTACGACAATGCCGATGAGCTCTCGCGGAAGGCCATGGCGCTCTCTTCCTACCTGCAGTCGGAAGGCATCGTCGGCGGCGCGGTATTCTCGAGCCCGGACGAGAAATCCTCGTACGAGTGCTTGAATCTTGGTGGCGCTCTCACGTCGTGTTCGTGATTCCCCAGCTCGACGATTTATCTCGCGCATGAGGAGACGCATGGTGAACCACAGCTTGACGTGCTTTGCCGCGGGTGTTTCGAGCTTGTCACGCCGCCACGTCGCGGCTTCCTTGCGGCCTAAATGGCCACGGAACCAAGCTTGGAGACGCAGCGCCGCAGAGTGTGCAATGGTGCGTTGGTGCGTGGCAAATTTGAGCTGCGTGGCATCGTCACGAGGCTCTAGCCCTCGAAAGGATGCAGCGAGCGTCACGTAGGGAAGATGCTCCGCGAGCGTGCGCAGTCCCGTGTCGGTGATTTGCTGGCAGCCATTGACGTTGAGGAGTTGAAGCGATGGCAACCGTGTGGCGACGACGCAAAGTACGTCTTCTGTCAGGAGATTGCAGCCTTGAACATCAATCGACTGGAGCAGCGTCGCCCCCGCCACGAGATTCGTCATGCCAGTCGTCGTAATGCGTCCACAGCCACACAAGTTGATCGATCGCAGTTGGCGGCAATTCTTTCCAATGGACGCAACGCTCCAGTCCGAGATCTACCGCGTCCATGGAGTCTCGTCCACGACGAGTGTCTGTACCTGAACACAGCGTTTGAGATGCAGGACACGCAGTGCGCGGCAGCCTTTCACGAGAGCCTCCATGCCGGCGTCTGTTATATTGGCGAGCCCTTCAAGGTTGAGGAACTCCAGAGCGGTGCAACCGACGCCAAGCGCAGTGAGCCCACGATCCCCCACGAGAGTACACTGCGCGACATTCAGCGACACGAGCTTTCCGCACTGCGTGAGGCTGCCATGGACGCCCAGAGTCCCAGCGAGCCACGCCAGAGCTACAGAAGTCCGAGAGAAGGCCATGAAGATGCAAACCTTCGTCGTTGATGAGCTTACTGTGGGAGAGATTGCACTTCTCAAGCGTGTGGGTGCAGCATGGGATGAAATCGCGCAAGATGTCGGGCGACAGCGTCTCGCAGCTTGAAAAGTCGACGTCGCGGAGGTCTTCGAGCCGCGTGACGAGGACTTTGAGCACGTCCTTTTGAACGATCGATCCAGAGTAGTCGAGTCCTCTCACGTGGGGTCCGATCGCATGGACAAGCGACCGCATGCCGACCTACATGGAGCTCAAAATCCCCGAGAAACGATGGAAAATGAACGTACGGCTGTGAATCGATCGCAGCCTGCAATGTGCAGTCGCTCGATACGCATCTTGCGCTGCATCAAGACAATCGCGATCTCAACGAGCGTGTGGTCTGTCACGACGGCGGAGAATGGCCGCAAGTCCAATGTCGTTGGAAACTTTTGGCGGCCGAGGATCTCCTCCACGTCACGCGATGGCTGGAGCACGACGTGATTGTTGCTAGATGGTTTGTTCTTTGCCGCCGCCGCCTTGGGAGTTCCTTTGTGAAGCGTAGGAGCAGCATGCGCTCTCTTCCTGCGTTTCATCTCCACGGCATCCTCGACCAAATGCATGGACAGTTACATTCTGTCGGTTGCAGACAGGTGGTGGGCATCATGCAAGGAACGGCGGGAGATCGCCGCGTCGTCGTCGTTGATTCAAAGACGACATGGATGGCTTAATTCATTACAAGTCGGGGAAAGCGTCGTCGTCAAACATGACAGCGTCGCCGCCGTCGTCCATCGAAGCAGGCGGGGGAGCGGCGCTGCCTCCACCCAATGCGAGCGCGATGCGATCTTCAAGACTCAACTCCACGTCGAGCTCTTGGACTTCATCCGTCGCGTCTTCTTCTTCTTGCTCCTCTGTTGAATCCTCCTCGGCACCATCGTCGAGTGCATGCGGCCATCCTTCCGGCGGCGTCCATGAGCTCTCGTCTGTTGCGTTGTTGAACCAGTAGTGGTGATTCGTCGATGGGTCGTAGCCTTGCTCCCAGTCTCCCCACGTCAGAGGCGCATCGCTTCCCTCTTCCTCTGCTGCTTCTTCTTCAACCTCATCAACGAGTTCAACCTGTTCCGGCTCCTCGGCATTGACTTCCTCCGTCTCTTCAGCTTCTTCGTGCTCATCGTCAGGGGACTCTTCGTGCGAAAGAACCGGCGAAGGCGCGTCTGCCGCCTCGTTTACCTCCTCGTTCTCTATCAATATCGGACCAACAAGTTCATGTACAGCTTCCGTCGTCTCGTCGAGTCCCAGCGGCGAGCTCGCAGGCTCTGCTTTGTCAAGAGACGCTTCAAACTCGAATGCAGTGTCAAGCACGAGGTCTGAAGGAGCTGCGTCGGCTGGAGGATCCGTCGACTGCGTCAAATGCACTGCTGTAGTGTCGCTGGAAGTTGACGCCGCTGCCGGTGCTGGCTCAGTGTCTGTCAGACCAAACGGGACGTCCGTGGAGGAGTCCAATATTTTCGTGGTGTTGGTGGCGTTGACGGGTGACAGCAAGTCCAAAGACGACGTGCTCGCGACTGGCGTTGGAGCACACTGCTGGGTCTCATGACGCACGCGTGGCGACAACAAGTGCCCGAGAGGTCCATTGCGTACTTGGAGACACAAGTTGAGCAAGGACGAGGATCTAAGTGGCGCTGACGTCGATTCAACTTGGCCCACGACGGATTTGAGCGTTTGTTTGATCAGCTTGAGCTCGTCGAGACGCGCCAAGACAGCCAGTGGCTCGTGCGACTGCGCTTGGGCCAGATTGAGAGCTTCCTGCGTCGCGCAAGTGATCGCAATGTCGTCCAGGAGATGCAACGACTCGAGGTTGGCCTTGTACGCTGTGAATTTGGCACAGTCGTCGCTTGGCTGCTCGCACATGGCGACTAAAACATCCAGCGCCGTGCTCGCCGTCGCGTGGTCTTCCGTGACAAGCGTGACAAAGTCATTGAGGCGGATCTGGGCGAGGAATGTGTCGGTGGATGTGATCGCGAGCGATCCAAGCTTGATGGGCGACGTTTTCCGACTCGGCGGTGGCAAAGTTGTCGTCGGCAAGACAAGTACCGGCGGTTCCGATGGCGCTGCCGCAACAAGTTTGACCGGCGACGTCGCAATGACTTGTCGTAGCTGCTCTTCTACAACCATGACAGTCATCCCATGACCCAAGACCATCTCAAACCTCGTCGCTTCAAGCGCTTGTAGAGAATATTCGCGGGTTTCTTGTTCTTCTTGGCCTTGTCGCGCTCCTTCTTCTGCTCGGCGTGGGCATGCAACGACGCCTTGGTGGGCTGGAGGAACCCTTTATTCGTTGATACGACAGCGACAGTCGGCTTGGCGCTAGCCGATGCGCTGCTCGGCGGTGGCTTTGATATCCTCGGTGGATGACACATCTGTGGAGCTTTCGGTGGCGGCTTGAAGACTCGCGGCGTGCTGAGCGCGACTGCTTTTCTCTGTTGGTCTGAAAATGACGTTGTTGGTTTCGAAATGGGTTGTGGCGCCGGTGGCGGCGGCGTTCCTGGCGGTGTCTTTCGAGCGATATGATGCGGTAGAGCTTTACTCCGCTGCTCGTCTTTGGTCTTTTGCAGCGTGCGAGAAATTTTTGGCGCCTCTGGCGATGCTGACACCTGCGCCATCAAACTCACCATGGCCGTGAAGAAACATTACCTCTGGATGATCGCACACGATGGAGAGCATTTCGCAAGCTTGGTCGACCCAAGGCCGCGGCGCGTCGAGAAACTCAAAGATGGAAATCCGCAGCAATTCCTCTGGCGGCGGCGGCTGCTGTAGACTCTTCTTGGTCTTGTCCTTGACAACAAGCGATGCCAAGTGAATGCATCCAAGCGAACGGAGCGTCGGGATGATGTTGATGATATGCGCGCTGACCTTCCGCCCCGTGCCGGCTTGTACGATGGGATTTTCGTCAATGTTGAGATGACTCAAGAGCTACAAGATGTCGTGAGACCGCGTCGTTGGGAAAGAAAGCGCGTCGACCTTGTTCATGGAGAGCAAGCGAAGCGACTGCGGGACGTGGATGGCATTGTGGGCGAGGTTGAGAATCTACACCGTCGACAACCCACAAGGACAAAGGAAGTTGCGCTACCTCGAGACGCTCTAGACATTCGAGGTTCTTGGCGCAGCGAATGCTATTGCCTTCGTAGCTCAGTGCGCGCAGCTTGGTCAAGTTTTCAATGCCGCTGATCGACTTGAAGCCGTTGTAGCTCAAGTCGAGAACCTACGCACAAGCGTTAGCTCAGGAAGCAGTGTGGCGGCGACCTCGATGTGGCGAACTTTGACAAGCTCCGTCGCAGTGAGTTTCGTCAATTGATTCCTCGAGAGATCCAAGACCCGCAACGCTCGCAACGGCTCCATCTACAGCGCATGCTTGAGAAGATCTCTTGGTTGGATTCATCGAGTGCCTGGCATAGAAAGTCGACCGACTCGAGTTGGTTGTTGGAGAGAACAAGCGCGACGACATTGTCAAAGTACACCGAGTCGAACAACCGATCGAGGGCATCCCCCGCGCGAATACGATCATGCTGGAGTTTCGCGACAGTCCTGATGTGCATCTTGACGTCAAGGACGAGAGAGAGAGATGGCGTACCTTGACCGCTGCTGGAGCTGCACTTGGTCCGCAAGACAAACCTCACGAATGGTTTCATCCACCGGCTCAACCGCGACGACTTCATGCTGCTCACTGGGTGAAGCCGCGTCCTCGCCACCCACAAAATGCTCTTCAATCTCATTTGGCGACGCGTTGAGCGTGTCCGCTGCGGCATCTTCCTCCTCCATGGCATGCTCAGTTGTGATTTCCAAAGCTTCTTCGTCTTCATGTTCGTCAGGAGCGTCATCGACTTGCTCTTCGTCATCCGCGTCAGGCTCTTCATCGCTATGGGCTTCAGCGACACGGTGGTTGTTCTGTTCCAGATCGTCCATGGGGAAACACGGCCGAGGATCCTCCACGGGCATCGGATGAATCATGGGAACGTCCACGTCTTGTGTCCTTGATGTCGGGCTGCCTTCTGACTCGTGCACGCTCACATTGGATGTGCGAGGAAGGCGAAGATCTCGACTCGATGCACATAACGAGGGCTCTTTTTCAGGGCTGCTTGAGTTTCGTCTTGGACTTCGTTCGTCGTCACTCATGATTTCGTCACCAAGTCGATATGGTTGCTCAGGCTTGGCGAGAGGATTGACAAGCTCCGCGTGACGAATATGAGCTAGCGAGTCGAGGGGCGGCATTCCAGCCGTGTCTTTCTTGGACGGGGACTTGGCATACTTGGCCAAGAGCAACGTTTCCAGCGACGACCGCGTGTTGGAGAGGATCTTGCTCGCGTCGTCCCCAACGTGCCACGTGACGGAGCTCAAGTGGTCTGCAAAGTAATCGACATCTTTTTTCGCTGGCTCTGTGCCACCGCTGCACAACTTGAGCGCGACACGGATCTCGCCTTCGTCGACGCCACCAGCGTCGTTGTAATCGATTTGGTTGAGCACTGCTTGGATCTCCAAGCGTTTATCTTCAACGCGAAGCATGGACGAGTACTAATGACCGTTGACGCGGAAGTACAGTAGCGCCCTTCCTACCTGGCGAACTTGCTGCATCACCGAGTCCGAGACGTTGTTGCCCTTGAGATGGACACACGTGAGGAAGCGTGTAAACTCAGGAAGCTACAGTGGTGGAGTGAATCGAACGTTGAGAATTTTCAACTGACAGGCTTTGTTGTGGCATGAGCGGATCCTCGCGCCAAGACGAGCTGATGCCGCATGAGCTCCAAGATTGCGCGGACGCCCTACGATCGATGCAATCGATGATGCAAGAAATGGACGCGGTGAGAGTACTCTGTCTGTGATAGCATTCTCTCGAAGGTCTAGCGCTGACACGAGTGGCATCTCGAGTAATGTTTCCATCAATGCAAGCAACGCATCGTCCTCAATGCCTTCTTGGTGAAAATCCATCGATGTGATATTCTTTTGCGCCGACACGGCTTTGTAGATCATCTGCATGGTCGGTCAGCTTAGCAACAAGAGTCCAAGAGCTCGTCGTACTTTGTCAATGCATGGCGGAACGCGGCAATGGTGCCGCGCCGATGCCGCGAGAAACAAGTCTCGAAACCTATGGCATGGTAGTCAGACTTTGAATTGGGTCATCGTAGCTCACTTTTGAAGGTCGTAGACACTCTGAGGCCGAAGATCTAGTCCTTTCTTTTTCCGAAAGATCTTTCCAAGCTTGCTGATGCGAGAGATGTCCATTGCATGCACGCCTGCTTTGGCGCGGCCGTGTGACCTTCGAAAAAGTGCAATTTGAAACCGACAAAGCGGTTACAGCCAAGCCAACTAAACAGCAAGGTAGATGAGCAAACAATTGAGACGCACAGCGTCATCATGAGCTCAAGATGGAAGCGAATTCATGTGGAATAGCACTACGGTTGATCCTTGAGGCTGCATGACTGACTTGAGCCAAGAGAGTGGCGCATTTGCCGCATAGAGCTCAGCACATTCGTACCTTTTTTGCTCGACATGTCTTGACTTCCTGCATTTTGCTACAGTCCATAGAATTTACCACCGTCCATGAAATAGAGCATCTTTCAAGGCAAGGCACGCCAGTTGAATCATGATGGTATTCTCAACGCGAGCATTTCAAGAAATACACAGCAACAGTTCTCGCGCGACATCAATCTGCATTTCGTGATCTTGGAATGCAAACAAGACTTGATTATCTTTCTAAACTGGCTCGTGTAGTATTGGAAAAGTTATTCTCGCTCAACGAGAACGAAAGCATGGCAGGAGAAGAAAATACAGAGCGAAATACGCAAGAATAACAAAGTAGAGCCAACCGGTGTACCACAACACGAATACGATAAGCGCACACATCGCGGCAGCCACGATCATGAGCTCTTGCCATTGTCGCTCTCTTTCCCTTCGTTGACGTTCCATTTCTTGTTCATGCCATGCGCAGTAAGCCATCAATCCTGCCGAGAGAGTATATGAATGGCTTGTTTTTTCTTCATGAGTTGGATATACATTTGATCTCGAGTATTCCGCGATGTACTTGAGCCTCGCGTCGTATCGGGGATCATGTACGAGCGAAGAATCATGAATGACCGCGTTCAAAAAACGGCGATCTTCTCGGCGCAAGAGGGTTCTGCCCGAATTATCGTCTCGCTGGCGGATTTGAGCAGCGATGCCACGCTGCACGACTTCACTTTGAGGCTCGAATCCTTGCCAGTGTGCCATTGCAAAAGTGTCAACGCACAGTAACATTATCAATTCAGAGGACGAGGCTGGCAATCGAGGTTGATTGGAGTCGACAACACCTATACCTAAGATGTCGAAACTAGAAGTAGAGAAGTACACTTCAATAATTATTCTCAAAATTTCTTCCACTTTCTTCTCTTCTTGGGATAAAATTTTATACTATACCATTTGTCTCAAACAATTCAAAGCTTAAGCGACGTACAGTACTTCGAGACACTGCAAGAACCCAATTTTATCATGACAGATGGCGATGACCTCCTACCCGCCAATGACTAGTAGCGACCTACTAAATCTATGCGACATCCAGGGCGGGCACTAATAAACCTGTGACCGGGAGACCAGGGTAAACAGCGAGTAGTAAGGTGGTTCCTTTAAATCCATTTAAGCTGGGTCAATAGAAAACTCAATTCTCCAATTTTATCATGCCTTCTTTGGATGTTTAGGTGTCAAAGATGGAGTTTTCAAAGATTCTTTAAAGTTTACATCGAAAGAAACCAATTTCAAACTTGGATTTCAATGTAAAGTACTCCTCAGTAGACTGACTGTGCACTGATTATAGTTTTGACGAAATGATATTTAAACTTGTTGATTTCGCGTCTCTCCCAGCCCAAATCGATATTTTGCAGATATCTCTAAGAGCGTGACGATTTGGAAAGCAGTGAAGTTTCCGACGTCCGACTTTTCGACGGAATTGAGTCGCAATTCCGAAGATTACACACCAGCCTCTCTGAAACATCAAATCGTGAAATGTTGTGAATAGTCGTCATGCCACCGCATAGATGGAGATGAAGAAGCAGGTACAAACATAGAATTAAAAGAGCGCCTCCACGTCAACAAAGCTTCAAGACAGAAAATCAAAATGAATGGCGCTGGCGGCGAAATTGCTGGCTCATGGTGGGGGTGGGGTAACTCTGCTTGGAATGCTCTCAGCGTCCCCGTTGCTCTTTGCTAATTCGAGCCAAGGAAGCGGCGAGCAGTGCTCTGCTTACTGAAGGCTTGAACGTTTTCTTATCGGACTTGTCTTCAGTGATCAGAGTGTGCTACAACATTGAGTGTATTTGGTTTGCTTTGGAAGGAGTAGATTTCCAACATCAACGTGCAGACGCAACTGCTCCAAGAACAGAAGGTCTCCATCAATAATGCTTGGTTATCTTGCTTAGTCAGCTCGCTTTGAGGAGCGACGTTTGTTTTCACTCCATGTGATGAAAGCACAAAGAAGGAGAATAAGTGCAGCCAAGGTGCAAAGAGCAGCAATCGCAAACAATAGCCAGCTTGTAAACCACAAAATAAAGACCGACACGCTTAAGCATATCGCGGCCTTTACCTTGAATTCTTTCCATTTCCTTTGTCGCTCGCGTTCCTTTCGCTCTTGTTCAATTTGATATTGACGCAGTCTTTCTTCTCGGTTGAGTTGGGTGCTGGAATTGATCCAACAATTTCGAGCAAGTTCTCATCACTATGTTCAAGTGCAAATTCACCCAATTCTTTCAATGTTTCACAGTCGGTGGCATTTCCCAGAAACAGATCAATGTCGTCAAAGTCGAAACCTTGCACAGAGTTATTAAACTGCTTTGACGCCCGTGGCACTGATGGAGTTTGTATATCCGGCTGCAAGGTTGCTGAATCCCCATCCCTATTGCCAAGATAAAATGATACTATTTCATAATGATCAATCTTAACCTTTCATTCGAATTTTGTTCCATCGACGTACGATTTGTAGCCCCAAACTCGCTTGATTCTGCTGGCTTTCCATCGTTACTGTGGGATTTCTTTTCACTCCATGCGGTTAAATTTTCTGTATCCAGACAATACCTTAAGACTGCTGGAGGACATTTGTTCGATTGAGGTTCTTGTATCTGACGAGAATGGTAAAAGCAAGTGCGATAACTTTCCTCTTCGAATCTTTTGGCACACTTCTCTCAGGGCAAATGAGCCCAACGGCGCTACACCCTCTTCGATGGATTGAATTAAGTCCCTTAGTGTCTGCTTGATCAACTTAAGTTCGCTCACGAGCAAAACAAGAGGGGGTGTTTTGTCTGTCGAATCTAGTTTTGCCCATTCTAGCTCATTTTGCATCTCGGGGCTAATGATAAATTCCTCCAAGACATTCAGAGAAGCCTGCATGTACATGAGATCGATGATAAAGTCTATGCTTACCATATTGGCTTTAAATGTCGTAATTGTAGTTTGTTTGCTACCGGTATTTTCACAAAGAGCGATCAAAACGTCAAGTGCTGTTGATGCTGTCGAATGGTGTTCTGAAACTAACGTCGTGAAGTCTTTGAAGCGAAGATGTGCCAGAAAGGATTCCGTTGAAGAGTCTTGACGCTTTTGATTTTGACTCAGTTGAGTTGACTCTTTACCTTGATGCGATAACGAAGCTATCTCAAGTGAAATTGTATGATTTCGACTAGACTCTACCACGTTTTGCAACGAGCAATTTCGACCGAACATTTTTTGCTGTAGACTCTTTTGCTCTTTCGGCATGTGCTTGCAACAAGGACTTTGTTGGTTGCAGGTAACCTGTACTTGGAGAGACCTCAATCGACGTAAGTTTGGTGACCATAGATAATGATCTCTTGGGTTTTGCTGTGTCACGCGAAGTTGAAGAATGTCTTCTTTGATAATCCAAGAAATTACGGGATGTGCTGAGTTCGGATGCTCTTCTTTGTTGATCTGAATATGATGTAGTTGACTTCTGGGTGAGGTTTCGAGGTGGTGCAGATAGTTTTGAAGGTTTTCGAGTGATGTGACGAGGTGAGGCGATGCTAAGTCGATTAACAGTGCTTTTTTGCTGAGCTCGTGAAATTTTTGAAACTTTGGGTTGGCTCTATATATTTTTGAGAAGAGAGCCAACTCATAATTCTTACTTGAGGAGAATCAAAGCCGAAACTAATTCGCTCACATGCATAATCGATCCATAATCGTGGTGGCGCTAGAAACGAGAAGATAGAAGAGGGGGATGCAGCATTGTCGAGCTCCTTTCTCTTGTCTTCCATTATTAGCGATGCTAAATGAATGCTTCCCATCGATCGCAATGTTGGAATTAGATTTAGAACATTTGAATTGTTTTGGCAGCGTTTCCCTTGCTTTAGGATCGGATTGTCATCGATGTTCAGATGTGTCAAACGCTTAAGCATGTCGTCAATTCAAGACTAGATTATCGTTTGGATACCTTGTTCATACGCAGTGTGCGAAGAGATTGAGCAACCATGATCTGATTGCTCGAGACGTTTAGAATCTACCGATAACGGCGCATTCACTGAGTGATATTGAATACATACCTCCAAGTACTCCAACTTCTTCAAGTTCTTAATCGTACGAATCGTATTGCCGGCATAGCTCAGAGCACGAAGTTTCGTCAAATGCTCGATGCCAGATATCTCTTTGAATTGATTATGGCTAAGGTCGAGAACCTAGATATTTATTAATTTAACCCAACATTTGTCAGCGACCTTACCTCGAGATTGCGAATTCCAAGTAAATGTGCTGGACTTATATTTGTCAATTGATTTTTGGATAGATCGAGCACTCGTAACACATGCAGTGGATTTATCTACATGAAAGTGGCTCGAGTTTACATTGATTTCAGCGTACAAGTTGAAAACATTCCATGGACGTGAGGCAATTATCAGAGAGGATGAGAGCAACGACGTTTCCAAACTGAATAGAGTCGAAAGTGCTGTCTAGTGCGTCGCCAGCCTGAAGGCTCTTGTGTTGTAGCTTTACGACTGTCCTATCAAGGGATGAAACGTAGTGAATAGGCTCGTTTGTACCGTTGTTCGAGGTGCACTTTAACTTCTGCAACTATGCAAGGTTTTTGGGATGGCTCGAGATTGCATGGAAGCGTGGCATCAGTCCCAACAATTTCTTCATCAAGACAACAAGATTCGCCATTCGCCCCTTCGACTTGAAGATTGATAGCATCAATGTTCAGAGGGACTTCTTCGACCACTGTAGTAAAACCAACTTCGTTTGTAGCCACCTTGTCGTTACTTGTCGTAGGGTCCTCACTGAGCGTCGATGGGAGTTCAGTTGTCTCCGATAAAATAGAGTTGCTGGCGGGGTCAATCACTATTTCAATGAGGTCTTCTATCGTGGCTTTCATTTTCGTTGAGCTCTCATCGTCACCTCCTTGCAAACTACTGTCGCCATTCTCGTCACTGGTGCAAAGGCATTTGGTATTTGCAGAGGATTTGAAATGATCATCGGAATATGATGTAGTAGAGAGAGATCGGCACAAAACTTGTACTGGAGATTCGAAATCATTATTTGATAGATTGTCTTCGCCGAAAGTGTTTTCATCAGCGGATTCATTCGAAAGTGTGACTAATTCTGCATGGCGAATTTGGGCGAGTGTGCTCCATGGTGGTATTCCCATCAAATCTTGCTTTGAAGGCGATTTTGCATATTTGCTCATTAGTAAGTGCTCGAGACATGCACGGCTGTGAAGCATTCTCGTCGTAAAATCATCGCCGATGTGCCAAATCATGTAACCCAACTGGTTCACGAAATATTCGACATCTTTCTTAGCCGGCTCGTCACCGCCGTTGCACAATTTCAAAGCCATATGAACTTCGCTTTCATCAACACCACCAGTATCGTTGTAATCGATTTGGTTCAGCACTGCTTGGATTTCGAGTCTTTTGTCTTCGCATCGTAACATGGACGAATACTACAATTTGTCATCGGCATACCAGAAGTGAGTAGCACAGTTACTTGTCGTAATTGGTGCAATAAGTCTTCAGAAACGTTGTTACCCTTGAGGTGAACTCCAACGAGGAAGCGGGTAAAGGCAGGAAGCTGTCGTGCAAATCTTAAAAATATATCATCATCTGAACATCGTACTGGCTCATCAAAAGTTGTTTTGGGGGCTATAGGTGTTCCTTTGGCCACGACCAATTGGTAGCGCATGAGCTCCAAGATGTAAGACAGACCCTAGAACGAAGGTTATTGCAATTCATCAGTTCTGCACACTTCATCTGTAATTGAATTGTCTCGAAGATCCATCGAGGATACCAGAGGCATTTCCACAAGTGTCTTCATTAATAGCATCAAAGTTTCATCTGTAAGTCCTTCATGGCGAAGATTCATCGTGTGAATACTAGTTTGCATCGAAATTGCTTGGTCGACCATCTACATGGATACAACTGGGGTAGAAAGAGAGAGCAAGGGCAAATGGCTTACTTTATCAATGCATGATGGAGCGTACAGTCGATGCTCGTTGCAAAAACCTCGGTAAATGTCTCGAAACCTACTCCGCATCAGAAGTCGTTTTCATTGCGGTCGACGTACTTTTGAAGGTCAAAGACCGATTGTGATCGAAGGTCAAGTCCCTTCTTTTTTCTGAAGAGTTTGTTGAGTTTGGAAATACGAGCGATGTCCATATGCCACAACAAAGTGTTTCCATGCGCCAACTAAAAAAACTGTCGAGCAGTTTCATGACGATACGACGCTATATGCATTGCAAGACGCGTGCAATCCAGTTCGGATCGACGGGCTAAGATCGCGCGCGCAATTCGTGTCCTTTTCTGTTGAAAATTTCAAAATGAGATTAAAAAAGTTATTTTTCTCATTTTCATTTTTCGTTCTCCAACATAGTTGCGCGCCATTTGATGGGATCACATGACACGAACTCCATGGAGGATCCAAAGCTGAAGCAATGCTTGACTATCTTGGCAGGAAACTCAGATGAGCACAAGTTTGCCGGACTACTCATGATTACAAAGCACCTACAGACTGAGGATGAAGCCGTACTCCAATACGTGCGCCGAGAAGTCGTGAAGATTGCTGGTGTTCCCTTTTTTGTCCGCTTACTTCATACACAAAATGCACAAGACGATGGAGTCTCACCATTTCGCTCCCTTGCGCTCAATTTGATTTCCAGGTATGATGTCTACGCGATCGACCTCGTTCTATCGGTTGGTACTCTAGTTTTTGTCTGGATACATCACTTGCACCAGAATTCGCCACTGATACCGTCCTCTCAGCTGTCTTGGAGGTACTTCCTCAAGCCATTTTGACGCAAAAGTCGGTCATTATCCATGACTGCGTCCAAATTCTGCACGGACTCCTCCCATTTGAGGTAATTGAGTACTCGGTGATGTTTCTTTTCTTTCTCAACTATGGATAGATATTCAAATCGCATCATGGTCAGAAGCACATAGTTGAAGCCATTCACGCGTGCGCAGTTGACCGACCACTCGTCGACGCGGACTTGATTCATCTCGTATCCTTGCTCCAAGCTAGTTCGTCTGCGTCCATGTCACTCGATTCCTTCACATCACTATGTGAAACATTTGCTGCGATTTCCACACCATCCAATGCCAAATGCGAACTCCAAGACGTATTTATCGGTTGCCTCGCAAGCGACTCAACTGCAGCTCTATTTTTGACGACTTCTAATGTCAGATGCCTCGCCAAGGGGCTGTTTGGAGCGTGGCCAGCTCATACCCACCGCTCTACCCGACGCGACACATCGCTTCGACTACTTGAACGACTTGTTTCAATCTGCAGTGGTGATTGGCTTCTCGAGCAAGATGGCGCTGCACCTCCTGTCATTGGTCTCACCCTCCAAATGGCTGCTATCGAATCAAAATTGCTCCTCGATGACGCCGAACGAATTTTGATTGACATGGAAATACAACAAACTCCTAAAGACACTGTCGAATGCGATGAGATCCTCCATCGTATCCAGTTACTCCTTCCAGCTTGCTACACTATAGCCGAGGCCGTCTTGGAGAGCTTGACTAACATCGACAACGCCGACTCGCTATCAAACACAATGCTACTTCACCTCAAGGAAACGTTGGGTCAAATGTTTACCGTCATTATCCAATATCTCACAACATGTCGGGATGCCATTGGAAGCGCAGCTTTTCAACCCAGCTCAGCATTTGATGCGATCACGTTTGCCACGATTCGAGTCTTGGGGGCTTGGATGGCCCAAGAAACCGACCTCTTGGAAGAACAATTGGTCGTGCTGATTCCATTCCTCGTCACGTATGAACCCCAGGCAGTTGAAGGCGGTTCTGATGCCGACTCGGATGATGAAGTCGATACCAACGAAAGCGGTAACAGCACGTTGCCCTTTTTGCTCCCTGGACTGCTTCAACTGACTGCAACATCTGCTGGTGCCGCGGCTGTCCTGGACAACGAGCGAGTTTTGCAACGCCTGTTGCAATTTACGGGCGTCGTGTGCAGTCAGATGATGGCTTCAAAGCTGGACGATGGCGTGGGAACGCTCACCATGTGCCTTGGCATTTGCCTCAACATTTTACTCGTTTCGAATGCATCTACGCCCCATCGTCTGTTCAAGAAGGCGTTGCCTATGCTACAGTCTCTGACGGCCTTGACATGGAAGCAAGCTCAAGACATAGCATCAGACGAATATGTTTTGCTACTGCATCTCGTTGCCTGCGTAGCGTTGATGTCACCAGGGCTACCCACAGAGCTTCAAACCTGCTTTGCATGGATTCGAGCTCATCCGCCATCGATTGACGTAGAAAGTACGTACGACTTGCACGAATTGGTACTCAAGCTCATGGCAACATGAAAACAATAATGATGCGGCAATTCAGGATAAATTAAAATCGAGACTGTTGAGGCTATGGACGCTTGCGATGAACGTAGTGGCTAGACAGACGAAGCAATTTCGTGTTGGCTCGAGTCCAACCGAGCACGCTTGTTGCTGGTGTTGGCTTCTCGACACCGACGCCTTGTGAGAGGAGACTGCCTAGACGTCCGTGGGGATGGCAAGCATTCTTCAAGTTGATTGTCCAGAGGTTCAAATGGCTCGAGATCATTCACGTTGTGCTGCTGCATGATACGTGCATTCATCACTGGAGGCATCGTCGACACTTGGCTGCAGCACATGTCGTCTGAAATTGCCGCAGGTGGATTGCGCCGCACGCGTGCATTCACGACAGCTCGAATGACTTGATTGCTCGCGGGCAATTCCAACAGCTGCGCAGTTGGCATACTGGCTTGGGATTGCTGCAAGATGATGGTCGTATTGATCGCATACACACTGTAATTGCTAAACGCATCGGTAGGCAATTGATGGCGGCACGTCGGGCATGTACTGTGGAGTTTCAACCATGGATCAATACATGTCATGTGAAACTTGTGTCGGCATGGCAATTCCACACACGACTCGTCGTCAAAACTTTCCATGCACACGACGCACGCTTCCCCACACGCAACTGGCACCATGTTGTGCTTGAGCGCTTCGACACATGCGGTCGACGCCGGCGACACACTGTTCAATTGCGGCATGATATACCGGATGATGCTCTGGACCCAGCGCGGGCTCTTGAACAAGCGCAATGCGTCCTTGATGTGTGAGTTGGGTGGCGCCGCATACCGCACATTCACACGAATCGCAAGGTCCATCACGCAGTCGCGGGGAAAATGGGAAATGGCCGTCGTTTCCAAGTTGGTTTTTTAACTTCCGCCATGTTGGGCGATTGTACTTGGGATTTGTATACTTGAGGGTGTTTCTCCAGAGATAGGCACCAGCACATTCTAAAAAAAATCCGAAAAAAAAAACGACAAGCGCCATGTATCAGGTATTTATAGCTGCGACGCAAATTTTTTTTCGTTTATCTGCGACCAGGTCATCTCGAATAGCCAATCAAATTTCTCGATTTATTCCAACAAGACTTTGGATTGGCTAACATTTTTTTTCTGCTTTTTTTCCCCCGTCGCTTGACCCCATCATCGCAACTTCAACCCGACCATTTGTAATTCGCCGAAGGTTAGCCATGTCAACGACGATGGCGAAGCGGTAGTTTGGCTATATTTAGGACGTCGAGCAGTCAACTCCATCTTGGCAACGAGCCGCCTTGCTCGTTGGGGAAACCCCCGTCTGTGCGGGCGAGATTGTCGCGATGAATGCTTGCCGCAATTCTAAGAATTGAGTCAGGATATGGGACGGTGTCGATGGATCCAGCTGGAGGTGTGTACCTGCTATGAGATCGTGAAAGCGAAACCAGTGGTGGGCACATTGCGTCTCAAGGTGAACAATCGCGTCGTGCATGCGGCTGACGTCCTGGAGCAGTTTGATGGCCTATGAAAGGTGATAGAGAGAGGTATTGCCGGCGATAGAAACCTGTGTTCCAGACTCGATGTGATTGCCATGACAAGTCGCCGAGTACTTTGACAAGGATTGCTCCAGGTGCCCCTGCTGCGCTTGCAAATGGAACAGCATGTCCTTGACATCGTCCACTTTGGCCTACCAGAGGCAGAATTGGATTGTGGAGAATGCGCGCTGTACCATGAGATGTGCGTCGGATGGAGATGCAACCAATGGCGCTTGCTCCCATTTCTTTGCCGCGAGCTTCAGTGTCGCTAGATCAGCTTCCCATTGCTCCTGCAGCATTTCAACGCGGTGTGTCATCTCCACTGGCAATTTCGTGGCCAGCTATCGTTCAGATCATCATCTTGATCAACTCAACGCGTTGAGGACTTACATGAGCTAGCTTGTCGTGCAAATTCTGAAGCTCATCGACAACAAAGTCATGCTTTTGTCCGATGGTCTTGCTCATCTCTCGGAGCCGTGTCGTGATCATCTCAAATTGCATTCTGTCTGCTGATCGCTGAGTCGCCACGTCATGTTTCCTGCTCACGGCGTTGCAATGCCATTACACTTTCAAATGTCCACATACACCGCGGCAATTTCCAAGTGGAGCTCGTCAAATTTCTGCTTGGACATGCTGGAGAGGTTTCTACTCACACATGACCATCAGGAACGACAGCATGCAGCGTGAGGACTCGGTGTATGCCATGGGAGCTGTAGCACCATTCGCAAAGCACTGCCGCGTGGCAACAGACGGCGGCAGACAGAGTTTGATCTTGAGCTGCTCCTTGTCCAGCTCAAAGAGACGTCCATCCAACTCGACGAGCTTTGTATCGATATCTCGAAGCGACTACCAAAACAATCGTTGATCTAAACCCCAGTGCGGCATGCCTTACCGTCGCTGTGAACTGAGCATCCTTGTGATTTTGATGGCGAATCGTGTCCAGCACAGCTTGATGCTGAGCTAACTTGGTGTTGGCTGCCTCCTGAAATGTTTCGACCTACAGCTCTCAGACGGTGAGGAAGAGCTCGAACTCATGGAAGAAACCTCGCTTCGGATGTGAACCAGGTCGTCTTTGAGGCTGTGGATCTCAAGTTGGACGTGATAGATGGCTTGCTACGTCGACCCTTTCAGCGACCACTGATGGAGCAAGCGCTGCTGTACCTCGTTTGCTTGGTGGAGTTCGTATCGCGTGCGGTCGATTTTGTCGTCCATGTGCTTTGTCAACTGAGCTTGCATGTCGACTTGTTGCCGTCGGAGGAGTTCGAGCTGTTGATGAACGAATTGAAACGTGGCGTGCGACGCTTCTTCCAGCGCAATTTGCTCTTTGTTTTCCCTCTCTAGCGTCTGTACTCTCTGTGAAGACCCACGCCATCTTGTGGCTGCTTACCTCGACAGCTTGGCCAAGCGCATCGACTTTGGGAGCAATGTCATCCACAAGATGGTGTAGCTGTTGGTTCGTCTGCTCGAGCTGCTGCTCGGCCTTTTCACGGCGTTTGCGCTCTTGCATCAAGTTGTTACTCCCGCCGAGGTGATGGCTCTGGCCTTTGCTCGGCCGTCGCGCGTTCATTAAATTTCCAAGCGTTTCGCAACGAACAAAATCAAACGAATTTTCACACGTTTGAAATGTCCTCGTCTATTTTTGTCTCCGCCTGTCCACGGAGAGGACACCATGTATGCCGCCAGTCGCGCTCCTTGGCCATGGACTAGGCATGGCTCCGTGTGGATTTTTAAAGCCATCAAGATCTACCTAGAGAATCTGACCGGTGGTTGTACCTTGGGCGCCACCGAAAATGGTCATCTTGGATCCAGCCATGCGAGAGCCAGGAAGAGCATTCCTGATGGATGATCGCACAAGAAGGCTAATTCATCGACGAAGAGGATCCAAAATGATCTCATTGGTAACACTACAGCTCGCTGGGCAGAGATACCCAGCCCACGCAAGAAGATGGTCGATACTTCGCAGTCCAACGTTGCATTGGACGGATGGTAGTGCGCGCAAGATTGTAGTTACAGTGTGCTGCATTTAGCTGATAGGAATACGCGGCAGACAACCGAGTATATCTTCGGCACTCTGGGGTGCTCCGTCAATCTACGCGTTGTGGCAGCCGCTACAGGATTCACGATGGACGCTTCATGGACTCAGTCAAGTGTCGCGGACAAACATAGGCTTGATTGCACTACAACACTGTACGGCAAGGCCCATGGCACCTCACCAACTTTTTTGATGCAAGAGAATACTGTACGTGACGTGGGCAGACGATCCAAAGGCAGCAAACAATGCTTCACTTCAAGGCATTTCGTTGTCGGCTGCAGGTCGCCCAAGTCCATCTACTCCATGACGCATGCGAGATTGACTGCCTTATCCCATACGGCGCTGATAAATTTGACGATGAACCGGAACGACAAGCCAGCCAAGAGGGCGATTTCATGCACGAAAGCTTGAATGTCTCGAAGAGATGGACGACCAGGGAGTAATTGCTTGACGGCGCGTGCTCTGAGCTTTCCAAGCGTTTCCAAGCGAGCAAAATCAACGTTTCACATTTTTCAAATGTCTACATCTATTTTTGTATCATCTGTCCTCGGATTAAATGTGATGCCATGTATGCTGTCGGCCGTGCTTCTGGATCATGAGCGAGGCATTGCATGGCAAGAGACTTGAGTGCTTGAGGCATCTCCTCTGGAAACGTCGGCTGAATGTCTCCGGCAATTACCATTGCCATAATGGCCGTGTCAATGAGCGGCTTGCCATCTCGTGGATTCACTCGATCGGCGTAGGGAATATGGTGCGTGCCAAACTCGGACAAGATCATGCCGAATGAAAAGATATCAGCAGCGACGGTGTAGTGGTTGTCTCTCAAGATTTCAGGAGCCATCCATCGATACGTGCCGACGCCGATCGTCATCGTATCTTGTGTTTGTTCCTTGGAGATGCCAAAGTCGGTCAACTTGGTGCCTTTCCGCGAATCGAGCAACACATTCCGTGACTTGAGATCGCGGTGGATGATCGGAAACGAATGCAAATAGACCAACCCTTCGATGATGTTGTAGATGCATTCGAGCTTTTCACTCCATGAGAAATCGCTTGGTGCTCGGTGGCTCAGGTAGTGGCGAAGGTCGCCGAGGTCCATGTACTCCATCACGCAAGCAAGATCGACGGGCTTATCCCACACGGCGCCGACAAACTCAATGATATATGGTGATGAAAATCCAGCCATGAGCACGATTTCGTCCACGAGGGCTTGGACTTCTGTCAGCGAAGCACGGCCAGGGAGTAATCGTTTGATTGCAATGTCGCGGTCCTTGTAAGAGCCGAGCAAGACGTTGGCATAAGCTCCCGACCCGAGAAATTTCCTCACTTCGATCGCATCTTGGTCCAGTCGGTAAATGGAAATCATGGATAAATCAACTCCATCAAGAGCTGTGGCTGCTCTCGACCTCGCTAGATCTGACCCGCCACCAGATACAGATGTCATGTAGCCAGAAACGCCACCATGCAGTTTGTCAAGTGAGTCTTGGTGATGGGAAGATGTCGGTGGGCCAGGCGTGTAAGCAATGTCTTTGTCCATGACTTGCTGTCGTTGTCGTCTCCGTCGAAACCAAATAAAAGCAACCACCAGAAGAATCAAAGCAAAAACTCCGATGCTGCAGCCGACGATGACTCCTGTGTCTACAGAGACGACCATTGAGTGTATTTGCATCCTTGATGGGAGACTTACTTGAAGACGAGTCGCCAAGGTCGGGGTCGGTCGCTTTAAATTCTTGGAGCCATGCTGTCATGGCTGCACTCGGTGTTGGAAGGTTCGTATTCAGTGACTCGGAACGCTGGAATTTGGTTTCGCAAGGGATGATCAACGCTTGATGGCTAGCATCCGTTGGGCATTTCGCGTACGTTGCTTCCCCTGAAGCGCTTGGAGTTGTCCGAGGGAGTGTGTGGATAGCTGGCAATGTCCAGCCTTGGGTGACATCTTGGTGCTTGTAAAGTCGTAGCTGCGGAATCACAGACGCGGGCAACGCATCTTGCGCAATAATACTCGAGTTTGCATCGACGCTCACGAGCTCCACTGCGCATTTCAAGATGGACGCGAGGTTCGTTCCATCCATTTGTTCCTGGCGAAGATAGGTTTGGTTATTGAAGGAGCAGTTGGTGCTCTTCAATCCACGACCTGCGGTGGATTGTCCATACTCTTCAAACGACAGCGCAATCGACGCCATGGTTGCATTGGCTTGAACCAAGACCTGCATGAGCGTATCCACGCCATTGACTTCTCCCACAACAAGTCCCATGTCCCACAGTAAAGCTTGCCGCATCAACTTGGGCAAGCTCGCAATCGTGAGGCCGACTGCCTCAAGTCTGGACGTCACCGACGCTGGAATCGCCACGCCATCGTACGAGACCGTGCCGGAGGTCGGGTTTGACAAGTAGATCTGTTTGAATCGCGCGACGTAGTCGGAGCTGCTGCTCGCCATTCTCTCCTCTTGCGCTGCCGTCTCTGAGTGGCAACAACGTGACATGATTGATGAAAAATTTGGACAGTGTGTTTTGTTGCATGCGTTTGAAACGATACCAAGCAAGTTGGACTATTTTTAAAAACCGTATAGCCATTTAAAGACATTTTAAAAATGCTTAAAGAACGTCTTAAAAAGAAAGACAGTTGAAACGTGTTACATATCCCAATCTGGATACATTTGGTAGAATGCTGGAGGCGACCTGGGATCTGCGCCGTCGGCGATGGATTCGGCCAAGGAATTCCAGATTGCGTTTTCAAAGAGAATGCCGCGTCCATCATGTTCTTCTCGTCAAGAAACGCCGCTCGGCGCTCCTTTTCATACAGTAGCTGTACAGTGACGTTGCGTTGGACAGTGCATCTCGCCTCTTTCTTTGCTTCAGGTTTGTTTTCTGTGGACAAGGACACTAACAAGTTGACATTTGGATCTTAAAAGGTCATCGTCATGTGCTTTCGAATCCTAGACGACAAGACCATCGATGTGGGCCGCTTGGACGGGTCGTGGGATATACATTGGAGTGCAATGTCCTTGAGGAAGGCAGGCATGTCGTCAGTGAAGGTCGGCTGGATTTCATTCGAGACGACCATGGCCATGATGGCCGTGTCAATGAGTGGCTTGCCATCGTATGGATTGACGCGGTCCGCGTAAGGGATCTCGTGGGTGGCGAATTCAGACAAGATCATGCCGAACGAATACATGTCGGCCGCAACTGTGTAGTGGTTGTACTTGAGGATTTCAGGAGCCATCCATCGATACGTGCCAACGCCATTCGTCATGGTTTCTTGTGTTTGCTCTCTTGACACGCCAAAGTCGGTCAATTTGGTGCCTTTGCGGGTATCAAGCAAGACATTTCGCGACTTCAAATCGCGGTGGATGATTGGAAACGAATGCAAATACACCAATCCTTCGACAATGTTGTAAATGCACTCGACCTTTTCGCTCCATGAGTAGTCGCTTGATGGTCGATGGCTCAAGTAGTGACGCAGGTCGCCCAAATCCATGTACTCCAGCACACAAGCCAGATCGATGGGTTTATCCCACATGGCACCGACAAATTCAATGATGTATGGCGATGAAAATCCAGCCAGCAATACAATTTCATCCACGAGAGCTTGGACTTCTACAAGCGATGCGCGGCCTGGGAGTAACTGTTTCACCGCAATGTCGCGGCCTTTGTACGATCCAAGCAAGACATTAGCATAAGCTCCAGAGCCAATGAGCCTTTCAATCTTGACATCTTCATTCTGGAGCCGGTAGAGTGAAATGGATGCAAGACTAATTCCCTCAGATCCAGTGTGACGTCCATATTGTGACGAGCTCGTTCCAAATGTACCAGTACCCTGGTGCTTTTGAGTAGTTGCGGGGGCATACCCATCTTCTGGAGTGTTCTCATAGGCAAGGGGTTGTTTTCGTCGCCGTCGAAGCAACCAAAGCAACAAAAGACCAAGCAAAGCAACAGCACCACAGGCCACGCTGACAATAAGGCCAACATCTAGAACAATTGCCTTAGTCGAGAATGAGATTGTGGTAAACTTACTACTTGTGTTGGGTGTTGATGTCGGGACTGGCGTTGGAGAAATTGAAGTCGTGGATGGTTTGATGGTTAAATTTGGGTTGGCGGCTTTGAATTCAGCAAGCCACGAGTCCATAGCCGAGCTGTAGCTTGGGATGTATTTGTTGGTTGATGTACTGAGATAATCTTTGACTTCGCAGGGTATAATGAGTGCTTCATGACTTGCATCCACTGGACATTCGCCCCACGCTGCTTCACCCGAAGCGGCAGATGACGACGTTGGCAGCAAGTGAATTCCAAGTAATGTCCAGCCCTGTGTGGTGTCTTGATGCTTGTACAGTCGAGGTTGCGGAACAACAGTCGGCGGGAGGGCATCCTGAGCAATTAGCGTCGACTGGCCATCGATGCCGACCAAGGATACCGCACATTTGAGCATCTTCATTAATGCTAGACCATCCATGACCTTTTGTCGATTGTAGGCCACTCCACCAAATGTACACGTCGTTTGCTCTTTTGGAACCAACGTGACTGGATCAGCACCTGCGGTCGATTTGATATAGTCGTTCCAAGGTAGCATGATGTTCGACATGGATCCATTCACTGACACGTACACTTGCATGAGCGTATCGTCGCCATTTACATGGCCAACGACGAGTCCCATGTCCCACAGGAGCGCTTGGCGCATGAGGTTGGGCAGGTTGTCAAACGCAAGTCCATTGGCAGCGAGTCGCGATGTCACTGCAGTTGGCAATGTGATTCCTTCATACGATACATTGGATGCTTTTGGATTTGCGGTGTACATTTCCTTGAATCGCGCAACAAGGTCGGAGCTCTCTTTCCATTTACTCCCCGCCATGCTCCAGTCTTTCGCGGAATTGACAGGTTTCCGAAAATGGCCCCTTCGGCATAAATTTCCAGTCGAATAATTCCCGCGACATGTGTAACAACAGCCACATGGATGACAAAACCTGGAAGGTTAAGCCGCTTGCCGTTTTTTCGTCCCATAGCGGCGTTTGTCAAGTTGATTCTCATGACGACGCCTTGTCGACAAGCTTCCCGCTTCAGATCATTCGACGTGTTCATACACATTGTGGACGAGCAGTGTGCTGGTCGTGTGGTCGAGTTGTCAGAATTTCCAGCTCGATATCCAATGGGTGCTGGGTGCTAGATATTTTTGGAGGAATTTGATGTGTGCCATTCCATGGTGGAAGCATTCTTGTGGCAATGGTGAATATGTGCAAAGTAATGTGGAGATTTGGTAGAAACCTATCGATGGTAGACAAGAGAGAGAGAGAGGTCTTCCATCAACTTGGAGTGTACCAGAAACTTGAGGGTCACCATGACATGTCATGAGATACTGCAAGGCTGACGGTGAGAGATTCGTGCTATGTCTTTCCCTCTTTTCTCCACAGCATATGACGCATGCATCGACACTCGACAAGAATCGCAAATGCTGGTCTAAATTCAATTTCGTCTTCAACTTTGCATAACAAGAACTTCCATGGGATCAACACAAGTCTTCATGGTCATGTGCTGCGTGAGGACTCTTAGGTCAGGTGTAGCTAACAGGCTTGAGATCGATTTCCCATCGCCGGAAATCAACTCCCCAATTATTGGGAGGTCTTGGGCGATAATTTGTATCGGCATTGGATTTGACTCCGTCACCCTCTCGTTGAGTGTCGCACAGAGCTCACAATGAACGATGCCTTCGGAGTTTTTGCCTTCCAATTGAGATGGCAGTGAATTCATGCCAGGGCAAGCTCAGCCTGTGATCCAGATGCTTTTGTGGGTGCGCAAAGTCTTGAGAGTCGAAATGTTGTACGTCGTCGTAAGGCGTCACATTTACAAAGCGATGATGGAAAATGTCAAGATGTCGTTGCAAAACTGGAGTTCCTTCGACGCTTTAGAGTGCGTCAAACATCTTCCATCGAGCAAGAGAAGCATTGAGCATATTGATCGTAGATGGACAAACCAGAGACGTTGGTCTTGCCACGGCAGACGCCTTCATCATCGTAATCTCATTTTGGTCGCCTTGATTGGCTAAAAATAAAAAAAGCCGTTGTTTATTGCATCTTTGGGTATCGCGCGAAGACGGGACGATTGCATGAAGCTCTTCCAAGTCACGATCCCGAACGATCAGCATCGAAAGGTTTGTCCAAGGAGAGAATATTAGAGATTGATGTGCGTTAGGTCGTCACGGTGCTTCAAGATGACCTCAAGCTGGAAAATGTGACCAGTATTGAAGCTCGGACTTCGTCGATCGTGACATTTCGCGTTGAGGATGAAGAGATGCAAGGCGTCTTGACGGTTCTCCAAAAGCTGGGCGTGGGTGTTCAATTTGGCTTCTGCGATGTGATGTCGCTCACCCCTGGCACGACAATATCCAAGACGAAACGTGGCAAGAATGGCCAACATCGCCTCAAGCGCGGTGGCATACTTCAGAAATCCAGCGACGTGGGCACTGCAATTCCTGTGGCGGAGATTTACGCGCGCATTGAAGCAAGCACAACTCTATCCCGAGACTCGATTGGGATGCTCTTCATCTCGTCGTACGACATCTTGAAATGACTTCCGTCTGTTCACGTCGTTAATTAGCTCGATTGCTGGTATTGGCTTGGCTGGTGATTCATCGGTAAGAATTGCTACGGAAAAGCTTACATCATACGCATTCTAGACGTGTGTCGTCGCATCCATGCTTCTATCGCCGCTAATGGTTTGTTTTTCATGTGCTTGTCATTTCATTGCATTGTTCAAAGGGTCCAATTCTTGGCTGCTCATTTGGTTACGCCATTCGCGATCGCAACATGTTTTTGACTGGCTTGAGCAACGAGTTGACTGCGTTGGTATGCTCTTGTTTGCTGCATCAAGCTTATTCATGAACTAGGTCATCACGCTTATGCTTGGTATGATTCTTGGTATCGTTCTTGCGCCATACGCCGACGACCTCAAATGGCCCACGGCTGAAATGAGGTCTCGAGGACAAGCAGTGTCTCTCATCTTTGGGGCAATCGTAGCTGCATTGTCGGGGGCTGGTGTTGCCTTGGCAGAGTCCAATGCAAATATTTCTTCAGTAGTCGGTACCGCCATTGCTGCCGCCCTCTTGCCACCGACAGTCAACTGCGGCATTTGTCTGTCGTATGCCATCATTGGTCCACTCTTCTTGACGGACTATGAAGTCACAAAGAAGAATGTATTCTTTGAGATTGCTGTTGGGAGCGCTCTCCTCGTGTGGATTAACATCATCTTCATCTACCTCTCGGCTGTTGTTGTCTTCAAGTTCAAACAAGTCGACAAGTTTCAACTGATTCGTAAAGTCGATGAAACCCAGTGGCAAAATCTACCTAAATTGGGGAAGACACCCCGCATGCGCCCCACGACTTTGCCATTCCAAGATACCAACCTCAGCACTATTCCACTTGATACCACCGAGACCTTTTCGGATGAAACCCATGGCAACAATCCCGTCAAGCGAAGAATACGTGGCCTCTCCGAGGATGACAATGATAGTCCTTTGGCCAAGCAATCGACAACCAGCGTATAGGATAAGAGATAATCGAAGTGTAGTTGACACCACGCTCGATGCTGACGTTTTAAATATGGCTGTGTGATTGCCCATTTATTCTTGTATTTTCAGTTCAGACTTGATGCTGATGCGTCTCTTAATTAGCTCTCGATGCAGTCCTGCGATAGCAGTGTTTGCATTTGATGGCTTCTATCTCTGCGTTTAGATAAAAGACACTTTGTCGTGTACCGGAATCTGAAGAGATGAGGCACTCGGACGACGTGAAGGCACGGCCACAGCAACTGGAATAGGGTCCTTGACTTTTTGCGGTGAGAATTGAGCCGGCTTAAATACGTCAAGGGCGTTGATCGCTGGTGGGGATTCCATTGTAGGAACGGTGGAAGGTCTAGAATTGGTATTGGAAATAGATTTCAGAAAGCTCTTTGTACTACACATAAATTAGATAGAGAGGAAGAGTTGTTCGTACGGGCGTCGAAAGGGAGGATGAAGAACAGGATTTAATTGTGGCGTTTCGTCAAATTGAGTAGAAGGCACACATGTCCTTTGGGAACGAGGGTGAGTCATCAGTGACAACCACTTCGTATTCTGCTCGAGCTCGTCTGGGTCCATATTATCCTCTGAAGGATTTGAGTCTGAGCCTGATTCGTCGTCATCGATATCCTCCGAGAGTGGCGTCACAGTTGTGATTTCCTCGAGCACTTCAATAGCCTCGGGTGATAAGATGAAGTCACTATTGTTGTCTGTTGGCTGAACAGGGCCATTTCCATCTTTTTGCGATATGCTATTATCTGTGTGACTCGGAAGAACTGCTTCAGGAGGAGGAATTGAGCTGTCATCGATGGGTTGGATGCCCAAAAGCCGGCTGTAGGCTCCGAGGCCACAACAAAATTTTTCGCCAGACTGAAAAAGATCATGAATCATGTAGTGTGTGTTGTCTGCAGTAGTAGTGCGTCGCTGAGTCGTAGGAAATCGTTTCGATTTGTTTTCACCAGTTCTAGTGGACGAAAGATGTTGATTACCTCTGATAAAATCAAAACTCACCCACAAAACGAGGTTTCAAGAGTAAAGCTGTTGAGGATGCGCACGTCGTTCCAAATAGCAACTCGCCCCGTTGATCGTTTAGCCCGAGCAACATTAAATGTGCAATCAGTAAAACTGAAGTAACCCCCTACGACAAATCATTTCAAGCACTTCAAGTAGCCTACCTTGATCAGCACTAGATATCTTTGAAAGTAAATAGGGAAAAAGTCGGACCCTCGCAGCTTCAAATTGAGACCATGTACTAAAAGGTTTGCATCCATATCTAGGATAATTGTATGATTGCTTCATGAGTCTTGCACTTACAAGAACATATTCTTCTTTCTACTGTGACCGTGGATATCGCAGAAGAAGATAACGCGACGTGAGTTGCGCATGGCAGCGATCATTCGTTTTGCCGCGTAAATCGTAGGATGATTAGTTGGCGAAGGGTTAGACCACCGTCGATTTAAATCAACCCCAGCTAGGGAGCAGCGGTAGTTGCCGTGAATCACTCCGTCTGGGTTTAGCATTGGGATAATTTTGAAAACAAAGCACTGACGTAAACTCTTGGCTTCGGTCGACGGGCCAGTTAGAAAGTCAATGATACCTTGCATAACGAAGCTCCCATTAGTTTCACCAGGATGTACACGCGCGGTCAAGACAACTCCAGTTCGCATCATCAGTACTACAGGCGCATGAGGTCCACTTTAAGCCTCGGCATACCTTGGGGCTCAGCAGAATACTCTGTGATTGTGAGCACGTCACATGCATTGCCGCATAATGTCGTACACAATGTGCGACGGCGAATATTTGGCCCCCGGGTGGGACAAGCAACAAGAGATCCCATGTATGTCTGGAGATTCGTGTATGTGTATGGGAAACAGTGAGCAAAGTAAACTGTGTCGATGTCCGATAGATGAGCGTGAAATTTGTAAACAAAAGAGAGTGTGTAGTGGTGCCGCCTTTGTGCACGCATGACATCGTCTGAATTCTCGTAGTAAAATGCTTCTTCTCCTGCGTGGGTCCAGCCCTTAATACCTTGTGCTGCCAGTGCCTGGCAATATTTTAGATCGTAGTCAAAGAATCAACTTACTTCGGAGTAAACTGTTGGCAACATGCCTTCATTGTATAGACTGTCTCGTTTGATCATGTTGCGAATATTGAAGCGAACGAGAAGCGAGGATTGGCCTTGGGGGATCTTAACTTTGACTTGGAAGTAGTACCATTGAACATGACCTATTTGCCCAGTTAACACTGATCACGTTTGAATAATTCAACCATAAGTATAAGTGTCACAGTCGCAAAAAAGATCATATTCCTGGTCCACAGTCATGGGTAAGAATTCTGGGTCGATTTGAATAGAGCTTCGTCGATTTCTTGGGAGACGTTTCGAGTGACTCAATTGAAGATGTTTGGTGCACAAGGGCATGTACGAAGCGTAATTTCTGTTGTATACTCGATACGCGCAATCTAGATTACCGCTCTCAAACCATGAGTTGAATCGCAGACAAGTTTCATCCGTGTGGCTTGGAATAAAATCCTTGGATGGGGTTTCAATTGATGGTCGTTGATAAACAAGAGCCTGGGTTGCAGGAGCATTTACTTTCTTCCAGAACCGAGCTTCCAATTCTGCCATGATGTTGGCCATTCGTCGCGATCGTACAGGGCAGCCAAGGTAGCATTTCGAAGTATCACCATCTTGAGGCTCAATCATGGCATGGTCGATATGGGGAAAAACATATCCAAAAGCACCAGTCGCTTTTTCTTCTGGTTCTGTTTCCTGTCCAACATCATAAATGGGTAGAGGTGACAACTGGCTCAACATGAGCATGTTTTTGAGCTTTCGGGCTTTCGCCTTTATGCTTACTGGGGACTTCTCGGACATTGATCCATCGATATCGATTCTAGGCCTGCATTTATCTGTCGGTTACGTAGCATGTGGAACCGTCTTGGTCCGTCTGATCGCTAAATCATCGCCAATTCCTTCGTCTTTCCTCTATCCTCGCAATCGACAGTGTCTGTCTGCCCTTTCTCACTCTCCCTCGATGTTGCATCCTCTCGTCGAATTTGAAAATGGCGCCAACTTTAGGATTTGGTCGAATTTCGAAGTTTGATCTCGAAATCCGAAGATATTTTGTAAATTTCCAAGAGTCGCGTGCAATCATGGCATCGGCAGCAGTCAAGCCCGTCATCAAGAACTCGACGATGGACCAAGAGTTACAAGATGAAGTCATCTGGGTCGCTCAGTCAGCAATCGAATCGGAAGTGAACGAACAGTTTGTCGCGGCCAAGATCAAGCGACACTTTGAACAGAAGTATCACGGGATGTTGTGGCATTGCTGTGTTGGACGCAACATGGCTTGTTATGTGACGCACGAGCACTCCAAGTTTCTCTACTTTTATATCGGTCAGATGGCCGTCGTACTCTTTGCGACGGCTTAAGCTCCATGAATTGTTGTATATATATGCAACCTCTAGATCTACTTGGGGTCGGCTTTTCGGATGTAACCAGTCGAGCAAAATGCTGGCTTGCACACACAGTGTCGTCCTACCGATCGGAACGACCCTTTCTTCAGGAGCAAGTAAGCGAGGAGAGCGAGGCCAGCTGCTGCTGTGCCGAGGCCATCGCGGATACGCACACGAACATCGTCGCTCCAATGGAGAGACAACGATACACCAGTCACGAGAATCGCAATGCCGAGCGCTTCAGCACACATGAATGCAAAGCTGTGCTGTTGCTGAACTGTGAACGGACTGTCAGTGCGGCGATCAATGACGTAGTTCCCAACGAACAAATCAAGCGCATCTTGACGAATGCCATCGCAAAAGTTGTTGAGATAGTATCGCGTGACCGAATTGACGCCATCTTGGAGCGCACCAACGATCGTGCGTTTGCCAGTACGAGTAAAGTCCGTCTTGAGGGCTCCGGTACCAGCATACATGATGGAAACAGCGTCGGCATTGTCGGCCCAGGCGTTCTTGAAAAAGGATTCAAACGCTGGGAATGGCGAGTCAAGCCAGCCGAGACCAGGTGTGTCGGCGAGACGGAGGCAGAGAAGGATACAGCGCCGGGCGACGAGACTCATGACGACATTGGTGCGATCGAGGTTGTCCATGCAGTTCACACGAAAGACACCTTTCTGCTTCTTGATGACGCGGCCATCACGGTCCGCTTCAAACCAGTCGTACTTGGCAAAGCAGTCGGACGCTTGTTCCATGAGTTTCGCCAGGTTGCCCCATTGCATCTTGCGGCATTCGTCGTGGAAGTCAAACCAAATGTACGCAATTGGCTGCGCAAAGAGAGACGTCGACGTTAACGTAGACGCAGAAGTGGTCTTTTCAAGCGTTGGCACTGACGACTCCTTTGACAGCTTACGTTGACGCAAATTAGACGGCTCCTCTGGTTCTTCCACAACCGCGGTGGACGCGCCTTGGTTTTGGTTGTACTTCTTGGCGTACTTTTGGAACGCTGAACCGAGCTGGTTCTGATCGCGCACAGTAGACGACTTGCCGTTCTTGTCAATCAAGTTGACGACAGTCACATGGCCATATTTGGCAATCACTTGGTCGAAATGGGCACGGAAAGCAAGTTCGTTCCAGTCGATCAAGTCTGACGAGCTGTACGCGTAGCGCGTGCGAGGCATATACTTGAGTGTGACCATTTGATCCCAGTAGAGAGGAATGGAGCCACGGATTTGGACGTACGAGCAAATACTACCGTCGTTCTTTCTGATGAGCATTTCCGTCTCAGCAAAATTGGCACAATGTCCATCTTTATCGACGCCACGTACGTTGAAGCGTGTTCCAACGCGGTGCCAGCTTCGTCGAGTGAAGAAAAACAAATCAATGGGAGGATGATCGGCTGAGACTCGCAAATTCTTGGCCACTTTCACGAAGCCATTGATGACAGGAACAATCCATCGGTCCAATTTCAGCTTGGAGCGCAGGAATGGTTCCAAGACTGGTTTGTTCCAAAAGAAAGATTCGTCAGCACGGGCATGTGCGGGCAACTTGGACGAGGAGACGGATAAAGCGTGGCGTTGAGCCGACAACGTCAATGGGTAGTCAAACGAGAAGTAAAACATCTTGCTCTTTCCGATACTTTGAAGCATCTTGAGGTAGATCGATTGGTCGCGTTTTTCTTGCTTGCTCGCATTCGTTTGAAAGTGTCGCTCAGCGATTTCGGACACGGGGATAAATTCCAATTCGAGGAGCTGGTAGAGGTTTTCATCATTCGGGCCCTTCCCAACCACGCGAGCATCTTTGATAAATGCCAGAAAAGGACCCGACAAAAGCGTATACACGCCATATAACGCTTTCACTTCAACGGGCGCAGTATCCGTGTCATCCTTCACGCGGGCAACTTCTTCGAGCTCAATAACCTGCTTGGACGAATCGCTGTCACTTTCTTTCCCTCCTCCCGACTTGGCGGATGGGAACGTCACACGGAGCCAGCTGGACTCTCCCTTGCGGCAGTCTTCCAGCAACAGTTCATTCGACTTGCGGTGCACCTTGAGCATCTCTCTCGGCAACGTGAAACACAATGCAAAACCAACGTCACGCGATAGACAATTTATTTGAAAATTGTATTTAAATACAAACTCTCAGTATAAAGGAGGGGTGACCCCCATTCCGAACCAGAAACTACACCACCATGTCCAACACATGCCTGTTACGACACAGACCTCGTTGCCCGCCCATATATTATAGCTAGACTAATCTGGACTACTCCACGGCTGCCACGGGACTTCATAGCCCATCAATTTTTCCCTCTATTGCTGCAGCCACTCCGACACCTCGTACGTAAACAGGACATGTCTACCGTCCTGGACTAGGAATGTGAGTCTCCTGTGTGAAACTCACAAGAGGAAAAAAACACAAAGTGTGTCCATTTTATAGAAATTACTAATTTATGATATATTTATTCGAAGTGTTCCAGTATGGACAAGACCATCACCCACACGAGCTTATTGTAAATCACGCCACCCAACATGCTCCTTGTACGATTTATTCATCAGTTCGTGAGTGTAGTATGGATAATGAGCACCATATCGTCCTCCTTTCCAAATTGTTTTCTATTTTCTATTTTTATCTGAGATTAATTTAAGCCCAAATATTCGCATAGAGAAGAAAATTTAATATCAATTGTTGCTAAATTGATATATTAGAAATATGAATTTATCTCTTTTTCTTCCATTTTTGACACTTGATGACGTGGCTAAACGTCAGCAACGCCTTGCAGTCGCAAGCGTCGTTGCACGAGCCATGCGGCGCCGCCGTACGACAGGACCGCCCAAATAAGCCAGAGAAGGGGAAAAAGCAACGAGAGCAAGAGGCCGTGGAAATCCTTGGCGCAATCGGGATTGAGAACGATTTGACCATCAAGCTCAATGCTACCACAGTGAGGAGCCCAGGTGTCCTTGAGTGCACCGAGGATAATTGGTGACGGCACGTCGCCAAAGAGATGGAGGAGGAGGGTGTTCACCCCCACTGCAAGTGCACGACGAGATGGTTCCACAGTCATCAAGACGATGATTGCACTGGCCGAAGTTGTCGCAAAGAGGAATGTCAAAGCCACGCCAAACACGAAGAGAAAACTGAGCTTGTGAGGTAGCAAGCACCATGCCATGAGTGCCAACGACGTTCCAATCGCCATGGATAGAAATACTTGGCGCAGGGCGAGATATTGCCGCAAATGTGGATAGCTCTTGCACCCTCGATCGAGTGCTAATCCACCAAGCGGAGTGCCAATTAATCCGCTCAAGACTAAAAGGAGATCCATGAGATACAAACTGCCACGACGCCATACACGTACCAACGATCGAACCAAACACAATGGACGCATCGGTTTCCTTTTCGAAGAGCCCAAGGCCGATGAGAAACATGGGACCAAAGACGCTAAGCCCTGCCAACGAGAACGTAAACGCAGCGTTGCCAAATACCGTGAGCAAAAAGACGGCATTGTTGCACACCGCCGCCACTTCCATCAGGAAAGGTTCATGACGGAGGACTGGTGTCGATTCTGGTGTAGGTCGCGGCGTAGCAGCTTCTTCATCAAGAGTTTCCTCATCTTCATTTGGCAACGGTTCGTGTCGGTGATTGTGCTGGCGGTTTCCAGCAATGTTGTACTCGTCGGGGATTCCACGCAGGCACACGAGAACGAGGGGCAGCATAAGGATAGCTTCCCAGTAGAACGCCCATCCCCATCCCCACGACGAATTCGCAATGATTGCGCCGTATTCGTATCCTATTGCGGTCCCAACCTACTGGAAAATAGGAAGGGGGCAAGAGGGCATCACTTACAGATATACATGAGAAGAAGACACCGAGCCAGAGGGTGCGGGACGACTGTGGCGCATGGTCGTCAATGAATGGCGGTGCAATGCACTGGAACGAGGATTCTCCAATGCCGCTCAAGATGCGACCAAAGAGCAACAGTCCAAAGCTGTTAGCATGTTTCGATGCTCCACATATGGCCACAGCGATACACCAAACGGACAAACCGATACCAACGAGCTGGAATGGCTTGATAAAGATGGAGAGATACCCAAAGAGAAGGATGAAGCCCGCATAGCTCGCAATAAACGACGACGCGAGGAGACCCAAGTATTTGCTCTCGTCACCGATCGAAATGTTGAGTGTTTCCTTGATAAAGTATTGAAACTGCGTCGGCGCGCCGGGAATAATCCCTCGGTCGATAAAATTGAGCATGTTTATCAAGCAGAACAACACGAAGATCCATGTCGTAGCCGGAGACACGAGATGTCTCTGTAGAGGCTTCTTGTCGTCGTCGTTGTGGCTCATCGCTTGGAAGTGTCCAGTCCGGATAATACTATCCGTACGGCGGTTACCTGATGTCAGGGGTTGAAGGGGTTTAAGGGTTTCATTGAGGGGTTTAGTCGCAGTGGGGGCTAAGGGGTTCATTGCTGTTGAGTTGAATCCATGCAGATCGAACGACATCAAGAAGAAAAGCCTGCGCTTGTTGCCGTCGAATGTTGCAAGCAGCACGTTCCACGATGGTACTTACGACAAGCGATAAGGACGCAGATGCAGCAAGCCACGCGGCCTGGTCCAATCTGACGTAGGCGTGTCGTCGCTGGCGCTGAAGTTGCGTTAGCGTTTGACGTCGTTGACGAAGACCATTCTTGGCTTGTGTCGAAAAGCTCCACAGTTGACTGCGCGCTCGTTTCGTCACGGCCACGTTTTTAGCAGCTCGACGGCCTATCAGTAGCAGGAAGGCAAACGAAGCACGCTGATGCAACCAATGCATTGCTCGATGACGACGGTGAACAATATTTTGGCGAGCTTTGTCACCAATGCTCTGCAAGGCCTTCAAAGCATCTCGTTGCAAGTGAGGGAGAAGAAGCTTGTGCTGTTTAGCTGCCCAGCAAGAATAATAGACCGCTTTAGCTTGGTGGTATCGGCGCGAATGGAGCTCGTAGATGTCGGCAGCGCTTGGAATCTTCACCACAGGAAGCCCTGCAAGTTGAAACAACTGGGTCAGGACACACCATCGAAGCAGCGCTGCTTGCCGCAACAAAGTCCGCGGCTCAACTTGTTTGGCCAGACAGGAGCTCTTCCAGTCTTTCAGCGCTTGAGCTACGTCGTCTGGCAATGAAGTCAGTGGCACTGCCATGACGTCGGCAAGCGGCTGGGCCGACTGAAGACCGGCGCTGGAGCTGTGCATGACAGACTGTGTGGCTACCCACAGACGCAAGAGAGACGTCGTAGCAGGCGTGGATGGCAGCCAGTCGAGTGGAGTTTGCTCCAGCGCCATGTGAAACACAGCCACGGAGCCATGGCATGGACAATTGACATGTGTGAGATATTCCTCTTTCGTGGCAAAGCTCGCATGCAAATCTTGTGGATGCAGACATGCAAACCGCGGCGGTTGCTTGAGTCGAAAGTCATGTCGTGCCAAGTCTCGCGCAGATTCCAAAGCCTTGTCAAGCTCATTTTGCGCCACGACCGCCGTCGCTTCCTCCTTGGTCATGGTGTACTTGGGAAGAAATCCTCCATGGGCATGCATTCGATGCTTCTCCCGCTCGATTCGAGCTAGCTTGGACAGTTGACGCTTGCCGTCTTTCGTGGCTTGCTGAGCTTGCTCAGCGACAGAGGCGTCGTGCTCTGCAGCAGCTAAACACGCCATCTCGTGCCGCAGTCGACGGGCTTCGCAAGCAATTGCAATCACGCGTTTCAAGCTGACAAATCTCTCGAAATAGACGTCGCATTGAGTCTGTCGGATTGCATCCACGTTGACTTGTCGACGGCTCTTGAAGCCACGGCGTAGCTTTTGGATCTTCACCACTGCTTGATTGTACTCCTGCCGCCTAGATGCGACTAGAAATGGCGCTCCATGGACAAGCTATCGTACCTCTGGTCGATTGCGCGCTTGGCCAAGACGCCGCGCCATCTAGTTTGGAGTCGAAGACAGCTCGCGGCTTGCAGACGTTCGAGTTTGATCGTGTGGACGCCATGGTGCCATTTATGAAAGACGTGGCCTCTCCATGCGGCAACAGCACGAACGTGCAGAACGCAGACTCGGCGGCATCGACGCGTATAATCCCTCCATCTTCCAACGACAGCCAGCGTCCGATTTGTCAAGAGGCGAGTGAGCGACTCTTTGATTCTGCGCTCCTTATCGCGCCGCATGTCCATTGTGAATTGCTGCCAGCGCGTGAAGCACAACCGCTGCTTGGATGCCAAGACAGAGCCCAAGATGCGCTTGGCACGGATCGACTTCACCGTCCAGTCGTGCCATGCAATGCAAGTGCGACAACAGAGTTTTCTCCACGACCGCTCACGCATTGCCATCGCAGGACGATACCGCCGTCGGTCTCGGCATCCTCTGACAAATGCCTGGAGTCGAGTCGCGGCAGCTTTCTTCTTGGCGCGGCGGAGCGGGCCATAAGTTGCGTAAAACTTGCCAAGGCGTTCAGCACAAGCATGGTACCGACTCTACGTCGTCTTGACAAGCCGCCATGGTCAAAACCTACCTCAGAGAACCGCCCGGGCCATGGCGTCGCGTTGAAATCCACTTCCGACAGAGGTTGGAAGCGCAAGGCAAGCTCGACGTAGCGCTTGTAGTCTGCTTTGCGGGCCTTGGCGTCCATCCATTGCGTATGACAGCGTTGCAAGTGCTCTTCTCGGTCCAGGCCAAACGTTTCTTGGAGTTCCATGGCTTGGCGATGCAAGTCAGCAAGTTGCGCTGTCGTCGTCACATATGCATGGAGCTGTTGGTGCGGCAGGCGCGGCTGCTTGAGCGACTTATTCACGCGCTGGAGATGGTCCAAGTGGTCAAGATGCTTGGTCGTTTGAGCGATCGCCGTGGCGAGCGACGGAGGCAATTGGAACGTCGAGAGATAGCGCTGCGACCACATTGCCGAGGCGTCGCGGATAGCAGTGTCGAGCATGGAATTGACGGCCACGACGACAAATTGGATGGGCAACCTGATGGAGCATGATGAAAATCTCAAACTGGCTTGGTGTACCTGGCAGAGATTGCAGTGTCTCGGAATGTCCACACGCAGTGGGTTTCAAGACGCGCCTGCTCTTCCTGAAGATGCGCTTCGAGTCGCTCGAGACGTGCTAGCCGCTGGCTGGGCACGAGTGTGTAGGTTGAATCGTCGTCTTCATTTTTCTTGGGGGATGTCGCTGGACCTCGCAGCGTCTCGAGCTGTTGGAGACTGTACACCCGTCGGACTTCAGCAGCTTCTACGTCGTGGCATGTCGGAGACGTCGCGCGAGCAAACGCTTGTGGATTGTGTGCGTAGAACGACGAGAACAAGCGTTCTTGGTTGTGGGACCACCAAATCTGTTTGATCGATCGCGACGGCCTTGGAAACACCGTCAGCGGCGACAAAGTCCTACACGACAACGCTCAAGCCGTCGATTCAACGCATCGATGAGCTACTTACGACGACAACGTCGCGCTGTGATGCTCCACGTGACGACGAACTGATCGCTTGGTCATTTCTGTCGGCGGTTCATTGCAGTTACATTCTTGTAACTGCCAAAGTGTGTCCTTTCGACAGTTACTCTGAATTTCACCATGAGATCACCGACAAAGAAGTTGACCAAGACGTTTCCACGGCAGTCTGCGGGATGAAAGCAGCCAAGAGAGCCTCAATGCACGCGTCGATGCGGCGAGACGGAGCGTCTCGAAGAAGGGAAGAAAAATACAAGCAAGACAAACACTGGTGGACGCATGAAGATTAGGCAAACGAGTCGACGACTTTGGCGTATGGATGAGGGCCGACAAAGTCGTCCTTGTTCTGGCGGAAGGTCGAGCGATTGAGCAGTGTGTAGTCGAAGTCGGGGAACTTGTCAGCGTTGGCCAAGTACGAGCTCGGGTTCCATTCAATGTCGTAGCTGTCAATGAAGAATTGGCCAAATTGCGCCAAGTAGCGACTTGCTACGAAGATTTTTACCATGAGCGACGTCGCCATGACAAGGACGTACCAGCTTCATACGAGAAGAAATAAAAGCCACAGCGGTCTGGGTCGTTGGGCAAGGCGACCTTGGGCTTGAACGTCGCCGCCAACCCTTGCTCCAGCATCGGAATCAAGCAAAAGTCACGCGCCGAGCCGACTTTTGGATTGTATTCCCACACGCACATCAACGTCATGCGGTCGCCCCAGTCGGTCGTGTTGCGCACAAAGTACGTCACGTCCGGATCGACCTTGCAGTGCGTCTTGTCGGCACAGACAAGCTCCAGCGTCTGTACGTTCGTCTTGGCAAACAGTCGCGTCGTGTCGGAGAGACAGTCTTGGATGCCATTGTTGAACGAGACGGGCGTCGTGTCGTTCGTGGGCGACACCAAGTCGGAAATGTCGTCTTTGCCGCCGCATGCGTACCAGTTGGTCGGGCTACAGAGAGAGATAAGAAGCTCATTCGATTGCGAGGATGATGGAGAGCGGGCGCGTACTTGTAGCTGTTGGGGCAGATGGTGCGCTCTTCCCAGTCGCTGATGTCTTGGAGCCACCATTTCAACGTGTGGCTGCCGCGCGTTTGCGAATCGCTCCATGAGTTCTTGAGGATGAATCCACCGACTTCGCCTTCGTGGTTGCGGAAAGCATCATTGTAGCCCACGACATGCTAGCGAAAAAGTGATCAGACGCGCTAAGGTGGAGATCGAACGAGCGTACCATGGCATGGCCACCTTCGTAGCTCATGCGGTTATGCGCAAAGAATTCGCCTTCCATGTTGGGGTTGCGACCGCCCTTGGAAGGAACGCAGCACGTCGTTTGACTCAAATCGGAGGGGCACAAAGTGCACGTCTCCTTGTCCTTTTGGCAGTGCGGGTCGTTCACGAATGGACCGATGCAAGGATAATAATGGTTGACGCTCACGACGGGCGTGCCGATCGACATGGCTTTGTTCTGGAGGAACAATTGCAACTTGGCCGTGGGGGCATCGTAGTACGTCGACATACTCTACGACGACGACATCAAGACATATTCCAAGCGCAGGGAGACGCTACCATCACGTTAAACTTGACAGGATTCGTCTTGAGAGCATCGTCGAGACCAGGGCAGAGGCTTTCATTGCCAGAGCGGGAGTACGGGCACACGGCAGTCGGCAGGATCGAATTCTTTAGTCCGTTCTGGAGGTAGTAGAAGTCATAATCCTCGCCGCCTTCCGTCGTTTGGTTCCAGATCTACGGATCGCCAACTCACACAAGTGGTAGAATGACGAACTTACGAAATCCCCCGCGACGCGGCAGGCTTTTTGTTGCGGCGAATTTTCTGCTCCCGTGCAGACGCGCATGATTTCAATGCCGTACGCCTGAAAACCCACAGAGTTCGATGGATCTCAACACTTGTACGTACTTGTTCCGAAAAGGCGACATATTCGTCGTCTTTCAGCCATCCATTGCGCACGCCATTTGCACGGTAGGACCATTCCAAGAGCGAGATGGTCGCAAAATCCCAGCACGTGCCGCGTTGGGCTTGGTCTTGTCGAGGGGTGACGTACTGGACGGCAAACTTGGATGGGATATTGGACACACTGAGTGCTTGGCGAGCTTGTTGACTTTGGACTTCCTTGACGTGGTCGAATGAGTCGCTCACGGTCTTGCCGACAATCGCGATGCTAATGAGCACGATGATATTCGTGACGAGGAAGACAATGCCAGCGATCCAGAGCCAGCGACTTTGACGGCGACGGGGGCTCACTTGGAGGTTGTCTTCCGAGCCATACTTGAGCGGGATGCGCACGACGTCAGCCATGCTCTCTCTCTCTCTGCTTGTCCAAACGCCAAATGCGTAGAGGAAATCCACACATCGGAGATCCACCACGTGGCACGGCAGTCCATCTCTCCAACGTTGAACTGAAAAGTTCAACTTCGCGGTACGGCAAAGTGCACTTTGCATACAAACTTCAAGATCAAATTCGAATTCGATGGACCAAAGTCCCACTCGAAGGCGGAGGCTATGGATTGCGCACCGATGACGTAAAGAATTTGACGCGAAATCTTGTGGCGGGACGACTTCCTAGTCAGTTGGATGCTTCTCCTCGGCGGACGTTCCATGCCGAGCAATGTCCTGGCCGTGGAATCGACAGAATGTTGCGATTTGTCAAGGGAGAACCGACTACCATACTCTCTCTATTGACGACATTCCCAGCGCCGTGGAATTGACGATCGCAACGACTTAGACAGGCCACGATGGATGGATTGACGTGGAAGTGGATGGGATCAGTTTGGAAATCTGTCAGCGATCTCAGGAAAGATCTCTAGTCCGTGACGACGATTCGGAATCGCACGACGGGGAATGGATGGCAAGAATCAAAGGCGTCACGTTGATGATAGTTCGCGATCTAGAAAGAGGGAACGACTTTGGCGTAAGGCCCGACAAAGTCATCTTGGTTCTGACGAAGCGTCGAGGCGTTCAAGAGCGAGTAGTCAAACTCGGGGTACTGCTCGGCGTTGGCCAAGTACGAGCTGTGGTGCCACTCGACGTCGAAACTGTTGGCGAAGAATTGGCCAAACTGCGCCGCGTACTGACGAGCTACAGGATGATGGAGGAGGTCAAGTAGAACGGAGAGCGTGTTACCTGCAGCATACGACATGAAATAAAAGCCACAGCGGTCTGGGTCGTTGGGCAAGGCGACCTTGGGCTTGAACGTCGCCGCCAACCCTTGCTCCAGCATCGGAATCAAGCAAAAGTCACGCGCCGAGCCGACTTTTGGATTGTATTCCCACACGCACATCAACGTCATGCGGTCGCCCCAGTCGGTCGTGTTGCGCACAAAGTACGTCACGTCCGGATCGACCTTGCAGTGCGTCTTGTCGGCACAGACAAGCTCCAGCGTCTGTACGTTCGTCTTGGCAAACAGTCGCGTCGTGTCGGAGAGACAGTCTTGGATGCCATTGTTGAACGAGACGGGCGTCGTGTCGTTCGTGGGCGACACCAAGTCGGAAATGTCGTCTTTGCCGCCGCATGCGTACCAGTTGGTCGGGCTACAGAGAGAGATAAGAAGCTCATTCGATTGCGAGGATGATGGAGAGCGGGCGCGTACTTGTAGCTGTTGGGGCAGATGGTGCGCTCTTCCCAGTCGCTGATGTCTTGGAGCCACCATTTCAACGTGTGGCTGCCGCGCGTTTGCGAATCGCTCCATGAGTTCTTGAGGATGAATCCACCGACTTCGCCTTCGTGGCATCGTTGTAGCCGACGAGCAACTACAGTGACCTCCATGAAGCAAGCAATGTCGATTGATTGACGAGCGTACCATGCCATGGCCACCGACTAGAGCCAAGCCACTATGGCCATAGAATTCGCCTTCCATGTTGGGGTTGTGGCGCTCGTCGCTAGGAACGCAGCATGTAGTTTGACTCAATTCCGCAGGACAGAGCGTGCAAGTCGCAGGCTGGCAGTGAATGCTGTCCACGAATGGGCCAATGCAGGGGTAGTAGTGCGCCGCGCTTGCGACGGGTGTTCCCAATGTCATGGCAACTTTGCGTTTGAACAAATTCTACTTGATCGTCTTGTCGTCGTAGAACGTGCCCATGTCCTGGTCGACTTGAGACGCTCCCATGCGGCAGCTAGCTTACCTTGACGTCAAAGCGGACGGGGTTCGTCTTGCGAGCGTTGTCAAGGCCAGGGCAGACGCTCTCGTTGCCAGAAGTGTAGTAAGGACAGACGGCAGTCGGTAGCACCGAGTTTTTCAGGCCGTTCTTGAGGTAATACAAGTCGTAAGTCTCGCCACCTTCAGTCGAGCCATTCCAAACCTACGCGAGGAGTTCTTGAGCCCACTGACGCACGAGACAGCTTACGAGATCGCCAGCGACGCGGCAGGCTTTTTGTTGCGGAGAGTTTTCCGCTCCCGTGCATAAACGAACGACTTCGATGCCATACACTTGAATGCCCACAAAGTTAGATGGAGCTCGATTGCTCAACGTACTTGTTCCGAGAAGGCGACGTATTCGTCGTCTTTCAGCCATCCATTGCGTACGCCATTTGCCCGGTAGGACCATTCCAAGAGTGAGATCGTTGCAAAGTCCCAGCACGTGCCGCGATGCGCTTGGTCTTGTCGAGGAGTGACATACTGGACGGCAAACTTGGACGGCAGGTTGTAAGCACTGAGCGCTTGCACGGCTTGCTGGCCTTGGACAATCGTCACACGGTCAAGTGATTCACTCACAGTCTTGCCGACAATGGCAATGCTAATGAGCACGATGACGTTCATGACGAGGAAGATAATGCCAGCGATCCAGAGCCAGCGGCTATGGCGGCGGCGAGGACTCAGCGAGACGTCGTTGTCGTCCGAGCCATAAGACTTGAGAGGGACGCGGACGACGCGCGAATCATCCGCCATCCTCCTTGCTTGTCAAAAATATTTGTGGCCTTTTTATTGAACTCGCAACTTCGATCACATTATCTCGATACCATATTGTCGGTCGAGATTAGTCCAACATGGATAGATCGCCTCGCTCTCAACGTCTAGACAACACCGTTCACCTCGAATTGAATGGAGAAAACTCAACAGGCAAGCGACCTTTGAAGAAGTGGAGTAGGAGCGTTTATACGAAAGTAGTGGCTGGGAGTTGGTGGAAAAGTACATAATGAACGAATTAGTACTTGTGGTTAGGTACCTGGTTAGGTACTTATGAGTACTTTTGGTACTCATTTTAAGTATATTTTAGTCAGACGTTATACCACTTGGACAGTTGGGAAAGATGACACCACTGATCGTTTGGACGACACACGACAGACACAGTCGAGAATCTGTCGCTGGGAAACATTCCAGAGCATACCGTGCAGTGTACTGTACGCAGTAAGTAGAGTTTTGCAGTTTTGAAGGAAAATCGTCAGTAATGGGATAATGGTTTACGAAATTTCTCTAATAAATAGAGAAATTTCGTATTGAAGCGCCACGAGCTCCCCCGTTTGTTGAGACTCCACAAGGCTAGACAACCAAGTGTGCATGTTGCAAGCACTCGTAATAACAAGGCGACAATATATTTGGCTCTTGTTCACGACAAGATCTGGCGACAATCAGTGGCCATGTAAGCTCCCGTCTGCTGTGTGCGGACATTTTAAACTTGTGCAATTTGGTCAGCCCCCAATGGCCCCTTTCGCGGAGGAGGGAGCAGCGCAAGGGGAGCGATGTGGCGCACTCCACGACACTGAAGATCAATTCCAAGACTGGACTCTGAGACGCACAACGAGAAACTCAGGGCGGGGGGATGATTAACTTAGGCATGTTTGTCGACCACGTGGCTCGCTTGGGTACTTGGAGCGTCGCCTTTGTGCTCTGTGGGAGAGGCTTGAGCTTTCTTGGGCTCGTATGCAGTTGGTTCTAGCAAGTGCATGCGGTCTTTGAGCCAGCAAAAATACGTGCAGGACGCTGGAACAGACCCAGCACAGATATAAAAGTACTCGCCGACGTTCTTCTTGTTGGGGCGGTTGGCAGTCCTGAGCACGGCTGGTTTGTTGCATTGACAGCGGGGAATATGTGCCATGTAGTTGGGCCGAGTCATTCGAAATGTCAAGTTGACGCGCGCATCTCGAGCAATCTCATGGGCTTTGATCTGCCAAGGCTGTTGCGCTGGGACTTCATGGCGGTAAAATTCCTGTCGAGAGAAAAATCAACCACTGCTCCATGCGCGTCATGCCATCCTACCTGGAACGGAGGAAACATAATCAAGAGCGAATTGTGCGGCAGTTTGATGTTGAACGTCTGCGCTGGCGTCGTGTCTGTCGCGAGTCGTTTGATCCGAAAGATGCGCTCGGCACCCAATGTGTACGATGCAATGGTCGGCCGAGGTCCTAGCTCCGTCATGGTATCTGAATGGGGGCCGACGCTTTGTTCAGGGGTCTTGTAGAGATTGCCCAGCGCGAGGTTGGCATGCCACAGCCCTGGCGCTTCCAGAGGATGCCGCTCCCTCGTGCTCAGCGCTCGATTGACCGCGTCGTCAATTGGCACCTTTATCGAGTGCAGAGTTGGCGGGAATAGCTTCATCTTGGTCGCAGCGGTGCCAGTGTTCGTGTACAGGTTTTCCTTTTGCCGTAGCTGGGTCTCCGTTGCGCCATATAATTGTGTATGATGCGGCGACTCCACTTCTAGAAATCACGACGTGGTTCATGAGAAATCTCTCGTCCTTTTGCTCCTACCTCGTTCAAAGATGACCCATTTCGTTCGTATCCAGTCTCCCGACGTCTCGAGCATTTGACGAAGCGCGGCGTTCGCTTGATCCGCGGGGAGGAAATCCATCTGAATCGTCAAGCACGGGACATTTTGGGTCAATGTTTCGGGCGTGAGAAGGATCGGGCGCTGCGGTTCCTTGGCCGCATTCCACGATTCAAACGTCGCGATCTGGAGCTGCTTGTTCGGGTGAAGAAACTCGCTCGGGATCGTCGAGTCAATGTGGAGTTTCTTCGTATCTTGAGGCGGACGCGACGGGCAGCCAAAGTAGGATCGAATGTCGGGCTTGAGCTTGCGTTTCCTCTTGGCGTTCGGATCGAGGAGGATTTCAACCGCCGCGTCCAATTGCCCATTCACAGCCGCGACTGTCGTCCGAATCTTGCTCTGAGATGCCTGCGGAAACATTTCCTCCAGCGCCGCGACCGTCCTCTCAAACGTCGCCGGCATGGCCAAACTGAAAATGCAATCTCATAGCAATATGCACTTAAATATTTTGACTGGTCAAAATATACCACCGACCAAACTGACGACGACCTCTCTTGGATTCGATCCGCGTCGTCTTCGTCGCCACGAAGAAGCAGATCTCGATGCCTTCAAAGCATGTAAACTACATGCGAGACAGTCTACTCACTGCTCTAGCTCGCTGTAGACGTTGAAATATCACTGGAGTTTGAGCCATGTCGGCAACACCCCCCCCGAGGAAGCTCAGGCTCTCCCCGTCGACCTTCTGGTGTTTCTACTGGATTAATCCAGGCTGTCAAGTGACGTATGGAGGGTAGAAGCTCCTCCAGAAGGTTGAGAGATCTCATTTCAGCTTACTAGAGAGAGGGGCGCTCAAACATATTCAAATGACTTTTGTCGCCCCATGGCCTCCAATTTCGTCCCAAGTCTACGATTCAACTGGGAAATCCCAAACCACATTACCAAGACGATCTCTATCCCTCTCAATTGCGAGGTTTGCACGGGCGTCATGCCGCTCCCGCTTCGATCTTGCCCTTCGACGAGGCAACCAGCTGAAGCGGTGTTGGTCAATGAAGAAGTTGGTTTGGAATATTTTGAGCGGTCTGATTAGCTCCCGCGGTAAAAATTGAGTCGCGCTTTCCCTCCGATTTCGTTGCCAGGACGACCGCGACCGCATTGACGAAAAGATGGCGCCCAAGCGAAGCGCCGCCGCCACCAAGAAACTCGTGAATGGAAGCAAAGTACTCTGGCTCGGCGTAGCTGTGACTGCGCATGGTATGGTCTCCTTCCAATCCCATCAAGATTCTAACTCCGGCCGTAGATATCAAAGTGTACAAGCTCATCAGTCGAGTAGGACGACAAAGGACATGGCAGAAGCTCCAACTTGACGCTCTCTCTGTGTGTAGATTCCACCTGGGAAGGTTGCTACGTATGGCACAGTCGCGAAAGTCATTCAATCTGGCCCGCGAGGCGTTGGCCAAGCGCTGCGTGTACGTCGATCGCGTCCTTGTTCTTAGCTGGTACTCCTGTAGAGAAATCCATTCGCCCCTCAAGTTCCCTGCCATCGCGTCGTCTCGGCCAGTCGCGATCTCCACGGATTTCGAGGTAGAACCACCGCCGTGATGCGACTAAGCTATGGAATAGGCTCCACCGATCCAGCATGCAGCGATCTCAAGGACAAACGAACGCTCTTGTCAGAGGAAGGCGTGAAATTTGCCGACAACAAGGTCGCGGCGGACTGCATGTATGCGTTTACACCTGAAGATATCAAAGTCCTCGTCGAGTAATTGACTTGATTCCATGCCGACGACGATGGTGTCCGTCATCGACTCTCCACGCGCGCCGTCGAGAGCTGAAACGCAGGCTGGCAAAACGTTCCTTGAGTGCATCTACAGTGCAATCGTGAGCGCCGTCGATGGCCATCGCGCCGCCCTACTTGATGCCAAACCAACGAAAGACGCCGAGCTTGGATTTACACCGCGGGCAGGAGAGCTTCCCTTGGTCACCCTACACAGGTCATGCCACCGACGGCGTGATGCTAGCGCGTACCGCTTCCATCAACTGCATCCACAGCATGGGCTCGACGAAGAGAGAGCCACAAGCAGTCGCAGCGCTAGCGGACTTGTGCGCGTGGAATACCTAAGAGAGAGATGGCACTTCGACGTCGTCATGGCGGCCACGGGGCGGCGCTTACCGCATTGTCATGACTGCATAGATGGAAGTTGCATTTCTTGCAGTAGATCCGCTTGGCCGTGCCAGGAGCGACATGGAGCGAGTCGTCTAGCGCGATGAGTCCTTCTCTAGATCGGCGCTGCGCTGTGACCATTGTGCGGTACTACGCGCTCGAGATGAAGTTCCGCCGTTGCGGCAGTCGAGTTTACCGTCGCATGGGCGGAAGAAGCGCCGACGAGCTGGCACTGCATGGCTTGGAAGAGTTCTAGTTGCGCTAGAAAGCCGCGATTGATGTGAATACACGGCCTGGCGGTCTGGACGCGGTCGTAGCTTGCTTCAAGGGACATGCGGTCGATGAGCATGACAAAGGCAACGCAAATCGTCGCACTGCGCGACTGGCCGTAGACGCAATGGACAAGCGTGGACTTGCCGACGCTTGCTTGTTCCTTCAGGAAAGCCAAGCACGTGTCGAAATGCTCCAGGATGAAGGCATCCTCCATGTCGAGAATGTCAATGCAGAGCGTCTCCACCGGTGGAGGAGCAAGCGGTCCAGTGCCGAGGGAAACCACCGACTGGATGTCATGGTCCGCCATCGTAGAGGGATCGCTGGCGGCGTCGGCAGAGCCGATAAAGAGCTGAAAGGTCTCAAGAGCGTCCAGAGGAATCCGCGCGAGAGATGGACATGCCGTCACGGGCGGATGGAGATGCTGCTTGGCGTCGATGGCATCCGCGATTCCTCCCATGGACGCTGCTGCAACGGACCTTATCACGTCGCACTTTGCTGGCCAAGGGATCATGGACAAAGGTCCTCGTCAACGTAACGCGCGGCGGTAGGAAGCAACGATCATGGCAGTCGCGAGGCAGCAGCAGTGGCATGGAGGACGATGTCTCGCGAAACTTGTCCTTCCATGGCTGTCGTCCATCATGGAGCTTTGCTGGCTGGGTGCTCCAGCTGGCGGCAGCTACAGCAGCGGAGAGGGCAATCGCGACGGTGGTGTATTGCATGTCTAATACCAAGCAGATCGAATCGCCGCCGCGCCGTCCGTCGTCGGGAGATCCTGGGAGTTCCACGGGATTTTGTGGTTTGGACGGCCTGTCGTTGGGTTGTACAGTACAAAGACAAGTCAATGAAGATGCCAAGGAAGGACGACCACAATGACAAGTCCAAGGGGAAGCGGCCGCTCGAGACCGCGTTGAGCACGTTGAAGAGCAAGATGCTCTTCTGGGCAGTACGCAAGCGAGACCTGCGCACGATACGATCGCTCCTTGCTCGTGGAGCGAATGCCGACTGGCGAGATCCAGTACGTCCAGCGCTGTCGTCGCATGTCGTGGTCATGAAGATGGCGTAGGGAGGAAGGACGCCGCTGCTCTTCGCGGCATCGAATGGATATTTGAACGAAGTGAAGGAACTTCTAGACCATGGAGCGTCTCCTAACATGGGGAATGAGGATGGCTGGACACCACTCCATCGAGCGACGGAGAGAAAATACTTTAAAGTTCTCCAGGAACTCCTCAGCCACGGCGCCGCCATGGATGCCGCGGATCACGTAAGACAACCTCAAATTGAGGAAGCTTGATGCCGTTGTAGCATGGCTGGACGCCGCTCCATGAAGCCACAAGACGCGGATATGCTGACGTCGTGGTGGAATTACTAGCTCATGGCGCTTCCGTGGATGCAGCAACAAAGGTACAAGACAGCGCTGCGATCTTATCTTACGTCGCGACAGCATGGATGGACTCCACTGCACTGGGCATCCAGGAATGGCTTCGCATCGATTCTGAACCAACTCTTGGACGCCGGCGCCAACGTCGAGCTAAAGACCAACGTATGCTAGCCACTCGTTCCATGTCGACTTAGTTTCCATACTAGGATGGCAAAACGGCGTACGATATTGGCAGCGACGGCATGAAGAAACTCCTGGAGAGTCGAGCCCAAGCTGCCGCCAAGACATAGCGCCGATAGCTTCCCATCAAAATAACATGAAGGCGCGTCCAATTCCTTGGTCGAGATGGAATCGCGCGCGAGAAGTAGCAAGTGTCGTCGGTAGCTATCTTCCCCTTGGCGCTGTCATGAGGAGAACTTTCGCAGTACCCGTGGATTCGCCTCCGACAGCGGTGGAAGAGAAGCGCCGCCGCGATCATTTCGATCGAAAATCTATCGAGGGGAGGAGAAAGATCGTTCCTGTCCACTCATTTCTAAATTTCCCGTCAAGCCGTCTCGCGCTCGAGATCGAGTCAACAATTGCTCTTGCCTTCAAAGCGTCAAGTTCTGTGAAGGACCTTCCATGCGTTGCGCTGTCGTGCCACTCTGTCGAGTGTGACAAAGTTGAACCGCGATGGGCTCTCGCTTGGACCACCCAAAGCCAGTCCACGTGTTCCGAGTGTACCCAAGTCGCCGCCGTTCTTTCTGGGACACGTCTCTCCGTGGAGTCTCGCAGCGCACAGGAGCGCTCTCCTTCAATGCCTCTTGATCCAAGACGCTCAATCGAGCTCTTCCTCCTCTGCGTCGTCCGCGCGCAGTCGTCCAAACTGTCCTCGAAGTTGCACGTTACGTCCACGTCACGATGTGAATTGGACATGACGGGAGCTGAACCTCCGAACTCCACGCGTGGAACTTGCATCCCCTTGGGTTCAAAATTTGAACCCAAGGGGATAGGCCCTCGGGACTATACGTCGACGGCGGCTGCATCAATCCCGACCTCTGGAATCGAACGAAAATCACGTCCTCGACAGGAAAAAGCGCCACATGATCCTTCGAATGCACTCCTCGATGGCTGTACGTCCAAGGATATGGCGAGGACTGCGAAGAGGGCCGCGGGAAGCGATGATGTTCCCATCTTGTCTGGTTGCGAGACTCTCTTCCCACATGGGCTCGCGTATGGGTGATCCTTGACGTCGCTGTCAACAATTGCAGTCAAGTGTCAATTGTTGACACACGCAAGTCCCACTTGACGCCGGGTTGATTGATGCACCATGTCCAGAGTCCACACTTTGCGTTTTTCCAACTTGCAACTCCATGGGCGAAGGCAGCTACGTCGCTCTCAAGTCTCCCAAGCCAGACGCGGCCTCTGCGTCGACTCCACCGACGACGACGTCGACCGGTTTCGCCACGACGCTCCGCTTTGGCGTCGTGGTTGCGATTGCCGTCTTTGTCTTTGGCAATATCGCCACGTGGGCTCCACTCTACGAGCGTGACTTGATCAACACGTTTACCAAGTGGTGGAAGGGCTACCCTCACGGCGACAGCGGTGGCGTCCACAGCGGCCACGCCGGAAGCATCATGGACACGGGCGTGCAGCGCAATATTTCCCACACGGGCCACACTGAAATGGTCCGCCCGACGTTCCTCTTCTTCTTTTGCATCCTCCCGTTCTTCCTCGGCGTCTTGATGATTGAATTGCTCCACCTTGTCGCCCCCGCGCGCCGCTTGACGGCGACATTTGTGTGGACATCGTCGGCGTGGCTTCGACGCAAACTATGGCTGCCATTCTTTGGCGTCTCCCGCTTCACCGTCGGCGAATGGCTCTTTGGCGTCGTCATCGTCCTTGGCGGCAATGCGCTCTGCTTCTGGTACGAATGGGACCGCCGCATCAAGAGCGCGAAAGCGTCCAAGATCTTGACGACCACCAAGTACTGGAACATCATCGGCATCAGCTTCGCCTACGTCTGTCTGTACAACATGTCGTTGCTCCTCCTCCCCGTGACGCGCAACTCGGTGTGGATGGAATTCTTCAACATTTCCTACACGAACGGGTCCAAGCTCCATCGCTGGCTCGGCTACGCGACGGTCATCACGGCGGTCATTCACATGGTCGGCTACTGGGTCAAGTGGGTCCGCGACGGCAAATGGCAAGCGTACCAGCTCCCGTGCACGAGCTGCGATATCACCCAAGACCCCGCGGGGTACTATCCATGGTTCAACACGTTTGGCTTCATCTCGACGCTCGCCATGGTGCTCATGATCCCGACATCGCTGCCTGTGGTGCGCCGCAAGATGTACGAATGGTTCTACATCACGCACTGGGTGCTCTTCCTCATTGCCTTCTTCTTTGCGATCCTCCACTGGGGTCTTATCCTCTGGTGGATCCTCCCAGCGGGTCTTCTCTTCTTCGTCAGTCGTGCCGCCTCGACCTGGAATGGCATCGCCCCCGTCCATGTTGACAGCCTCACGGTCGTGGGGGATGAAGCCAAGGGCGAACTTGTTAAACTCGTCTTGCGCCGCGCGTCCACCGAGAAATACGACTACAAGGTCGGCAATTTTGTCTACGTCAATGCGCCGCAAGTGTCCAAGCTTCAGTGGCACGCTCTCACAATCGCGTCGTCGCCCAAGACGAGCGCGGCAGAGTTCACGCTCTTGGTGAAACCACTGGGAGATTGGTCCAACCAGTTGGTCGCCTACGCCCGCGACTGCGATGCCTCGCAGCAGCCTCCAGTCGTCTACATGGATGGGTTCTACGGTGCTTCCCTCCAACTCTACAATGAATACTCGACTGTGTGCCTTGTCGGCGGTGGCATTGGCGTGACGCCGCTACTCGCCGTCCTGGAGGACGTGGCGGCGGCTGTGGACCGGGCTGGCTCATGGACTCAACCTCGCATCGTTTTCGCGTTTGTGTTTCATGACTTGTCGCTTCTGTCCGTCTTAGCCCCAGTGCTACTCAAGCTCCAGGAATTGGATCCGTCCCGAGAGTTTTTCCAAGCGCGACTGTTCTACACGCAACAAGAGCCCAGTGAAGCTGTGCTGGATCAAGCCTTCACTGGCGAGCCCGACAAGAAGAAGACTGCTGACAAGCCACCCAAGGCCCGTGCATTCACAGAGCCGCTTCGATCTTCTGCGACGCTTCGGTTCACGCTCTTCATTGTCTTGTATGCCGTCGGCATCCTTGTCGTTGCTGGAGTTCGCTGGGGCAATGGTATCGTCCAAGGCGACAACCATCCAGAGCTGTGGCCGCTACAACGTTCCGTCGAGATGCTTCTTTTCTGTGCGACTATTGCCGTGGCCTACGCCTTCATTTGGTACGAGTACGTGACTCGATCGCGTGGCGAGCCCAAGCAAGCTGATGCGCCCGAAGCCACGACGTATGCTACTGCTTTGGAAGATGTTCATTCGTGGCGAGATCTTGCAAACCGCTGCCAAGTGGTCTTTGGAGGTCGTCCAGACATGCAAGTTGTTCTTCAAGACGTGCTATCTCTCCACCAGTCGTCGTCGGCATCTTCAGCGACTCAGTCGTCCGTGGGGTTGATCGTCTCGGGTCCTGAAACTCTCAAGGTTGCAACCAACCACGCCGTCGTCGCTCTGGGTTCACACCACTTTGACGTCCACGAGGAAGAATTTGAGCTGTAATTTAATCGCACGACCGTCGTTCTCTTAAAGCTTGAGCTGCCTTCGAAGGGGAAGCCTTTCTCGTGGACGTGACAGTTTCACGGTGACGGTTTTAGCCGTTTCACATCAACAATCAGCCCACTTTGTAAAGCTTGAAGAATCCAAGGTGTCCCGCTGGACCAAATCCCCTGTTTCACATTGCAATTGTAGAATCGCATCATGGCCAAGTGCTACTCACGGCTGCGTCTCGACCGCTCGTTCATGCAACAGATGCGACGATGGGCAGTCGTTCTCCCACGTTGGGTATGCAATCCCTAAAACCTTCCAGACTTTATATACCTATGCCCTGTTTATATGGGACATTTTATTTCATTGTGAAAAGTATTAAATATAAGAGGTATAATTTTGATTGGCTAACATATTATTTGGATCGATTTTGATTGGCTAACATTTTGTCATCATGCGTTTTGATTGGCTGATAGAGGGTACCCATGTTTCTTAAACTGGTGATGGATTTGCGCACTGTACATCACCGAGGTCTTGCCGCATCTCGTCGTCCCTAGAGAGACTCGCCGTTCTTCCTTGACGCAATCTGTCTTGGTGGCACAAGCACATTCGACATGGAAGGTGGATATCCTTCCAACCACAACTCTCCCAGCGATGAACCAGGCACGCCGCAGTTGCCGTCTGTGACTGAAGACGACGATGCCGTCGACGACATGGCGTCAGACACACGTGCGTCGATGGATGACACACCGAAACCAGCGGGACGGAGCGAATGCCCCGCCACGCCACCAACAGGTCCCCTCATGGTCATGCCTCGAACGCCTTTGACGCCAATTGCAACCACACCGCGACCGGGCCGAATAGCCGCACGCAATTCTCTTCCCATGCATTCGTATCAACCATCTCCGACGCCGCCTCGAATACTCATGATGCCTCGGCGATCGGAGCCACAATTACCACAGTTCCACCTTCCCCAAACACGCAGCCGCGCGTCAACGTCAGCGTACCATCTACGACGACCAAGTGTGGACACCAGACCACGCCTAGCTCCTCTCAAATCAAAAGCTCGACCGTCGGAGAAGGAGAAGATCGAAAACGAAGTGCTCCCTGATGAAATCGTCGATCACATGTTTGCCATGACGCCGCGCTCTACGTCGTCGTCAGTAGGTGGCAACAATGAGTTTCAACAAGACCAATCTCCGATCGCCGTGATTGAAGAGCCAGGTCGACAAGAAGACACCGAATACAAGCTCGACTTGGTCGTCACGATTGCCAACTACCTTGGCATTGCTGTCTTCATCGACATGATGCTCAAGCTCGTCATGTTTTTGGTCTTCATGTCATACATTGATCCGATCCGAATGGTCTTCTCCATCTTTGGTTATTCTTCAAGCTTTAGCTTTTCCATCCGACAATACTTCATGGTACGTCACGTTGCATCAACTTGCATGACGTTGCTTGCCAATAGTTTATCACATTTTGCGCGTTTGACATTTTACTCCTCATTGTCTGGGGCTGGGATGGATTTGGCGACAAGCAAATGTACCGCACGATCCTCGGCATCACAAATGTCGTCATCATTGTGCGTATCCCTCTTGCAACTCATGTGCTGAAGCAATGACATGGCTAGGTGATGGAAATGTTGGCGACGGGCAAGCTGCTCGTATTGATTCGAAGTCTGACGCCTGAACGTACGTTGCTAGCGTAGTTTCCCGCACGTTTGCTCACATTGTTGTGCACGTAGAATTCCAAGAACTCCATGATCGCTAGACTTATTTATTCTAAAATTACCAATCATCTTCATTAAGCACGTCATCGATTGCTTTGGTCACCTCGTCTGGCGCCATCGATGGCTTGATGATCTGAGCCGCTGATGTCGCGTTTGAGACGTTTGGCTTGGCCAACACTGCTTTGGGCTTGGCTAGACTTGAGCCAATGGGATTTGATGGAGCCGTCGTTGGTCTACTTGATTGAGCTGGAGCTGGCGTTGGAGTAGATGGAGTTGCGCTAGGAATGACGGCTCTTGGCGAAGGGACGGTGGGTGGTTTGGCGCGACTTGACGAACTTGGGAGAGTGTCATTGATGACCACTGACTTCTTCGTGATTGCTATTGGGGTTTTAGCAGGACTACGACTCTGGATAGCTGATGGTTTTGCTGAAGGAGGCGTCGGCAGCTTCGCAGGACTTGGACTCTCTGATGTGGTTGGGGATGGCTCGGCTTCCTGCTGCTGAGTTTTCTTTTTCTTCGGAGCAAACGATTTCCAAGCCCATTTCCGCTTCGGAGGTGCTCGTTGGGCGTGGCTCTGGATGATGACTTGACGCTGCGTCATTGCAAGGAGATCCGCGGTGGTTGTCGTCGGGCCTTCAGGGTCCTCTAAGATTGACAAGGAGTCCACCCAAGTGGGCTGTTCGCTGTTGAAGGCTGTGACTTCTTCTGAATGTTGTGTCAGCGTTGAGGTCTTTGGGAATATACCAACGACATTGCCACGACAGATATTAAGATATTGTTGCCGCCGCTCCACGGGTACGAAGACAGTCACCTGAAGGAAATCAGTATGATAACATCTTAAAGCAATTACATTTCTCAAGATGAGCCCAGTCCCGACAACGAGAGCAGCTCCGATGGTTTCGACGACATCACGGTGGAAATAGCCATCAATGCATCCCAATGGATCATGAAACGTTGCGACGATCTCGTCGTCCACGTACTTGCTCGACTTAATCAAGACTAGAAAATCCTTGAATCAACCATAAACCTCGTGCATTTCAGCTGGAACGCTCACCTCTTTGACAGTGCCAGACGTGTGAAAGCCCGTCGCAATCTGTTCCGTGTTGATGGGCAGTTTACTGAGATCTAGGCCACCTGACAAAAAGCCTTGAGATGAAATGCTCTTCCTCATTGCAATCTACTTACCATTGACTTGGCCCTCCGTGACACCCCAGTCCATGAAACGACACATTTCAATCCATGGTCCGCATTCAAACTCGACGCGTTCTTCTGATGGCTCCATACGTTGATTGTTAGGATGCCTGGTGCGCATCAAGCTCATCGTCCAGAATGTTATCTTACATACTGATGAACAGATTTGCTCATTTTCTTCCAAAGGTCACTCAAAGGCCCATTGATCTTGCGTACAGGAACGCCTGTCAAGTCTGTATTCAACAAGACGACGGAGATGTCGCTCACCATCGACAGATACCGCCGGATCATCGTCATGTCGGCTCATAATTGCCGCGAAAATTGAAAAATCGACAAAATTGTGAAAAAAATGTTTTATTTCGAGGTTTTTTATTTCTATTTTTTCTCAATTTTCAATTGCATCATTTTTCTTTTTTCAAAATGGGTTCACGTGCGAAGGATCGATTGTCCACGCTGAGAGCGCACTTGAATGGAAACCAAAATGAGCCATCGATGCATGTGTTGCCAGCGCTGACTGCGAGATCTGCTGCCTTTGAACAGGATTTCGCTGAAGTCTTGACTCCCCACGCCCAGCAATTTCTCGGGAGGTTGATTGTGCATTTTCAAAAAGACGTTGAAGAATTGCATTTGGCACGCCGTCAACGTCAGATCCAAGTTGATTCGTGCCCTACCCTTGATGAAGCGTATGCTACTTGCAAGTTCAAAAGCGCCCCTGAAAATGACTGGACGATCGACCCTCTGCCGACCATCTTGCAGGATCGTCGTGTTGACATTGGTGACATTTCTCCTGCACGACACGAAGATTTTGTGCGAGCTCTCAATTCTGGAGCACAGGGAGTGCAAGTCGACTTCGACGACGGCCACTGCCCGACTTGGCACAATACAATTGTGGGTCACAAAAATTTAATGCATGCAGCGAGGGGCTGCTTGGCTGGAATGGCATCCCATAGCACAGCCTTGCTTCTCGTTCGTCCTCGCGCTTGGAATATGAACGAAGAGGTTTAGCTCAAGATTACGCCATGTGTTAATGTCGTCTGTAGCACGTCGTCGTTCAAGGAAGTGTTGCCCCTGGAGCCTTGTTTGACTTCGGCTTGCACATGTTTCACAGGTAACCAGTATTTTGGTCACGTTGGTTCCAACTGCATGCTGTAGTGGTGTGCATTTGTGGAAATCTAGTCGTGGCCCATTCTTTTATCTACCTAAGGTATTGGTTCCGTCGTTCTGGCGTTAAGACTGGGGTTGCTTAGCTCGAGTCAGCGTCAGAAGCTGCTCTCTGGGCTCGTGTTTTCAACTACACTGAGGTAGAACTTGGTATTCCACGCGTATGTTGCATTTGCATTAACTTTCCCTAACTGTATCACGGTAGGGAACTATCAAAGCGACCGTTCTCATTGAAAGCATCTTTGCTGCCTTCGAGATGGATGCTATTTTATATGAATTGCGTCATTATTCCTCCGGTATGGTGCTTTGTTTGTCGTCGATCAGAGGTCATTCATGAATTGTTGCAGGCCTCAACTGTGGCATGTGGGACTACACGGCGTCTATCCTGAGCAAGTTTCGATCCTTTCGAGAGTGCACGCTTCCTGATCGCCAAAATTGTGTCTCGATGAAATCTCCTTTCTTAGCGTACGTACTGTCTTCAGCTGGCATGTTGACTTACACCCTTTTAGAAATTACATGCATCTCCTTATTGAAATATGCCACAAGCGTGGAGCTCCCGCCACAACTGGCATGATCCCATTCGACTTCAGTCATGTGTCGCCGATAGAGCGTGCCGCATTCGTGGACAAGGCTAAAAACGTATCTTGAGGGAAATCCAGCGACATGACCACATTGCATATAGGGAAAACTTTACGAGGCTCAAGCAGGTGCTGACGGAGCGTTGGTCTACGATGCTGCTTTGGTATCCGTTGTCCAAGAGGTAGTAAATGGAAACAGGGCGATTTTCAATTCGTTGCCAGATATTCGAAAGTGTCCGACAAGCGCAAGCTATGAAGCGTGCTAGACTGGAAAGCTTCGAGACCCGTGCTTTGTTAGATCTACCCCCTGGAGATGTGACTCTGCACTCGATTCGGTTTAACCTGCGCGTTGTGATGCATTACGTGGCGAGTTGGATTGAAGGCAAAGGCGTGGTGGTGGTCGATCACTGCGTCGAAGACTCGGCGACAGCAGAGATCTCCCGGTCCCAGGTTCGTTCGTTTGTCAGCTGTAGAAATCTTTATGGGCTGCTCGGTAGTTATGGCAATGGATCAAGTATCAACAGCCTGTCCATGGCACAAACCAAGTGGCTACCATTAGGTTTGCTATCCACAATAACATAAAATGTATGACGGTGTTCGTAGGATGGTACTCGACTTGATGACAGAAATTGAGGAGGAACTCCCTGCTAGCCACGTCGTAGCTACGAGTGCAGTTGTGCTTCAAGTGCTTACCGCTTCAGACTTTCCAACATTTTTGACGACATTTTTGCAGACATTGATTAAGTGAAGCTCTCCATTTTGGAGGCTGATGAATCTACGACGTAATATCCTTTGCTTTCTTTCGGTACATCCGATGTTTTTTTGACGAATGCGTCAGTGACTTGTTCTCGGTCACAAATGAGCGCCAATTCGTCTTCGGAAATGCCTCCAGTCGCTTCTTGACGAATCTGAATGTCATCTTGGAGGAGAGATTCGAGTTCTTCCATGGTCAAATTGGCTTGACGGGAGCCTCCGGAGGCTGACGAAAATTCGCCTCGTGAGAGAACGACTCGTTCGAGTGTTCGCTTGGCGTTTGCTCGCTGAAGCATACGGTTTTCGAATGAGTTTTCAGTGATCAAGCGGTACACAACAACATCCTTGGTTTGACCAATTCGATGGCAACGATCTTGGGCTTGATTGTCTTGGTGGGGGTTCCAGTCACTGTCATACAAGATCACAGTGTCGGCACCTGTCAGGTTGATACCCAAGCCACCAGCACGCGTTGACAGAAGGAAAATTTGCAATCCTCCATTAGGGTCGTTGAAAGCGTCCATTGATCGCTGACGTTCATTAAAGTGAGTTGATCCGTCCAGACGGCAATATTGATAACGACGCAAAAGCATAAAATCCTCTAAAATATCAAGGACACGTGTCATTTGACTGAAAATGAGCACTTTGTGCCCCTTCTTGAGCAGTTGTTTCAACATCGAATCCATAACTTGCAACTTTCCGGCAGCTTGCACCAAGTGCTCACCAGTCACCACATTACCCGAAGCATCAGTGTCTTCGTCAAACATGTATGGATGATTGCAACATTTTCGAAGCTGCATTGCCATGTTTCGCAGAGTTGCAGGCATACTCGCTACGTACAAATGTTAGTGATGATGCGACAAGAGTAAGTTGTACTAGTTTTGCCATATTTTTCTTGCAAGGCTTTAGCCAACTTCTTCTCAGCGATTAATTTGTAGTAAGAGGCTTGCAAATCTGACATTGGGCAGTATACTACAATTTCTGTCTTGGACGGAACATCCATGACAACCTCGGTCTTCAAACGTCTGAGAACAAATGGACGCAAAATCTCGTGGAGTTTTGACACAACTTGATTTTGTTTTTGGTTTGTCAAGACTTCTTTCTTAGATATAATATCGGTGGTAGTGTTGGAATTTGCTGAACTGGTTGAGTTGAACCAACTTTGGAACAACGCCAAGTCATCGAAAACGTCGGGCAGCAGAAAGTTAAGCAAACTCCATAACTCGCTCAAATTGTTTTGGAGGGGTGTGCCTGACAAGAGCAACCGGTTTTCTGACCTGCATTTCTTCAACTCCTTCATCAACAAGCAGTTCATATTCTTCAAGCGATGTCCTTCATCAATAATCATAAACTTCCATGTGTAACCCATAGCATTGAAGCTTGAAGCATCGCGAATTATGACTTCGTACGAAGTAATAATCACAGGGAAGTCTGGATTACTCTGCGTGCCACGTTTTAGCTGATGCATTCGTATTTGTTTTCGCTCATGGTTGTTTCCGTGATAAATTATGGCTGGGATTGTAGGTGTGAACTTTCTGAATTCGTTGTACCAATTGGACAATGTTGACAATGGGGCAACGACCAAGTACGGGCCACGTACTCCCTTGGCTTTCAATTGAGCAAGCATGCCGATAACTTGAACCGTTTTACCCAAGCCCATTTCATCTGCCAAAATGCCATTCAAACCATTCTCAAACAAATTGCACATCCACTGAATGCCCTCAAGTTGGTATGATCGAAGGGTGCCACCTGTGAAGAGAGATGGCTGCTTGAACTTCATTTCCGACACAGAGTGCGCTGCAGCTTGGTTTTCATTGATTTTTTGCAATTTGGATGCACCGTCTTTCACTTTGGCTTGTCGTCCTTTCCTTTTTTTTGCTGGTGTGCTCTCAACAACTTCTTGTTCAATTGCGACCGGTTCCATGTTCGACATGAGAAATTTCGAGTATGCACCTGCTTTTTCCAGCAACGAATCGAGCTTTTCCACGCGTTTCGAATAACTGATGCTCTTGAATGACTCATCTTCACTTTCGTCGTGTTGTTCACGTTCCAACTTTAACTCATCTTCCACTTGCTTGAGCTTGTCATCCACTACGCCTTCTTCTTCAACCACGACTGGTGCGTCTTTTTCTTCTACGAGGCAGTCATTCTCTTCGCCGAGAATCACTTCAGCCGGCAGCGTCTCCATCGATGGTGCCATCGTGCTCAATATTGGAAAATGGCCTTTTAATAAAAATGACTTGAAATATGTATGCAAGTTGATGACCCCGCTTTTAATAGCCCATAGATGGTTCGCGCCAAATTGTATCCACCAGTGGCATCCGGATAAGTTGACACTTTCACTTGAATTTTGTATTGAGACACAAGTTGGTGCAATCTTATCACATTATCCGGATAACATCTTTGGCAGAGAGAGATGTGCCTAATGAAGTAGCCGAATGGCGCCAAATTCTTACCTTTGGTCGTATCCATGCCATGCTATCCACACAGTCGATGGGAGTGAACTTGCCTTACATACTTGATTTTCAGCACGATATGACGACTTAATGGCAGGGGAAGCATGATTTCTTGATTGGGAAGTCCATATGCGTCGTTGACTCCACGAATGATCGTTGGAAATGGGCCGCATATCAATCGCAAGAACGTCGTCGCACTTGCTCCATTGCTGAAAGAGTAATCTCATTGACGATATCAACGTTGGCTTGCTCACCCGTGCAAACCTTGGAGGGAAGAGTTGCGTAAACGATCCATCAATTCAATGAGTACCATTGACGAGTTCACTAGATAGAGCCTAAATTTCGCCATAGGAGAAGCTCGATAAGGTGCATTGGGAGTCGGAAGTGCGCGAATATCACACTGGGGGCTTGTGGACGCTGCCACAGGATAATTCCTTGCATCGCATGTTGATTGGATATTAATACCTTTATCATACCATTGAATCAAATATCTGCCGCACGTATTGGCCATGGCGTCGGAACCGGCATGGACATGTGTGGCCTCGTCGGCATTTCCACTCGTGTACTCGTACAGCAAAGAGCTGACATTGGGCGGTCGAAGTAGCCGTGCGCTGGAGAAAGATCATGCCAAGTTGATTCAAGCTCTGGAGCAACAACTTAAGCTCAAAGGACGAAGTCAAGCCAATAAAGCGGAAACTCTCTTCTTCTACAGCCATTTTCCCTTCCTCACCCCCAACGAACTCGAATTGGTACTCCTTCGACTCTCCGAGCAGTTTTCCACGACGTACGTCATCGCTAGCGCACAAAATGATGACTCGATTTCCACTTTAGGAATCAACCGAGCTTTCGTCTCCTGGTATTGGACATGTTCCGCCGCCTTCAAGTTCATTTCCCCCTCAATGCAATTCCCGACGCGAGTAAGGTAGTCTCCATTATTAAGAACTATGCCTCATCTTTCAAGAAGATTGTTGCCCCGATTGCCCAGGTTGTTACCCAGCACGATGACGTTCAGACTCGTATTACAGCGCTTCAAGTCCTCGCGGTGCTTGCTCCGTTTGTCCGAGATGATGCTACCATTCACCAAGCGTATGCAATGATCCATTCGTCGTCATTTGACACCATGCAGGATTCTCGCAAAGTTGACGACTCCCGGACCGGAGGCAGAAGCTGCGGTTGCAACCGCATGTGTCATCATTCGTCACTCGTCAAAACTTGAGCGGCAAATTGCCGCGAAGGTGCGCACTGAGCCACTTCAATTGCATCTCATGCCGCTCGTTCATGTCGGCATCACTTCAACGAACGAAGCACAAGAGGTAGAGCCTTTCATCTTCGACAGTCAATCTTGAGCAACGTTGTAGTTGTGGACTAAATGCAACGAGCTCCTCCATGTACGTGCAATGATAGCTATCAATCATGACGTTTGTTGACATGGCTAGCGCGGCATCTACACCAACGACGACAACGTGATGGAATTCGCCAGTACTCATGCAACACCGCTGATTTTACCAGCGCTGACTCGCCTTGCTTTGCTAATTCACCCGAATGGAATCACTCAAGTGGTAAACATCGCTGCTTCTTCGTGGTTTTGAAAAATGCCGCAGATGGACCTCTTCCGTTCTCTTCTTTCCGCATCAGTGGTGAATGCTAGCCACCAGCAATCAGTGCTTGCTTGTCTGAACCTTATTGTGGAGCATTTCTACTTTGACGCCCCGACCGATCTAGCTCAAGTACGTCGCTCTCCTTACTTGGATGATTTTACCACTCTCTAGATGGTGCAATCCGTCTTAGAGCCATCATGCTCGGATCGAGTCGACATCGACATCCTTATCTTCCTCGAACGAGTCTCTCGAGTCGTCTCTCTTCCAAACCTAGCATATCCCCACGCCGTGTTTAACAGACTATCGGCGATCAAAAGCAGTGGCGCTCTCTACGCTCACATCTTGTACAATCAAGCCATGCATGAGCTTGTGGATGCAAAAGCTAGCGCACTCCAGCAGCTCTTTCACCTCATTGGAACTAAAAAAGCTCTGCGTTCTACTGTCATTCGACTGCTTGAAGGGTTGGCAACTGCTTTTCCACTACTGGTGCCATCTGTGCTCCTCCCGCACATCTGCACAATCCTTCGCGACCATACTAAACTTGAGTTGACAGACCTGTGGGTGTTCTTTTCCCACTTGTCAATGTTCAGTCCCCTCAGCGACGCAGATGCGGCTTTTGTGGCATCGACATTGTCCAAGCCACAATCTCCCAAGACCATCATAGCCAAGAGCGTCGCCCTGCTACGAAGTGGCCGTCCCATGGAGTCACATTTGCCTCAAGCAGTGTCTGAAGATCCATGGCTTGCATATCAGATGGCACGGGAAAACATGCTCCATGGGGCTTTCCCACTCGCAACGCGTTTACTGGCAACCTCGACTTGTTCATCTGAGCGGTGGGTTTGTTCCAGTCGCTTCAATCCTGACGTGCCTTAGGACGTCCTTTTGGATCGCTGGCTTGGTGGAGTGGTCGGAAGCAGAAGCAGCACTTATTGCTCGTCCCTCGGTTGTCCCTGGCTTGGCGTTGACAAAGTTACACTCTGCCGTGTCGTTGTTTCAAGGTGCCGCGACTTCAGACGCCCCATTAACCTTCCAGGTGACATTCCTCCGTACCCGCATTGCCCTTCTCTCGACGCTCCAAGCACTGATTCAGGTATTCCTTCCTTTCGAGAAAAGATCTCATCGATTGAATGGTCTAGCACTTGCTTGAAAGCATCATCGCTGGGCATATCGCCTCGGAGCATAAGTTGATCGATGTCGTTTCTCAACTCACGGGACATGCTCGCCAGTTCAACCTCATGGGCAATGCTGCATGGAGCGATGCTGACCTTGCTCAACTGGCTGCCCATGGCCACTTGTGCGATCTTGTGAGCTATGCAATTCATCGCTTTGCGTTTGGTCAGGACATTGCTCCATTGCCAACTTGGCTAGGCACCTTAGCGCCATACCGACTGACAAGTCCCCAGTGGCGCTTCATTTGCGCGCTGGATCATCACTTGCCTACGACTGCTGTGCCATCCGACGGCGCCACGAAGCTTCTCCTTGACTTGGCGCGGGCAGCAATTGCGCAGCCATGCGGCATTCCTCGCCAATTCTTCCGTACGACCCCTGCCTCTGTGTCCTGCGACGTACAAGTCACGTCGCCGTCGCTCAAGATGATGAGTCGTTCAGTTCTTGGCATTGGAAGTCACTCGGACTGCCATGGCTACCTCCAAGTCGTTCTCAACTTGGAGCATGTGAGAGATACAAGCCCACTACATGACAGCTCGCGAAAATGGACTCTGCAATTCGATGGCACTTTGGCTGTAGACAATGCTGCGGGGAGCGGCTTCGGGTTCCAGAGCCTGACGTCCTTCGCATGGCCGGCAGATGGCGCCATCGTTTGGTACGGAGCTCTTCCGCTACATCTCGATGCGGGTCGATTCGGGCCTCAAGGCACGTCTTGTGTCATGAGCGGCAACCTCTGGATCGTCGACGAGCTGCGCAAGGAAAAATGGCTCGTTGCAGTGAAGGCTCTCGAGCGAACGATTGTAGTCTATTAAGAATAAACTATGTTGTGTATTTGATTATCATAAAGATAGTCGTCAAGAGGATGACGATGCTGATGATGGAGGCAAGAAGTGGATACGAATGCTTGCGTTCGACCACTTTAACATGCGCTTTCTTGGGTGGGTCCCCGTTCGTGACGGCAAGGAATAGCTTGCGATGTCGTGGATCTTGACTCACACACATCTACCATTAGGGTTGAGAGCTCGCACTCCTTATCCCTGCTTACCTCATGCTCGCGATTTGAGTAAGAAAAAACTGTTATGTGCTGTTGAGTCGATGGATCCCATCGGTAGATTTCTTGGCGGCTATCGACGAGCGATGCACCTGTCGTCAATGCAAGATACAGCAAATGCCGGCGCATTTCCGTTTCAACAAGAAGAAACGTTCATACGTCATAGAAAAGGCATCCATAATGCTTTTCGACACAAGCTGTGGTTGCCTTTAAGGCATTTGATCTCAATCGGAACGTTCTCGTCGATCGAAGCTTGGACAAACTCGTTGTCATCATCGTAATTGCACTTTTTAATGCCAACAGTCAACTTTACGTCACTTACCATGTTACCGTCAACTGTAAAGAATACTTCACCCGAAATTTTTCAAGGCAATAGGTATTTACCTTAAATCCAACGTATATAGCTGCTCAAGTTTTGGCAAGTCAATACTGACGCTTTACACTTTACCGTATAGTATACGTAATTTCTTATCTGATTTGGAACTTTACGGTTCAATATACAGTATAATGTACCGTAAAGTGAGATGAATTATCTCCCTATTTAAGCTGTTTTGAAAGAGAGTTTGTGTTCCAAGCCCTGAGATCATTTCACGTCCGTCGTGCGTGCAAGTAATCTCCGACGTCGACGACGACAGTATGAGCAAACCCAAGCCAAAGCCTCTCCAAGCATGGGCAGAACAAATGATCATGACGTATCAACTCACACCCCTCGAGGAAGATGAGTACTTTGTGCAGTGGGAAACCGGCCGGCTTGGTGTCAACATCTCTGAAGACAAGGAGACGGAACTGCCATTTGTGTCGAAAATCACCGACGCCACGAGTCCGTTGGCGGCTGCCATGGAAGTGGGCGACTTTCTATTGTGTGTGAATGAACTCCGAGCGGAAGAAAACACGTTCAACAACTTTTTACGGCTCCTCACAACCAAGCAAAAGCCTGTGCTCCTCCGCTTCCGGCGAGCTACCATGGCGAATCGAACTCGGATTCTGATGTCACAAGAGGCCAAAATTCAAGAAGCCAAAGCTCTTGAAGCAAGAAGTCAACAGCTTCAACGAAAGCAGTCGAAAGAGGAAGCCAAACCCACCCTTCGACCGACCTCGTCGTCAGATGGCGGTAGTTCTCGTAATAAGCCTCGACCCATGCCAGTTGACACAACGGCGCCACAAGTGGAAGAAGAGTTATTAACTCCACCGCTTCCTGGCCGTCGAAAAGCTTCCCCCGCTCAAAGTGAGAAGCCTCCCGTTCGACGAACATCACCTCCAATGTCATACGACAACGTTCCGAATCCACGCTCTCCCGTTCCAAACAGCTTTGTCTTCTCATGGGTTGATGGTCCTCTCGGTGTCTACTTTGGTGAAGATGAGACGACGCAACTTCCTGTTGTAACTCGCACGCTTCCTCATGCGTCTCCTTTGATCACTTCCAATGTCAAGATCGGTGATGTGCTCATCTCTGCGAACGGCCTCCTCTCAAGCGAGCATCCATTCAGTGACTTCTTTGCCGCGTTGCAGAAAATGGCTAAGCCAATTGCTCTCGTCTTTGTTCCACCGCCGTCTAGTTCACCTCCACCAGTCCAGAAGAACCAACCTGCTCCTCAAACTTCGCCAGTGTCGCACCACCCAGCCCCCTTGAACCGACAGACATCCCCTCATGCGCACCATACTACACCACAACCTCCCCAAACTCCGCCTTTGGCACGTCAAATGTCCCCTCATGCTACTACACCACAGCCGCCTCAAACTCCTCCGTTGGCGCACCAGCCCAGCCCTCAGCCACATTTGTCAGCCCCACTTCAACGACAGCCTTCCCCTCAACAAATTCAAACCTCCCCTCGGCAATATCAAGCTCCTCCTCAGCAGCCTCAAACCCCCCCGCTTCCCTCAGTAGCCACACCACTGGTACGCCAGACGACTCCACAGCAACACCAAACTTCAGCACAGCAAAACACCCAGCACACTCGACAAAGCACTCCACCGCAGCCTTTAACTCCTCCCCACCAACCTCAACCGCCCTCTAAGGCGTCGTTTCACCCAGAGACAGTTCCGTCGGTAGTTCACACTAAAAGTCCCGACGCAGACACAGACTCGGATGACGAAGATACAAGACAAATGTACAATAATTTGGAACAACTAGATGACGAAGACAACGGCAAAGTCAAGGCGGTGATTAGCAAGGCCCATGATCCAGTCACGGTTCCTGATGAACTCCCGTTTACGCCGACTGAAGATGAAAGCAAGACGAGTGAAGAGGAAGAAGAGGAAGACGAGTCTGCTGTTATCACAGACGCAGACTTGGATCTCGACCTGGAAGAACCAAGCGAAGAAAGCGACGAAGCCCTCATGCCCAAGTTGGAATTTCCACCTCGAACTCACTCCCGTCGCAGTGACGACAAGGACAAGCCATCAACAACATCAAATTCCTCGTCTTCGTCGTCTTCGTCAGCTCCATTACTTCGATCAAGTGGCAGCAGCAGCTCTTCAAATGAACGGCTTGGTGGACGACGCCGAAGTGGTGGCAAGAAACGCAATGGAAATGCACCGATTTCAAGGCTGCCAAAATTGAACGAGCTAGAGGAACAGACGATCCCTCTCGTTGAGCCCAACAGTGTCAATATGAAACTCACAGTACGTGGACGTCTCAGGAGCCAACGCACCTCAAAGAGCGACACACCAGACAGTTCGCTGTATCTTGTGAAATGGAAGGAGAACAAGAGCATTGGTGTCCAGCTGCGTGAATGTCGCCTCGCCAAAGGTGTGTACCCGATGGTGGTCCTCGTGTGCCGCGAGCCATGCTGCGAGTCCCTTCGTCATGTTAACATTGGAGACTTGCTCCTTGAGATAAACGGACGAGACACAGCCATGATGGGCGTCAAGAAGACAATTGCATTTGTCAAGACGTGCACCAAGACAGCTCTTCTCAAATTCAAGCGAGGTCCAGGCATTTCAGTGACTCGAGTGAGCGCGTAGAGCTAGACGTAGATTTACTTAACGCATGAATGACCAAGTGAAGCAAGTAAGACTGGCTTGGACGATTGAACACTCAATTTGTTAGATTTGTCATTAAGATTGCCATGCCTAACAAGCTTTCTTGTGCAAATATATATACAGGACTACTAGATCTTACAACTTACAAGCCGACGTTAAAGAGATGGTTGTGGCCAATGCCCCAGCCAAAGGTCGAGCCCGTGCTCAAACCCAAGTACAAAGCCATGACCATGAGGGCCGAGGCAGCCTGGCGGTCAGCTTGCGAGACCATCAAAGGAGCCGTACCGATCGAGATCGTGGCTAACATACCGCCGCTGATACCCAAGAAGAAGTACAAGATGACAGGCCAGATCAAACCGAAAGTTTGAGCGTCGGCAAAAGAGTACAACGGCGAAGAGAACAAGCTCATCAAGATCAATGGAAGCCACACCCAACGCAAGACGGCAAGGATCAAGACCGTCTTGGAGGAGAAGTAGTTCCAAATCGCCTTGTTGCTGCACAACATACGGCCGAAAAGATCGCCAAAGTTGAACGAACCGACGATACCAGGGGAGCAGTACCAGGCGACCGAGTAGTCCTTGATGACATGGGCGCTGGCAGAGCAACCAATACCAGGGAACAAGGCCAACGTGCAGAAGAACATCAAGTATTGCGCAACAAGAGGGACGATGATGACCTTGGCAATGCGGAAGTAGTTGGACCACAAGGCTGGCAACGACATGGTTTCGAATTTTTGCTTGTGGTCACGTTCAGCACGGTCCAACAAGTACTTGACGGCAGGGATGGCCGACAACTTTTCGTGGATGTAGATGGCCAAGAAGCAGATGATGATGGTAAGACCCATGAAGAGGAAGAAACTGATATCGTTGGCCTTGGAACCATTTTCAGACTTGATGCCACCAACAATCAAACGGATAACAGTAGCCGCAACGACGTTCACGACACCAGCCATGGCATCACCGATTTGCACGGCGTTGGTGAATTTTTCATCGGGGAACAATCCGGCAATGATGTACAAGACAGGTTCACTGAGCGAGTGGGAGGCACCGCAGACGGCAAACAAGGCCAAGCAGAGGTAGGCACCCGTAGTTTCGCTCAAACCAAACCATCCATGGATGATGATAATCACGGCAGCAGCAGCAATCGCCGTGAAACCAATACGCATACGGAGACGGTGGCCCAAAGCATGATCCAAACCAGACCACATTTGGAGAAGGTAGCCCAAACTCAACGGCCACGTCAAGAACATGGTGGTCAAGAAGGAGAATTGGACGGTCGGGTACTTGCCCGCGTAGTAATCTTGGGCCGACAAGCACGAATAGTACGCCCACATGACGGCACCATCCAAGAAGTAGAACGAGTAGTAAATGTAGTTGTAGTTGGCCTTCAATTCGTCGATGACAGATTGAGGAATTTCATCCTTCTCAATATCCACGGGCTCATCAGCGATGAGCGCGATTTCCTTGTTCACGACAGGCGTGGCCACCGCGACGTACTCGACAGTCATCTTGACACGACAACGCAAAAGACGCAATGCACAGACGCGCTGTCAACTTGGTCGAGACAACCTCCGAGCCAGCCATGGGCAATATAATATGGTCATTCGATCCGCCAATCAAATGCTCGAAACATTCAGACATGTTAAACGCGAGTACCGCACTAATTCCCCAATCTAGTACATTGCCCGCTGATACAACAATATATATGCCACCTCGTTGAAATCTCCCCCATCCATCTACATCGACTTGTTCAACCTCAAACTCAACATCCTCTTCACCACTACAGTTATGGTCAATCTAAATAGCCAAGGTTGCAAGGTTGTGCTTGTGGGTGCGTTCTTGTAGGGAGTAATCATAGTTGATGAAGGAGAAAGATCTGATCTGGGTACCATCTTTTTTTCTCTCACTCTTTTGCCATCTTCATCAAGGTTTACAGTATTGGGTTGGTTGTATGTATGGGCAATTACGCAGTGTGTTGTGTTTTGAAATTACTCACAACGATGGCTGTGGTTGGGAATTGTACTGGTTAAGGGAATTGGTGGGCCGGCTCAGCTAGTATACAAACTTCAAGTGATGTGCCAAGGCAAACTGGCGAGGGTTTCGTTGAACCTGTGTTGGAGACGAAGGTTTCGCAGGCGAGCATGTTGAAAAGAAAGTTTGAAGTTGGCACTCCTATGGCAGAGAGAGAGAGGCGAGCTTGTGGCTGTCGTGGCTTGGATCAGCCGTGTCAAATCAACGCCTGCATGAAAAATGTGCCATGCCATGATAGACCTTGAGCGACTAGAGCGCAAATAAAACTCGATGGAAGGGAGCTGCAGTCGATGGCGATTTGGAAGTGGATGCGAAGATGATGTACTGGTATTTGTAGGTGACATGGGTATCGTACAGTCGAGTCGGCGAGTACAGTAGTGAAAGGTGCACTTTGGTCGGAAAATATTCACTTAGAGAGGTACTCATTTCCAAGTTAGATACTGATACCTGTATGCTTTGTAGCAGGGTAGACTATATCATGTTTTAAAGGTATAAATTATCATGTTAGGACCTCCTACACAAACCATAGTGAACTTGAAAACTTATACAAAAATAATATCATATTTCAAGATATCAAGTTGTGGTCGTCACCTATATCGTAAAACGATGTCAAAAGCGAAACAAGGCAATGACGATCATGAAATTGACTATCGAATTGTTGGAGAGTTTCGGGACCTTGTCCAAGTGACTCTTCGCTTCATTTATCCATGAGATATCAACAGGTCTGTCAGGAAAACTCGCAATGATGTCGTTGGTTGCACACTGCGTAGTCGCGTAATCTCTTCCTTCTACAGGAGAGTCAATTAACTTTCCGAAGACATAATTGACTTGAAGAAAATCTCAATATGTCACGATTATTTGGATTCTCAAGGTAGTAGACACAGAATACTCCACCAATCCTCACATATTCGATACTTGTAAATTTATTTATTACTAAAGGTATCAATTTTCATGCGTTCACTACTCGTTGTAGCTCCAACTCGAGCGATCCTCTTCTTGTTGGATTGCTCACATACCAGAGTTTGTCCTGGCTATGGAGTTCTGAGGCAAGTTTGGAGGAACCAACACGCGACGATGAAGCCAAGAAGAGGCCAGGAGAAGGCCAGGTGAAGGCAGCAGATCAGTTTTTGTAGAGGTGTCCATGAGCTGGTAAGTTGATGATGACATGAAAAAGGTTCAAGAATCACGATGCCATGACCCGAGCTTGCCATTGAACCAAGAGGCGGCACCAGACCAAGCTTGACCGCATATCGGTTGTTTTCGCAAGCGTGGTATTGATTGAGCTTGCATGGCACCGCCACGACGGGATGAAATGACGTTCCCCAGCCGGCGTGAGTTGACGGTGCAGCCCGATGGGGTTGCCTCATTCGTCAATGGAAGACAGTCGTGAGTCCCCCTATCAATCATTCGTGACACAGTGTGATCTTGCAAGTGCGAGCTTTCGTTTCGATTGTTAGAGTCCTCTCTCATTGCGCCCGCTGGGCTGGGACTGCTTGTCGCTACCTCACACTCGAAAGAGAGACTTCCCCTGGAACTAGGTTCATTTCGATGTTGTATGCAAGATTCTCACTGTCATGGCACTTCCAAGGTCGTGGACCTCGTCAATGGACCGTCAAACACATGGTCTACATGTAGCTTTCCAACGGCCGCTTCCAATCTCAAGGGCCCTCCTCGATGGCGATGACAAAAGGTCGCTGTGTGATAGATGCACCCATCTCTCACTGAAATGTCTTCATTGTTTCGCACGAACATTGGAGTGGGGACGGCAATGCTGCGCAAAACCAGCGAGTAACATGTCGATTTTGCCAGTCTCAGTACCCCTTCAAGCGGAAAGAAATGCGAGGAGAGGCCCCTGACGCAGTAGCAAGGCCACTCACCTCACAGTGACTGACTGCAGTTGGGCATTGTGTTTAGTTCTTATCCGCCAGAATGAAACTTGTGCTGTATGAGGCAAAGAATGCCTCTGAAGGCGTCTGCTACATGCAACGTGAGGTCGTAAATCGACGAGATCAGTTTGTGTGATCAAGGTCAATCAGAAACACGACTTGAAAGCCTTCAGGTTTCCACTCGAAGTCATGGAGATGGGCATTCTAGCAAGAAAGTCGTGTGCGAAAATCTTCTTGGGAATTCCAAGTCAACCACTCAATGAGGTCGACTCCATGCCTTCCTTCCGCTCACTTGAGCGACAGTAGCAGGTGATCCACGCTCCTTGGATGAAGGTCACTTTTATTGATGTGCTTCAAGTGCTGGTGCTACCGACGTAAGATCCACTTGTACGACCCTGAGCGGTCACCAAACCCCGCTTGCTCCACTCAAAGGAGCTGGTTCAAGCTCGTCCATATGATAGCTCCTTCAAGGTATGTTTACGTCTAAGGCTGGCCAGTCGAGCCGTCCAAGAAGGATAAGTCGGATGCTGTCGCTTTCAATTGCCACATTTCCTCCAAGTGGGCATCGTTCCAAAACTTTGTCAAGTGTCGCTGGCCTGAATCACACAAGATTGTCACAATCGTGTGTCCAGGGCCTAGCTTTCGGGCGGCTCGCACTGCGGCAACGCAGTTCATGGCGCTTGAGCATCCGACAAAGATGCCATCTTCTCGAAGTAAATGCCTCGACATCTCGACACCTTCTGCGTCTGAAACCAAGTACGCATCGTCTACCTGGGCAGCGAGGAAGTTTTCAGTGAGCCGGTCGATGCCTATTCCTTCGGCCACAGTGTCGTATCGATGGCGCTTGACTGTACGCTCCGACTGCTGGGGTGCGTAGCACACATTGTGGCGAACCTTCGCGACTTAGCCAGACGTCTTCTCGATGTTCTACCTTGTTGTAGAGACTTGACCCTGGTGGATCTGCCAGAATCACTTGAACAGCCGCGTTCTTCTCCTTCAAGAAGCGAGAAACGCCAGCTATGGTACCTCCAGTTCCTACCTAGTGGTCAAATGCCTCCTCCTTGGCATTAGCGTACCCGCAGACATGACAAATGCATCGACATGTCCTTTTGTTTGATGCCAGATTTCAGGTCCAGTCGTGCGGTAATGGACGTCGGTGTTGGCTGGGTTTTCAAATTGATCGGCAAAATATCCACCTGCTCTTCCATCATGACATCATGCAGTATGGCAGGATCACCAACCTGGAATTTCACTAGCACGTCGTCGTGCTTGGTTTACATAATGCTTGGCATTGACAATGGACGCTGGCTTGACAAATTCCACCGTCGCACCGAATTGCTGGAGGAGTTCACTCTTTTCCTTGGCTTGGTCATCTGGCATGACAATCAAACAGTTATACCCTCGAGCTACAATTTGAATTGAGTGTTCACGCCAGTATTTGAGCGTACCTCGAGCCATTAGCGCAAGACTGATGCCTGTGCTTCCAGAAGTCCCTTCAACAATAGTTCCACCTGGTTTTAACAGTCCTCGAGCTTCTGCGTCTTCGACAATGCCTTTAGCGACGCGATCCTTAGAGCTACCACCAGGATTGAGATATTCGGCCTTCGCCTAAAGAGCAGCACGCATTGAATAGATTCTGGGGCATTAAACAGTACCAAGATTGTGCAACCAGTGGCTTTCGACAGACTATGGATCTTCACAAGTGGCGTGTTGCCGATCAGACCAGCGTGTCCTTCGCGAATCTCTGACTCATCTTCACTGGCTTTGACTGCTCTCTTCAGCGCTATCCATTGATAGAGCACAAGCGCGACGGCCGCAGCGACCGAGACACTCCAGACCGCAGCCACCGATGATTGCATTGTGGTGGAAAATTCGCGAATTTATTGATGAAAAAAGAACAAAATCAGTGTTGCCATTTTTTACTGATTTCTTTAACTCAATTTTCATGTTTCTTTAACTCTATATGGCAGTTCTTTAAATGTTTTAAACTCAACTGATATTTTTTGATTCCGATCACATCTCATTTTCTGTTTGGGAGCAACGATGAAAGATGGCGTTGAGGTCGCACCAACGGCTCCACCGTCGCTTTATCTCTATCTCCTCACATGCTGCTCGTGCATCGGTGGCTTCCTGTTTGGCTACGACACGGTACGCCCTTTCCACATTTTTGTATTGATATAAATGTTCTAGGGCGTGATTTCTGGCGCTTTGGTGTCGTTGGGCGGATCTTCAACAGGTTTCAAGCTGTCAACGTTCGAGTCAGAGACCGTGGTGTCCGCGGCAATCATCGGTGCTATCATTGGTGCTGGATCTGGTAGCTATGGCAACGTTTTGCTCGGACGAAAGCCCATGATCCTGCTCTCTTCGATTCTTTTTACGATTGGCGCTGTTTGCATGGGCCGTGCTGCAAACGTATCCGTGTTGATAGTTGGCCGCTTTATCGTTGGTCTTGCGATTGGTATCTCATCAATGACGATTCCCGTTTATATTGCCGAAGCGTCACCTTCAGGTAAACAGGGATAGTTGAATGTTTTGAGCAATTTTCTAGGACGGCGAGGTACTCTGGTGTCAGCGAACACATTGATGATAACAGGCGGTCAATTCTTTGCATCGGTGTTTGATGGATTTCTCAGCACGACACCCGATGGATGGCGATACATGCTTGGTCTTGTTGCCATACCTTCGTCGATTCAATTTGTTTGCTTTCTCTTTCTCCCTGGTGAGCCCAACACAAGGATAGAGACGTCTAACTCTCCATTTACAATAGAAAGTCCACGATGGCTGATGGACAAGGGCCTTGATGGGGAAGCTCGCGATGTCCTCTCCACTATTCGCGGAGACGCCAACATCGACTATGAGTTTGCACTGATGCAGGAGGAGTCTCCACACAAAGGTTCTTCTTCTCCAGTCTTATGGAGCGACTTCACAGCGCCAAACGTTTGGCGTGCATTGCTCTTGGGTTGTGGCTTGCAGGTAGTCCCTTGTCATGACTCTCACATTCTCAAATGTCCATCAGGTCCTTCAGCAGCTCGTGGGCATCAACACTGTCATGTACTACGGCGCAACAATCATTCAAATGGCTGGCTTCTCGGATCCTTCGACTGCAATTTGGCTCTCGGCCGTTGTTGCCTTCAGCAACTTTGCGTTTACCTTTGTTGGCATGGCTCTCGTCGACAGGTGAGAAGAAGCCTCCATGGTTTGACTTATAAAAAATCGTAGGATTGGACGCCGACCTTTGACTCTCTACAGCTTGCTTGGAGTGGCTCTCTCTCTTCTTGCTTTGGGTGGAGCGTTCTTCATGGCTGAGCATACTTCCCAGTCCCTTGAAGGCGTAGGGCTTTGCCAAGGCATCCAAACATGCTTCGATTGTGTTGCCAATGCAGCCTGTGGCTACTGCGGCGGACCTGGAACATGCGTGCCTGGATCGCCATTATCTCCTGCCACTGGTTTTTCGTGCGCCGAGTACTCCTTTCAAACATGCCCACCTTCAGCTTCAACCAAGTGGAGTGGAGTAATTGTCGGTGCGCTCTTTGTTTACCTGGCATGCTTTGCTAGCGGAATGGGTAACAGTGATCGTTTGAGGATCTTTGGATTCACACAATACGAATAGGATGCATGCCATGGACAATCAATGCCGAAATCTATCCCCTGCATGTTCGCAGCGTAGCTCTTGGCGCATCCACGACTGCCAACTGGGTCTCCAACTTGCTCGTATCATACACATTTTTGACGGTTGTGTCGGTGCTCACTCCTTACGGTGCATTTTGGCTTTATGCCGCGATAGCAGTCGTTGGATTGGTACTTCTGGCCAAGTTCTTGCCCGAGACCAAAGGCGTTCCGCTGGAAGATATAGCGCTACTCTTTCGACCAGCAACGCATGCCGCCTATCAACCTCTCCATTGATCTATTAATACTGTTTAATACAAGCTTCGGGCTCTGGTTGTATGGATGTCTCCCTCATTTCCGTCGATTCCGTCTTCTTCCCTGATATTCTTGCACCATGAGATCATTCTGGACATGGATATCGATGTGGTGAATGTGCAATGTACGTGTACTTGAAATATTTCTTACGTACTGTACTGAACGTCTTGATATTAAAATAAAATTTGTCAAAGTGTGTACGGCATGTACGGGAGGGGATGGATCTTCCCCTTCATTTTGTAATTTGCTTGGAAGATGACGATCCCCTTGCGCATTGGTTTGTTTGGTTGCGGAACTGTCGGCGGCGGAGTCTTCCAAATCTTGAACTCCCGTGCTTCCTTCCTGAAGACGATCGGCGTCCAAGCTTCGATCGAAGCGATTTGCGTGCGCACACCGTCTAAACCCGAACTCGTTGAATTGGTCAAGGGCCACAACACCATGATTACGACAAAATATGACGACATTCTCGAAGACAACTCAATAAATTGCATTATTGAATTGATGGGAGGCGTCACGGATGCAAAAGATGTGGTCTTCAAAGCTATTGCGAAGAACAAGCACGTGATCACGGCGAATAAAGCTTTAGTTGCTTCGTTCATGCCGGAATTGACAGATTTGCTTCAAGCACACCCCTCCGTTCGATTCGGCTATGAAGCCTCCGTGTGTGGCGGTATTCCAATCATTCACACTCTCCAAAGCTCGTACTCGGGGGATGTGATCAAGGAAATTGCTGGTATTATGAACGGCACCACGAATTACATGCTTTCCAAGGTTTGAATTTCTCTCCAACATTTAATGACACGCGGATGTGCCTAGATGGAAAAGGAAGGTGCTTCGTACGAAGCTGTGTTGAAAGAAGCACAGGACTTGGGCTTTGCTGAAGCCAATCCAAGTGCTGATGTCGATGGCTTTGATGTGCAAGCCAAGATCGCCATCTTGGCCAAATTGGGCTTTGGCTGTGTAATCAAACCCTCAGATATTCCTACCACTGGTACCCGTATTCTCCTGCATCATCTTCTTAATTGTCGTATTTGCAGGTATTACGCGCATCAAGGCGGTCGATTTTGCGTATGCGCAAATGATGCAAAGCACGATTAAGTTGCTTGGTGTGGCCAAGCGATCGAATCCTGCCGCCCCCAACGAAATCTCTGTCTTTGTGTCTCCCATTGTCGTGCCAGTAAGTAATGTCATTGGCACGTGCGGTGGCGCCGGCAACATTGTCAGTATTGTTTCCGAAAACTGCGTTAACGGTGCCTACGTCGGCCAAGGCGCTGGTCGCTTCCCCACGGCAAACTCTGTCGTCAATGACATTGTCCGCTTGGGCCAAGAGCTCATTCCTTCGTCGCCATTTGCGGCCACACAAGCCGTGACCATCCAAAATGACTTTTCTGGCAAGTTCTACGTGCGCATTCGCATTTCGGATGGCCTTGGCATCATTCGTCAAGTGGGTGAAGAAGCCGAGAAAGCGGGTATTTCCATCGACTCGATCCTCCAATTGCCAATCCAGGATCGCTCGAATGTCGACTTCGTGGTAACCACCGACGTCACTCAGCTTTCCAAGGTACAAGTCATGACCAAAGGTATTGAAAACTTGCCGTTTGTGTTGGATGCGCCGCTCTTCATGCCAATTTTGTAAAATGTCAACGAGATAATTCATTAGTATGACAATGCTTTGCGAATGGTCAAGGAAACGCGAGTTGCATTTGGACCGACTTGATCGATGCTGTGCAGATGCTCCGTGTATGCCTCAGATGTGAAGAGAAGGAGGCTAAGTCGCTTAACGATAAAATGCTCCGGAGTGCTCGTCGTCACAATTTGTCGGTGTCGTTGGAAAGTCATCCGAGCATCAGCACCGAGGCTGATGATGGCAACGAGCGAATGATACATTGGGCCATCTTCATGCGGAAGAATGCCGTCGCCTGGAGTGTATTCTAATGTGATGTTGGTCAATGCCGCAAGCCACGGGAGGATTACCGTTGATCAAAGCATGGTTGGGAGCATTTGCAGGCTCAAAAATGCCCATGTCGACTAGTGCCTTCGATAGTGTGTCTAGCCATGCTGGCAGTGGAGATGGTTCATATGTCGTCGTGACAGAACCACCCCACACTTGCAGTCGGCGGTGCCTTACTTGGACCCACGATGATGCCGGGACAGCGTACACGCGTTCAAGAATCGCTTCCTCTTCATCAAGCGAGAGCCAATTAGGGATATGATACACTGACGAGATCGAGCTACATACTCGATACGACTCGAGACGGTCTCCCAACACTTGTCTGCTCTCGTGATAGGGAAAGTCTCAGCATTTCAAACTCACCTTGGTTCGAGGATCAGCGGTGGTACTTCAATCACAGGCAATGATTCTGGCGTTGATTCCTTCGTGTCAACGTCTTTTTGACTCTCTTCTTTCGTCGCTTTCTGTGCTTTGCGCAAAGCTGCCGCCTTTCTCTTCTCTTCCCGCAACAGCGCCGCAAAATCCATGACACAATAATGCTTGGTTGCCATTGGCTAAAATTTTGGTGTTTTAAGGACATTGATTGACCAATTCAAAAAAAGTCTAGGATTATCTTTGGATTGCGTTCAACAGCCAACACTCCTCGGCGGTGGATGGAACATCTTGATGGAAGTTTGCCCAGATGGAGCCGACGATCTGGTCCACGAGACCTCCTTCCAAGCACGAAGGGAACACAAGTTTGAAGCCTTGGCTCAGTGAATAACTCTGGGCTTGATATCCCCACCGCAACGTAGTTTTTATGTTTCAGCAGGTCTCGGCAGTCGGCGGTGCAACTTGAAATTCGATGAAGGGACTGAGAGCTCATGGAGCCGTTTGACGAGGGATGCAAGCGCTTTCATGGGAATGGAATACATCATTAAGATTTACTTAGGTTTTACGCGAGACTGTCAACTTGCTGTTCGAGTTCTTTAACATTGGGAGCGAGGAGAGGGATCTTGACAGATCCGTCGTCGTTTTCGTGGTGTTGAATGTACTTGAACGTCCAAAACATGAGAGGCCAGAAACAAACAATGGGAATGATGGGGGAAATATACACCATGGTCTGTACCGAGAGCACCAAGATGAGCGCGATACGGATGCACGCTTCGATAATCATGGCGACGCCCCAAATCGCCGTGACAGTGCGCGAGACCTTGCAAACGTGGGGCTTCGCATAGAGCAGATCCATGTCGGCTGACGTCTTGGAGGTAAAATGGCGCCTGAACGTGAAAAACATATCCTCGTGGAAGAACGCAAGGGAGAGAAAGTGCAGCACGCCGATCGTGATGGTCGAGAGCGAGTCTTTGATCAAGAGCACTTTGGCATTGTCGGTGAAGAAGAGGATCACGACGGAGAAGCATGTCGAGATGATCTGGACAATCGAGATGACATCTTTCTGGCCGTAGCAGATAATCTGCACGAGCGTCTTGCCCATGGGGGGAATGCCCGACACAAAGACTGCAATCATTTGGCTCGCATGTTCCTTGACGACATTGAACAGAATGAGCGGCAGCGCAATGTTGAAGACAACGAGCGGGAGATGCGGCCACTCGACGATCCTTCGAAGACAACTCATGGCAGCCAGTCGGGCAATTCTCAACTAGCTCATTGACTCCCAAGTTGGCCTCGGACTTGCAGACTGCTGATACCAACGTCAGTAGAGGAGGTGCCATTTGGCGACCAGTCACGATGTCATCCATTTGATACACGACAGCAGCTCCAAGCCCACGACGAGTGACGAATCGAGGCACTCTGGAGAGTTACTTCGTCACGGTATTGCGATGAGAAATGCTGTGTAAACTTGCCCCGAGACAGCTGAGACGATCTCTCCCGTCGTCACAAACTTGACGCAGTCTGGCCTGTTGATGATCCAACAGGAAGCAATTGGATACGAGCTCATGATGATGGTGCAGCAATCGCAATCGATACTTTCAAGCCATTGCCAGCAAGTCACTGTGGCAACTATCGAGGTAACAAACTCGTGCACTCTTACAAGCTCGAGGAGGAAGGAATGTACAGTATTATTGACTTGTCTTCGGAATTCACAGAAAAATAATCCTACTATGTATTTTTCAGCCAATCAATAGTTATTAAAAGTTGTGCGGTGTTTAATTGGCCAAAAACACAAGTCATGAGACAGCGACTCTTACGTGCAAGTCTCAAATGGCAATCGAAAATGCCTTTATTGACTTCAAAAGGCAGGCAATCATCAGCACACTTGAGACTACTAGTACCTTAGAGTTTAGTGTTTGTTCTAAGGGTGTTTAAATTGATGGTAATAAACTTTCGCCTGAATGAAGTTGTTATGATAAGTGACTCTGGAGACAAATTTGAATTTGAATTGGCTCTTTGAAAATGCTGCATGTTGACACGTACTAGCTGTTATTCTTTTGAAACACACTTTGCATGTAGACCTTCACGTTAGTTTATTTAAGCTCAGTAGTGATGAGAAGTGTATCCAGTGATTATCCTAAACGATATCAATTTACTATTACACCACACGATGACCGATTGAGTATATGCGTATGGCTCATGGCACATCTGATGTCTGGACAAGTTCCTGTGGCATTTCATCGTATGAATCACTCACTACAGGCTTGCTCATAGCAAAAGCAATTTACCCCCTTGTTTTGATTGCTGACGTATGATAACGACGCTTTTCTCAATGTTTTTAGTTATATCTCAATAAGTTCTAAAGGATTGCAGTAGCGTATGACATATCTCTAATATAACGATGAGTGATAAAACCACGCTAGATTCCAGCCATAAGTTGAAATGAATGTGTTTTGCTCCCTTGTTCTCTTGATGCTATTTTTGGGATTTTCTCGAAATGTGATTGGCTCATTTTCCCACAGAAAAATCCTTCTGTGGATTGCATTCCATTCGCATTCCACTCAAACTTTATTTTATTTCATACAAAACGTAGTACTACAAATAATTAAATCATGAAAAGAATTTTGAGTATTTTGGAAAATACAGGACAAATTTTCTGTGGATGCATACAAACGGCAATATTTGTCCGATGTTTTCCGGAGAATGAAAATTAGAACAGTACTTTCTCTCAAAGGAACTGTAAATTCCATAATATTTTATTCAGCCAAACAAAATTGCCCAAAATATTTATTAGCCAATGGCGTTGATTGGTGAATGGATCCGCCGGCGTGATTCGATTGAACGGGGTCTGGAAATTCGTATCAAATCAACATTCTCCGGAAAACATCGGACAAATATTGCCGTTTGTATGCATCCACAGAAAATTTGTCCTGTATTTTCCAAAATACTCAAAATTCTTTTCATGATTTAATTATTTGTAGTACTACGTTTTGTATGAAATAAAATAAAGTTTGAGTGGAATGCGAATGGAATGCAATCCACAGAAGGATTTTTCTGTGGGAAAATGAGCCAATCACATTTCGAGAAAATCCCAAAAATAGCATCAAGAGAACAAGGGAGCAAAACACATTCATTTCAACTTATGGCTGGAATCTAGCGTGGTTTTATCACTCATCGTTATATTAGAGATATGTCATACGCTACTGCAATCCTTTAGAACTTATTGAGATATAACTAAAAACATTGAGAAAAGCGTCGTTATCATACGTCAGCAATCAAAACAAGGGGGTAAATTGCTTTTGCTATGAGCAAGCCTGTAGTGAGTGATTCATACGATGAAATGCCACAGGAACTTGTCCAGACATCAGATGTGCCATGAGCCATACGCATATACTCAATCGGTCATCGTGTGGTGTAATAGTAAATTGATATCGTTTAGGATAATCACTGGATACACTTCTCATCACTACTGAGCTTAAATAAACTAACGTGAAGGTCTACATGCAAAGTGTGTTTCAAAAGAATAACAGCTAGTACGTGTCAACATGCAGCATTTTCAAAGAGCCAATTCAAATTCAAATTTGTCTCCAGAGTCACTTATCATAACAACTTCATTCAGGCGAAAGTTTATTACCATCAATTTAAACACCCTTAGAACAAACACTAAACTCTAAGGTACTAGTAGTCTCAAGTGTGCTGATGATTGCCTGCCTTTTGAAGTCAATAAAGGCATTTTCGATTGCCATTTGAGACTTGCACGTAAGAGTCGCTGTCTCATGACTTGTGTTTTTGGCCAATTAAACACCGCACAACTTTTAATAACTATTGATTGGCTGAAAAATACATAGTAGGATTATTTTTCTGTGAATTCCGAAGACAAGTCATTCATCTAATGTATTGGCGCGATTGGAGATTGATGCAAAAAACGAATCCAAATTGGGAAATTTCTAGCGAATCCACAATACTACACCATTTGCCGGTTTTGTTCGTTTAACTTGCGATATATTTCGTATCACGTGCAGTATATTTCGTATGACTTGCAATATATTTCGTATGACTTGCATTTAATTTCGTGGCCCGTGACGAAAATCGATTTATATTTCGCATGACTTGCATTATATTTCATACCTCTTGCATTTAATTTCGTATTTTTTAGCTTATATTTCGTATCACGTGCAATTAATTTCGCAGAGAAGAGAAAAAGTCCATAGAAAAACTAACAAAAAATTGTTATCGAACTCATAAGAAATTGATGGGACACTTCAATCGCCATATAAGTCAATGCGAGCATCAAGCAAGCTCAGCAGAGTTCATATGCGGCTGCCCATCGCAAATTCATAGTTCAAGCCAACACCAACACATGTGAAACTTCATATCTCAATAGGAGATGAATATATTTTGCATTTATACGAATTTAAATGCACGTGATACGAAATATAAGCAAAAAATACGAAATTAAATGCAAGAGGAATGAAATATAATGCAAGTCATGCGAAATATAAATCGATTTTCGTCGCGAGCCACGAAATTAAATGCAAGTCATACGAAATACATTGCAAGTCATACGAAATATATTGCACGTGATACGAAATATATCGCAAGTTAAGCGAACTAAACCGGCAAATGGTGTATTAATTAATACCTGTGTGTATTTTTACGGGTCCTCTGTATTTCTCCATGGTATTCCCATCTGCTCATGGCGTGAAGGGAGGGAGCTCCAAGTGGTTAAGCCCCCACCATGATACCGGTACTCGACAGTAGAAATCCCTCCTGTAGGATGGATAAGAAGAGGTGGTTGATTACTACGACCACACTGTCGATGGACTGAAATCCATTGGCGAAAAAGGATTGATTGCCTTGGGGACTTTTATGATAAAGCAACGTGGAGTGGGTTTGGATTTCTCATCCAAGTCTGTTGTCGAAGCAGGTCAATGCGACGGCAGACTTCAGGGATGGAAGGGAGTAAGTCTGGAGGTATTCACAGCTACGGATGCGAAGCAATTGAACTCACAGTCAACACGAAAGCGTCGGACTTGGTCAACTTGAATTGGCATGGAAGTTGAGTATCAAGTACTATTTCACAGCTAGAACAGCCAAATAGAATGTACCGCGGCGTAGGCGCGTTCTCGTGTACTGGCGGACCTTGCTTGCCCATTCGAACTGCCATACGCACTGTCATTTGAATCATCCATGCCAATTCATAGGTAAGGGGGCAGTCGATGCTTGGAGATGGATTTTTTAGCTTGTCGTGAACTCCAAGCGTGCGAACGATCGATCGCGCAGAGTTTTGTGCCATCGATGTTGAGATCGTATATATCGAGGGGGGGGGTAATGGGCAAAGTTCACTTGCCCTGGGCTCCATAGTCCGTTCAAACGCTAGTGTGCGTGTGCGCGTTGTCAATCGAATCCTCCAAGATCAAATTGCTCGGTTGCATCCGCACACTCATGGCGCAATGACCCCAATACATGTACTTACAGATAGAATGATCTGGTGGCACGAAACGTGAAACCGACAAATGCACGTCAATGCCAACGTCGGGGCGGGACTCACCACCGAGTGCGTTGCTCTCGCGATGTTAGATTGATACGCTTTCCCGCGAGGAATAGACCTCGTTCCTCGACGAACGTCAGCCACTCAGAGTTAGGTTTTCACGAACTGCTCGGATCGTTGAGCTGAATGCGTCACAGTAGACAGACTTTGTCGTCACTGCGAAAACATCAATTGTAATTTTAGATTGTCGTGGAAGATCCCCACTAGACCACCAGCATATGCATTGGATGGGGTTTGCCAAACTCGTGTTGAAAATTTTCACCGATGTGGCACCCAGGTGTCTGCCCAAAGGACACGATCTTGTAGCTCAATGACGTTTCTCACACTTGACAACCAAGGCAGTTTCACCTCACTTTGTTCAACAAAACGAGCGCTGCAAGATCGGAGAAGTCTTGCATCCTACTGTGTAGCAGCTATGCCAACCAGAGATCTCGGAATAGATCAAATCCTCGACGTTGATTGGAGGCACCCATCAATACCCAGAAACGGCGGGGAATCTCCTCTCACATCCATTTGGTGCTCCCAAATGCAATCAAAGCCAAGGCAACCATTGTGGACCAAGTGGCAACAGCAAATGAAAGTACCTGGAATGGGCGTGATGAATTTGTTGTCAAGGTTGTGTTGTCCACATTACATTCAAACGGGGAAAAGCTGCCGGAAATTGCCCTGGAAGCTTTGATCGTCTCGGGAATGAGAAGTCGTAGAAAGATGCCCCGACGTGTCTGATAAAGTTGAACCCGCTTGGAAGTCATTGGTGGAGGTGATCCCCCGGCGCAAGAAGACTTCTTGGCAGGAGGGGTACGACTGGGGGAAACGCTCTCTCTGGAAGTTTCTTTCGATCCACAACGCCACGCGCGCGCGCCCATGGTTCAACAAGCCATGCTATTCGTTCCTCTACAAAATACGGCCAACTTGATGTTCTGAGCGAGCGATGCGCATTGTGGCCTACCATGGTCACAATCGTGTACACCGTTTAAAAGTTTGCCACCCACGCGCAGTGGAACATTCTTCCCCGGTCAAAGCAGGCGCTCATGGATGCCGCGTTGCGTGACATGCCCGACCATGATATCATATGCTCCTAGCTGGAAATTCCTCGCCATAGCTCAGCATTGGGCGCCCTTTTCGTTCGACCGACATATTCCAAGTATGGTGAATTTACGCTGCCCATGCGGTCCATCCTGTTGACACCACACACTCTCTCTCTCTTCCGCTCTCTCGTTCTCCCATTTCCTTTCCCTTCTCCGTCCAAGCCTCTGCACCAAAGCCGAGAATTCGCCACGAACGGGCTTTCACCTGGTTGTGAAGGTTGCGCACCATCACATGGGTTTCCACTGCAATGTGAAACGTCAGAGATCCAATATATGTAAATTGCTTATTTTGAAAGAAACAACATTTTATAATTTAAGGGCCCGTCTGGATGCCAAATAAAAAATATTGTGAAAATTCGTTATGTGATATTTTGTATTTTGGTCAAAATAATACAAACCACGTATTATTATATCACGATAATTAAAATTTCGGACTGTCTGGATTCCCACGAAAATAAAATAATCATTGGGAATTTGTGTGGATTATACGATGTTGGGGAAAATATTCTACTTTGAGTAGAATATTATTTATTGCATATTTGGCCTGTTTTGAAATAAATTAATGCCATAAAATTATGCAGTATTTGGCGTCCAGACAGTGCATTATAAAATTATGCAATAATTGATCAAAATATTGCAAATTATCTCAATAATAGGTGGCATCCAGACGGGCCCTAAAACATATTTTATGTAAGCTAAAACTTGCATAAAATTTTATAAAACTGAACCTTAGATAGATTAAAACGACAACGGATTCCTGACCGTTGGACGGCGGAACATGCTCGGAAGAGATTGCCCGAGCCCTTGGTTTCCGATCCCATCCAATCGAGTGTGTCAACTCTGGATGTTGGGTTACTTCGGCGCTGTGCTTGTGACTCACTTGGGTTTTGTATAGTTCCTCTGTCCATCTTTTATTTCGACAGAAAACCATTCGTCAATTTTGCTCGGCCATCATGGAACGCAGAGACGACGACGAGCGCAAGGAAGAGGAGACCAAGAAGCCAGACGAGAAAACTGGACCTCGATCCATGTTGGACGCGGAAGAAGATAAGATTGAATATCGATCCATCTCCGCCATGTCGGCTGCACCGCCTGCGTTTGGACGCGGCCTGGGACACATGCACCACGCAGGTGCACCACCCGCGCTTGGCATGCCAGTGCCGTTCTCGATGCGCAAAGCGGCGCCCAAACCAAGAGCGGACGCACAAGCCGCGCCAGCTGCCATCCCAATGATTGATCCAACGAGCTACTCAAACGTCGCACCGAAGGAACTTCCAGGTGCTCCGTTCCGACTCGAACTCCACTCCCACTTCCACGTCAACAACTCGTCGCTCCAACGAGTGTGCATGGTCATCGGACAAAAGCTCTACGACTTAGGCACTGATTTCGTCTTCAAACCGACCAAGGGAAAGTGGAAAGTCACCCAAGTCTCGGGATCGACCATGGTCGAGTTCAACGTGCGATTGTACAAGACCAACGACTCGCAACACGTGGTCGAGTTTCAACGAAGGCAAGGCGACATTGTTAGCATGATGGGCTTGTACGCTGAAGTCGTCCAAGCTTGCAAGAAACAACAACTTCTCACTGGAAATGGTGCCATCAAACCACTAAAACACAAGCGTCCTGCTCCTCCTTCTCCCACATCAAACACCCCAACGACCCTCGACAACATCAAGGAATCCGTCAAATCAATCCAACAAATGATGTCCAGCAAGCACGCCGACGTTCAAGTCCAAGGTGTTCTGGCCAGCATCTCTCTTTCAACCACCACAACTTCGTACCGCGACTGCATGGCAACATTGGTTCCATCTTTGCTTGAAATGGCGAACTCGGATGTGGAACAAGTGAAGCGATGTGCATCATTTGCCCTTGCTCGCATGTGTGACGATCCTGAGTGCCGTCGTGCTTTTATGAACTCGGATGGATGGGAATTGATTGTCAAGTATGCTGCCGGTGGAGCAGGCGTCGCGTCGGATCTTCAACGAGAAAGCCTACGTGTGCTTGAAATCCTCTGCCCACTCTACTCTCTCGAACTGTCCGGTGCCGAAGGCTCCGCGGCTGTCTTGACTCTGCTTCAAGACTGGCAGTCGATTGCTGACCCGCGACTGAAGAAACACGCTTGCGGTGCCCACCGGGCACTCAAAGCGGCGGGTATGATTGCATAGTAATTTACCATATTTTTAATATATGGAAGCGAAAGGACCTTCCAGCGGTAGAAAGGTAAACCTAGATCTATTCATCTTGGATGTCTTGCGTTCTTTCTCTCTCGACTGCCGCAAAGAAATGATCAACGACACACCGCTGCCGCTGTTTGTGTTGTTGCAACGTTGAGCGACATGACGAAAAAGTTTATAAAAACACTCATTTATGCTGAATCGAATCTCATGATTACTGACCATTTTTTTTTTGTCTCTTCTGTTCTTTGTATGTATTGTCGATTTCATTCTAAATTGTGAGAGGGGTGTGAAATGTATCGATCTTTCAAATCGATCTGCAAATCGATCAGCCAATCAGAATCGAGTAATTTGCCTAATTCACGCAAAATACACCCAGACACACGTGTAATTAATTTGGGACTTCTGCCATATTTCCATTTATACTTGACTTCAGTATGATCGAATCGATATTCGATTTTGGTAAAAAAATACAAATTTGGGTGAAAAAGACAATAATCTAACTATTGTCTTTTTCACTGAAATTTGTATTTTTGACTAAAAATTGAAATATTCTCAAATAATATTCAGGTATAGTGAGTTCAAGTGTAATATGAAAGTACATTAATAAAGTAAAGTTTTGAATGTGTGTTTTGTGTGTGTTTTTGTCAAGAAGACAAATACTCGATTTTGATTGGCTATAGATTTCAAATAGATTTGGAAAAATAGATACATTTTTCACCCCGTTCACAATTTAGAGTGTAAGTAACAATATAATAAAAATAATTATAGAATTATTGTGGATTCGCTAGAAATTTCCCAATTTGGATTGATTTTTAGTATCAATCTCCAATCGCGCCAATAGATTGGATGAATGAAAATTAGAACAGTACTTTTTCTCATGGGAACAGTACTTTCTCTTATATTTTATTCAGCCAATCACAATCGCCCAAAATATTTATTAGCCAATGGCGTTGATTGGTGAATGGATCCGCCGGCGTGATTCGATTGAACGGGGTCTGGAAATTCGTATCAAATCAACAATATAACATACTTTAAATAGTGTATTCGTTTTACCTTGCGAACCCAATCAATACGCACGAAAGAAGAGTCTACACGCATGAAAACGCTGAGAAAACATTGAAATCAACGTGCTGAATGTTGCATCGTGGGGTAGAGCGGCAAGAACTATGACAAGTCACGCGGATAACACTATTTTGGGTTTCTTGAATTTTCCGTGCTGAATTTCTATTCTCCTGTCTGAGCCCATCGAGACGAGAACGCTGTGCAGATCAACCGTCGTTGAAAGTTGAAAAAAGATGCTGCAAATTCCATGACATCTTGTGTTGCATGGTATTCTATTCATGTTTCTTGCGACGTACAGCAAAATCCAGATCATAGTTGATTCCATTCGTGATTATTCCGACCAAAACAGGAAAAAATAATGTTTTTGATCTCGTTTCAAAGCCTTTCCTGGAAATTTCCAGGAAACGTAAATGAATATGTGACATGCTGGTCTTTGCTCCCAATCAAAGCGTGTCAATTTTTGCAACTCACCACCCTGACCTGCGATCAACACACCGCCATTCTTTGGCGTCGCGGCTGTATTGAAACCACCTCTCGGTCTCTTCATGGATTTCTTGTCTTGCCACGTCGATGGCCATTTGAATGCGAGCCTTCATGTCGGGGACGAACTTCGGGCCTTCTGTGAATGGAGACGTGGACATTTGTGTTAAAATGAGCGAGTCTGACGCCTTTTCGATCCATCTTTCATAGGCGGGGATTTCTTCCGGGTCAATGCGCAGGTAGGATTGTATCACGTATGGCTCAAGCGAAAATTCCAACTCTGCATGGGTTGTGAGGGGACGCAAGATTGTGCTCGAGTCGGAAGTCATTCGCCGCAAGAAATCTGGACCGCGGTATGTTCCAGGCGCAAAATCGACACTTGAGAGAGAAATACCAGAGGGTGACAGCAAGCAGAGAGCTCCCCGAGATCTTGGCTGGGCGTATTTAACCTCTGAAGAAACGTGAATTGTGTTGAGAGAACCACAAGCCCACAATTCGACAGAGTAAGTTCCTCGTGATGCAGCTTTGAGCGCTTGGAGAAAGCCCGATACGACGCCATGCCCTATGTTGCGTTCGTCATCGTACCCACCGACAACGTAGACTGCAGTGCTTGATCTCTCGTCGGACGGCATGAAGGATTCCCAGCTCTTAACGAGGTACTTGGCTTGCTGATCCGAGTCAATATGTGCCAGGCAAAAGTACGCTGCAGTGGAGAGCACGACGATGCAGCAAGTTGTCGCGTCGTCCGAAACAAGTGCTAGCGGTTGACTTTCGAACGAATAGCCCACTTCGCCCTGGCCGACATAGAGATAAGGCATGCCATTTGTGAAGTCGCAGTCAGGTAAGGCAAGCCTTTGCGTTGCATGGAACGCTTCGGCTCGCTCGACTAGCGTTGCATTCGTGCAGAGCTCGACAAGGATCGTGCCTGGAGTGACCTGCAGTCCCATGATGCTCGTGAGGAACCTTGTCGATGAGAAAAAATGTGACACAGAAAATATCGTGAAAAATAGGTGTATAATTTCCAATTTTCTTATTTTTCACTTTAAATTGATACTTTTTATCTGGTAAGGGCTGGTCTGGATGCCCATCAATATTTTTATTCCATAAAACTGAAATGACATTTTGCAAAAATTTTCCAATGTCACAATTTAAAATGGAATAGTTGGAGAATTTGTTATTTGTCTGGATGCCACAACTTGTGGCCGACAACATTACCGGTGCAGACGATTGTTGTCATACTGCTGTGTCAGTCACTTCCTACCGGAAACTTTGAAATGAGTCAGAGATGAGCAAGGCTCGATCACTGTCGCTTCTTAGAGTGTTAGAACATGCAACAGTGATAATATAGAGTGTGTGCGTGTATTTTTGTAGAGATGACAAGCTGAATCTCAAGCTTGACTCGATCAGTACGAAAATATGTCATAAAAAAATAGACCAATTTGGTCCATTTCTTTTATGGCATAATTTGGCCAAAACTCCAGAAAATTGTGACACAAAATTCTTTGAGAAGGTGGCATCCAGACAGTCAAAATTGAAAATTATGGCATATTTCGAATTATGGCATTTTTTGGCATTTTTATGCCATTTTTGGTGGCATCCAGACCCGCCCTAAATCAGATAAAAATTCCAAAGTTCCACATTATGCTTACTTTACGTAAAGTAAATTTTAAAAGATATCAACATTTTATCTTGTTTCTAGTAGGAAAGATTAAATATTGGAAATTAAATTTCCACATTTTTAGAAATAGTCAGTTATTTAACGTACACGAACAGAGATTAAAAAAATTCTGGATTTCGTCGACGGTTTTCACGTACGACGCACAAGATGGCAAGCGAGAAGAAGCGAGCAGGAGGAACCGAATGCGGCACGGGCTTCCGGGCCAAAGTCTGGTGCAATTGGGATGGCTGTGGCATTGTTTGCGCTGCTATCTCATGGTTTCTAATCTTGTACGCCGAATACGTCGTCGTGGTTTGTTTAATTGCCAGACAAACGTTTTGACAACCAACCTAGGGTGTGATCATCTATCCATGGATGGGCCCAGGGCCGCAAGGACTCTTTCACATGTGTGTTTTCACGACAGCTTGCTTTTTGGCACTGGTTTCACACGGAAAAGGTATATCGCGCGACTAGGCTTGACCATTGAGGTGTTCTGCAGCTATGATGACTGACCCTGGATCAGTTCCTGAAGACGCAATTCCGGTCGCATTGAAGCATGCAACGAAAGAAGACCTACATCGGTACATTTAATTGCAATGGCGCTTTGACCCGACCATGATATGTAGGCTGGAAGAACAAAGGTACAGGACCTGCCGCCGGTGCAAAATCTTCAAACCAGCTCGAGCGCATCATTGCAGTATTTGCGAACGCTGTGTGATCAAAATGGACCACCACTGCCCATGGGTCAACAACTGTGTTGGTCTGGGCAATCACAAGTTCTTCCTGCTCTTTATCTTTTACGTCTTCCTCATCTCAGCGTATGCTCTCTGCCTCGTCTTTGCGCGGTATGCTCATTGCATCGAAGAAACGTACGTTTCCATGGCCCAATTTCGTGTAAATGCTGTCTCGTTAGGTGTGCCAGCAATGGACGTAGGACGCTTTACCTGTCCTTGATGGCGTATAACCTTTCTTCTCGTAGTGATGCACATTGTTTGCTTGTGTATGGAAGCCATTCTCTTTGGCCTCTTCACGCTTTGCATGATGTGTGACCAATATAGCGTTATTACGACCGGCACGACGCAGATCGATCGGCTCAAGGGTGAAACCATTGAAAGCCTCGGCATTCGTGAAGTCTTTGGCGGTACAACCACTCGCATTGCTCTTCACTGGTTCCTTCCCATCAACATTTGGTTCCCCGAGTACGTTTCGACTTGATATGCCTCTCACGTGCCAGTGTAGATCGATCAAAGATCAACTTCTCGGGTATGCTTTGGAAGAAATGACGCTCGTCTCTGGCGACGATCCGACAGAACTAGATGGCTTCTTGCCCTCCAATGCGGCTGAAATGGGCAGTGGCAGCGGAGGTGTCTTTACTGAAAAGCTAGAAGGTGGCTGGTCGGTCGAGAAACACGTGCCGAAGGAAGACATCCACGTTGTCTAATCTATCTTACATGGACCTATCTCCATTGTCACTATCTGCTATTCCATCCTCCTCGATGCTGCTATCCCTGTCTGTGTGATTTTCATTGACGACGACCTCTTGCGACTGATCGAGCCATTCTTGCGTACTTGATTCGTTTGACGACGTCGGCCGGCTTTCGATGACTGGTGTTGGCATTCGATTCGGCGGGGTTCGTCGGCCTCCACTTGCTGGATCCTGTGATGGCGCAGTCTGTGCTCGCAACTGATGTAGGACTTTGTCACGCTCGACTTGCGTCCTTGCTTCAGGGACAACCAGACCAGCTGTGGTCATTGGACGGTCAGACGGACGGCATTTGGCAAAGGCCGTCGCGAGAGCCTGAATGTCGTCTTCGAAGTCGCTTTCCCATTCCCGCCGCAGCGATAAAACGTGCTGCTGGTCTTGCTCCAGCCTCTCTCGTAGCATGTGCTTGGCTTCCTTGACCTGTGCGATTCGCTGCCGCTTCAGCGAGCGTGCGTGAGTTCGTAGCGCTTCAAACTTGGAGGCGACGGCCAAGTCCTCGTTGGGTTGGAAGGTATGCCCACCCGATGCTCGGAGCTGCTCTTGCCGTGCAAGGTCTCGCTTGTACTGTTCTTGTCGGTGGATGCGGGCATCGATGGAGGCAGCTCCTGAGCCTTGTTTCCCCGCTTGTTTTGCCTTGGGGCGGGAAAAAAAGCTCTGCAGGACTGGTACAACGTCGTGTCTGACTGGAGCAGCTTTTGTCAGCGATATGTCGTCGTTTTCAGGCTCGGGGTCTCGTTCTGGAACGCGGCGAGTGTCTTCGCGCATCGGTTTGATCTTGGGTGGAGGCATTGGCCGCTTTGGGCTGCAGTAGACTTTAATAAAGTCAAGGCTTTGATGACTCAAGGATCCCGTGCGGGCTAACACAGGCTTGGGATCTTCTCTGTCGTCAGCAGGGGCGATAGCTATCCTAGTCTCCTCGGGCTCGAGGTTGAGCGCAAACTTTGCAGGGCGTTGTGAATTCGTCGCTGGCGGTGTGATGAACGACGACGATGGATCCTTGATGACCACTGGCGTCTCAGTGCTAGGCGCAATTTTGATCTTGTGGAACATGGCCGAACCAATCTTTTGAACCCAAGACTGTGGTGTGAGCGGCCGACCGTCGTCGTGGTAATCGTCGAGCCGCATGTCTTCGTCTATGTGTGAAGAGGGGCTTTGCGCAGGCCGGCCATCGACTCGGATCGACTGCCCCGAGCCGCCACTGTCGCTGCTCTTGCTGCCGCTCCACCTCGCTTTCACCTGGAGCGAGTACATCGCGCCGAAACAACGCGTTGGGCAGTCAATGTCGGTTTCGCTCCGTCTTTTTATAGCCTTTGTAACGGCAGCTTGAAACCGCCAATCAAGCTGTAACTTCACACGTTCAAATGTCGCTTCCAATTCCATCCATAGCGAGCAGCGCCATCGCTTTTCGCAAGCAGATAATGGACAAACGCAAGGCGACCGTCGTCCTTGGAATGATCCATCAGACAGCAACTTGGAACATAACGTGGACATTTCCACGGCGACGATTGGCGGATGCTAGAAAGCATGTGCTTTCCATGGAATTCCATGGAAGTCTGGCTAAACTGCACTTTGCATTTTCATTTTTCTTTTCAAAGATGGCCGACAACACGTTCAACCTCTCCGAAGGCGAATGGCAAGCCAAGTTGAGCGCTGAACAATTCCGCATCTTGCGCCAAAAGGGCACGGAACCCAAGGGCACAGGCGTGTACAACAAGCATTACGAAAAGGGCGTCTACACCTGCGCGGGATGCGACGCGCCATTGTACACGTCCGAGCAGAAATTCGACTCGGGTTGTGGCTGGCCTGCGTTCTTCGATGCTGTACCTGGTGCAATCAAGGCCCTTCCTGATCCAGATGGACGACGCACTGAAATTGTCTGCGCACGATGCGGTGGCCACATGGGCCACGTTTTCAAGGGCGAAGGCTTTGCTACCCCAACAGACGAACGACACTGCGTCAACAGCGTCTCCATCAAGTTCACCGCTCAATAATTGTCCAAGACCTTCAAGAGCGAGGAGATATGAGTAGAGCTCGATCCAAACGGACAGACATGTAGTGATCCACAATTAACTATTCTACTGCACTTTGACCACGCCGAGCAGCCAGTGAAGGCTAAAGCTGCTGAACAGCCTAATACAAGCCTCTTTGCTATACAAGTCCTAGTGAGTTGGCTGTAGTCGCAGAGCCCAAAGCGTTCCGAGTCGGCCAGGCCTGTCGTCCCGCTTTGGGGAGAGTTCAGAGGAAAGCACCAACGAGTCTCCTTGAAGCCCTCATCCAGCCACTAAAATGGATGCAAGGCTACCAAGCGGGACAGTCTATTGCATTTCACTGTCAGAGGCAGCGGCATATTGCTGGAATTCCACCGAGCATGATTGTTCATGACGTGGCACTCGGAACTGATGGCTCACTTTCGTGTGGAATATCAACCAATTGCACTTTGCATAGTCCAGCTGTCGGACTTCCTCGGATTTCGTCGGACGATCAGAGCATACACACGTCTTCCCAAGCTTCAAAGCCAAGGCATTCCGAAATGAGCCGACCAACGATCAATCTGTCAGAAGGAGAATGGCGAGCCAAGTTGAGCGCTGAACAATTCCGCGTCTTGAGGAAAAAAGGCACCGAGTATGCCGGTACTGGCGAGTACCGGCATACTCGGTGCCTTTTTTCCAACAAGCACTTTGAAAATGGCGTCTACACTTGCGCAGGGTGCGACGCGCCGCTATACACGTCCGACCACAAGTTTAACTCTGGCTGTGGCTGGCCAGCGTTCTTCGATGCGATTCCAGGAGCCATCAAGGCTCTCCCTGACGCAGACGGCAGTCGAACGGAAATTGTTTGCGCTCGCTGCGATGGCCACATGGGCCATGTCTTCAAGAACGAAGGATTTGACACGCCGACCAATGAGCGACACTGCGTCAACAGCGTCTCGATAAAGTTTTCGTCGCAAGACCAATTCAATGGCAAGCCGCTCGAGACGCCAAATCCCGTGCCCAAGTCGGCTGGAGGTTGTAGCATTCAATAAGTTGCGTGCTGAATGAATCCAAGTTTATATTTGCCAGCGCGATGGCTAGCATGAGAGGATTACTCTCGGAGTTGGTTTTCTTTCTCGGTAGGACGCCGCAGCAAGTCGGTGCGACTGGCATTTCCCTTGAGCATTTTGCTGGCCCATCGTCCAATTCGTCGTCGACGCTATTCATATGTCACCAGCATCAAAGTCAAAGATATCTACGACGTACTTGAACGTAGATTGTGCACATGCCCCAGCTCATGGGCAGCGTCAGCGTCCTCAGTACCTACAAAAAGCACTCGAGCTCTGTCACGTCGTCCATGAACGTACTTCAAAGAGCGGCGAGGCCAAGATATGCGAAACCGATATGAAGTAAGCGCCTTGCTTGAGTTTCTCGGCGTCTTTTGAAATACGCTGCCACATTCTAATCAAGTTAGTGGGTGGTATGCGTTCTGTAGGCTTACGAAGGTGTAAAGCAAGTGCTATGGCTAAAGACAACATCGCCGTCGTGCCAAGAATGGTCAAAGAAGCTGCCGCAGATGTACGAGATGGTCTGACCGACAACGTCGTTGGTTTCCAACAATTTGTCCACTCGGGCATGCGAGAAATCGACCAAAGGCTACAGAGAGCATTGTGGATAATCCTCGCTGGTTGTAATGCACCTTCAATAGCTCGATCCCAACAGCTTTGTCGAACTTGTGGACAAGCGCTGCTGCGACGACAGCCTTGCCAACTCCAGATCCCTAATCGTCGTGTTAAACTTGTCATTCGTCTCGCGAGTGAACCAAGTCGTAGAAGACTCCACCAGTGAGCTCCGTTGTCACGGATTGAATAATATCTGCGAAGGGGAAGAATGCGATTTCACCATAGACCTAGACAGGGTTTTCACCTCATCACTGAGACGATCAGGGGTCATACAGAGCTCGTCGTGTCAAATTCTTCCTTGCCTTGTCGGGCTTGCAATGACAACTCTTTGCTGTACTACGAGTTGAACCCGCGATTGTGGACGTCCGAACTCAGTTGGGCTTACCTCGGTCGTGAAATGACGATAGACTCGATCGTATTCTTGAAAGGGACGGTAGAAGATCAAGCCCAACGCAAAGAGTGAGATTGGCAGCGCTTCCAGCTCGTCCTTGACGTCGTCGGGGATGAGTGCTCGTACGTCGTCCACAAGGCCATTTTGACCTCCTTGCTTGACCCGTTGGCTAAAAGCGGTGGCATATTCACGCATGCGCATCGCTGCCTCCTTCCATCGCGGCTCGGTTGGGTCATAATCCATCAATTGATCCTTCCATGTCTGAACGGTGTCGATGGTCTCCATGGTTTTCTCCTTTGGAATGATTCGCTGTTATCCGGATAAGTGATGGACACTCAGTTGGGTAGAAAGCCGTCGTGGATGCTGATGGAAGATGACGTCGCCAGGAAATCACGACGAAGACAATGCTCCAGTGCAAGATTTACCACCTAGCCATGCTATTCCTCAGTCTTTTCCTCCCAGCCATCTTGGCGCACCACCGTTGTGGAAATCGAGCTTGCACGCGAGAATATAGCCCTCGATGTGGCTCAAACGGCGTCACTTACAACAACGCATGCCTCTTTCGCTTGGCACAGTGTGATCACCCCAACTTGAGTCTCCGCCATTTCGGTCGCTGCGAGAAGCCTCGAGTTGTCTGCCCCAAGGTTTGCCCACGCTTGTACGCCCCTGTCTGTGCGTCGAACGGAGTTACCTACGCGAACGATTGTACATTTCGTCAAGCGCAGTGCCTTTCCCCAGCTCTGACTGTGATCAATCCAACTGGCGCTTGCATTCGGCATGAAAAGTGTGCGGCTGCTTGCATCACGGTATGGAAACCAGTGTGTGGCAGCGATGGCAAGACGTATGGCAATACGTGCGAGCTAAACGTCGCCAAATGCAAGCAAGGCAAGCTAGGCTCCGCCTTAAAGCTCGTTCACGATGGAGAATGCAACAGAGAGCTCAAGAAACCTAGCGAATAGGTCGGAGGGAGTTGGCATCGACAGGATTGACGGTCATGGGAAGGTCCTGTCGCTTGTGTCGTGCGTTGGCTAAAGGCCATTGGCTGCTGGTGTCCGGATATTAATAGATTAAAGGACAAAAATATATGCACTTTTACTCTAGATTAAAGTATAAATAATTTCGAGAAGTTGCCGGTGGACTTCTGAGTTGGAAAGATACTGTATTTTCAAATTTGGAGAAATTGCCCCATGCTCGTACTGCCGCTCGTCCTTCCCGCGCTGTTTTCAGCTCAAGAATGCGCGGGCCCTCGCGCTTGTACGCGGGAAATGAACCCAGTCTGTGGTTCGAACAATGTGACGTACAACAACCTGTGTCTCTTTGGTTTTGCACAATGCGACAATGCAACGTTGACGATGACGGCGGTTGGAACATGTGACGCGCCGCGACTTGAATGCCCCAGCGTGTGCGAAGAGATCTTCTCCCCCGTGTGTGGTTCGGACGGCATCACGTATGCAAACAAGTGCGAATATCGTCGGGGGAAATGCGCGAATCTTGCGCTTGAGATGGTCAATCCCCTTGGCCCTTGCGACGAGTCCAAGCATGTTGAACGTGATTGCAGCGCAGTTGCTTGCATTTCCGTTTGGGATCCCGTCTGTGGCAGCGATGGAAAGACATACAGCAATGCCTGCGAGCTGGACATGGCCAAATGCAAGCAGGGATCAACTACGCTGCAGATCGCCCACAACGGAGATTGCGCGGTCCACAGGCGCCGCCCATCTCAAGCGACGACGTGAGCAGTGGCCGCATCAATGCGCGCTGGACTGTTGTGATTGGGTAATTGTTATTCCAAAGATGATATGCAAAACAATATTATTTGATTAAAGTATTCTGTGTCTTCCGTCCTAAATATGCATTGAAGCTTGGCCATGGGACAACCGACCAACTTGCTGCTCTACAAAAAGAAAGAAAAAATTTGATACAAGCGCCGACTCCACTCTGGTCGTGGAATATGAGTATACTTTAATTAAGATGATAAAATTACACAGTATCTGGTCGTGGATGCTTTTGTCATCCCTCCTGGTGAGTTTTAGCGTGGTAAGGCGATGGGCACTTTGCAAACCAACATGAAGGTCGCGATATGGATTGCGCTCTGTGTGAGCGGTCTCGTCGCTGAGAAGGACTTTTGCGCCTCGAACATGGGATGTAACAGAATGTATTCGCCGGTCTGTGGCAGCGACGGCGTGAAATACTCCAACAAGTGTTTGTTCGATAAGGCCAAGTGCACGAACCCCGAACTGGCTGTTGCCACGGATAAAACATCTTGCCAAGCCAAGCATTCCGAGCGCGAACTCTCTGAGCACCAAGGCTGCATACATGCATGTCATGAAATCTATCAGCCTGTATGCGGCTCCGATGGTCAGACATACTCGAACGAGTGTTCGTTGAAGCGAGAGAGCTGCTTGAAGCGAGTCAAAGTTGAAATTAAAAGCCCTGGTCGATGCCCCGAGGAAAAGAAACAAGACGACGAACGTGTTCTCCTTGAGGCTGACAGCATTGATGATTGCCCCAGAGCGTGTATTGAAATCTTCCAACCAGTCTGTGGCACTGACGGCAACACATACGCAAACAAGTGCACACTCAAGCAAGATGCATGCGCACGAAAGGTGGCCATCAATGTTGCACACGAAGGCGATTGCGATGGCAAACTGAGGGTCTCAAACCTCCAAGCAGATGCCCCTGCGCAAACTCAGTGCCCAAGAGGCTGCCCCGAGATTTACCACGCGGTTTGTGGCACTGATGGCAACACATACGAAAATGAATGCACGCTCCATCGCCTTGCGTGTGAAAACAAAGTTGATGTTGCCGTCGCGCACGACGGAAAGTGCGATGACAAAAACACAAACCTCGCAGCACAACCCCCCGCGACAACTCAATGTCGCAAAGGCTGTCCTGAGATTTACCACGCTGTTTGCGGTACTGATGGCAAGACATACGAGAACGAATGCACCCTCCAGCGCATCGCTTGTGAAAACAAGATTGACGTTGCTGTCGCGCACGACGGCGACTGCGAGGGTCGATTCCCAATCAAACGGGAAGTTAAAGAATGCCCCGTGGCGTGTATTGAAATCCTCCGACCTGTCTGTGGCTCTGACGGCAAGACGTATGACAACGAATGCTTTCTCAAGCGCGCCGCATGCAGCAACAACGTCCACATCCAAGTGGCGCACGAAGGCATGTGCATCGTCGACGAGATGAAGTGAAGCCGGTAGACTAAACGTCTTAATGAACCAACATAGCCTATATAAACCACGTTTCCATGTCAACTTACAGCCCTTCGATCGCTCTAGCCGCGTCTTTCTCGGGCATCGCCGCCGCTCAGATTTTTGTCATCCCCACGTCAGTGTTGTCGGCTTCCCTGTCCCATCTGCAAAATTTGCAGATGGGATGAATGAGTGTCCGGATAGATGGCCATTTTGCAATTTTCCCAACTCAGATGAAGGCTGTCGCTGTCATCACGTTGGGTGTGGCGACGCTCCTGGCGCTGGCCGACACGTCAGACAAAGATTTCTGCGCCCCAAACGTCGCGTGCTCTCGCGTCTACTCGCCAATCTGCGGCAGTGACGGCACGACGTACAACAACGAGTGCCTCTTCAAGATTGCCCAATGCACCGAGTCGACATTGACGAAAGTGGATGATGCACCCTGTCCCCGCGTGGAAGAAGTCTGCGTCGAGTCGTGCCCCGATATCTTTAAACCAGTGTGTGGCTCGGACGGTCTGACGTATGAAAACGAATGCACACTCAAACGCGACGCATGTGTCAAGAAAACAGGAGTCACGCTTGATCATATTGGCGACTGCGATGGCGAATGGCCGCCCGAGTTGAACTAGCACTTGCATAACAACTCAATTCAATTGCATATTCACAGGTAAAGAGGCAAGACATATCATGTAGCGGGGACTTCGTCCGCAGCCTCAGCATTCCACCACAGTTGATTCAAGTCGTAAAACTCGTCTCGCTGCTTGGGATCGCCAGGGTCGACATTCCATGGCTTGGTCAAGATGTAGTGGATATTCTTCACGTCGTTGTCCTTCCACAGTCGAGGATGGGCAGAGCGCAGAGTCTTAAGCGCGTTGTAGCCATAGCTGACGACTCGAAAGTCGGGAAACATTTCGTTCAAGAAGCATTGATCTGAAAAGAAGAAGCGACTCAAGTCGGCTTCTTTGTCCAGTCTCGAGGTCAAGCGCTCGAATGTCGCGGCGTCTAATGCCGGCATGAGTTCCTCGCTGATGGAGCTAAAGACGTACTTGGATGGAGAACAAACATGCCTGAGTTGAAATACTTTGGCGCCGCGGGGTCGACGGGAATTCCATTCTCAAGCTTGGCATATGCGCAATTGTCCGGCGTCCACCATCTACAAGGCAAGCCTGTCAAGACGACGCTCAGGACGACCAACTTACTTTGGATAGTGCGCGAGCTTCATCGGGTTGCAGATGCATGCCAAGCTCGCGACGAGACTGTCTGGGGAAGGATCGATCTTTGTGAAGAGTTCATCCATGTTTCGCGTGCAGAGCATGTCCGCGTCGAGGAAGACGACGGTCTCAAATTGCGTCAACTCGAAGACGCGCAGTTTGGTCCAAGTGTCCTCGAAGCGTTCGAAAGCATACTTGGTCGTTTGATCCCGCCGCGGCTTGAGGTTTTCCACGAGGACGAGGATGACATTGTGCAGGTGGTTGATTTCTTGGACGACTTCCGGGGAAACCTTGACAGTGTACATGACGATAAGAGGATACGTCGAGCGTTGGGCAGTGAGACTCGCTCGGAGAACTTTGACACCGCGTAGATACGAATCCGTCGTGACGAGCGTCGCGTACGCACAAGTCGGCATTGCTTCTCGGGAGCAGATTCGAAACTGAGTTGCTGTGCTTGACAAGTCGACGAGGAGGATGAGAGGTGATAGGATTGACGTGGCTGGGAGAAGTCTCACTGCATGACGTGGCTGTCTTCGTTACATGTGACGGTTGCGGGCATCCTACTATATTAAGACGAGCTCCATGAGTCCTCCTGTCGTGGTTGCGGCGTCCAAAGATAGTCACAAATCAGACGATCTCACCCATCTCCATGGTGGCAGCACAGCTGCTTCTCCACGGCAGATTGGCAGGAGTGACACAGCCTTGACGTTTCCCTCCCATTTTTAGACGAGTGGCTGGGATTTCTTCCCTTGGCTGTGAAATTTTAGAGCGAAGAAGTTGCAACCGCACGCGCGCGGCAGAGGTGATGGACGAACGATCGATCGTAGGAAGATGACAGCCACGCTGCAGCAGTGCTATGGACTTTAAATTTTCCACCCCAGTCACACAACAGAGCCGAGATCCAACTCTGTCATGCTGTACGACAATTCTACCTGTCGTTGCCGCCGTCTTCATTGCAGTGTTGACATATCTCCATGGTAAGACGACACATTTGAACCCCACCCAGTTTCTTAGCCCGCGTTCCATGGAAATGACCGCCTGCGATGTTATACCTTTCATGATGACTTCACTGCTGGCATCGATGACATCGACTGATTCGTGGGGGTTGATGGGTGCCAACGTGGCGACAGCAGGTGCACAAAGGAGAGACGCCATCACTTAGAAAATCTCAGTACGACAATCACGGCGATCTCTTCCATGCAAGATTCACCGCACGTACGCTACACGTACGCTACACAGTGCGCCGCCGTTCCGTCGACCTCCATGCATCCACTAACGTCCATCTTGGCATTCCTCCACTGCTGCTGAATGAGATCTTTGTGGAGGAGGAACATGCGACTCGTTGACAAAAGACCGCAAGAAAAGCGACCGCGACAGCTTCATGGAGTTACCGCACGATGAAGATGTGCCTTTCGAGTGCTTCATGATAGTATTTCCAGCCCCATGTGGACGAAATACCGGCCACCATGCGAGGATGAACATTGCTATCGTTCGATAATCGAATGCCGGCCAACTTATTTCCATCGAACAAGTCGTGCCAACCGAAGGGCCGCTGCGAATATCATTGTGTAGAATGCATCAACCCCGCGTGTCCAGGACGAGCCGCAAGCTCCGCGAGAGTGTGGCGTGCCACCGCCCGGAGCTTGTTCCTCTCTTTGAAGTCATTCACAAAGCGGAGAGTCCCCATCAGCCTTGGAAGGTACTCATTCACATCGTCCTGAGCGCGCTTGACCGTTTCCCATCGACGTTGTAGATTCAAACGCCTGCCGATGCCGTCAAACTCAGCACGTTCCTCCACTCCAAGATGCTTCTGTCCCCTGAGCTCAATCGCAACTCGTCGTGCTACATCGCTCGGCGCATCGTGCAGCTCTACATCAAGCTCAAGTACATCGCGACGTTTCCAGCCCAAGAAATCGACGACTACTCGAGCTTGGGCGACCAAGAGTACGACGAAGTCCGCATGGTGCACTACTTGATGGCCCATGCGACCGCCGCCGCCGCCGTCTCGACCGCTTCCATCGATCTAGAGCCGATCTACCGTCTTGCCGCCGTGCTGGGCATCTCGCCACATAGCGATTCATGGCCGGACGTGGTCAAGTTTGTCGTGAGCGCGCTTCCATTTGCAGAACACACCGAGACTCTTCTCGTCCGCGGTTCCGACGACCGATCGCTGCTGGACTCGACCACGAAGACCAACAAGTACAACACGTCGACGATCCCAGCGGCATTGCCAGACCATGCTTGGATTAGTCGTGCGAGCTGCACGAGCTCGACGATTTCGCTCGATCAGTTCACCGCCGCCGAGCGCCTTCGCCAAGAACTGCTTCTTGCGTCGCTCTCGATCAACCATGACAACATTGCCGACGCCTTTGACCGAAAGATGCACAGCGTCCGCCTTCGCCTTGCGCAAGCGCTTGGCCTCGACAATTTGTTCGAAGACCGTGCCTTTGAATGCATCATCTCTCCATCGGGCACGGACGCCGAGCTGCTTGCAACGTCGGCGGCTCTGGCGCGAATGCTCACGCTGGAATCGCCGTCGAATCCAAGGGGGACTGTGACTTGCGTTGTCACCGCCCAGGGCGAGACGGGCAGCGGCTCAGTCGCTGCCAGCGCTGGCCAACACTTCAGCAAGATCACTCCGAGCGGCGAGTCCGTTGAAATCGGCAAAGCTCTCGCTGGTTTCCCCTCCACCAGAGTCACGTGCGTTCAAATCCCCGCCCGTCAGACCAGCGGTCATATCCTTGATGCCGATGCTGCAGCGACGACGGCCGTCCGTGACGCTCTGTCGAGCAATCCCAACAACGTAGCGCTCTTGCATGTTGTCCTGGGATCCAAAACGGGCTTGAGCTGTCCTAGCCTTGGCTCTGTCGCCGCTCTGACTGACGAATTTGGCAGTCGTCTCGTCGTCGTTGTGGATGCGTGCCAGATGCGGCTCGACCGCGCGGCGCTTGCCGACTTCCTCGCGCTCGACTTTATTGTCCTCGTGACAGGGTCCAAGTTCTTTGCGGGCGTTCCCTTCTGCGGCAGCGTCTTGGTGCCAGCGCAATTGGCGTCTGAAATGAATGCCGCCGACTCGCGCGTGTGCTTTCCCCCTGGCTTTGGACAGTACTTTTCAAAGCACGAGTTCCCGCCATCGTGCATGGAACGCGTGCGCGAAACGCTCCCGGCGCGTATGAACGTCGGCTTGCTCCTTCGATGGGAAACTGCGCTAGTCCACATGCAAGTCTATGCGTCGATTCCATCGGCAATCGTGGCGCAAATCTCCTATGACTACATCACACGGGCCAAGGCGATGCTCTTGACGCACGCGCATATTAAGCTTCTCGACGCCTTTGACGCCCCGGCCAAGCGAGCTCGCCCCGCGCCACGGATCTCGTCCACTGGATTACCGCTCCAGCCGCTCGACACGATCATCTCGTTTCACATTGTCGACGCCAACAACGAGCTCCTGACCGTAAGCAAACTCAAGACGCTCCACGCTCTCCTTGCTAAAGACCTCTCGGATTGCCTCGCTGCCGACGACGTCGCGTTGGCCCGCAAGAAATGCTTGGTTGGCCAGCCTGTCTCGCTTGGAACGCTCCCTCATGGCGTGCTTCGCATTGCCCTCGGTGCAGACATGGTCAATGCTATCTTCCAAGGAACCAAGACAATGTCAGAGCTCGTCTTGGAAGATGCAATCATCGTGCGCAAGATTCAGCTCATCTTGGTGAATTGGGCTCCTCTGGTTGCTCGCTACGTCGAGTCACCAGCCACATCGACGACTATCACTGCCGCTCCTGTCTTGACGAACGCGTCGCCTTTATCTCCACCCTCATCTTCAGCCATGCCGCAATTGCCAGCGACCAACTACAGCGCCGTGGTGCGCTCGCTTGTGTCGAAATTTCCCTTTGTACATGCAGCGCCGCGTACGCTGGTCTACGACTTGGACGCGATCGACATGGCATTTCAAAGCCTCGTCGCGCCATTTCCACCGCACTTTGAGCATCGATTTGCCGTCTCCGCATGTCCGTTTGCGTTCTTCCTCCGTCGAGCCATTGAGAACGACATTGGTCTTACTTGTGCGACGCTTGTCGAAGTCCAGCACGCCTTGCGTCTCGGATGCGCTCCACACAAGATTGTCTTTGCGAGCCCAAGCAAGTCCCAATCGGACATTCGCCAAGCCATTAACGCTGGAGTCGACGTGACGGCCGACTCGTTTGGCGAGCTCGATGTCATTCGCGCCCATGCGCAGCAGCGATTCCAATCCAATTTCCCAGAATGCACGCCTCGATATGCCGGCGAACTCCCTCGCATTGGCGTTCGCGTCCATGCCTGCCGCCAACATGACAACAGAGCTCAACCTGGTGCGTGGACTGTGGGCGTCCCGCTCTCGGGAGAAAATCGCACCAAGATCATTCAAGCGTTTGTGGATAATCCGTGGCTCAGCTCGTTGCAAGCGATGAGCTGTGGCCCTGAAGATTTTGCCTTTGCTGCCCATGTACTTTGTGACTTGGCCAACGAGATTGATGCTGTCGTGGGCGAAGATCGCGTCAAAGTGCTCAACATTGGTGGCGCCAACGGTGGCTGCTCTAGTCCGACGCTTGGCGAACGCGTCGACAGCCTCCACGTGGATGCTCCAAAAGTATTTGAGCGACATGGCCGCACTGTCTTGATCGAATACGGCATGAACGTGAGCGCGAAAGCAGGCTGGACGCTCTTCCCCGTCGAACAAGTGCGAAAGAATCACGACGACGCCCCCACTGCAGTGGTCGTTCCCGTGGATGGCGCTGATCTCACGGCAACTTTGGCCGATGGCACATTTCAACATCGCGTTTCAATCGTCAAGTAAGTCATGGCCAACGCAGCTAGAGGTCACTCTTGTCTAGGGCCAGCAGTGATGCTACGCCAAGTGAAACCTTCCAACTAGAGCTCGTTAGCTTTAGTGGCGGCAAACCCACCGTGCGATCGATCCAAGTGCCCCAAATTGAGACGGGTGATTTTGTCATTCTGGACGACACTGGCGCGGGCACACTAGTGCCACGAAATTGCGGCATGCCAGCACCAGCAGTGTGTGGCTATCGCAAGACCGACGACGCGCTAAAAATCGTGCTTCTCAAGCCAGCAGAATCTCCAGAGCAAGCGATGCATGTGTGGGGCTGAGGCGCCGCGATGCTCTGCTCTTCACGACACATTTGCTAACTATCAATAGACGATTGTATTATGATTGCGTGCGGAGTTTGGCGACGAGCGTTTGGATTTTGCCGTCTTTGAGCCGCACGAGCTGCTCAAGCTTGTGAATCTTTTGTTCGAGGATCTAGTCCCAGCGTGAATCCACAGATCTCAACTTGGTTTGTACCTGAATGGTCTCCCGCTGCTCCTCAATGATGCTATCTTTCTCACGAAGTTCAGCGTCCGAGTGGCGGTCGCTCGATCTGTGCGAAGTCCTACACGGTCGTTTGACATTCACAGCGCTTGGAAAGACTGACTTGGAGGAGAAACTGCTCGGGACGCTGGCGGCGTAGTCGTCGACGGGACTTTCGTCCTTGGGCTCGACGTCGCGAACTTCCGACCGCTTGCGCCGCTCCACTGAACTCGGCTCGACGGTTGATTCCTGTGAGGCATTCTCGTTGGCCGGGTCGACGGCATTGGTACTGCTCCGGCGCAAGCGGTAGTTGGCAATCTACGCCAAACTCACGTCTTGTTGACAAGGCGTGGCATTTCTGTACCTTGACTTGGAGCTTGCTCAAGAATTCCTCGACTGCACCAGGTTTGCAATTCACAATGTCGTCGATCTCACGCTTTGCGAGTTGAAAACCCAGTCGCTTGAGCACTTTGCCTACAGCATCGTGCATGAAACCAACGTGAATGCCGTCGACGTACTGTTGAGTGTGCTCCAATTGTACTGCTTTTGCGTGACAGAGTTTGCCGAGCTGTAGTTGTGCATTTGGACGAGCTTTGGGAAGTAGAATGCAATCACTTCGGCGGCGAGAATGCCGTCGCTAAAGTCTCGACCCATGTTCTTCTTCGGTCGAGAGAGAGGGATTTCATCGATCCACGCATAGATCTTTTGGAGGATTTCATCGTCCAAGACAATGCCGTCCATGCTACGTTGGACACCAACCCGCTGGTGCGGCAGATCTGAAACCGACAAGTATGAAACTGCCATCAAACAGTCGAGACTTGGCGTACTGCTAGCACCAGAGTTTCCCGCACGGCGTCAATAACGTTGACATTTGTAGTTCTGTCATGTAGCTCTCTAGCCAGCAACAAGTGGTCATGAGCAAACAAACACGGGCAAAATTATAAATTGCTCACCATCCCTTGGACCTGCTCCTGCCGGTCTAAATCAACAATCCTGTGTTTCCCAGGCCACCGTGGAGAGTGAACACCATCTGCATTGACGCTCGGTTGTATCTCCACAATATTGTTGCGCTGCTGTGGAGATTCTTCTCGCATCCGAAACTCTATGAAAATCCAACTCACTGTTGAACATGCCGACAAAGTAAGCGCTCCTCAAGGTATACCACGGGGAAACCGCTTCAATATCGATCTCTGATGGACGTTGAAAGACTTTGCAAGAGAAGAGTCAAGCCTCATTGCTCCAGAGAGTACAGACAACAAGTCTTCTTCGCTCCATGATGCTGTGCTTCCAGCCGAGGAATTTAATTTTTTACTGGTGAAAATCTTCACACATTTGAAATGTCATTTTTAAATAAATTTTTTGATTGGTGGATTTGTTCTGCGATATGATTGGTCCGTGACAAATTGCACTGCAGACCAATTATTGTTTCGCCATGTCGACGATGAAGCTCGTGAATGCGTCCCGCGGCAGCGAATCGGCTGGAAATGCCGCGTCCTTTTCGTCCTCTGGCGGCACTCTTAAGTTCCAAGGATGTGCGCATTTCCGCCAGCGCCTTATCTGCTCAACATTGAGTGGACGCCGCATCCGCATTGACAATATTCGATCCGACAGTGAAGAACCTGGTATCACCGAGTTTGAAGCGAATTTCCTCCGTCTGCTTGACAGCATCACAAACGGCAGTCAAATTGAAATCAATGAAACTGGTACAGTGCTCAAGTACACGCCAGGATTCATCGTTGGCGGCACGATCGAGCATGACTGCGGGACGAAGCGAGCTATCGGTTGGTTTCTCGAAGCCTTGGTTGCATTGGCACCATTTGCAAAACGACCACTTGTAGCTACATTGAAAGGAATTACGAACGACGATGTGGATATCTCTGTGGACAATTTCAAAGCAGTGACTCTGCCGTTGATGAAGGTACATGATATATTCGAATTGTATATCTTATACGATTGATAGCATTTTGGCTTGGATGAAGGCGTCGAATTCAAAGTCAAGAAGCGTGGTGCCCCCCCACTTGGCGGGGGCGAAGTCCTCTTCCGTTGTCCGAATGTTCGTCAGCTCAAGTCAATCCACTTAGTCGAAGAAGGTTTCATCAAGCGCATTCGGTAGTCTAAATGTCTTCAATTATTCCTGACAGTCTTCAGAGGGGTCGCTTATTGCACCCGCGTGTCGCCTCAAACAGCTAATCGTATCGTGGACACATCCCGTGGCCTGTTCAACAGATTGCTCCCTGATGTGTACATATATTCAGATCATTATCGTGGCAACGAGTCGGGGCTGTACGTATTCAGCAAAATTTCTAAACCTTACCGTGCTGCTAGATCACCTGGGTTTGCATTGTCCCTTGTAGCAGAAACCACGACGGGTGTCTTGATCGGTGCGGAAACTGCTGCAGCGAACGGCAGCTTGCCTGAGGTGCTGCAATTTCTCCAACAATAGAACCCTTAATATGAATTTGTCTAGGATGTTGCATCGATGGCATCTCATTTACTGTGCGAAGAAATTGAAAAAGGAGGCTGCGTCGACACATCCAACCAATGCTTGGCCCTACTTTTAATGACCCTTTCTCCTGAAGACGTGTCGAAAGTTCGATTTGGCAAGCTCACACCTTACAGGTATATCCTCATCGTAGCCCCAAGACAAAATACTAAATGTGTTGATGTAGCATTCAGTACTTGCGGCATCTGCGCGACTTTTTCGGTGTCACGTTTAAAATCAAAGCGGACAACGATACCAAGACCGTCCTGCTCTCATGCCTTGGCCTTGGCTTTAAGAACTTGTCGAAAAAGGTCACATAAAAATATATCATTAATAAGTTTCACTTTCGCTTGGCCTTTTGAGCTTTGATCGCTTCTTTTGTGGGAGGTTTCTTGCGCTTTGGCTTGGCTGCGGCTTCGAGAGGCTGCACTTTCTTTCCTTGGATACGTGCCTTGATATTCAATCGGGCTGCCACCATCCACTTGAGTGCAATCGCAGTGGACGCAGCGTTCAAGTTGACAGGTCGATTCGCCCATGCAGTACCTCTCAGGGCAATTTCATCCTCGTCGTCGCTGATGTTTGCCACCACTCGTCGCTTTCCAGTCTTCCCAAAGACACGGTCTTGCCCGAGCCGATACCATTTCATCATCAAAGCTCTCGACGCTGCATTCAAATGGACAGACCCGAAGCCGAGAGTGGCAGCAGCTTCAGCGTCGTCAGCGTTGTTGGCACCTGCACCCAAAGCAGGCATGCGAGTTTGTTGCTTTTGCTTTGCGAGGCAGCTCAAGCATAAAGTTTTAAACTTTTGATGTTGGGCAAAGTATTTCTTCCACTCGGCAACGTCAAATTCATCGCTGGGATAGGAGCGCTCGAATTTATCTCCCAGCACTTCGATCGGGATTACCATTTCGACTTGCAACTGACGACGGCTTAGACAACTTTCGCATTCAACTTTGCGGGCTGCATTGATGAGGGGTTGAACGGCTTGACGAAGTCGTAGCCGCCGCCTCGCCTTGGCAAGCCAGAGACGAATGAGATCTCGAGATGGTGCGCTGAGCGACACTGGTCCGAATCGTGGCTTGCCGTCTATAGAGATGTGAGACTTTCAAGCTTTGTCATCATTTACCGTCGTCGTCGTCATCTGACACCTGTGGATTTAAACTGCTGAGGATTTTTGAAAACTGAGTGATCAAGTAAGGCCTTGCACGTCGTAGAGTTCTTGGCGTTAGGATGTTGGGGAGCTGAGCGATAATCCAAGGCCTGTTGTAGTTGAGAAATTTAAAGCGGAATGTCTCACTGGTGAGACGCTGGTTCATGAGGAAAGCTTCGTGGGAAGCGCCTTTGATCCTCTCAAGCTCTTCCCAATCAGGTACACCTGTATCGTCGTCGTCGGGAGCATTGTGCCATGCTGTATTCTCATGGCGCAGCTTGTAGAATGCAAATTTGCGAGCAATATACAAACAAAAATTGCGCACGAAGATACATACAGACAGCATGAAGGGAACTAGATAGAGTGCAGCTGGATCCCCAAACATGTTGTAAGTGTTGCGAACCATGATTTCAATCGACAGAATGAGGCAGATCATGCCCCAGGCTTGCACCGCACACATAAAGTAATATTGCGACGAGAAGCACATTTGATCTAAATGGCGCAGTCCTGGCTCAATGCATTCGTCTAAATTGTGTTCCATGCCTTTCCAGCGGTGTTCGCGCTGAATAAAGCGGTATCGGCAATAAACAAAGTAGTCATAAAGCTTCCACCCTCGAAAGAGCTCGATCACATGGAGGATAAACACGTCGGCCATAAGCTGAAAGGGAATAAATATCGCGAAGAACAAGCAGTAAAACTCGACATCTTGGTGGCGAATGTCCCAGTTGTCTGACAAAGCAGTTTCGTCTCGAAAAATCATCATCAACAGAATAAATATCGGTTGAAAGTAAAACGAGAGTGTTTCCATCGTGTAATCCATGCAAAATTCAATGATCGGCTCAACCGTGGCGGTCTCTTCTTCTTCCTTTTTATTCGATTCATTTTCTTTCTTTTCCTTGTCTTCACTCTTCTCTCCGTTCTTCTCTTCGCTTTGTTCCCTGGGTACTTTAGGCTTCCTTCCTAAATAGAATCGAATCAATATTTTCATTTTTTTTGTGAATTGCTTCAGAGCATGAACAACTTGCTTGAGAGTGTGCACGACAGCCCAAAAAGTTGTTTTTTTATACACTCGACGGACGAGGATAAGTCCAAAGCATGTGAAGATGGCAATACCAAAACCCAAAAAGTCTGGTGCTGCCATGATGATCGTCGCAAATATAACGTTGATAACACACAACATCGGCGCAAAGAGCAGGGCATCGCCGATCGTTTTGTCCAATATTGCTATTAGGATAGGAATTACAAGTTCAAACGAAAACTGAGTGTAAAAGAGGTTGGGTGCAAAGTCTGTCCAGAACGAGTATTCAATCACCATGACAAGGAATATAGAGAGGACGATACATGTCAAAATTATGTTTGATCTTCGCCATGGTGTCGGAGTCCAAAGCGATTCGTCATCATCGTCTTTTTCTTCTGCAGCACGCTCAGAGATCGAAATAGTTTTTGGAATAAAGATCATGGTGCCTTGGTATAACAAAAAAGACGCCATCATGAAGAAGCACAGACCCACACGACCATGGCGCAGAGTCGTAACCATAGTGGGATCAACCTGAGCTGACATGTAATGATCCTTTATGTTGTCTAGGAACCAAAACTCGTTTCCCCAGGGTGACCACGGCATACCGTCTGATGTATTCGTCCATTTGTCGCCATTTAATACCATGTAAAATATTCCAATGACTGAGAAACAGGGAACAGATGCAAGAACAATCCCAATAGTAGGTGGTGGAGCAATCAATGCAAGATATGATAAATAACGTAGTTTCGGTGGCTCCCGAATACGAGTCGTAAGGCGAGTGATTATCCAAAAAATTCCAGCAATAACCGTAGCAGACAAGCCCATCACACAGAATAGAACAATAAATACTTGCATGTCAAAGGCGAACTGTATAACGAGCTCGATGTAATCCAGTGGAGCGTATTCTACTTTCAAAGTATATTCTGTGGTCGTAGCATCCCTGTCAAACTCGTCAAATATGAGACTGACACTCACAATTCGTTTCAGATTTGCAGTGACTTGATAGTAATCGATTTTCAGAGTGACGCTGCGTGGATAGCATTGAAAACCGCACCCTCCTTCAATGTCCTCAGCAGCCTTACGATTGACAAAAACTGGGATGAATATATCTGAATTGGCATCTTCCAATAATGTATCGTACAATGCTCCACCTTGGACATATTGTGCATAATCGATAGGCTCGTGCAATAAATCAAACAGCCTTGTAGCATCTTTCGCTTCATACCATCTTGGATTAATGTCTACAGTGGTCAAGTCTTCTTCATAATTGCATTTGATTTCTCGAACACAATAGTCTGCCACCGGCTCCTCCAATATATCTGTTGGTCCCACAACTCGAATGTCATCTTGATTAGGAATTGCAGGATATGCCCGACGCCACCAATTTCGGTCAAAAGTAGTGAGATCGGGTAAATCGCATTGGTTTTCATTCTCGAGGAGATCGTAAATGGGGATATAAGAATCATAGGTGAGGCAATGAGAAAAAAAGGGTAGGTAAGGTAGTATCACCTACAACTGTTAAAATGGTTGACCTTAGAAAAAATCTACCTGATTCATAGAATATAAGGACATTGAGCTGTCGAGGCCTTGAAATGTTTCGCGATACTTAGTTGTTTTTGCGATTGTTTCTTCAAGGGTATCGAAAGGCATGTCCCAATAATTCAAGGGTAAGCTCGGTGGAGGATCGAGTATGTTTGGCTGGGAGCTGTCGTCACTCACGTTTGCCATGAAAAGTACACGGCCACGTTCGAGTTGGCTGAATCGTTGAGGTAAATTGAGAGGATAAGGCGTGACCAAACTGTACCCATTTCGGTAAATGGAGACAAATATGTACTCGCGTGGAACAAGCTTTTTCTCGAACGATATCAATGGTGAAAGCGGACGACTGTCTGCGACAATGCCCTGCGTAACTTTCGCACGCTTAGGAGAGGTGATATCAAGTTGAGTTGAATTGGAAAACATATCTTCAGCTGCCAAAAAGACACCATACATCAGATGAATCTCAGGCTTAATTCGCATGTCTTCAAGAGCATAAACCGTCAGGTTAATAATCGAGTGTTGGTTAAATTCGGGTGATGTAATCCAAGACGGTAGCACTAAAGGCTGCCGACATGGACTAGTCTCGATATCATCTCCTGCTGGTATTAACACACGACGCTGGTTACATTGCTCATCTTGACAAATACTGGGAGTAACATACACAGCAATTTTAAAATGCTCGTCGTACACCAAATCAGATGGTATGGCTCGTAGATCAAAGGAAAGGAAAGCTTGTGAAAAAGCCCGAAGGGGAAACCATCCCAGCTCACTAGGTCTTGGTGCTTCTTCACCAAGATTGTATCCGCAATTGACTTGTACAATATTCGATTTAGTTGTGTAAGTAAGATGCGCTGCTGTCGCGCTTCGATGAACCCCATAGTTTGTCACAAATACGTTGACAATTCCTTCTTTGGAACCATCACTGAAAACAAATGGTGGAGTGCGGCAAGTGACCCGGGTTGAATTCAAGTAACTTGCTGGCAGAGACATGAATACTTGAGTATTGCCCTTCACTTGAAACTCACAAGTCAGGCGGTTGCTCGGAAGGAAGTTCCTGCCAATCACAGTTATTAACGTGCCGCCGTTTCCTGACACGACGCTAGGACAAGCTCGCAAGACATCAATCGTATCATTAACCCAAGGTGCAGCACTAGCACTGAGGTTCACTGGAAGTATTTTTTTCAAAACTCGGATTTCTCCAGTGCGACCGATTTTTGTTTTGGAGTTGTAGTGGTACGTTGTCCCTTGGAAAGTGTAATCAAAAGTTGGGTAGTACGATGTGTCAGTAGGCGACTTATCACAAACCGCTACTGGAAGAATGCTGCAATCAATCACCTCATTTGACACTGCAAGTGAAGTAGTGCCCAAGGGGCATTGAGTTTCTTTCACCCCTGGGTCTGATGTTCCAGTTGGACAAAAGCTTCCTTCGGGACATACAAATCTTGTACTTTCTGTGCTTTTTGTGCCGCGATAGCAAACATTACCACTGGCACATAAATTATCGTACTGCTCTGATTGAGTTGTCTCTGATCCACAGAAATAACCCGCCGGGCATAAGTGATAGTATTGCATCGCTCTTGTGGTAGCTTCTCCACAAACGTAGCCAGATGCACACGGGATACTTTGATTGAGATTATTCATTCCTGTCGTATACGTAAGGTAAGAGTCATTGTTACAAAGATGCGTACCTTGGAAACCACATACACGGCCATTTGGACATGGTTGGCAGTAGGAAATATCTGCCAGACCTGTGTCCGGTGACCAAGTGCCCTCTGGACATAACCGACAAGTGATCGAGTCGGCAATTGATCTATAATATCCAGGCGGGCAAATTGCTGGTATATATACTCCATAACCTGGGCATGTATGTCCTGCGGGGCAGACGCGACACTCCGTACTGGCCTTAAAAGTTGAAAATGTCCCCGGAAAGCACAACGTTGGTGATATCGACCCTTCACTTTGAGAAAATGTCCCAAGAGGCACTTGCAAGGGAAATTCAGTTCCTGGTGGGCAAAAATGACCAGGGTAGCATAACGTGCTGGCCACGGTGCCTTTGGGACAAAATGTCCCCTCCGTGCATGTTTGTGTGGCAGTTGCACCACTGGGCGTACTTGGCAACCAGTCAATCGTGAGATCGTGCTCAACGCCACCTAAGCAAAACTTTCCGGGACTACATGGGTATGGGCGTAGCGGCGTGAGCTCTGAAGGATCGCTGGTCCAAGTTCCTTCATTGCAAAAGAATCCAGCTGGACAGGTGACCACAGGTGTACTCAGACCGAGTGTTGAACAAACAAAACCAGCAGGGCAAATAGTTGGCTGGGTTATCTTGTAACTAGGACATACATATCCCACAGGACACAATACACAATTAGATTGAGCTACTGCAGGCTGGTATGTTCCAGGATAGCAATCTTGAACCTTCGTATTTCCAACGCCTGGACAATATGATCCTGGTGGACATGGAATGGCATCTGTTGGTGTTGGGCAATAGTAGCCTGTTGGACATGGTCCTTGTCCCTCAGGAGTCGACGAACCGCGAGGGCAAAAGAAGCCTGGAAAGCATGGCTGCGGAGTGCTAAAATTTTTCGGCTGAGGAATAAATGTCGCTGCCCCCTTTTGACAGTACATTCCTAGTTGACAGACAAATGGCTTCTCGGGAAGAAGAAATGCTGAGTTTACTTGACATTGTCGGAACAAACAAGTTGGATCATCGTTGTTCGGGGGATGCTCAATACGTCGTGCACCGGTGGCTGGGCTGGGTCGTGCAATTTCTGCCCAAGACCTCGAAGTAACGTCGAATATAGTAATCCCAGTTTCATTGTTGTAGACGTAGTCTGATCGCTTTTGATAATCGCTAATATTAATGGATTTCGTGCCAGGTAGACAATAGTGACCAGGTGGACACAAAATTTCTGGTGTGTTGAGCCCATGTCGATCACAAACGTACCCTGCGGTGCATAGAGTTGGCTTTGAGAGCCCGAAATCCGGACAGTAAAACCCTACTGGGCATGGAAGACACGAATTCTGACCTGCACGTGGTTGAAATGTGCCTGGTGCACATAGAGTAAAATTACGGCTGTCTCCAGCAGGAAATGTTCCGTTTGGAGCAAACGCAATGTCATGCCCCTTGCAGTATCGAGATGAGGGACATTCAATGTACTTGAACTGTAGGCTACTGGATGTAAAATCGACTCCATTACACGTGACATCGATAGGAACCAATCCCAGAGGAGATACCAGATTTCCAACTCGAGATGGTGCGACGCATGTCAACAAGGATGACGAAATATATGTGGCGTGGACGAGTAAATCGCCAAACCGACAGGCTAATGAACTTGAGTTGATAAAATTTAATCCTTTCACAAATATTGGGAGCTGTCCTGTGACAAGACTCTCAAGCGGGAAAATAGCTTGTACTTCTAGGTCAGCAACAAAATGGAAAGTTAAATTGTCAAGCGCTTGATCTTGGCCATTCATGCTTACTTGAAAATCGACATTCCCGAGCACGTGTGGTGGTGCCTGACATTTAATTCGAGTCGAGTTCACAAATGTTGCCGGCATATAGTGCTCTCCAAATCTACAATTTAACTCAACCGAATTGCTGAATCCTGAGCCAACTACATCAATCAGAGTACCACCTCGCAATGCTGGTCCAAGAGATGGACTCAACTTTGACAAGACAACATCTTCAATTACAGTCATGGTCACTGCTGTTGACATATCCAAGTGATTTGTTGTCAACTGTAGAGCTAAGCTGTCAAGCCTTAGGTCGTGGGGTGTTTCACATTGAAGTAAAGTTGGAGAAATCGTATTTGCCTTCACAGTAAGCGATCGATTCCATACACAAGAGACTGAATACGGCTGAAAGTGGTATCCACGAACAGTTACGAGTGTTCCACCTTTCCTTGAGGTGGTCGTTGGCCAAATGGATGTTATACGTGGCTGAGGCTTGTAAACAAAGTACAAGCCATGCGGTGAAAAGCTCACGTTATTGTTTGATACTTGCACCAATGCAGCGTTTTCTGTTGCATCCTCTTGGCTCGGTGTCGTACATTGTATCTCTGTTGGCGATAAATAAGTGGCTGGAACAATGACTGAGCCAATGCGACAAACCAAATTTGGATTATCAGGTACGAAATTTCTTCCTTTTATTGTCAGTAGTGTGTTTCCCACGGTCGTGCCATGACTTGGACGTAATTTTGTAATTGCAACATCGTAAACGACTTCAATTGTAAGTCCTGAAATACTAAACAACACGCCGTCAGAAGTCACTTCGAGCACAACTGTAGCGGGAATGTGGCGTGGAGCGAGACATGTTACCAACCCGGAGGAATGAAAGGTAGCAGCAACTCGGACATCGCCAAACTGACAGGCAAGAAAGTTTGAATTCAGGAAGCCGTGCCCTTGGATTGTAATCATTGCACCGCCACTAGACTCTACAATTTTCGGGAAAATATTCAGCAGTATAGGTCTTCTAGCGTCCTTTTCACTTTCACTTTCCATCCTGAACGTTTTCCGATAAGTGATGTTCGTTCCTGTTGCAAGATCCCCAAGCGGGGTAGACAATAACAATGGGTAGACACCTGGTGAGTCTTGCGAGGGTAAAACACAACTAATTGTGTAGCCAGATATGCTAGCTGCAACTGCAGTTGAACCGATGATGCATTGTTGAACGAATTCGAAGTGTAATCCGGTCACTTGGATACCAGAGCCTCCTTCGAGAGAAGAATTTGTTGAATTGACACTGATAACCTTTGGCGACGGCACAAATGAAAACGGCAAGGCTTCAATAGGTTGAGTTCCAACTGCTATGGTCAAATTTACAATGCCAGCCTGCATTCTCGGCGCAGAACAGGAAAATTGTTTCGAAGATATTGTCACCGCTAATACGTTAACCTGGCCAAACCCACAAGAAACATTTTGTGCTGGACGTGCAAAGTCGATAACAACGCTCGCGCCCCCAGAGGAAAACGACCTGCCAGTTGATACCCTTTGAATTGCATTGTCGACGGTATACTTGTACTCGATATAAACTTGGGGATCTTGATCATCAAAACTTATTCCGAGTGGTACGCTTGTAGGTTTCCATGACACAGTCGCTGGTGGAACCATGCACGATGCGCTGAAATTACTCAAAACTCGAGCCACCACTGGAACTGATCGAAACCAGCACGTAAGAAATTTGCCAAAGCCAGAGCCTTGGATTGATAAAGATGTGTTACCCTCCACAGAGCCGTTGTCTGGCTGAATGCTGTAAACGTATAAGGGATTAAGAAAGGTGAATTGAACGTCAGAATATTCGATGTCGGCGTTGTTGTTTGTGATCCCGAATTTCACTGTTGAAGGAACGTGCTCAGGAGACACACATGTTAAAAACGTAGAGTTGATAAATGTTGCAGGAACCAATTGAGCACCAAATGCGCATCGAAGAGCACTTGACTGAATAAAGTTTTCACCCAGCACAACTATGAGCTTTCCACCTCGATGAAGGGCTGAATTTGGTTTCACTTGATATACTCGAAGTGGTGAAACTGTTTTGTATGCAACAGAGAAGTCTGTGATGGCCACGCTCCCTTCGAAAACTGCTAGTGTAAGATTTTGTGATGTGGCAGTAGCTGGCGACAAACAACTAAGTTCATTTGACGATATAAAGGCGGCTTGTGTGGTCAATATGGTATCGTTGTGCAATGAGAAAAATCCACAAGCAAGATGCAAAGATCGATTGAAGTGCTGACCGAGAATGCGCAAGCGGGTAGAGCCAAAAGTTGGTCCGAATGGTGGCAAGACATACCGAACGAATGGAGGAGTCATATAGACGAGGTCTACTACATTTGAGCTAATTGTCCCATTCTTCAAGAGTTGAAGGCTTGTCTTTCTATCCGTGAGTCGACGGGGCACTGAGCAATTGATAACACTTTCTGATACAAGAAAGCTTTGTGTACGAACATCTCCAACCCAACATTCAGTGTACGAATCAAAATTCCGTCCCACAACAGGTACGACATCGCCAAATGCGCTAATGCTGTCTCTCCTTGTCACTTTTGCAATGACTGGTGCGTCCGTGTAATTAAGTGAAAGCATGGAAGGTTCGACATCGACTCCGTTAGAGCTTAACGCGACCGATACAAGACCAGCGGGGTGTGGAGGAGACAAGCATGACACCATGGACACATTATGATAAACAGCTGGTACAATGAGTGCGTCGAAATGGCATGCAATTGCTGGCGAAAACTTCAAGTTTAATCCGTGAATCCAAACAGTAGTTCCACCACTTGTGTCAACAATGGACGGAGTCAAGCTATTGAGAATAATTGCAGCTGAAAATTCAAATACGTAATCTAATGTGTATGTGTTTGCCATTTCATCTACCAATGCAATCACTACTGTCCCCGGTAGATGCCGAGGAGTAATACATGTCACTTCTGTCGGCGATTCAAATACCGCATCAACTTGGTAATCACCGAAGGAACAATTATAATGTTTGGTTTGCTGAAATCCTCGTCCAACAATTCTCACAAGTGTACCTCCACTTTCTGGTCCAAGGAGAGGGGTGATCTGTCTTACATGAAATGAGGGAATGTACTCAAAGACAACGCTGTTCGATGAAAAATCATGACCATGATTGAGAGAGATCTCGACTGCCACTTTTGTTTGGATAACGCCGTCAGTAACTGGTAATGTAAGGGCAGGGGCAATGCAATGAGCTCTACTTGAAGAAACCACTGTGGCCTTCACTAGAATTGAAGCAAATCGACACCATGCTGGCGATAAAAAGCCTGATCCTTGCAATTCAATGTAGGTGTCAACTTGCCCTCTAGGTGGAACTACTGCGATGATCTGAGGAACTTTTTGATACTCGAACAGTATTTTTGAGGGCGAAAAGTCTCGTTGATTACCTGAGAGCTCAACAGCAACGATACCAAAGCTATGTGGTGGAGTCATACACTGTACTTCGCTTGAATTAATTTGAACTGCTGGCATTATCACTCTGTCAAAGCGACAAAACTGCACTTGATCTAGATTTGATCCATACACTTTGACTAAAGTTCCCCCAGTGACTGGTCCATTCTGAGGTGATATGGCTGATGGTACCAAAGGAGGATAAAAGTTCAAAGTTGCAGCCATAACAAAGTCGATTCCATTGTTGGACACTTCTAACAAAGTGTGGTAATAGTTGTGTGGCGATTTCAAGAAGCATTTAACATAAACTGGCGAAATATTGCTTGCAATAATTTGCTCCGTTTGGTTGAACCGACACATCACTGTCCCGATGAAATTTAATGCAAACACATCGACTTCAAAATCCAGTCCTTCAATTCCAGATGTCGGATAAACCCCTTGTATTGTGATCGGCAACAAGTACTGGAAAAATTGATCAGGTCTTATCAACTGCACTCCTCTTCCTGTTTCCAGCCCAACAATACTATTGAAAGGATGTGGCATGGCCGGAGCTATGCACTCGATGCAAGTGGAATTTCGAATCAGAGACTCAACTACAATGCCACCAAAATTACACTTCACCGATTCGTTGACAATACACTGAAAACCTTGCCCTAAAAGATGAACCACAGTACCTCCTGTAATGGGTCCATTGGAAGGCACAATGCTCTGGATTCTCCAAGCGGTGACATACTCGTATCGCAAGTTTAGTGCCTCATAAAACATTCCATTAACAGTGACGAATAAATCAACTTCTCCAGGTGTCGATTCAGGAACAATGCAGCGAATTTCATTTGACGATATAAACTGCGCCAAGGTTGTCATAGAGAGGCCAAAGCGACAGGATAAATTTGGAGTCTGGATAAATTGCTGTCCAAATATTTGAACTGTGTTATTTCCTGAGGTAGGACCAGACATTGGTGTGACTTGAAGCCCTAGAGGAGGTGCATACACTCGTAGAGGATGGCTACTAAAGGAATACAGTTGCCCTTGCATGTACAACTGAAGTGCCGCTTTCCCCTCCTTGGCAAACTTTGGCGTAACGCACTGAATAGAATTTGAAGAAACGCGGAATGCAGGAACAACTTGAATTGTTTTGTTGGCATCGATAATGATGCAATCCAAGCGTGTTTGTGGTAATGTGTACGCAGTTATTATATTGATTGTCACGCTTGCATCTCGAGGTACTAAATCTGGGTAAACGTCTGTCAACACATTTGGTGGATAGACGGAGATGTTCCTGCCAGTCCATACAATTTCACCATTGTTCAGTATGAGGTTAAGCATGACCTCAGATGCATTTGTTTTTGGCGCTGAGCATGACAATGTCAAGTTATTTTCGAACCAAGTGGCCGGGGTTATTGAAATGCTTTCTGAAGTGATATACTGGCAGCTCCATGACCCAAGCAAATGTTCTTGAACAGTTAGGTAAATGCTCTTGGTGTACTCAGTTAATGCTTCAGGGACAATATCTGTCACAAATGGACTGTGGACATACGTAAAATCAACACTTTTTCCAATGAGGCGACGCTCACGAGAAGACGTAATTGCAAGCGAGACCACATTGGCGTTATGAAGTGCTGGTACTGTGCATTGCATACTTATCGCGTTCAGAATGACGGCAGGCATAAATATTGTTTCATCAAACAAACAACCCAAGTGTGCACTTAGTCCACGACCTGTTACAGAGACAATACCACCACCTTGTGTTAATCCAGTTAACGGCCCAATTGTATGAATTTGAACTTCGCTTGTGATCACCTCAAAATTGAGCTGTTTTGTAGCAACTTGACTACGATTCACGCTCAATTGAAAAGCCGCAGACCTTTGAAGTAATGGGCTGGTACACCTGAGCAAAGTCGGGGAAATGTACTGTGCAGCTGTTGATTTAATACCAAAGAAACACTCACAAGGTATGCTGTGTTGATTACACACTTCAAACCCATATCCATAGACAAAAACATTTTCCGTTGTATTGACTATGGTATATTCCGGGTCAATTTGAAATATTTGGATAGGGTGCCATGCATAATCTAGTCGATGAGTGGTTGGTATAAAATCTTCTCCATCTACGGACATGGAAACACTGCCATCTCCCTCAAGTACGTTAGGCAAGTCACACCCTCTCGTTTCCATGTCGACGAAATAACTTCGGCAAGTACGGTTTTGCCCTATTTGCATCCAGAAATCGATTTCTTGGTGTAGTAAACGTCCCAACTTTGCAACAATGTGCAAAGTATCATTGTTCCTTGTATATGAAATGCTAGTGATACTTGGGGTTTGAATGTACTGGAAATTAAACTGCGTTTCTATCAGTGTGTTGTCAACTACAATCGAAAAAGCAACAAATTCTTCAACAAAATTTGATGGAGCAATGCAAATTATACTTTGACTCGCTATTTCATAGCTGGACACACATGTTTGAGTCCCAAATATGCATGTTGTGGGCCATTCGAGTGGATCAATGCCACTAACTCGAACTTTGGTTCCACCTTGAACTAGCCCGCTCTTGGGCGAAATATCACTCACATTGTACTGCCTGCCAAAGGAAAATGTTAAGTTGGCTGAAAGAATCGAATCAATTGAGTTGAAATAAACAGAGAATGGAACTTTTTCCAGGCTGAAAGAAGGAATTGGACAATGTATCAGAGTTGAGGATACAATGGCGCCACTCGTCGTACCGGCTGGACCAAAATTGCACGTGATGTAATCCATAGGAGCATAATACTTTCCCTTGACAAGTAAAACCTGACCCTTGCCAATCTCTAGCGAAGAGATTAACATGGGTGCAATATAGCTAAATGGCAATGATGAGAATGGAACTTGCATCGATTCAACGTATAAAGTTATGGTCGAATTCAAAGGCGACCCCGAGTTAAGTGGCACAGTGCATACAAGGCGCGAGCTGGATTGGGCTTGAACTCTAACCGACTCGAGAGCTCCGAACTTGCAATGAGTAACTGAGTCCAAATTAAATCCATGAATCTCGACGTGAGTGCCAAACCATCCAAAAAGATGAGAGTTGTTTGATAAAATAACAGGAGTTGCTACGAACGTAAAATAACTGCGCAATAAAGCCGTTTCCCCATAAAACAAGTAAAAGGATACATTTGATTCAGCAAGTGAAGGACTTTTACAAAGCAACAGTCTTGATGAAACAATTATTGCAGGTGTATCAATGTAGTCAAATTGACATCGAAATTTCAGAGAAAAATCAAAATGCATGCCGTGAACCTCAATCAGCGCACGATTATTGGCCAGTCCAACTGAAGGAGAGGAATATACAACAACAGGGAGAGGAAGATAGCGGAATTGAAGAGGGGAGACAACTTTTATCTGGTCAAATTGAAGTGACATATTGACAATGGTATCGTTACGGATAGAAGGAGCCACACATTGCACCAGCTCCTTAGACATCCAATACCCTAATGATGGCAAATCATTCATCCAACATGTTATGTTCACGTGAGGAAAGTTCTCCCCCGAGACAGACAATAAATACCCACCCTTTATGGACCCTGACGTTGGACTCAGAGACCACTGCGTCGGAATTAGCTGCGGAAACATGACTAAGGGAATGGGATTTGACGAAGTAACACCAGTAACTATAGCAAACGTCAAGTTTTGTGTCAGGGAAATGTCTGGTATTTTGCAGTGGCCCGATGTTGATGTTGCTACTGCCATCAAGCTAGTCTGAACGACATCACCATCACGCATAACAACGCATGTCGAATTCATCTCAAAGTTGAATCCTTGAATACTTAGCACGGTTTCTAGTCCTTGAAATATCCATGTTGGTGTAAACGAAATGATGACGGGGTTAGCAATGTACGTAAATGAAGCACTCCAAGGCAAATAGGCAACTTCATTGTCGATAACAATATTCACTTGAACAGTTCCAGATGTGTGCGGAGGGGCTTCACAAGCAATTGTTGTGGAGTTAATGTAGATGGCAGGTACAACAGAGAAATTAAACTGACACCCCAATCCGTCATGATAAGGAATACCCTGACCAGATATTGTAACGAATGTACCTGTGGTCCCACTTAAAGGACTTGCATATTGAATGACTGATTTTTTTAGGTAAGTAAACTTGAAGGTTTTAGAACTCTTGAATAAATGGGCTGGAAGCAGCGTGAGGGGTACACTTCCTGTTGCATGATTTGGTGAACTACACTGAATTAATGAGCTCGACACTATGATTGCATCGACGACAATTGTACCAAAACTGCATTGAACGACAGAAGTTGTAGTCAATGAAGACAAAAGTGTGAAATAGAGACCTTGAAAGCTAATCGTAGTTTGACCTAACTCAAACCCCACTAACGGTGACGCAGATAATATCGTGGCCATAGGTGATGTCAATGACAACGGAATTCCGGGAAAAGGAATGAATTCACCGAGGTCACTGCCAGAGAGCTCAACTGTCCACGTTGTTGTATTGACGCTAGAGTGAGGTACTGGGCAGAATGCATGAGTATCAAACGTAACATTGCAACGAAATAGATCTCGGTTGTTGTACTTAACGTACAGTGATGGTGAAAATGAGGAACCTCTCAATTCGACATACGAGCCATAAGTAGTAACGGAGGGTACGATGTTACTAAGGTATGGCGGCTGAACGACGTCCCAGGTGGAAGAGTATAGTTTTCTATCTTTGTACTCGATTTCAAACCAGACGGGACCAATTGGCAGCTGTGGCACCTCACATTGTATCAATGAATTGGACACGTAGGTCACATTTGTTCGGAGGGATGAATTATAGGTGCAGAACGTATTTGATGGCTCAAAGTGATCCCCAGAGATACTTAGAATTGCTCCTCCGGTAGAATATAATCGCGACGATATATAATCAGGAAGCACTGATTGCACTCGGGCTGTAGCAAACCGAGGAATATCAAACACCTTCAAAATTCCATTCGTTATCTCGCATCGAATTGTTAATTGGACCAAGGGTCCTGTTTTGTTTGGCAATAAACACCGAGCGCTAGTAGGCGAAAGTGATTCGAGCTGTACGTATGCTACACCGAAGTCGCAAGACAGATTCGTGTCCAAGTTAACACCACGTAAATACACGTAGGGCTCTTGAACAAATATTGCATCGTCCAGGTCGGTACCTGAACAAGTCTCCGTTACCTGAATGTTATCCAAAATCTTGTTTTCATTGTACCAAATGTTCACAGAAAGTCCAAGGCTCGTAACAAGGAAATTTGGGACAATACACTCTAATTGTGTCAAGGTGACTAGGACTCCTGGTACCACGAATGGACGAGCAAAGGGATCCGTGCTAGCTTCACAAGAATATGTACCATTTGTCCAATTCATGCTTCCTTCAACAGTTATAGTCGAGCTCGTTGCTGATGACCATCGTAAACGCAATGAAGGATTTTGAGGAAATGATAATATGTGAAATGAAATGCTGTTTGAGCTCATTTCTTGGCCGCTCCAGCTGATTCTCAATGGAATTGCGCCTTCCGACGTGAAATATGATGTTGAACATACAACAACTGATTTGTTCAAAGCAATCGCAGGGACTATGTCATTTCCAAAATGACACTTCACCTCGGTATTTACTGGTAAATTTGATCCTCGAATAAAAATTTCTCTTGACGAGAGAATTTGACCTACAGGAGGACTCACACTTTGCAGTGTAACGACAGGAAGATATTCCAGCATCCATGCTGCGCTACTTGGCTCCATATCGTTGTAAGCAAAAGATATTGAACTCATTTGTGGTTGTGCTGGTGGCACATTACACGTGAAGGCTGACGGTTGGATGGCAACTGCTTGTACTGTTATCCCAGTAGAAAATCGACAGATTAATGCTGGTGCAGGGTATCGAAGTCGTATATTTAATTGCGCTCCACCAACTTCGGATACTTGCAAAGGATACACATCCAAAATCTCAAGAGTGGGCAATACAATTACAGTGGCAATATACACTAGAGCATTACTGGCGTCGTGAACTGAAATAGATTGTACACCGAGAAATGGTGTCTGAAAAGGACATGAAAAAGTTGAAGAGTTGACTGTTGTGACGAAAGTTGTCCCATTACAACGTAGATCAGAGACTGCAGCTCCATTTGCCATTATTGTCAGCTGAAGTGGGTAGCTGGCGTTCAGGGTAGCCAAAGTAGGATACACAGACATAATTTCTGGTCGAGGAAGAAACTCAAATGTCAATGCTGATGGGATGGGTACAGCATTCCAGTGTATATTGAGTGTGACAGTTTTTGGAAATGGCATTGACGGTGCCAAACACGTAATACATGATTTGTTCAAAGCAATCGCTGCGGCGAATGTTTGATCAAAGTAACATGCAAAAGGCTTGTTAATGATTGGAAAATATCCATAGATATAAACTGGTGTTCCACCTTGTTGACCTCCCTTCTGTGGGTATGACTTGTGAACGTGGAGCTCTGGCGCAAACTCGTAAGGTAATGCATTTGAATAGTCAACCTTATTATTCGTGACAGATATGTAGAGTAGATGATCCTTCTTGATTTGCTTCGGTGTGAATTCCATATCGCATGAGACAGCAGTTGAGTTAACGTATTTTGCTGGGGTGAGCATTGAATCATAGTAACACCATAGATTGTCTAGAAATGAAAAATATGAACCGATAATTGTGATTGAAGATTGCCAATTCAAGCCGTGTGATGGCGAAAGGCTAGTCAGTTTCACTGGTGGTACGACTTGTATTGTTCCTATCTCGTCGAGATCGACTCCATTCCACGAGAGAGAAAGCGAGAAATATCCCAGAGTTGAAAATTGGTCGATGTAACATTCGATACTTGACGAGTTCACAAAAGTTGCATTTGAGATCACTTCCAGGTATTGTTGTTTCCATACACATTTGTTTACAGGCAGAAGATTCCTCCCAGTTATGATTAAGGTACTGCATGTTGTCGAATTGTATATTATGTTTGGGGTAATTGCCTCCACTTGGGGCGAAGAGAAGAATGAGAAGTTTTGCGGGGTTCCATATACATTACCATCCATTGTCACCGTTAAAAGAAGACTTGTTTCGCCGGATATTGAAGGAGTCGTACAAACCAAAGTAGTGGAGTTGATGTATGTTGATTGAGCAACAAACGGACCAAATGAACATGCATAAACAGAAGTCGAAGCGAAGTTGCTTCCAAATATATAAACAGGTGAAGGCCGGTTCACAAAAGTCGAGACTGGTTGAAGCTTAATGTTAGTGCTAACTCCTCGAACTTGAGCTCCCAGTGAATTTCTCGACAGGGGAACCATTTGAAAGTTTAGAGATATAGAGTAGGTACTTTCAATGAGAGTTCCAGGTATCTCACACCAAAGTTCTTTGTTGGAAATCCATGAAAAGTTGCTTGATATTCGGCTTTGCTGGGTTGGAGAATAAAATACGCAGCTTCCATGGGTCGGCATATTGTATCCAAACAGATGAATTGACGTTGTAAGCCCTTTTGTGATAAACGTCGGTTCTAAAGACGCAAGGGTAGCAAGTTCTACAATTTTAAGAGTCTTTGGGTTACTGAACTCTTGACCGTTTGTAGAAATTGATACCAGTACGTTTGGTGTGGATGGCAAATCCGGAGGAGAGCAAATAACTTTTGAAATGTCAAGGAATGTTCCATTTGTTAATAAACTCCACGTCTGCGATTGAAAAAGACATTGGACAAACGTTGTGTGCAACGAAAACATACCCGTCAAAGTTAACTTCTGCAACCAAGAAACAGGTATTATTGATGGAGAGATCTCTGTGATAAGAGGTCTTGGCTCGACATAAAAGCTGCCTGTTGACTGACTTTCAATTCCACCGACAGAGATTGCCAGTCTAACGATTCTTTGTAGTGATCGTGACAGTACCGGTGCACTGCAAATGAGGAAACTGCTATTCGCAAACGTGGGTTGAATCAATACACCGTCAAATGAGCACATAGACTGATTGGGAAAGTTCATGCCATTAACGTGAACAATAGCTGACTCACTAGCATGAGTTGGAGAGATTGATATGATTTCGGGATCGGCAAGAACTGTTAGCCATAATGTCGAGCCAATAAAAAAGTCAGATGAATCATACCCAAACATTAATCGAATGTTATAGTCACCTGTCATCAACTTATTTCCAAGAACGCACCACAGTTTTGTTGGGCTGATCCAATATGTCGCAGTAGTCATATTACCGACTACGCACTGATATAGAGTTGAGTCGATGAAGTTGAGTCCCTCAAGGACCACGTAATTTAATGACGATTGAAATGTGATAATGGGACTCAATGACTGAACTGTAGGTGGCTGGATTAGCCAAATCAGTAGCGAATTACTTCGGACGCCATTCTGCCTCAACGCAATTTCATAGGACTCAGTCTGAGCTGTAACATTAGGTAAAGTGCATTTGCCATGAGTTCGATTCAATATCGTCAGTGATATCTCCATGACATTGTCAATGACACAATAATAGTCGCCAGAATCATCAAAATTCGACATAAGCAGTATTTCTCCACCAAGATTAGAAACTAAACGAGGAAAAACATCTTTCAGCGTCACTAATACCTCATCTATTTGGATCGGTGAGGAAAATTCCACTCCATTTAAAGACAATCCAACTGATCGCACTGGCGATGCCAGGGGACATGAGACTGTAGTTTCGTTTACAATCCTTCCCGGGACAATGTTAAAATCCAATTTACACGATACATTGTAATCGAGCAATGTAGTGTTAGTGTAGACTAAGACTACGTCTGGGCGAGAGCTTATGTCCATACCTGTAATTACTGGGGGATTGAGATACTTGAATGAGGCAGTACAATTGACACAATCATTAATTTCCAGTGTCACACTGGTGGATGCGTTGGGTTTTGGGGGCGATTGGCATGATATCATTGACGATGACATCCATGTTGTTGCTACCTTGATACCATCAAACGAACAAGCTAGAACCGGGTAATCGACGAAGCCATCCCCTTGAATCAAAATTATCGTGCCACCATTCACTTGTCCAATAACTGGGCTTATAGAGCTTATGTGCTGTGGACTAAAATATGTAAAATTGAAAAGCTGGCTGCCGTTAATAGAAACTTGGGCTAAACCGGGAGAAATCATCGAAGGAGAAATGCATTCGGCATATGATTGATTTTTTACGATTGCATTCACGACCACTACGCTTTTGAGTAGTTGAAAAGTGCAATATAGAACCGGAGGGAAATTCGAGCCAGCTAGCTGCAAGCGTGTTCCTCCGTCAGTCGAGCCAGCTCGAGGCTCAACCGAATGAATAAGAATACTAGGAACAATTGTGAATTCCAAGCCTGTGGGTATTGCCGATTGATCATTGATTGAGAGCCAAACCTGAGCTCTTGTCCCTGGAATACGTGCGACATTGCACTCAATTCTAGTGTGATTGAATGTCAAAGCAACAGTTGAAGCACCAATGTTCCCATTTGGCTGCTTGAATAAACACAACATTTGGTTTAGGACCACAATCGCGTCTAACGACCATTCAATTGTCAAGAGAGTGTTACCTACCCCTTGCAATGGAGATAGACCGATAAATGTGGGGAGGCGGACCATAGGGAATGAAATATTTTCACTGGAACCATCAAAACCATTGTGCGAAATCTTTACTGTGGTATTGCATGCTTGTTGCGCCATTGGAATTGTACAAAAAACCTCATTGTCATTAATCCATTGTGCTGGAACTGTTTGGAGAGTAGATTCATGAAGAAATTGACATATCAGTTGGCTTGAGTCTCGAAAATTTGAGCCGATGATGCGGAGGATCGAAGTTTCATTGACCCACCCAAAACTCGGGATTATATTCGTTAATCTTGGAAGTGGTGCAATCTCAAAACTCAATTCGTTCGTGGTGTAATTGCACCAACCATCAAAGCATGTCACTTGTAGTGATAATGAAACTTCAGACGAATTGAGAAGGGGTGGAGTGACACATGTTACAACAGAGCTATTACTGATTATGGTTGCTTGGACCGCATAAGCTCCAAAGAGGCATGAAACATTTCCAGGTGGGATATTCCTCGCCCACACATTCAATAACGTTCCACCAATATCTACGCCAAGTGGAGGATCCAAGCGAAGTATTTCGGGATTTGCAAGAATGTTCAATACCAAAGGAGGATAAATAAAAGTCTGACCCCAATCACTGCTGACAGTAATATTAACTTGATTTGGACTGACAAGTGTCGATGGAGATATGACACAGTTTACTGATGCTTTTGATGCATTAATTGCGGAAGTTGTCGCTTCATTCACAAGACAATGGGATACTGATTGCAAGTTTTCCCCTTGTAGTTGAATATACTTCTGTTGGGAGCTCACAAGAAGTCGACTGGGATTGAGAGAAATGAGCACGGGTGGTCCTGTGAAATTCACCTCGTTGCTCCACTCTTGTTCATTCCAACTTAGCGCAACGGTTGCACCAACAACGTTGCCACATCTTATTGAATCCGAGCTTGACCATACTCCCAATATAACTTGCGAACCAATGCGGCAATAAACTCGATATTGATTGGCATCACTGATCGGATCAATGGTCGCCATTACACTTCTTGACGTAGATTGGACTACATTGATGAGTTTTAGCGGCTCCAAGTAAATAAAGTTTGGAGCAAGAGGTAGCTGTTCATAACCAACTTGCATCGTCAAAGTTGTCGTATTTGACTGTGATGGAGGAGTGGGACAAGCTAGGGCAGATGAGTTAATGAACTGCGGCTTGGTGGATGTTGAGTCAAAAAGACATAACAGAGAGACGTTAGGTGAAAATCCGTCGCCCAGTATCGTTAAGGAGGTGCTTCCACGTGCAGAGCCTAGTATTGGGAAGTACCGGTTTGCATACGGCTGCAACACTTCAATATCTTCAGAATAAATGACATATTGAAGCCAGGAGAAGGACAAAGTACCATTTCCTTTGGCTTCAAACGGAATATTACAAGCCAACTCGGATCCATTTAATTTCGCCCTGTCGTAAAAAAGATCACTATTATTGAACTCAAAAGTGCAAGTAAGATTTTCTGCATTCAAATACTGCCAATTTCCTCGAAGAATACGCGAGGAATTTCTGGTAGTCAAACGCCCCTGATTTAGAGGGGTAATTCCAAGGATGCTTGTATCGTAGTATTGGAATGGCATGCTCCACAGAGTTCTCTGCGACTTGGTAATTTTCAGTTGTACTGTGTCGTTTATCATTCCAGTAGTGGGGGGAACAATACACAGTAAACTCGATCCTGACAAAACTTTGGCTGGGTATACGATACTCATGTTGGTTAGTATTGAGGAGAATTGACATGTCATGGGCTCAAAAAAGTGGGATCCGTTGAATACAATGGTTGTATTGAATTGGGCGAAGCCTATCGTTGGAAACATCGAAGAAATCATCGGCAAAGGTACAATCTGAAATGGTAAGGCATTCACCGATAACACCGTGGAATCATATGCAAGCTGAACACTCGTCGAGCCCTCTTGAATATTAGGAACTGTGCACTGCAAGCACGTCGAGTTGAGTAATATTGAGGAAACAGCATTTTGTTGTCCAAAGCGGCAAGTTGTTCCGTCGATCAAGGTCTCACTTGTCGTTAGAATGAGTGTAGAATTTACTGTGCCTAAGGCTGGGATGATATTTAGAAGAGTAGGCTTTGAAGTGTAAGTAAAATATACTGATTTCAAGGTGGCAATCTGGCCATCAATGATTACATCAACAGGAATCGTGGCAAAGGATATTGGAGCAGGAGCATTGCATACAACTGTTGTGTTTGAGACAATTTGTGCAGGGGTATAGAGTTGACCAAAGAGGCAAGCAGCGCTTTGACTATGAAAAGCTTTATCGAGAACGAGGGTGACAGAAACTCCATTTGACCCCCCAAAAGGATGAACTGAGGTTATCATAAGTGGTGTACGGTAGTCAAATGGAAACGTAGCTAATGGAATTTGGCCTGGATATCCTAATGTTAAAATCGTCTGAAGGGCGGACTGGGGCCAGTAAGAGGCTACAGGACAATAAATGTTAGTGGTATTGTAAGGAATGGCGTTTGTTGTGCCAACATTTGCAAACTGACACACCAAGCCTTGTTCTGCCAATTCAAAGCTTGTTCCAAGGATTGAAATATTGAAGCGTGATCTTGTTAGAGCCCACGTAGAGTTGTTGAGTAGAGATAAAGGTTGTAAAATAATACCGACGTAGAGTCCATCCGACGTAAAGTCTACACCATTAAATGACAGTTCTACTTGGAGCAGAGATGATGTCGCTCGAGGTACGGTGCACTTAATCGTTGTAGAGTTTGTGAATAATGCAGGCGTAGATGCCGCAAGCTCTTGTGACGATGGAATGAACCAGGCACACAACACCTCAGACTCAATATTGCTAGGGAATGAAGTTCCCACGATTGTTAGTATATCGTAAGTTTGAATCAGCGGCGGAAAAATCTTCATGATATGAGGAGATTCTGCATAAATGGTAAAAAAGACTTCAAGCATGATAGACTCACCGAATAAAATCAAAAATGACTTCGCACTTGCAAATGTGAGGCCATCAAGCGAAACTGAAACTGTGACAGACATATTTGGGGCCGAAAAGTAAGGAGTAATGCACTGAATCCAAGAGGCGTTGATTATATTTGCCGGAATCAACTGAGAGTCTCCAAAACGACACAACATTGATGGCGCCACAGAGCTGACCTGGATGACTAAAGGAGTATGACCGCTCTTGGGAGCTGAAGTTGGCCAAAATTTCGTTACCACAAGGCCAGCTATAAGCATCATCAGTAAGAAGAAGGTGAAAACTATTACCTTCAGGAGTGATAGTGAATCGATCTGATAAATCAGCGCCGCTATTTGGAGAAAATACTACTTGCACTTGGGTATTTATGAATTGTTGAGGTAGTATGCAATCAATTTGTTTTGAAGAGATAAATTTGGCTTGAATTCTTGTGTTGTTCGAAAATATACATATCATGTCGATAGCGTTTGGTAGATTGTCTCCTCGCAACTGAACAATGTGCATTTGATTTTTCGCTAAATTCACCCCTGTTATGTTCCACAATGCTAGATTGAACTCAGTGTTATACAAATCCAAATTGAATAAATACCATCGTAGCTGAAACGCAAAATATTGGTCCATGTGCTGAAACCATCTGTGATTACGACAAATGTGTCATATGATGTTTGGACCGGAGGAACTACGCATTTTGCGTATGTTTGATTAAATGCAACTAGCGGTTCCAATGCTCCATAACCAAACTGGCAGTATAGCCCAGACTGACTGAAATCACCTCCGATCAGATACACAATTGTTCCACCCCGGGAACTGCTATGGTTTGGAATTACGGTCTTTAACTGAACCACTACAATCACATTTCTTTAGAATGACCAAACGTTGCAATGATACCTGGGTCAACTTGGTCATTGGATAATTGTAATCTCATGTACGATAACTCACTAACATCGAATGTTGATATTGTGCTGCTTTCCACCGATATCAGCTCGGAACCGTAATAAGCACCCACTCGAGTGTAGCTTATAACCTGCAATGCATTTTGCAAGGTATTCACGCTTCCTTGAAGTGACAGGAACTGACCACTACTCGTTTGGCTTCCAACTATAAATGCAGAGTTTGCAGCAAGCGGCAAACGGATTCTACCCAGCGGGGAGTGAACTTGTATTCTCAGAAAGAGTTGGTTGTTGCCTGAATATCGTAATGTATAGCCTTTCAGAACTACCTCAGGGCTGGTCATCTCGATATTGGAGGGATCGTTCTTGTCCACAACATAAATTGGTACCGAAGCAGAAGCAACCATTTGAGTTTTTACATCTCGCACCAAAACTTCAAGAGTCTCCACATGTTGAAGAGAATTGAAATCGTCATCGGGAGAGTATTGAAAGGTCGAGATAGCATTGTTAACCTCAGTGACGTCGCCGAAAATTTGAATCACTGGTGAATTTGAGTCACTCCTGCCCATTGAAAATATGATCTTCGCGGTAGCATGGAGCGATAATAGGCCATTGCTGACACTTAAACTTAAAGCGACTTGCTGGTTAATCAGAGTTCCATTCGAAAATGATCCAAAATCACCCTGAATATTCAGACCCTGTAAAGTAACTGACCGGTCTTCCGTCGGCGATGATTGCACAACTGGAAGATTCAGAATGGGGGGCAATGGTATATGGGCGACGTTAACTTGAATATTAATAATGTCCTTGAATGTGGGGTCCAAAGTGTATAATTTAACGTCCTTCACAGCCAAATACACAGAATCTAGTCCAAACCAAGAAGAAGTTGGGCTATAGGTTAATTGAGCGAGTGCTGTATTCATGACTGATAGCTGGCCCTTCACGATGGATGTCGAAAGAAATGTAATTCCGGGTGTGGCTGGTAACGACAATTTCCCCGTTTGAGCAGCAAATGACACCACGACGGTATAATCAATCTCAACAAGATTGGCTGGGTTAACATCTTGCACTGAGACACCACGGATAAGAGTACTCTGACTTTCCAAGCCACTAACAACACCAGGAGCAACTAGAGTTGGTTTGTCTATCCAATAGTCCATTTGCACAGAGAGTTCAATTTTCTTGATGTTTCCGTTAATATGTTTCAAAATGGTCAAGACTTCATTTGCATCGAGTTCTTCAAGGTATTTCCACTGCAAGCGAACTGCATGTGTTCCAGGTGGAAGACTTAAAACAAGACGTCCTTGCGCTGCCTGAGTTCCTCGGATTGGATTGCTAATGGAACTGCCAGTCGATCGGTATGGTTGGTTATCAATCAGCAATCGTGCAGACATTGCAAAATTATCCTGGTTGAGTGAGGTAATTGAGGGCAGAAGTTGGATTGGAAAATAGTAGGAAAGGAGCACATTTGTATACCTTGGCAAAAAGAATTGGAGAGGTGTGCCAACGTCAAACCATTGCGATGCTGACATGGAAGAAACAGAAATAGGATCACTAAACACTTGAATGATATTACTAGCTGGTTCACAGATCACAGAGAGCATTCGACCCATCATGAATCCATCTATGTAAGACGGAATGGATCTCCAGCGACGATTTGCCACTGAGTTCACGCGCCATACCAGTGAGATAACGTATGAACCAGGAAGAAGAGATATTGTGAGAGCTCCAACGAGCAGCCCGGGTTGATTCGACTTGACTGTTGTGACCATCGAGCTGCTTGAGTCTCGGTAACGACTTCCGTTGATGTCAACCACTGCCTCGAGCTCTTCGAGGATATTTCCTACTACAATAGATCAGTCAGTTTAGCCTTCGATTGTCGTCTCCCACCGTTGGTAGCGAGAGCATCAGGGTGGACGGGCATATGATAGATAATTCTGACAGACTTTGTCACAGTGAAGGATAAGTTCAACGTCATTGCTGTTCCCCAGGAGTCTGCTTTTGTGACACTGATCGGTGTCAAAGGTTGATTGTACCAAAATCCTAAATGCTGAGCGACAACTACCAGAGTGCATCCTCCTGCAAATCCGGTGTCCACTCTTGGGTTGATGGACCATTGTTGGACGTACGAACCTAACTTTTTCCACTCCAGGTGCACCGAGTGGTTACCGGCCGCAAGCTCTGCTGCCAAATATCCCGTCACGAGGGACGACTCGGTGTAGTAGTAGCCTGTGTAAGATCCGGACTGTCGCGCTGGAAAGCTATCGACAACGACACGGAAAGCAAGGAGATCGTCACGGCCTTTTGCTCGTGTTCCTTGGAGAAATGCTGGTACTCCTGTCGAAGTGAGAATGGCGACCTGGGGAAAGACAGTAACAGAGTAAGAGATGAGCACCGACGTGGGGGTGGCTAGACCAACTTGAACGATAGTGTTGGGGACATCTTCCCATATCCCGTTGGATGTGATTGAAGCTTCATCGAGAGGACTTGAGCTCCACAGTGTATGATCGACCACTTCCTCGAATGTCGCTCCTTGAATCCGCAGAACCAAAAGGATCAAGGCGACTGCTTTATGACATGCTTGGAAAAGACTCATGCGACTGACGTCCGCCGTGAATGCGTGATGGAAGATATTTCTATATTCTCGATGACCTTTCGACTGCAGCTCTTCTCGATTGGTCATAATCTCCTCAGTCGCCGTGACATCTGGATGAGGCGACGATTGCGATGCTAACCCCACAAGAAGCAACGAGGTAGATAATATTAATCGAGCAATCCTAGATCTATGAATGGATCATTGCAGATGGTGGCGCTACCAATTTGAAGAAACGATGATATCGGGTTTGTCCGTTGCAAAGATGAGAGCCGTCCACTTTGTTGCCATTCAGCTCGAGCGAAGTCGACGCAGTTGACGTTGCTTGTTGTAGTATTCTTGTCGGCGTTTGATGTCGGAATTCTCGGGCAGGTCGTGAATCGAGACTGTCAGGTTGAACTCGGAGGGGCCGGGGCCATAGCCAAATACTCCGATGTACAACGCCATGTGCTTGGCTTGCCGTGGGAATTCAGGCAAATACGTCGGTAGAGCAATACTGTCATTGCCAGGATGTTGTGCAATCCACGCTGCGCGGCCCCGTTGAGGCAGTGGGTTCTCTGTCGACAAATACATATTGGCTTCACCAGACAAATTGGTCAAATTCACATGCACCATGTGCTCGTGTTCGTGCCGGGCGATGCAGACTTGGTAGTACATGTAGTCGTCTTCAAGCACCGTGTTGTTGAATGCAACATGGGGCAACAGCCGTCGGCCACCACCAACAAGTTGCGAGGAGATCGACTGTTCCTCCAGGAAAATGGTCGAGTCGGCCGATAAGATGACTTCATCAAAGCCTTGGCACCAGTTGGACTCGTCTTCATCGGCAAACCCTTGAGCCATCCCTATCGCCGACAGAACCGCGGCGTACCACCAACGGTGGATCATGCTTCAGTAATAAACCAGTACAGCAGCAACCGTCACGGTTCTGATTGGCACAACGCTCGTGATCTGCTCGATTTAGAACTTGTCGGTACCTGGTGAATCTCCCGAAGCGTCTTTGTTCCCAGCACGCCGCGGTATGACTCGAGGAGTCACTTTAATTGCAAAACTGGGCACGCTTCCTTCATAGGTTACATCTAGCGTGGGCGTCCTCTGATCCATGCAACGCGACAAGGGTCTAGACTCTGCTGGGGAAACTGCAAGCAGTGAATTCATGGAACTGCTGGAACTGACTCCATGTTGTCCCCGTGAAAGGTAGTGGGTGGCTTCGATATCGCATCCTGAGCCTTCCATGCTTGGTGCCGAGAACATGAAGCAGTTGGACGTGCAAAGAAAGGCAAAATGAGAATTCTATTGAGATAAATAGCAAAGTCGGATCTTGGCGAGCCGTGATGGATGCAGCTACGAGAGGAAGTACTGCAAGATGCGAATGTCATCTTCCTCAAGCACATCTTCCGCCTCTTGTCCGTAGATGAGAAAGATATTGTCGTCCGGGCTGCTGGGGCTGTACAGACAAGTCGCAGGGAGTTGCATGTTGAGAGCGGCCAAGGTGTTGGTGAAGGGTTGTTCTACGACCACATTGGGGCATGACGTCGTTGAAGTCTCGCATTGTGGCATGTTGATCGAGTGCGAGGGATGGCGCAAAATGGAAAATAAAGAAATAAGCGCCGAGGCGCCATGACGTTTGATATACCGGTATTTCCTGCGAGGTCGCCGCCTTGAAACAGTCCTGTGATTCTGGATTTGCGTCCACCCCGCTCGTAACGTTCGTGGTACACAGAGATACAAAAACTCCGCAGATCGAAACGCGTCGTCGTCCCGCGGAGAGGAAGGTTACAACATGTCGGCTATGAACGTATACCATGCCCATGTCCCGTCATCACTCACATCGTCATCTTGATAGAAACCTCTTGAAGAGACAAGGGGCAAGTGATGGGATCTGATATATATGTGTTGGTCTCCGCCCTTGGTCGCTTCCACGAATAATGGACTTGGGCGGAAATCGAAGCTCGAGCGCGTTGCATTCTCTTTCTTCATGGAAGGCCTCGAGAAACTGTCGATGGAAGCGTTGACGACGCTAAACTTGGAACCTTGTCAGATGCGTGGAACGTTGAAGTTGTACCTTTCGTTCTCGAGCTGCCCTTCTACGAGCCCGCAGAGTGGCGGTTATCCCAACGGTGCGATAACACCCAGGGAACCGTCCTGTGAGCAGACGAATCCAGCTAGATCGTTGTCGCGTCGTTTCTGCACGAGAGACCGAGAGAGAACTCATCACGGAGGAGCGGCTGCTTCCTGGAATCGAACATCTTGCAGCGTGAGGTGGTGAATTTCTCATTCCCCCCTTCGACTCAACACACTCGAAAAATAAAACCGTCAAGTCTCAGTTGAAGTAGCTCGGCGAGTCCAAACGCTCGATGGATGTATCTCGTCGTCACCTCGGCCAAGCGTCGATGCGATGCTGTGCATGCGAAAATGTGCGACGCGAGCTACTCCGTTGTCTCTCACCACGCATAGATATGCATCATCTTCGAGATTTTCGACCTGATTGTTTCGTCGAACTGCCTTTCGAATCTCTCTCCCTCCAACAGTCCCCTCCTCCTCAATATGGAGAATAACCGATCAGAAAAACGATCTTACCATTCGGGTTCATCAGTTCGTTCAATTCTCGGACAAAGTTGCCCACTCCGTTGGCACATTTGACATCTCGCCACGAACTAAACACCATGACGCCGTCTGCTGCCTACTCTGTCACCTCCAACCTCGGCAAGCGCATGCTCATTGACATTGTGAACCAGTGCAGCCCCATTGACACCAACAACGACCACGACGACTCGCTGGAAGTCGCGTCCAAAAAGATCAAAACTGTCCATGTCGCCGACCCAACAGCTGCAAACGACGACGACTGGGACAGCCCGCGCGATGTTTCGGATCTTGACATTGCCTGCCCATTTCCTCATTCCTTGGGAGGACTGGTATCGCCATGCCCAGACATTGATGATGCGTGGCTGCTCGAGTATTTCCTCTCGTAGACTCCCCGCCACGTGCTAATCACCTATTTAACGAAGACAATTGCATATTTATATCCATTCAAAGATCGGAAAACGCTTCCTCTCACTGCATTGCCGCTTCAGCATATCCAATAGCATGACAAATATCACATTAAAATGTCAGCTATTTAGTATTGTCGTTTGGATCGAAAACTGGAATTTTGATACGTTTCGAAAATGTTTCAATTAATTGAAGCATACACTATTTCAGGTGTACGCAAGCATTTTCTTCTGTTGCCCGAGATCACGAACCATAAATAGTTTAATTTCAAACGTTTTAAATGTCTGAAAACATGTTCGAAACATGTTTCAATTTGCTTGTGTCAAAATTTATTCCGCACAACTCCAGTTTTGTAGTATTAAAATCACAATATAAAATGGACATTAATTGATCTTAAATTTGATACAAGATTGACACTGAAATATGAACTTTAAAAGGGCTCAATCAAAGCCAGCTGTTTCAAGAAAAACGCGTTGGTGTCGTGGAAGAATTGCAATCTTGAACGTTCGACGGTTGAATGGAGTTGGAGCACCTCTTCACAGCAGCTTGGCAGTTGAAAGCGGTTTTGAACCGGACAATATGGCGATGAGATATTTCCTTGAGCCAGAATAGTTTTCCATGTCCACCGTATCATTAGTGTAACGTGATAATTTTAAATAGTGTGAGTGTGGACTTTTTAATATGATGACATAGCGAGATAAATTTTGACAGTTTTCGACTTGCTGAACAATTATGACAGCCGTCAAGTTTGTGCTGGCGGCGATCTGTGTCGCTGGCTTGGTTGTTCTTCGCAAGAGAAAACTCCGTCGACTGCATGCAAGAATCATCTACCATCGAGACAAGGACATGGGCTATCGCTTTGGTATGGATGTGGGAGGCACCTTGGGCAAGCTAGTATACTTTGAAAAGAAAGATGGCAGCGCTTCTGACCTGGGAGATGTGCATTCGTACTTGGTCGACACGGAATACTATGGCAAAGCTGTGCAACGAGACAACGCCATGATGCTGGATGTACCGGGTGGTCGAATTCATTTTCTGCGGTTTGAAACAAGTCAAGTGGAGTATTTTGTCGAGTTTGTCCTACACCGCTGCTTCCATCGTGATATCCGCACGATAGCATGCACAGGAGGTGGTGCGTTCAAGTTCAGCAAACTCTTTGAAGATCACTTGGGCATTTCGCTTCATAAGTGCGACGAATTGGAGTGTTTAATCCGTGGTATGGTTTACGTTATGCGTCATGTCCATGACGAATGTTTCACGTTCATGGTACTGTTGAGGTTCTGTCGGCTCTAACTGTCGATTAGAATGTATCCTTACATAGTCAGGGCATTGGCGAAGCAACAAAGAAGATTACGAAAATCCCCCAAAGTGTATTGAACCTTTCGTTTGCTTTGCGTTCACCATCAGAAATGTAGGAATTGTACCCGTTCCTGTTGGTGAATATTGGTTCTGGTGTCAGTATCTTGAAAGTCACCAGCGAGACGGAATATCATCGTGTTTCTGGAACCAGCTTGGGTGGCGGGACCTTCTTGGGTCTGTGCAAATTGTTGTCCAAGTACAAGAGCTTCGATGAAGCTCTGGAAGCGAGTGTTGAAGGCAATTCTCAAACAGTTGATATGAATGTCTGCTGCCCATCAAATCTTCATTTGTGCTGACATATGTAATAGGTTGGAGATATTTACGGCGGCAATTATACTCAATTCAACCTTTCCGCCTCAACATTGGCCAGTAGTTTTGGCAAAATGGTGCGAACAGCGTTTTGATTGTTCCATGTATCGATTGCCGTCGTAGGGAACAAAATATGAACCGAAAAGTGGAGTCCGAGATGAAGATGTGGCCAGATCGCTTCTCATCATGATTACGACGAACATTGGCCAGGTACACTTATGCTAAGTCGACGTGGTGATACCCAACGCGACTTAGGTGGCATATCTTAGTGCCTTGCGCTCAAACACTCAGCGCATCTACTTTTGCGGCAATTTCTTGCGTCAAAACGAGGTACCAGAGTAATGTCGCCTATTTCGTGACGGCGATGTAGATTGCAAGTCGACAATTGGCGTACGCTATAGATTACTGGTCCAAGTCGAAAATGGAAGCTCAGTTCTTCCATCATGAGGGCTTCTTCGGGGCACTGGGGGCACTTTTGACAAACAATAAGGAACTCAACATCGAGCTCTAAGGGCCTGGTCGGCGAACATTCAAAATAGACTCTTTGATAAAAATAAATTCGAACTTTCTATCGAAGTTCGAAGAGTTCGCGTTGTCCACCAACATAATTTCGCAACTGAACAAGGATGGCACAAGGGAGCACCGCGCTGAAGAAGAAGAATGTCAAGAATGCTGTGGCAAATCCTGGGAAAAACACAGTCAAGTACCGCCACAAGCTCAACTCTGCCAAGAAGTTTACAAAGCGAGGGAGTATAGTTTTCCGATGATAATGAAATGCTTAGTCTCACCTAGATGCGACGACAGAAGTCCGTCGAGGATGCAATGGTTTCAAGCGCCGTGGTGATGCGTCCGTGACGGGGTTTATCAACCGCAACATTGAAGAAATCATGGCTACACGTGTGCTCCAAACGGGCTCGTCGATTGCACTGAACGATTTGCGCACTGCTGGTAAAGAGCGACTCAAGACTATCAATCAGAATGCACGAACAAAGAAGCGAACGCGCGTTGAGGAGAAGCTTGCTGAAGTCGAAAAGGCGATCAAGGATGCCGAAATGGGCAACGCTTAAGTCAAATGCATGAATGGTCTTCTATTATGATCGTTTTCTCGCCACTGCCTGAAGAGATGCTGTTGACACAGTTCAGGACTCCGGATAAAATCTTAGAGTGTATCCGTATGACTGATTTTTCGTCCCAGAAAAAGATCGACCGCCGAGCGATGAGCGAAGAAGCGCAGATTGAGTTGATGAATGTATCGGAGGGAGAGGTCTTCCATTACCCTCTCTTGTTGGTGGAAGGGAAATTTCACTGTAGCTGGGATCTCCCTGACAATGTTTTGGCTGAAGTGTACGTGAATGACGTCGCAACGTATTGGCCCGTCAGTCATAATGGAGTCTTCAAGGCGCTCGTTCTCTTGCCCACGTATGGTCAACATGAGATTTGCCTCAACATTGCCGAAACGTACCACATCGTGTCTGTCGAATACAGACCGTCGAATCGACCACACCGCGTGCACTTTTATTACCAAACCGGAAAGGATTCAGAAGGAACATTCGATGCCCCTCCAGGGGTCGATAATTCCGTGGAAGCCGCAGTGAAGAAAATCCAATTCAATGCTATGCTACTTCAAACTGCGATGGCGGTGCTCTTGGCAGCTCATGGTATCCGCGAAACTTTCAACCTTGAACTTGATGACAGTGGTCAACCGATCGTCCATTTATTGGAATCGTCGTTCACGGATGAATTTGCTTACACTCTTTCTGACAATGAATTAATGGGCCATGTTGAAGCGGACTTAAAGGCACAAGGCTTCCTTGCGAGCGAGTTCGGAAAGCACATCGTCATTCTGGGCTCATCAAAGTATGATCCTGAAACAAAATCCTCCAAGGCCCACACTGCTTTGGGCGGTTCTCAAGTAGGTGTATTTGGTTCATGCAACCTGCACAGCTGGGCGTCTCATGTCGGAAATGTCACTCAAAGCTTTCTGGATTCCACACGCATCGATACCAACAAGCTAAGCGACGACAGTTGTTTCCGTGGCACTTATGCAGGCAATTTTGCAACCGGCCTTGGTGCTGTGCTCCATGAGCTTGGGCATACTCTTGGCTTAGGCCACTCAACTCATGGAATCATGGCACGTGGATTTGATGATATGAATTGTCTGTTTTGCACAGTCAAGCCCCGCTCAGGTGTGAATGGATCAACTTATACGAATGCTTTTCCTGATGGAAAACTCTTTTTAAACTACAGCAATGTGGTGAATATTACATCGGCAGAAGGCGCTCATTGGCATCGAGCTAGCGCCTTGAAGCTTCAGCGATCACCCTGGCTCTCCGAAAGTTCACGGCAACCAAGTGCTCTCCCGTCGATTACTTGGCGAGGCAAAGTCGCTGGTCCCGTTGGTTGTGGCTCCGGTGTCCAGGAAGTATTTGGCACCGATTCTAAAGACGTGGCCGCATTTTTGATCCAGGCCGATTCATCAGGTGTGCAGTCTATTGAAATTTTGACCAATTCAGCATTGAATGATCTACTCATGTGTGGTTTGGCTGCAAGTGGCTCTCAAGACTTGTTTGTACTGATGGATGGAGAGTATATTACACAGATCGATGTGAGGGCAATGGCGTGGGTCGATGCCATTCGATTCCACACAAACTACCGCGTGTCACGATTTTTTGGTGGTTTTGGTGGCCAACTCCATGTGTTGAAAGCACCGCCGAACCATGCATTTTACTCGATTTTTGGCTCGATTGGATCTAGTCATGTTGGATGTGTGGGTGCATTATCAGAAGAAATTCCTCGTAGTGCTTTTGCTCTTAGCATTCCCGCACCAACCGCGGTTGGCCCCACAACAGCAGTCACGTCGATCTTTGATCAAATCGGTAGCTTTTTTGGCGCTGATTCGTCGTCATCATCTACCTCTGGGACTGGAAAGTCTGGAGCGTATGCCAAAATTGGTGTCGGAATTGATGGTACACAAGAAGACTTCAACACCAAGAGCATCCAGGCAATTGGTGCTATTGTACTCACTTGTACCGATTCCATCGTTCGCTTTCGTGTGATTTCACGAAGCGACTTTGTTGCTGAATTTACCAGGGGATTTTATGCATCTCCAAACGAACTTGTATTTGCATTGGCAGCGCATGAAATACTCATCCAAGTCGATGTACGCACGAGCGGGTGGATTCATGGTTTGAGATTCCATACCAATGCCCGCATTTCCCCTTGGTACGGCGGCTTTGAAGGCGAAGAACACTCTTTTGTCTGTGCCCCTGATTCGTGTATCACTGGCTTTTATGGCTCGCATGGCCCACAATACTTGGGGACTTTGGGCACATTTTTTGGCCCAATTCCGAACCTTCCACGACCTCAGCCAGTGCAAAGTATTCCACCTCCTGCTGTGGATGGAGCTGGCACAATTCATGCCCTCTCTTTGAAGTCCAACGAATTGATTCTCGAGTCACAACTCCCATCTCCAGGCGACGGGTTTGATACTTGTTTCTTCCTGCATAAAGGTGAAGCATTGATTCAGCTCGATCTTCTACGTCATGAAGAAAAAGTAATTGGGCTCTGCTTCCACACAACATCTCGTAGCAGCGAATGGTATGGCAGCACCAACGGCAATCTCGAGGTCGTATTAGCTCCGAAGGGTGAAGCCTTTGCCAGCCTCAGTGTATCTCAGACTGGAGCAGAGTACACATTTGCCCCCATCGCTCAATGCCGGGTCGCTGAAACAAGTACTCCGCCTTCAGATGTTACCTTGGATCTCGGTGAGGACGACATCTCTCTCGAATCGGACAATGGTGTAGCATTTATCGTTCTGTGCAAGTTCAACAATGGCGATTCTCTCGTCGACCAGGTAATTGAATTCCCGCAACAAACACAGTCACCACAGACTCTTCGGCTATCGTTGGCCTATTTAAAGGCTCAAGTTTCGCAACCACTGACTGATTATTGCATTGAAGTGGTTGATGATAATGGTGTGTCAACGATGTCACCGATTTTGCCGGAATGTTTAGCCTAAATCTAAATCTCGTGCGAACAACTTCACAGGAAAAGGCTTGCGTGCAGCACAAGAGTCAGATTTATCAAATATACATTGTTTTGAAAGTTTTGATTCCTTTTTTGACCGCATAGGATGAACGTAAGGATGGCCCGAATCATGACGTTCTCTTAATAGCGTTCATATCCACAACCGAAGTGGCATTGACAGAAAGTCCAGGTGAGGCGATGCCAAAGTTCTGTGTATGAAATGCAAGGCAGCGAAAGAGTCTTGTTGTATGCTGAGGCTTGCCTTGACTTCAAACGGGGCGTAGTCCAGTCACCGTTGCCATTCTTCACACAAAGGACACATTAGCACGAGAATTCTTAGCCAACAAGTCTGTCACGATAGACTCTTGGACATCAATCAATACCGCGAACATTGCACTCAACGATGTTGACTGTTATTTGAAGTTGATTCATCAATTATATCACGTAAACACACTTGATATTTTTGGTGTCCAAGAAAGACCCGGCTTTGCTAAAGAGAAAGCCCCCCCTGCTCCATGAATCCCTCGATAGGTTGACGAAAGGTTTCCTTTCGAAGATCGACGAATGAACTTCTTTTTACTGCGTGAACCGTTGGATGCAAGAGAACAAAATTCACTTGTCTCAAATGCCCTCCTTGAAAACTTCAATCCGAGTAGGCATTAGTCACAGCAACTTGATCTTTCACTTTTGTCGCATCTCAGGCGAGAAATCAAAGGACGCTTGTGGCAATTTGTTGGAAAGTCTGTCGACAATCCTCTTTGCCTCTCTTGTCAATCCACTGGCGATCATACAGTTGCACAGCAAGATCACTCATCACGAGCAATGCAAGTCAAGATTGTGTCGGTAGCTTGCTGATGGGTGGCCAGTTTCAACCGATGCGAGTCGCATATCTTGGAACGTGTGGCGATCTGGCAAGCATTTGCAAAGCACGGGTGTACAGTACCAACAATTGCTCTTCCACGTTGGATGCAGGTCTTCTCCGGAGTGTCCATGCCGCGGTGCCGAAGCCGCAGCGTCCAGTTGACTCGGACTCCATTAGAAAGAAAACGAATCTACCCGCATCTTCGCGATTTGAAAGATTCACCATATTTGACGTTGACCATACCCTGTCAGCAAATTTCACCCTAACTTCAATATAAGGTGGATTCCTCTGATCTCTCCTGCATGGAAATCTCGAGAACGATCAAACCCCTCGCTATGTAATACGCTAGAGCAACATCCTCTCAACCGCATTGGTATCGTTTTGTTGCGTGGCGATGTCGTCTGGACACTTTTCGCCACGCCGACGGAAGTCGCATAGTTTGAAATGCATTTCAAACTTATGTCCTTCAACGTAATCAATATGGATTCTAACAGTATATTAATTATTGCAGGAGCACCATCTCATCAGCTTTCCATATTAAGCTGAGTACTAGGTACATCTTATATCGGCTAATATGATTAAATCTCTATGTATAACTGCCCGTGAGCCTTGTGAGATAATATGTATCAAGGTGAACTGACGCAATGATGCTAATGTTAGCATAGTTAGAACGTGTCAGAGTAGCAGAGGTATGAAATATAACAAGTAATGGGATATATCAAATTTTGGAAAAGTCACATGTGTCAGGTATGTGTTGTGGCTACAGTTACAAATTTTAGCCAATCAAGTGCAAGTGTGAACATTCGATAGACCAATCAGATTTTGATGTGGACTTTATCCACAGTCGAAATGGATCCTGGAGCACTAGCAGGTTCGACCCACTTGCACTTTTCCCATGCTGCGAGCACTCTGCGTTGCGCTCTTGGCGTGTGTAGCCCATGCCCAGCTAGACGCGATTCAGCTCGACAACGAAGCCCAGTTCATGGATCTCGAGCAAGAACGGGCATTTTATGAGTCGACACCAGACATGCATCCCGAGTTTGATACATTTGCGAAACCGCATCGCAGTGTGAGCGATCCGACTGCGTGCAATGGCTATGTGGGCTACTGCAACAAAACATTCGGCCAAGTGCTCTGGATTGGTGCCCATAACTCCATGTCGGACGTTGGAGAAGCCATTCAACGGAATCAATTTGTGGATAGTCCAACGCTGCTCAAAGCTGGAGTGCGATACTTTGACGTGGACATTTGTACATTCAGCGAAGATGGTCGTCGCACAAGTGCACGAGTTTGCCATGGCACGAATGAATTGCTTGTTCAAAACTACCAAGATTTGCTGCCGCCTTTGCAACAAATGAAACGTTGGCTTGATCTTCATCCTAGTGAGGTAGTCATTCTAAACTTTGGCGACATTGCCGACTTTAGCGATGGCCTCACGGGCGAGCCATCGGAGCTTCTCAAGAATGCGATTGCTGACACAGTGCGCGAGGCTTTTGGAGAGATGGCTATCCTCAAAGGCGATACTCTTGATGCTCGAGTCAGTGCTGGTCAAGCTACTCTTCGAGAGCTCATCGATGCTAATCAGCGCGTCGTTGTGAACGTTGGCAAGGAAACTACGATTCGTCATCCACTTGCCAAGTACTGGGGACAAAACGACCGAGTGTGCCATGATGCCTGGTACCCTGGTAGTCTCCGCATGAATATCTTCACCCGCGCATTCGATTGGCAGTCTGTGCTTCACGTTGTCGAGCACACGATGCGCCAGCCATGTGCCAAGGCTCCAAAGATTCTCAACAAACTTGAATGGGCCTTTCGAACTCTCTTAGCAAGTGCCATTGACCGAAAGGACATCGGTGTTACACTCAACAAGTACATGATTGACCTCCACAAAGTGAATAGACACCAAGCTGCTCCATTCCATCCGTTCAATTTGATTCTCACGGACCATTCTGACAAGTGGAGCCAGTACTATGACTCATGGCACCGATTACATCTCCAGTGGTTTGAAAAATAGCCCCATCAAGTCATTAACCCATTAATTATTCGCTTTCTTCCATTTTGATGAAGTTACGGCAGTCCGACATTGCCATGATTGGCCAAAATAAGATCTTCGCAGGATGTCAAAGATTCTGAACGCCCTCGCGGCGGAGAGAAGTGCGATAGTTGATGGCTACATTGAGGTATGACTACTCGCTCTCTATGCAAGTCAGTGGCGAACGACATTATAGCGTACACAAGTCCACAGCGACTTGGAGAAGTTTTGGGCCAAGCTAACGGCCATGACTTTCCTTCCGCAAAACCCGTACCCGATGGCCATCGACTATTTCCGCGAGCTAGAGGCATCAAGAAACGCCATAGTTGCTCCTCCGCCAGGAATCGTTGAGCTCCTAAACATGTCCTATTCAACTATTCGTATGGCCTCAGTCGATGGCATCTTTGGCAATTCAAGTCTCCTCAAGGTATTGCAACAAAGAACTCCCTCGAACTTGATGACTGCACTAGCATATCAATCCACAAGCTATTCGAAGAATAGTGGATTTGTTTGACTTTGAATTCTTCAAGCAGTGGAATGAAGACGGATATGCCGTCACGTCAGCGTGTGCACTTGTCAATTTGGCTGTCTTCCATGGGACCAGTTTGATCCCCAAGCTCAATAATGAGATTGAGTTGGAACATGTACGCTCCTAAAGTTTTGACTGATGTCAAGGCATGCATTAGCATGTTGTGGTCGAAGGGGAAAAGCTCGAGCGTGCGATTGCGATCTTTGCCACGATTCTTGCAAAAGACGCCTACGTCAGCCACACATCTCATGCGGTCTATTCTTGTTTTTGCTGCAAATCCTAGCTGACACTTTGCTTAGACTCTCAGTGTGGGCGTTTGGGTGTCAGTTCCCTCTTTTAAGAAGAGTGACATCGACACGAAGAAACTGTGGACACTGGATGGAATCCAAACATCACGTACCGCTTTTGTTAGTGCAGTCAAGACAGCGGTCGCGGCTCGGACACCATGTTACATCAGCGAATTTCGATGCCGCCAACAAGTGGGCTATCATGGGGTTTGTTTCAATTGTCTTGGTGCAACTAGCCACTCCTCGTAGAATATTCATGCTCCATATTCAGCATTTGTCAAAGTCACTCGGACATTCATCATGCATTTTAAGCCGCCAACTGAGTCCAGTTGAGTACCATCACACAATGTAAATGATTAAATTCTTGCAGAATCGATGCGATCATTCGCGTCACAACCACAGAGGGCACTTTGCGAAGGACTTTTCTTCACACAAGATGCAGTAGCCACTCTCGTATCTGCTCTGCGAGAGAACTGTACGCATTTACTCTTGATTAGAAATTAAAACTGCACGATAGCCCCGACTACACTATCATGGAATGAATATTCGACTCCTGTTTTGAGCAACTTCACCTGCGGCGACTTGTTTGTCATGTCACGGGCTTTATTGCACTACTCAGGGGTTTCTCAGGACTCCTCGAAGACCCTCGCTCAGCTTTGTCAAATTACAGGTGGACTTCCAGGCGAGCTACACGCGTTAACAGAAACGAGTGCAAATTTCATAGAGGTTTCAGATGACAATATCTCCAGTTGACATTCATTTCTAACTAGTTGTTGCTCTTTTGCATTAAAAATCCCACGGGTTATGGCTCCCGTGTCACTGCTTTGAGTGAAGCCATGGGGCAATATGCGTACGAAGTGCGTCAAATTGCACGCTCTCAAGTTCATTCATTATTTGCCGGTCTGTCTAAGGCAATTGAAGCCAAATTAGTGGATTTGGTTTTGCCGGACGATGTCAACCAGACTAGATTTGAGTACTTGATGGACCAATACAAGCAAATTGAGTTGCTACTCATGCACGTGGCTCAGTGCTTGACGCGGTAAACTGTTCATGCATTCAAGGCTTTGATTGTTTTGGGCACGTAGGTATATCTTGAAAACCATGCATCAAGACAACGTCGAGAATCCAGTCTACATTGTGAATCAGCTCGTAAGAGCAGCTCAAGACGAGGCTAAGAAGAGGCAACAACAAATTGACAAGAAAGCGAAAATGAAAAAGGTCACTGAGACGCCAGAGGTGACTGGAAAATTCGTCGACCCATTCGATGCACCGCCTCTTGAGCTTGGAGTAGGCATTACTCGAGAGCAAGAAGACGCAATAGAAAATGAAATCTATCCACTTGAGGTATCAAAGCAAGTTACGATTTTGCAGTACATTGTCGACACGCGACTTGACACTGCTTTTGAAACAGCGATGACGTCTATCGTGCTGAATGGTATGCCTAGCAATGTTTACCCAAGTATAGTCGAGCATCTTCGAGTCTTTGGCGTCCGGCATGTTCTTTCACTTGAGCCGAAAGTAAGATGCTCCAAAAGGTTTGCATAATCTTGGCCAGGCGCCGCCTATATCATTAACGATCCACGGCGATTTTGACCAAGTTATCGAACATCATGGAGTCTTTGGACAGGGACTGGAACTTGCTTTTGTTCCCGACTCTGTGCAAAATATCGTGCTGCAATTAAAATCGTGGCCCATCTGCAAAGTTAATTATGCCTCCCCCAGCGCCAATTTTACTGTTCAGGTTGGAATTCATCGGCACTAGTGAATTGAAACTTCCTGGTAGACGTGTACCTCGCTATATCTGTGTCGGTGGTACAGAGTAAGTCTTATGCCTTTGAAACCTCGTTGATTGTTTCTAGTTCTACCGGGCAGAACCTAGCCATGTTGATGTTGTTGAGCATATCCAAGTGGAGACTGCACATCCTAGCGCCAGAAAGTCAATCGAGTTATTCAGTGACGCTGTATTGCAAGATATACTTAATCTAGCAGACCAGCAACGTTGTCATCGATTGCAATTCGCATAATTTCACACGTCGACGTAGATATGGCTGTCATTTGGTTTCGTGTGGCTGCTAACCAACCTGAGCGACCTCACTTCAAACTCAGCTCGGCTGATATGAAGGTCCAGCGTGAAGTTGTGCGAATCAAAATTGAAGAAGGAGTTCGTCAGCGTCACTGGATCCAAGCATGCTTGTATTTTCAAAACAAACTCGTCGTGAAGAGCTATGTATTACACCTTACCGACGGTGCAGTCAAACGGTGCTTTGCTCCGACGAATCTGAACTTGGCACATTCTCAAATATACTCGACAATGGTAATTTGAAACCAAACTTTTAGAATACAAGGCTCACGAAGCTTAGGCTGACGCCGAAAACTGCCAATTTCATTCCAATAACGACAGCGATATTGTAGATGAGGGCGAGGTCGATCTCTTGGACACATATGACGACAAGCTACGTGAAAGCATCCTCAAACGAGACGTCGCATCATGTGAGCCTTCTGTTCGGCTCCTATTCAATTCGCATGTTCTTACTCTCAAACGCATAGTGCGATTCCAGCTTGAAAGAACTCTACTAACGCAGTTGTAGGAAGATCAAGGACAAGTCTTTGCTGCTGTTTGCATGACGCATTTGGCAGAAGTGAAGGAGGAGCTTGACAAATGGCTTGGTCAAGTCCAAGCTTTGGTCGAATTGCCTGAATTTCACTACGTCTTGACCATTTTTGGAATGTGGAAAGCATCTCTGGAGCGCGCAATCGCTGCAAAAGCGGGTGCTGCTGTGCAAAAGTCTATTGAGAGCATCGTGGGGCTTTCAGTTGCTTTGCGTTTGACGTGGCAGCATGACGTGCATCAAATTATACTAACTGTAAAAGCATGATGCCAATCAAATACTTAGTCCCCGGATATTATCCGGATCCGCCACAACGTTCACTTCGCAAGATATCGTCAGGATGGCAGAGTACAATCAACCTGTGGTGGTCGATAATGGAAGTGGCGTGCTTAAAGCTGGCTTTGCTGGAGGGGAACTGCCCCAAGCAGTGTTCCCTTCTTATGTGGGAACTACGAAGCATCTGCGTATGATGGCTGGCGGTGCGTACGAGAGCGGCGACACGTTTGTCGGCAGTCGAGTGCAACAGCACCGTGGTCTCTTCACAATCAAGTATGCAATGGAGCATGGTATCGTGACAGACTGGGATCGTATGCAGCGGATATGGGAGCATATGTACTCCAAGGACATGCTCAACATTACGAGTGAAGAGCATCCTGTCCTCCTGACCGAAGCACCACTCAACCCTGCGGCAAACCGTGTCAAAGCTGCTGAAGTGTTTTTTGAGAGCTTCAATGTCCCTGCGTTCTTTGTATCCCCTCAAGCAGTTTTGTCCTTGTATGCGTCTGGCCGAACGACGGGTGTTGTCTTGGATGTCGGCGATGGGGTTACCCATGTCGTTCCTGTTTACGAGAGCTTCACGCTTCCCCATGCCATCACGCGCATGGATGTTGCAGGACGTGATGTAACCAACTACTTGCAATTGCTATGCCGTCGCGCAGGCTACAACTTTCAAACTTCAGCAGAACTCGAAGTCGTCAAAGAAATCAAAGAGAAGATGTGCTATGTGGCGTTCAACCCAGCGAAGGAAGAACAGTTGATGCAAACCAACTTGCACTTGGCCGACTCATCGTCATTGCCACAAAGCCAATCTTCTGAATATCGTTTGCCTGATGGAAACGTTCTATACGTATGTCGTTCTCTCGAGTTACCAGGCAACATGTTGTCCTAGTTAGGTCCTGAGAAGTTTCGCGCGCCAGAAATCCTCTTCCGCCCCGAACTTATCGGTTCAGAGCACACGGGTACTACACATCGACATGGCCACGTGGATCACAATTGCTAATGTAGGGGTCCATGATTGCTTGCTGCAAGCAATTTTGCGAGCAGATTTGGATCTGCGCAAGACGCTTTTCTCTCAAATCATCCTCAGTGGTGGCTCCACGCTCTTTCCTGGATTTGGCGATCGTCTCTTGAGCGAAGTGCGCAAACGTGCTCCTAAAGACATCAAGATTCGCATTTCTGCACCACCCGCGCGCCAGTATTCCACATGGATTGGCGGTTCTATCTTGGCATCGCTTGCCACATTCAAGACCATGTGGATCACCAAAGCGGAATACGAAGAACACGGGGCGTCCATTGTACATCGCAAAACCATTTAATGCGTTACTTCTTTTTACCCAAGTGCTTCATTGTGTCCTGCAATCGTTGCCAAAACGAGGGCCGTCGTTTCTTGTCCGTCGGGGGACTCACTCGTTCTCCCAACATACTTGCACGCCGTGCCTCGCCATTAGAATTGGACCAACTTCTTGGCGTAATGCACATGGCTTCCTCCCACAATTTCTCCTTGTAGACTTGGCGTTTCTACCGAGTAAGTAGGTCGTCAAATCCTCATTCTATCACTGTCACACCTCTTCAAAGACGTCGTAGACTACTGGTGCTGGGATATCTAAGTATTTGGATAAGCCAAGCTGGAGGCTACAGGAAACACGAAAATCACAGAGGCAGAAAATACGGACACTGTACCTTCGTTCAATCGGCGGTAGTGACATCGCATGCCTAGGAGTATCGCTCAGCATGGACATGCCATATTCAGTCTATTTCAAGGAGAAACAATCAATCCTTAATGCCTTTCATTGAACGTCATACCTGAGGCGTTGTGTAACTGTGGATGTTTTGATAAATATGGGCGTAGACAGCTTCGCTGATATCCTCGAGCTCCTGTCGCCGAGGTTCGCAAATGGTTTCGATAAATTCTTTCCACTACGTAAGTTGTCGTAACTTATTGTGCTGAGGTATACACTTACGGGCTTCAGCGTCACACTTGACGGGTTCTTTACGATGAACGGATGATGCAAAAGTTGTTCTGCTGTCCATCGATCAGTGGGTTCAATTGCCAGACACTATTCCAGGAAATTTAGCTGGTCATAGACGTCAAGTCAATACCTTGTCCATGAAGTCACGGCTCTCGTCAGAGAAATAATCGGGCAATTTCAAATACCCTTCATTTGCAACCTAAGTAATTTAACAATCAACAGGACGAGCTACAGTCACAGCTCACCGAATCGACAAGGCCAAAGAAGCCGTCATTCGTTGGCAAGGGATATTTGCCCAATGCTACTGACACCAAGACAAGCCCAAAGGACCAAATGTCAGCTAGAAATGATCGTATGAGTGAGAGCAGCAAATTCATCAAACGTACATGGATATGCATAATCACCACCGCCAATACGTTCAGGTGCCATGTATAACAATGTTCCCACAAAGGTTTTCGTTTGGGCTGCATTATCGTTCAACGTCCTTGCGAGACCAAAATCGGAAATTTTGATCTCGCCTTGGTGGTTCATCAGTAAGTTATGGGGCTTGATATCGCGATGGACCATGCGGTTTCCATGAATGTGTTTGAGTCCTTCTAAAACATTTCTTGCAATGTGGGCGATCAGAATTTCCGATTGGCATCCGCCTTTGAGCACCACATCTTGCAGCGATCCCACGCCCATGTATTCCATGACAAGCGAGATGCAATTCTTTTGCTTGTCCACGTATGCGTCGTAAAAGCTCACGATATACGGGCTCGGCCTGCGCGTGGCAATTAATTGGAGATAAAAGTAGAGAACGTACAATCGGACGCCGCCTGAGGATGTCTTGTTTTCGTCCAAAGGGACCAAATTGGAGTAGAGGGCGTGGAGCTCGCGCACCATTTGCCGCCGCTGATTTTTCCCATAGACAGGAATTTCCTTGTGTTTGTTGGTCATGTTAAAGCAAATTGAAGGGGACTTACTTTGATTGCGACGACTTTCAGCGTTGGTAAATGCACTGCTTTATAGACAACGCCGGATGCCCCTCGACCGACTTCACGGACACGGACAACATTTTCCTGGAGATGCAGACAAGCTGAGTCGGGGGATGCAATGCCCGCTTCTGAAACTGACACGCTCTTGGTCGTGAAGCGTCCGTGGTTGGGGGAATATGAACTACCATGACTAAACCTGCCCATTTCACCGTCTACACAGACGCTAGAAAACCAGCAAGCCAAGCTGATAGACGCTACCATGAGGCGAATGCGAATCGTTGTCTGACAAGTTGCCGGAACTCAAGCGCAGAGCTAGCATGGCCTTCTGCATATTACTCACGGTGCCTTCTTCATTTGGACTCATTGCGTCACGGGTCGCTAGTAGGCGGTTGGCAGCCCGATTGGCACGATTTTCAGCTTGTTGACTCGTTGGCATGTCGTCCAGTTTCAAGCGCAAAGTCAAACGCTTTTTCGGTGTGAAGCCGGTTGTCAATGGAGAAGGGGTATGTGGACTGACAGTGGCAGCACTAGAGGTTGGAGTGGCAGTCGAGACCGTAAGAACCTCTTTTCGAGCATTTGCTGTCGTTTCTGGCTCGAGATGAAGTTTTGCCGTGGAAGGTACAACTTTGGCAGCATGCTCTCCATCAGCATCCAAAGAGAGTTCAATGTGTGCCGCTTCAAGTGCATCGTCCAATTTCTTCTCGAGCATGTTTTGGGACTCGAGAGATTCATGCTGTGTGCTAGGCTGCATCCAATCACACTTCCAGCTCCGAACTTCTGCCAAGCGCAGCGAGCGAACATCCACGTCAGGGAATATCGATGGTTCATGCTTGCGTTCCATCTATCGTACAGGTCATGGCATCATTATGAATACACGCAATACGGATGGGATCGTACCTGTAGTTGAATATTCGGTAGAGACAAGGTTCGCTGGATTTGCCGGCGGGAAGATGTTTTCCGACGGGGTATCGCTTGCCCGTCTTCGTGTTTCTTGCCGTACGCTTCGTCGTTCATGCTCTCGAAGCGATTTCTCTTGCGCGACTCCATGCTTGTCTGTGTGTTGTGTTGCTGCTCTTGCAAGGCACAGTAGTCGTTTCTTTCAACGTCGAAATATTTCAAAATGTCAATCAGAGTATACAAACTCCAAGTCATTTTTTATTACATACAACTGATAACGGCTCTGGGACGGTTCTTACGACACCGTCGAGGCCATCAACCGAGCGAGCATGGATGAAGCTCAAAGTTTCCATAGATCTGGCTGCGTCCGGTCGCTTTAGAAGACAGCGGTTGCTCAGTAGAGGGCGTCAAGGGCCGAAGTGAGGCGAGAAAGCGCCGTTCGCTTGGAATAGACTTAGGTACTTTAAGAAGCAACGAGGATGCATGGAGGAAGCGTTGCTCCTATTAAGTGTAAATTTTTTCTCTTCGTATGCTACAACTAGAACTTTCTCGACGACGTGGCCACTGTGGCGACGGTTTGCACGCTTAGAGGAATAAAGATGGATACAAGACGCGAATGGTCTTGACCACAACGTTCCGGCATTGATATCGATGGGCCTTTGATGCATTTGGCAACGACCAAACGTGGTGGGGAAATGATTGCTCCGGCTTCGAGGCGTACTGCTCAACAGTGGTGAAGAGAACGCTTGGTCCATTGTCTTGAACCTTGGGTGATGCTGGGGAATCATCAGGGGCTACTGCTGATTGCTTTGCGTCAACGACTTGATCAATAACTGTCGAGACGACCTCTTTAACCTGCGTTGTTGTTGGGGTAGTGCTGGCGATAATGTCAGCTTTCACAGACGCTTCTGCTGGAATTGGATTGGAGGTTGAAGCGCTGGCATCAGGAGGACTTGAGGATTCTTTTGACACTTGAATTGCATCGTCAGAGCGAAGGGGCTCCTGAGCCACTTCTATCAGCTTTGGCTCTTCCTGAACTGTGGCATCGGTTTGGGCACTGACCGCTGGATGAGAGCTCTCTGTCGATTCAACTAACGCTGAAAGTGGAGCTACAGCCTCCTCTTCGACATCATTCTGGGGCTCAGATTGTTGGGGAACGTCTGTTGGGGTGACCTCTTCATGCAATCCTTCAGTACGCTCATTGAAATCTGCGGGCGAGTCATCCGAGCTTCCATCTTGTACAGGGGACAAAGGTTCATGGTGGAGATCATCGAGTTGCGATTCTGAGATAGAATCGCGCTGGTTGTCTTCATCCAGCTCTGTTGTTGTTGACGACGATACGCTTTGTTTCGATACTCGCTTTTCAGGAATGTCGTCCTTGCTATCTGCCTGGTTTTCCGGTCTCTCTTCCTCTTGTACGTTGCGCTCTGCGACTTCAAGCAGTTCAAGGAACAAAGCTTGACTTGCAGGAGTGAGCAATTCATACGCATCGAGTAATTGCACGACAAACTTGTCCAATTCTTCCACGCGGTGTTCTGGCGAATGATTTGCAAACAAATCTTTCGACGGGAATGGAAACTTGCCCATGACTTTTCGATCGACCTTGAGGAGCTATTTATATACCCATCGTATGTGAGCGATCTCATTGCATTTCGGCGATGCATACCTCTTGATGAAACTCATGAAAGCGACTGTAGCGCACTTCGACTTCCCATTTCGCTTTGCCACTGTTGACTTCCGTCACATACACGACTGTTTTCTTGCCCTTCTCGACCGCTGGGTCAAATCGCACGACGTGAACACTCTCGAGTAGCATGATGGACACGAGATTCCTACTGTACAAAGAGTGTCTGCATGAGATATCTCGCTTCTGTCCATGGACACACGTACCTCGACGCTGACGTTGACTGAAGAAGAACGGAAATGGTGCGCAGAAACCGCAATTCGTGTTTTTGGCTCCCTTCAAAAACGCGTCATTTTTTTCATTTTTTGGCCTTTGACTTGAAATTTGTATGTATCCATTAATCCATCTGGTGTTGAATCAATCGTCACGATCTTCGCTCAATTTGATGGCGCCAGAGGATGGGAGATATAGCATGGTCCGCTCGAGGTGTACTTTTTTGTCACAACCATCCGCACGGTGTAGACTCTTCTGTCGTCGTTGGTCTGCTCTTGATATCGCTGGCAAGGCTGTATGCGCGTACAATGTATTGCAGTCGCGTGCAGTACGCTCCTGCTCTTCAAGTTGCCTTCGCCAGGCACTGAATACATATAATTTCGCCACAGCGTACTATCATCGTACGTACTAGATGTAAAATTGTGCTTTTAACGGCAAGCTTTTCAGTACTATTTGACTGTATTTTTATTGATTTGAGATGTACAGTACGTACAAGAAATGTACAGTGTTAGGTGTACTGTACAAAAGCAGACTTGGGATACATGTGTACATAACTGATCAAAGGGTGCAATGAATGTCGTGTTGGGAGCACGACGGGCATCCAGAGGACGAGAGCGATGAACTCCTCTTGCTGAGATGACGTTTGCAACGGAAACACGACGCCGTTGATATGGAGAATGCGTTGAAGTAGATGCGTGGAGGCCGGTCGGAGATAAAGGAGTCTGCCGAAAATTTGACGCTCGGTCAGTGACGGAAGCCAAACAGTTACGTCGTTGTAACGACGGTTTCAACTAAGTTGCCGCCTTGACAAGGTTCCGTTGATGATGATGGAGGCCAAGCCAGAGAATCGGACGCTCTTTCAAGAGAATTCGACGTGTAAAAAAGCAGAAGGAGATGCATGGTTCCGCCAAGGGAATTACGAGAAGGCGATCATCTGCTACAACAAAGCGTGCTTCGTGAACCCAGACGACTACCTCATCTACTCGGCCCGCGGCAATGCCTATGCAAAACTCTGCGACTTTAAAGTACGTGTTTGAGCGAAGAAACTTGTAACACGACCTCGTAGTCCGCGATTGCGAATTACAAGAAGCTCTTGTCGCTTATGAGCACCCCCCCACAATCCATCAAGGAGGAAATAGCTGAAGTATTTAATGCCCAGGTACAAAAAATGATTGCCCTTCAGCTAATACGCTCGGTAGGGATATTCATACTTGGTCGACAAGGAATACACGACAGCCATTGTCTACCTCACGGATGCAGTCGCCCTCGATGCTCTACAGGCCAATTACTGGCTGCACAGGTTGTACTTTCCCAAAACAGCAAATTTAACTCTTTGTAAATTTGCAGATGTCTTGCCTACATTGGCCTTGAAAATTGGACTAAAGCTCTAAAAGATATCGATCATGCAATCTGCATTGATGCCAACGACGCAGATGTTCTCGTTCTTCGAGCAAAGCTTAATTGGAAGCTCAAGTTAATTGATAAAGGCAACAACGACATCGCTCGGGCATTCAGACTCAATCCCAGTCACCCGGAGGTCTTTGACACCAATTGTGCTGAGCCTCACACTTTGTTAGGTCTTGGACTTTGAAAAGAAAATGTGGTACCAAGCGCAGCATTTGCACGACGTAGCGTGTCGCCATATCATAAATCGGCAGTTTGAAAAGAGCTTGGATTGCTTGAATTCCTGCATCGAGTTCAACGCCGAAGACGTCAAAGTTCTTGTCTTGAGAGCTTCAGTTTACCGCGAGCTGGTTGGGCGTTTATGCTCTTGTTAGCTCTTACGCTGGTCCAGGGAAAATATGACGAAGCCATGGCTGATATTGAGCGAGCTTCGCGCGCTTACTTTGACAAGCAACAACAACCAAACAGTGAAGACAGCAGAAACGAACAAGACGAGCTAGACAGCCATGGCCTTGACGCACACAGCTCCCTCTTGTCGTCAACCTCACATGCAATTGACGTACATCCTGAGATTACTCACCAAAGGAATTTGATCTTGAATGGTACATTTCGTCCCAAAAGCATTGGACTTATGGTGCCTAAACGTTTTAGATATGGCAGTCTCTGAGATAAAGAACGGAAGATTCGAGGCTGCTCTCAACGCTATGAACCTTGTAAGATTCTACAGCCCTTCCACCGTTCCATAGTCAAATTGATCTCGTCTAGGCTATTGACTCTGAAGTTGCCATGGCATCACGCCTCGCTGGACGAGTGATCGATTACAGGTTTTACGTCAATCGTGGTGACTGCTATCGAGCAATTTCCAAGTCTCAAGCGGTTAATAGTACTAATCGCATCAAACTTTGAACAATTTGTAGGCACTTGTCGACTACAATTGTGCGCTAGAGCTCCAACCCATGGACGCTGAAATCCACACAAGGATAGCAATGATTCGGTATCACTTTGGGCTCGAGCTGTTCAATCGCGGCGCATTCGACAAAGCTGAGATTGAATTCACTCTTGCAATTCGCCATAACCCGAAAATATACCACTACTACATTCGACGTGGCGACTGCTATCGATATCTCGAGGTACCAGCCATGAAATCCAGCAGACCAATTAATCAGCTGTGTAGCAAAACGATCGTGCATTCAATGACTACAAGCAAGCCCACACACTATGTCCTAACGATGCCGAAGTCATGGTACAAAATCGTAACCAGCAATAGCTTACAGCTCTCGTAGGCCAAGATCCGACAGTACAATCCCAACATTCAAGGAAGAAAAATTCAAGCGAATCCAGCGCAGCAGCCAAATCAGCAGCTTATGTCGAGCGATGTTCGGGCGAGGCGGTATCAGAGCGACCTCTTCAAGAAAGCAGAAGTTGCACGACAGTCCGCAGCCAAATCTCACTCAGCATATATGAAGCTGCTGCTAGCACCACCGAAGTTGACATCGCCGACAAAACAACGTTTCCCCAGTTAGTTTGTCTGCCACTTGAGCATAAAATTGAGAGTGTTCTCGCCATGCTCTAGTTGCCTACAGTGCATCTATCGCAATAGAAAGAGGTACAATTCAAAGCAATGGCTTGACCTCAGCATGAGCTCAAGGAATAAAAGTTGGAGTAATCTCGATAGAGGCAGCTTAAATCGAGCGACTCGTTCTTTCCAGCATCGGATGTTTGCTGCAAAGGACGCAGCTCCAGAGGTCTGCGATGAACCTGATGTCTTCTGCAATGGATAATTTGTCAGTTGCACTGATTAGTCTCCCAAAAGATTTTCTGGTGAAGCAAACCGTCTCCCTCAATAGATATACTTGGGAGTGACGAGTTTCGACGTCTCCATGTTGTTCCAAAGCCTCTGGTGGAATCTCGCCACCATGGGAAACCGATCTGCTTGTGGCGAGAATGAGGTACGGTCGACCAAGAGTGGTTTCATCGTGGTAGGCCAAATTGCAACGCAGCATTACATTTAGGTACGTACATCGAATGCAAATCATACCACTGCCTCCACGATTGATGCCCTCTGGACTAGATAGAGCGTTCTATCATGCTATAAGCTCTTTGAGGCAGGATCGATTGAGCTGGGCAATGCTGAAGGTGCTATCTGTGTTGTCGAGCTGTGGTTTCAGTCACGAGACGAATGTCAGTCTCCCTGAAAGATAGGAGGGCCAGCTCTATTTAGACCATAAAACGTGCCATTCAGAATATAGGTTAAACTAAATCCCCATATAAATTTGGAGTAAAACGTCAGGTCATTCGCTAAAGTTGAAGACGTTTAATGTTGAAGCGTATTTGTTACACCATGCGTAATAGAGTGTTGTAGAGGTAGAGTCAATTCGAGAGGTGGTCGCCTGTAAAACCATTTCACTACTCACGTAGTACACCCACCGCACCTCTCTCGCAAGTCGCAATCTCACTAATGAAGCGGTCTATCGTTTACCTCGTTGCGTCGCTCGCCACGATCGCTCAGGCTGAAAAGATCAGTGTGCTCGGCGCTGGAATCTTTGACGCGACCGCTTCTGGCCGCAATGCCTGCTCTGGAAGTGATCCGACTATTCTCGGCACTTGTCCAGGCGTACAATCTGGTCTGAGCTTTGGTTCCTGCTGTGTTCCGATTCCGCACCGAGTGACTGTTGTCATGGGATGCGCTCCACTGATCTCTGCTTCAGATTCATGCGATCAAGTGGCTGCCCGTCTGGCTGCAGATTCGACTCCCCAACTCAGCCCGCAGCCAACATCACCGACGCCTATCGTGACTCCATTGCCCACTTCAGCAGTTCCATCTACAACCGCAGAGAAGCCCATTTCTACTGACGCTCCAGAGGAAGCAACTTCAGGTCATGAGGACAGTGAATCGGATACCGAGAGCACATCCAGTAACTCTGTCGCGAATGGAGCAGTCGCAACTAATATACCTGCCACGACTCCAGCTGACACCACGACTGTCGTCCCTGCCTCCACTGGTACTGATGTCAACACTAACTCTCCAGGCACTACCCAAGATGCTGCAACAACTGCGGTGCCTACTTCGTCAATTGCACCTACATCAACTGCTCCAACCACGTCAACTCCCAGTGACTCTACTCCTTCGGCGACTGTAAATATTTCATCCCAACTGAAGCAAATGAGTGACTCGGAATCCCCGGGGGGGACCTTGGCAGAAAACTCGTCAAAGACCGGTGGCTCCATCATCGCTGGTATTGGGATTGTAGTCGCTGGTGTTATCATTGTGGCTGGGGTGATCCTTGTGCGAAAGCCAAAACAAGCTCCTGAGCCCCTTAGTACACCTGCTCAACCAGCAAGCATGATGGCTGCAGCCCCCTACGCCGAAGAAACTCCTTGCAACGACGAAGAAGACTTGCTCACGCCTAAGGAAGATTTGGTCTGCCTGTAAGAAAATAAACTGTTATCATGTACCTTCAGCGGTGACATTGTTCGGAGTGGAACTTTCCTCCACAATGACGGAACGGATTAAGCGCCATAGAGATAATGTCCATGCTTGGAAAACATCGTCCAGACCATCGAAGTTAACCGATGCAATGGATGAGAGCCATAAACCTCGGTACATTGTAGTAAACGCCATGGGCAAGGAGCTGCTGCACTAGGACTTGGCTTAGTGCGTGTGGATGATTTGATCACAGTGGGTGAAACACGTCGATCACATTCTGGAGTAAGTTTGCTGAGGAAGTTCCTTCAGCGTTGATGGGTTCACTATTCTATCATAGACTCCTTCACCTGCGTAGCTCTATGGTTTTCATATTATCAAGATGCATTGCATGGTCTACTCTGTGCGGGTCAGAGCTAGTGGTAGGCGCTCAAGAAGTATGGACTTGCGAGCTTCTTCCAACGTCAAGTCTTCCACATTACTGCGTTTAACTCGTCAAAAACGTGCTAACACTATGCAATCGACACTTTGGAAGGCCATGGAGAATGGTCAAGCATCTAGCGAAAAGTCTAATGCATGACATGGATTGCGATTCGAGGTCCGAAAAGAGCAAGATTGCTCCAAGTCCCACCAAGCCTTCTACAGAGAGTCTATTGCCTGTTTACAAATTACTTTAATAGCATTCTATCATAGAAGTGCCCGCCATTAGACGTATTTTGCTATCCAACAAAGTTGAATACAGTTTGGGGATATGCTGAATCAACAAAGTCCAAAAATAGTTTGTGTTTGCTGTTGCACTTTTTGTAAAACTTGCAAAACCGATGGTGGCACTCACCCACCTCGGTCTACCGCTGATGGCGATGTTGTGTGACGATGCATTCTCGACGAGCCAAGCAATTGAAATCCCCCGTGCACGCTTTGACCTTCATAGACACAGCAACAACTACTGTAAATTTCATTTCCGCTTTCGAAAGAGCGAAATCCTTCAACTCATATCCCTGCTGCAAATACCCGACCCTTTCAAATCAAGTCGTGGATACAATGCAACATCAGTTGAGGCGATATGCATGCTCCTCAATCGACTTGCGTGGCCCAATCGACTTGGGGCAATGATCACTATGTTTGGTCGTAGCAGAGAAGCCATATCATCAATGACGGTCGAGCTCACGGACATCATTTACGAACGATTCAAAGATATTTTGTACTGGGATGACAATCGATTGAACTGTCATTGGTTTGAACGATGCGCACAAGCAATTTACAACAAGGGAGGACCATTAGACTGTTGTATTGGTTTTATAGATGGCACTGTCCGAGGTATATGTCGTCCAAAAGGACAGCTTCAAAAGGTCACGTTCAATGGGCATAAGGTATGAACATCATACGCTTATCGTATATCATGGTTCGCATGTTAATAGCGCAAAAATGCACTGAAGTACCAATGTGTTACATCTCCCGATGGTATCATATTTCATTTGTACGGGCCCGAAGCTGGCTCGCGTCATGACGCCTACTTATTACAACAAAGTGGGCTATCCCAATTTCTAGACTCGAGGCTAAAATGCAATGGCAAGCAATACATAATCTATGGAGACCCAGCCTATGGCATGGGCAAAATCATTGTTTCTGGATTTAAAGGAGCAAGAATTACAGACGAAGAACAACAATTCAACCGTCAGATGAGTGCCCTTCGTGCTAGCGTTGAATGGGGCTTTGGCATTGTGATAAAGACGTTTGCAATAATCGACTTCAAACAAAGCCAACGATTGAATACACAACAAGTTGGAAAACATTATGCATTGGCAGTTCTTCTTACCAATATTCGCACTTGCTTACGAGGAGGAAACCAAATTTCATCAACGTTTGGTATGGCTCCTCCAACAACGCGTGAATACCTCTACTCTACTACTGTTTATACCAATTAGAATTAATGCATCAGAGATAAATACACTCTCTATTCGATTCATGCCTACAGTGGGCGACAGGAAAAGTGGCCCCGTTGCAAGTGGACAAGTTTTTTTATTTTATTATACTACAAGCTGTGAAGGATTTTTATTTTATTTTAGCCAATGAGTGACATTCTTGCATACGACAAGCAACATGACATGTTGACAGTTTAAATGACACAAAGCCGAGGACGAGTGAGGGAGTGTATGCTGACGACGAAATAGGCTTATCTAAATCTATTCACTTTTCTCTTGATTAAATTATACATTTCTCCCATCCTCTGACATGTCAATGAGCTTTTGTCACCATTCGTTAACTCAAATTGCCCGCCAAATCATACATGCCTGATGACCATTCGTGTACATATTGGTGCACATTTCCCACTCAGCTCCAATATGTACACGAATGGCGATCGGAAGCGACTGCTGCAAGAATTCGAGACATTATCAATGAGTTCCAAGCAGTTTGCAAAGGCGAAAAACGTGCCGTGGACAACTTGGCGTCGTTGGTTGAAGAACAGGGAAGCATCATCAACACAAATAGAGGAATGAAGCATGCTACGCTTGGTGGACAAGGTGGGAAAGAGATAATTCCTTTCGCTGACTCACTTCTTGCATACATGAACAAAATGAGAGACTCGGAGAAGCACTTAACGCATGCTCACATGATCAATTTTATGAAGCTCAATCACTTGGAGTGGCTGGAGAGCTACCTTAATGACAAGAAAAACGAGTCAACAGCTTATCGAAGCTTATTTAGACTATGCCAGCGCTTCTCTGAACGACATGGTTTCTCTCAGCGTGTGCCATGTTACACTAAAATGCCCTCTCAAGACTTGGAGGCGACCAGAATATCTTGCGCAAAACGTTTTTGGGCCACGTACAATGATTTATCAGCAGAAATGATTATCAATGTCGACGAGACCGCTGTGCATTACGACATGCCCCAATGAAGACTCTGGCCAAGGTTGGTGGTTCGTCGAAGGTGGATTCGTCCGAAAAGCACTCGGATAGACTCACGGCTGTCCTATCTGTTCGATCAAATGGTGTGTCACTGATTCAATTTTGTTTAACATGAATGTTGTAGGAGAGAAACTTCCGATTCTTTTCATTGTAAAGGGTACTCCAGGTGGACTGATTGAGCGTCAAGAGGTTCCAACGTTTCCACGAGAGCATGTCTACGTCGTCCAGGAGAATGCTTGGATGGATTCTCGAGTTTGGGAGAAATATCTCCGCGAATTGCTACTGTACGAGATCACTGGGCCATCAGTGATACTCGTTGACAACCTAGAGTGTCACGTCAGAGATGAGACAGTGGACATCGTTGCGTCGGAGCTTTTTTGTGCGCTTGAGCCATTGCCCAAGAATTGTACCAGTGCTATACAACCACTGGATGTTGGCGTCATGGGTCCACTCAAACGTAGACTACCCTACATGTGGCTATTTGAGAAGCCAGTATTCACTGCAGCAGACAAGAGAATGGCGATGATAAAACGAACAATCAAGGCATGGGAAGAAATGTCAAGCGATACGATACGAAGTTCTTTTTGCAAGGCAATCCCCAAGTCACTTGGCAATGAGTCTCACGAGCATTTATAACTCATTTCAATACATGTACTTTCTTGCATTGAACACTTGTGCACTGTATATATAATGCAAAAATGAACATGACTCATATAATACAACTGCATTTTTCACTTTTGGAATTTTTGGAAAAAGACTTGCCACTGCCCGGGTTCGAACCCGGGTCCCTTCCTCTATCGCTGTGATGCCGTCGCTCTTAACCGTTGAGCCTGTGCCAAGCCGATGTTTGATACTTTCAACCATCAATTGGTTCAAAAACTTACGATGTTGACTAGGTCGTGCTGTTTTTGATTGGCTTTGAAAAATTGTTTATAAGCCAATGAACATAATTTTTTAAGGGAGGTTTATTAAATTTAAAAAAAGTCATGACCAATAATATTATACGCAATACAAACTTCCATAAATTTACAAAGTACAACGGGGCCACTTTTCCTGTCGCCCACTGTAAGTGCCTTTTATGCATACAAAAAATATTAATTATTGTGGATTCGCTAGAAATTTCCCAATTTGGATTCGTTTTTTGTATCAATCTCCAATCGCGCCAATGGATGGCCTCCAAAACCTTCGCAAACGCAATTTGCTACTGTACGCAAGTGAGACATTTTTCAAATAAAAATACAATTCGCAAATTGCTCAGACCAAAAAACAGTCTCAGCAATTTGCGAAATGCGAGCAAAAGACCTTTCTAAACGAGTACAAATTTGTGCGGTTTTTTTGTGAGTGGATATAAGTCGGCCATTTCGTGATTGAGATGACCAAGGGTCGAGGAAAGGGGTGGTGCAGCGTCTCTGTCCATCTTTTGCTGGATCAAATCGAGCAGTTATTGCTCGCTGGGCAATTAGAGTGGGTCAAAGTTGAAGAGGCCTACAACCGTGCGGCAAGCCAGTTCCCTTCACGAGATGTTGATGCACTCAAGCGAAAGTATGCTCTTCTGAAGAACCACCCGAAGAAAACTGGTGAGACTGATTGCCCCTCGGACGTGCGTCGTGCAAAGCGCTTATTTACCGACATTGAAAATCGAATGTCAACGCTTTGCATGACGCAATTTGAATCGGAGAAAGGTAAACGAGGATATGCAATGAATTCAATGATCCAATTCTTTAGAGGATGACAGCGAGGCAAGCGACAAAGAAAACGAAGAAGAGATTGTTGTTGTTGCTTGAGCAGCGAAACGGCATGAACGAAATTTCGTTCCTTCAGCGCCGATCTCAGTCGAAGGGCTGTTGCTAGCCTATGCTGGCATTGCCGGTGCAGCCAAGTGAGTATGATCATGATGGCTTCCTTTGCTTGCATGACAGCCAAAATGGAGATGAAAAACACTCAATGTTACCAATTTATAGCCAATGAAATAGCTTCAGATTGAATAATATGCGAAGGTTTTGGTGGCTTCACTTTGTCATTTGCCTTGCATTTTCAAGGATGTCGAATAAAAATATAATCATTATCCGGATGCGAAATGCGATTTAAATGGGTTTTGCGAAGGTTTTGGAAGCCTTCCAATACATTGGATGAATGAAAATTAGAACAGTACTTTCTCTCATGGGAACTGTACTTTCTTTAAAATATTATTCAGCCAATCACAATCGCTCAAAATATTTATTAGCCAATGGCGTCGATTGGTGAATCGATCCGCCGGCGTGATTTGATTGAACGGGGTCTGGAAATTCGTATCAAATCAACAATACATGTTAGTCCTGTTTGAACTTTCAATGTATTTCATGAAGGATGCGAAAAGCTGTAAATTATGCTCGCGCTCTTTCATTTGTTGTTCACGTTCTTTGACTTGAAGCTCATGATTGACACGCTCAATCTCGCGTTGTGCAATTCGCTCATCTTGTTCAAATTTGAACTTTGCTTCATCAAGCTCAATTCGTCGTTTTGCAATGTCGTTGGACTCTTTTTGCATTTTGTTCGACTCTTGGGCGATGGCAGTATAGTCACGCAAGATAGCCATTGCTTCGTTTGGCTTCTTTGACGCCACAACAACAGAAGATGATGCATTTTCGGCATCATCGCCAGTGGATTCCCGCTATCTTTTCATTGCTGTCATTGCAAGGCGGTGGACATCATCACTGTTGTCCTCTCGCTTCTTTATCTTGGCCATTTTGGAGCTCTTCTTTTCTATCTTTTCGCTATTACTTGTGTCCATTTAAGCATTAGTAGTTTAAGACAATTCAATGAGCATTTATACCATGTCAACAATATCCTGGAGAAGGTGGTCCCTCTCAGTATACTCCTCCTCTGTACCGGAAGCTCGAAGTGAGGCCATGGTGTCCTTTTTGAAGTTTTGTAAGAGATCCTCAAACCTGCGCCGACACGAGTATGAGTTAACTGAACCATCACCGTGGATTTCGCACATACAACTCGACAACTCATCCCACCGTCGACCAGTCTGGCCATAATCAGCAGCAAAATCCGCATGAATTCACGTAACAGATCGACATCAGTCGCCGCCTTGAAGCGGAACACGTCCTTCCGCTTTCCATCGCTCATTATTTCGTCCAATCAGGAGTCTCAGCGTATTCTACAGAACTTGTTGCGAAAACTTGACTTTGTTGACTGCAGATTTGTGCATTCAGAGCAGAATGTTCGTCAATAGTGCATGTTAATTGCAATTTGTTGAATACAGTACTCCCCCGGATTAACGAACCCACTTAAACTTAATATACTTTATAAAATTATAGTTTACTTCATTAACGCAAATACAGATTTTAGGAGTTCTTTTCACGATTTTGATTTCAATTTGTGACAACATGCCTCTCGATCGCGACTCACAATTGAGGAGAAACAACTCCTGACATTGTGGACAAATTTGAGCTGCTTCTTGATACGGCATACGAAGCCGACAAGGTAAATTTTGCCTCACTTGTGAACAAACTGCACGATGTCAGTTTGTTGCAAGCGTTAGAGTAGGCCATTGAGGCATGGCAATGTGTTAGTCAAGACGCAATAGCTAATTGTTGTCGGCATACAGGCATATTAGACGAAGAAGTTTATGAGTTGGTAGACGGTACAGTATTCGTAAGCTCTAAGAGAACTGTATTCGTAAGCTCTAAGAGAAGTGTGTGGTCTGTGTCGTGCGTTCTGTCTTCTGGAGGTTGCTACCCCTCCAGAATCCGAATAATATTCGGATTCGGCAAGTTTTTCATGTAAACATAGATATTCTGACCAATCAGATGCAAGTGTCACCCATCTATAAACCCACTTAATCTTATACTTGTGCATGACAAATACCTCTAAAATCTGATATTTTTTGGAGGTTCGTTATTCCGGGGGAGTACTGTAGCAAAATACGCCTATTGTCGAGGGTCATGGATGGAGATTGTGTTTCCCTCCAATTTTCATGGGCTTGGTTCAAAATTTGTATTGGTTTTACTATAGGTAATAATGTCAATGAGATGGAGATATGATATTTTTTCTTGTAAAAATTTGAGCATACAAAATCTCATATTAAACATAATTTCATTGAAAATGTGATATCCTGAACGAGGTATACAAATATCCATATTAAATCTGTGGTTGGTTATCCGGATGACACTTGGTTTCTGAATGCAAGAATTTTTGGCGCGAGAGAAATTATCCGGATCGTTTCCGCCAACTTTCACAAGCCCCAGTTGGAGAATAGAAAAAGATGACCCATCTGACGCCGAATGCTATCCCGACGCTTCATAGCCGCTCGAATCCCGATGGATTTGAGCCGTGGGTTCAAGTAATCGATCTGAAGAAGATCCAATCTACCTCAGGCAAAAGTGGGGACCGCTACCGTTTGGTGTTGTCCGACGGACAGTACTATATGAGCGGAATGCTCTCGTCCCAATTGTCGTCGGTAACGTACTTCTTATAACATTGACATCACTTGCACGAATAGACGTTGGAAGATGGAAGCTTGGCTGTTAATTATTTCATTCGTCTCAAGGATTATGTCGGCAACATTGTCCAAAATCGCAAGTACGACAAAACTGGAGGACATTGTCTGAATTTGATGACTAGGATTTTGATTGTCTTGGGAATCGGTGAAATTCAGCCGGGATATGAACGGGTAGGGGCACCTGAGAGCATTGACAAAGCTGGAGGTGCCGCCCCTGCTCCTGTGCCAGCTCATGTCCCAATGGCTACTCACCATGCTCCAGTGCAACCTTCATACCAAGCTCCCGCACCTACAAATACCTACAAGCCTCCTCAATCCACTTACCTACCGCATCAAGCTTCTGTTCCTCAAGCGGCTGCACCTCGAAACCCATACCAAAATATTACACCGACAAAGAATAACGCCCCGGTTGTGCGAGAAGACCCAGGAATGCGAATTTCAGATATTGCGTCGTTGAATCCTTATTCTGGTGGTCGATGGACAATCAAAGCTCGAGTGACAGCTCGATCCCCCGTGAAGAACTGGACGAACGTTCGTGGCCAAGGCAAGTTGTGCAGTGTCGATCTTCTTGATGCCAAGGGTGGTGAAATTCGTGCTACCTTATTCAATGATGCCGTCGATGCCTTCTATGATCGTTTGATTCCCAATGGTATTTTCTACTTTTCTGGCGGCAAAATTAAAATGGCGAATCGCAAATTTTCAGCCATCAACAATGATTACGAAGTTACATTTGACACGTCGTCGGATATCGTGGCAGCCCCAGATGACCATGCCATTCAAACCGTGTCCTACAATTTCAAAACGGTAAGAAAGACATTCAAATTGTATTTACCCGAGAGTAGATCGCATCAATTGAATCGCTTCCTGTTGAATCCACAATCGACATGATTGGTATTGTGAAGTCTGTCGGTCCGTGCTCGGAACTTACCTCAAAAGCTGGCAAACAATTGCACAAGCGAGATTTCACCCTTGTCGATGACACTAATGCCGAAATCAAAGTTACCCTCTGGAACGAGCGTGCCCAAGACCCATCGTGTGACGCATGGGCAAACCAAGTGCTCGCCATCAAGGGATGCCGTATCAGTGATTTCAGCGGTCGTACTATTGGCACATTCTCGTCCACCGGTTTTGTGACGAATCCTCCACTTCCTGAAGCTGCTCGTTTGTTGAACTGGTACAACGCCGGCGGGGCATCAACAACCACCAAATCATTGAGCAGTGGAGGCAGTGGAGTTGGCGGTGGTATGGGTCCTTTGGAACAGCGTTCTAGTGTGGCTGATATCAAAGAGAAGCGTTTGGGCTACGGCCAAAAACCAGATTATATTACTGTCAAGGGCAACGTGAGTTACATCAAGCATGACGCCGGTGTTTGGTATCAAGCCTGTGTGAAGTGCCAAAAGAAAGTGGTGCCGGACGCTGCACAAAACTACAACTGCGAAAAGTGCCAAACAGTGTATGCAAATTGCGAGAACCGATACATTCTGTCAATGGTGGTGCAAGACAGCACTGGCTCTGCATGGACTTCGTGTTTCAACGACCAAGGCAAGACTATTATGCAAGGCAAGTCTGCTGACGAGATGGCTGATCTCAAGGAAACCAACATGGGCTTGTATGAGGGAACATTCAAGGCTGCTCTTTTCCGGCTATATTTGTTCCGCATGCGATGCAAAGCCGAGCCTCTCAATGACGAAGTTCGAGTGAAAGCACAAATTGTCAATGTGGAGCCGATCAATTATGTGCAAGAATCGGCAGAATTGCTGGAGGCAATTGAAAAGTACGCGTAGACATTAACTTGGCAGATTCATACGTAGGACATATATGATGGTTTGAAAACAATTGCATTATGTCAAAATCGCGCGCACTAAACTAGTACGTCACGACAGCACGCAAGCAATTGCCGCTCTTCAATGCCTTGATGGCATCGTTGATCGCATCCACGCCTTGAAACTTATGCGTGATGAAGTGATCTGGAGGAAATTATTGCGTTGGTTGTCATGCTAGCTCATACCGATGGGCAACTCGCCTTTCATGGACTTTTCAACCAACTTCGGCACCTCCGAGCGGCTCTTATATCCTCCAAAGGCCGTGCCCTTCCAAGTTCGCCCTAGTAAATCGTGAGACGGACTAAGGAACGGTGAAGGAAACCTGTCACAAGCTGGAATGGACGTGTCTTGATTTCGTGACCAGCCGCAGCGACACCAATCACACAGCTCTCACCCCAACCACGATGGGCAGCTTCCAACGCGGCACGCATAACCTTGAACAGAGTAAGTTTAGTCAAAAAGTTGACCGACCTCAGTGTTGCCAGTGCAGTCGTAAGTGTAGTCGATACCCCACTTCGTCTTTTGGATGAGGACTTGCTGAATTGGCTCACTCGACGCCGTGGGATCTATCATCGCATGACCATTGATGAAATGACAATAGTCGAACCGATGCAGTCGGTAGCTCCCAGTTGCTTGGCAATGGCATACTTTGACATGTTGGGATCAATGGCGAAGATGCGGGAGGCTCCAGCTACTTTTGCAGCTTGGATGACAGCCAAGCCAACAGCACCAAGACCAAACACAGCAACAGAGCTACCAGGCTCAACCTTGGTAGTGTTGAACACGGCGCCTACCCGTTGAATGAAATGACTAGAGTGATCACGCGTACCGAATCCAGTGGAAACACCGCATCCGAACAAGCACATTGTATCCAGGGGAGCCGAGGGATCAATCTTAGCTGCTGAGATCTCAGCAATCACAGAGTACTCGGAGAAAGTGGAACATCCCATGAAGTGGTAAATGGGCTTGCCATTGATGGAGAACCGAGATGTGCCATCGGGCATAACACCTTCACAAGGTCACACGACAGTCACAGAAAGATCTACCTTTGCCTTGTGTGGCCCGAATTTCAGGACACAAGTTTGTCTTGGTCGACTCGCAAAAGATGCATTCGGGCTTTTGACATTCAGGTGTGTAGCACGGAATGACATGATCGCCAGGTTTCACCGATGTGACGCCAGGTCCAACGCTTTCGACGATCGCACCCGCCTCATGCCCCAAGATACAAGGGAAAAGACCTTCGGGGTCTTCTCCATTGAGCGTATAAATGTCAGTGTGGCACAACGCATTCGCAATCACTTTGACACGGACTTCCCCCGCTTTGGGCGGCGCCACATCAACCGTTTCGATAGACAATGGCGCATTCGGCTTCCACGCAACTGCCGCCTTGCAGCGAATCACTTTGCCTTCAGTGTTGCTCAAGAAACGAGCGGCAAATCCACGGACAGCGAGCGGCTTGATGGCACATCGGAGCATACTGGAAGTTCGACGTGGAATCCACTTTAGCTCACCCAGAGGGGCTTCTCCTTGACTTTTAATATTATCACTTGACATTTGTATTAATATTTATTTTATTACGATATAAGAATTCTGATTGGCTGCAGGAAGTTGAAGTGGTTAAAGGTCACCCATGGACACGATCCAAACATTGCCAGCGTCGTCAAGATCGCAAATTCGTCCATGCACATGCGGAGAGAAAGGCTGAGCTCAGTGGATACGCCAGCCCGTATGGCGCCAATTCGAGTATACTGTGGCGGTTTGCATTCGTGAGAATTATAGACTACAGTGTGGCTAGACTGGATACAAGTGGACAGACCGAGGACTTCGAGGTCGCGTTAAGCACAGCATCTACCTTGGCAGACATTTGCATGCTCAGAGATGGCCATGAGCTAGCACTTGAGCTTCTCAAACAAATCTATGGAGAAACTGTCGAAAGTTCCATTGCTTCATCTTATTTGAGGGGCGTACGTACTTGCTAAAACGACGACGACAGCAAATGGGTCCACCTTCATTTCACTGCACGCGTGCACGGCTCCGTGGTTTTATCATCACAATGCATTTCGCTCCAGCAGTGTTGGTTTACTCCAGCTCACGTCTCCAGTCTTCTTGTTGTGGTAAAAGTACTGACCAGTCGTAGGGTCGAGCATGGCTTCATAAATGTCAGCAAGCATCTTCTGGAGCTTCCTTCGGGCTAATCGGCGTCGCACGAGTCTCTGGAGAAATTGAGCCGCCTCATCGGAGGAACTATTGCGAATCGCCTCGAGCTTCTGTCGACGAAGTGTGGCTTCCTCACGAGCGACAAACTCTTGATGTGCGCGGGGTGACATTAGTTCACTTTCGTCGACCCATTTTGGCTTAACCCAAGTCACAACTTGGGTGACAGTGTTGTAGAAGTAATATTGCCCCCGCGAGTCATCCCAAATCTTGATGTACACGCGAGATATCCACGCTCGTAGCTCTTTCCGTGCTGCAGCGCAGCGGTACATTCGTTGGATTTTGATGACGGCCACCTGTAGTGTCAATGGTTTCTGTTTGATCTTGGATTTGAGCTTAGGCGGCTTCTCGTCGTCTGCGTAAATGTCGTCGCTGCCAAGAAGTTTGGGTTTTGTCCAGCTCACGGCCCCCGTTTGCTTGTTGTAGTAGTAATAAAGACCTGGAGATGGCGTTCACATGAATTCTCATTGAATGTTCTACCAGTGGCAGGATCTCGGACTTTGCGGTATACACGACGAATCAATGCGCGGATCTTCGCCCGAGCCTGCCGCGATCGAAATGCCCGTTGAATATATCGCGCTGCATGCTCCAAAGTTAAATGCGCCGCCTTGATAATTCGTTTGACGGGGACATAATCCTCGGAGCCGAGACCAAGAGGCTTGCTCCACTGGGTCGTCTCGGTGCGTTTATTGTAGTAGTACCTGAAACAAGTTAGACAATGCCTCGAGTGATTCGAGTACACTTTGCCAGTCACGGGATCTTCCAATCGCTCGTAGACACTCCGAATAAGCTGTCGAAAGAGTTTGCGTGCTTTAAACAGCTTCCAAGCGTCTTGTATCTTCTTTGCCGCATCAGCACGCGTGAGGTTTTGAGTGCGAAGCGAGTGATTCACGTGACTCTTGAGTCGTCTAGCCATGCCAGACGCCACAGTTAGAGCTGAAGAAATTCATCGAGTTAATTACCGAACTCCAGCGTCAATCAACTCGATATCGCCCATCGCCTGGTTGACTCGAACTTCCAGAGGTTCGTTCGATGCATTTGCCGCTACTGTTATGATTGATCTAGTCAAATCGAGCACGTCGCCAAGCTCGAGGCACTCTTGTTCTCCATTGTGGCTACATTTGAGAGACGATTAATCGCGTAAAGTCTCCCTTGTCGTACTGAATGAGATGTTGTATCCACTCTGCCTTGCTATCCACCTCGTCTAGACCAGATTGATGAGCTCAATGATATTGAAATGCCAAATTACCACGTAGATACGTCCACGAGTGTTCTAGCCGTGTCTTTGGATGACGGACTTGAAAGCAAGCGTCGCAATAGTGTCCACTACGTTGTAGATCAAACCTCATGCAGTCGAAGCATTTGCGCGTTGCGATTGCCCTCTTGCAATTAACTTGAAAGGCACATTTTGGCGGTTTGATCTAGCTCCGTCGTGAACTTTGGTGCGACGGTCTCAAGGCCGTACCAAGTAATCCACTTGTTCAGTCGAGATGTGTGGTCTACCACGCAGGATTCGTATCGAGTGGGTGTGGTCTTGCAGAGAAGGTTTGATCACGGGTGGATTTGGTGGCCTCTTGATGGTTTCTGTAGCATGCGTGGTGCGTTCCAGTGGATTGCCAAAGCATTCTGGCCAGCCCGGGTATGTACATGGCACGCTGGTCATGTCGACAGCCAAAAAATTCACGAAACGGTGAACAATTTCTATATTTAAATCAGCCGAGAAGCATCGAAAAGTTTTGGCGATGAGGGTGCTCTTGGTCAATGGCTACAGCCATGCAAGCCACGAGCGGTATCACCAGTTCAAGCAGCTCGTTTTGGGCAGTCTGCGCTACATGGAGAAGCTCGATGTGACTGGCATGACTTTGCTAGTTCGTCAACATCGTTGTCTTGATTCCTTACGATGTGATGACGTAGGAAAAACACCGAAGTGACTTGACAGAATTTATCTTTGAGCTCCATTCAGATACATCTGACCCTGCAGCTATCACGCGATTTGATCGACTCGATTTCGTCTTTGTTGACGGCGATTGTACCCTTCCGCCATGGCATCCAGGGCTCAAAAAGGTATTTCCAACGTGAAAGGCAGTCTTTTCACACGATACCAAGGTGTGCACTCTGGTCAAAATGTGTATGATGACTGGTAAATGCCTCTTTGGTGCAACCTTTGCAGCGTCCATGCTTGCCTACCTCTGCTCCACGGGTGGGGAAATGATCCACGCCATTCACAACAACAGCAAAGGCGTCTCGCTCAAGACAATGCAGTCAATTCCACCTCCAGAGGATGGTACGAGAGTCCAACGTCTCATTCGTCTCAGCCGCATGCTGTGGCTAGAGTTGCAGCCACATGATGTCCTTTTGGACAGCGACACGGGAGACTATTACAAGTTTAACTCGGTCAAATGCGCATGGGAGCCCAAGGGTAAGAGCGCCACGGTGGGGAGCTCTACACATTTTTGCTCGCAGGCAACACGGGCATCATATTGCATTCTAGCGACCGCGATCGTGACTTTGGATCACGCCCAAATTCAGCCAGAGGAGGCACTCGAAGGCGGAAAGACTCGACGTTGTGCCACTCCAAACTCGCAGATACAACATGCTGTGGCCGGTTGGAAATGCAAAACCACATCTACCTCCAAGGCTTGAGTCGTCGCCAATTCCTCGTGAATTGTCCGAGTAAATGGGACTTGGACGAACGAATTACATGCACGGGAGGCAACAAGTAATCCCGCGTCCTAGCTGTGCTTACAAGTAATCTTACGTCGTAGGTATACTGTCTTTGTCGACAGCCAGCGAGGTCCGCTATTGATTGAATTTGGCAATGCGCTCTGTGCACACTTTATCATTTCGAAAGACTATACTGAAACCTGGTGCATTGCAACCTTAGTTCTATCTTACTCATGGAGGCGGTAGCACGATTCTGGTCAACTTTGTCAAGTCGAAATTCGACCAGATCAAGCTCCACGAACATATCGATCGAAGTTATATTGCATCCGTGTCAGGCATGATTTCCCACGGCAACAACGATGGCAGTGGACCGTTCAAGCAAATCGCATGTACACTAGAATCAACACCACACTCTAGCCAACTATGTTTGCTTTGTAGCGCTTGCTACTGATGCTCCCAAAGCGCCACCTCATTTCAATGCCTCGAATCAAGGGCGGACATCTCCCAAGAAATGCCGCCCGCTATCTGCTGCCGCCACTGCAAAGTCAACAAACCGATCACGCCCCCATTCAGCCACGCCCACGATGCTCGCAAAGCATTCTCGCCCAACTCATACAAAGTCAAACCAACGCGATGGTTCAAACGACAACAACAGGAGTGGAGTCGCTCAAGAAGAGCTCAAGTTTGTGCCACCGCAGGTCAAATCCAAGGTCAAAGTGTGCCGCGTGGTGGATTCCCAAATGCCATACTGCGCGTACAACAAATTCAATAAAATGAACCAAGAGGACAAGACGGCCCATGCTCCTCGAACCTACTACTCGGTCATCAACGATGCGCCTTACGTCGGTCCTTACGAGAAGCAAGTCGTGGAAGGCGAGGTATATGCTCAACACACTTCAGTCGCGCTTCATATTGTCGTAGAAAAGCAAACTCAAGTGGATAGGAGGGCCTTTTCGTACTGTGTTTGGCAAAGCATCGACGCATATTCATCCCGAGGAAGGCATCTTGGGGGCGAATTATCCCTACGACGAGCGCAACATACCAGCCAACGTCCTCGAGCCTGATCGCAACTTCGACCATCCCAAGGCATCCAAGACAAAGCGACGACCATGATCTTCAGCATGAGAGCTTGGCGTCTAGATTGTAAATACAGCTAGCCACTTTGGGAATTCATACGCGCTAACTTAGTTAAGAAATACGAGTAATCAAGAGTGCGAGCTGATGAAAAGTCACAACACGAGTTGGAATTGTCGTTCATAACGCACATCTGTCGTGTGTAGTGGGAGTTGTACTTACTCGTAAGTTAAGACTTCGGGCGTTTCACTTGTCGTCGGTGGCGTTACAACACTGCGTTTGATATGAAATGAAAAAGGCATCGACGCGTCCAAGCACGACGCCAACCAAGCCATCCAAAGCACGAGAGGCATCATTATCACCGAGAGAAACGACGTTCTTGCCAAATCTTTCCATTGGTGTCTCAAATGTTGCCGCTATTCAGAGAGAAATCAATGTGCTCTTGAACGTCGACCCAACCCAACCGTCGTCACCCAACGACACGATTCAAACGAAATTGTGCGGATATGCAGTGTGTCTTTGTGGAGTTTAATGATCGCTGTAGATGCCTCATAAAGCAGACGACAGCTGCAAAACGATCGAGCCGTCACAGTATTAATCCCCCCGTGATCACAGTCACGCTACCATCCCCCCAACGATATACCCCCCGAGCGGAAACAAGACAAGCGATCAAGGTAACAAGTATCACGAGTTTCCTTGCACATTGCCACTATTAGACGTTCCGAGATCTCTTTGTTGGTCCAGGGCGAACTCCCCGGGATCCTCTCGTCATGGAGCTTGATTTAGACGAAGAACCATCAATTTTAAATCGCAAGGACGACGAGACCTACATTGCAAAAGTCGCAGATTTGCTCGTGGACGCAAGCGGAGAACGTTCGTACAAACTATTCAAGCTCGTATTTTAATAATCTCGTAGCTCTCAGCATTCCGAAAACCCCACGCCATGATGGCTGGAGTATCAAAGACGTCAAGAACAACCATGGCTGGGTACGGCCTTGGAATCAAGGAGAGTATAAATTTATTTAGGGCGGCAAGGTCAAGTTTATGGCTGAAGTACGGCGCAACAAACTCGACATGCAAGCTTCCCCGGTGGAGAAGACAATCCTGTCAGACTTTAAAGTCGATGCTGCCGATGTGGTAGGGACTCGAGCGAGAGGCCTCACACTCTGACTGTCATGAGTCATTAGGACCAAGTGTCAACCGACACGCTGCAGTGTACATCAAAATATATCGAGACCTGCCTCAAGATGGATCTGACACCTGAGCCATTCATCATTCCCAAGCATGAATCGTGTGCCATTGACTTGTCGTACTATGGCATGGGGAGCAAGCCCATGGATGCTATCTCATCCTGGTCTGCTCTACTCTTCCTAACTCGGGCTCATGTACTCGTTGTAGCCTGTCTGCTATGCCAAAGTTGCAGACACTCGTCGTCAAGGAAAATCGACTTTCCGATGCCGCGATTGCCAATATTCTCGAGAGCTCCGACTTTTCACGTCTCCTGACGCTCAACCTCTCGAAAAATCCAATTCGACACCGAAGTACTCAAGCGTTTGAGACGTTCTTGAATCACAACCGAGTGGTTCAAACGCTGATTCTCTCCGACTGCGAGTGAGTACATCCATCGGTTGCCTGACGTAAGTGCCGTCTTGCGCTGTAGCCTCCACTCGGACTTTCTCCATGCCATCCAAGATGCTCTTGCAGCGAATGCAAGCTTGACGCATCTTGATTTGAGCAAGAACAAGCTCGACGACTTCAGTGCTGATTCGCTCTCCGCGATATGCACAGACAATTCGAATCTCGCGTTGATTGAGTTGAGCTGGAATAGTCTGCGAGCTCGAGCTGCTGCTGGGCTTGCCACTGCGCTTGAACACAATCAAAGCCTCCAGAGCTTGCATTTGGGCTGGAATGGCGTTGGACACGGAGATGGAGCTCAACGCATTGCCCACGCTCTGCGAAACAATATGTACCTTCAAAAATTGGATCTCACAGCCAATTCAGTCTCCCCCGAGGCCACGCTGGCGCTCACCAACACTTGGGCCGAGTCCATGTCACTCGATATTCTCATTCTAGACCAAAATCCAATCGGCACGGAAGGATTACGATCAATCTTTCGTGCATACAGCAATCCTATCACCAAGACACAAGGACGGACTATTCAGTGCGACGACTGCACTTTGCACCACAACGATATTGTCTTTGATCCTGAAACTTTTGGTACATCGTTGACATTTGGACTAACGTCGCTGAAAATAATTCCAGGACGGCACCACGAGATTGACATGGCCGATGCGAGGTCGTTTTGGCGAACGCTCGAGATATTGCGACTTGCGAATTTATACCCGAGTGCGTGTGTCCTCGAAAATGTCGTGCTTACGACACCACTTGAATCCAAACACCTTCAATTCCACCGAGTCGTTGCCACAAATCAAACCGTCGACTCTGAAAAATCTCCGACAACGAAATTATTGGCTCTGCTTCATCACGGAGACCCATGGCGAGTTCCACTGACGGGGTCAATTTCGTTTGACTTCAAATACGATGCCAGAGCAATCAACGCCATCGATATTCAATCTGGTACGTCATGGCTTTAAAATGGAATTTGAAAAGGTTGCGACTTAGATGCTGTCGAGATGTTTTGGGATATGTATTCGTCGCTGGAATTCGACTCGGAGCGTGCCAAGTACATGAAACTCTTTCTCCACGACCACTACATCACAGCAGACCAAGCAAAGAAGTTCCTCGGCTCGATTGCATCCATCGATCGCCATGCCGACCTTATCCACATGTACAAATTGCAATGCGATTCGCCTGAGCAGGTCGCTAGGTTAATGCAGAAAGTGTCGGACGCTGAAAATCTCTTCTCCATTTCATCCAAGCCGCAGTACTTGCCAGCAAAGCATCAGTCCTTCCTGAACGAATGTGCTGGCAAAATGCTCTTCTTTGACTCCAACTTGCCCAATGAACATTACTCGCTCGACCTGACCACAGCGATGGACCAACGACTCGCGTCGGTGCTTTTTCGCATCTCTGGCGACGACAAGCTCCGCAACAAGCAGACCGAGGCGCCCAACACGAGTCAGAAAGGAAATTGGGAATGTTTTCGAAATGAATCGCTCAATGGCGAGCCGTACAACTTTGCAAGATCGGTTGGACTACCGGACCGAGGCACACTTGTCTTTGATTTTGTTGTCACATCACGCCCTATCAAGGGAACAACGCCGCTTGATCCTGACGTAAACCTCTGCGTTTGTTTTGAGCAGCTCCTGACCCAGTGCTTGTAGAAATTCGACCAACTCTGCCACGACGTGACGCGAACAAATCACACGCCGATGGGCAGAGCAGTTTCTACTCTCGACATGCCGGACAGACGTGTCAATTTGCAGCACGACTACGAAACTCGACGCGCCGGTAGACCGACATCAATAGAAAGAGGGAGAGTTAAGTGCTGGGCCGATGTAGAGCTCAAGCGGGCGTTTGGCTTTGGCTTAGTTGGAATTACAGCCAAGCAACTCGCATTGTTGGCGGAGTGTTTTCGTGACGTCGACCATGGCCGAGTCGATTGTGTTGTGCTGCTGCTCAACCGTGTGATTGATTTGGATGAACTCTTCGTCCTTCTTCGATCCTCATGGAATGCAAATGAGCTCCATGAGCTTGTCCATCGCGTGGGATGGCTCAACATTTGGAATCCAGCGCATGCTGAGATGGTTGCGCTTTGACTTTGAAATTCCACTGACGCTGCAGTGTTGTAGGAGTATACGCTCAATCTGGCAGTGTGGGAAGATCATCAAATGGCGCTCATCCTGGCGCTTCTTGGCGACATCGAACCTGGTGAAAACTGGGTCGACGAGACGTACAACAATATTTTTGGCTGGGAGTTGCCGCTTAGCTGGGTACAAGGTAAAATCCCCCACGTCGGTCGGCTCTTTCTGAGGTATACAACGGGCTCGAACAACAAAAATCGCGTCCTGACGGCGCGAGAGGGGCTTAAAAAACGAACGCTATGCGGCAAACCCCTCAAGCAAGTTGATGCCTCGGCTCCCAATAAAATTCGCGATCACCGCGACTCTCGACGAAGGAGATCCATCCATCAAATCGCATTGTAAATAAAGTTTAGCCCAGCTAAATATCCTTTCCATCAGGGAAAACTTGCGTCGGGGGCGGCGTCACGGACTGATTGAACTCGTCGGTTCCTTGGATGTCGGGCAGGAATCGGCGAGTGCGTCTCGTTTTCTGTCGTGTCTTTTGTCTGGTTTGCTCCATCGTGAGCTTATCGCCCAAGTCTTTGAATGCATCAGTCTCCTCCTGCAACGACGCCAAAAGGCCCACAAGGCGAGCTTTGAATGGCTTGGTACCATCTAAGGACGATAGTGAACTTTGAGTTGAGTAATCCAATACCAAGCATGCGAGGCTCTTCAGTTGAATTGTTGGGCTCAACTGAAGCCGTGGTAGTTTTATCATTTGTGATGTAGGAATGCCCGTCGCTGTGGTGATTCCCCGACCACCAGTGTTGAATGTTGCCTCGAGACGCTATGTGCTGGCGGGGATCGTCAAACACAGTGACAGGACGAGCTGGGGACTTGGATGGTGAGTTTGGCGCAGAGGGTCTCAACATTGGAAAAGGCTGCGGGGCGATTTGTCGTGGATTAACTTTCGCGGCTTCGTCGTCGCGCCGATTCATAACAACGGGGGGAACTTCATGCTGCGCTGGAGTTGCTTGTTGCTTTTGACTTTGTTTTTCTGAGGCTAAATGAAAAAAGTGTTAGTAGTGCGATGAGACCCACGGGATGGCATTCATACCTGATAATTGGCTCTCGAGATCATCAACTTTGGCTTGCATAACTTCATGATTGCGCTCGTACGTGCTAATAGTCCGTCGGATGATTTCAATCTCTGCTTGATTTTGATCCAGCACAAGCTGATGTGACCTTTTCAGGGCTATCATTTCCCTCTCCTTGTCTTGTACGGCTTCTTTCAAATGATGCACTTGTAGATGTAATTGATCTCGAGCGTACAAGAGGTCCTGAATGCGTTGATCTTGCGCTCCTATCTTCGATTCGAGTTGCCTGTCTGTCATTACATCACAAGAAAACACGACAAGTACCGATGAATATCGCTGTTCTTCTGGTCGCCTAAATCAAAGACTGCCTTGTCGACATTCGCACGTTCCTCGACGTGATCTCGCTCCATCTTCATTCGCTGCAGCGCATCTTTGAGACTTCCAATTTCTCGGGTCATCGCCGACACGTCGGTGGCCATTTGACATGTGGGGCAATAAAACTCCAAATTATTCATATCAGCTCCATTGCCATCAATTTCACCATGACAAACACAACCGCGATGCCAAAATTGACCGCAATTTCCATCGCAGAGGATTAATTCACCATCTTGTTGATTGCATTGGCTGCATACTGGTTGTTGATTTTGTCCAGCTTCATCAGCACAACTGGACGGTGTCGTTGGAGTAGGTGGCCGAGGACTGCCTTGGCATTTCGGGCACAATCTTGTCGCTGGGTCTTCAAGATTTTCAATGTACGCTGAGAGTGCTTCGATCTTGCGCTCCATTTGAGCGAGAAGCTGCTTGTACTCTGAAACATCCTTCTCGGCATTGACATGAGGAGAATTTTGAATATGCTGAGCCCGAGCTCCAAATCGAATGGTTGAGAGCGTCTCTTCCTATTCAGGACGACTCAATTCCTTGGCTCGTTGAAAGTTGCCTACAAGATTGTCGGTACTGCTTGAACACGTGAGGATCAAATGGGTTTTAGCATTGCCACCAAGAGAATTCTAGCCCAAGGAGTTGTTAAGTTTGCTGACTTGAACGCAATGGACAAACCTGTAGCAATCGAGTAAGTTTACTGTCACGGTAGGGCACATGTCTGGCTTTCCCATCCGTGAGAGCATTGATTACTAGCCCCAAAGCAGTGAGTGACTACTTCTCGATCAATTACATTCAAAGAGGACGCACGTACCTTGTTGATGTGCTTAGCTTCGTTGAGCCGCTTTCCACAAGCGGCAGTTTTCCGAACGACTTCAGAGCCGGCCAAGTCAACGACGTACAGTTTGCCTAGATAGATTTGCTCGTGACGACGTCGTCTGTGAGGTTTACCAGTCTGTTTGAGTCCAGCTTGTGTCGGACGACTGACAGTCATGACGAATACGCAATGGCTGCGGCTAGAGGCTGCGTTCATCAAGTGGCCACCTGTCGATCGATTTGAAATGCCCTTGTTGACGACTCGCATTGCTCCAGCCGTGTCCTTCACCTCAACGTCTGTTGCTCCTTCGACCCAGATGCCTCGATCTCTGCATTCCATGGTCGATAAGAAAAAAAGGATGCGACGCAGTTTGTACTTGTCTTCACGGATGCGCAAGTTGACATTGAGAGGATTGACTAGATCACCAATACGTTCTTGATAGACTTCATAGCAACTGATGCTTACGACGGTAGTATCTAGCGAGATCTTTCAGCCAGAAGTCATTCAACGCCGAACTACCATCCGCTGGAATTGAGTCGAACAGGCTGTCGACAAGACGAGGTAGCAATCCCTGCTCGCTTTTCGACCCCAAGATCGTGTGCGTTTTGCCGCTGCCTATTGCTTATCATGCAGTGCTGCCTGAGCGGCCAACACACCTGTTTGGCCATACGCAAGGATGGTGCAGTTGTAGCCGTGCAGGAGTTCGTTCACAACTGGAAGGCCAATGTGGTCGAAAACCTCTTCTTGCGTTGTCTCTGCTGGAAAGACACGACTAAAGGCAGTGTGTTTGGATGATTGACGACCTCCATCAATGTCAATGCACACTGTGTGGGCATCTGGAAAGTCCAACGCGAGTGCGGGTTCGCCTTTGTCGAGTTGCTTGAACCGGCAGCTCACTTGGACGTCCACCCTTGGGTATGCGCCGACAACCATGATACTGACTAAAAATAGTGGCTTTTATTTCTCGGATTTCTCTGGACTTCGTTGCTTAAAGTATGTTTCAAGACGTTGGCGATTCACCGTGAGCATTCCAACGCCATGGCCAGTGCCCAGGACGTCCTCCATCACAAAGAGTGATCGCGTGACTGGGTCGATGGCATCGAGTACATCGAGCACGGCATAACAATTTTGCACATCGAACGCAATCGCATGCTTTGGCATTGTTGACTTGAGATGAGGGGCTAGGAATTTGGCAAGAACGATGGCCGTCACCTTGGGTGTCTGGAACGCCTCGAGCGAGTAGCGGACGTTGCTGCCACTGCGCTTGATAAGTTCATTGAAGCGATGGCTCGACAGTGCAACGTCAAAGAGTTGATCCACGAGTGGCAACAGATTTTGAGCCACGAGGGCCTGGATAAGTCGCACGGTGGAGTCAAGTGAGAGTTCGAAATTGTACTTGATAGCACCACGAGCTTTGCGCCTCGACACGATCGAATTCGGGTTGGATGCGTCCAATAGTACATTGGCGGCGAGTTCAGGATGGCGCTTTCTCACACACGTTCGGACAAAGATGTCAAAAGTCGCGACGTCAGGCTGAAGACCATAGCCAAGGAGTTCTTGCCAGAGCAACATGGCACGACCAACGTGCTCTTCTTCATCGAGGCGGCGGAGGATTGCTTGGGGAATCGGCTCCCGTTGGCCGGATTCGTTTGGATAGATAGCTCTCTTGACACCAAAGGGGTTCACGTAGATGCCAACCGCGAGTGACGCCAAGATAGATGCTGTTATCGCCACTGCACCCATCGATTCCGAAAAGTCCGTAGCATAAGCTGCGGAGCCAGCAAAGACACCGACTCCAGCAAGGCTAGTATATACGACAGTTGAATTGATCGTTCGGAATTTGCCGTGGAATACACCATGCAGCATCGTGTTGATCGTAGTCGTCGTCGGCTTCAAGCCTTTTGACTTCATGTCTTCGTACCACTTGAACGCTTCGTCCATGCGGTGTTCCTTGCCACACGATTTGATCAGGATGTTGTACGAGATGGTGTTGAGCGGCCGGCGTTTGATCTCTTCTTCTGTCGGTTCGACAGGTTTCCCCCAAGGTTTATTGGGCATTTTCGCCTGCACGGCTTCCACGATAGTTCTGGCATCTTCGTAATGGTCAGCTTCCGTCAAAGCTTCGAGGAAATCGTTCATGGCTTGTGCCGGGAGCGTAATGCCATCAGCAGTGAGTTCACTGTAACGTTTCAGAGCAGCGTCAACATCGCCAGCACGACATTCCATTCGAAGGCACGTGCCATGACACATTGCATCCATCGGCACTCCAGAGTCAATCATGTGTTGCTTGGCTTGCTCCAGTCTTTCGACATCGTTGGCCTTAGCACAGAGAAAAAAGAGCGAGTGGTAAACGGGCATGGGCGGCGCAGTTCCTTGTGCAAGTGCTAATTCAAACAGCTCAAATCCTTCCACGACCAAGTTCTGTGACGCTCGCGCACATGCACCGAGAATTCGCGACAGCGTTTGTGTCGTCAATGGGAGCGTCTTGGCCTTGGCCAATGCAATCACATCTGTAAGTTCACCAAGATGCAGCTTCAATCGAATGATTTCGTTGTGGACGGTGCCAATCGGCGAATCTAGCAAGACCGATTTGGACACAATAGGTCGCGCAGCTTCAATCAAGTCAGAAGACCGACATTGTCCAAGGACTTTGCCAATCGTACGCCAATATGATGGCGAAATTGTCTGGGCTCGTTCCAGTGTGACCTTGATAGCCATGAGCTCTGATTTCACATCGGCTTCATTCACAGTTTCAGTGCTGGCCGCAGGCGCAGATGGAACTTGGTGCTTTTGGCGAGGGGCATTCAGTGACGAAAAGGAAGCTTGAAACGCTACGTTGCGTCCATGGAAGGCCTGTCGCCTGACCCATGTTGCCAACATCTTCGCCAATGAACAAAAACATACACGCATCCGGATAAACAAACATAATCCGGATAGATAACCGGATAATTAAGAAATTCTGGATAATCAAATCTCGTTATCCGGGTGATTGGGTTTATCCGGATAACACATAAAAGTGGACATTTTGAAGGCGAAGGTCCAAGAAGTCATGACACAAGCGTGGCGTCCATTGTACTTGAGACGGCGCCTGCGCGATGCACAAAGCAATGGAGACGTTGAGGTTTCTTGCGATATTGTGAAGACGTCTAGCCCACCTCGGAGCAATGTCCGTCGTTTGCTTGATTTGATTTGGCTCGAGTGGCCAAAACTGTGCTGTGGCATTGTCGGGCTCTCCGTGTCGTCCATCACGAATCTCCTCTTTCCTAAAGTGCTCGGGGCAGCTCTAGATGTTGCTTGTGGACGTCCGCCACCTCGTGGAATGTCCCACAAGACGTTCTTCCTCACGATTCTGTCGATTTTCGTATCGGGAGCCACCGCATCGTTTGTCCGAGTTTATTGCCTGGGATCTGTTGCCGAAGCTACCGCCAAACGCCTACGAAATCAACTCTATGCTGCTTACTTGGCACAGACAATGCAATTTTTCACCAGCCATGAACGCACAGCCCTTGTCCATCGTATCACGGACGAATGCCAAACAGCTGCTGATGCAGTCATTAACATCATTGCGGATGGCTATCGTTCTCTAAATTCTTCCATCGGCGCCAGCGTTATGCTCTTTCGGTTGTCTCCGACGCTTACACTTGTATCTCTTTCGACCATTCCTTTTGTCGCCACTGGTGCCATGACATTCCGAATGTACCTGAAGTCACTCGAACGACATTATGATGATGTTCTTGCATCCCTTCGGGCCTCAGTGGATGAAAAGATTGGAGGCATTCAAACTGTGAAGCTTTGTACTCAAGAAGACAACGAAATCCAAGCATTTGCCGTTCATGCTGATGCAGTTGCAGCGTCAGGTCGTCGAGCAAAAGCTGCTGAAGGTCTCTTCATGGGTGGCTTGTCGTTTTGCACCAACGTGTCGCTTGCTGGCGTCCTGTGGGTTGGTGGCTCAATCATCGGCAGTGGTGCACTCACTACTGGCGAGCTGACATCTTTTATGATGTACAGTGGTTTTATGTCCCTTGGCTTTGCTCAACTGGCTACGATGATGTCGAAATTCCGAGCGACCAACGAAGCAACCAAAGTGCTCTTTGATCTCTTTGATCAACCAGTTCCACCAGCGGCGACATCGACTCTTGAGAATGTTCAAGGAGCTGTTGACTTTCTAAAAGTCAGCTTTGGCTATCCAAACCAACCAGCTCTCTTCAGGGACTTTACTTGGCATGTTCCTGCAGGAACTTCCGTCGCCTTGGTCGGTTCAAGTGGCGCTGGAAAGTCCACCGTTGCTTCCTTGCTCACTCGACTGTTCGAGGTCAACGGAGGTCAAATCTCGTTGGATGGAGTCGATATTTCCACTCTGGACACGACAGCTCTTCGCAAATACATCGGACTCGTCCAACAGGTGAGCACTTTCCCCGTGGTAGAGCAGTACTTGATATTGTGTCATCCATAGGAGGCCAACATCTTCAGTGGAACTATCCTGAGCAACATCAAATATGCCAACCCGACGGCAGACTATGATCAAGCTACAGCTATGGCTTCTTTGACATCCATCGACGATTTCTCGAGCGCAATGCCTCAAGGATATGACTCCCCAGTGGTTCCTTCGAATTTGTCTGGCGGTCAAAAGCAACGATTGGCGCTAGCGCGTGCCTTGCTTGCGAAACCAAAGGTGCTCGTCTTGGACGAAGCCACCGTGGCTTTGGATGGCAACACAGAAGAGCGCATCTTGCAAGCCGTGAAGTCGAAGCAGACGACGATTGTGATTGCGCACCGACTGTCTACGATTCGAGCTTGCGACTCGATCGCGGTGTTGCATGAAGGTTCGATTGTTGAAGAGGGTACATTCGACCAACTCAACCGAGAAGGCACAGTCTTCCGTTCTCTTCTTGCCTCACATGCTATTGAAAGCAACGAATAATAGAGACGTGCATCAACTCATTTCAGTTTCGATCACATCCTTCTATGAGTTTCGCCGTGGATGCACTTCACAAAGCGTTTCATATTTGCCAATAAAGTTTACAACTACTTTCAATAAAGTATATCTTGCTTGAGTCATTCAAGTATACTTTGCTTTTCTCTAAAGTACATCGACAGAGAGTGCGCATGAGACCGAGAAAGCCATGGCACCAAGTCAAATCTCCCGACAAAGGCACTGCTGAAAACAGTTCGGCGCACATGAAAGTCCGCTCTGAACGCAGCAATGTGCGTCGATTATTGGACCTGATGTGGCTTGAGTGGCCAAGTCTTTGTGGTGGAGTCGTCGGGCTATCCGTGTCGTCGCTTGTCAACCTGATGGAGCCATTGTCGGTCGGTACGACGGTGGATGTTGCGTATGGTCTGCCTCCTCCCCAAGGAATGTCCCACAGAACATTCTTCCTCTCTATTGTGGCTGTCTTTGCCTCTGGCGCGACTGCATCATTCCTTCGGGTCTACTGTCTTGGCTCAGTGGCTCAAAACACAGCACAACGTCTACGTGAACAGATCTACGCCGCCATCATAAGACAACCTATGCCTTTTTTTACAAAGAACGAGCGCACTGCACTTGTTCACTCAATTACTGAAGAATGCCACAAAGCCACGGATGCAGCGGTGAATCTTCTTATTGACGGCTACCGCTCGGTCAACTATTTCGTCGTGGCAAGCTTCATGCTCGTTCGTATCTCACCCAAGTTGACGTTCATGACGATATCCGCACTTCCAATTCTCGGTGGTGGCGTCATGGCCTTTAAATATGTCGTCAAGACATTACAACGGCGCTACGATGCTGGATTGGCGTCATTGAGAGCATCAGTCGACGAAAAGATTGGTGGTATCGAGACAGTCAAACTTTGCACTCAAGAAAACAATGAAATGGTTGCATTCACAAAGCAAACAGAGATGGTTTCGACTGCAGCACATCAAGCCATTGCAGCCGAAGGCGTCTATATTGGCGGCGTCTCACTCGCGACGAACTTGGCTCTCTCGAGCGTTTTTTGGATCGGTGGCTCCATGCTTGGAAATGGAGGACTCACCATCGGGAACCTGACTTCCTTCATGATGTACAGTGGATTTCTCTCGACGGCATTCACAAAGATATCAACCTTGATGTCAAAAGTCCGGTCTATGAATGACTCAACACAATCCCTCTTTGACCTCCTCGACCAAATACCTCCAAAGATGACTGCATCAAGTCTACAAGACGTCCAAGGGACTGTTGATTTTCACGACGTCAGCTTTGGCTATCCAAACCAACCAGCTCTCTTCAGGGACTTTACTTGGCATGTTCCTGCAGGAACTTCCGTCGCCTTGGTCGGTTCAAGTGGCGCTGGAAAGTCCACCGTTGCTTCCTTGCTCACTCGACTGTTCGAGGTCAACGGAGGTCAAATCTCGTTGGATGGAGTCGATATTTCCACTCTGGACACGACAGCTCTTCGCAAATACATCGGACTCGTCCAACAGGTGAGCACTTTCCCCGTGGTAGAGCAGTACTTGATATTGTGTCATCCATAGGAGGCCAACATCTTCAGTGGAACTATCCTGAGCAACATCAAATATGCCAACCCGACGGCAGACTATGATCAAGCTACAGCTATGGCTTCTTTGACATCCATCGACGATTTCTCGAGCGCAATGCCTCAAGGATATGACTCCCCAGTGGTTCCTTCGAATTTGTCTGGCGGTCAAAAGCAACGATTGGCGCTAGCGCGTGCCTTGCTTGCGAAACCAAAGGTGCTCGTCTTGGACGAAGCCACCGTGGCTTTGGATGGCAACACAGAAGAGCGCATCTTGCAAGCCGTGAAGTCGAAGCAGACGACGATTGTGATTGCGCACCGACTGTCTACGATTCGAGCTTGCGACTCGATCGCGGTGTTGCATGAAGGTTCGATTGTTGAAGAGGGTACATTCGACCAACTCAACCGAGAAGGCACAGTATTTCGCTCACTTCTTGCCTCGCACACTCTAGAATCAAACTCATAATCCAATTTTCTCGTCGCAATTTTTCTGCATGGTCGTGTTCGCGTTCAATCCTTCAGCTTGGTCATTGGTCAGCATGCGATGACATGACTGATGCATAGTGCGTCCTCGTTGCGTAGCCAGGGAAGCGTCTTAGCCAGCGTGTAATTACATCGCTCATTAAGGCTCACGTTCGTAGTTTATTTAGATTCAGGAATGTCTTTGAGCATGGATGCATGATCCAGTTTGCCGTGAGAAGGTACATGAAGGTGGTTACATGTAACCAACACTTGAGTGTGATTCAATATTCACATCAGAGTTCCGTCGCGATGGTTTGGACATCAAGAGCATGTAATGCTCTCCTATGGCTCATTCTTTTTGCCTCGCATGGTCGAGCTAGCCAACTGACCCATTGGACAGAACATATTGTACGCCACGACATGTCGTTGCTTCGCTCACGAATGATGTCTGTAGTACGGCAAAGTTGCTGGCGACGGCGTCGAGTATTCATCATTTCAAGGTATCCTTCTCGACACGACTCAACGTCAATATGGTCATGACATTACTAGTGCGGCAAGGCGTCAACCAAGTTCAGATATCACTCTCGCGAAGTGACTTACGAGGACGTACGACCCCCCCAAGAATTTATGGCAAATTGGGCTCGATGCCGACTCAAACATCATACGATTGGAATTTCAACGGCACATTGGACGCCTTTTGGTTCTCCGAGACGATTCCAAACGTCCAGGTAGGCTTCAGGTAGTTTCTGCATGACGTGTGCGATAGATGGGAACCTACTTTGTTGGTCTCTGGGGTGGAGATTTGCCAGGAACGATCCACAACTTTGGCGTCGGCAATGGCACAAACGTGTGGTACTACATCGATGTGACTTTCTCAGCATGCACCGACCCTGATAAGACTGGTCTTGCGTCTTTGCTTGCCCATCGTTTACAATCGCTTTAGGTTCTAAATGTGACGTTTATGTGACTCCAACAGCGCACTATCCCGTCGTGGCATACCCAGCGATAAAAGTTGCTACCTCTTCTGGAAAGCAAAGTCGGCCAACCTCTGCATGCCTCGACTACGACGTTAATTTGCAGCTCTACTCCATTCAAGTAACGAGCCCCCAACTCTACCTCGACGCGACGGTACACAGAAATCCTGCAACAATCTTCACCAAGCTGTAGCTGAAATTTCCCCCTTCATACCCACAAGATGATAATTACTACTGGGCTATCTACTACAACCAAGTCAATCCGCTGGACGACATGTCGCTGCCAGTCGTAGACGCCACTGGGTATTTGAGCGGCGGCGGTGGCAACTTGCGCCTTCCATTTCCTTCCATGGGGTAGTCCTTGTGGCTACAATTGCCCCCTCACTAATTTGATAGATCATATTGGATCATGATCTTTCTCAACTCGCCGTCCGCATCTTCAAAGTGTTCCAAAGCGACTGGCACCAATTTCAGTCTCGCTTGGCGCACAGAATCGTGTGGAACTTCCACTGCGATCCCCGACATGTGTCGTACCTCGTGGTACCAATTGAACGAACTCCAGTCCGATCCAAGTCGGAACCACTCTGTCATCGACTCTTGGTTTGTCTCTGACTCTTCAGTAATCACACCAGCTAAGGCTGCCCCTTTTGCGACGGTAGGCCCCTGAGTATTTCATCATTCATCCTGTGATAAGGCCTACACTGCGCGGATCGACGAGTCATACGCAGGCTCTCACGTGATACCTCACCTTGTGACAACGTCAGCCATCAACGCCAGCCAACTTCAGCTCTACATACGCTGCGACGGCCTGCCTACAAATTTTACATTCGACTATCTCTTAGACGGACGAAATGCCGTTGCTTTGTCCACAGTCGATACTGCACCTCTCATGGGCTCACTTGGCGCCTTTGTCCAAGAGCGCATGGATTCGACAAGTCCAAACTTATATTTCATAGCCTGGCCAAGGATTCGATTTCCCAAAGTTGGAGTATGGAATATTGTCGTCAAGTCTACACAGCCGCAGTAAGAAAGTCTTTTGTCTATGGGGGATTATCGTGTGAGTAGACAATGGGAGCATTTGCTAGTCCTTCAAACCGCAGCATGTCCAAAGAATATGTGTGGCGACTACGGGACTTGCAGTATCCTGACGACGTATCAAGGACAAACGTATGGCCAATGCGAGTGCATTTACGGCTATGCTGGCGACTTTTGCGATACGTTGTTTGTGGACAACTACGTGTCCAAGTCGTACTTTTTGATATTATCCAACTTGGCTATCCTGCCCGCCGCTGCGATCTCGTTTGTCAAGAGTCTCTACGGTACAAACTTGGACTTGTTTTCATTTCTTGACGCCTTTGTAGTTGAATCGTTCTTGTTTTTCTCCCTTGGGATCATTTCAAGTTTTTATCATGCGTGTGATATCAAATGGCTTTGTGTAGTCGACTACGAGTATTTGCAGGTGAGTGTATGATGTGGAGAATTGAAAAGCTGACGATGTCGAGAAGAAACTCGACTTTGTCTTTTCATTCAACTCAATATTACTCTGCCTGTTCCATCTCTCTGGCATTCGTCCCCGGCGAAAGGTATTTCGACACTCGGTGGTCGCTGCAATTCAATCTTGTAGGCTGTCATGCAACTCGTTGGATTCACATTGCTTGTCGTCTTGATTGCTGTGAACCCGACGACGATGACCAATTGGTTTATCATCGGTGGCATTGGTGGCGGCCAATTGCTCATTGCGTGGACAACATACGTACGTCATGTCGATCCTCGAAAGCTTACATGCCTTCTAGTTTATCATGGCTCGCGTGATTATGGGCCGCAGAACCAAACTACGAAAGTATCATCTCCTTCAAAAGCTCATGCTAACGATGAAATTAGGATCATCTTTTCATTCTTCTTCCTGAGCGACAACTTTTATCTTCCAATACTCTTTCTTGGCTCTGTCTTTTGGATTGCTGCGGTGGTATGTTGGTTCCTGAAGAAAGGACCGTCATATTGGATGGTACATCTACATGAAAGATATGGTCTCATGACGTCGACGGCAGGAACATTCACTGTGGCATATCTTTGCCATGTCAGCTGCTGGGGCGCTCATGGCGTGTCGAAAGGGCCATCGCTACAAATTACTCGATGCCAATGGCGTCGACACACTCCCCCGAGTCTTGTCGCCGATCTCCAAGCGGCCATTCTTTGGTGAAAACGACGAACTAAAACCCTGCGGAAATTCTTGTGTGGTGTCACCCTCGCCGCGCATGGTAATCCCAGCAAGCACGACACCCATACTCAACTCTTCGCTCAACATCGATATTCCCCTTCCAAGCCATCCTCATTCTCCATAGCGACTCACTAAGCAAGCACACTAATGAAACAGTCTTACGGCGTCTCTAATCGCCTGCACTCGTAGCTATCTCCTTTACCTCGGTGGTGCCGTAAGAGGTGATCGTGCGGAATCCTTCCTGTGTCACCTTGCAATTGAGCAAAGTTTTTTGTGGGTTGTGTCCGCCAGTACTATGAGTAGGCTATTTAGTTGTCACTGCTCCACACACCAAGGAAATTCAGCGCAAGATCCGTCAGCGACAGTCGCGAAAGGTCTGCAGTGGTTACAGACAGAAAGGCTGTTCGCGACGCCTCAAAGAGAGATTTTTGCATTGACAATTTCGTAGAACGTTATTTCCCCACTGTAATAATATTGCCCATAGTCGTGCGTCGCTTCGTTCGTTGACTCTGTTGGCCATGGAGCTGAAAGGTCGCAGTGACCTTTCGAGACGACTCTTCGTCCTTTTTGGATCGTAACTGCCTTGAGGTCAATTGGTCGCCGACATTTGGTCGTTGGATTGATTGGTGCCATTCTTTTGGCCTGTTTCGTCGAAGTGCAAAGTGGAGCATGAACCCGTCGAGATCATTCGGCAATTTCCTTCGTTGGGACAACTAGCTTGATATGAAGGTGATCTTCCTCGGCCTGATTGCCTCTGCAGTGCTTGCAGACCAATACTCGCAACCAAAGTATGGCTCCGCCACATACGGCAACCAGCCAAGCTACGGTGGAAGCAAGTCTAGCTACGGAAGCAGCGGCTACAGCAGCAAGTCGACTTATGGCGACTCGGACGATTATTCTACCGATGACTATGGCGACGACCAAGGTTATGACAACAGTGACGACTACGACAGCCAACCCAGCTACAACACAAAGTCAAGTTATGGCAGCAAGGATTCCTATGGAAGCAAGCCAAGCTACAGCAAGGACTCTTCGTATGGAAGCAACAAGCCCAGCTACAGCAAGGACACTTCTTATGGAAGCAAGCCCAGCAAGAGTGCTAGCTATGACAGCGGTAGCGGATACGCCACTGCTCCAAGTTACGGCAAGAAGACGACGTCTGCACCAAAGGCTACGACTGATCCTGTCAAGCGTCACTTTGATCAATTCTATGACAACTTGCAGTACTGCACGGCTGAAAATGCGCTTGAACAATGCATCATCAGCTCGGACTCCGCCAAAGATTGCTTGAGCGAAAAACGTATCAACACTTGCTCCACCCAGTTCGTGAACTCTCTTTGCCGCAATCTCCGCTCGTCGACCACTGGTTCGTATGACAATGGGTACTTCAAAGCCACGACTACGACATGCACTGACGCCGCGTTGGCCGACTCGATCTTGGTTTACGAAAGACTCATCATTGACCTCGTGTCCTCCGTTGTTGTGACGCCCGAATTCGATGCGTGGTCTTTCGCCACCATCAAGTTGGCGCTCTCCAGCACCCGCAACCACGCCGACTGTGTCATCAAGAGCTTCCTTAACTATTTGAACGGGTGTGCGAAGAGCCGCGTGTTGCCAAAGAAGGACTTGAAATGCTTGGACACTGCTCTGAACAACGGCAAGTGTGAATGGGCGAACGAGGGGATCACCGGTCTTCTTAACCTCGACTTGAACGGACTGGCCACCAAGGACTCGAAATTTATCAACTCGGCACTAAACTTTGCATTTGGCATTCTTGAGCAAGGTTTGACGACCGTCTCGAAACTTTTCACTGGCACTACCATCCAAGATCTTCAGTATGTCCACACCGATTACGACTTTGAGCATGGCAAATCGAGCGTCAATGTGTGCACTCTAACAGCTCCATGGCAGAGTCTTGGCAACGAGAACGGTGCGAGCGCGAACCTCGTCAAGTTTCATTTGCCTCTTCAGTACAAGGACGCTGACACCATATTTCCTGAGTTGCCGAGAGAGACGACGAAGAAAGAAACCATTTACAGCACTTGTGACAAATACTATGCGGACACCAAGAAGAAATATGAAGACCGACTTGCCGACACAAGCAACATCGATCAATTCGCATGGCAATGCCAACAAATGTCAGACACATCTCCATTTCTTATCGTCCGACTCACAGCGGACTTGGATGCGGAATGCGCACAAGACAGCTCAGTTCAGCAATGTAAAACATTTCGTGACAAAACTGCGTGTGAGACTGCCTTGGGCCAGCTCGCAAGCGATCCAACGAGAATTACTTGCGGCGACTCGTTGAAGAAACTCACTGGAGAAGATGGATATGATTCTCTTGCTCTCTTCTGCACTTGGGTCCGTGAAAAGATTGGAAATGCCGGCGACTCCTGCTTCGTGAACAACGGATATTCGATCAAGTTTTTGGAAACTGGCGAGACGCAGCCTGTCACTTTCACAGACATTGTCATCAATGGCGAAGGCGTGTCGAAGTTGTCAGTGTGCAAGAAAGCTTCGTGGAAGGAGCCTCACTCGTGCAACGCCCACTTGACGCAGTGGCAGCAGTCGGTCACGTGCTGCAAGAGTTACGAAACTGTCTTACGTGACTTCCAGGCGGCTTGGGATAAGAAGAATGCCCGTAACAATGGCAACAGCTACGGTAAGTACAGCAGTCGTGGTTTGGAAGAGGAAGTGGCTCAGCCATACTCCAATGACCGTCCTACTGCTGTACCAGCAAGTTACTCGACCAAGGAATGTCCATATGAGAAGATTTTGACATCCGAGGCTGATACTAGCGGCAATGTTGGCCTCCATGGTGCCTTGTACCCAATGGACTCCTTATTCCCCGCGATCTTGTCGGGCGTCCATAATCCGACTGACGATTTGGCTGAAAATGCGCTTACAAAAATCTACCATGACAACTGGGAAACCTTTTGCAGTGGCGCGTTTGATGATGGTGGTCGTGTTAAGAACTGGTGCAGTAATTATGCGACTGTGAAACTGTATGACAACAACGAGAAGAAGATCCTGGCCGCTGCGAACAGTGGCGATGTGCAAGTGCTTGGCGAGGCACCCAAGTTGAATTCGTGTTATCTCTCCGAGAGCTCGACGTACACAAAGTTGTGCAAGACATTGAAACGCACGTGGGAGCTCGACACCGTTGTGCCCATTCTCAGCACCAAGTGTTTCCCTCAGTCGTGCGTCCTGGCGCAGTTGGCCAAGTGTGCCGACCTTCCTGAGAAAGAGACTGGCTACGACTACGTGGCGCAACCCCAACCAGGCTACACTGGATACATTCCATCGTACTACCATCGCGCCCTCTTGGCATTGGACACTGTCAACACGGGCGCTTTGGCCATGGCTGGCTTTGTCGCTGGTGCCGCCGTCATTGCGATCGCTCAAGTCATGCTCAAGACTCGCACAGGCCACGGCGTCCCCTCCGCTTCGTACCAACTTGTCTAAGAATCCCTCGTGTAATTGCATACTAATGTGAATGTGATCTTTCGTGCATATGCTTGCTATGGAAATATCCAAATTCATTGTTCACTAAGGCTTGGTGGTGCTACACGCCATTATCAAGTGCCTGCCCAGGGATGCTACTGTGTGTGCTGGTCAATTCGGGAGCCAAGATCAATTAGAAACGGGTTCTAGTCAAATTCTTGTTGCCATGGAGCACATGGAACGTCTTGAAGCTTCGACCAGCTCCAAAAGAACAAGGTGAGCTTTTCTTGTGCATTGGGGAAATGACATCGTCGAAATGCCGTTTTCCCCGGGGGCAACTGCGTTGACTCGCTGTCAACTTTGACAATAATGTGGGCGATCGATAGATGGCGCCAAAGACGGTGCTATGGGGCAATGGCATCGTTCATTTGTCTGTTTGGTCCATAAACCATCGCTTACACTCTTCTGTCCACGAGGCAATGTCTTGATATCAACCTCAGGTACGAACAACACTTATCGATATGATGCTCCAAGAGTGCCTTCAGCGTCATTTGACGTTGTTGCATCGACCCGAAATATCTAAAGTCCACGGAATCTCAAAAGTTTCTCGGTTTCACTCGTTAAAGTTCAACGAACAAGTCTTACACTGCATGGACGGCGTCATGCATCCGTCGAGAAAATTGTGCTCACCGAAGCGAAGCAGAGTTTGCCTTGAAATGGACGCACCTCCCAGAATTGGTGAGAATGCCCCTGTTCTTTTGTTCGTGGACATTCTGGTGACAAGGGCAGCGGTCAATGCTTGGACGTCCAGGTACATGGCGTCTCAACACGTGAGTGGTTCGCACATAATTGCATACTTTCAGGATTGTTGCGCAACATGTAATCCAAGCACTCCTGTTTGGCCTTGCTGCGGCTTACGTCATTTCAGAGATACGACAAAAACCCACTGCCTCATCCAAGTCCACCAGTGATCCTGTCAAGCATCACTTTTATCAATTCTACGACAACTTGCTCTTCTGCAAGGCCGAAAACGCTCTCGAGCAATGCATCATCACCTCCGAGTCTCACAAAGAATGCTTGAGCGACAAGCGTATTAACACTTGCTCGACGCAATTCGTGAACAGCCTTTGTCGCAATCTCCGATCGACGACCACAGGCTGATATGACAACATCGACATGCACGGATGCAGTATTGGCTGACTCACTCTTGGTCTACAACAAGCTATTGCACGGTGTGGACAAGGCTTCAGCTATCACTACTCAGTTCGACAAGTGGTCCTTTACCGCCATCAAGTTGGCAAAGGCAAGTACGCGCAACCATGCAAACTGTGTGATCAAGAGCTTCTTCCACTACTTGAGCTGGTGTGCAAAGAATCCCAAGCAAAGCTGTACACTGTCGTCCACATTGTTAGTACCATGTGCTTTCCTCAATCCTGCGTCTTGGCTCAATTGGCCAAGTGCGCCGATCTCCCCGACGAAGACACTGGCTACGACTACGTGGCGCAACCCCAACCAGGCTACACTGGATACACCACATCGTACTACCATCGCGCTCTCCTTGCCTTGGACACTGTCAACACTGGTGCTTTGGCCATGGCTGGCTTTGTCGCTGGTGCTGCCGTCGTTGCGATCGCTCAAGTCATGCTCAAGGCTCGCTCTGGCCACGGCGTCTCGTCTGCTTCATCATACCAACTTGTCTGAGATCCCTTGTGTAATTGCACACAAATGTGAATGTGACCTGGATTTTTCATCAATTTTGTTGGAAATTTTCATGAAATGCCAAAATCGATTCTTGGGCCATGTGTGGGATTGCAGCTCTGGTTGCATCCAACGACGCCGAGCACCAGGAGCTCTTGGAGGCCGCCGCCGCAGTTGTATCAAGACGAGGTCCGAACTGCTTGGCAACATGGACTTGCGACATTGGATCCGGTCGGATTTTGCACCTTACCAGCGCCGTGCTGCATCTTCGAGGCTCCACCATGTGCCAGCAACCTGTTGTGGACGAGCATGGCAATGTCCTCCTGTGGAATGGTGAAGTCTTTGACGGCGTAGAAGTTCCCATCACTGAAAGCGACACGGCATACGTGTTCAAGCGCCTCGCTGCCATCTCAGACAACTCCGGCGATCTTTCAAATTCAGTTGTTGATGCATTGGCACCAATCTGTGGCCCATTTGCATTCTGTTGGTTTCATGCTGCTACGCGCACGCTATTCTATGGAAGAGATCGATGGGGCCGAAGAAGTCTGGTGTCGGCGAGTGATTCGTTGCCTTTAGTCGTTGCATCAGCTTCACTGGACGAGCGTGAATACAATGAAATTGTCTGCACTGGCATCTTCAGCGTACCTTTCAGTGCCTCTGAACCAGTCACACCTGTATTGCATCCATGGAAAACGAACAATCTTTCTCGAACTCGATCACTGAATATGATGCCGCCGTACCTGTCTGCTCTATCTTTTGCTGAAGACGAAATATGCAGGGATGAAGCTGTTTTGGCCTCAGCTCGGGGTTTACTGGAGGCATTGAATCATTCTGTCGCTAGGCGAGTCGAGTCTATTCCTCGGGGAAATCCCGGCAATGCAGCTCAAGTCGGTGTACTCTTTTCTGGTGGATTAGATTCCGTTGTCCTTGCTGCCTTGACCCACTTTCACTTGCCATCAGATGAACCTGTCGATCTCTTCAATATTTGCTTCGACAAGAACCACGACTCTCCAGACCGCAAGGCAGCTCTCGCAAGCTGGGCAGAGCTCAAGCGTCTCTTTCCAACAAGAACTTGGAACTTCTTGGCGATTGACATCGAACCCGACGAAGTTGCGGCTCAACAACCACACATACTCAACCTAATGCGGGTAACTCCATGTCGCCATTTGTGAAAATTCACAGAGTTCATGTAGCCATGCAAAACACATATGGATTTCAACATCGGCGCTGCCTTCTGGTTTCTCTCACGTGGCATTGGAAGGATCCTTACCTCTAATCCGATGGACACAACAGATCAACGTGAATCGCAAGCCTCATTTCAATTGTTTGGACCATTCGAAACAAAGCCTACGACATGTCCAAGCAGCAACTGCACTCGAAAAGTTCACCAGCAGTGCCAATTCCAATTATGTCGGCCTTGTTGTACCAAAGTAACCAAGTTCGGCCATAAACTGCTGCGTCAAGAGGCCCATCCTCAAGAACTAGCGTCGGTGACGTCGGCTTTACTCGACATGGGAATCGCACAATCTGACATTGACCGCTTGTTGGTTCATTTGTCAGACCACGACGCTTGTGGCAGCAAGCTTGCCTCCAAAAATGCAAACTCAACAAAGAATGGCATCGCTGCAGCCTTGGGTCAGGCTTACAGATCGCCCGTCAAAGTGTTGCTCGTTGGAATTGGTGCCGACGAGCAAGTAGCAGGTAGTGTGACTTCATGAATTTGCGTCTGTAGCGTTGACGTAGGTTATGGACGTCATCGAGATGCATATTTGAGAGGTGGTTGGGAGGATCTTCGCGCCGAGCTTGACATGGATATGGATCGTATTTGGCAGCGAAACCTCGGACGAGATGACCGCATGATCGCTGATCATGCAAGGGAAGGGCGATTCCCTTACTTAGACGAGCATGTCATTGCCTACCTTCGCGACACTCCACTTCAGCATGTAGCCGATTTCACCCAGCCGCGGGGAATTGGTGACAAATTGATTCTGCGGATCGTCGCGCGGCAATTAGGCCTGCGTCATTGCACAGGTTTGCCGAAGCAGGCCATTCAATTCGGTATGTTCTTTGCATGCTCGCCGTGCTAATGTGTTGTCCTACGCGGTGTAGGAACACGTATTGCCAAGCTGTCGAACGAGCGTACTGGCGAACATCAAGCCAAGGGAACCACTGCGTTTCAAATCCCCACTACATAGAGCTTCTATTCTCATCGCAAGGCACATGAACGACAGGCCAAGTTGAAGTGCTCGAAGCGTTGCGGTCTCTGCTGTGTCGAATGTGCTTGAAGTTTGACAAAAATGAAATCTTATTGCACATTCAACATCGTCTTGCGAGTCTTCAGTGTAACACATTCACTTGTATTTTCACAATATATTCAATGTAACAGGTCATTTACCCTCATCAACTCAAATTTTTCAGTATTACATTATATACAATATCAATTTATACAGTTTTTTCACGATGATCCTCTTGCGTCATCACTCGTGTTCCCACATGTCACTCGGCCATCACGACACGAAGCCGAACGACGTCATAATTACAACCGTGAGCTTCTCATGCTCCAGCATCTTAAAAGAGCATCTCCACATTAGATAGTGGGTGCATCGCCGGGCGAAACGCGCTCTCGGTCGCGACCATCGTGAAGATCATATGCCTCCACCCGTTTCCCGAGTTTGCACTTTGGAATGTTCGATAGAATGTTCCAAATCTCATGGACAATCAACGAGACACATTCCATATTTCATGGATACCAAACTTCCATCTCCTTTCTCCGCAACATTGACTTTCTCGGTACTTTGAGCTCGACGACGGCGCGCCGACGAGAACGTTTTGGTAGCAATTGACGCTCAATGTGTACCTGATTGTGGTATGCCGCAGCGCCTCGCCGACTTGCCGAGAGCTTGCTCTAACCTGTGATTCAATTCGGCCAATCATCGCATTATCATTGCTGCACCTTGAACTTGCGAACAAATTCGTCGGGAGGACAGATCCAAGTCCCGATCATCGTCTTCGGAAGTCCAAACCCGCCGATCGAGCCGTCATCTCGACAAAACATGGGCTACAAGGTGGCGCAATAGCTCCTGGAATGTAGGAGCGTCCTGCGAGGTGCTTTTTTGCACTGAGACGCTTCTCTTGCGAGATTTGTGAGCAATGCCTTGGGAAGAAGGTCCCACTCGTACTTTGCACTTCTCTGCACAATCTAGTAGCAAGCGATTTCATCTTTCTTCGACGAGCACAAACGCATTTTCGAATATCTTTTGCGATGGCCGCATCGTCCGCCACCGCCGCTTCCGTGCTTGGCACATATGACCTCGTGTGCCAGATTGCTCAATTCCAACATGGACTGCCGGAACCATACGTGCGCGTCGCGAAAGAGCTCCATGCGTTTATCAAAACACGATGGCTGGACCGCAATGGCGTCCATGGATACCATCTCAACCACTTGTCGAGCTTTCAAAGTTGGTTGGAACCGTTCTGGCACGTCTACGGCGCCAATGGACTCATGCGCTTGCTGGCGTATTCTCCAGGCCTTTTTATCTCTGAAGTCGTCGATCACATGGCGTGCCTTGGCCTGGCTTCTGCTGTCCGATTGCTTTATTCTCAACGTAAGCGAGGCACGCTGTGGGGTTTTGCCTATGCGGCCCGCTTTGGCCACCTCGACGTCGTACAATTCCTCCATGAACAAGGCGAAGCAAGCACGACGGATGCCTTGGATTGGGCTTGCGAGCATGGCCACATGGACGTAGTTGAATTTCTTCACAAGCACCGCACCGATGGATGCACCAGCCGCGCCATGGATCGCGCCGCTGCTAATGGACATTTGAGCATTGTGAATTTTTTACACCACGAACGCACTGAAGGCGCAACAACCGCCGCGATGGACTCGGCGGCGGTGAATGGTCACTTGGATATTGTGGCTTTCATCCACACAAATCGCTCCGAAGGCGCGACAAAAACCGCCATGGATGGAGCTGCGGCCAACGGATTCCTCGACATTGTCCAGTACTTGCACACGCAACGACGTGAAGGATGCACGTCGTCCGCCATGACAGCCGCGGCGACAAACGGGCACAGCGATGTCGTGACCTTTTTGGATGCCCATCGAACTGAGGGTTGTCACGATACCGGTGCAATGGATGGCGCCGCTGCCAACGGCCACTTGAAAATCGTCGAGTTCCTGCATTCTCGCGGTAAACGTTGCACCGCTGCGGCCATGCACGGCGCCGCCATTGGTGGACATTTGGACGTTGTGAAATTCCTGCACACTCATCGAACCGAAGGATGCCAACGCAACACGCTCGACTCTGTCGCTGCAGCTGGCCAGCTCCATGTACTCGAGTGGTTTCACTCGCATCGTCCTCGTGAAGTATGCACCCAAGCCGCATTGCACAGCGCGGCTGCCAATGGTCATTTGGACACAGTCGTCTTCTTGCACGAACGTCGAAGCGAAGGCTGCAACGAAGATGCCATGGCCGGCGCTGCTGCTGCTGGCGCTCTCGACGTCGTCAAGTACGTCCACACTGAAATTTGCAGGTTATGGGCCAGTGTCGGCATGTACCACGCAGCAGCTCATGGCCAAACCGATGTCGCGCGGTATCTCAAGACACATAGTCGAGCGGTCGCATGGTCACGGGCCATTGAACTCGCACACGACAAAGCCGATAGCAAAGCCGTCGCGCTCCTCTCTTCCTTAAATTAACAACGACATGGTCCACGAGCAAAACGTTTTGACAGAGAGATAGCATCACGGAACGTCCGTCCCGTGGAGAAACGGCTCAACATGAGTCGACGTTTCATCATATTTGGGATGGGCAGCGGCGCGTCGAGCCAAGCTGAAGGCAGCAGTGACACGTTCCACCTCTTCCCCAGCCTCAAGGCCGAGTACGCTGGCCTCGTCGCTGGTAACGTCGCCGATGAAGTCGTGTTCGAAAAAATCAAGGAGGTACACTGTACACTTGGCAAAGCGGATCGCATCTTCTGATGAAATGCAGATGATCGCGGCGGGAGTGAGAGAGAACGAAGCTGTCCTGCGGAAGCGCGCGTCGTGGTCGAGTCGCAATGGAGCGGAGCGAAAGAAAAGCAAGCGCCACAATCTCTTCACGCCAGGGCCTGTACGAAACAACCAAACGTTTGACGACGGAGACTCAATTGATGTGCAGGACGTCGTGCTCTCAGCGCGAGGGGACAAGGACGACAAAGCGCACACAACGACCAAGTCGCCAGAATGCATGAAACTACTCCGAGACAGCATCCAAGCGCTCCTGTTTGAAGCCACGACCGAAGATGAAATGGACAAAGTCGTCGCTGTCATGGCGGAAATGCATGTTGACGCTGGGAACACCATCATTGAACAGAACGACCACGGTGACAAGTTCTACGGTAACGTACATCCACCACGCCGTGGTTTCTTATCGCTGAGCTGTAGTCCTCGAGAGAGGCACGTGCGAGTTCCTCGTCAACGGCATCCACGTCGGCGATGTTGGTGCGGGCGGCCATTTTGGCGAATTGGCGCTCATCTACGACGGTTCGTTCCATTCTCGCCAGTAAGATCTCAATGCCAACGTTGTAGCGCCACGGGCTGCAACTGTCCGCGCGACCAGCGACTGTCTCCTCTGGACGCTTGGACGCAATGAGTTCCGCACGGTGCGCGCCGCGTTCAACCGATGGTTTGATGATGTATCGAGTAGATTCAAGCCCAAGCGTCGGAGGATTCGCTTGCGAAAAGATCGCATTGGCTTCGCAATGTTCCTCTCTTGTCAACGTTGTCGGCGCGGCAGCTCTCGCTCCTTAATCGAGCATTGGAAGTTGTCAAGTTCGAAGATGGCGACACGATCGTCAAGCAAGGATCTGTCGGCGATGCGTTCTACATCATTGCTCAAGGCACTGTCGTCTGTACTATGGACGGTACGCCGCGTCGTCGCCGTCGATTCTCATGTGCTAATGCTAGGATCGAAGCGGCATTTGCTGCTAAAGAACACTGCCGACAATGAGGTCTTGTCTATGATGCTGTCGGCGGCGGCTAAGTCTGTCGCGTTGTAGATGGCTCGACTTGGCGAAGGCGATTACTTTGGCGAGACGTCACTCCTGAACGACCAACCGCGCAATTGCACCGTGCGAGCGGTTGGGTCCGTGAAGTGTCTGCGCCTCCACCGCTCCGACTTTGACAGCATGCTCGGTCCTTTGAATGCGCTGCTTGAAATGAACGCCTTCAAGCGCATCCTGTGCATGTTTGACGCGTTCAAGTCCCTCTCCGACGATGACATGGAGCACGTGACGACGCATTTCGACATTGTCGAGATCCCAAGCAACACAGTCATCTTTGAAGCGGGCAGCCCGGCCGACTATTTCTACATCGTTCGATCTGGCATGGTCTTCCTCGAACCTGCCAACCCTGAAAACGCCGACGAAGCGGTCGTGCCGCTCAATGCCAAGGATTACTTTGGCGCTGATGTCTTTCAGTAAAGACTTATCGTGACGCTGCATGCAACGTTGACTGTATTTGCGTAGGTCTGCAACATATCAATCGACTGCTGTCTGCCGCGACTATCCCAGCACTTGCTTTCAATTGTCGAGGGCGTTTGGCCAAGACAACTTGGCCTCTGGAAGGAGGTGCTGCGGTGACTCTGACGACGATCAACGAGATGCCCAAGCAGTGAATCCCCTCAGCTTGCTCGAGCTCCAAGATCTTGTCCACGTACGGAAGACGTGTCGAGCTGTCGTTGATGGGATTTTCGTAGATTGGCGTCTTGGGCGAAGGTTCCTTTGGTCGCGTGTCGATGGTGCAGGCATTTGTCGATGCCCAGGAATACTTGCTCGCGCTCAAATGCGTCTCCAAGTCGCACGTGATCGAATGCCACCAGCAAGAACACATCATGCGAGAGCGAGCCATTCTAAAAGAATTGCCGCCGCATCCATTTGTCGCCCAGCTTTATGCCACTTACCAGGTCACGACTTGATGATGAAAGTTGACGTGTGATTTTTACTTGCAGGACAGAGATTTCCTCTACTTGCTCATAGAACTAGTCCAAGGCGGTGAACTCTTTAGCGTGCTTCACACTGACGTCTGCGAGCGTCCTCTTGTCGAAGACGACATTAAATTCTTTGCCGCCAACGTCTACCTCGCCCTCGAGCACATGCACAAACGCGACATTGCGTACCGAGATCTCAAGCCCGAGAACTTGTTGTTCAGGTGCGCCCTCGTCTTCTTGTCTCAATGCTCCAACTTATCCCCCCTTTGTGCAGCGAGACGGGATATCTCAAGCTGATCGACATGGGCTTTGCCAAGAAGATTCCATTCGCCGTCGCGGACGAACAAGGCAACGTCCAAGTCCACGTGCGGAGCTACACACTTTGCGGTACGCAGGAATACCTCGCGCCTGAATTTGTCCTGAACACTGGCCACGACTTGGCTGTCGACTACTGTACGCAACGCTCTTGACGTAGCATCGTTTGAGCTCTTTGCAGGGGCGTTTGGCATCTTGGTGTATGAAATGCTCCTCGGGTACACTCCATTTGAGACTCCTGACGGCGACATTGCCAAACTCTTCAAGAACATTGCATTTGTCCGCACTGGCGCGAATTGCGTGCAGTTTCCCCACGACTTGACGATCAACCTCCCCGACGCGTGCAATTTCATCGAGTGTCTCCTCAATGGCGACCCCACGAGGCGACTTGGCATGGGCCACCACGGGTCGCAAGAAATCCGCAACCATCCTTGGTTCCATGACATCGACTGGGACAAGCTCCTCCAGGAAGAACTGCCGCCGCCGTATGTTCCATGCCTCAATGGCCGCTACGACACGTCACTCTTTGAAGGCGATCAAGGGCTGCGTAATGTCGACATGGACTACGACGGCGCCGAGGATTACCTCTTCGAAGGGTTTTAATAGCAGCAGGAACCAACGTTGCTTGTCTTTGTAATGTGATGTTACCAAGCTTTTGTCACCATGGCGTCCATCCAACGACGTCGCCGTCGCCGCGACTTTCTCTCGGCAACCGTTTCAAACCCAAAGTTTCCATGAAGCACCGCCACGTCGTTGAGGAACAACAAGAGCACGAGAGCGCGACTGTGCTCGATCCCCGCTTTGCACAAAGAGTCCGCCGTCGAGTCCATGCCTGTCGAAAGGCCGATTTCCTAGAAGTACTCAACGATCCCAAGTTGTTGCGTAAGATCCCGCTGTCGCCGCACTGCGATGTCCCGACGGCCCAAGCTTTCCGCGACGCCGTCCGGGAAGACATCGTCTTGAATGGCGTTCAGTTTGCAGGAGAGCATCGCACCGAAGCATTTGTCGCCGCCGTCAAACGCATCGTTGAGAAGTTCGCCCTTGAGTTGCATCGAGTAGTGACTGCATCGAGTAGATACGTCCCCAAGTCGAGGGCCCTCATGGTCTCGGATCGAGTCATGCGGAGCTGCAGTCGAACGCACAGCGGCGCCGATTCCTACTTTGCACTCGAAGAACTCTTTGGCCATCCCGACTTGCTGGTCGTCCATTTTCATTCTACTTGAGCATCATGTCAGTCATTAGATCAAGCCACGGCCTGGTTGTCTGCCCCTCAACGTCACCCTCGGCGTCGATCGCAACGGTACCGCCCCATCTTCGTCTTACCTTGAGACCCTCCTCATCATGCTCCAGGCGTTGTGAAATGCAAGATTTCCGTCGCCAACTTGTACGGCATCTACCGCCACGACGACATTGAGCGCATGGTCCATGACAAAGTACGACACGCCAGTTGCCTCCGTCTGTTGCTCATGCAGTGGCGCTTGTAGACGTTTGTGCTCGAGCCGCTCGTCTTGGTCGACACGGTGATTGTCGAGTCGATCGACTTTTCAAGCGGCGAGACGACGCGGTACTTGAGTCTTCGGTCGCCCGAGCCCGAGCACGATGTCCACGCCGAGTTGCGCGAATTGTTTTGACGACTTGAATCCAAACAAGGCTTGTTGAATACACACAGAGAGATGGATGGAGGCTGTCTATTTCTAAATCCACACGCCGTCGTCGCCTTCTTCGTCCGAGTCCGAGTCGTCGTCGTCCGAGTCGTCTGCGTTCTGGAAATACTCTTGTGTGGCGAGCGACACGCGGTGGTCCGACTCGAGCGCGAGCTTCTTAAATAGATTGACTTGGTCGTCGCTCAAGCCTGTGAATTCCGTCACGTCTTCTTCGCCCAGCATCATCATCGACATGCGATGGGCATTGTTCACCACCTCGTGCATGCGCTGCAGTTCCTTGGCCATGGCAAAGTTTTGGTCCTCGCGGTTTTGCAGCAATTGAGAGTCCTGGTCGTACTCGTCTTCGTCGTATGTGTCTTCATCGTCGTCATAAGCACGCACTTCTTCGTCTGACTTTGTCGGGGACGGCAGGTCCCCGTTGCTGTCTCGAAGCGAAGCGGCGCCTTCCGACTTGGTGCGCTCCAGAGGTGCCACAGGCGGCGTCTTCAACGACAAGTCGGAAAACACATCGGCCAACGATCGCTTGCGCTGAGCTTCCAACTTCCTCGCGAGCGAGTCGTTGCCATCGGCTTTTGCCTTTTCTTCTTCTTCTTGGAGCATGCGGGCGAGTTCTTCCTTGCCGCGCTTCTCGCGCTCGTGTCGATCCACGGCTTGGGGTTGCGACAACCGCAAATCGGACGCCAAATTGTGCGAGCTGCTGTTTCTGCGCATCTCTTCGAGCTCCTTGAGCATTTTCTCGGCCTCACGACGCGCTTGTTGCTCTTCGCCCATTTCATGCTTGCGAAGTTCTTCCAGGGTGCTAGGACGCCGGAACAAGGCTGGTTTCGACGTTGTTGTCGGTGTAATAATGGGCAGCTCGGCCACAGGTTCTGGTACTGCGTCTTCCTCTTCGGCAACAACCTCTTGGGCAGTCTCGACTTCGACGACAGGAGCTTCAGCAGCTTCAGCAACGGCGGCAACTTCAGCAACTTCGGGTTCGATGACAACTTCGCCGTAGTATTGAACCCAACAAGTCTCGCAGTACCATTGATTGTCCGAGTCGTCGAGGTAGAAAGGAAGAGAAATCGATTCGAGCGCCGCACATTGCGTGCACGTCTTCTGCGCGGCGGAGGGAATGACTGTAGTCGATTGCGTGATGGCGCTCAAGTCCTTGAGCATATCTTCGCGCATCTTGTCGAGGTGATCTTGGTCGACTTGGATGTCGGAAAAGTCGACCGAGTCGCGTCGGACAAAGTTGAGACTGCTCTTGAGCTCCGCAAAGAGGTTGTTGGCAGTCGACACGACGGCTTTCGACTTGCCTTCGGTTGCGGGACGAAGAATGCGCTCGACTTTTTGTTTCGCAAGCATTTCTTCGTACTTCTTCGCTTGCTCTTTGAGCTGTTCGAGCGCTTCAGCCAGCACTTGAGCCTCGCGCTCTGCGCGCGTCAAGTCTGCTTTCTTTTGACCACGTTTCTTGTCGGCTTGAATCGCGACGAAGGCCTTGGCAGCAACGCGCAAGTAATTCGCTTCCTTGGATCCTTCAATGATGTCTTTCATCGGCACGCCGGCAAACTCGTCTTTCATCGGGTCCAGGCCTTGCGACGTCGCCACAAGCTGCTTGGCAACGTCGAGCGGAATTTGGTCGCGTTTGGACGACACAGTGGATGTTGCAGATGTAGGCACGGCAACGTCTCGTGGACATGGGCGGAAGCGAAGAATGACCGGCTTGGGCGTGTGTTTGAGCAGCCGCAATGTATTTCCATACGTGGATTCGTCGACGGGTTTGCCGTTCACAGTGACGAGGACATCACCGACGTGGGCATTGTGGAGACCGCTAGCACTTCCACGTCCAGTGAGACGAGAGATCATCGGGACGTCGGATGGCGTCGGCTTGAGCTTGAGGCCGAGTTCCCCTTCACGCCACACAATGTCGTACAATGCCATATCCGTGAGGAGAATAGACGAAGAGGTGATGGTTTGTGCTGGGGCTTCGCCTGGCAGTGCTGCCGTTTCTGGGATGGGTGGGGGGAGACTGTTACCCCCGACAATTGACGCGGATGGGTCTGTTGCTTCTTTGTGAGTACGAGAAATGCGGCGGCGCATGCGCTTGAATTTGAGGACGGCGGGCTTCTGCAAACTCTTCAGCGTCGAAATCGAGGCTCGGAAACCCATTTCTTTAGTCGACGTGCCATTGATTTCGAGGAGAATGTCGCCAACACGCGCCTTTTCGATACCTCGCGTGCCAACGCCTTTGCCGGTGATTTTTCGCACACATGGGATATGACAGTCGAGGTCGTCGGGACGGAAGATCATACCAAGAGGGCCTTCTTGCCACTCAACTGAGTAGGTTTCTTTCTTAGGACGACCCGACGACGAAGACGTCGATGAGATGGACGCTGTGGACATGAATGATGCATTGTCGACAGACGTGGATGGCTGTGGTGGTGCGGGGAGTGGCGTTGGTTCCGGCACAGGGGGTGGATACAAATTGCTGCTGCCGCCAGAGCCTCTGTGGTTCGACGCACGCTCCGAGTAATTCGAAATACGATCGATTGACTGTTGTCGCTGCAAAAGGTCTGGTTCTGACCGTGCGTCTCCTCGAAAGTAGTGGTTGTGCTCACGGTTGTCAACAATGGTGGACGTGCCTCGATTCAATCCACGAGTGGATCTGTACGCGTCATTGGCGCGGGCACCGCCATCGCTGTGTCGATTAGATATGAGGGATTTAGGGACTCGAAAACGCAGTGTACACGGCCGTGGAATCGTCTTCAGCATCTTGACGATCGAATCATACCCACGTCGCGCAGTTTCGACGCCGTTGACACTGACAAGCAAGTGGCCTACCGCGACGCCTGCTCGCGCCGCGGCCGAGTCTTCTCGTGTGATGCGTCCAACCATCGGCGGCATGTCATCTCCAAGTTCTGCGCGGAGCGTAAGGCCCAGGGATCCTTCGCCCCAAGTCACGTTGTACTCCATGGGGATGGCTGATGCGGGGAGAAGTAATGAAGAGGCCAATGAAATGCGAGACTTTATACCGAGAATTTTGGTCCCCCTCTACATTTTCGACCCACCCCCTACATATTTTAGGTGGTCCCCCCACCCGGGTCCATAGTTTCTCTCCCTCCAGTGTGTAATGGCGGACCAATCGATCTTGACGCAGACGCCTCTTGCCGAGACGTCTAGCGGATGGCAGCCGTCGTGGCCTTGCTCTGTCTGTGCGTTGATACGTAGATGTGTCGTAGAAGAAGCGTTGGCCCACGTGCAATGTGGAACATTCGATGAACAGTATGTCAATGACTGCTACAACTGCTCGCTCCGTCGCATGTGACGCGGACAGATCTTTCTCATTGCATTGTCATGAATACTACCATGGACAACGAGAGTCTCCTAGAAGAGATCTGTCCAAGCCAGAGAAGCCCAAGATAGAGTAATGCAGATAGAGTGCACCTGCAGTAGCTAGCACAACTGGTGAAGGCTACCTTGCACGTTGAATGCAAGAGAGGTGGGGTGACCTCTCGACGGTGTCGCCAAATCTTTTGTAGCATGGGTAACGCCTACCCTGTTGCATGAATGACCTCAACGAGGTTGTTTGGTGGCTTGCCACGCTGCAGTGCCAAAGCAAGCTTGCCCGATCTTATCGTGTGGCTAAAGATAGATGGGGACTATTTTTAATGCATCATGGACGACGATCGTGCATCTACGCTTTCACTTCTCATCTCCGTGGCAGCCAATGTTACGTCGAGGCCTTGCAATGATCGGTCTCTTTGCGACAGCGGCGCAATCCTTCACAGGCGACGTCACAACCTACTCGAGTGACTTTCACGGTGGCAATTGTGGCTTTCAACAACTCTTTGGAAACTTTCACAGCGCCGCGCAGATCTACTTTGCGGCCCTCAATGCAAAGCAATGGAACTTTAACATGGAATGCGGTCGATGCGCTCAAGTTACGTGCACGAGCAACGAATGCGCGGGTGGCAGTCCCATCACTGTCATGATCACCGATCAATGTCCTGAATGTCTTCATGGAGCGCTCGATCTTTCCAATCAAGGTATGCTTGAAGGCATGGTGCGGCAACTGAAAATGCAAATTAGGATTCGAGAAACTCACAGGCGGTCGAACTACTGGGCGATTCAAGATCGAGTGGGCCTTCGTAGATTGCCCCTCCGACTTCGTCCAAGGTCCAGTCGAGTACGACATCAAGGACGGTTCAAATCCAAACTGGATTGCCTTCCAGCCACGCAACTTTGCTCGGCCTGTGGCGAAAGTCGAGATGAAAACCATCGCAAGTCCCGACTGGATCACACTTAAAGACCCAACAGTCAAGAACATTGGATTCTACTTCATCGCTGAGCCAACAAGGAGCAAATTCGACTTGAGCTACGTTGAAATTCGCACAACATCAACCACTGGAGATGTCATCCTCGATACTTTCAAAGACGTGAAGACGTTTGGAACACTCACAGGCTCGAGTCAATTCGAATCGAACCCGCCACCTCCAGCATCGTCCTCCCCTTCTCCTCCAACGCTCAGCCCGTCCTCTTCTCCACCACCTGCTACGTCATCTCCGACTTCTCCATTGCCGAGGGAGTCCCCCATGCCACCTTCCACACCTTCCACATCGCCCCCTTTAAGCTCTAGCAGCCCTTCTTCGCCCTCACCAGCGCCAAGTTCGGCCTCCACGACTGCTCCACCAAGCCCCAATTCGTCAAGTTCAAGCTCGTCTCCCAGTCCTGGCACTACCACTGTCGCCCCCTCAGGCACGCAACGGTGCTCTGGAGCCTCCTACGAGCTTAAGCAAGGTCTCGGTGGATACGCACTGCAGATATATATCACCGATGCTCCTCAAGTCTGGTCTATCTCGGCGAAAGTCTCCCGAACTTTATCAATTTTCAAACCATGGAACAGTTTCGCGTCGCTCGACGCTGATGGCCAAACAATTCAATTCAAGCCCGACCCATCGCACCATTCATTTAAAGGTCCAAACCACATTGGCGTCCTGGGCAACTCCACCGACGTGGTCTATGTTTCAGGCGTGACGTACTTGGCATCAGGGCAACCAGCTTGCACAATCTACCCGATCCATGCTGTGTCTGCACCTGAATCTTTCGCTGCCACAGAATCGGAAACTAGTGTCAGTGCTGGCGCCGTTGTTGGAGTCACACTCGCCACTGCCGCCTTGGTTGGTGCTGTTTTCTTGGTGTGGCGGGTGCGACGCAACGCTGTGGGCACTCCACACCACCTCCGACCAAACAACTACGGGGGTCTCATCACTCCGATTGATTTTGCATTGAGTACACCGGTAGCTGTGTTGTAGGCAACGAGACAGAAGACGCAATGAATCTCGTGTGTATTGGCAACCTTTTAACGCAACTGAACATTCGTTGACCATTGTTGCCTCTCGCCGCTGGAAGAGTGCCCTTTCAAGCACTCAAACAGGATTAAAATTGAGCGATCGAGTCCAAGAGCGGGATATCGCACACGCGGGAGAAGTGGTCAATGTACTCGCGCACAGCGGGAGGCCAGACAACGTTCTTAACGATGGTCAAGCCGCGCAAACGACCAAAGAGATCAATGTCGTCGTAGCTGAGGGTATCATTGACCGAATGAGGCTTCTTCAAGATGGATTCGAGCTGCACAAGGTATGCGTTCAGTTGAGCAACATACTCGGGAGACTTGGCAATCGCATCTTCGAACGACCCAATGCTCTTTTCCTTCTTGGTCTTGTAGTAGACACGGGAAGCTTCTTGGGCAAATTCAGGGAAGAAACCAGCATGGAACCGGGGGTGGTAGAGGCGTCGCATGCAGTCCGCTGAGTCTTGGATCCACTTCTTGAGGTCTTCACGAGAAGGATCAGCTTCAGCCAAGATTGACTTGCCACCGTAATGGCTGTCCACATAGCGAACAATGTCCATGCTTTCGGGCATCACGACGCCTTCTGGGGTTTCCAAAATAGGCACGACCTTGGAGCCCACAAGGCCAATTGGTGTCGCTTCGTCATGGTTGGCAAGAGGGACAAGCTCAACATCAACTCCCTTCAGACCAAAGATCATGCGCACTCGCACACAAAATGGGCAGTGGTCGTAAATGTATACACGAGGCTTCAACAAGGCCTTTGTTGTAGCTTTTTTCGCCAAAGCTTTCGAGGCCACAGCAAAGCCAAGGCCAAGACCAGCAGCAGCGCCGCCTACAACTCCGAGGATCACTGACTTCGATGCCATTTTTCAAATTGTGGTCAGATCTCGTTCATCCGGATAATATGATCGACTATACGATATCCGGATTTGGTCATCAATATTAGCCGGATAGATTTATAGACATCCGGATACGGGTGATGATATCCGGATAGAAAGAGTCATCCGGATGATCAGACTTGCTATCCGCTTACGTTGAAAATTATCCGGACTGTCATGCAATTGGTTATTCTCTGACCGTCGACACAACGAGGTATGGCAGCGGAGGAAGCCCCCGCGGCAGAGCGCGTTGAAGAAGGCGGCGGATGGTTTGGAATTCTGCGCATGGTCGTTATTTGGTATGGTATGCAAAAGATCACAGGATATCTCTGGACTGGCCAGACTGGCTTTGAGACGCCACAGCCAACGCAGAACCAACAACTTGACCGCCAAGGAGACTCGCAAACGTCTGCAACGCCCGTGTCCGAAGTCGCTGCTAGCCTTGATGCGTTTGACCCAATGTTCAATCCGTTCCGCAAATTTGCGCCATACTCGCCGGACGGCAAGCCGCTCCCACCCCACACGAACTTGTTCCCGCTCGGCATTTCGATGGACCTGCTTGTATACGTGAACGAAGACAAAGAGTTTGACTTTGAGCATGCTACCGCTCCCGTCTGGTCGGAAAAGAACCTCAAGTACGACTTCGTGGACGAATCTGAAAAGAAGTTGTTGTTGAACATCTCAGTGACGGACCACGTCGCCAACAACGGAACTTTGTACGCTCACGTGTTCATGACAGAGTCGAGCCATTCGCATGATCCCCGGGACTCAAGTACGTTTGCATGCAAATCTTCCATGGAGCTAATGATGTCTAGACTTTGATCCTCTCACGACAACCTATCGAAAGTTGGAATTGATCACGTATCGTCCTCGTGTGAAGAAGACAAAGCGACGAAATTTGCTTCAAGCCGTCGAAGAGGTCGAAGAGGAAAATGTCGTTGAAGAAGTCGAAGATACGACATATGTGGCGCACTGGAAACCTTCGCTCATCATTAACATCGTCTGCGATCACACTGTGTACGCCCGTGGATCTGCTCCGCTCCCCTTCATTGCCCCTTTCCTTCAAGTCGATCCCGTCAGCGGACGCTATTTGCCCATCTTGTACTTGAACGACTTCTGGGTGCTTGAAGATCATTTGATTGCGCTCAACAAGAGTGTGACGACGCTGCCGCTCGACTTGTCTTACTACCCAATGTCGCTCATCAAGTTTGGAATGTACCAGCAGATAGCACAAAACTTCCGCAACCAGGAGAAGATGGGCGCGGGCACCAAGAAGGATTCCGACGCGATGAAGAAATTGTTTGTCGAGACGAATCCTTACCTCTTGGGCGTCACGATGGTCGTGTCGATCTTGCACATGGTCTTTGACATGCTAGCGTTCAAGAACGACGTGAGCTTTTGGCGCAAGCAGAAGTCCATGGAAGGTTTGAGTCTCCGCACGGTCGTCTTGAATGCGTTCTTCCACTTGGTGATCTTCCTCTATCTCCTCGACAACGACACGTCATGGATGGTGCTCTTCAGCTCGGGTCTAGGCGTCTTGTTGGACTTCTGGAAGATCCAAAAGGCCGTCAAAGTCACATGGGACGCCAACGGCAACTGGAGTTTCAAAGGCGAAGAAACCTACGACTCGTCGACGGCCGAGCATGACCGCGTCGCTGTCGCGCATGTTTCCTATGTGATGTATCCGCTCCTTGTCGGGTATGCCGCGTACCAGCTTTGCTTCAGTGAGCACAAGGGCTGGTACTCGTGGGTGCTGTCGTCGTTGACAAGTTTTGTGTACGCGTTTGGCTTCATCATGATGACGCCGCAGTTGTACATCAACTACAAGCTCAAGAGCGTGGCGCATTTGCCATGGCGCGCGATGGTCTACAAGTCGCTCAATACGTTCATTGATGACTTGTTTGCCTTTGTGATCACAATGCCCATGATGCATCGCTTGGCATGCTTCCGCGACGACATTATCTTTTTCGTCTACCTCTACCAGCGATGGATCTACCGCGTCGACAAGAGCCGCGTGAACGAATTCGGCCAAGGCGGCGACGAGGAAGAAGAAAAAGGCGACGAGTTGCCAGCTCCAGCGCAGGAAGAGTCCAAGACTGCGACAACCACCAGCGCCACCCACGCAGAGGAAACAGCAGCGAAAGTGTCCAAGACAACGCGCCGCCGCGCCAACAAAGTCGACTAGTTGCGTTTTATTTCTTCTTTTTGGAACCCTTTTTGCCTTTCTTTTTCTTTCCCTTCTTGCGTTTCTTGGCCTCGGCGAGATGTTTCCGCACGAGATAGCCGCGGAATGCCGCTTGAACTCGAGCAAGTCGTCGCAGGAACGCTTGCTCGCTAGCTAGCCGCGCCGATTCTTCGTCGTCCCAGCGCTTGTGGTCGATCGCCGCGAGGCGATTGTTCTCGTCGAGGCGGGCGAATAAATTGGACAGTCGATGGACTTCGGCCACTTCGCCAGCCATGTCGGCGCGAAGTTGATCGATCTGTGCTTGAATTGCCATCATGTCTTTGTCATACTGCTCGATTTGGTTGCTCACTTCGACGGCTGCTTTGAGTTTGCGCTTCCTGTGGCCTTCCTCTTGCACGTGGAACTCCTCTCTTAGCTTGTTGACTGTCGTCGTGAGCCCGTCCGACTCGTCGCGACCGCGAGTCACCTAGAAATGCCGCGTTAAACTCTCATCATGGTGAAGTCCATGCAGTGTACTTTGTCTTCGTAGCCATTCAAGAGCGCAAACTCGGCTTGCTTGGACTCTTGCTCGATCAATGTTGCTGCTTGATCTGCACCTTGCTCAATGTCATGGAGCTCATCTACACCATCGACTTCATTGGAAATTCATGGCACGACCGCGGTGTACTTGTCAGCGTTTGGATTTTTAGCGCATTTCGTCGGAAGTCGGCGTCGCGCGCTTCTCGCTGCGCGCTCACATCCATTGCAATCTGCTTGTGGTCATGCTCGGCTTCACGGATGCGGATTTCCAAATCGTTGAGGAGCACATTTTGCGCTTCGTCTTGCTCGACGCTTGTGCTGAGCGCATGGGCGACCAGTTCTCGCATCGCGGTGAACAACCCGCTGAGTGAAACCAGCGCTGTGGAACCCGCAAAGTAGCGTCCATGGGGCTTTTCAATCTGCTCCATCAACAAGTCATCAGCTCAAGCTCTAGACGGCCAAACGCACCGTGGCGATCACGAGCGCCTTGGGGTCATGGCGAAAACATCGACAGAGCGATCTTGTGAGCTGCTTGGTGGCGGTAAAGGTCATTTCTTGGTTGTTATCATGGAGAAGATCCAATCTGCCGCCGTTGATGACGCTCAGGAGTGCTTCTTCCTGTGTAAACTGCCAAAGAAAGGAGGAGAATGACGCGACTATATTGGCTAGCAGTGACGTACGTGTTGATGGAGGAGTGTCGCCGCGTCGCCTGCAAGATGCTGGACGAGATGGTGCTGCGCCAGGACGACCATGTGGTTGGCTTCGACGTCCATCGAGAGTGCTGGAAAGTGTGCGAGCAACTGGAGCTTCTCCACGACTTCATCCAAGAGAGAGAGGAGGCGCAAGCCCTCGGCCCCCGTCACTTTGCTCATCAACGACAGTGCCACTGACAATTACGACGGTTATGAATCTGAAACTGCTACAGGTTCATGCTGCTCGTGCGCGAGTTCGTCATGGACTTGCTGGATGAGCGCGGCGACTTGCTTGTCTTCGTCAACGATAGCAACGGCATCGTCTACTTTGCCTACTTGCGCTAAAACTTGCTTGGCATCTTCGAGGAGTTTCACGTCGTTGTCGTCGTTGCCCTCAAGTGCTTCTGTGTCGAGTTCGGTCGTGTTGTCGGTGGAACTGCCATGCAAATCAACGAGCAAGTCGATGGGCGGCGACATGGACAGTGGCGGTGACGGTGTAGCGCCGCCTCGTAGCTGCTGAAATCGCTCTTCTAGACTCGATATGGACGGCGCGACGGTAGTTTCCTTCTTGAGCGCGGCTAGCCGCAGTGCGAGATCTTCCACGACGGGTTTCTTCTCTTCTTGCGCTCGTTTCACCTCGACGGCCTCCGAGAACTTTTGCAGTTTGTACATGCGCTCGTCCATGGAGGGAGACGACGGCTCGGAAATTTGATTGCTTCGCGCTGGAGAGATTGGTTGTGGCGGTGGCGCCGTCAGCACTTGAGCAGGAGCCACCGTCGGCGCAAAGTGCGATGGAATCGACAACGCGGGAGGTGCCAGGTGGCATTGGAGATCTGCCATCGTCGCCTGGATTTCGCTGGCTTTGTCGAGCAAGAGCTGGCGCGTCGAGACTTTGTCGGATGGAATGTGCGGACATGCTTGATTGAAGCACCGCCGCGCGTGCTCATACGCCTGGTAGGCTTTGTGCCATTCTTCGCGCTCTTCCAAGTCGGTTGCTTCCTCGAGGGAGCGAAATCCGTCGTCAATGAGCTGCTTGACGTGCGCTGCATGCGACGAGTTTGAAGATGGTGGAGCGGGAGTTGCCCATGGAGCTTCGACTGGAATCGCCACCGGAATCTGCGTCGCTTCTGGCAATTGTTGTGGGGATTCTAACGGATTCACGCGTGTGTTGAGCTCGACGAGGTGGAGCAAATGCGCGCGCTCGACTTCCGTCGCGACGTAAAAGCTCACAGTCGTCGTTGCAGCGGCTGTGAAATACGTCGTAGCTTTGCGAATGGCTTCGACTGTTCGTCCTGTGAATTCAATCTTGCGCTTCGTGGATGACGACGTGTGGGGATCGCTCGCCAAAGCTCTCCCATCGCTCACGACCAACTCAATGTCACGATACTTGAGCAGTAGCGTGGCTTTCTTGGAACCTGGCAAATCCAGCGTCGAGATATCGACGGGCGATAGCTCAAAGGGCTCTTCGATCCAGTTGGAGAAGACAAACGAGCTGCCTTTCTTCGTGTATGCGGTGCCTCCGCCCATGGACGAAGAACTTCGTGAGATGGTCATGGACGAACGGATATCATTATAGCCAATCACAAACAGCTTCCTCCGAACAGGACACGACAACAACGATGGACAGGAAGTCCACCAAGTTCATCGTTCTCCCCCGCTCCTCCATGAGCAAAGCTCCTTTCTAGCTATCGGGACTGAGATATACAATCAGTATGGAGACGCACTCCCTCGCCGTTCAACGCCGGGATGAAAAACCGTCGTTTGGAACACTTGCGCGCCAACTGCAATGCCATTGCTCGATTCTCTTCCATCGATGAGGAGAGTTTTCATCACCATCTTGGCGCTCGTTCTTGCGCTGTATAGAGGAGCGTTCGCTGCTGCCACGAAAGCTCAGGACATCTCAGTTGCTGGGTCGAATCCCCCCGTAGACGCATGCAATGGCTACGTGGGTTACTGCAACCGCACAATCAATCAAGTGCTTTGGATCGGCGCGCACAATGCGCTCACGGACGTCGGCTTTGCTCTCCAACGGAATCAATACGTCAGCGGTGTGGGCCTCCTCGAAGCTGGCATTCGATACTTTGACGTTGACACTTGTGCGTTCACCCGCGGCGGCAAACGGACGGCGCCCATGGTTTGCCACGGTCAAGAATGGTACCTTGCTCAAGTGTACCAGCCCACGAAGGCTGCCCTCGCGCCGATCAAGGCCTGGCTAGACGCGCATCCTCGCGAAGTTGTCGTCCTGAACTTTGGAGACATCAGCGACTTCACCGCGCTTGATAGCCAAGGCCTTGCGACGTCGACACTGCGATTGCGCCTCGAGCTAGTCCAAGTCGTCCGTGGTGTCTTTGGCTCCATGGCTGTCCTTCGAGGCGACGATCCCTGGGACGCTGCGATCAACGCCAACAAAGCCACGTTGAACGCCTTGATCACTGCGAACCAACGAGTTGTTGTTAACATTGGCAACGACCATAGCGACAACGCGGCGTATTGGGGCATGAACGACCGCGTATGCCGCCACGCTTGGTACCAAGACAGTCTCCATTTGACAGCCGACCGTTTGAGCTACGACTGGACGCCAGTGCTGCGCGAAATCGAGCAAGAGCAGCGTCAACCATGCGCGAGTCATCCCCTTCTGTTCAACAAACTCGAGTTCGCATTCGACAACGATCTCAGCGGCATCGTGGACGGAGCGTCTCTCGGATCCACGCTGGCGACGTACATGCAACGTCTCGTGGAGCGCAATCGTGGCGTCGCTGCACCGTTCTTTCCGTTCAATCTGGTACTGACCGACCATTCCGACAAGTGGACGGCGTTGTATCGGTCGTGGCACCGCCTCCAGCTCGACAACTTGGCTGCATGAGTTGTCTTACCGTGACTTCTGTCATCCTGGTTGAGATTTCATCATGTTGCAGCCAAAGTCCCAGGAAGAGATGCGTCTTCAATGACCAATTCACGTTTATGGTTTTTCATTGACGCGCCTCAGGAATGACTGGGAAGGCCGAATCTTCACTCTGTGAATGAATCCATGGCGCAGGTCTCTCTTGACTCTCTTCCAATTGTGTACGTTGCCATCAAGGCCATGCTCTTGTATTCCAGCGGAGCGACGGAATGAACCATGTCGCTCGCACGATCCAGGGGGGATAAATCTCCCCCATGAGGTCGTAGAGACTCGCCCATTTACAGCATTCTACTTGCAAGGAAGCATTGATCTTTAGCAGCATGCTCTTGCGCTCTTCTTGTGTGCAAATCGACCAAGAGATGGCGATCGAATCGTCATGACCGCAAGGGCTCGTCCCTTTGAAAATTTACAAGCCAACATACCCAGCGTCGACTTGAAAGGGGGGGAACTAGGGGGATACGGGGGGGGCGATCTAGTAGATCGAATATCAAGGAGTACATAGCTTTCCTGCCAATGTAGAAGCCTTAGCGAGGTAGAAGCAGCAGGGAGGCGACACTCGCCGTCGCGGTGGCGTTGTTTCCCATACAAACTTGTTAATAAAACGCGTTTTCTCTTGAAAAGACTTGTTCTTTTTCATCTGATTCGACGTCGACTGCCTCTGCAAACCAGATTGCGTCGTCGGGTTGTGATGGTCGAAACGGCATTTCAGTGTCGGATGGACCAACTCTTGGAGGTGATCGGCGGTGCATTTTCTCTGGAGAGTCCATCGCGTCATTCTTCAACCTTCAGCGATGAAGTCAGTCGCTATCTTGGCCAGCATTGCGTAGGCGGCCACGGCAGTCCGCCGTGTGGATCCTCCCTACGACATTGGATATTACGTTGTCCAAAACGTGACGGACATGCCCGATCCAGACTACGACCCAGCAAAGGACCCTGATCTGCTTCCAGATGCGCCGTCGTTTGAGATTGAAAGCGCTCCATTCGCGGCAGAAGCGGGCGGATGCAATGGCTACGTCCGTTATTGCAACAAGCGATTGAGTCAAGTGTTGTGGATCGGCGCGCACAATTCGCTCTCGGACGTCGGGCTTGCCGTCCAACGCAACCAGTTTGTCGACGGCCCAAGTTTGCTGAACGCTGGCGTGCGCTACTTTGACATTGACACGTGCGCGTATGTGAAGAACGACAAGCGTATCTCGCCGCAAGTTTGCCACGGCGATGTGTGGTGGCGAACGATGGTCTACCAAGCCACCCAGAGTGGCCTCCAACGAATCAAATCGTGGCTCGACCAGAATCCCCGCGAGGTGATCTACCTCAACTTTGGCGACATCAACGACTTCACCGCTCTCAATGACAACGGCGAAGCCACAGCAACGCAACAACTCCGCGATGAAATCGTTGCCACCGTCCGCAGTGTGTTTGGCTCGATGGCTGTGCTGCGAAACGACCCATGGGAAAGGAAGTTCACCAAGACACGGCCAAGCTCCAAGATTTGATCGATGCCAACCGTCGCGTGATTGTCAGCGTTGGCAAAGGCACGAGCTCGAACGGCGCGTACTGGGGCCAAAGCGATCGAGTATGCAACGACGAGTGGTATCCCACGAATCTCAACCTCGCGTCGCTCACCGACTACAACTGGCAGCCCGTGGAAGACTATGTCAACACGCGCATGCGAGGGCCGTGCGCCCAAGCGCCACAGCAGCTCAACAAGCTCGAATGGGAGTTCCATACTGCGCTTGGCGGGACGATTGATAGCTCCCACGTCGGCACGCGTTTGGACTCCTACATGAGCGCGCTCAAATCTGCCAATGCCGCGACGAACGGCGCGCCGTTCTATCCGTTCAACCTCGTGCTGACAGACCACTCGGACAAGTGGAGCAAGTTTTATCCGCAGTGGCACGACGCCCACTTGAGCCATTTGCAGGATTAAAAGCTCTCTTTGTTGCATTCTAATTTTGTGCAGTTACATCTGACAGTTTCACGTGTAACTGCCGTCAAAAGTCCATCCGCGGCCCTTCGCCGTTGGGATCCGACACACTTTATGCCCCTCTGCCTCGTGCTTCTAGCCTGCTTGCTTGTCCTTCGAGCCACTCAATCACATCACCGACGAGGCGCCATTCTCCCGTCGAGAGGCTATGACCGAACGCGAGATCCTGACCTCCTCCCTGACGACAAGAGCGCGGATTTCCTCGCGAGTGAACTCATGGAGAGTGAAATCAATGGCTGCAATGGCTACGTTCGCTATTGCAACAAACGCGTGAGTCAAGTGCTGTGGATCGGAGCACACAATGCGCTCTCCGACGATGGCTTTGCCCTCCAGCGCAACCAATTCGTCGACGGCGCGGCCCTCCTCGACTCTGGCATCCGCTACTTTGACATTGACACATGTGCGTACGCGCACGACGGCAAACGCGTCGCTCCGATGGTTTGCCATGGATACGAATGGTGGAAAGCGCAATTGTATCAGCCGACAAGTCGTGGCTTGCGTATCATCAAGGCGTGGCTGGACGGCCATCCGCGCGAAGTTATCTTTCTCAACTTTGGCGACATTGCCGACTTCATGGCACTCGACGACAGCCACCAAGCCACGCCGACACGGCAACTGCACCATGAACTCTTGGCTGTCGTTCGGTCTGTCTTTGGCACCATGGCGGTCCTCCGTGGAGATCCGTGGGATCGCCAGATCAACCTCGACGAGGCGCGTCTGGAAGATTTGATCGCCGCGAACCGCCGCGTGATTGTCAACGTCGACAAGGCCGAGAGCGACATGCTTGCCTTCTGGGGCCAAGACGACCGTGTGTGCAACGACGCGTGGTATTCCGAGAGTCTCCACGTCGACGTTTGGCGTTTGGACTACGACTGGACGCCCGTCCTGGACAACATTGAGGAAAACATGCGCAAGCCATGCGACAACAGCTCTCACATCCTCCGCAAGCTCGAGTTTGCGTTCTACACGGCTCTTGGCGGCACGGTCGACAGCAACCACGTCGGCGCCGCCTTGGCAAAGTACATGGAGAGCTTGCAGGCAAGAAACCAGACCAAGATGCGCTCGCCGCCGTACGCTCCTTTCAACTTGGTACTCACAGACCACTCGGACAAGTGGCGAGCGTACTATCCCGAGTGGCACGCCAACCAAATCAACTCGTTCGACGACTAGACCTCCATCAAAGTCCCCCTTGGCGGCGCCGTCGACTGCCGCCACCGCCGTCCTCGTAGCTTTAGCCTAAGAGCTTACAATCACGATGACTTCGAGTGTTCCACGACGCGAGGGAAGCTTACGGCGGTGCGTGGCGCAGATGGAGACAGAGGAATGATCTACCTCATGGTAATCCACATCCTTCCGTGGGACACTTTGCATTCTTCAAGATTGATGGCAGCTCGTCGATGGATCGCTTCAGCGGCGACAGCATTCGGCGCTGCTGGCGCTGCGTTCTGGGCCACCACTCGCGACATTAAGGAGACGCGACTGGCGTCGTTGCCGCCGACAAGTCTCATCCATCACTTCGTGTCTACAGTATTCAACATGTTGACGTGTACGAAACGCAGTTGGTGCATCCCGTGAAGGACATCACAGACGTCGCCAAAGCCTTCTTCCAGTCGCCGATCTTTCAACTCGAGCGCGGCATTCTCGGCGTGGCTGGCTTTGGTCAAATTGCCGACCGCGCCATTGATGAGTTGGCATTCGACCGCGACGACCGTGTTGTGGTCTTCCGCGTCGTCGAGCGGACGTCAGACCTCTCCTGGAGCGACTTTATGCATGACGTGAATGGCCACACGTGGCTCGCGCTTGCGGAAGACGGCCGAACGCTTCACTTTGGATCGATCATGCAGCCTCAATCTCGAGCGCAGGACCTCGTCATTCCAGTGCATTTACTCTATGCGCAGGTCGTCCTCGCGTCGGCCAAGTATGCTCTCGCCCAACGACGTCCCCCCACCGCTTCTTGAGAGCTTTCTTCCATAAAGGTCTCGAAAAATAGAGGAATTCTCATGTCCATGTTCCCGTCGCTTCCGCATGACTTGGCCCAATCCCATGCCGCCAAATCAAATTTTGTGTGGTCGTGTCGTCGTATCTATGTGGATGCGAAAGTTGTTGACGATCTTTCCGGAGCTCATGAAGACATTTGACACACTCCAGTCACTCATGGGAGGCTACATCACCAAGCTCATGCACGTCATGGACGGATTTTCGAGCAAGAAGCGCCGCATCATATTGCTCGGCCTGGACGCCGCGGGGAAAACGACCATCTTGTACAAGCTCAAGCTCCACGAAACGATCCACACCGTGCCGACGATCGGCTTCAACGTCGAGACGTTCACGTACAAGAACGTCGAGTTCACGGCATGGGATATCGGCGGCCAGGACAAGCTGCGTCCGTTGTGGCGACACTACTTTCAAAACACCGACGCGGTCATTTTTGTCGTCGATTCCAACGACACGGTGCGCATGCAGCAAGCGTCGGATGAACTGCATCACATGTTTCAAGAAGCAGCACTCCGCGATGCCAAGCTGCTCGTGTACGCGAATAAACAAGACTTGCCAGGAGCACTGTCGTCGTCGGAAGTCGTCGAGAAACTCACCTTGAAGAGCGTGACGTCCAACCCGTGGTTTATCCAACCGTGCTCGGCCGTTGCCGCCACGGGATTGTACGAAGGCCTCAAGTGGCTCTGCAAGACGCTCAACTAACTGCGCGACTTACACCAGCAAGATGTAAACTAACTGCATTTTATATATTGAATTACGACTTACGCAGTCTTACAGAGCGAATGCCGTCGCGCAGAGCAAGGACAGAGCTGTCGATAGCTAGCTGGAGTACTCGCCTTGATCGCTCCTTCAGGTCTTCAGCATCCAGGTAGATATCGATTGGCGCTGAGCTCTGCAACAGAACAACAAAGAGATGGTTGCTGAGGTTGCAGCCCAGCACAAATTACTTCAAGATCGAGTTGTATACCAGAGTACTGACTGACAGCGCTTGGCCTTGAGGGTCACTGGTCTCTATGGACATGGACAGATGATAAGTCCTCCCGGAACTACCGTCACTGATTGAAGGTAGCAATAGAATTACATCGCATTTGGTCATGGTTGACCATCTGACGAAGTTGTCCACTGACTTTCCTCGTGTCCTGACAGTTGCTCCACCGTGCGCAGACATCAGGCTTGTATAAGAATGCCTCCAGTGTTTCAGGAAGGTCGTTGCTAGTGACGTATCGCCTAGGAAGGACGCCTACAGCGCGTTCGGACAAGCATCACCAAGTGATGGCCAATTTGTATCTTAAAGAGACACCCTGAGTGTATATTAATTCTCAAAGGATATCAATCAATATATGGAGGTTTTAGCGGTTAATGATGTATTAATTCTCAAAGGATATCTATCAATATATGGAGGTTTTAGGGGTGCATGGGGTTCATTGTGAAATGTTTTGATTGGTTCTCGCAAGAGCCATTCATTTGGGCTTTTTTCCAGCTGCTGCTCTATTGATTGGAGAACAGTAGATCGCAGCATGACGACGCCGCGGGTCCAGAAGCTCAGCAGTGGCTGTACACGCGCCCAGCGGTGCCTCGGCATCACGTCTTCGAGCGATGGGAAAATGGTTTTTGAAGCCCAAGGCGACAGCGTCGTCGTTCGAAGTACCAAGACGGGCGAAGTCGTGAATCATCTGCGTGTGGATGCATCCCCAAAAGATGCCAATGCGTCTGCCATCCCAGAGAAATTGCGCATGCGCATTCGAAACCAACACATCCGCGCACACTTTGAAACACAGTACAAGAATCCTCATCCAGACGACGATGCGGCCACCGTGGCGGCTCATAAAGCGAGCTGGGTTCAACGCCAGGTGGATAAATTTGCCATCCCGTCCGACTTTCACACGCATGTGACTGCGATTGCACTGCACCCGACACAAAATGGCCAGCTTCTTGTTGCGACCGCTGATAATTTGCTCCGCGTGTGGGATGTCGCCCAAGGTGTGTCCCTCGAAACGTTTACTCTGGAGGCGCCAGTTGTGTGGATGCAGGCTAGCCAAGTTGATCCATCGCTTCTTGTGATGGTGCTCAATGACACAGCGCGCGTTGAACGAAACCTTGCTGTCCTCATGACTAAGGAAAAGAGCAACAAGAAGAAAACAGAAAACGGCGTCAAGACCAAAGCCTCCAAGAAATTGAAGTGGGTGCTAAACCTCCACGGTTTGGAAACGACACACTGGAAACTCATCTCGTTCAATTTGACCAAAGGCACAGTTGAAGACCAGCTCCTTGCACGCAAGTACCTCCCTTTCTACGGCGCTCAGATGCAGCAGCGATCTTTGCAATCATCTCATATCAACGCCGTCGCGCTCATCGCCTCGTCAACTCTGTTCTATGTTCGCATTGGCGTCAAAAACACGGGTGACTCAGCTCCCCGACCAGTCGACACGATCCGACTTGAACATGTGCGTCAGTTTTCATGCGTGACAATCCACCCGACGTATGATGAGGTACTCTATTCCAGCTTGGTCTTGTCTGAATGGCCATGACACAGGTTGTCACAGGTGATTCGATGGGTCAGATGCAAGTGTGGCGACAACTAGACAATGGCGGTGGCGTTCAGCCTTCCAAATTGCATTGGCACGCTCATCGCGTTGCGTGCGTTGCATACTCTCGCGATGGAACGTATGTGGCGTCTGGTGGTGAAGAATTTGTGTTGGTTTTGTGGCATTTGGAAAGCGGTCGACGACAGTATATGCCACGTTTGTCTGCTGCATTGTCTAGCATTGAGACCAAGGCGGATGGCTTTGGATATTTGGTAGCATGCCAAGACAATTCCATCCTGCTGTTCAACCCGGTGACAAACAGCCATGAGTGGCAAAAGGGCGGTCTCGGACGCGTTGGCTTGTCTGCATCAAAGACGCTCATTGCACGCGGTCTTCCAGTCGAACCCTGGTCGAATTCGTTGACTGTTCAAAGCAAATCTCTCGTCGGTGCTATTCAATTCTACAATCCACTCCAAGACCGTGTTGTTGGCTCCTTGGCTCTCACGCAACGCAACCAAGTGTCTCGGGTATGAAATTGAGACCAATGCGCTGTGATAACCATGCCCTAGACTGACGACGAAGCACCAATTCGAACGTATGCTTCTCATGTCTGCTTCACGGCACGAACCATGGCAACAGTCACGACAACATTGGATGAATGTGTCTTGCGCTTCTGGACACGAAAGAGCGACGGATCTTTTGCTATTCACACAGATGTGGATATGCCTCATGGCGATCACACCATCACTGCCACAGCCGCCCACGGTGGCACTGTTGTCACGGCCGACGACCACGGTGAATTCCGTTTGTGGAATGAATCCAAGACAAATTCATCGTGGACCTGTCGATCCGTGGCGCAATTCCGAGAGCGTCCGATCGGTGCCATTGCCTTTTCAGAAGATGGCTCGCTCTTAGCAGTCGCGTATGACTCGCTCTTGACACTCTGGGATCCTACAACGAACGTCCTCAAGTCTGTCTTGTCTTATCCCAAGACTCCAATTCTTGACGTGCTCTTTGCCCCTCGCACTCCTCATGTTGTCGTTCGTACAACCTGTGGTGTCTACGTCTGGTCGCTTCTGACATGCACTGTGAGCTGGTTTTACACTCTTCCAGTGGCTTGCATTGCGATTGCACCGACGACTGGCCATCTTGTCATGTGCGTTGTGACCAAACCCAAGACCGTGGATGTCGTTACGCATGTGATTGTCTTCCAAGACATGGCGACACCACTTCCAATTTCCATCGAGCGATTGCCATATATTGATGTTGCCGCGGTGGCGTACTACAAGAACCGTGTCATTGTTATGGACGCGATGAGCCACGTCTACAGCGTTGGCGATGCAGCTGATGCAGAAGCAGAAGCGTCAAGAACTCTTGCACCAGACACAACGTCCATCTTGCAGCAAATGTATGGCAGCTTGAAAACGCAAGCCAAGGACAAATCCGCCGACTGGGCCCCTGCCGACCAAGACACATCTGTGCAAAAGAGTTTGTTCGAAGCGCCTGCGCACGTTTTGCCCCCTCTGCGATCGCTCTACCGATCCTTTTTGGACACAATGCTCAAAGCGAGGGATGATTCAACCTCGCGACCGGCAGCATCGTCGTCGCAAGCCACTTTCACTACGACGTCGTCGACAGATGGCGTACAACCGCCCACAAAGAAAGCCAAGCTGGAGCGTATTGAAAAACCCGAAGACACATATGCGGCACTCAAGAAGGTGTTTACAAAGAAGCAATAGGACAGCCGAAGAACTAATAGAGAATTGCGTGGAACCGACTTGCTGAGGCATCTTGATGGAGAAACATCCAAAGTGTCCTTGAAAGCTTCAATATTTTTCACGAATTTTCTGATTGGTCAAACATTTATGAATTTTAGCCAATCAAAAGTGAGAAACGCGTTAACCGACGCTTGTCTTCCGTCCGAATCACGCCTCCTCCACTCTGGTTCTCCTTCCCAGACAGTAAAACTCGACGAAGAAGACAGAAGATGGCGACGAAGCGATACAAAGTGGTGCTCTTGGGCGAAGGTACGAGCGCCTAATGACGCCGAGAATGACGTAGAATTGACGTAGGACGTGTGGGAAAGACCTCCATCCTTGTCCGGTATATCAAGAACGAGTACGACGACCGCCAAGAGTCGACGTTGCAAGCGTCGTATTTGGACAAGAAGCTCGTAGTGGACAACTCGAATGTGCAGCTTTCGATCTGGGACACGGCTGGACAAGAACGATTCCACGCGCTGGGTCCGATTTATTACCGCGATGCAGGTAGGCCTCTAGAGGTTCCATGCGTGGGATCATTTCTCTGTGTGACCAGATGGAGCGTTGCTGGTTTATGACATTACGGACGAAGAATCGTTTGTGAAAGTGAAGACATGGGTGAAGGAACTCCGACGCATTGTTGGAGACGACATTGATATTGCGATTGCAGGCAATAAGATTGATCTCCACCGAAACCGAAAAGTGAAAGAAGAAGACGCGGTCAAGTATGCGCAGTCGGTCAATGCGACGCATTTCCTCACATCGGCCAAGTTGAACAAAGGCCTCGATGATGTGTTTGTCGACTTGTCGAAGCGAATGCTCTTGCGTGGTGGATCGCGCTCCAAGAGAAACAAACCAAGTGCTTTGATTGCTGACGACGAACCCGTGGCCGCGCCATCGTCCTACGCGGGGGCCCACTCGAGCAGCGAAGTTGCTCGAAATCGGGAAGGTGGTCGCGGTAATACGATCCAAATCGTTGACGATGGACGTGGCTCGTCGCGAGGCGGAGCTGCCGGTGGAAGTCATGGAGCAGCGGCGGCAAGTAGCGCGAAAAAGAGCGGCTGCTGTTAGTATTTACCACGATTGTATTGTCATTGAGATGCACATCTGCACCAAGATTCCCTCTTAATAAATTCTTTAACATACATGACGATTCTCCACCTCCAAACTGATAGTTCCCGACAGCATCCTTGTGTTTCTGCTTTGGCGAGTGGAACCGTGTATGGACACTCGCGACGTCTTCTGCACTTGGTCCACCACAATAACGCTGATTGAATAACATTTTATCATCTTTGCAGCCCCTGATCCATCAGAGAGTTTATCTTCTAGATGCTGGAGTCGATGGACTGTAATATGTTTAGCTGCGGTGGTACGCTTAGGAAATGCTGCGAAGTACTAGTACACGGTAATGCACTCAAGTGACAAAGATTGCATTATCCATTGCTTCGCTCGGCAAACCTACAGTAGAACCAAGTGGAGTACTCATTACAATTCGTCAACGGGATGAGCAGGTTGCATCTCAGTCTCCGGCAGGGTAATCGTCTGGTCATCGCCATCATCAAGCGACAACACATGCTTCGAGAGGATATTGCCATCTTGGTCTCGGAGCGACTATCAATACATGTTAGAGTTCCAACGAGTCAAATATGAACATACCCATTCATGCCCATGAAAAGAACTGTATGACTTGTCTTTACCAGCCTCAATCGATGACATCTTGGTGTCTTTCCAATACAAGTTGATCGTATCAGACGTTGGGTTGACAAAGTTGACTCGAATCTTGTCTTTGTGGACTTGATCCAGTCCATAGCGACGTCGATTCCAGACCCACAAGTTGGCAGCCCTAGAATCGACCATAAAATCAACTCGATAACATTGGGCGGACAAACCATTTAGTTCCTTCGAGGACGGGGCATCCTCCATGTCGAGACATTGGATCCACTTTCCCTTCATAACACACTGAATAATGCATGGAGGAATGCAGAGATTACCGTTTGGCTTCTGGCTATAAAAGAGAATTGCATGCGTCTTGCGAGGGTACGACGCTAATCTACACCCACAGATAAAACAAGCTTAGGAATAACACATACCGAGAGGAACACTTTTCGACCATGTCGTGCTCCCAGCTATCGCGATCAAATAGCGAGTCTGTGAGTGCTGCCGTCTCGCTCGGCATTTGTGGATGCTCGTGGCCTTCAGGCATCCATGCTTGTGGAAAGACAGTTTGGCCACCGACAGTCACGTTTGAGAGATACATAAAGACAGTAGCAAAGCGATTGGAGCCGCCGGTGCTTGGGTCCCAGTTCCAGTCGCCTTTTGCTTCAGTGCCAAAGTAATCTGTGTGAGGAGCATAAGCCTGTTTTTGCTTGTAGCGGAGAAGTTGGAGTCCATCAGACTGGTCTTCTCGGTACTCCGCAATTCGTAGCATATCAAACGAGCGCTTCTTTATGCGCACAGCAACATCGCTCACTTGATCGAACGCGTTTTCGCTCGTACGAATTGTTGACACTTTTTTTGGCCCATTGGCATGCCCAACTGTAGATTGCTTCAGTTTGTTCTTCTCATCGTCAATAGTGAGAATACGCTCGATGAGACAATCTGCTTCTTCGTTGTCGAAAAAGTTGTGCACATGAAAGACACGAGGGGTTTCGCTGAAGGACTCCAAGATAATGTCGGTCTTGGTTGGGCTCATCTTGGAGGAAACATAGACTTTATGCCCCAACTAAGCAAGCATGAGAGGATAAATGACAGAGATTAAACCTCAACAAAAGGCCACACAAACAAGAGTCCAGGTGCAACCAAATACAATCGCTCGCCATCGTCAAAGTCACTGAAATACTCGACAAGAATGCCTTTGCCAGTGTACACTCGGTCGGCCACAATTTTTGATGCTGGCTTCTCGGGAAGGTGAATACCATCGACTTCGATAAAATCGGAGAGATATGTAGCTAGCGAAGCTCCAGACACGACATGAGACTCGGTGAGGGTAATGTTGATGCCTCCAACAGACTGTCCATTGTCAAAGACAGACACGGTCTTCGAGATTGGCGTGGCGGTCAAATATCGTTGCCGTACGATTGATTTCACGTTTCCAGCAAGGAGTCCGCCAAACAGCGCCACAGACAACAGAACGAGTAGAGCTACATAGTTACGTCCTGTGGCTGTCGGCTTTAAACGGTCAGGCGTCGTTGCCTCTAGTTTCTCCTTTGTCTTGGTCGATGCCATGTAGGGTTCGGAAGTATACGAGTATAGTTTGATTCATTATACACGCTATAGATATTACAGTGCGCGACGCAATGATAGGTGCACCACCTAAATCGGCGCTCTCAAGTCAAAACTTTGCCATATCCAGTCCAATTCTTCTCCAATTTTGATATTTTCTTCCAATCAATGAGATCTATCTGGACATGTGACTACAACACTGGGGTTCCAAGTGCATCACCATCGACAATGCAGAGCAGCCTGTGTATACTTCGACGCAATGATAGGGACATACAAAATTCAAAATATAAAATAAAATTGATTAGTATTTTATTTTATCACGAGCATACACCTTCAAACAGCGGCAAGTCATCGAGTTCGCCAGCGTTTGAAAGTAGTCTTGCTCGATTTCATTCCACGACTGGACAATTTGGTTCTTCAATTGCGCCCTTGAAGTGAACTGACGTCGTCCATTGTCATAGACCTTTCGCGACAAATGAGCCTGGACTTGATTCACGATACGTGCTCTCTATATACTCAGTGTTTTGCAGAACTCGTTGCACAGTTCGTGTATGTACATCTAATTTCAAACATGCCTTAATTTTGGACGCGCTCTAAAGATCAATCGTTGCTTCACGTCGAATCTTCGCAATAGTTCGTTCGCTAAGCTTTGGTTTCGGGCCCGTTGAACGTGCCTTGCCATACATGGCGGGATTCTTGAGGACATTGCACACGGCGTTGGGTGAGCAGCCGACCTGCTTGGCAATCGATCGGTGCGAATGTCCGTTGGCGCGGTGGGCGATGATTTCACCGACTTGTCGCTCTGTGAGCCGCTTGCCTCTCCCCATCAAATTGATAAATGCCAGATTTCACCCTATATATTGAATTTGGTATGTCCCTATCATTGCGTCTCTGTATAGAAAAGCTGATCTGTACACGGTTGGCTACGATGCAATCGGTATTTCAGTGTTGTAGTCACATGTGTAGATTGCTCACTCCGATTGGTTGTACATGTCAAAATTTGAGAATATTTTCATAAGATTTGGCGAAGTTCTGAATTGAAAACGCCAAAATTGTCGATGCACCTATCGTTGCGTCGCGCACTGTATACCATGTATAGTGGACGTATATTATACGATGTATTGCATTCCATGTTGATCCATTCTGAACCTGGACTGCATACTTAAAAAAGAAAATCCAAGACGTCGTCCATGTAGATGACTTATTGTCGTAACAGTTGACTTTCCTTTATACATTGTGATTGGTGTAAATCGACTAGCCTCTCATGCCCATTTTACTTTCTTCGTCACCAGTTCATCTTAATGTTAGAAGGGGGTTCTGCTCCAAGCCCACAGCTTCACCATCCAAGACTTTGGGGGCCACTGAAGCAAACTCCATACAAGGGAAAGGCCATTGCACTGTGTCAAAGTTGCTCTTGTTGTGCAAGCATACTAAGCTATTTCTGGTAAATATTGTGGCTACAAAACTCATTGGTGTGAAGCTCAGTGCTACCTCAGCGCGACTTATTTGCCACTACAATAAGGTGGCGAGATGTACACTGACGACACGAGAACGACCAGCTCTTGTTTAAGGAAGTGCAAGTCGATCCTTGCGGGATCCATCGGAGCCGCGGTGGTTAAACGACTCCTCACAGTCAAAGCAACACATGCACAGTGTATACTAAATAATGGTATACAAATTATTCCGAGGGAAGTGTGTACGAGGATATCTCCGATATCCCACTTCACCGAAGGTTAGTTCTTCTCGAGGGATATCTGATGTTGTTGCTGTTGTTGCTGTTGCTGTACCCATTTCTTGAAATTTGTATACTCACGAAGTTCGAAGTAAATTAAATCGGTAATATAGGTATTATGTATTGAAATCGAATTTAGAATAATCTACCAGAAAATACGGCAATATGCTCCAAAAGTATGTAAAAATGAGAACAGTTATGATTGACCAAATAATGTACGTGAACATTAGAGAGCTTTCGGTAAGCCGAATTTTGACTTTGACTTAAGGATCCTATCTCAAAGTCGATGTCAGAGAACATCGTCTTTCGGTACATTGTTGAACTTAGTAGTTAGGATAATTCCTAAACAAAGATTCAACATCCTGAACAGTGTTTTCATTCAACAAATGGTGCTCCCTCGAGTGTTGACGGCTGCGGAGGCGGTCGACCTGATTGCGGGTGTTCTCCACGCTTGCGAAGGGGACATTGATGAGTTCCTATCGATCATGGACATCTTGATATCTCGCAACGTGTTTCGTTCTCGACCTGAGCGACCATTAGTTTGCTGCAACAATTCCTTCCATCGCCACATGGGCGATGGGACGCTATTCACAAGTTCTGCTTCACTGTTAATCAGCTGCAAACCCTTTCAGTCAAACTTCATTTGCCTCATGTCATTATCACTACGTCGATGGACAAAGTTGACGCTCAAGAGGCGATTGTGCTCGTATGTCGACATTTGACGGAGCCTTCACGGCTTTTTACAACAGCAAATGAGTTTGGGCGGTCAATGGAGGCCTGTAGTCGAATCATCTTTTCGACTTTGGGCCGAATCTCGACTATGCGTTTGTAGAGGAATATTAATTTATAAAGGAAAATGTCTATCTAAAGTCGATATTTGGGCTACCGAAAGTTCTCTATTTTCCAAAATCCGCGATAATCAGTATACAGTAACGAGTATACAATGTTATCCACCCTAAAATTAAAGCAATAAGTCGTCAATATCCACCCTTAAACTAATGCAATAAGTCGTCAATCCATCACGCGAGTAATTCAATCATACAACATATACTTTACTCTGTTATCCTCCCTTAAATTAATGCAATAAGTCGTCAATACATCACGCGAGTAATTCAATCATACAACATATACTTTACTCTGTTATCCTCCCTTAAACTAATGCAATAAGTCTTCAATTCATCACGCGAGTAATTCGATCATACAACATATACTTTACTCTGTTATCCTCCCTTAAACTAATGCAATAAGTCTTCAATTCATCACGCGAGTAATTCGATCATACAACATATACTTTACTCTGTTATCCTCCCTTAAGCTGCTGACACAGTCAAACTAGAATATATAGGTCGCACACACATCCTAGACGACACAGACGAGATAGATGCTGGAGCCTTCGTTGTCTGAATATGAAAAGTACATCTCATTATTTAAATACACGACGCTGCTCACACAGTCAAACTAGAATATTAAATATAGATTAAAGTATTGACGTGAATGCAAATAAATTACTCACTTCACAACGCATCCTTGAAGTGACTGTGATATACTATCAGTACAATTACAAAACTCGATTAACCACCCTTTTGCTCCAACAGTAGAAAAATAAGCAGTTGTATTATAATTCGTAGGTAATTTAAACGACGTGTATGAAGATTTGGATATAATAGAAAACTTTTTCGCACAGTTTATCGATTAATGCAAGATTTCGCAAGGAGGATACTTCGGACTAAAATACGTAAATTTATGTAAATTTGACAAAATTGGTATAGAAAATGATCAAATACCCAATTGTACCGTATTCCTTTTGGGTAGACGGACGGTAAGGACAATACTGTAAAAACTAATGTCTTTACAAATTTAATTTCAATCGAAATATAAGTTTCCATAGTAGTGACTGGTTGGTTGTCATTTGTTGATTCTGGTGACAATGTTCGACACAGACAAGCCTGCAACCTGGCCCAGAGGACGTCTCAATTGTCTTGGAATTGGTCGCAATCCCAAGCAACACAAAATCACAGCGATATCGTACCGAGATAGAAACACAGTGTTGATTGGCTGGTTTTGATACTATGTAGCCTGTAACATTCAATATAGCCTCTTTAAAATGATATTTTAAAAATTACTTGAAATTTGTATGCATCTTAAAAATCCGGATGAATTTCTGTTATCCGGTGTACATGGCTGTCTGTCTACCCAAAAGGAATACGGTAAAAACACACATTAACGTTACACTTCCTAACGCAATGTGGAATATTGCAAGCAGGACAACTACGTGTATAAAGACGTATACACTGTAGTGCTCTACTAGTATACACGTATAAGTATAAGGCGAACCCTAATGCCATGTTAAAATGGTCAAACTTATAAAATGTGAAAGGTTGAACCTTGATTGAGGAGGATACACCTGGGTTGGATGATTACCAGACAGGTCTCTCACTCTTTTCTTTCGATAAGAGTTTGGAATCTCATCTCCAGCAGAGTATTCATATTCGGCTTGTGCTTGTCTGTGGACTGCATCTACTCGCTTGTACATGTCAACTCCATCTTTGAGAGGAGAAACTTTAGCTCGTCTCCCCAAAAAGATGGACATTGTGCATTTGTATTGTGAGTTGACGGACGTAGAACTGTCCAAACGACGAGAAATCAAGCAGTCTGCCTGCTAATGTGTTACCTTAAGACGGGGGGGCTGTCTTAGATAAATATGATAGAGGTGAAATGTTGCAACTAATAGTGAGAACCAACAAGAACACATCTCGTGCTCATAGCTTGGTCAAAATGGAATTTCATCGCCATGTTCAATTATTCGTCAATGGACTCCGAGATAGCTTGGAAATACTTGGGCTAGGAGTTATTAAGGTTAGCGAAAGCGCACGTGATATATACCTACCACCCATTTTCCAACTGCCGCCAAGCATTTGTCCAACACAGTATCTCCTGATAGTGCATGATTTCGCATCTTGTCCAACGATGGGGCCTCTGGCAAAGCAAAGAAGGAAGAGGTTGGCCCACTCGAGCTTTGCATGCCAGCTGCATCGACAACATTTGAGGAGAGACCTACTTTCTTGACCTAGGGATATGTGAGGCTTATTGAGTTTCACCAGTCGAACCTGTTGGTCGTAGATCTTTTCTTCCATGGTGTCGTGGCTTACAAAGCGATACACATGTACATCTTTAGTTTGGCCAATGCGATGAGATCGACACATCGACTAAAACCTCGTCACATCATTCTTTAATGAAGATTGCCTACCTGGTGATCATGCGATGGATTCCAGCTGACATCAAACAGCACAAGACGGTTGGCCGCGTGTAAGTTGATTCCTTCAGCTCCAGCTTTAGTTGAGACCAAGAGGACGTCAATTCCACTTTTGATTTCGCTAAAAGTCTGCCAAACAGTTAGATTTATCAAGAGCAGTCTCCAACCTTGATGTGATCCATTCGTTTGCTTGATGAAAGACTGCCATCAATGATAAGGCAGCCTGCATATTCGCTCTGTGGCATTGTGTCTTGTAGATTGGATCTTGGCTTCGACGTCTTTCGTCGGCCTTTAGACGTTTCCGATGATGCTGGAGATGATTTGTTCATTTGGGAAATGTAATACGCGATGCATTGCAGAGTTGTCACGCTCTGCGAAAAGACGACGAGCTTGTCACCTTCCAGTCGACTACGTACGAGCTGAATGACGAAGTTTCGACGAGCATACCTCTCACGAATCAATTCGAGCAAGAAGACCATCTTGCCACTGTTGTCTAGAGCATTTGGAACATACTCCGGAGGAAAACTGGACTCAGCCCATTCTAGGTTAGCAGCAAGCCGTTGAACTACTTCGGGTCGCTTTCGTTTCTTAGGCTTGGGTTTCGATGAAAGCAAAGGTTGCCATTCGTCTACTTTTGTTTGTTCAATGTCATCGCTGTTATCGCTGAAACTCGAGTCTCCCAATGCTTCCAATCGACGGTGGAGCACATCAGGATGATTGACAATCTGCAACAGAGTCGTGTAAGCAGTAAATAAATCCCACTGCTTGCGATCTGTTGTTGAAAGAAAATCAAGGTATAGCTTGTGTTGTAGCTGTGAGAGCTGACAGTGAATGATCCACTCGGTTTTAGTTGGAAGGTGAGAATTCAGAAGCTGTCTACCACGGCGTAATACAACTGGGGACAGCAGCTTCGTCAGCTTTGCTGATACTTCGACGTTTCCTTCCAAGATTGGCTTCTCGTAATTTTGCCGAAATTCTTCGTAGATTCCAAGGAATCCAGGTCGACAAAAGTTTACCATACACCAGTACTCTGACAGTGAATTCTACAAAAAGGTAATGCGATGTCCAAAATGTTCTAAATAACCTGAAGTGGATAGCCAGTCAGCACCACCCGCTTTGTTGTTTTGATTTGATCCAAACTTGTGCTGAGCAACGAGGTTGGGTCTTTAATACGATGGCCTTCGTCCAAGGCAACCTAAAAATTGTCATTGTGAGTTGACAGGTACAAACGCACCAGGTCTGGGCCTGGAGAGCATAATAGTGGTAGGATCTGACGCAATTGTCGGTCCACTAAGTTTTGCTTCTTGTCTGAAATTTCCATCATGCCCGTTGTCATATGGGTCACAACATCCAAGACGGGTTCATTCACAACACGAGAGGGATTGAGTAGAAGTCGAAACATTTCATATCCCATGATCAATACACCGCCAGTCGTCTTCCATTCTTGCAGAGTTGTAACTCGCGAAGCCGTGTTGCATTTATACTAATGAATTGTGAGGCTGAAATTTGACCTAGAACACCTACGCTGCTGCCCGTGTCCATTTGATAGATTGGACACTTTTCGAGCGACGCAGGAGTCAACCATTTCTGAAATTCTTGGACCCAATTCAATATGCAAACAGTCGGGCAAAGCACGAGCGCCGTGCGTTGGGTTCGGCTATAAATTAAGGAGTGAGGCAAAGAAATCAGCAATGGGTGGGGTACTGAGGAATACCGTCAATCAAGAAGCTATGAATTGTCGTAATCAGTTGAATCGTTTTGCCGAGACCCATGTAGTCCGCAAGAATGCATCCTTGGTTGTTAGCAACATGTTGTAGGAGGAATTGAACTCCCTCTCGTTGATGTGGCTTGAGTACTTTCTCCAGTTCTTCTGCAATCCAGATTCCAGTCGATTCGTTCTCATGAGGACGCAATTCAACTCGCCCATATGCATCCTTTGGGAGCTCTTTCTCGTTGGATTCATCTTGGTCCTCTTCTTCGGGTTCGGTATTCGCAATGGGCAATGGTTCCCCATCACAGATACATGGCAGCATGAGGCAAAAATCACACGGAGCTGTTGTCGTTTGCAACATTGCGCGGAGTTTTGCCAGCTTGTTTGCTTGAATCACTTCTTCTTCTGTCACACAGAGACATGGAAGGCATCCACATGAGCATTCGTCATCTTGCATCAGAGCTGTCCTTTTTGAAAATGAACTTAGCGCTCTCTCAGGTCTGTCCCAAAGATCGAAATTGATATCTGATTGGCTTAGTCTAGTTTCAAAACTCGATTCTATTGGCTAATACTCCTTTAATAGATTTATTGGTTGAAACTATGACCATCACTGAACGAACAGTTATAGTTGAAATAGTTCCCTGAGTCTCTGGCCAAGGGAAAGACTCTTTAAGCCTCTGTGTCTCTCACAACTCTGCGATTACTAATGGACGACTGAAACACATACTGGCACTGTCATGAACGTGGCAAACGGTTCGTTTGGTTCAATAGTCAAAGTGCACTTTGATTGGTCGAATAGTCATTTTATTCTTTTGATTGGTCAAAAATATTCGTCTCATTTACCGGTAATGTAAAATTTCCCAAGGAATCGAGTGAATTTCAATAATTATGCGGCATTCCATGGGTCCATGGCCATAAGTTGACGACCGAGAGGAGTAAACTCGTGGGGGGAGAAGGTCTCATCGACTGCTTTGTCCTCCACGCCTTTTTGCCAATGGTCCGCAGGGAGTAGGCGAGCTGTGTATCGACGCAATTGTTCCTTGGCGTAGATTTGGTTCATGGGCACCTTTGGCAAGAATCCAGTGTAAATGACTTCGCGGGGAATCGTGTCAACATGGCGATAGCTGTTGGCATGAGGAATGCGCCAATCAAAGAGAATGACACTTCCAGCATCGCACGGAATATGCTCGTATCGCGCAATCACTTGTTTGTCCTCTTGCATTCGTAGAGGCGAAAAATCGCCCAAGCAGACTGGGGGTCGTACTGACTCCACAGGCGGAGAAGAGGCAAAGTACGTGGAGAACTCCTTGTGGAAGCCTCGCACGGCTTCAAAACCACCAGTGGATGGCTCGAGATTGGGTGTTAACACCGTGATGCATTGAATAGGTCGCCATCGAGGGAAGGTCTTGCCACTTTCGTATAAATTGGTCGGGCAACAATCGACGTGCGGGGTGAGGGATCGTTGGAGCGTTTTTGCTCTTTTCTTGGACACGCCTTCGGTTGGCAAGTTTGATATGGTGTCGGGTACTCGATAGCACACACGGTTAATGTACATAAATCCCTGTTTTCCTGGAAACGCGCCAAACGGGTGGTAAAACAAATCTGTCGGTTCCGTTGCTCGGGCATATGTCGCGTCCCATAGATCCGAGATCACGTCAAATACTTTGCTGTTCTCTGCCACTTTCAAACGCCATGACGGGTAGAAGAGATCAAGGATGCCACCAGCCCCACCAGTGCTCGACAATCTTTTCAAATTGCGCGCCGTGGCAGCCAAGTTGTCGTGGTCCTACATTCGCATTTACTCTCGTTGCATTGGAACCAGGGAAGTACCACGCCATACAACTTCAATTCTGCATGTAGACCGCTCCTTGCAGTGTTGATCTCGTCTTCATTGAGCACATTTGGCACGACCAAGACTCCATTTTCGCGGAACTCGGCAATTTGCGCTGCTGTCAGCATGGTTGATCTTGAGCCAATGGAAATCCAGTTTCGAAATAGAAGGTGCAATCCACCCAACCTCTATATATTAATAATCAAAGGTATTTAATTACCTTGGTATAACGCCAACTTGAATTAATGACTCCTTTATTTAGTGACATTATGAAATGACTTATACCAGACTATAGTTAGTGACTATAATATAGTGCCATAATTGTGTCATTAAAAAGAGGTTGTAATGAAATGCATCTTTTATGTTGAAATGATTTGATCGCTTCCAACTTTTTGAAAGCCAAAGCTGGAAGTGGAGATCATCATGGCTCTAGTGAAGCCTGACAAGAAGGAAAGCACCAACAAAGTCAGCTACGTTGTTGTATTTACCCTGCTTGCTATTGCAGTAACCTTTGGACTACTCGCTGGTCAGATTAAGACTCTCGTCCAGCAACGGCATGGAGTCTCTGCCTCATTCACAAAAACTGTGTCAGTCTTTGACAATGGACAGAGCATTGGAGGCGTCAACATTACACTTACAGCGTCTCATGCCGCATCTGGTGCAGCTTTGGCTGCTTATCTCTCGGATTTTATTCAAGTTGAAGGGATTCAGCTTGCAAATCTCCAACCGTCGAAAATTGTTGCCGACAGGGTGTACACTGGCAACGGAATGCTAGTAGATACGTTTAGTGACTTTGAAGAAGGAGAGCGATTGTATCTAGTTGCTCCGGGGCTCTTGTTTGTGTGGCCTTTTGTTCGGGTAGTGTACCTCATATCATGATCGATCTCAATACAATTGATTTAGTTGGGACACAAGGTACACATTAAAGCCAAAATGAGCCCAACCAAGAAGGATATCATCTTGGAATCGTTTAGCGAGAGCCCTCGTATCTTCCACGTGCACAACTTCTTTGACAACGAGGAGACAGACTTTCTCATTGACAGGATTCTTACCATTGACGATGTGAATAACAAATTGAAGAAATCAACTGTGGGCCATGTAAGTGGAGCAAATATCACATCCCCGCATCGGACAAGTGAAAACGCATTCGACCAAGTGAGCGATGTGGCTATAAGCATTCGAAAGCGCTCGTTTGATTTGTTGCGCATTGCCAAGTACCAAGACGACATGTCGGATGGATTGCAACTTCTTCGTTACCAACAAAAACAGGCGTATATTGCCCACACAGACTATTTTAGCCCACAAACCAGTTTGGATTGGAACTGGAATCCGAAGACTGGCGGCTCTAATCGCTTTGCCACGGTCTTTATGTATTTATCCAATGTTTCAGTCGGTGGCCAAACTGTCTTTCCAAATGGTTGGATGCCTGAAGGCCACGAGCACCCTCCCTTGTCGTCAGAAACCTTGACACTTGCAAATTCTCTGTTTGGACGCGATAGTTGGGAGTACGACATGGTCAAGAAATGTACCTCTCGGTTAGTGAAATTCTATCGTCGTCTTTCATCACGTTTGGAATAGTCTAGCTTCGTATCCCCGCAAGACACATGCGATTCTCTTTTACAACCAGAAGCCCAGCGGTACAGTGTGAACATTTGACAATGATTGATGATTCCTATGAAGGCGAATTGGATCCCATGTCCATCCATGGTGGTTGCCCTGTGCTGGAAGGAACGAAATGGTTGATTTGTATTATTGCCAAGGACTCACGGGTGAATTTAGGGCAGCAAACCTGTGGGTCTGGAACAAACACATGCACACTGTTCATCAAAACCGCAAGGACAAGATTCAAGTCAAATTTGTGAACCCGACGTCCTTTGCAGTGGATTTATTCTGGAAGGAGACCAAGATGGCGACGATTCCTGCAGCGCATAGCCTTCCATACGGCTCGTTCCATGGCCATGAATGGGTACTTCAGCATGTCAGTCGAGCTTCTAACGAGGTATTTCACATAGTCTTTCAGAAGACAGAATGGCCAAGTACTCCTCGTTCATAAATTGTCGATTCAAGATGGATTAGCTCAAACGATCACATTGCCAGATACCCGTGTACCCATCGCACAACGTTCGGACGAATTGTAATCGACCTTTTTGTACTTGTTAACTTATTCCTCTACCTTGCGCTTCTTGAACACTTTACCCAAAACATCAGCCGACTTGCTCAGCGAAGCATCGTTCGCCTTATCGACAGAAACGTGTTGGCGGAACGTACGACGAATGTTTTCAGGCTCGTTTGCAGTTTCAGGATGCAACGAGTGCTTACGTTCGACCATTTTCTCGAGCTTCTTGGCTTGCTCGACGCGTTCCAAAAACGCAGCATTTTCTTTGGCAGCTTGAGCAATTTCAAGACGCAGTTTTTGATCGCGCACTCGGTTTTCGTATGCCACTTTTTCAGTCAGATGACTCCACTGAAACCCCTTGAGGTATTTGAGGTTCCAAATGTCGTCGTGATACTTGCTTCGCTTTTTGCCACCGATGGGCTTTGTATTGAGAGCTTTGGCGACACGCTTGGCAATTTTTTTGCGCTTGAATTCGATCCAGCCTTCTGTGAAGTTAACTTGACGATTACCGCCATTTTTTAGACGTCGCTTGCGGGCAGTCTTGTCTTCTTCGACCAAGTAAATACGACCAATTTCCCCATATACACTCAACAAGCGACGCACATGGTCTGGCTTCATGAAAGGCGGCACGCGGCTCATGTACAAGACACCTTTCGCCTCCTCTTTATCCTTTTTGTCCTTTGAGCTGCGCTTTCGTGGTTCGGGAGCATTTTTTTTGTCGTTGTTGTCTTCCGCACTTTCACCATCTTCTTCCACGCTCTCGTCTCCATTTTCAATGGCTTCATCTTCACCGCTTTGACCTTCATGCTCCTCATTGTCATTCTCGAGTTCATCATCGTCGTCGGCATCACCGTCTCCCGTCACCTCCTCATTTTCATCTTCGCCATCATCATTTTCATTTTCGTCGGCCTCTTCTTCATCATCATCGCCTTGTTGGCTCTGAGTTTCGTCTTCAACTTCAGCTTCGTCCGATTCTCCTTGGTTAGCCTCATCTTCCGCGGCTTCTTCACTCGAATTTTCAGTTTGAACTTTATGAATCTTGCTGATTTCTTCCTTGGAATCACTTCCTTCTTCCACAGGAGCATCAACAGTCTTGATATTCCGCTTTGTTGCCTTGCTGCCCTTGCGCGCCATTCCCAATTTGATCATCAACTGCCAACCACACGGTATCCGGATACTTATACCATTAACCGGATCTTGTACGGATATCATCTGTATGATTTCAAGTGCAGCCATTTTTGAAGACATGGAGGCAGTTGCCGGCGGGAGCTACCTTTGTCGGCGATCTATGGGGACCTGCCTACTTCTTACTCTTCTCCTCTATTTCTTTCCGATCGTCCATAGCACTGAGAACATCCCAGCAACTTTAGCGTACTCAATACAGTCGACCGAAAGGACAGAAGTCTCCGAAACGAGGAATCCAGAAACACCGACCATGTTAGTTGTTGCAAAAACGCTGACAACATCTCTACTGCCTCTCACGACAGGTCATACTAGAAACATTGAAGCTCAGACGTCAAAGGCGACGGCAGAGACGCCGTCACATTCAGGACTGAGTCATTTGGAAGTGCAGCTACACTTGATGGAGCAATTGGAAGCATCGGTGATTGCACGGATCAATAGTATGGACCAGCAACTTTCCGAGCAAAAAGGAAAAAGGCCGTATGATTCACTGCAAGCTCGCTTGGCAAATGATTTGAAAGAAGTACGCGTGAACCTGCACAAATTGGCTGCAAATTTGAATTTGACGATGAACGATCTCGACACAGTCGAGAAGGATACAGAGGAGAAGGAGAAGAAGCTGGAAGAAGTTTTAAAGAAGCAGGAAGCTGAGGAAAATGCACACGAGTTGGAAGAGCGAGGGGCTGCGGCTGTGGATTATGAATCCGGACGGCTAAAAAACATCTCGACCATGGAAGTCATGTCTGACGAGCAGCGCCAGCATTTTGAAAAAGTCAAGAACGAAGCTGACCCAGCGGTACCGTGCATTCTGATCTCCGGGGCGCTTGAACTCATGGTGGTGCGTAGGTGCTTCATTACGACTTCGGATTGCTTGGACAAATTGCTCTGCTCTTTGGCGTGTCGGCGGTGGGTGGGATTGTTTCAACTTCCATCAACTTGCCACCGACGGTCGGATATTTAGTCGGTGGAGCCGTTGTTGGTCCATCTGGGCTTGGCGTAGTCCATCACTTCAAAGAAGTCGAGACGATCTCTTTATTCGGCACTATCTTTTTGCTCTTCGGTAAGTTGAGCCCGACTTATCTCGTTGAATGACCGATGATATAGCCCATGGTGCCGAGTATTCCCTTCACCGATCAGACGAAGTATTTAAACTGTACCTGATCAGTGGTATTCTCTACGTGGCATGTACCATCGTGTCAGTCTCCCTCTTGGCCGTAACACTCGGCTGGGTATCACACGTCTAACGTTGCAAGCATAACAGTTTTCATAGACTCCATCGATATCTGAAGGCATAATTGTCGGTGCAGGCGTTTGTTTCACATCGACGGCGCCTCTGTCAGAGTATATTCGCCATTACAACTTTCGTCAGACATCTTTTGGCCGGGTAGATCTCACTCCACATTTTACGCTGACCAATACCCTGTATAGCTTGTATCTGCCATAATTGCTATCCAAGATATCTTGATGAGTTTTGTCTTGGCAACTCCTGAATGGTTTGCTGCCAAATCTGGATGGATCACGGTCTCTGTGATCAAGACATTCGTCGCCTACGCAGCCGTGGTTGTCTTTACTGTTGCAATGCATCGGTACTCCTGATTTATTCAGTCACGAGTTAACTCTCTCATCATTGTGTTGTCATAGGTATGTCGTGCCCTCACTTCTGGAATTTTTGGTTTCAATGGAAAAGTTGCATCAGGCACCATTGGTCTTGCTTGGAATTGTATCTGTGTGCTTGTTCATGTCCCTCTTCACAGAGGTAACATTTTGATAAGTCTATGCCTCCTTATGAATGAGCAGACTGTGGGGCTATCGCTGGAATGTGGAGCCTTCTTCGCTGGGTTGGCGTTTCAAGGCTCGAGCAACTTGAAAGCGACCTTGTCATCGATTCGTGTGCTTGATAACTTGTTTGGCAGCATGTTCTTTGCATGTATTGGCATGATTTTGAATCCGGTACGAATATATTCCCAATGGGTTTGTGTAAACTATTCTGTAGGTGTTCTTTCTGCGGAATTGTGGCATCGTGTTCGCCATGATGATTTGTGTGTGTATGATCAAAGTGACGCTGGTGACGTCCATCATGTCATTCTTTCAAATTCCATTTCAAAAATCAATCAAAGCAGCACTAAGTCTATGTCAAGTGGGTGAAGTGGCGCTCATTTTCATGATCAAAGCCCATGCGACTCAACTCGTGTCTCGGCCTATGTATCTTCAGTTCCTTGCTGCAACGTCGATATTCCTCGGTCTGTCGCCAGTGCTCCATCGGAATCTCAACGAGCAAAACACGTTTCATTTTGCCTCAGTGCTGAAAGAGAAATCCGAATTTGAAGATGACGAGAGCGGCCACGAAATGCTGCCGTCATCAAATCACAAGCGTCACAACATAGAGCATGTATAAACTTCAAAGAGAAGAAGCATCTAATTGTCTTGAGTGCTGTCTTGGGTTTTGCTGGAAGTTGGAAGATTTCAAGTTGGAAAGGCGCAAGGTGAAACGGCCTGGATGGCAAAGTTACAAATCGGGGATCCAAGCACGAATGACCTACAAGACCGTGTCGTCGACTGACCCGGAGGAGGAAGGCAACGAGCCTTGGCGTGTAACGCTGCTACGAGCACTTATTCAAGGCGATTATGACAGTATTGAATCCAGCCAGTCTCGAGATTTCAAATCGTTGGCGTTGTAGTCATGGTGCGAGATGTAACAAGCAATGTTGAAGCTATCGCACCAAAGTTCACAACGCACATAAGTCGCGGCAAGCTGGAATGGGAGACTATGCACTGGTTTACTTTACCTTGTTTGCTCTTTATTCCAGTCTGCTAGGTGGCAGCTCCAAGATGCGACTCCGCTGTTTGTAGCATCGGTTTTTGGACATCCCAAGCTTATTCGGTGGTTGCTGAAGCATGGAGCTGAGAGGTAAGAGGACGAGTACGGAAGTAAAATGACCAAATACTTCAGGACAACAACGTGCTACCTTGGACAAACTGCTTTGGATATGTGTGGTGAGCATGCCATGGACCCAAATGCCATCGATGAATGTCGAAGGCTGCTCAAAGAGCCCGCTAAGAGTACTACCTTTGTCTTTCCCATCGTTTCATGCTTTTGTTCATCGTTTTAGTTCCCGACGCACCAGGAAAGCCAAACTTCCAGTGCCATATTACCACAGAGCACATCTTTCGCCATATCCAAGTTGCTGAAGAGGACAGCAAAGGTGTACTGCGGCTGATTGAGAAGCGTGTGCCGCATGTCATGCGCAAATGCATCATTTATTTGCGGTGGTCAACACCACTGAGCAATGGCAAGATGATCGAAAAGTATGAAGTTCGCTATCGAACCTACGTTCCAGGCGATAAGTCCATGGCATGCTCCAGTCTTTGAGTCTTTTCATCTCAAGATATCGTAGGTGAGAGGCTGGAGAAGCCACACGGCGACACATTCGCGTCTTCATGATGAGCAGAGCTGCACAATTGATGGTTTACAATTGAAGACAACGTATGAAGTACAAATCCGAGCCCAAAATGCTATCGGACGGGGCGAATGGAGTGCAATTGAGCAATTTGCTACGCCAACTACTGGTGACAATTCTGACGAAAGCCCAAGTGACTGTCGTAAGGTGCATTAACCAGCTTTATAAACTAGGACTGCTTTTTCATTGTAATAGAAGTAGACAAAATGCCGCGTGACGTGCGTAACATACGAGCCAAAATTGCGGCCAATGCAGACGACCCAATGTGGATCCCAAGTCTTGTCGAGGTGCTCGCGAATGTCTTCGCACACTTGCAAACCCTTCTTTTCCCATTCTTCCGTGTCATATTGGCTGAGCCGCTGCGTGACATGCTTGATCACATCTTCCAGCACGTCATCTTCCATATCACAAGGCATCTTGACGCGCGCTCCCCACATATGCTGCCAGCTTGGTGCTTCTCCCATCGTGTCGGTGCAGAATAAATTGAAGGATCGCAGTGAAAGGTCACACCAGGAAATCTAAAAAAATTAACGAATTAAATAATTATTCAATACTACTAAAATCTTCTAATACTTCGAAGTAGCTCCTGAAAATTTTGTAGACTTTATCAGTTAATTTTTGACATTTTTTGACAATTGTTGATAATTGCCAGAAAAAGTCGTGACTGTAAGGGCCACGCGCCGCCACAACCACGTCGAGATCACTCTCGATAAACAAGGTTGCATCGATATCAGTCAGGCAGAAGTCCATTCCCTAGTCCTTATCAAGTTTTCCATTGCGTTAGGCCTTTCAGCAAAGCCGGAATAGATCAATCGTGACTGAAGTGATAACGGTAAAATCCAACATAGAGCTATCAGCCCATGCGATAGATGTTGCTGCTGGATGAAGATACATTGCTCCCGAGCTTATTGTAGGTACAAATACACGACGATTGTGGCATCCATGTCTCCCAAGCCTTGAGTTCGTCCATCATGACGATTGGCCGGATCGTTTCCGTGATCGAAGAAATTTTTCAATTTTTTCAGGAAAATGGAGAGGAATTTCAAATCTCATCCTTGAATTGTTTGGCGAGCTTTCGACTGTTGGATCGAATCTTGCTGGAAGAGCGACATGACCATGACGCTCGCTGAGACGTTGATACATGCATGCAAATACGGCCACATTGATGAAGTGCGAAGGTGTCTTGATGAAGGAGCTAACGTTGACGGCAAAGGCGATGACTGGAGTCCACTCATGTGGTGTGCGTACTATGGCCACGTTGATGTGGCAAAGGTGTTGATCGAACACGGTGCTGATGTCGACCGCGTCTTCACGCACGATGGGAAGAATGCCGAGGACTGCGCGAGAGAGAACAACCAGTCCAAGTTTCTTCGCTACTTGTCGTCGTTGCCAGCGAGGTCAAAGCCACCTCCGGAATTGCACAAGGCGACCATGGCAACAATATCACAAGAGGTTTTGATCCAAGCATGCAAGTTTGGCAAGATAGACGATGCGCGCGTATGTCTAGAAGAAGGAATCGACCCCAATGGGAAAGGCGACGACTGGAGTCCTCTCATGTGGTGTGCTTACTATGGACACATCGAAGTGGCCGAACTCTTGATTCAACACGGCGCCGAAATTGACCACATCTTCTTTCACGATGGCAAGTCAGCGATGGACTGTGCGCAAGAGAACAATCAGATGAAATTTGTCGCATTTCTGAAGAAAGAGATCAAGTCCCAGCGGCATGTTCGCTTCAAGAGCTCGGTGTCGACGCTCGACGATTCAAACGTTGTGCCCAAAGGCTGCTGCTGTGTCATCAGCTAGCAGCGCTGGCCTTGAGGTGGTGAAAGTGCAGCGTTTGTGCCTTGATGGAAACAAGATTCTTTTGCTCTTTTCTCATTTATTTTTTCATTTTTATGGGTATTCGACATTTTCCCCATTAACAGGAAATTGATATTATTTTTCTGTTCTGATATATTTATTCTGATTTGATACTTCTTTTTTGTATCTTGATCGAGGTCAATTATCCGGATGGTCAGTTGTCATTTTATCCGAATTCGAGCAGTGGAGAACTAAAGACTGCAAGAAAAGACGCGCCAGGAGCACCATGGACATGGAAAAGCGTGTGCATGTTCACATCATTATCCCTACCAAGACCGTGCCACTGCTTCTTGGAAAGCAAGGATCAAATATAAAGCGGCTTGCTCACAGATCTGCCGTTTATTTGACGATTCGTCCGCCAGAAAGTTCACCCCATGTCGATGATCGCGTCCTTGTCGTGACAGGCGGATTGAAAAATATCCACAATGCAATTCGCGATGTCATTTCGGACATTCAAAGTGGAACGAAATGCAACATGATTGATACAGAAGCGGAAGTTCTCCCCGGAAAGAGTATTCTTCAAATTCCAAGCTCGTTTGCAACCAAGTTGATGGCCTCGAAAGCAAAAGAGCTGCAAGAAATTGCCAAGCAATCTGGTGCAAGGTTCCAGCTTACACCTGTCGAAGACATGGCTCTCGGTTCTACCATTCGACGCTTATTTATAACTGGCTCAGACGTCAGCTGCAGAACCGCAGTCGCACGCGTCTTGCAGAAACTGCACGAATTTAATCAGTTGCCTTTGGACAACAGACAAGAAGAGATGACGCTCAAGATGATGGTGCCTCAAGAGGCTATGCAATATCTTACAATACCGACGATCCAACACATAATGATGAGCCAAGGAGTTGTCATCAAGCATTTTCCAATTGACGAGCTGAAAGAAAGTATTGTGACTATATCAGGCACCTTGACCAAGGTTTTCAAAGCTCAGACAGAAATTATGCGCGTATTGGATTCTTACAACATTCTAATGTTGTTCACCCATACGAAGAAGCAATTGTCTCCAACAAATGCTCGCCGAGTTGAGTTCGAACGCCATCTTCCCAATGAAGGTCGCCACGTTGAATATGAGAGATTGCCTCCTAGTCGGTGGAACATGGCGCCAAATCCTCGAGAAGTGGTGCGAGAGTACAATGATGAATTTCGTCAACCACGCCCAAAACAGCCCCATGATTTTCCGCAAAATCGGTCCCAATCCAATGACATTAGAACACCCCGAGATGGTCGGAGTAATTCTGATGATCGAAGTTTCATGGGACAAAAGCAACCGACGCATGAAAATGTTGGGGAAGCGAATCAGTCGAAACCACATTCAACCACTGAGCCCTTGCGAACGCCAAATGGAGGGAAAGTAGCACGCCCAAGTGATCCACGGAGAAAAGTAATGTCCGTTTCCAGTAATGCTGGGGATTCGATGTCTCCGAGGGACGACATGCGTCGATCCAAGCCAGTTGACCCAAGAAGACAAGTAGTTGCACAAACCCAAGACATTTCATCTTTGAAACCCACAGATCCGCATACTAGCCAGCTAGGAGTTTCTACTGATGGCAGTGTGTCCCAGAAGCCCATTGATCCTCGATTTCATCCACAATTACACCGGGATGGTCCAGTGGAGAAACCATCTGACCCCCGAGCTCGCCCCCGACCAGCCTCAAACACGAATGAAAATACAATTATTGAGCGGGCCACCGAGCGAACCTCTCCAGAATCTACCCTACCAGCCACTTTATCGACGCCTACGACACAACAAAGAGATCTACAAACGTCCACAGTAAAACATGTAGATCCTCGTGCTCGAGTGCAGAGCCTGCTAAATCAAGACTCCCCAGCAGGAAAACCTGTCGACCCTCGAGTCAAGCCATCTTTGCTCACTACCTCCAATGCCACAGACTCGCAAACACTTCAAACATCACCTTCCAATCCAACTGGTCCAGCTAACCACGGGAAACTCAACAGACAAAGCTTAACTGACTCCTCGGACTCATCTGCTCCGGTAACAAAGCCGGTTGATCCACGAAAACGCTCGATTCCCCAAGTTGCATTTACAAATACAGCATCCTATCAATCTGACAGTCGCAAGCCAGAAGTTAACGGGCAAACATCCAGAAGTGCAGCGGACAAAAATACTATCATCCCACAAACGTCTTCATCTCCCCCGATACCACATTCCACTCAGCCAGCAAATACAAGTATCAACCGTCTAGACACCAATGCAACAATCAATGCCAACGCCCCATTGATGACCAAAATTTCACTATCAAAGGATAATGACCAGTCACCAAGGAACGCCAAGTCGCTGTTGAACATAGGATCACCGAAGAGCAGTGGAAAAAACAGCAACGGCCTGAAAACTGGGCATCACGAGGCATCAAATCATGCAATGGATGAATATGATGCCGATCCAAACGATTCCCCTGTGGTAATACTTGGCACTAAACCAAGAGCTCGAAAGCTACTACCAACCATCGACTTGACAATTGATTCGGACTCAGATACGGTCTCACCGCAAAACCTGGACAATGGACGAATAAAAAAGGAGCCCAATGATTTGACTCAAGTTCAGCAAGTTGGCGATGTTGCAAAATCTTCAAGTTCAGTAAAGTATGTGGGCTCAATGGAAAATCAGAGAAGTTCTCACGAGAATCATATGAACGCAATGCCAACAGTGTCTCAAAATGGCGTCACTCGACCAATAAGCTCTTCTATTCCTCTCGATGTGACCGATTCTCCGAGCTCCCCGATAACTCAAGTATCAAAGAATGTCCACCAGCCAGCTGATCCAAGACGACGGTCCAAAACCAACGAAGAGGGTCCTGGAAACACCGCGAAGCAAAATTTGTCATCGCAAAATAAGCAGTTGGATACCAAAGGACAGATTATATTGCCAAAAACAAAGCAGCAACAAGTTGAGGTGAAAGTGACTGCTAAAGACACCTCAAGCGCAGTCGTGGATACAAATGTGGACTATCAACTTAAAATCAAGGAATTTTACATCAACCACCGTCCTGAAAAGTTGCACTTACTGGATACACTTTTGCTCACATACAAAGGCCGCGAACAAGAACTTTTCAATATGCTTAGCACCATTGAAAGCAAGAGCAGACAAAAAATCTCGACATCCCAATCTCAAATTGGTGCAAATCCATCAACCTCCACATCCTCTAAACTGCAATCAGCAACAGCTTCAGCATCTCTTGTCAACCCCATATCTACCACCACAAATCCAGCCCCAACACATTATATTGCGTCAGACGTCCCATCTAGCCAAAAGCCGCATGTTTCACCACCCTCGTCGGCAAATCAGACTCCTATAGACTATCGTGCCAAAGTGATTGCACATTATCAGCAATATTCTCCAGAAAAATTGGGCTCTGTGGACAGTATACTTCTGAAGTACAAAGGAAAAGAAGAAGAGCTATTAAAGAGTTTGATGCTTGTTGAATCCGCATTTTCAAAGAAGGTGCCAATAAAATCGCCCGTAAATTTGACTCAATATGATCAGTCGCGAAAAGAAGCCCGAGACGCAATGCCTACTCTGTCTGTTTTCCCACCATCAAAGTCGAATCCAGTAAACTCCAAGAAATCAAATTTACCCACGTCCACCCCAGAGCAGGACGCGAGTAAAACTGACTACCGAGCCAAAGTAATTGAACACTACACAAAATTTTCCCCTAAAAGACTGAAGGATATTGACTCTATCATGCTCAAGCATAAGGGAAAAGAAGAAGAGCTTTTGAAAACATTGAAGTACGTTGAGGTTTGTCATTTAGCTGCCCCCAAAATAGCCGCTGCAGCTGCAGCGATCACTCAACGTTCTCTTGGATTCGCGCCTTCAAATAACGTTGTCGCTCCAACTGGTGATGACGCTAAAGAGTCTGCCACAAAACCTCAGACTACCACATTTGACATTGAATCAATCCCACCAACGAAGAAGGCTACAGGAATAATGTCTCCAGTACTTGTGGATTATCACGCAAAAGTAATCGAACACTACAAAAAATATTGTCCGCAAAAATTGTGTGAGGTCGATGCAATCATGGAAGAATACAAGGGCAATGAAAAAAATCTCCTGATCGAGCTGAAACACCTCCTATCTTATCATAGAGGGGCCACACCAGCTCTGTCGAAAGCCAAAAAAACTTCCACACTGGCAACTGAAGTGTCCTCCATCAATGACGAAGTGGATACTACTTCATATGGCGGTGATAAATATGCCAATATTCGGACGGAGCAGACTCGATCAAAATCTACACCATCAAACTCGGCAGTCTCAAATTCATATGGTGGCGAAATTTACTCCAAGGAAAGACACTCCCCAACACATGCTTCTCCTGAATCCTGTCCAAGGACAAGTGTAAATATAAATGTGTTTAAAGGTAAGAATGACCGATTTGGCTGTGTATTAACTGGTATTCACCAGCAAAAGACACCTGCGGAGCTGAACTTGAGACTTCTCAAGCATTTGGATCTACAGTATATAAAGCCGCAACTGCTCCGCATAATAATGGCATGGCAACCTCGGCGACAACATTGGCATCGAATGAATCGTCTGAAGTGCAAAACCAAGTTGAAAAGAGCTCCGATCGGAACGAAAGTGTGACGAAGAATTCGGATGATGTCTCGAATTCAATCCTACATTCTCCAACTGTGACAAGAGACTTTGCATCCCATTTCCTCTCACGTTCAAAAGTGGTGGAGCCTATTAACCAAGAAGAGTACATTCCTGCGCAGCCGTCAAGCCGAAGTTTAGAGGCACCAACAATTATCTCGTCGAATGAAAAACCTAAAGATGACCAAATGGAATCCCATTCAACCCATCAAATACACTCAGAATTGGAAGTGAACAAACGTCACAAGAGTGACTCTATAGGAAGTCACAAGCCGCTTCAGGCCAAGATTGAAGATAGCACCCCTTCAATTGCGGATGTGCTTCAAAATCCATCATTGAACATCCAAGTATCCGATAAACCAGATACCACCAAGCCTGACGAGTATCATATTCGAGAGATAAATGACTTCCCCTTGGACAAGCAACCAGCCATGAAAACTTTTATTGATGAGGCAAAAGAATCAATCAACGTAGCCCCTGGAGTGAAAAACAGAACGTTGAAATCTCCAATTGTCGAAGCCCCAGGTGTGCCACAACCAAGGGTTTCATATTCAAGTGATGATGATGCCCATACGCCAAGCGGTCTTTCATATCAGAATCAATCATTTTCGCACTCTGATTCCTCTTCTCATCAGATTGGCACCCTCGTCCCAATGGATTGGTCAAGCAATACGACAACTTCCGATCAAACATTGTCGCGTTATCCAGCACGTAACTCATCCTACAATTTATCTCCCAGGGACAGAAAACGTCAACATGAATATGACATTAGAGAAGAGAACAAACGAAGAGTTTTGGCGATGCGTCCTGGTGAAATGATGCTGCATGAACAACAGGCAGAAATAGAGACACAGGTAGAAATACGAGTGTCAGGTGCAATTGCGCAACAGGTTGTCGGTATGGGAGGTCTTGGTTTAGTGGAAGTAGGTTCACTATATATGTCACCAAACTAACTATTTGTTGCTTACTCTAGATATCCCGAATATCAAATGCTGTCTTGCGGCTCGAGGTTTGTATCTTATAGTATGATCTCAATTCGGATGAACTATGATAGAGCAATCCTCAAGATCCAAATGGTATTAAGATTGTTGTGATTGGAAATTTAGCGTCCGTCATGGTTGCTCAGCAAGAGATACTTCTACGAAGCCAGCCTGTACGGCGATTGTAAGACTTACATGTGGCGATTGGCCTCGGATTCTATGTACTGTTCGATTTTGAAGAGTTTTCTCGTGTTTGCAGAGAGTTTTGTGGTCTAATATATTCTGCTGCTATGTGAGATATGACCTGCCGGAAACTTGAGTCATGACGACAAAATGACAATACAACATGTTCATTCGAGTTACTTGATGGTCAAAGTTTCATCATCGTCGTAGCCAAATACAGCCTTGTACTTTTCGAAAATTTCCTTCAATCGCTCAACGTAAAGCGCATGAAGTTTCGTGAGCTCTTCATCCGTGGGGTCTTCTTTCTTGACAACCTAAAAGCTACAGTGAGGTACCACTGACGACCACAAATTCATACGGGAATCGGCTTGCCGAAAACGACACCGAATTTACGCTTGCCAGTCAAGCGCAATGGCAACCACGTGAAGCATCGGCCCCAGAACAACAAAAGGGGCACTTTCAAAGTCTTGAGGAAAAAGCTGCGAACAGATTGCGGAGGATTCCAAATGCTATGAAATAATTAGCATTCAAAATTGCCATATTTTTGGTCTCGTACTTGTACATCCACTTTTCGCCAAAGACAAACGTGGGCACAAGTTCAGCTCCATGACGCACAGCCAATTTGATGAAGCCCAAGCGGTCGTTGAGAACCAACGTAGTCTACACCACAAATCAAACTTTGAAGCAGTCCAGTTCGACTCACCTCTTTAGAGTTCGGGTTGGTGAGGAAAATTTCCTTCGATCCACCAGGATACACGATGACGCTGAATTTCTTTTGCAAGATACGCTCGGCGTTTTTGCGCGAAGCATCGACGGCAGTGAGCCTAGACACGATCAGGCGCAAGTTTTACACAGGATGGCGTACGCAAGGCTGAGTTCACGGGACATGGGAATATAAAACATTGGTGTCGCGGCCAAAGTTCGTGAATCAATGCCAGGAAACAATTTTTCAAAGTTGCCAGCATATGTCGAGACACGAGAGAGGATCAAAATGCCGTGTGGGTGATAGCCAAAGACGTACTACGATGACGTAAATGACACGAATGCCCCAAAGGACGTACTTGTTTAGCTGGATCAAGCTCGGCTTCGCGAATAAGCTCGAGACTAAATTCCAGTGAGAGGATTCACGACAGAGGTTGCTTAGTACCCCATGTAGCTGCACAACATTTTCCAGAGTGAAAATGTGCGGAAAGCATCCCACGACATACTGCCTTCATCGGCCGTCAATTTCAAGTGCGCTTTGTTAAAGTAGATCGGCAAGTACAATACGAAGAGCGCGACACTGATGTAGGTGTATCCAATCTAATAGCAACGATGTCAAACAGGGAGCTGTGAATTGATCCCAAACTACCGCATGAATATAGTACAAGATGAAGCCAGCCAGCCAGAACCACAGCAAATAGTGGATGGCAATCACCGCAAGTACAAGCTCAAGAAAGTCACTAGAGATGACATTTCCAATGAGATTGCCATGGATGAGAAGATGACGTACGCAACAAAAGAGGGCACATATTTGCGGACGTATGGATCTGGGTGCAGTCGAAACACGCCGTCGCCTTCCTTGGATTTCGTGGCTTCTGCCATTGGAGTTCAAAATCAAAATGGAAACTGCCACGCCCCATCAAACCCACAACCATGTCATCGACTATCCACTATGAAGTGACAACATCAGCCAATCAAGTGCAAACTCTGATGTTGATTCAACACATGACCAAACAAAAATACGCTTGATAAAGTGCGAAAGGCTCTGTACAGTTCACTCAACATGTACTGTATTACCATGCCTGTAATCAAAATGCCAGATGAAAGCGAGAAGGTGAGCCTGCCTGAACGGCGTTGATTGTCATCGTGGCCAAGGAAAGTGGGCGGGGCAAAGCGTGGCGTGGGCTTTCTGTAGACGTTCTACTAGAACAAACAAAGTTCGTCCTTCCACTAGGGAGGAATGGCTGGGAAAAAGTGGAGGAGAAACAGTAGCGATGAAGGAGGGCTCGTCCTGCGACGCATACATTGTGTACAAAGCAGAATCCTGCTGATTTTTGAGAAGGGCACCTGAATATATGAAGTTTCTTTCACGCAACATTTCACGTAGCCTGAGCATCATGAAGGAGTACCGTTGACGCTGGCGCCGCGCTCTTTTCAGGAGCATCGCCTGGACAAGAAGCGACACCATTGATATTGGCTCTCGCTTACCAGATAATGTAGCCAATAGAAATCCATAAAGTCATATTTTTATCCAATGAAAATCATTTAAATATGTAATTTGTGTGATTTTTGGTGGAAATCATTGGATTTTTTCATCCCAAATTGGACTGGTAAAGAAAAAAATACTGCACACTGTATCCGGACACACAAATTTAAATGCGAAAGGCGTTTGCGAGATTTTTGGCAGTCGTCCAATGGCTTGTGTCATTGTTGCGAGTCGGAAAAGAATCTTCAAACGTCACGTCGAAGGAGTGGACATGCATCTTTCAGTCTTTTGTAATGGAGACAGTAGCTAACCACCGTCTAAAAGAGTGCGTCATATTGTCAGAAAGCTTGATTCTTGCCGAAGCAAAATGTGGTTGACGATAGTAGAGATTTCAATAATTGCCCATTCGTGTCGATCAAACATGCGACTAGAAAGCACTGAAATGCAAATTACGTATTGACGATTCAAATTTATACAACAACATCAGGCACAGATAGCCCAGCCATTAAATATTCGATTCCAAAAAACAATCGCAGGCTGCTTTACACCAACACAAGACGCGCCTCGTTGTCGTAACCAAAGTCTCCTTTGTACGACTCGAAGAGAGTCACGAGACTTTCCACGTAGATAGCATGGACCTGCCGTACCTCTTCCTCAGATGGATCGTCCATTTGTTGGACCTATGATGAATTAAACTAAGTCGATTGATCTCTGTCGTACGGCGATAGGGGGGCCAAAAACTACTCCAAGTTTTCGTTTTCCTTCGGGCAGAAAGGGCAGCCATGTACCAAAACGCCCCCTGGCAATAAGGAGAGGCAGTCTTAAAATCCATGCAATGGCTTCGGGCATTGATTGCGGTACACTCCAAGACCTAGCAGAATCAACTCTAAACTACAATGTTGGGCTTTGCAGAGAGTACCTGTAGAGATATTTCTCGCCAAAGATCATTGTCGGAGCAAGCGATGCGCCGTGTCGAATGGCGAGTTTTACAAAGTCCAAGTGCTGAGGTAGCATTAGCTCCGTCTACATTCAATTTACTTTTTCATTTGAGCACCACGAATACGTACTTCAGATGAAGATGTGCTGGCTGAGAGCACTTCACTGAGGCTCCCAGGATATAATACAACGCTCATTCCATTATCAAGAACCGAGTCAGCCACTTCGGGTGATGCGTCAACTCCAGCCAGCCTACAAAATTATTGAGATGATAGTACGACCACCTAGAATACCAGAGGCAAAGTTCACGAATGCCTGGAAGGTAAAATAGCGGTGACGGCAACAGGATACGTGGAGCAATTCCTGGAAAGAGTCGTTCAAAGTTGCCTCCACAAAATGCGAGGCCAGAAAACTTTGAAATTGCATTCGGGTGCAGTCCAAATACATACTAGATAAAACGCTCAGCAAACTCAGCCTTGGCTAGAAAGACTTACTCGTTCTGTTGGGTTGAGTGGCGCTTCTCGAATACATTCGAGCCTAGTTCGATGATAAATGAAAATGAGGCGTGTTGCTGTACTGTACTGGAGATAGCTTGCAACCAGCTGCCAAAGTCGATCCTGTCGGAAAGAATCCGATTGCATGCCACCTTGTGATGGTAAAACCTTGGCTTCGGCACCATTGAGATAAATAGGAAGGTAGGCTACGATGACTGCGGCACTGATGTACCAATAGCCCATCTAGAGTACCACGCGATGAACATGCAAGTTCAAGATAGAGCTGCTTACATATCCGACGTAGGCGAGTGCTAAAAGAGGCAACATAGCCCATAATAGACAATGTGAGACCAAGAATACAGCCAAGAGCTCCACGAGTGATCTATTTGAATGGATGAGCTTGCATCTTGACCATTTCAAATTCCAAGACTTACGCAAAGGAGCGTGGAAAAATCTCAAGGACTGATCTCGGCCTCAGGCGCATTACATCATTCTTTTCTGGCGTAGTCTCGGGTGCCTGGCGCGGTGGTCCAGCCATGGGAAGCAAGACTCAACGGATCTTTGTCGAATGGAGTAAGCGTGTGAAGAAGCCGCACTACTTGGAGTGGGATGGCACTGCATCATTTTTGCACTTGGACATCACATGGTCGGTCAAAATAGTTTATTTTCAAATTAGTTTACCAAATATTTTATCAAATTGTTGATTTTATATGGATATTTGTATGGTAATGATACCACGCGACAATTTTGACGGAGTGTCCTTTGAATATTTTGATCGTATCAGGAGACCGAACCCTATCTATGACGCAATGCGCAACCTCTGTTATGCGAGCCAAACACAGCTTTGGGCTGCGGTGGCGAAAAGTCTGTTGTGCGTCAAGCTTGGCATACTTCCTGGAGGATGCAAAGTGTGCCAGATTGCGATTCAAAAAGCTCGTTTTCAACATCCTGAAATGTAAGCTCGGTCAACTTTACGGTAAAGTGCAATGTGCACATTGAGGTTTCCTCTGTGCACTTTGCACTTGACGAAAGGATGACATTGACATTGACGTTTGTACTCTTGAAGCGATTTTATTCCAAACCTTCGTTGGAGATGCAGAGAATGGATGCATGGAAGAGCTCTCTCTGTGGATAAGGTGCTGCTGGCTGTGAAGCTGGACTTTCTCCAGCTTGTTCATCAGAGCTTGCTTCGAAATGCGGTTTCTGTCCAATGATGCAATGGTTCACTTGCTGACATCACACCAACGTTGAAGCCGACGCGATGGCATCCATGGCGTTCGAGTACTTGGCTGGAAAAGCATCCAAGCCAAGTTATTGACGAGGAAAAGAAAGCTGCAGCGAAATACTAAGACATCCTCATAGAGATTGCAATCAAATTCTTGTTTGAACAGCAACGCCTTGGTCTGTAATACTCGCGGAGCTCCATTGTTGTCGTCTGAACTCCCTGCTCGGTCTGATTTACTATTGATCGACGTTTTCAGGAGGAACAAGAGCTTCAAACTCAATTATGCACTGAGCAAGATTGTTTGCATCACTGTGCATCGTTCAGAATCCATCAACTCGCTGATACAATAGGCGTCAACTTTTATCGTGATCATCATGGTTGTACTGTTTGCTGATTGACTTGGCACCATGAAGGATCGTCAAGATTCACACAGCAGGAGCACTTACCTGCCTTCACCATGTCTTTGACAGTCTACGTCTGCACATTTTCTTGCTTGATGCCTCCCCTGGAAGTTATGTCAGCCAGCCCATCACGTGTGATCCCACAGACTTGGCGTTTCCTCACTGCTGAAGGACTGCTTGTAAAGCTAGAGAGCATCATGCCTTCTGTCGTGAGTTTGCTCTCCATTATTCATTCTACGTCTCTAGCTAGACAAGATTTGTCGTTTGTCTACTCGGGCAGTGAAAATCGCTCACCGCCACTGGCATAGACCTTGCTGCATGGCGTGACTTAAAGGCGAAGACACGCGTCGACTTCTGTTGTACATGTCATCTTTGGTGGCCTCTTCATAGACAAGTCTCGAAAACTCAGACACGTTCAACCTGAATGAGTTTCTACTGGCATTGTCTTTCCACGATTGTCTTGGCCGCGGATGATATCATCCTGAAGACCGACGACACCTTCAAGCACATAGACATTCAGACAAAGCTTGAGACTGATAGTTTCAACTCTCACGATGACGACTAAACACTGCTGTAGTACCAAGTCTAGAGCGGCACATCGGTTGTGAATGGCTTCAATTTCTTTAGCTCCAAGGTGTGGATTCGGTCGATCATTGCTTGGAATGTCGTGGAATATTTGTAGACACGCTCATGCCGACTAATCAGTGTCAAGGAGCACGCTGCAATAGCATCGTATCTCTATTTCAGCTCAGGCTACGCTAGTTCCTCCAACGGTCTACAGCAGTACACAGAGCTAGCTAGTTGTAACTAGAGCTCTCAACTTGGGCATGAAGACTGCTTCACAACGCGGCAACGGAGAGCTCGCAGTCAATGAGCTGCAGCGTTGCGTCGCCAGTGGGCTTTGATCCTTCGACACAAACCAGGCCGCAACGTGGCCTCCTGTGACTTGCAACCCAACCGCGAGACTTGCACAAATCGAACACGAGTGTGCTGCATGTGTGTTGCACGTAAGATATGCTCCAAAGGACATCAGTCGTCGGGTGAAGCTGCACTCTTGAAATACGTCGCCATTGATATCAGTGGCCGCGTCGTGGCATAGCAGCGTGAGCAACACGTGAGTGGCTTCAAGATTTTGCAATCCCGTACGAGAAGGTGACAGTGAATCAAGCGTCGATATCGTCGTTACGATCACGCTTTCAGAGCAATATCATTGCACCGAACGATCGGCGAGCGTGGCCTCTTCATGTTCAAACCACATTTGTCCACACTCGACACGACCCTCTCACTCGTCGTGGAGCATGTCCATTGACAATGCTCGTGGCGTACTTGAATGCCTCTCTGTCCAGATCACCAAAGCAGTCGTCTCGACGATTCGACTCCCAACGACGTACACACTCGAAGTGGCCAACACATTGACGGGCACGATTGTCGTCGTCACCAAGACGGACCGCGACTTTAAAGCGTTCACGGACGACCTCCGTCGAGCGCTCCGTCCTGGCCATGCCTGCTCGTCGCTCTGTCCTTGGTTTTACGTCGCCATACGTCAAAAGATCCCGAAACGACAGCTCTTCTTTCCGTCCAGGCGGCGATCTGCCGTCGCGACGCACGTCAAGCAGTACAAGGAACTCCTCGATGCTGTCGTTGCGTTCGTCCAGCTGCCGCAGAACTGGTCCTGCACAGTGGCCGTGAGCCATATCCCGGCCGTCTACTTGACCTTCTTGCTTGGAAATGAAAAGGACGTCGATCCCAACATGCTCGTGTCGTCCAAGACTAGACGATCTTCCATTGCTGGTCCTCGATTGTCAAGTCAAACAAGATCCGAGTCTCCATCGTCGCCGTCGTCGTCATGGTCGTCGGGCTCGTCAGGTCGACTGAGGACTTTGAACCGCAAGCTATCGTCCGAAGACAGTGATTGCACCGTGTGCAGCCAACCACTGGATGATGTCGCGTCCGAGCAAGACTTGGATGGCTTTGGTGGCTTGTCCCTCTTGCAATGCGGCCACGTCTTCCACGACGAATGTATTCTAGACGCTCTCAACAAGCAATTGGTCTGCCAGTAGGTGATTGTAGCTGACTGCTCCTACTCGGTAGTCTGTGTCCCCAGACAGTCCCATTGATGTAATAGACATTCCATTTGTGTCATTTAATGAAACATGACCTCTCGCTCGAGCATTCTCTCGCCAATCTCTCGCCGCAAGTGATTTCTAATCGTCCTCACCATGAAAAATAGTTCGTGCCATGGTCACAGCCCGCCAAAATTGATCCATGATCAGCCCATCGACTTCTTTCATCATTAATGTAGCCTAGACTCTTTTAAAACGCCGTACTCCTCACTCAATGTGCTGTTCTTCGCGCTGTAAATCCCATGAGCCGTCATGTTCCACGTTTCCATGATTTACAGAGATGAATCTTGAAAAGTCACTTGGAATAACTTCAAAGGGTTGAAGGGGTTAAGGGGTGCAGGGGGTTAAATTAAGCTGTCCGGATAAGCTATGTTTATCCGGAATGCCTAGGTGTGTACGCGTTCCACTGCTGTGGTGAATCAGCAGGAGCAGTCTCGATGGACCCTTTCCAGTCGCGCCTCCAACAGCGCGCGATGCGCAATCCGTACAAACCTCACAATGACCACACGCCATTCCGAGCGAAGATGGTGCTTGGCTTGATGGTTTTCGTGGGGCTTGTCATGTATTTGAACGGGTCGTCGTCAACTCGATCGTCGCAGCCCAAGTTACGAAAAGACATGGGCAGCCCTGTTGCGCTCGTCACGAAGACGCCAACGCCAATGTCAGTCATGACGTTCAATCTGCGCTTTGCAGGTGCAAACGACGGCTGGAACGGATGGGATTACCGCAAGGACCACTTGATCGAGCTCATCAATCGATACAAACCGACTGTCATGGGAACACAAGAGGGGCTCAAGGACCAGCTCGCGGAGATCCACTCCAAGCTCTTGGGCAATTACGAACGTTTTGGCGTGGAGCGAGAACCCAACGGCGAGTTTGAGCAGATTTTCTACGATGCGGACAAAGTGACCAAACTCGATGGTGGCAACTACTGGCTCAGTGATAATCCTGAAGTCCCCGGCCAAAAAGCATGGGATGCTCCTTGCGTCCGCATGGTCACGTGGTGTCGCTTCCAGATCAAGGCCACCAAGCAAGAGTTTGTCTTTATCAACACGCAGTTTGACCATATGAGTGAACGATCTCGCATCAAGAGTTCCGAGCTCATTTGGAAGCGCATCCAGGAAGAGTGGAGCCTCGACATGCCGATTTTCCTCGTCGGCGATTTCAACACGTATCGCTACACGTCAGTCTACAAGTATTTGACGACAGAGGAAGGGCCAAACCTTGCCGAAGCTTGGAAGACTGCCGACAAGACCATCGGCGATGTTTCCTACACATACCACGGCTGGGCTGGCGTCGACAACGACGGTGAGAAAGCTCCCAACGTCGTGCGTGCTGCCAACCACATTGACTGGATCTTGTACCGCCCTCGCAATATGAAAGTGCTCTCGACTGAAGTCATCACTGAATCCCGTGGTGGTCGCTACCCGTCGGACCATTACCCGATCCATGCTGAGCTGCTCTTCCCCACCACCGACGTCATTCCAGCGTCCTCCTCTTCGTTTTGAAATGTCGATGCATAATAGACACGTGCTAGCTTTTCCTCGTGAACAAAACAACTCGATGCTTTCAAGTTAGAACGCGCCATAGCAAGTGAGCGGCTGGCCGTCTCCATGAGTCAGCACGACGCTATCGAGGCCGACGGATTCGTATCGTCTTGTGAAGTCTCCAAGGATAGAAATCCCCGAGAGCTTGGTGAGCACCTCGACCAGTGCACACTGTGTCGGCGGCGTCCATGGCAAGAGCGTGTTCTTGGGATCGGTGACCCACCCGGCTGTCTCCGTCAGAGGAATCGTGAACGACTGCGTGGCGCCAGTAAACGCGGGGGAAAGCGCCTGGGGCCACGCGAGTCGCGCTCCGGCATTCAAATTGCACGTTGCGCAGTCGAGAATGACCAGGGGAGCATTCGCAGGAGTGTTGAGGTTTGAAAAGTCGCCTTCTGAAGCCGACAAGGTGAACTGGAGTGTGCCTCCGTAGGTTGACCACTGATTGCCGAGGAACTTTGGAGGCGCTGTGAAATACCAAAGCTGGGCATCATCCCCCGACTTGGTTGTCTGAATCAACGAATCTAATGACGGAGAATGAAGCGGCCGTCCTGCACGAGCTGCATGAACCTGTGGCGTAGATGTAATAGCTCATGGCACCGCAAGTTGTCGGCTCATAGACTGGCTACGCTGTGGCGTGAATGATCGTAGCTCGTTCGTCAGTCTACCTGAACATTCTGGTTGTTGGTTGTTCCCCAGCCTTCAGCGTCCAAGTAGAACTGACTAGACATGACGGACACGCCTTGTGTGATGGTAATGATGCCAGGGGCTGACGTCGTCTGGCCATCATTGACAGTGTAAGTAAACTCTGCAAACTACACAAGCAACGACGACATGAACAGAGCTACCATGGAGGATTTGGCGTACTTTGCTGTCGAGCGGAGAGTACGAAAATGGACGGGAGAAGACGACGCGAAAGTTGGAGCCCGTGACAAGAGCTGGCGTCGTGGAGATGGCATCAGGTTGAGACTTGGGCTCGTAGCCGTAGTCGCTAAAGACTTGAGAGAGCTGATAGAGGCTTCCAGCTGGAGGTAGCGATGTGATGGACATGGTCAGCTACATAACGACGTGACGAACGACGCGAGCAATGCTTGATACCGATCTCCCAACCATGCTAAAGCCCTTGAGGGTGATCAAAACGTCCTGGCCTGGGTCGACATGGTAGACCAAATTGCGAGCCACGAGTGTACTCGCGCTAAAACGTGAAAGCTCAGGACGATACACCAAGTGGAAATGACAAACCCAAGAGCTGCAGTCGACAGTGCAGCAACGCAGAGAGCGGCAAGTGCGGTGTATCGTTGGCGCATCAAGTCGTAAGAACTCCGAGCAGTTCGTAGGTTTCGTTGCCGTGTTCCAGTTTCACAGCACCTTCGCTATATATATCTTGGAACGCAGATCAACATGAAAGGACGCGTCGACACGTCACCGCTTCGAACCGACGAACATTGGTCATGAGGCAGACAGAGGCGTAAGAATGAAATAAGTTGTTAATCTTTAGACGCGGCATTGTCGTCGTGGGTCTATTCTACAGACATTTCAGCGTCGACGACGGGCTCTGATCGCTTCTTGAGTTGGTTTAGGTTGCGGAGGTAGTCGAGCGTGTACTGGTTGTCATTGCATCTACAGAGGAGGTGAATACGCAGTCGACGCAAGTTTAAATGGACGTACACTCGAGAGAGATCGTTGAAGTGAATCACGAGGCTCTTCTGGAGGGCTCGAAGTGTGCTGAGGAATTCCACGGAATGGGCCTCGATGATCGGACCGTGCGCGTTGAGAATTGCAAGACTCCAAGTCAAGTAGTACTCGAGGTGAGGACTCTCGCCCAAGCCCTTTGCTATCAGTGCGATCAATCGCTTCAAATACGTGTCGGTGAGTGACTGGGCCACGAGAGCGATGCTTTCTGCCGGCACGCTTTCAAGGCACAGGCGGAGCAAAGCCTCTTCATTTAAATGCAGAGCCATGAGCAGTGCCTGGGGTTGAACCACGTTAGTCGAAATGCGTCGAGGAGATCTATACCTTGCTGAATTCATGACGAGCCAATGTCTTCTTGATCGAGTCGGGGGTGATATCTTCGTCGAGGTCAAAAGGATCAAAGACAAGAGTTTCATCGAGGCTATAGATGAGCAAGCCTTCCGTCGTGGCTGCAGCCCACGATCGCCCCGTCGGTGAAAACAAGACCGCCTTGGAGAGAACTTCCATGCCTTTTCGACGAGCACCAGGATCGACTGCTCGCTTGGCACCGACAAGTTGATTGTCTCTACAAGGAAATGGTTAGCCCGTGCGTAGTTGCAATGAGAGCGTACTGTGTTACGTTTGTGTCGAGAGGATCTTGGTCGAGGTTCAGTTGATTTTTCGAGCCAGCCTCAGTCATCTCGGCACTGTGAAGACGGTCGAGGACTCCTTCGAGACTGCGGTTTTGGCTCAGTTGAAACTTCTTGAGGAGCATGTGCTGCTTGGATGTGACTTCATAGATACAGATAAACTTGGAATGACCACCAGCCAAGACACACGAGCCATCGGCCGAGTAACACACCGACGTAAAGTGTTTCGAGCGTGTGTTGTTCGCAGCAGACATGGCATCCTAAAGACGGCTCTTCATACAGTTGTGGAGTATTCTAGCTTACAGATGAATGACGGCCGCCAGCTACATCCTTCTGTCCGTCAATTTCACCGACTTGTTCACCATCCGAGATATTCCACAGGTTCAAACGTCCATTGAGCGTCGCACTGCACACTTGCTTGCCATCAGGGCGGAAAGCAACAGCCAAGACATCGCTGGAATGGGCAAGTGGCTCGATAAAAGGTTTATTCTGGTAGACGTTCCAAACTCGCACAGTGTGATCCCAAGATGCAGAGGCCAAGAGAAGTTCCTACGTTGTCAAGTGTCAATGGATATCACAAGGAGCGGGAAATCACCTCGGTGGTGGATGGAGAGAAGGCAAGCGACGTTAATGGCGCCGTGTGGCCGCTGAGGACATCCGTCAATCGACCGGTTTGCATCGACCAGACATAAATGTGGAAAGGATCGAGCGTGCCAGCGCAGACCAGTTGACCGCTTGTATCGAGTGCTAAGCATGTAAACTGAACGGGATTTGGCGTCGTGAACGTCCTGAAATTTTTGTATCGATTCAGGTCGAACGCCCGAACAGTTCCATCAAGCGACGAACTAACCACGGCTTGACCATTTGCCGAAAATGCGACGCCAGTCACCGGTGCCGAGTGTTCATGGAACGTGACGTAGCAAAAGCCAGACGTGGTGTCCCAGAGCTTGAGCTTTGCGTCGTCAGCTCCGGTCGCAATAAGCCGGCCATCTGGAGAGTATGCAAGCACGTTGAGGTCAAAGTAGTGCCCTTGTTGTTTGAGCACATACGTCTCGGACTTCCATTCCCAAACGAGAAGTTGGCCTAAATGCTGGGATGCCATGGCGAGCCATTCGCCAGACGCGTTGATGGCGACAGAGCTGAGTCGATGTTGTGTCACACTAAGAGTGTGAATGTCTTGGAAATCTGGCACGGAATAGAGACCAAACGTGCCGTTGCCAAAGCCAATGACGAGCAAATTGGTCTCGGCGTGAAAGTTGACGCAGTCGACTTTGGCATATTCCATCTTGAAGACATGCTTGTGTGTCGTCGACCATTTGACGCCTCGGGCAATTTCAGGTACCGAGTCAAGTTCGTCATCGTCGTCGTTATCTGTTGAAGTGGTGCCGTTGTGTTCCCACAAATACGCACCGCCGTCACGAGCAATTGTGTAGATCGATTGGCCGTCGGCAGAGAAGAAAGCTCCAACGACAACGTCGCGGTGACCCACGAGTGTGTATGGTGTGAAAATTGGATATGGGTTGAGAGACCAAATGCGGACCGATAGATCTTTGGCGCTGGAGATGAAGAAGTTGGAATCTGGAGACCATTCGATGGAAAGGACATCACCGTGGTGACCAGCATATGTGCGGTGGTGTACGAAAGGCGCAAATTCTCGCTTTAATCCTGGAGCTTTCCACACTTGAATCTTCGTGCCATGGGAGACTGCAATGTATCGGTCATCTGGACTGAAGCGAATGGCGCGAACTGGTGCCTTGAAATTGAAACGATAGAGAACAATTGCTTTCTTGAGGTTGATCAAGAGCGAGTGTCCATCTAAATAGAGACATGACTCATGAGACACAGGTCGATGGCATTGACAAACCTTCATCAACTGCAAGGAGCAATCGAGAGTCATGTGAAATTGCCATCGATTGAATATTCTTGCGACCTTCAAATGCAAACGTACGCGACGCATTGCTACGTAGCAGCATTGAGCTCTTGCAATCATCAGTGTCTCGAAAACTTACTTGATCAAATCAAACATGGTAATGCGATTTCCAACAGGACTCAAGAGCGAGTTGCCGTCCGGCGTGAACAAGATGTTGCCTTGTGTGTACACTGTTCCGCATAGATGACTAAACTATAACATGTTTCATACATATCCAATCCAGTACAGACATCCACTTACTTCATAAGCAAACTTCATCGCCGATGTCGCCGCCGCGCTGGTGCCGCCAAAGATTTAAAGTGCAGAGCCAACCAAAATGATTGGCTTGAACCAATCACATGCAAAACCTTTGTAACATAATATCCACAGCAATATTAACTGACACAGGTATTAAAATCCTTTCAAAATGCATATCGTCCTAATCCTGTATCAATTGATACAATATTTACTGAATATCGTGAAATTTTATATCGAATGTCAAAGTTACTGTAATAATTTATATTCGATTGTCAAGGTATTTTCAAAGCTTGGACATGGATCACACCAATGTTTTCCTGGACCTCCTAGCGTCGTCGTCCGATGCGATCTCTGACGCAAAAGTGCGAGAAACTTTTCGCGACGAGTATGCTAAACTACCGCCTGTGATCAATAATCTCATGCGTGAGGTAAGTCTTAAGTTTCATACTTGTTTGCTTGAGCTAGCTTGGGTCGTAGGGTCGCATTCGCATCTTTAAGCAAGGTGCCAACAGTTTGATGTATGGCTTGGTTGCGAAAGAAGAAGCTGAACGCATGCGTGGACTCACGTACTTGTGTCATTTATCGCGCATTATTGATGATATTCTGTTCTAGGGCCGAGCAAATTGCAGTCCTGCGTGAAATTGAAGGTTCGGGCAACAAAGGCATTTGGACACGCGACATCAAGACGAAAACCAATATTCCCGAAGTCATCATTCGCAAAACGATAAAAATCTTGGAAACGCGACAACTTATTAAAGCTGTCAAGTCCATTGCGCAAAAGAACAGAAAGCTCTACATGAAATTTGACCTTGATCCTTCACGCGATATCACGGGTGGTCCTTGGTACAACGAGCAAGAATTTGATCACGGCTTCATTGATGCACTGCGCGACTTTGTGTGTGGCTTTATCAAAGCCAAGGTACTACTCAACTTTTGGCCATCTAGCTTAAGAGCTTTCGACTAGGGTGTCGTCACACTCAAACAAATTACTGACCAAGTCCACGAGTCGGGCATTACAAGAGTGTCGCTTGGTCCTGATGAAATGATGTCGATCCTCAACACTCTTATCTATGAAGAACGTGTCGAAGAAGTCCGTGCTATTCGCATTGCCCATGGAGTACATCACGTACTTCTACATATGACTAACTCTTTGTTTTACATCTAGGAGGTTGGTGAAGTCAAGTACAAAGTGTCGAAAGACGTGAGCGACTTTGACTCGTTGTCGGAAACTCCATGCGGGATATGTCCAGTCTTTGATCAATGTGCGGATGGCAACATTATTTCGCCAGCGACTTGCGTCTACTTGACGAAGTGGCTGGATATCAAAGACGAATTCTAGACTTCAGCAAGTATATTATTGGGCACGCCCATGACGTGGCAATTCCAGAGATCAACAAGAATGCAAAGTAAGACGGACATGGCGAGAACGAAGGCGGGACTTGACGTTTGGCATCTCTTAAGAGTTAATAATATAGCTGTGGCCAACTCAACGTTGCGCCACAGATGAGGAAATTTGTCATCACGCTTGCCACACTTTGATCGTCTTGTCCTTCTCCAGTGCTCCAGTCGCAAGCAGTGACCGCTTTGGATTTGTTGCGACAGCTAGCACAGCATCTGAGTGGGCTTGGATCACTTGTACTTGTTCTTGGGTTTGAACGTCCCATAAGACAACTGTGCCGTCTTCAGAACCGCTCACGATCTGCGGCTTATCGCCCACGACAGAGAATGCAGAGAAGATACAAAACGAAGAGTTGACGTGGCCGCTGTATGTTTTCAGGACGCGGGAGCGTACGTAGTCCCAAAGGCGGAGCTTGCCATCAAGGGTACTCACAAGCACAAATTTGCCATTGGGGGTGAACTTGGCAAAGGACACTGGAACGATCGAGTCAGCTGACAACTCGTTCGACAGCGTTAGAGTATTCAGGCATTGTCCAGAAGCAACATCCCATATTCGACAGAGGCCGTCGTAACTAGAAAGAAATCGTGAGATAAACACGCGATGGGGGGGGGCGAAGTTACCTACTAGAGACAAGGAGGGTGCCATCTCGGTTAAATGATGCGGCTGTGACTGGATCTGAATGTGCTGGAATCATGCGGGCGATGCGCCCTGTTCTGAAGTCCCAAAGACGAACACTGTCGTCGAATGACGAGCTTGCAATGAGTGTGCCTTGGGGGTTGAAATTGACGGAAAACACAACATTTGAGTGACCGCGCAGGGTTGCGACTGTGCATTCTTGCTCGACATCCCATGTCTTGATAGTTCGATCGTCCGAGCCGGACGCAATACATCTTGAGTTACTGCACCAGGATACATCTGAGATGCCTTGTTCATGACCTTCTAATGTGGATTTCAGTGCCCCCGAACTTGCATCCCACAACTTGACGGTTTTGTCTGGCGCTACACAGAGCCAAGACATGAGATCCACGACGTATGAGCAAGTCGATCGACGTACATGCGCTGGCAAGAACATGGCCCGTCGTTGCAAATTCGATGCTGGAGATCGCTTTCTTGTGGCCAACGCATGTAAATTTCAGATGGTAGTTCAAATTCGTGCGGGACGGACTCGGCGGTGGTTTACGAAAAGTAGACGCTGGAAGCACGGGCGGCTCGACTGGCATCTCATTCAACGTCGACATGATTCTCGGACTTGATGTGTGTGCCTTGGGACGGGTGAAGGGTCAACTCCACAGGTTGTCTGACATAAAAGTGACATAACCAATTCTTTTATTTTGTATAACCTTCAACCAATAATAAAATAAATTTCAGCAATATATTAAATATAAAGATATTTTGATAGAATATAGTGTATTTAGAAAGTGAAATCATGATATTTAAAACTTTAGATTATTATTTTACAAAGGTTTCCCTCAGTTTCCACCTATTCATTGGTATTAATCTCGTAATCATAAATTCGCAGCCGCGAAAACTTGTGTGGAAATATATAGACAGCTCTGATTGGCTGATGACTTGGCTAGGACGCTTCTGATTGGTCAAAGCCACCAGGCAGACATGATGAGCATGGTCTTTGCGCGTGCAAGCAAGACCTTCTCGAAGAACTTTGGCCCCATGACGAGACGCACGTCGCTTGATGGAGAGTCCGCACGGGCTATGTAATCTCCGTCTTTCTCTTATTTGCCACGCCAGCCTATGTCGGCTATCGTTCGCGATGCAGCATGCGAGGCTGATACAGTACCTGGTTGCATTGTAATTGCAAACGAAAGATTTCGAATGCACAGCGGTGCATCCACTCCAATCTTTGCGTATTTCTACCCATGGAATTTACTTGACGGCGACTGCACCCCGCGCGACGTGCGATAGATCAAATCCTGCGATGTACACCAATGTGTCTGCTTTGGCCAAACACTATGACGTTGTCCCGACCAACGACGCCGGCAACAACCGAAGTTGGAAAAATTGCTCTCGACTAGAAGACAATCCAGAGGCCATGGAGTGTTTGCAAGAATGTGTCATAGATAAGCGTCACCGAAAGCCAAGGAGGATCAAATGGATGTGGCACGTCAACAATCAGGCGTCATCCCACCGATTCCTCCCCGGTGGGGGACCCATTATTCCCAGAAATTGCACGATTGGAGCAGAATGACAAGCATGGAACCATATATGGTTGTCGAAAACGCAGATGCGAGTTTGGCAGCCCCGCGAATTGCCATTGGATTTGATTAGTTGGTGCATCATCATCCCCTCGTTACAATCGCCAGGTCTTCTTTCTTCAATGGGTAACCTCAAGTTAAACCATGAAAGAAGTCATTCCCCAAGCTTTATTCGTCGATTCCTCATTGCAAAAGTCAACGAAAGTCTGGCCATCCCCCTTCCAAAGCCAATATGAGGGGGACTTCTACTCACGAGGGCTCATCCACGGCAACAAAGATCCCAGGCTTGCTTGAGACTCCATGTTGAAGTCCATGAGAAGCTTGAGAAGCGTAGTAACCATGAAGAAAAGACGCATTCCATGTCCAAAGCGAAGACGACAAACGTGCGAAGCCACGGTTTCAGTTCCCAACATTCAAGTTGCAAGTCAAATATTGTGGATTCGCTAGAAATTTCCTAATTTGGATTGGTTTTTTGTATCAATCTCCAATCGCGCCAATACATTGGATGAATGAAAATTAGAACTGTGCATTCACAGTACTCTCTCTCAAATTTTATTCAGCCAATCAAAATCGCTCAAAATATTTATTAGCCAATGGTGTCGATTGTTGAATCGATCCGCTGGCGTGATTCGATTGAACGGGGTCTGGAAATTCGTATCAAATCAACAATACTTCGAAGTACTTCGAAGTAAATGAGATAAAGTAAAAATAAAAATTCAGAAAAATTCAGTTCAACATTTTACATTCTTTATTTATTCTGTTGATTTTTCATTTAAATGGACGATTTTGACAAGGTGCCTGAAGGAAGCTGTCGATGTCGCGAAGTACCGCGTTGGCCAAGTGCTTGGAGCCGCTACTCCTGCGCTCAACTGTGGCTGTGCCGCCACATGCCAAGTCCAAAGCGGATTATGTTCATGAGCTTGTCCACTCGTACTACCTCCCAGTGTTCTTTTGGGCAGAAAGACAGCTGCAAGCTTCGTCATGCATTGTGCTTGGACTGAGCTGTGTTCAGGTCAAAATTGATTCCCGTTTGCAATGCTGACTTGCTCTTAGGGTGGAGGAAAGACTACAATGACTTCGTTCCTTGAAACACTCTTCCACGAAACGGGAAAGTCCTGTGCGTCCTTGTCTCTCGATGACGTCTACTTGACTCGATCGGAACAAGTTGCAGTTGCCCAGTTGAATGCTGGCAATCCTCTTCTAGAGGTAAGCAACATTTCACTATTGGTGTCACTGAGTTGGTATGCAGCATCGAGGAAATCCGGGCACGCAGGATCTAAACCTCCTTCTTTCTTTGATTCAAGATGCGAAAGCCGGGCGCGATGTCCTTGTCCCCCGATACAATAAATCCGCCTTTGATGGTCGAGGTGACCGCTTCCCAAGGGATCAGTGGATTGCACACAAAGGTACTGCTCATCGGCGAGACAGTCATAATTTTCAAAAGGGCCTTTGGACGTACTCTTGGTCGAAGGCTGGTGTCTTGGCTTTGAGGCGAGTCCAACCGATCTCGATGGGTAACGATGCTAGCTTGAACTCTGTTGATCTCTACTTGCGCAGCCACTTGAAGCCCGTTAATGCTGCCCTGCGTGACTTTGACCAACTCTACGCTGAACTCTCAGCTTTGATTGTCGTCCAGGTTGATGATCTAGGCTGGGTTTACACGTAGGCGGCTACGAAGTATTCTTATCTTGAGGTAACTTTTCATTAGGTGGCGTGAACAAGCGGAAGCCCGAATGCGTGAAGAAGGAAAACCAGCAATGACCCCCGAGCAAGTCAAAGACTTTGTCGATCGGTTTATGCCGGCCTACGAACGTTACTTGCCTCAGTTGTACAGCGACAGCGCTGGTTCTAGTTCTATTAGCCGCATACCAAGGCTAACTGTGACCATTGGTCAGCACCGCGAGTGCACGTCTGTAGTTGCGCGTGAAGGGCGGAATGCCTAGATGACTCACTTGATCGTTAAGCCTACATTTCTTTCCATCCAACGTGCACAGTGCAGGAAGAATGATCTCCATCCAGCAGAGACAACTGTATCTTACTGTGGTCGCATACTGTAGGTCGCCCTCCTTGTGGGTGCCACTTTCATCGACAGGATGAAATGCGGGACCAGTTTGCTCTGTGCTTCTGCGCTGGATTTCGTCGTCGTTGGATCAGTTAATGACTTCGTGAATCCAAGATCGTTGAATCCATGACTGAATTGCATACCATCAGGCGGGCCCCTGTCAAGGGAAGTGGCATGAAACCCATCCAAGCGCTGCTGTCACATCCAGCAATAAAATTTCCTGCTCTTGGGAAATTCCGTGAACAATCCACGTCACGCCTTCACCTATTGCACATATAAGGATTTTCAAATGTCTCACCTGTACAAAATGTCTCTCTTGGTGAGTTCTTTTCTCTACATTGCAGTTCTCTTTGATCAAACCCTAACAAGCCTTTTCCTAGCTTCACGTAGATCCTATCAAATAGAGAACTTACTTCAAGCCCAAGGCTTCTTTTCCATTCCACTGAAATGAGCGGGAGTAATTTCTTGGCGTTCATTGTAGTCGTAGGATAAATTACAATTACCAACTGCTGTTGTGCTTTGCATTTATTCGTCATCTTGAATTAATATATATTGAGCAATAAAATACTATAAAATTATCTATCAGTGCATGAAAACCACTATACATGCTTTTATTCAGAGAATTAATTTGAATGGTGAGATATTTGTACTATTGTAAAGTGGGTACACTCAATGGACATTTGAAACCTGTGAATTTTAATTGTAACGTGTTGATGTTGTGGTTGAATATTACTCACAAGCTGGTCGTCAGAGCTGCAGAGTCGTCACGGAATTGTGTCGCACCATGGATTCATTGGCGTTCTTGGCTGGCAGCGACGTCGACGACTCGAGATTGCAACAGCTTGGAGACGCTTTCGCAGTCGATGGACCAGATTCACGGCGCGGCTGGCATGGGAAATGACTCGCGCTCTGGATCGTTTCGTCGCAAAACGCAATGGAGCTCCAGAGTGGCACGCGGATTGGGATGGAGAGTGATCAGTTGTATGGAGCCCCATCAGCAACACACAAACAGACCAACCATCCAGCGCGAAAATAGTTCAGATGGATGAGGCACTCACAATGTCTCGTTCACGTCGTCAGCTCACTTTCCAAGTAGGATGACTCCGCGCAAGCTGACACCCGAGCCACAGTTTGTGGTCAAAGCGACGACGCAACCACAGGTCGACGAGTCCAAGCTCGTGCGTCCCAACACAGTCTTGATTGAGGACATCTCGACGATCCCAGATGGCGAGCTCATGCGTCGCGGCCACCACGCTGCCAAGTTGGTGCTAAGACGATGCCGTCAAATGCCACAGGCGATCTCGAAAACAACATCAGACGGTCTGTCCATTGTCGAGACGCGCGACATCCCAGCAACTCTGGACGAAGTGCTCGAGATCTTCTCACGAGACAGCCAGCTCGGCTTCCAAGCCTACTTGCTGCGTGCTTTTGGCGATCTGCTTGCTGAAGCGACGTCCGTCCGCCGTGCTCGTCCTCCGACGTTTAGTCGCTCCAAGAGCGAGGACTCTCTGGCTGGATCCACTGCGGCCGTCAAGCGCTTCCAGTTCGACGAGAGGAAGCTCTTCCGATCGACGCACCATGAACTCGTCGTGCTCGACTTTGTCCAAAAGCTCCATGAGAAAGCGTTCGTCCGAGCGTTCAAATCACTCGACGTCATGCCAAGCAACGCCAAGCTCGTGCCCGTCTCGAACATCCTCTTTGGTTTCCACATGGACGAAATCCACCGCGGGTGCGTCCAAGTGTCGTTCTACGGCCAACACATCGGCAAGAAGAACGCCTTTGCCCACTTGATCATCGATCGTCTGGCGGCGTCCCTCGAGCTCCTTGCGACCGCAGTGTGGCGTCGCCGCCTCTCGAAGAATGCCGTGCCCAAGCGCAACCTCTCTTCGATTCCAGACTGCTACCTCTGCCGCGAAAACGTGACAAGATGGACGCGAACGATGTGCCGCATCTGCTCCAATGTTGTCTGCCCCGATTGCTCTGAAATCACAGAAGCCGAGTCGAAGCTCCGCGTCTTGTACGAACTCCGCGTGTGTGCGATCTGCCTCGCGCAAACCCAAGCCAACTTGCCCACCACCAACAAAAAGAAACAAAGCATGTCGCCGACAGCGTCGACGTCATCCGGTCACAGCGACAGCGGCCTTCCTCGCATCACCGAAAACGTCGGGGAAGACCAGACGCGCCACGGCGGCATTTCCCACGAAGCCTCGCGCCACAGAGTCGTGGACGAGAATGGGATAGGCCGTCGCGTGAAGAGCCAAGGCGCCGTGCCCAATACTCCAGAGGCACATGTGTTCTCAACCCCCCGCGGCGTCACCGGCAACTACCACGCGCCGTCGTACTGGACAAATGTGCAATCGGACGACCCTGTGTCCAAGCCGTCGACGCCACTCGACACCATCGACGTCTCATCGCGCGCGGAACAGATCCGGCAGCACGCTTTCTCCAACGCCGCCGTGCAAGCCAAGCTCGAGATCCTCTGCGATTCGCTCGCAGCACGCCTCGAGTGCCACTACGCCTACGTCACGCTCATCTACTGGGGTGGCTTCACGCTCAAGGCTTCGAATGGGGAACATGTTCCTCGCATCTCGCACTCTTGCGAATTGAACATGGCCACGCTGGGTGCATCCCCAGACCCTCTTGTCATCCTCAACGCCGGGATGGATCCCAACTTTGCATCCTGCTCTCGCGTCTCTGGACCGGAAGGCATTCGATTCTACATGGCGCTCACGCTTCAAACCGCAGATGGCATCGAGTTGGGCACCGTCGCCGTGGCGGATCCATTCCCGCGGACTTCGAGAAAACTTTCGCAGAGCCATCTCCACCTTCTGCGCACGTATGCGACCAACATCGCGCAAGAAATCGAAGAAGGCTGCTTGTAGTCGTCGTCGTCGTCGAGAGAAGGTGTTTAGTTTAACTTATTGTCTTGCTCATTTTCCAATGCAAGTGTCAACCTGTCTTCGATCAACGCCACGACGCGGTCATGGAAATCCTTGAGTGCATTGCGATGCACCGCAGCCATGCGTAGCCGCGGCGCTGTGTCTGCCACCGAGACTGTGCCCAAGCAATGACCGTCGGAAGTAGTCAGCGCAAGCCCGCAGAAGAATCGAATACCTTCCGATCCAGTCACACGCTGTGACGATGAAAACCGAGCGTCGGCAGACGCATCAGGGACAATCAAGAGCGTCGACCTTGGAGCGTCAAGGATAGCTTGAACCAAAGCGCACGACGATGGAATCTGGGACGGAATCGTTGGGCCATGAGCGCCTTTGAGAACTTGCGTGCCTTGGTAAATGAGCGTCACGTAAGCATTAGCGACTTCGAGTGCCGCTGCGGCATCGGCACAAAGCGCATCGTGCAGTTCCGTCGCGCCGACATCAAGGCAAGCAAACATTTGAAGCTGCTCTTCAGCCATGATTTCGTCGTTTCCAGCAACTTCTTCCTCTTCGAGCTGGTTATCACCGTCGTCGATCACCATGGCGTCGATACTTTCGAGGCTGTCTCGGCTGTCAGGAGCTTCCAACTCGAGGAGAGGGACACCCTGGGGCTCGTTACTTGCGGGCTGTGGATGAAGGGGAATGGTATGCATCAAGCCAGCTTCAGGGAGATAGCTTTCTCGTAGCAAAATGGGCTCGACTGTGGTTGCTCTTGCAGGTTGTTGCTCCATGGACTTTGTCAAGCAAGTATGGCAGAGCTGAAGGTCAAACACGTTGGCGTCACCGACTTGGACCTTGTGGACTACTGAGCAGGACGCACAGAATGCTTTGGAGCACGCGCCGCACTGGCCGATCGAAGGGGCGCTTAGACAACTCGAGCACAACACTGGAGCCTTTGGTGCTGGAGGACGTGGTGGAGGATTATGGTTAGGTCGATACGCTGGAATCATTGCAGCGCCGAGGAGTTGCCGCCGCGTTTCAAACTCGATTACTTCAGGATCGGTCAATGGCGCATTATTTGCCGCAGCGGGGGAATGCGAAGAGTGAGCTGGGATGCGAATCGTTTTGGACAGACGAGAGGATTGGCGACGACATCGAGGCAACGCGTGAGTTTTTTCGTCCTTCAGGCGGTGGTGGCAGAGGTAACAAACTTGTGCAGGGGCGACAAGGCCATTGCCAGTTTCAACGTCTTCTGCCCGCATGCACTTGAAGCAAACAGCGGCGTGGCAAATCTGGCAGGCATGTGCTCGGCGAAAGAGATGGAAGGACTTGGTGCAAATACGACAGCAACGAGCGGTTGTGTGCATCAAAGAGTGTTGAGGCGGTGATGTTTCTTGAGCAAGACGTCGGCGCTGAATAATTTTCTTGATAAGCTCGACAGACCCGCAAACTTTTTCGAGCCACTTGCACGTTTCAGTGTTAGTGTTGCCTTGAGTGGAATGGTAGCCCAGGAATGTGAGCCGCAATCGATTTGGCAGTTTGCTCTCGAAGAGGAAGCCAAACGTGAGGTTTTCATGCCGCTCGGCGTTGACAGTCGAGTGCCGCGCGGCATTTTCAATCGCGGCCCACCCAGCAACCGACTCGTAGAAGCGGACCACAGCGGTAGGGGAGAGATATTCAATGTGTTCGAGGCACAAAAGCTCTTTCTTCCATGGCTTTTCGGAGAAACTTAGTCGCTTGACTGATGTAAACTGTAACGAGCGAGATCTTCTTGTCGAAAGCTGCTGGTTGCTCGTCATGCTCTCGCGTTCATTTGCCAAGTCGTCAACGACTACTGATACGGCCACTGGCGCGTCAAATACACGCGAAAAGAACGGATCCGTCTTGGTATTCTTGGTCGGTGTGAAGACTCCAAGGACGTCGTCCATCTGGGCGTATAGTTCGATTGTTGAATGCACAAAGTACTGCTTGGTCTCTCGGTTGAGCTCGCAATAGATTGAACTTTCACGTTGAGCCATCGTTCGAACGCGTTGGTTCCACTGGAGACAGTCTTTTGCAAACGAGATCGCACATTCATGTGCAAACGCAGCAGTCTTCTTGGTTCGATACGTCGACGCCGTGTCCAACAAGTCCATGCTTCCTTGGCCAAGAGCCCTCTGTTGAGCCATCATGTTGCTTTGGATATCAATCTCCGGATAATTTAAAAATTATTTATTGTTACAATACAATTATTGTTATAAAATAAATTATTGTTTTCTGGCAATCCGAACAGGACACCCACAAGTGCCGCAGCAACTCTGGTCTACATGCGCGGCCAGGGAGCTGCCAATTGTGTACGCTTGAAGCTTCGACCCCTGGTATTTTATGGGGGGCTGAGACCAAACCGACTTGTCCATGGGAACAGTCGTCAAGTTCTCAAGGCACTCACAAAGACTGGTTTCTACAAGCATGCGGTCTGAGGACCAAAGTTGAAGAGATGTTTCATGCTATGCGCTCGGTTTACTCTCCATTCCACCATCGATCGTCAAACCACACATCCCGCGACAAATGACAAACAACTCTGGCGGCACTTTGTGTTTGCTTGACTGTAGAAAGCAAGAAGTACAACCCAATCATTGCCACAATGACACTTGTTGGATGTTTCACAGTTTCAAATGTCCTTCTCTTCTTGAATCTCAGGTGGATTGGCATGCGTGCATCTGCCTACTTTTTCGTCGAGATTGTCACTCAGCTCATGGCAGGTACTGACCCTATCAGCCTTTTGCCTACCATCCCGTTGAGCTACCAAGAGGCCACAGCCCAAACGCACTAAACACAGCTCAATGTCGTCAAAGACGAGCCTTAACAATGCTGCGATCGATCGCGAATCCTCCCTCGCTGTGCTTCTCTGGCACGACAATCGCCAGGAACAAACGCATTTGTTCTGGCTACCTTGGACTGGCCTTCAGTAAATTTCCGCGAAAAGTAAGCACAGGCCATCGTTGATATCAGTTGGCCAATCAAATCACTCCAAATATAATTTATTCGTATTTGATTGGTGAAAAATATTAATTTTATCCAATCAAATAATTTTATTTGTTAACCGCACGTGAGGCACAGAAATTCAAAATTCGAATTCAAATTTAACTTCGAATTTCGCAATGATCGGAGTTCGAAGATGGAGCAGTTCATCAGTGAAAGACCGTTGAGAGAGATGTCCATGCCGGACGCAGTCGTAGTCGCGATGAAGAGGCCATTGGAAGACCCTGAAGGTCAGCAACCCGTGAAGAAACGACGTAGTTTGTCCAAGGCAGGATTGACTGAAGAGCACCAGCTTGAACTCTTCCTCGGCAAGATCCGACGCCAAATCCAAGAAAAATTTGGCATTGATGCGGTACAAATGTGCCATGAAGACCGCAATGTGACCATCTCGTGCTGGCAATGCGGCAAACAGATTAAGATTGCCACGGGACATATACATTTGAGAAGCATGAACTCCCACTTGGAACGATGCAAAGGAAGCGTGGCTATGATGCCCAAGCCGGGCGAGGAAGAACAAAAGAAGAGCCAGCGCAGGTCAAGCAAGAAAGCTCTCTCGGAGGAAAACTTGGGCATCCTCTTCTTGGAAAACGCCCGACGCCAGCTCAAGGAGAAGTTCAAAGTGGATAACGTGACCATGGTCCACAAAGGGCGAAATGTATGCATCTCGTGCTGGCAGTGCGGAAAGGCAGTCAAGATTGCTGGGGGGCGACTCAACTTGTCCAATCTCAAAGCTCACCTTGACCGATGCAAACCTTGCAAGAAACCAAAGAGAGTCTTGCCGGCCCAGCCCGCTGCTGTCAATCAATTTCTATGTGCGGGTCTCACCTCAGACGAGATTCGCAACTACTGCTCGAATGCCATGCGCATGTTTGGAGGCTGCCAGCGCCGCGAAGAAATCCTCAAGAAGCTGTTCAACATCCGCTCCTTCAAGAATCTCACGGAAGAGCAATTGGAAGAGTTTCAAAAGTACGAGTTTAGTACGCGCAAGTGGAATATTGTCGGCACAACTGTCTTCAGTGTCGAATGCACCAAAGTCTCTGCGATTGGCAAGACTTGCCATGAATGTCTGTCGCTCTACCGCAACAAAAACTTTGTCAACACGCTCTGCAAGTACCGAGCTCGTGCTCAAAAGCTCGCAGACGGCGTGATCAACGAAAACTATGTCAAGTATATCCCCCGCATGTACGTGCAACATCCTGGTGCTAAGCTTGCGCAGTCATTTGAAAACCAGCGATTTAAAACGATCATTTAGCACAGGGATAAGAGAATACTACGAAGCATAAGTGTATTCATCATGTGGATCGAGCTCAAATTCGAGCCCCGGTTGAATTGTACCTCTGTCGTGTCCCGTTTTGGAGCTTCTGTATCGATTTGACACAGCAGAATACAAGATGGACCTCAGAGTCTCTCGATAAAGACTCGACCGTTCTATGCCTGAGACGCATTCATACAGCGTACGAGTAAGATGGACATAGATTGAGCTCCTGGCAATGCGCAAATATGGAGAACAATGAGCTCGACTGATTACATTGAGGATGTGTTGATTAGACTTTGGACAAGCGGCTCTGTTTACTTTGGGAGAGCAGTGTAGCCGTTGCGTCGCTTGCTCTTCATAATGATAAATGCCACTACGAAAGCGACAAGGGCAAACACAGAGATGCTCATCAAGTCTGTCGTCGTAGCAGGAGTTGCCGAGAGCGACACATCAGTCTCAAAATGTTGAGCAATGCAATGGCTGAAACGCGATCGGTTGAGCTCGATGGAGACGTTCACTGGGACATCGGCAGGGTCAGCAGTGAAGTTGAACGAATCGAAAGAGTTGACAGCAGTTGGCAAAGCACCAGGGCTGGACCAGAGCCACCAGCCAGAAGGCTTGGGGACGTGAGCTGGGACAGTCGCGTTGTAGTATTCGACCTTACCCTTGCCAGAGATCGAAGCAGTCAAAGTGTCGACGACTTGGACAACGGCTTCGCCCTTGCCAGAAACAACCACCGAGGCGTTTTGGGCAAGAAGGGAGCCGGTATTGGCCACGCCGTTTCCAGAAATTGTGATTGTGTTGTTGATAGTCTTGCCACTGGGGTAGTAGTTGACTTCACCATCGCCAGCAACGGTGGAGTGAACTTCCGACGCGTTGATTGAGTTAAGGGCAGTGACGAAGGCGGAACCAGCGCCAGACACCGAGGTGTGGAGGCCCTTTGTCTTCAAGTCACTTGCTTGAAGAGCAACAGCACCTTCACCAGTGACAGCAATCGAAATAAGTTCTTTGGCGTTCAAAGTCGACGCAGCATTGAATTGGACCGAGCCAGCGCCAACAGACGTCAAGGTCAAGTTGGCAAGAGTCACTGGGTAGCGGACAGAGGCTGACACGTTGCCAGAGCCCAAGGAGGCGATGGACACATGCTTCGTAGGTCCATTGATCAATGCACCGTTGTTGATGACTGTCTCAGCAAACGACTTGATCCAGGAGAGGGGCTTCTTCACCACAACGTGAAGCAACAAAGTGCCCACTGCACGAACATCTTCATTCGAGGTAGCCGAGATGTTGAGGTACGTTTGGTCGGGGTGATCAATCACAAAATGTTGGTTGCAGCCGACGAGAATTTCGTCGTCCGTGGCGGTCGACACATTGAACGAGAGGAGGTCAAGGATGGCGTTGGAATCGGTCGCGACAGTTGCAATCGCAGTGGTGTCGATGGACGAGTCCCACGAGACGAAGACACGGCCGGGGAATTGGAGCAAGAGGCCATCAAAGGCATCGGTCGTGTTCCAGATCTTGTTGAACGCAGAGGGGGCAGTGATCGTATCCGACATGTCTGGTGGTGGTGTCGTCGACTTCGCAAAAATGGCAATGGATGTGGCAATGAGAATTTACCAGATAGAAGGGTGATAGGCAGTTCGAGCTTTGTTTAAAACAAATTATAGAACATTATTCAATTAATCAAAATAAAAAAACTTAGAGCGCGTTCGAGCGCCAGCGGTTTTCGTGAAAACTTCATTTCATGAAATTCTATCTTGTGTGATTTCATGAAAATGTTAAAGGTCATGACCTATATTTCAAATAATAACCAAATTTTCACATATTTCTATCTGATATTGTAAAAATAAAATGACATCCGAACACGACAGAAAAACACTAATTTCATAAAGTCGTTTTTTCGTGAAATCTGGGAAATTTTGTAAAATAATTTGGCAACCGAACACGCTCTTAGAATTTATAAGAATAACTTTGAAATTCATGGATTGTGGATTCGCTATAAATTTCCCAATTTGGATTGGTTTTTTGTATCAATCTCCAATCGCGCCAATACATTGGATGAATGAAAATTAGACAGTACTTTCTCTCATGGGAAGTGTACTTTCTCTCAAATTTTATTCAGCCAATCAAAATCGCCCAAAATATTTATTAGCCAATGGCGTCGATTGGTGAATCGATCAGCCGGCGTGATTCGATTGAACGGGGTCTGGAAATTCGTATCAAATCAACAATATTATTCAAAACATGTTTTATTCATTCGATCAATGCTGATACATTGTGTATTAAACATCTGAAGGTTCGTACTGTAGGTTGTGGCCATCTGGTTATTAATTTTAAGCCAATGAAAAGTGTTTGAACAAAGTTTATGTTTTTGATTGGAGGATATATTTCTGAGGAGCCAATCAGAAAGTGTATCAAAATCCAGTCACAAAAACACTGTCATTGACAAGCGAACGATCGAGCACACTCCCACTTGCCACGCCTGTCCTGTCATGTCTCCTGGTTCTACCTCCACGATTGTCTACGCACTGGGTAGTCAATACTTCACTTGAGGTGCGTCTGCACATACGAGAACAGGCTGGATAGCGCTCGCGACGAGGACGCCCAGCTCCTTTCAATAGAGGCCACACAAGAACTCAACGTGATGAAAGAGAAAGTGCAAGCAATTGATTGCACAAGACCGTCTACGTCTTGGGCTCTATCTTGGCCAAGGGAACATCCAGTCAGGATGCTAAAACAACGCAAAGCACATTATGGCTTCGATAGAAGGCGTGTACGACGAGAGAATGCCAGGTTGTTTCGCCTGCGAGGAACAGCGACTCCCAGAGAGAGGGATTGAATTCTGACGAGCTTGTGTGCACGTGAGAGAATTCATCGTTAACCTAACGTAAATCATCATGAGTGAGCACAAGTTTGGAACCGAAAAGTTCAAGCGCAAGTTTCAAGCGCAAGTATTTCAATAAGTTTTGCGAGTTTTTTTCAAGTTCAAGTCGCAAACGAAAGATTGACTTGTCTTCGGAATTCACAGAAAAATGATTCTGTCGTGTTATTTTAGACCAATCATGCTCTATTTTGCTGAGAATGAAGCTTGATTGGTTTAAAACTTTGAACATTGACCACTCCACTTTTCATGTTGCATCCAAGAAGGAGGTCCAAGACCCAAGAGGTTTGGACGACTTGAAGTTAGAGAACCCGATAATGGACATGTATTACAAGATTAACTGATTTGCAACTTTGTTACTCAAGAATATGCAAGGATGGGTGATGGTTTGGCTGTTTTTCTTGTCGTTTTCTTGAGTACCCGATACTAGAGTGGTTTGTGGTTGAGTTCAAACCTCAGAAAGAACGGGAAAGGTATATGGGCATGTGTTACAGGATTAACTGACTTCAGCGTTCTTAGACTCAAGAAAATGTATTAGATTCTAAGAAGTTGTTGAAAGAGAATAGAGAAAGATTGATTGTTATCTACTAGTAGTCTTTCGACTGTCGCATGGCTATAGTAGATCGTTTTTGCCAGTAAGGCAGCACCATTTCTTGATTTGGTTGACACCTGAAGTTTACTTTACTCTAGACTCCTCCGTAATGAGGTTTCTTCGAGCATCTGCCATCATGAAACCACGACGTGCGTCGTCGATTCTGCATGCAAAAGAAGTGATCTCTTTTCATTGTTATTTTTGTCCTTTTCTTGATGTCTGATTGGCTTACACATCCATAGAAAAACCTTTCTGTGCATTCCTCGCAAAATGCATTTCTGTCAAACTATTTTATTACATACAAACATCAAGTTATATATATTTCTATCATGGAAATTACTTTTGATATTCACGAAAACTCAGGACAGATTTTCTGTAAATGCATTCAAAACGCAAGTATTTTTCTGTGAATTCTGGAGAATGAATTTGGAATTCAAAGAACAGACAAAAGTAAGCAATTTTAGTCTCCATTACGACTTTTTAATGATGTCCAAAGTTTCATTTTGCTTACTTTTTGGGAATCGTGAGTGTGCACACAATTTAATCTTGAATAATCTACAATAATCAAGGTGAGATCTTAAGGTTTAGGGTATAAATATTCAAAGGAAACATTAAATTTGAGAGATTTAAGTTTTGCGGATAAGAGTCAGATTTTCTGCTGCATTCAAGATGAAGAACCGGCAAGACACCCCCAGCCAGCACTTGAGCAACAGCATTTTCTATGGATTGTCTTCGAGACATGCTCGTCGTCACTTCGACTGCCGTTTCTTCACGATCGACTGGACTTCGCTCCATTGCCTTGCAAATGAAAATGGCGCGAGTTTGCAGAAAGCGCGCTGGACGTGCCAGTTGTCGATAATATTACTAATCAAACAATTCCACATACAAAATGAAAATATTGTCCTACTATTTAAAATAATACCTGCCAAAGATGAGATGGATGGCAGTTGGGTTTTTCTGGGACGATGCAAGGTGATGCCATATTTGTCCGCCGATTCTGTTGTTGACAAACCCAACTCGGACACAAATGCATGCGAGTTCCCCATCGAGTTTCTGAATTCTATAGACATCAACAACTTCCTCAGCCACAAGTTGCATTTGAAAGTTGGTTGCCCCATTATTCTGCTTCGTAATTTGTGTACTTCGGAAGGCATGTGCAACGGAACAAATTTAATTGTTCTTGAGCTGCAAACACGATGTATCAAGGCTCAAATTATGAACGGCTCCCACACGAACAAGATCGTTTACATTCCCCGAACTACTACAATTCACGATGGTGAGCAAAACAATTACCCATTTGAGCTACGCAGAAGACAATTTCCTGTTCAAGTTGCCTTTGCAATGACGATTCACAAGGCTCAAGGTCAAACGATTTCTCACGTGGGCGTCTACCTTCCAGAACCCGTCTTCTCACATGGACAGCTTTACGTCGCCATGTCAAGAGCCCAAGCAAAAGGCAACATTAAGTTTTTGGTCGCCAATGGACAGTACGATGGACTGCCTGGAATCTACACGAAAAACATTGTGTATCAAGAAGCATTAGAATAGTCAGGACTCCATAAAACTTCATCCATAACTAACAAACGTTATCATGTTCTTACAAATATATACACTGTGTTGTTGTGGAATTGCCGTGATTTCCTGGATCAAGTCCAATTGCATCGTACCGATGAATTGGACGAGAAATCCTAGAGATTAGCTAACCCCAAACTACGCATCTTATACTTAGATTCAACGTTACAGTATTACAAGATGAAGAAGTAGGTGGTTGTCAACCAACGATGACCTCGATCTACTAATCGATCGCACAGATTGTGCAATCTAAACTTGGGTATATTCTGCTTAGATTCAACCTCAGCATTAAAATGGGAGAAGCATATCGAACAGCGGCAAGCTATAAAATTATCAAAGAGTCTGCTTCTTGGAAACAGTCTTTTTGCCGTTCACATTGTGCGCAAAGTTGCCGTAACGGGAAAGATCTCTATACCAGCAGTACAACCAGTTGCTGAAACTTCGGCATCTAAATTGACCTTCTTGACCGTGCTCCTAGAACCTCCACCCACCACATGCCACGCTCACATTGGACACAACCGTAGATTACCATCTAAGGTTCGCCTTTCTCCATCTAGATATACTATGTCTCCGACATGTTGGTAGTCGCCTTGAGCATCATCTAAGCGCATGGTCATCATTGTCTCGCCGTCAAATGCGCCGTGAATAGGACTGGGTACCTCGAGCGTCTGTATTATCACTGATAAGTCGTTCGTGTTATCTGTGCAAGTACTGGCATTTTTGCACAACAAAACAGGGAAACTATTGAGGCCAATTCGAAGTAAAATAAGAAAGTAGTGAATAAGGAGTGCGAAGTAAATGCCGTCTCCTTAGTTTCAAAATAATATGATCTCTGATTGGATCATTTATTTTTCTTTCGGTACGAGTCGACGGTTTTTTGGTCAGGACATGATTTATCTCCTGACGAAAAAAAATATTCGTCAGTCAACAGTAGCCAATCAGAATGCTCGGCGTTAACTTATTTTTTTACTTCGAACTGGGCCTGAATCAAATTCAAAATTCATAGTATTATGCATTCGATTCCAAATTGGACTGGGCTGTCGAATCGAATCGACTTGCCAGAATCGACTAACAATCGACTAGCCAATCATATATCAGTATTTTCAATATTTTGACCAATCAAATCACCTTAGTTATATGACTTGGGGGAAAGGCCGTGGGGAAAGGCCAAGATGGACGCTGACTCGCGGAAGATACGCGCGGCGTCTTGACGCTTCATAACGAGGTTGTATTGGGCGTAGAAATCATGCATGACGGTATTCTGGGATGCAGGTACCATTGCTAGGAAGAAATTGTACTTATCTTTGTATATAATACAATATTTCACATTAAATTTAGCATAGTCGATTGCTATGCGATTTGGCCAATGACCTGCCAAGTCCACATTTCACTGAAAAGGACAATATGGCTTCAAACGTTTCATGTGTGTGAGCAAATCTTTGTTATTTCCAAAGCAAAACGCTCCACCCAGGGGCGTAGCCCTGACCTCACCCTAGTTTACGTTAGGCATGGTTGGCTTGGATGCGTGAAAAACGCCCCAAGAATACTGTCAACAAAATAAATTGGTGGACAATGCGTAATTTCATTAAGGCGCTAATGAAGTACAGGTGAATAACCTTGACGTCGGCGTCGCATCTTCATTACAGCAAAGCCAATTGCCATCATGACGCAAAGAGCACCGAGCAAAGTCACTCCTTCGTAGCCCCCTGCGCTTGACAATGTTGACGCCAGAGCCACAGGGGGTTGGACAAAGCTGCCATAATTTGGAATGTAGATCTCGTCTCCTCGGTTGAATAGGACACTTATTCCACTTGGTTCATGAGGGGGACGGAGTAAAAAGCTGAAACGATCAAACTTGTTATCACCTGTCTCGGTCACTCGACTTGAACGGTTGTGCCGACCTCTCTTCCCCGGAACCAGCGTCGGAGTTGAATTGAAATACTGAATGCGTCCACCATCGAAAGTCTTTGTCTTCAACGACAAAACAGCCTGAACAATCGCATCTCCAGCGTCTTTCAAGCGAGCATCAACAGTCTCGCACGCCACCGATCCCACATTCACACGACCAGACTCCGAGGCGTGGATGGAGCTGTCCTGGCATTGACCATGCGGGTAGATATTGATGCTTCCACAATCACTGGCCTTCGAAAACATGTGAATCGCTTGAAACAAGTTGTTTGCCGTGACATAAACTGCGCCGCCGTCCTTCGCATTTGACGAAAGCCCATCGAGAACAATTTCTTCTGACTGGATGGCAATGGCGCTGTTGTCTTTGGATACCAAACTCAACTGTCCTGATATGTTGACGATGGGAGATCTCAACTGAATGAGACCGAGATCTTTCGTCTCCAGAGTGAGAGTGTCGAGCTGAATGGGGTCCGATGACTCGATAAACACTTTGGACGAGTCATACGAGCGGACGGCTACACTTTCGTTTGGAGCATTCACAAGTGTGCCAGTCGTCAGTATGGTTTCGGCGGACGTCGTGACTTGATGCACTGGGTCTCGATGGGTAATATCAATGACAAAAGATCCAATCGCGTCGATAAACTCGAGCTTTGAAGGCGCTAGAGTCGCTGACAGGAGCGAGCGGCGCGTTCCATCAACGGCTTTCTCTTCTTCAATCTTCCACTGAATAATCCTCAAAACTTCATGAGAATCGCTTTGGATGACCGCTCGGACTGGCACATCGAGAGACGCATTCCGACTGACAAAGATGCGCCCTGGGATCCCGAGCTTCAAGCCTTGGATGGGTGCTGAAAAGCTGGCGCAGGCTGTCCATGCTGTTGTCCACATGTCGGATTTGGAAATGGCAAGTCACCACCTGGCCAAGTACAGCCGAATGTATGTCAAGAGTACTTATTGTGGATTCGCTAGAAATTTCCCAATTTGGATTCGTTTTTTGTATCAATCTCCAATCACGCCAATACATTGGATGAATGAAAATTAGAACTGTGCTTTCACAGTACTCTCTCTCAAATTTTATTCAGCCAATCACAATCGCCCAAAATATTTATTAGCCAATGGCGTCGATTGGTGAATCGATCCGCCGGCGTGATTCGATTGAACGGGGTCTGGAAATTCGTATCAAATCAACAATACATTCACTGATACATTCTTGGTACTTTGTACAGTACATTACATACATTCCTATGTTCATATCATTCCGAACCCCAAAACCCTGACCCCCCTAACCCTGATGAAACCCAGAATTGCAGGTGGACTGAGTACTCTGTTGCTCCTTCAAGTTGGAAGACTTTCTGAGCTTCTCCATGGAGAAAAAGAGCAATAAATTGAGTTACGTAGCTTTAATTGTAGATTATTCGCTGGCGGTATGAGCAAACACATCGACAGGAATGCACCACATAGCCGTAGACTTGACAATTGGACTTAGTGCAGCAAGGGCTGGTACTCAGAGCGACGATGGTTCTTCAGCAAGACAAAGCCAATGATCGCCACAACGCAGATAGCAGCAAGCACAAGACCGCCTTCAAAGCCAACAACCAACGTAGATGTGGCAGCGAGTGCCGTTGTGGTTTGCGCGTGGCTCTCAAAACTTTGAATGTAAGCATTGCCATAACGGCCGATGTGGATGCTCACTCCGACTGGTTCGTAAGCAGGAATGGATTGGAACGTGAATTCGTCAAACTTGTTTTCGGTCGTCAAGGTCGCCTGACTTGGCTTCTTGTGGCGGCCACGAGCAACTGGCAAGAGAGTTGGAGTCGAGTTGAAGTACTGAACAAGGCCACCATCCGTCACCTTCGTCGACAAGGATTGAACGGCTTGGACTGTAGCGAAACTGGCATCAGCCAAACGAGCGTCGACTGTTTGGCAAATAACCGAGCCCACGTTGACTCTGCCCGAGTCGGCCGCACGGACCGCGCCTTCTTGGCACACACCATGAGGATAGACGTTGATGCTTCCACGATCATCAGCGTTCGAATGCAAGTGGGTAGCTTCAATGAGATTGGTCGCCGTGAGATAGACAGCACCTCCGTCGTTCGCTGTCGATGTGATCGTAGCAGCTGCAATGTTATCGGCTTGGACGGCCACAGCACCATTGTCGTTGGATTTCAATTTGAGTTCGCCCACCACTTTAATGCTTGGGGACTTGAGCTGGACCGAGCCATCGTCGTTGGATTTCAAGTCGAGACCAGCAAGCTCAATGGGGCTTGTATACGTGACGTACACATTGGCAGCATCGTCCGAGCGTACGGAGACGAAATCCGCAGGACCGTTCAAAAGAGATCCTTCTTGGACAACCGTCTCAGCCGACGTCGTGATGCGGCTCAGTGGTTCACGCACCGTCACTTCGATGAGGAGCGATCCAGTCACATCAAGACGTTCGTTTCTCGGTACAAATAGTTTGGCTTCAAGAACAGGTCCAAGGCCAAAGACTGGTTGGTCGACTCGCCATTGAATCGCATTGATGATCTCAGCCGCATCACTCAGGACAAGAACGCGGGCAGGCGTGTCCAGGGAAGCATTGTGCTTGACAAAGACGCGGCCTGGAATATCCAGCTTGAGGCTTTCAATCGGCGCCGTGAGGTTGGCGCTAGCAGTCCACGTTTGGCTCAGGGGCAATGGGTACACAATGTTGTCTGACATGGCAAAAGACAGAATGACATCTCAACTTGTTTCGAAGTCCACATTCAGAATGTATGTCATTGTCCCCATCTGGTTCAAGAGTGTGTGTTGTCTAAGGTAACATACATTCTGACATCTCCAGAATGTCTCACGACCATCCATTTCATGATGGGTGAACGTGTGACGAATTTACTTGGCGTATACTAGTATAAAATGCTCCAATGCCAACTTGGATATTCGGAACGCTGAAAGTTGTCCTGAATATAGTTGAATTGTGTAAAGAAAATGGATGTGCCAGCGGTGCATGGGGCCGGCCACCCACTGGCCAATGGATGGATCGAGTATGATGGGCTGTTGTGAGCCTCTCTCTATTTCTAGAAATCGTATCAGTCAGCGACACATTTTGGGTCAGCGACACATTGTGGGTCGAACTGTGTACAAAAACTATGATTGGAAAAGATGCAAGAGGTCAAAAATGAGATACTTCAAGTCGTCTGATTGGCTTGAAACTTGTAAAATATAATCCTTCAATTCTCACGAATTCTGAGGTATTTTTAGATCATTCTTATTCCCTTATGTGCCAAAGTTGAGCAAGACATCTTTCACATACAAAACTCAAGATAAAACTTTGGAATGATATTTTTTTGGAGGAGAAAAGGAAAATTAGAATACTCGAAAGACACTCTTAAAAATGCTTTGAAGTCGCGTTTCACAACACAATCAGTTGAAAATATGACTGCCAATTGCTTGGTATCCTTGGATGATGCAAATCGCGCTTCAGATCGCAGCACTGTGGTTGTATGACTCACAATATGTCGCATCCAGGTTTCCTTAAAATTTGACATTTTGAACTGCAGGATTCAACCATGTAGCTTCGTTGTGCGATGTCATGAGCCTAAGTGAACTACGTTTTCTTTCTTCTTTGTAGCAATCTCATCGATGACTATAGATTCCATGTGGAGGCGAAGATATCACCCGCTAGTCTTTTGACCCACTACTTGTCGCTAACGGATAACCTTGATCGGATTTGTTTGCGTAGACTTTGTCAAGCTGCAACGAAGTGTAAAGTGGAATGATATTATTAGTGTTTTCCTTGACAATAGAGCTGGAGAGAGTTTAAAGTTGCCATAAGTCGTGCACTTGGCATTATTAAGTATCGAGCGGTCTGTTGCTAGGAAATGAGACGACCGTCAATGAATGAGTTGTCGCGTCGTGGATGTACTCGCTCCTGCATGCTCTTCACCGCGAGGGGAGGAAGATGATGGATTTGACAAAGTCAGTTTAGACACTGGATCGTCTCTGTCGTCTCAGTGTCGTCACTTCCACGTCTTTGTATTCCTGTCTTCTTCATCAGCAGCTCAGAGAGAAAACGCAATGGTAGCTGCCTTGGAGCATGGTTGGTGCAATTGGCGATCTTTCTGGCTCTCGCTGCGCTACACATGACGGCAAGCGAATCGAACGATGCACAGCAGCGATGTCACGATAGTAGTCTCAAGACCAAGAACTCGTTCTTCGACGATCAACAGAACGAATCTCGTGTCATGTTCAAAGGACATTTTCGGTTGCGAGGCGAAGTGATGTACATGAGCGCATCGACAGGCCATTGAAACTCCCATGCATGTTTATCTCTCTCTCCTCAGGCTTCAACTGATGCTCTCCTTCGTAAGAATGTGGGCTTGGTACCGACAAGAACGCATGTCGTCGGCAGAGCGTTGGCGCTTGTTGCATACATTTGTGTGGACCACGTGGTTGCAGTACATATGGATCACATTTCAAGTTGCAATGGGAGACACGAGCGCATTGCAAAGCAAGGTTTGGACGGCGAATGAGCCCGTGAAAGGACTCTCCTTTGACCTCTCTGGCCGCGTGTTCGTGCACCGAAGTCCATCGCACCCAGTCGCGATGACTATCACACTCATGAGCGACACCCAGGCCCTTCTCGACGTGATTCAGCCGGAACTTTCCAGCGATTGGAAAGGGCGATTGATCGTCATGACGGCGATGCGACTGCCTTCAAACTCAAACGTACAAATTGACGCCAACTTGCTTGCCCATGTCGTAGTCCGTGAGCCACTGTCGTATGTCAGCTCGGAAGCCGAGCTCGTTCTCCACGAGGGCGCGCTTGCATCGACTTCCGGTCAATCCGTCACGCTGAAGGCGAACGATCGTGGCTGCGTTCTATACAACACGTCAGCCAGCATGGAGCTCCACAGCTTGTCACTCAACGCAAATGACGACGCCACGATTCAAATCCTCACTCCCCAACTGATTGTTACCGACGATATCACGCTCAAGGCAAATGACGGTGGATCGGTGGGCATTCAATCCCGCGACTTGGCCGCGCATAGTCTCGCGTCGGCTGCCGACGACGGTGGATCAATCTTCGTGGCGAGTGACATTCGAGTGGCTTTGCTGGACACGGACATCAAAGATGCTGGCCAAGTCAACTTGTATCCCCGAGGGACTTGCGACGACAGTTCCGTCAAGGTTTCCGACAGTGGTAACGCAAACCTTGGATCCATTGCATGCGGAAACGTTGACGCCAAGATCTCGGACGACGGTCTAATCATCGTCCAAGCTCTCAACACGCTCGAGACACATGTCTCCGACGACGGTGTGATCAAGTACTACAACACGACGCCTCTGAGCTTTTCATCCGCCAGTGGGCAATCGAAGCGCCGCAATGCGCAGTTCACGTCAAGCAACCCTTTCAACCTTCTCGAGCTCAAGGCACTCCCTCTTGATGTCCCAACGCACGTTCAGATCCTCAGTCTGCATGGCAACGGTCGAATGACCACCATCACTAGCTCCAGCTCAGACACACCAGAGCATGCCTTTCAAACCGATCGACCACTGCCAATTGTACGCCACAGAGATATGGTCGATGGGCTGTGGCTAGTTGTCCTCTTCATTGTGCTCTTCATTGGGTACACATGGTGCAAACCACCCAAGAAGACCACGGAAGCCCAACCTCTCATGCTTGTACGCTACCAATAACTTAATCTCGATATCCGCATTATCCTTGCGCTCATCCTCTTGGCTTTCAGTCTATCTTTCACAGCCACTGGATGATACTGACCTCTGCGTACCCACTCGTGTAGCTGATAAAACAAGGATCATTTGCGTATACAAGGAAGCAGGAGGATCTTGTCGTTGGTACTGCATTTCTCTGTCCATCCGTCCACCTTTCATCCCTTGAGACTGATAGATCGCTGCGCTCGACTGAATCGATTGTATGCACAAGTTTGTAACGATTCGAGTGCACTGTTTGAGTGGAATCCATCGCCTGGCTATGCTCCTTGCCGCGATAAAATGCCGCAGGACAAACTCGCAGGCATGGCTAGAATCCACCATGAAAGAGCCCCTCTATCCTCATGGCTGCTGCACATTCAGTGCATCCTGATTGCTTTGCCTGATGCGAGCGATCTGTCGGTCGCTACAGTGTAGAGAGATCTTTCTCGGTGCATTTCCTCTTTGCGATCACCCCCTCTCGAGTGTTTCTTCACACGTGTGAAATGTCTCGAGACCAACATTCTCAATTGACTGGGCTCCACCGACCTCCCACGGCTGTTGGCGATCCGCAACCAGACCAACTCTTTGGACGATGGTTGACGACGAGACAATCACGGCGCCAGGGCTTTTCACGAAGCGATGGACGCCATCCAACGCGACGCTGAGTGCCTTGAGCCTCTCGCTTCCTGGCCGCGTCGTTGTGGCCTTGGACAGGAACCTGACTGCCACGACTGTCGTCGCAACGAGCTCGTCACGTGCAGTGTTGGACTTGGTCACGACATCGCTCGTCGTCGGCAGCGACAAGAGCGCGTCTTCACTCGATGAAGACCTTGATTTGACTGATACATCCGTCGAGCTTGTGCTCCGCCTCGCGACGAGTGACGTCGATGCCACGGGTACGCTCTTGATCACGATCTTGCTACCCAACCCAGTCGCGGAAATCTCGACCCTTGCGGAAACTATCCTTCAAGACGGCGCATTGCCCCTCTATGACCAGACATCGACCGTCCGCATCACGTCGCACAGCAACGACAATGTTTGGATCCTCAATCAAGATGCAGTCACAGTTCGCAGCCTTTCATTGACGGTTGGTGGCGCTGGTAACGTCTACTTGACGTCATCGTCCGCTATTCAAGTGCAAAACAATCTCAAGCTGACGGTCTTTGCAGCTGGGTCGTTGGGTCTTCACGCTCCACGCATTCAAGCAAATACGATAAAGTCGGAAGTGTCCGGCCGTGGCTCCGTTGTTGTCGAGGCTCAAGTGGACGCCGCGCATCTGACTAGCCACCTCTTGGGCCGTGGATCTGTCAATTACTATCCGTCTGGCTCTTGCGGCGACAGTCAAATTGAAATCCTTGGCTCTGGCAATGCTTATGTCGCTTCAGTGTTGTGCAGCAGCACGGATGTCAATACTTTGGGCACAGGTGACGCTGTGGTCCAGACCATTGACTTGCTCACCCGCAGCGGCTTTGGCTCAGGCACGATTGCCTACTACAACACGACGCCGGCGCGCCTCCCCGAAGATCCTCAAGGTGGTGCACCTTTCGCAATATATCGCCAGCCCCGAGTCGCGTACACGCAGAACAACACGCACGAGCAGCTCTTCCTCCCGCCCGTGCCGTCGATCCTTGAAGGAGCATATGTGCATGTACGTCTGTCGACTGCGTCCATTTTTTGGCCACCGCTGTACCATTCGTCCTTGGCCGCTAGGCAAACTTCCCCTGAAGCCCTCGGCATGTTTGGTCTTGTTGTCGTTGTTGTCGTGGCTTCCATCGCCTTGGTGGTCCGGAAGGCCAAGCGCAGCCGTGGTTACCAACTGCTCAAGTAACTATGTGTAGTCTTTCGTGTAAGACATGGATGTTTTGGAGTGAGCAATTGGAGTTGAGTGTTCAGTTGAGTGCTTCGCCCCTCTCAGTAGAGCTTGATAGGGCAAACTTGGCAGTAGAAGAGCAGCAGCAGTGAGCTGCGTTGCGCTGTCGAGGCGTAAGTCTGCGAAGCCACCGCATGAAAAGTTTTGGTTCGGAGCGTCTTCACCATGTCATCAGCCACGAGATCATGGGCTGGGGAGCGGTTGTTTGTCCACATGTTTGACAATGAAGCAAGCAAGTTGTTCAAACTTTCGCTTGCTACAACCACGAGTATTTCACACCGTCTGGGGCAACCAGGTCGACGATCGAGCATACAGAGCTATCGGACAGTCTCGAGGGGATTTCGACCAGTAGATTGTTTCATTGATGGCTCCAAATGACTATACTGACGACACCTGCAAGGGGAAGTCGCCCCTCTCTGCCTGTTGTCCAACGCTTCAATCTTTGCTGCTTTTGTCACCTTCGCCACTCTTTCCCCCACTCCTCTTAGCTGAGCCACGGACCTGTTTTTACCCACCAAAAACGATTGAACTTCTGATTGCTATCACTCAGTGCCATGCTTGACGCCGCCCGACACCGGACTCCTCCATGCGTCAGGCTCTCCTCGCAATGCAAGTGCCACCACTCTTACTCTCTCTGCGCTCTGGAAATCCTGGCACATCTCTCTCCCATCCGTCTGGCCTTCCAGGTGTGCTCGTGTATCAAAACCACCAACATAACTGATATTTGATGACAAACATTCCATCCATCAACATTCTCAATCTTGTGGTTCAGACCATGTTTGCTCATTCTCAAATTTGCGCGCAAGATGTCGGAAACGATCACAGCCCCCGGTACTTTCCTCCAGACGTGGACGTCTGGCAACGCGACGTTGGACGGCATCGACGTTCAAATCCCAGGTCGCATCATTGTCTCGTACGATCAAGCGCGAAATGACACCGCGACGGTCGAAATCACGAGCAGTTCTGAAGACTTGGCGAACGTGATCGATATCAACACAGTCCCTGCTTCCACCGGACTTGTCGTGGACGAAAATGGCATCCGAGTGCTCAGCGATGGCCAAAATCTCAAGTTGAAACTTGTTGAAGCTAACGTTGATGTCCGCGGCACGCTCTTGGTCAAGGTCATCCTCAATCAACCCGTCCCTCGCATTTCGTCCTTTTCGGGTGAATTGATTGTTCAAGATGGCGCGCTTTCTCTCCAAGATAAGACTGCCAACGTCAGTGTGTCGTCCTTTGCTGGCAAGCGCGTTTGGATTGACTCGACGTCCCCGGTTTCGGTCTCCAGTTTGTCTGTCAATGTTGGTGGCTCTGGTGATGTGTATTTGACCTCGCCGGCTGTCCAAGCTAAGAATTTGCTTGACTTTACGGTCTTGGGAAGTGGTTCTTTGATCGTGGACGCCAAAGACGTCGCAACCGATGTGTTCAAGTCTACGATTCTTGGATCTGGAAACGTCTTTATCAACGCAAGTGTCATTGCTACCCGCTTGGAAAGTGAAATTTTGGGCAGTGGCTCGATCAACTATTACCCATCTGGTGCTTGCAATGAAAGCAAGGTTTCGATTATTGGCTCAGGCAGTGCGTACATTGGATCCGTTGCTAGCAACTTTACCTACGTCGACACCATCGGCTCTGGCGATGCCTACATCCAAGCCATTGACACTTTGACCAGCGATGGCTTTGGTCCGGGTAAAGTCAAGTATTTCAACGTCACGCCCGTGCATGCCCCAAAGGCACCAGAGAAGAAGCATTCGTGGTTCTCTATCCCCAAGCCCAAAGTTGAACTTACGCCTGAAAACAAGCACAAGGAAAAGAGCATTGTGCCTGAGCCTCCTCTCAATGAAGGCTCGACCGTGCACGTTGTCACGCACCACGGTTGGTTCTACTGGCCTCCAAGCAACAGCCAAGCCTCTGTGCAAAACACCAACTTGCTCAACTCTCGCCTGGGCTCCTCTCCACATTCTGAATTTGGCGTCTCTGCTATCGCCATGATGTTTATTGCCATTGTTGCATTCATCGTCTACAAGAAGAACAAGCGCAATGGATACCAAGTGATTCAATAGATATGAGCATTTCATACCTGATCGTAAGGTTTAATATGTAATCTCGTGTGCTCGTGGAATCCTCCTCTTTATATCGAGTTTAAGTCATCGATACATGTTGCTTCTAGCATTCTATATCATACACATATAAGACAGGGTTATTTCAAAGCTAATGGGCTTCCCGTGAAGTGACTTAGGATTGTGATGACTTTAAGGACGAATGTCATGCAGTTCATTTACTCGAAGGACGCATTGGAGGGTCCCATCGATTAGAGTCAATCTTTGCCTCATCCCCCGTCGTGCGCCATTCACTTCAAGCTTCTTAGCTCATCAAAACAAGATGGAATCGTGATTGTCCAAGCTACCCATGAAATGTGTGTCGTGTCAATCCACATCACAGTGCATGAGTAGTTTGATCAGTCCCCTGGATCGACAGTTGATCGGAGAGTGTTGGCAAGATTCCATCAGGGGGGGCCTACTGAATCCATAATATGGAAGGGGCTGAGGTTATATTATAACCTCATGACCAACACCAAGGCACTCCACATCATGCAAAGCTTGCAATTTGACCGTGCTCGCTGGGCAAACACGAGCGGATCGTTGAGTAGTAGCACCCCTTCAATCCCCTTGCATTGTTGAATGCAACCAACACATTTCTTGGCCCAGCATTCCCATGCCAACATTCCATGCACAAATTGGCATGGTTCAACATGCGACAGATGAAACTACAGTACCTTGGAATGATCCTAACTGACGCATGATGGAGTACTATGTATTGCGCGTTTTACTCAAAATTTCCAAGATCGATTGATTGAATCGATCAAGGAATCACGCAGAACTGTGAAAACATATAATAATGTTAATTTGATACGAATTTCCAGACCCCGTTCAATCGAATCACGCGGGCTGGAATTGTATCAATTTTTTAATCGATTTCCCAACCTCGTAGCCAATCAGAATCGAGTATTTAACTAATTCACGCAAAACACACCCTAATACACATGCAATTAATTTGGCCAATATTCGGTTTAACTTGGCTTCAGTATGGTCAAATCGATTTGGAAATGCATTTGATTTTGGTCGAAAATACAAATTTGACTTAAATTGACAATACTGAAATCAAGTCAAAAATTTGTTTTGAAAATGTTTTTCAGGCAACTGTGATAGATTTCCTATCACACTCTAATACAAAAAGATCATGTTTTATCATAGATGCAGCAGATGTATCGATTTTTCAAATCGATCTGCAAATCGCTCAGCCAATCAGAATCGAGTATTTATCTAATTCACGCTAAACACACCCAGACACACGTGTAATTAATTTGGGACGTTTGGCATACTTTCAATTTATACTTGACTTCAGTATGATCGAATCGATTTGGGATAAAATTCGATTTTGGTAAAAAAAATACAAATTTGGATGAAAAAGACAATATTAAGAGGTTTTCGAGGAACTTATGGGTTGTTTCAGCCAATCAGACTTGTCTCAATTTTGGGGCAAATGTCTTGTCGTATTGATGCATCGACCAAATCAACGCTTGGTACATGGCAAGAATTGCATCCAACAGCTTTTGAAATCATCTCTTAGGTCCGTTAGCATCCCCACCAGAGCGTCACCAGGCTGGTCTACCGCGCACAGCTCTCCTCTAGCGTACGAAGCGAGCGGACATCGCCAAGCATTTGATTGCCATGAAGTAAACATACAAGCAGTGGTAAACGTTCACAGGCGTATATTGGCGCGTTGCAACGTTCCATTCGAGTGTTCTAGGGTGCAAGTAGATCTTGTTTATCGTAAATTTGGCCAAAATGGTTAAATGGTCGATTCTTGAGCGATTTCTCACAAAGTGTCAAATCAATCGAAACCCGCAAATTTGGCCGGAATTGACATTACTTTTTGAGAAGTCGCCGCCACTGTCCGTAATGTCTGTGGTCTCCAGAGACGACTTCCATCACCGCCAAAGGGGAGATGAGTGCATCGCAGTTGGGTAGACCTCTCGGTGGCAATAAGGCAATTACGAGATGCGCACTCGAAGTGGAGGAATGTGGTTGTGACTTGAGGAAGTACAAGTACAGTACAGTACCCATCGGAGATGTTGGTTTCAGCCAACACACACTCTCAAGAGTGTTCCGTCCGTGTTGCTTGAATGGAGCTAGAGCTCACTTTTCAATTCTTTACCATGACATCCACCGCTCCATTTACAACGACTTGGACTTCCGGCAGCGACTCATTCGACAGGCTCTACATTGGCGTGCCTGGCCTCACTTTTGTCAAGTACAATGCCTCACTCGTCGATGCTGCTACCGTCGTCTTGACGAGCTCGTCGAGAGAGATTCTTGATGCAATTGTGACCGAAGTGGTTGGAACTGGTCGTAATATCTTTGAAGGCGCGGGTCACATCACGTACATCTCGACAGCGTCAGAGCTAAAGGTGCACTTTGCCGAAGACATTGAGTTGGACGCGTATGGCACGCTTCTTGTCGAAGTGACTCTTAATGCCCCCATCAACGCCATCACCAGCATCGCCGACACTGTGATTGAAGAAGGTGCTTTGCCTCTCGGTTCAGATGCTAACATTGACGTCACCTCCGTCGGCCACAACAATATTTGGATCGACTCCACGGACGCCTCGGTCGCTAAACTCTCCCTGACCGTCAGTGGCGCAGGCAACACGTACCTCAAGGCGTCTACTCTCCACGTGGCGGATGTAGCTCGCTTCAACATCATGGGAGCGGGCTCTGTGGTCATTGAAGCGGCAGAAGTATCAGCGAATGCAATCGAGTCGAATGTGTTTGGCCGGGGCTCTGTAGCTGTTCATGGCAATACCGTCGCAAACTCACTCCAGACAAATCTCATGGGCAGCGGCATTGTGAGCTATTACCCGTCGGGTACTTGTCAGACGAGCTCAGTTCAAATTGGAGGCCAAGGGGATGCTTACTTGGCATCGGTGGCTTGCGACGCCACGAGTGTCAACATCATGGGTCATGGGGATGCCTACGTTCAAACGGTGGATACGCTCAAGCGCAGCGTATGGGCTCGGGGAGCATCAAGTATTTCAACACGACGCCAGCTCATTTGCCAGAGGAGCACATCCACAGCTTCTTTAGGCAGCCCAAAGTGGAGCTGACGACCGACAACAAGTTCAAGTCAGCTGTCATTGCGACTGAACCGACGGTGAATGATGCCAAGTCCATTGACCTCCACTTGACCGTGGGAACGTTTTCGTGGCTGCACACGCCACCACCTGAAACGCTTGCATCCGCCCAGGCTACGTCAGATGGGTTCTTTGATGCTTCGTATGGCCTCGCTGTCGTTGCCATGCTGATCGTGTCACTCATTGCGTTCGTCGCATTCAAAAAGGCAAAGAAACGAGTGACCTACGAAGCATTGCCATAACCATACCGTGTACTGGTGATGGATCCATCGGTGGACTGATGCCATCTTTGGATTCTTTGTCGCGAAAGCGCCAACCTTCCATATTATGCCTTCGTAAATATCATCCGCTTTTTGTGTTTCTCCATATCATCCTCTCTCGGGTTCATTGACATACAGCCGCCGCGCCACTTCATCCACATCCTGTTGTCAACCTCTTGCGTTTTCTCGCACTGGAGCAGATCTTCGTCTCTTCTCGCTTGTGGATCTTTTCTCGCCACTGACTCCATGGAGAAAGAGGGATCCACGTCTGTCTTGATCTGCCACGTCATTTCCAAACATTGTGCAAGAGGATAGACGCGGTGGTGGACCTCAAACTCACCCAGCGTCTGTCACTCCGACCAAGTCGCTCACTCTGAGATTTTCTATCCAATGGGACATTTGGTGCCAAATATATGGCAATCTCCCGGCAATGTTTTCGCCCGACAACGTGTTCCATCATCACCCGACAGTCGTTGGACAGACTGAGAGACTTGAATAGCTTGATGGACCATCTTCTTCGACAAGACATGAGCTTCCTGCTTCTTGAATCGCTTCTATGGCTCTAAATCTTCGAGATCCAAAGCTTCATCAAGTTGCTTTTCTCTCTTTTCTCTCTGGTGTTGCTACTTCAACTTGATCGCAATGCAATTCGAAATATGGTCGGCAAACCACCACCGTTCAACCACATCTCTTTCTCTCGTTGAGGAACATACATCAGCGACGACAGACGCGTGTTGTCGTTCTGGACTAGACATGTCCGGACGCCAACAAATTTGGCGACGGCGTCGACACAGGTCGAGTCAGCGATAGATGTCGTGTCCATGTAAGTTACATCTGAAGTCCAAATTGCGACCAAAACTGGGTCGCTTTTTTGTGAATACCAGGGCGCTTTTTGTTAAGACCATCTACAACGGCGCACCGAAACGGTCATTTCCCATACAAAATCAAAGAGAAACCCAAGAAAAGCATCCACATTTTTTTCAAGTTCAAGAATTCATCTTGGAGTTTGTATGGAACTCCACTTGGGTGACACGGTCGAGTCAAAATTCTCGCCAAACCCAACTTCAACTGGCTGCGTCATAGAGAGTGACGGCAAACATGGCATTCGTCAATCTTCCACTCGAGATGAACAAGTACCGAGTCCATCCCGAGACCGAACCCGCGCTCTTTGGCAACGTATTGCTCGCGACAGACCCACGCACCAACAGTAAAGTCGCTATCAAGCGAGTGCCCGTTGACTCGGACGACAACAACAGTCCCATCACGATGGAACGCCGCGTGAACAAACATGTTATGAAACTTGGCGGTCATGCCAACATTGTGCCGCTCCGAGACAGCTTTCAAGAAGATGGATATGACCACTTGGTCCTCGACTACTCGGTCAAAGGCACACTCTTTGACGTGCTCAAGGCCACCCCCGAGAAACGATTCTCGTACCGAGAAAGCATCGAGTATTTCAACCAGATTGTTGAAGGCGTTGCGTTCATCCGCAAGCTTGGGTATGCGCACTGCGATCTCTCTTTGGAGACTGTCCTCGTCACGAACAACAACACATGCCAACTAACCGAATTTGGACTCGCTTCAGATGCTGGCCACAAGAAATACAATCCAGTTGGCAAGTATTTCTACATGGCCCCTGAAATGTATGAAAACCGCGGCTATGACCCAGCTGTCGCTGATATTTGGTCATTGGGCATTCTTCTCTTCATCATGCTGACCGGCGTTGCGCCGTTCCGTCAAGCTCGCGTTTTGGATGATCAATTTGAGCTCTTTAAGCAACGTGGCCTGGAAGCACTCTGCGACCAACTGGGCGTGGTCGACCTCATCCCGAACGATGCGTTTGAGTTGCTCGATGCCATGCTCAAGATTAATCCCAACTCGCGTATCACGATTAAAGACATTGTGGCTGCTTGTGACCGCCCCGAGATGGTTGTCGTCCCTCGCCGAAAGAACTCTTTCTTCAGCAAAGTGTTTGACCCCATCAAAGCGCCGTTCCGACACAACAAGCAGCAACGCTCCACCTTTTAAAGTTATTCTAACCTATTTATCCTCTTCTCATTCTTGTCTTGGCTTCATGAAGGCTTATCGCAACTTAGTCTCAATGTCGTCGTCGACTTCTATCGCGGCTTCTATCACGGCTTCTAGCACGACCTCGGTCTCGACTTCGATCGCGCCTTCGTTCTCTCGATACACTTCGACGGTCGCGTCGATGGTGCGTCCGATCTCTGGATCCACTTCTTTGACGACTTGATCGGTGACAGCTTCGACTTCGCTTTTTAGGACGGTCGCGGCTATAGCTACGTTCTCGATGTTGCTCCTCGCGGACTTCAGGGATTGGCAACGCCGTCTCAACTGACTTTGTTTGGTCTTTTGCTGGCTCAGCTTCGATTACCTTGGGCGAATGAATGGCTTCTTGAGCGGTTGGAGCTTCTTCATTCGCACTTGGAAGTCTCAGTAGCTCGTCGTCCTTGGTGACAACAAAGGGATTAACCTCTGTCAATGGCTCGAGCCATCGAATCGGTACAAAGCTGTACAAGTCGAGCATTTCTTGGGCGACGACAATCACATCAGTTTCGTCGACTTCAAGCAGTTTCTCCCATCGTAGTGGTAGAGGATGTTGAAGCACACGTGCTGCGAGACTGATCGCAGCACAAGCAATCACATGAGCATCGTACCGCATGCACAGATCGAGGCGAAAGTTGTCATTGACGTAGTTCCAGGCTTTCTGGGCACATTCGTTGGAGCAATCGAGCATTTTCACATAGTAGAGAAGGAACTTATGTGGATGTTCCGTGATCGCATCAATTGAGAACCCAACTTCGATGAGTATTTGTCGTTCCACCATGACCAACCAGTCGCTCCAATGTGTAAAGCGTACATCCGACGGCGTGAGGAACGACAGACCGAGGCCCATGCGTCGATTTCGCATCCGAAAGAAGACTTGGACGACATCTTTTACTCGTCGGGGCTGCTCTTCTGCCTTGGCTGCCAAGAAGATGCATCCCATTGCAGCGCGGAATGCATCGAAGTCGAAAAAGCTCTGGTTCGTATAAAAACGGTGGAGGAGCGATTGAGCTGTCGCAAGAACAACTTGTGGCAATTGGAGGAGAATACCAGACTCCTGGATAAGCTCACATGCGAAAAATCGATGCCGCTTCTCGTCTTCAGCGCTCATGCCTTCCTGTTGCGATGGAGTCATCGGATGCCAAAGCTCAAATCAAAGCATCCGTATAATCCAAGTATTATCCGGACAGATACTTCCGGATATTCTTGAACTCTCCGGAAAACGTCATTTTGAAAAAAGTAGATCCAAGCGGAGCCAGTAAGCACCTTTCATCTCCTGAGGGAAACAACTGAGCAAAACGTGGCAAATAGCCCTTCTGGGTGCGAAACCACGCAAAAAGGTACTGGACTTGCTGTTGACTTCTAAATATAGTTCTTGGTGCGCGCCATGGACAAGCTGCTTCAAGACCACTTGGATGAAGTGAAGAAGAGACACATTCAACACGGTGTTCCTCAAGCCGAGAGCCAAAACCTCCTTGAAAAGGTACACTATCAAGGTTTTTGCTAGATCACGTGCGTGAACTTAGGAAGCGGCAGCGAAAAGACTTTATTGCGACCCATCGTTTGGAAATGTCGAAGTTGTCTCGATCGGTATGTCCATGGAGCTGAAATGGTGGGATTCACAGGAGTAGTTTCTGCATACGACGAATGCACGATTGCGTTGCAGGAAAAAGGAAAAGCCGATTTTCTTGAGCCATTAGGATGGGATTTTCTTGCAACAAATGAAGTTCTCGCGACAGTTCGATGTGTATTGTGGATGTTCGGATTAGACAGTGCTCGTGCCACGCCGACTGCCCTCTGGACGAAAGTGTGGGCGACATGGATTGTCATGAATATTGATACGCACGTAAGTGGATGGGAATGGGCAGCCTCGAACGAACCTGTGGGTCTATTTACCAAACCTTATGACCTTTCAGTAATTTATTTGGACTATGTGATGGCACTGCTTCCATCAACTTATGCTGTGGATGACAGTGATCATACATGGCAGCGCATGCCAGCTTATCTGTGCTTACGAAATTGGGTCGCTGCAACGTCGGCGTATTTGCACATGGTGACCCATTGCATCCCATCCTTCCCCATCCATGGCTACATGGCCATGATGACACAGCCGCCTAAACGAACGCCCAAGGAGAACCTCTGGTTTAAAGGAATTACTGACGATGGAGTACCGTACTACTACCACCGACACTTGAAAACAATCGTCCTGGACAGACCCGAGTAAGCTGACTAGTGACGACAGAACTCATGCAACTGTCTTAGAGACTTCGATGGCGAGAATGTTGTCGTGCCACTAACGATCGAAGCTCAAATGATAGAACACCTCGTGGGCGATCCCATCCTTCGTGCCGAAGTGGAAATTCGCCGCGTGCAAATTGAGGTGGAGAAAGATAAGGACAACGAATGGGTGGAATGCCACGATGCCACCACTGGCGAACGCTTTTACTACAGCTTCCAGCGGTACAAGTTGGCATTTACACGCCCTGCATCGAAAAATATAATCCTTGCCGAGAAGAGCGCCGCGTATCGGTGTGTGCTTCGTCTCCAAGCGGCTTACCGCATGCGTCTCGCCAAGCGCGTCGTCCATCAAAAGCGACAAAAGACGCGAAAACTCCCTCGGTTTTCTTCACGCAATTTTTTCTAATACACGTATGTTTGAGCTAGTCCTTCTTTGTTTCCTTGACGGCTTCGGCTTGCTTGGCAAGCCAATTCTTGCGCACGACGAGACTCCACAGCAAGCACGGAACAAATGGGGCAAAGACAATGTAGAACCCTTCGACTTGATCAGTGTATTGGTGAGCAATCAGCAAGATGACAAAGACGAGAGAGCATGCAGCATACACTCCAGACACAAAGTTGTAATTGATCGTCTCCGCGGGCTCAAAGATGTTGATCATGGCGGCAACAGCACTGTCGGCGGGGGTTGTTTGTGGTTGGGTAATGAATTCAATAGTCGAATATAATTGGCTAAATTAATCAATTAATAATAGCCAATTAAATTAAATAACAATTATTTATGTACTTATGTTTAATTGGTAGAAATTTATATTGTATAGCCAATTAGTTGGGAATATTCGGAGGAATTCATCAAATTTGGCGGCACCATGATGCGCCTCGTCACCGTCGTCAAGGCGACATTGAGACGCCCTGTAGCTTTTCAACGCGTTGTTTCATCAAGAAACCAATATCAAGCAATGACACTTCACGTTCCTCGAGCTCTTCAGGTCCGATTCAGCCATCAAAGCACTTCAAGCGAGGTATATCGTGTCGAGGTATCAAGGTGCCTGACAGTCTTCCTGCTTGATAGGACAACAAAGTGTGGCAGGAAATCAAGGACTTGCATGTGCGAGCACATGCGCATGATGCAGCTGCGCAGTACCAACTTGGCTTGATGTACCTGGAAGACGAGAATGAGCAATCGGATGATGATGACTGGACATTGGATGCTGAAGCTCAACGTCAAAGAGCCAATGCCACATCATCCGGTCCTACGGACATCAAAAGCATTAGAAAGCAAGCTCGCAAGATGTACAAGGAATATGTTCTCTCTCGCCTTCAAACACCGGGACCAGAGCGAAATCTCATCACGCGAACTACAAAAGCAACGTTGGATGCTGTTTATGGTAGTGTGGTCCAGCCACTCTTGGATGGATCGCGCAAGCTTGCACCGTTGAATGAGCAATTCGTCGAGCCAGAAAATAACATGGAACTTATGCAAGAGGGCAATGCAAAAGCTGTCGAATGGCTACGACACGCTGCTGACAACGGGTAAGTTACTTAGTCTGGCCGACCTTAATTGTTTCTAGCTACCGTGACGCTTACGTCCGTCTTGGAAACCTCTGTATGGCCCATGATCCACCGCTTGTGCATGCTGCCATCGCTTGGTACTCTGCTATTGCCGTCAAGTGCGACGCACCGCACCCTGATGCACTCTACAACCTTGGCATGATCTACTACGAGGTATTGCTATTCTATTTCCATCTCCCTAACACTTTCTTCAGGATCATCCAAACCTGGAGCCACCTCTGAAGCAAGACATGCCTTTGGCAATGTCGTATTTCATGAAAGCTGCTGAAATTGGTGATCCAAGTGCTCAGTACTTTGTTGGCCATGTCCTCCACATCGGCAATGATGTTGTTCCGGCAAATCCCTTGAGTGGCCGTTTACTTCTGGAGCAAGCTGCAAGTCAGGGCCACGGCGGAGCACTCTATTACCTCGCACTGCTCTATCGCACTGGCGATGAAGAAATGGGCATTTCTCCCGATGCGGCCAAATGCCTAGAGCTGTTGGAACAAGCCATCGCTGCCGACGACGACGAAGCGTTGGTGTGTCTTGGAGATATGTATCGCGAAGGATGGCCACCTCATGTTACTGTGGACGTCGCTCGTGCTCATGAACTGTATGAACGTGCTGCCAAGCTCGGTAGCGCTGATGCTCTCTGCACGCTCGGTGCTCTTGCATATGCAAATGAGCTCTACGAAGTGGCTTTTCAGTACTATCAAGCGGCAGCCGATCGGCATTCAATGGCAGCTTGGAAGAACCTCGCCGACATGTATTACGCCGGCGTGGGTGTGCCACAAAACAAGAAGACAGCCGAGTCGATTCTTGCCATGCTCAAGCGAGAAATGACCGAAGAATAGAAATGTTATTTGGGCGACTTAGGGTCAATGTACGTCTCAACAGTCGAAAGTGGAAAGCCCGCAAATCCCACAGGTGGAAATGGTGAAGCTAAAGTTGGTCCTGGTTTCAATCGGCTCTGCGACAATGGTGCTGCAGGAGGCGGTGGTGGTGTGGGGTCTGCGGGCGTTAGAGCAGTGAGCACGACTGGCACAGTCTCGACAGGGTCAGCAGTTGGAGGGGAGGCGGCGACTGCAGGCTCAGCTGATTCTTCTTCCGTTGGAACTTCAGCTGGCTCTGTAGGAGGAGCAGCCACCGGGACAGTCGCAGATGCTAGAGGCATTTAAGGTCCAGTGCTTTAAATGGTGAATAACGCACCGTAGGCATCAGTCGCTGCTTTGGCATCGGCTGCAATGCTGACAAACCCGACTGAGATACCGGGCGAATTGCGAACACTGGTTGGCAATCGATGAAGATATCCATGACCAACTTCTGCCCCCAAATATCCAAAGCCTTCACCACCCCATCGATCATGCGGTGTAATCCGAACGATGCGAACTTGATCGGTCTTGGCACTACGAGGAGTTAGAGCGGCGATGTATGAGCCGACGTACTTGTAAACGTAGCATTGGAATGGTTGATCCAAATGGTCTACGATTTCATCGTACAAATCTTCAGGATCTAGAATTGAGTTGGAGGAGGCTATATTGTATGAGCGAACCTCGAAAGACGCGCTCGGGAGTTCCCAAGAGGTAGTCAGCTTCAGGCTCCAACGAGGCAACATCAGCAGGTGACTTTTTTGCAACTTCCTGCGAAAACATGAGAGGAAAAGAAGACAAAGCGTCTTACCAGGACATGGAGGAGATGATCTTCGGCACCTTCGAATGAATCGAAACGTATCGTGACACCAAGCATGCCTTTGCCGGGCCATTTTCTCGACGGTGTGAGGAAAAGATCTACACGTTGAATGACCCCACGTTGATTGATTCAAGTACCTCGAGTCTGTTGCGACTTGACATTGTAGACGGAGAGCTGCATTGCCTTGTCTTCGCTTCGTGCAATAAGCTCCATAAACGTCGAGTCTTTCGTATCCTACATGATGGGAGTCAGGACAAAAGTGGTGGAGGATCCAAGGAACCAGACGAATGCCATTCGCAGAGAGGATGAAGTCAAAGAACGAAACAAAGCCTACGACAGACGCGGGGGATTTTTCTTGAATACCAAGCACACGGAATCCAAAGTGGCTGCCGCCTTGGGCTTCATGAGGCTCCACTGTCGGCGAAGATTGCTCGTTGCCCATTTTCGATGTGGTTGTTTGCCGTAACACTCCATATCCGGATAAAATAAGTGAATAGATAAATTCTATTGGTTGAAATCAAATATTATCAACCAATCAAATTCTTAAATTTTGCTTAAAGTGCACAAGTCCCAGATTTTGGCCATGGAGCTCAATGAAAAGCCTAATGAAGCAAAGAACAGTGGAGAAGTTTGCAGGCGGTCAACGGTCGAGCATTGGCATTGAGCGTTTCAATGTAGTGAGCTCTGGTTTCAATAAGCTGATGTACGATTGACCTCCTTGGATGTACGACGTAATACATTCAATGGCCGTACAAAATACAAGGTTGACAAGGTGGAATGACCAATTTTAGATCTTGAAGAGTCATGAACCAAGCCGATGTCGGCGACGATGGAGATCTACCGATTCCACATTATATGCTTCCAAACTTCTCGTCCATTCTGCCTGAATATGCCAACGCTGAAGCTGAGCACATCAAGAGTGCTTTCTCGACTGGCAACTATACGTCCATTTTGAAAATGCCATCGAAACTCGCCCCCAATGCAGTTTCGCAAGCCCGTCAAGATGCCATGGATGATAATCGCCGCAACGTAGTTCCACGAGGCCCGCCCAAGCTTATAACGAAGAACGGCGTATTCAACCAGTTTGAATACACTTCATCTCGATACAGCCTGGCCGACGAGCTTCTCCGTGCGGTACATCCTAGTTTCTGGGGGGGCAATTTACGACTGTAAGTCTTTAGGAACGTCTCGAGTCTGAAGCTAAGCGGTTTGAAATTGGCGGCAAGGATTTTATTTGCAGCAGTGGTGCGCGAAAACTCAAGTACGAGGACGGGTTTGAAGACAAAGACCATGTCTACCCACACATGCCAGTGCACCACTACGATGCCGTCGATACCGCCGTGCGGGAGAAATGGATTCAAGACAAGAAGATTCTCTACGGACCGTTTGTCCCGAGCGGTACTACTAAAGTCGTCGGTGCAGCCCCGACGCGGAAAATGCTGCCTGATATCCTCAAGGAGCTCAACGAAACGATCATGAACGACTGGGAAGACGCCAAAGTTGTGATAGCACCGACGGAAGATGGCAATATTGCGGTATGATGCCATGACGTTAGCTCAAAGCTCATGGTCTGCCCAGGTGCGCTTCGATGTCGACACTGTTGGTGGCGTCGAGCATGCCGTTGCCGCATACATGAATGTACTATGCAACAACCACCGCATTACAACCAAGTATTCCTTGCAAAAGGTGTCGTCATTTCATTTCATTCCTTTGACAACTTGGCGTACCTTGTAGGTCGTCGAAGATTGGAACACCAAACCTGGCGACAATGGCTTATACTTTGTCTTTCGCCCGCCGTGGATCCGCAACCCACTGCCTGAATCTTTCATGGACCTGTACGACAAGGGGGATAAAGAGGACACGTGAGTGAACTTCGCTGGCAATGAATTTTTAATTGACCGTTCGACATGCGCTCTCGAGAGTGTTGCAACTTTTCCTCTGCGCCCACGAAAATACAGTACCATGAGGTGCTTGGGCCAGTGCGCTCGATGCATCTTCTGATCCAAAGGCACCGTCATGATGATGGGAATAATTTTGGCGCAGCTGAATTGTCGCTCGACCACAAGGACAGGAGCATCTCTGGCTTTTGTGGGCGGTGTTTTTTTTTTTTTTTCAGAATGCTGTAATCTCGAAGATCGAAGTCACATAGCAAAGTCCACACCAACTTTAGCATGTGGCTTATGGTTTATGGCGATAGGCTCATTAAAACTTTGATGGCAAGATGCTGTCTGACTTCAGAAGGGGAAAGGAAAATGGGGCCTCTGCACGCCTTCCTCCGTCATAATGATCTTGCTTGTATTCGCCCTAAAGATTTGGTGTACTGCGCTCATCCATTGAGACGAAGTGCTATGTTTGAACCGACTACTGCAAACTGCACCTTAATGAATGGCAGCGCACCATTTTAGCTTGAAGCATGGCAATGTCTCATCGATAGATCCAGAAGATAATATCAAGAGGCTAGCCACAAAGATTATCTTTCCTCGAATTCCAAACTTTGTGAGCTTCCTCTCGAAGACTCTGACAAAACACTAAGAACAAGGAATCCCCCAACCACTCAAGTCAACGAATAATCACAGCGAAAAGCCTCTACAATTCCCTCGGAGGTTGCACACGAATCAGCCAGAAAGGTTAAGCCACTGAATTTATTCAATATACTGCTAGTGGCCTTAACAAGAGTCAGCAAAGTCGCATTGCAGCTTTGCCCTGTAAGAATAAGCAATTTGATTGGTTTAAAATAATATATTTATATCCAATCAAATTCTTCAAATTGACATTTTTGTAAAAATTGCCAATTTTTTGGAAGTTAATGTGACAGTGAACTGTTTGACTGGTGAGAAAGTGCGACGAAGGAAATTCGAAGTAGCCGTTTTGACAATTCACTACAAGTTGCTGGTGCTGCTGGGTCATATTTCGGAAAACTCGCGCGACATGGCAGACCCCTCGCAGGAAGCGATGCTCCTGTATGTGCGCAGCATGCAGAGCAACTTGGAAAAGAGCGCGCCTCAACATAAGCCAGAGAAAACATCATTCTTTAGCCGGTTCTCCTTTCGTAAACGTCCACAAGAGCCCAAGAACGACGTTTGGATTCCACGGCTTTCACACGAACCAGAGTCGCCACGACCGTCGTTTCTAGACCGACTGTCGTTCTTGAAGTCTCGAGAGCCCGAGACGCCAAAGCTTGTAGACGAAGACGAGCCACGCAGTCCATCGTTCCTGGACCGACTGTCGTTCCTCAAGCCACGCAACTCGGACACATCAAGACTGTCGCTCTCATCAAGACCGAGTCCTGTCCACTTTGTCCAAAAGATTTCATCGCGTGATGACGACACCGACAGCGACGATTCCATCATGTCGGAGCTGCCTAGTCCGATTGCCGATATGGCCATTGCGTACTTGTCGTCGCCTCCACCGCCGGCACCGCGTTCAAGCGATGTCTCAGTCCACCACACGATGCGTCTGAGACGACTGGGCGTTCCGAACCACGCTCCTCGACACCACGGTGGCCTTGAATCGTCCCGATCGTCCATGTACAAGTCAATGAGAGCAGCACAGGAAGCCGAACTGATTCGAATGCGTCAAGAGGATGTGAACATGGCGATCAATGAAACCGAAGTAGCTCAGATGACAATGGAAGATGTGAACGTCATCCAAAAACCACCGACCAAACCAAAGACTGTGTTTGTTATTCGACGGGCGATGTCCCCCGTCGCTCGACCGACTCTCCAGTATGAACTCGTCGACCATGAGACGTCGTGGTTTGATGAATCGTGGGCGAGTATGCGTGGCCCCAACCATTAAGTCGTCTCCTCAGTGTTAAAACATCTAACTTATTGTGACGTTTCTACATTAACCATGGCGAGAGTTCAAGGATTTTCACGTGCTTCTCACAAAGATCCACCGACGTGCTGGCCTTCGTTCCTTCCTCTTACTCCATGAGCTTGGAACTCACAGTCTATTCTTGATACTTGCACGTATAACCAGGCAATCCTTGCACTGTGCTTGAGAAATTCGCTGCTCCGTTGAGCATCCAATATCCCAGCTAGAAAGTCCGACCTGCAGGCTACAAGTTGGAGCTTCCAGTGCTGCATCCTGCATACAACGAGCAGTTATTATTGAAGCTTTCAAGCTCTGTAAGCTCCAGAAAGAGCCAACTCTGCGGCGGAGGTCAAGCTTACGCTGTGAGAGTTCAAAGAAGCATCCAATCAGTTTCTGGAAACGAGTCCATGGGTAGACTTTACATCCCAATAATGTTTCGTTGAGAAATCACCAAATGTTGATGTAACTTGTGTGAAAATTTCCAAAAAGCCACAGCTCACTGCTGTAAAAGGTTGACAATCGTCCCAAGTTGATATCCATGGATTCTTGTCGGACGAGAATTGTGCGACATCCAGTTCCCAGCCGATATATATCAATCACACTGCGGGAAAGCAGACGCACTCTAAGACCAGAACTCCCGCAGCGATGGCAGCACGAAATCCAAACGAATATGGTGCGCTAGGATCCAGTCGATCCACCAGACGCGGCCGGACTAGCCCGGACACGTCGCGGCCAACGCCACCGCCTCCGTCGCCTTTCCGCTCGCTTGTCGATAGAGGGCCGGCCAACCGAAACAAATGGCCGTGGGCTTTTCTCCACGATCTCCCGTCGACCAAAGACTCGGAACTTCTCGAATGCATGCGTGACATAGTCGAGATCTTCCTCGTGGAATGCACGGCACGAGTAAATGAGCCCATTGATATCTCGTTGACGACAAGAGGGCCACTGGTGTCCAAGTACAGCCAACGACGCCAGTTATTCACTGCTCATGCAGTTGTCGACATTGCAGCGACGCTCGATGAAGTCAAAAACCTTGTCATGGCACCGGACGATGGCTTTTTGCATCGTATTTTCAACGACAATATTCAACTCAGTGCTCTGTCGACTATATATGCTGATGAACCGTCGACTCCAGAGCCCAACAACAACGGCCTGCAAGTCTACGCGTCTTGCAGATTGATGAAAGTGCTCTTTTGCAATCCCACACAGCCAAAAGATCTCCTCTTTCTCGACCACGTGCAATCGATCACTTCCACAGCCATGTTGCGAGTATTCAAATCCGTCGACAACAACAATTACCCAACCCTCGTACACAACCAAGTCGTGCCTCGGCATACACATATCATGGGTGGTTACCTCATCGAAGCGCTTGAATCGACGACGTCTGTCCGTGTGACTTACTACGCTGAGCATGCAGTCTATCCAAAATTATTTCCATCCTCGCTTGACACACGAACTTGCCTTGAAAAGCTTGGCCTTGGCATACCCAAATGGCAGCAAGCAGTCGTTAGTTATCCTCCGAGATCCCGCGGCGCTACTCAAGAGTCAATATGCCGCATATGTGCAAAGTCTTTCAACGACAACCGACGCTCAAGTGCATGTACCATGTGCGGTGCTGTCATTTGTGCTGAATGCGGTGGACTTGATAGCTCTCGAGGAGCCAAGCGGCAACTCCCTGTGTGTATGATGTGTCTCGTGCAAGTTCGAGCTGAACAGAATGGGTCGTCGGCTCTAGCGTTGGCTATGGCCAAACCACAGATTATCACAAAGAGTAATCCGCCAAGTAGTGCTCCGTCTTCTCGTAGAAGCCCATGCCAGCTCTGCGACCGTCCAAGCCATGCAACTTGTGCTATCTGTGGACAGCCACATTGTAATCAATGCGCCGACACAACTCATGCCAACGTCGTCTGCTATGTTTGCTCAACAAAACCTCAAGACAGACAACCAATTCTTTTGCTGGACCCAGCCGATCGCACACTTCGTCTTTCGGATGACCACCAACGTGACACCGTGTCAAGTTCATTACCCAGCTCATCAATACCACGCGATACAAGCCCTTTGAGCGCTGAAGACTTGATGACGATCCACTCTCTGCAGCAATTACAAGGTCCAGTTGGATCTGGACCACAGTATCGTTCCAGCAATGGATCCTTGCAAAGTCGACTCTCAACGGATGGAGCAACGTCTGTGGCAGCAGCCACGCCATCCGAAGTAAGCGATGCGTGGATTTCCCGCGTGTGCCTGGATATGGAAACAAATGACGCATACGACGCGCTCTGCGAGCAAGCTATGGTTGACATGGAATGCACCAATGCGTACATCGTGCTCATGTACAAAGGTCAATTCCAGCTGAAAGGTGCCGCTGGAACCTCGTATGTTCCAGCAACCATCCCAGGCTCGTGCGAATTCTGCACAAAAACCGCTGCGGCAACACAAGGTCCACTGATTGTACCAGATGCAGCCGCGAACCCTATCTTTCAAAACTCATCTCGGGTCAAGGGTAAAGAACGTGTGCGTTTCTACTACGGACTTCCAGTTCGAACGTCAAGTGGTCAAGTGATTGGCACTGTCGCGGTCGTGGACACAGCGCCACGGATACGAGTTGGACGAAGCCACGAACAAATCATGGTTCGATTTGCTGCTGATGTCGCTGACTTGGTGTGTCGTCGGATTGTGGACAAATAGCCAATCAGAGACCTGGTCGTTACGAAATGAACCAATCAGAGTACTGGAAGTATAGTATACACCAATCAACGTTAACTTAAGTGGTTTTGAATGACCTGGGCCGTTTCATAAGCGAACTCGACTAAATGTTCGCGTTGGACGGACGACATACGGACTCGTGGGTGAATATCTGCAACGGCAACTGTGCCAAGGAGCACCCCTGATGATGCAACGAGAGGGAGGCCATAGTAGAAGCGAATATGTTCCTTGCCTGTGACGAGAGGCGATGACGAGAATCTCGGATCCATTTCTGCGTCAGGAACAAAGAGCGGCAGTGCGCTGCTGTGTTTGGAGAGCGCACAGTCTCGAGGAATACTGGTGGGTGCAGGTTGACCGATGGAAGCGACACCCTTGAGCATGAAGCTGCCCTTGTAGATCAAGTTGACGAAAGCATACACACATTCCATGCGAATGGCAGCTTGCAAACAAAGTTCGTCCAACGCATCGTTCGTTTGGAGGTCCAGGACAACTGAGGTTCGAACAGATTCGGCGTCAACTCGATGGGGCAGCTCGCATTCCGGTTGGGGATAAAACTCGGGTGGGACCACTACAGGGCTGAGCGGCGGTGTGCAAACATCTCGAAATGGTGGCCCGCCCATGATTGACGCTCGGATTTGCTCAATGGTGTCGGGGCTGAGATTCTCGATCTCATTTCCCTCGGAGATTCGCAAGAGGTATTTATGAAGGGCTTGCGACGTCCGACAGGCAAAATCGGACGGATCAAAGAGCACAACTGGTTCTGGGGCTTTCTGGGCAACTGGCTCAGGTGCTGTTTGAGTTACTGGCTGCTGTGCACGATTGAGGAGCGATGGATGGGGGGACAGCTTGCTGTGGGTGCTGCCTTTCCTTTCAGTGCACCGCAGGCAAGTGTCACCTGGTTTGCCGAGGGGATTGCTGTGGCAGCAGGCTTGGCAGCAATGGTCACCACACAGACGACAAACTTTAGTTCCTTCATGAATATGGCAGTGCGTGCATATTCCATGATACATTTTGGGCTTGAGGGTGGGCGTGCCCGCCATCGAAGCCTTGCAGATCAAGCAAACCCGGACATCAAACGTTCCGCCAGTGGGTGCGAGGATTTCTTCGCGGCACAGACAATCACTGCAAAACCATTGTGTACATGCTGTGCATGTTGTTGCAGGGCGAAAGAGTGAAAAGCTATTGAGACAGCCACGACACCACTTGTCGCCACGGCCACTGCCGCTTCCGTCTTGGCGAGACACCGTGCGCTGAAGCAAGGAGACGGCGGACCCAAGTTTTTCAAGAAGTCGCTTCACGTCGCGCAAAATCTTGGAAGGTTCTTGCGAGGATGGCAGGCAGAAGTCACCGTAAAACGTCACGCGGATCTTGGGATTTTCTGCGACCTCTCCAATGGCCTCGATATAAAAGCCAAAGAGCACATGCTTGACGCGCTCAGCATTGCGGCGGCTTGAATGGTCTCGGTCAGAGTCAATGGATTTGAAGACACGACTCACAGCGCGCATATTCTTGTGGACGTGCATGAAGTCCAAATAAACCATTTCCTTGGTTACTTTCTTCAGCAGCGATGAGTCATCGTAGGAAAAGCTTCCGATTGAAACCATCCTCGGCGCAATGCAAGTTGGGTCCACCCATGGTCGGCCATTTATATCGGTGCCAAATTGTCGATGCGTCGCAGTTTCTTCAATTTTGTCACCCAGCAGGCGGCTCAAGAAGATGCTAAACTGTGTGCCGCGGGGTCCAGTCAATGTTTGCAAGATAGATGGGATTGTAGTTGCCAGCTCTGCTGTCGCATGGACTGCAAACACGTTGCGCTCCAAGTCTTTCGTCGATGAAACACCATAGTCTCCGTTGCCCACTGCGGCATTTAGGCTCTTGCATTCGGTGCGTACGTGTTGCATGAGGGAGTGGCCACGTTGGAGGAGCTCTTGCGGTGTCATGTCGGCATTGTAATCGTGAAATGCCCATGGCCATTTCTCTCTTGATGCTTTTGGAGGTGGTGGTGCATGTGCCATTGACAAGGATCGCGATCTTCGCTGGGATTTGTCCACGATCGCGCGGATTTCGCTCATGCGCAACTGCTCCGCACCATACTGCATCATGGGGCAGCGAGCAATCCTAGAAATGGCCACAATGTCACCAAAGCTCTCGTCTAAACAGCCGGAGAAACCATATCCACGCCAGAGTGGGTGTGATCATGAGGTTTCGACCAGTCTAGTCTGAGTGGTCAACTTAACTCCACCAAAGTGCAAAGTGCACAGTGCACTTCCATTACAAAGTGCAAATTGGTCAAAATAGTTTTTATAAAAAGTTGTTTTGACCAATCTCCCAGTTACAATGGTAGCCAACATGGTCAACTTCAACGCAATGAGCCAGTTCATGGAGTTCGCGGTCTGGATAGCGCGGTGGTGTGTATAAGAAGGCATGGCGAGGAAGATTGTGCAATGCGCTGAGACGGTTGTCGGGAGACAGCAAGTAGAGGAACAGCGGATGAAATTCTGGATGACTGTACTCAGTAGCCTGTAGTGGCGATCACCATCAGCCTCAACGGAGGCACAGCCGGGGGAAGCACCCTCGTGAGCATGCCATGTCTCGTGGACAGTCTCTACTTTGATGCGAATTTTCGATTACATTGTACCGTGGTAGTGTTGCGCCCACACAAGCGACATTCCAGCCATTCAAGCATCTATCCAGCACATGATAATTTCGATATGCAATGGATCTTTTTCCCAACCGGGTATTCGCATTGCCAGAGAGGCTTGCGAGGATATGAGTTAGGGTGGTTAGTTTCATTGACAGCAGGTCTACCACCGCCGTGCCGTATAGCCCGTGTGTGTGCATGATTTATACCGAGAGGTGCACAAGCGGTCGTGCTATGGAATGCGGATGCTTCCTTTGCCTCCTCTGACACTCGGGAGAAGTCCAGCATCAGGTGGATGGCTTGAAAGACCACGACCAGATCGCAATCTTGAAGAAGGTCAAACTACCAAAGTGTCCCCAAGACGCCAAAGAATGCGGTGGACCCACGTCCGAATATCGATATCATGCAAGAGGGAACACATCTCTCGAAATGAATCTTGGAGACAAAGCCATTACGCAATGGCCACAGCAGGAGTGTCGTCCAGTGCGTTCATCTTCGTTGCCAGTTTTTTTAAAAATGGAGAGGATGGACAGATTGGTCCCACATTGTTCCAAATCGACTGTTTTGACAAGGAGTTATCCGGATTTTATCCAGATGGGTATTGCTATTGCAATGGTCAGACCATTTCAAATCCATTTCGATCATTTCAACCCATGTTGAAATGTCAACAGAGTTGCTCACGCTGAGGAGCAAGATGTTACTTTGAAACATCCAAGTACGCGACGGGATGGCGGTTCGCGAGAGCGTGAAGAACCCGACGACAGCGGCTGGAATCGACGCTTTGCCACCGCAGCAAACAACGACGCGGTCTCCAGCGGATTCGCCGTCGCGAGATCCACAGGACAGACGAGGACGACGGCGGTCGGTCGCAGTTGGTCCGCCGCTGATTGACACAGCTGAATCTCCAACACGAAGCGCAAAGAACGCGCCAACTACGACAACAAGCTCGTCGACGTTCCTCTCGTTTGCAAGTCGACCTGCGTGGGGCATTGCCAACTGGGTTATGGACTTGTCCATGTACGTGCCACCTGATGAACCGTCACCTGTGCATTCACAGAATCGATCAACGTGGCCTCGTGCATTTCTCGACTATGATCCATCCATGGATGACGCCACGCTTGTCTCTCGGGGCGAGGCTCTAGCGGACCTCGTGCTTGAAGAATGCAGTGCACAGAAACAGCCTCCTCGAGGCACCAAGAAGCAGCCAGTCGTGAGCAAAACATTCGACAGTGCTCGATGTCTGTACGTTGTCCATGCCTCCGTCGACATCCAAGCGTCGTTCGATGATGTGCTCGCCGTCTTGGTCGATCGGACCTTCCTCAGCCATGCCTTTGGCCATCAACTAGTGTCTGCAACTCACGAGCGACGGGCAGGTCCGACTACATCAATCGAAAGCCTCCATTTACATGTCCCTCGCGGCTACAAGCGGCAGCAAGCAATGGGCATTCGATATCTCGACCATGTTCGACACGAAGACAACACATTGTGGACGCGAGTGTTCAAATCCATTGACCTGACGACCACTGCGTCATCCTCCATGTCCCATGTCGTGTGTGGCTTTGTCCTCGAGTGTCTCGCCAACAAGCGGCATTGCCGTCTCTCTTTTTATGGCGACATCTGCATGCCGTCTGTGCTTGCAATCAAAGTTGACGGCACCAACTACTTCCTAGACGCGTTTAGCCAAGCTGTGACGCTCGTGCAGCGTATCGTAAGGCGGCGACGACGTCATGCAGCAGCGACAGGCCATCTTTCCTCAGACATGCCATCTCGCCGCGTTCTTGGAAAGCGATGCCGTCTCTGCTCCAAGAGCTTCCATCTCTTCCGTAGCTCATATGCGTGTCGTATATGTCTGTCTCCAGTCTGTGCCGACTGCAGCGCGCTGGAAACCGTTCATACCAACGACGACGATGATGGGCTTGCAAACGATCTACGGGTTTGTCATGCCTGCCAGAGCTCGCCTGTCTCGTCGCCAATGACGTCTCCTGTGGTTGCTGCGTCGACGTTTCAGCCGCATGCTTGCCATGTCTGTCACGAACCTTTCTTGGCTACGACGGCAGTTCAATGCTGCAAAGTTTGTGACCAGCATGGCTGTCTTGCTTGTGGCGTCTTTGCAGAAGATAACAGTGTACCACCACAACAATCACACGGAGCTGCGCTCTGGACCTGCCGACGATGCATTGCGCCGATGCGACGGTCGCTTTCAGCCAGCCACTTTAGCTCGATGCGAGGATATGACCACAACGACGACGATCTTCTGCGGCGAGCTTCGTTTGATTAACAGACTTTTAAAAGATGAACATGAATCTAGTCGTGGCGTTTTACTTTCGCAGTGACACGGCTGGGACTTCCGCCGTGTCAATGCCAACGACAGGATTGACGCGGTTAAGACTACAACAAGCATGAGCCCGGCATAGACAAAGTTGACGTACTCGATGGAAATCTTGAAGTTGGTGCCCTGAGGCAAGACAAACTTGGCAGGGTGGTCGCGGGAGTGTCGCTCCCAAGCTAATAGCTTAGGCTGCGGGGTGCCTTCCTTCTTGGCAGCTTGGCGTTTGCCAAGATTCACTCGTCTTAGCATGTTGTTGCTCAAATGAGACGCGCGACGTCGAGCTGCTGGTGTTCGAGCAGTCGTTGGACGGTTTGAAATGGTCACATTCAAAGGCTCTTGCGATTTTTGAGCCAGCCCTCGTTTCTATTTCATTGAGGTCCTAAGCACGATGCATCACTGTACTTGGTTGAGAGACGCTTGACGCTTCGTGCGGGCGATTTGAACTGCAGCCTTTTGCTTAGCACCCTAGTCGATATCGAAATAGCTCGTTGGTCGTTGCCTTTCATGTATTACCTGCACGGGAGCTCGGACTCGCGCTTTGACGGACGTTCGCTTTGAGGCAATCAAATCGTCTAGACATTGCGAGCGTCGGCATGACAAGGCGATGGCAAAAAGATTCTACCGAGCGACATGCCAAGCTGCTCTGACGTTCCAAGGGAGAAACCACCTCCAGAGGAAGGCAGGGTTTGGGAACTACTTGGCTCTTCTTTGATCTTGGGGGCGCGTTTTACAGCCTGTTTGCTCTTGATCACCTCGTTGAGCGATTGATCCATCGTGGCTTTGTGTCAACTTCAGCCACCTCACAACTCCCCTTTTCGAAAAATAAATAAAAATAAATACAATTCAATTTAGAGTAAAAACATTTTTCATATAAAATCCAAATTAATTTCTTTTTTACTGATGGTTCAAGATTCACCACATGCACCAAACAGGCCATCACTTTCTCAGCCACGCTCGCTGCACCTATCTCTTTCACCAGTCGCTAGAAAAGCCTATGTACAGTCAAGGGAAACAATTCTGAGCTCCTGACTCGAGCCTTTCGCTGGAGCCTCTTGTTGTTGAGACGCTATGGGGGGTCTACCCGCACGTTAACGTAGTATTTCTGCTCGCATGATAGAATGAACCAGTGCGTACCAAGCATGACACAGCCCCTAAAAAGAAAACTCTTAGGGATTTTATGAAGGAGGAAATGAACAAAAGAGCACCACGAACCGCGGTAGGTTCGTTAGCATTGTTGAGTTTCGATGCAGCGATAGAGCTTGCTTGAAGTTTGGCTGTCTCTGATGTGTGGAATACTGTGTAAATTAATATTGAATACACATATTGTGTTTGACAGTATTGAAACCATTGGTGCAATGGCATGTCATAATCCAAGCGTTCCGCCACTGCACGTGCCATGAAGAAGAGTGTTTTCCTCGCGTATGCTGAAGACTCTGATGACGATACGACGTCGTCGCGTCACCAAGGAGACCGATCTGCCAAAAACAGCAAGCAAAAGCAAAAGCAGAAAGCCAAGAAACAGTACGTTGGTCTCCCCACGTTGAACCGACGGAATCGACCGTAGGGAAGACAATTCGCTCAAGAATCTCGCCATGTCCACGTCGAAAAAGTCCAAGAAAAAGAAAAACACGACAGGCAATGCTGCAGGGGAAAATGATGACGTTATTGCACCTGCAGAAGAGGTTTGACGACCCCTGCAACTGTCACGTTGTAACAACCGTGTGCAGGCTGTTCCTGCCGCTGCTGCAGTGAATCAAATCACGGTAGAGCTAGAAAAGACGACTATCGACACGCCTCCACCTGCTACGATTTCGTATGCTCAAGCGAGTGCATCCACGAAACCCCAGGCGAAACAGCAACAGCCTCCAAAACAACACACAAAGCAGCCTGTACAACAGCCTCAGCCAAAATCGCAGCCTCAGGTCATTTACCAAGCTTGTAGCTTGTAGCTCACTCAATGTAGACTTCCAAGCCTCCCGGTCCAACACCGCCAGCGCCAGAGCGCCAAAAGGCTGTGCAACCTCCTACACCTGAGCGTATGACGACCCCGCCACCCAACGGAGTTCACACTGTCAATGAAGTGACGTACTTACCTTCTCAAATCAAAGTACTTCTACCGGGCCAAGTGTGTTTTGCGCCGATAGATCTTGTGTATCTCATGCATGATTTTAGCCCGAACAGGTGTTGGACGTTGCTGAAGTCATGCAACGAGCGCAATACTTCAAGCAAACGGCAGAATCTCTGCTCGCTGTGAACCGTAATGGCGAGGTAGACTCCTCGATGAGTGAACATAACATACCTCATTCCGTGTGTGTAGATGGAGAATGCGCAGCTACGCGAGCACTTGGCACAAGCTTTAGGTATTTTTAACTCTTGGTCGCTTTAGAGTGATCCATATCTGTGTAGTCCGTCTAGAACAACTCGAGCACGACAACCGTGTCTTGCAGCAGCTCAATTTAAACCTACAGACAGAGCTGGCGCGGCTGAAGCCATTCAACAATGGCATCCGTCCACCTGGACTCTAATATCCTTTTTGGATTGTTCTAATAGTCACCTTGTCAAGTACAATCATGTCCTCTTTGTCATTGCGGCTGACTACGCTGTTGTCGTCTGGCCACGTCGCGGTCTTTGTGGTTGTTGTGTCGTCCTTCGGAGTTTCCGGATATTATATCCGGAAAGTCGCGCCATTTTTCCTTTACAAATTTCAAGTATAATTGAATGTTCGGATGTTGTAAATTGTGAAAACATCCATCGACGTTTCCTCAGTTTGTAATTTGACACATAGAGATCACCGAGGAAGTCCGCTATGGGAAGACCGACGCTTCGTTGCTCCGTCTTGCTCCTGTGCCTTGTAGCATGGACTGTGCACGGTCAAAACATGTATTGTGGACGTCGCGAGTGCTATGATATCCTCGGATTGCGAGGCCAAGAAACGACCGCGACGACTGCCCAAATTAAAAAGGCGTACCGCTCCTTGTCGCTACAATACCATCCAGATAAGAACCCCAGTGCTGACGCCAAGATCATTTTCCAAGAGCTTGCAACTGCCTATGAAGTGTTGTCAAGTCCGTTGACGCGCGCGGCATACGACCACTACTTGAATAACCCGGACGACCACGCGTACAATTATGGCATGCACGTCTACCATATATATGCGCCCAAGTCGGACTACCGTATCATTGCTGTTGGCTTTATTTTGTTCCTGTCCGTCGTGCAGTACCTCGCCCAAGCTCATCGTCATAAGCAAGCTCTGGCATACTTCCGTCAAGTAATTCTTCATCCGTTTGACGATGCTAACCATGATTCTATGTGTAGAGCGACGAAGTCAAGCGTAAGGCGAAATTGATTCAAGCCGATCGCAGTCGAACTGACGAGGGCAAGGCGAAGCGTGCTTCTGTGAAGGACAAGAAGCAAAGGAAGGAACAAGAACGGGCAGAATTGGAAGAAATTATTGATGAGCTCATGGCCAACCTGGAAATTACAGGCGGATACAGCAAACCGAGGTTTGTATATTGCCATTGATGACACGCAACTCATTTTATTTGTGGTACAGGGTTGCGAATTTGCTTGCAGTACGAATTGCAGTTTTTCCCTACACGATTGCCAAATACCTCGCATGGCAAATTACGTGGTGGTATCGCTACTCTGTTCGTGGCCTTCCTTACTCGAAGGAAGACGTGCAATATTTGACACTCAAGGCATTGGTAAAACACTACTCAAGTGACTGAAATCTCACGAAGTTATAGGGCATCACGGAAGACTATTTCTTGAGTGAACAATTTGTTGAGGATCGTGAGGAGGTCCTTCGACGAGAATTATGGGTGCCTGAGAACTTGGAAGAGTACCAGAAGGATTTGGAAACTCGATGGAAGAAGAAGAACCCCAAGAAATACAAGCAAATGCTCGCTAGTCGAAACCGATCGGTCGTGCCAGACTTGGAGCCTGACAACTCAGATTACGAGTACGAGTCTGATTAAAAACAAAATATGCAAGCAACTAGCTCAAAGTTGTGCCAGTCACACAACCAAGCTTTGGATGGTCAGGCTGGAACCAATACGCTTTGCGCGACAACACACGCTTCATCATGGGCTCAAAGAAGCGAAGAGGATAGGATTCGTACGACGGATCAAACGCAGCTTGGTCATACTTATGGCAGAAATCGACCGTCATTTCAAAGCAGGGATGGTCGCGAAACTCATCACGGCGGTGGCGATCTCCTCCAACGTGATGGAAATAGTAGTAACCCTGTTCGGTACTCAGACACGACGAGGACTATCGTGTCAAACCTGAAAGATTTCATGATGGGCTAGCATCCAATAACGCTCAGGGCTCACATAAGGTCGGAGGATGGCGCCGGCTATCTCTCCATGATTGCAAGGCGATAGCATTTCTCCCACATCATGAAGGAGAGCGCAGACAACCATTTCTTCGTCTACGCCATCTTCCTGAGCACGCGTAGCACATTGAAGACTATGCTCAAATAAATCCACTTGAGCACCTGTGCCCAAGCGAATATGATCGCCTTCCAGTTTACGCAGCATGCCTTGTAGACGAGGAACTAAATTGGTCTAAGCATTTGCTAAGTTTTAGACGTCCAGTTTCCGTGGAGTCATACCTTGACATCGTGGTCATACAAGGAGCATTGATATACATAATCCGCTTTGGTCCCTTCTTCTAAATTGCGAAAGGCTGCAGCTTTGGCTTCAACCACATCTTTCAAACGACTTCCATCGGCATAGCGATCACCAGATGCAATCATGGCCTGCACACCTTCCAGTGCATCTGCAACGAACTTTGTGTTGTAGCTATCATATCCAGGGTCGAAGGGTCCACTTTCATCACTTGATGGGCGGACATAGCGGTGTGTGGCAAAACCTCGCACTTGTTGGCGTTGCAAGGTCTTCAATTTACTTTTGTAGTCTTCCAAATCCATGTAGCAGCCTCGCAAGTGGCGCCACGTGCGCTCAGCGTTGTACCCGTGGCGGCCGTGGAGCAAGCGTCGGTTGTTGAACACAAGAAGCTGACCTTCACGAAGGCGGAAACGTAGCAAATGCTCGGACGAACGAGTTGCTCGAGTCCATAAATGCAGGGATTCATAATAAGGGCGAATCAAATGCGATGCGATTTGAAGCGGAGACCGGTTGGCTTGGTTGAAGCGAATGTCTCGCACTGCACGCGTCGTTGGATCACAGGAGATAATTGGAGCGCTGTGCTGAAACCAGAGGTTTTCGCTTGAAAAAGCATGAGGAATAGCAACTTGGCTGAGTAAGTCAAAAGCATCAGGATGATTTTGACGCAAATGCTCAGCCACAGCATATCCGTCGACTAGAGTTGACTCCCCTCCTGTTGTGTCAGGAGACTGAAAAGCGAGGCAATGGAGGAACTGAAGACCTGGGGGAGCTTCAGACCAACCGAAATCCGTGTGCGGATGGAGTTCATGGCTTGTCATGGACAAGTTCATTGGTTTTGGCTCGCTTTGCACGCTCCATGTTGGTCCCCAAAATGTGTTTCGAACTGGTCCAATGCGCTCAGACACATGGTGCAATCCGTCCTGCGGCACGTCGTCCATTATAGTAAAGCCATAGGAGTTAAGCAGTGTCAGCCATTCCAAGAGTCCAGCGTCGCCTTGCATGACATCGTTATATTTCATGCGAGGCATGTTGGCTTCGATTGTAGCGACATCCCAAAGATGTTCTTCGTACGGTGGTATATCTCGAGAGGATTGGCGCGCAAAACAATGCTCTTGGAGAAACTCAAATGGATAGCACGACACATGAGTGTGTTGATCAGAGTCCTTCCAATGCACTTCGAGATAAGTCTCCGTGCAGCTAACTTTCGAGGGCTGGATCGAGAGAGAGATTGCGAGAGTGTCAAGCATGCGCTCTTCGGCAATAGGATGGCGACATTTTTCGCACGTGCAGTTGTCACGCAGCCAAATGTGATGGAAATGACTACATGACATCAGTTAGACGGATGAATAATGACATGTCATACACCTCTTTTGTCCATCTGCCCATTGGATTTCGATAAACTCGGCGTTCGTCTTGATGTCATTGACGCCGACCTGTGGATTTGACGATGGTTCCAAACTGGGAACGAATAAGGGCTGAGTGTATTCAGGTAATTGAGTTGCTGCCATTGTTCCTGTCCATCTTGGTGATGCTGCTTTGGGAAATTTGAACCGGGTCGAGTACTTTGCAGCTTGGGAGCGAAGGAGGGAGGATCGATTGATTGTATAACGTAAAGCCTTCATGGTTGAGATTCAAGAGTGAAGAATCCAGCGAGTATAATTAATCAAATGTGTCAAAGACTGGTCGGATCGAAAATTCGTTGCGGCTGATATGATTCAAGTACGCCCAATCTTTAGCCGTCCAGCGTCGCTACAAGGACGATATCGTGAATAAGCTGTCGTCTGTCGAGAACGTACTGATTTCCAAAGAAGAGCGTCCAATTCACGTCCCCAAGGGGGCATTCAACAGGAGAAACAGTCGGAGGGGGTCAGCACCAGAGTCAAACAAACTCTGAAGCTCGTGGATATGAACAGGTCTTGCTTTCTTGGCGGCGGCGTGGAAGAAGGTTTCTTCTTTGCACCTCGACGAAATCTCGAAAATGAGAGAAAGATTTACAAGCTTGAATTTTGTATGTGAGAAATATACCACTCTTGATTGGCCACGAAAAGGTGGCAGAAGAAACTTCCAACTTTAGAAAATACTACTCTGTTTTGCAATTTTTGTCAGCAAGACCAGATGAAACGTTTACTGAGCTCTGATTGGCAAATAAAGTAGTGGATATGATTCCTCGCAATGAGCTGATAAACGTTGTATTTTTTTGTGAATTATATTTCCCATTTGACTGAGATACGAGTGATGACAAAAACACGGGCCAATTTGACTGACGATCAGCGTGCGACTCTATATCTTGAAGTCATGAAACGCAGCGTCAACGGAACTGCTTCGAGGCAGATCATGGAAGACGTCTGTGCACTATTTTCTGTCACTCCGCGAACCGACTGGCGGATATGGCACCGTGGCAACGAATCGTATGAACTTGGCCGACCTGCCGACGTCAGAGCACGACGAAGAGGTCGCGCTGGACGCAAAAAGACTTATTCAAAGGAGCAAATTGAAGAACTGGTTAAATCCGTCGACATCCACAAGCGTCGCACTTACCGTTCACTCTCTGAGGCAACTGGAGTTTCCGTTTTTGTATTGTGGTCGTATGTGAAGTCCAAGTGGATGCGCCAAAGGTCCAACTGGACTCGACCAGCCTTGAGCGACAAACAGAAAGAAGCAAGATTGAACTTTTGCACCAATTTTATCGACATGAACAACGACTCTTTAGACATTGTTCATGTTGATGAAAAATGGTTCTTCATGACGAAGGTCCGCCGCACGTGCATTCTGTGGCATGATGAAGAATTGATGCCAAGACCGCTTCAAAACAAGTCGCACATCACGAAAGTGATGTTTCTCGTTGCCGTCACTCGACCAATAGAAGGATGGGACGGGAAGATTGGTTGCTGGCCGTTCGTGAGAAGAACTCAAGCTCAAAGAACCAGTAAAAATCGTGCTGCGGGTGTGTGGTTGCTTTCTCCTGTGAACGTCAACGGAGAGGTCTATCGAGAGTTCGTCACCACTCTCTTATTGCCAGCAATCAAGGAGAAGTGGGTTTGGCCAAGTGGATTAAATGGTGGAAAGATTATTGTTCAACAGGACAATGCCCCAGCCCATCTGACGCATGGTCACAGCGATGTTGACGAAGCCTGTGTAAGTGGCGGTTGGGACATTGAAATTCGCTTCCAGCCACCGAAGTCACCTGGTCTAAATGTCTTAGATCTTGGTTTTTTCAACTCTATTCAAGCCTCACAACAGCGCTTAGAATGTCGCTCCCTTGAAGAACTCGTCGATGCTGTTGAAAGCTCATTCAAGGCGTTGGAATCGACGACGTTGGAAAAGACTTTCATGACTCTTCATCGAGTCATGAAGGTTATAATTGAACATGAGGGCGATAACAGATTCAAAATTCCCAGGAGCAAAACGACTGATGGCGAGATGGCGGCTTTAGAATTGATGAATGAACGCCTTGAGGAGGAAGATCGTATGGACTCTTTAGCCAGCGTGTTTGGTGGATTAACTTTTTAAATACAGATTTCTTATACTTGTGTCTAGTATACGATCGTATCTTTGCTGACAAAAATTGCAAAACAGAGTAGTACAAGAAAGGCAGAGTATACACTTTCATATAATAGTGGTTGTCAGACTCGATTTCAGCTGAATTTTTAGAAGCGACAAATCAACCAATCACAATATATTGTCCCTGATGCCCACTTCAGATGATTTCACAGTTGAAATTGACTGGTTGCTCGAAGCCACCCACAACCTTGACGCTGCACACATGCCGAAGGAATCGGAACGCTCCTTCTTGTTGAAGAATGCAAACAAGTTGATTGAAACTTGTGCTCTACACGAAGATTTTGAAAGTGACGACTCCTACTTGGAGGAAGAAGTAAATGATTGCCTCGACTTGTATGCCTTGGTACAATCCAGTCGATACATTGCAACAAGGCAAAAGCATCCACGAGCACCATCAAACCTGCTATACTATCTATTTCGAATGCCCGCCGCAGAATTCTTGTCACACTTCCGTGTGAGTCGTCCATTCTTTTTCTCTCTCGTAGAGCTTATCCGTGATCACGCAACAAACGAAATTTCTTCCTCCTTTGAATACGTTCTTGAGCAACATTTGCTTGCCTTTTTAAAATTTGTTGGAACTATGGGAAGTGGTGGCTCGTGTATTAAGTTGGCATCATTTTTCTCCATGGGCTCCGGCACTGTCGACGCTCTTGTAAACGCAACAGCCACTTTGATACTGAAATTGAAAGACAGAACATTGATTTGGCCTGGACCCAGTGAAAGAGTCGAAATAGCCTCGCGAATTCAAATGGAGTCTGGTTTTCCAAATTGTGTTGGCTTTATTGATGGAACATTGTTTCCATTCGAATCAAAGCCTAAGTGCTGTGGCGAGGACTACTTTTCAAGAAAATCGTCGTACTCTTTGAATGCTATCTTTATTTGCGACGATGCATGCCTCATCCGCTACATCAATGCTGGATGGCCAGGCTCAGCACATGACATAATCACGTATGGAAAAACTCAAAACCTGCTCTTGATCCAACCGCGTATTTTGGCAATAAAAAATACATTCTGGGCGACTCTGCCTTTTCGCCAACAAAAAATCTTGTCCCAGCATACAAAAGCACTCCCGGCTCGAACTTGTCAAGTGAGTACGCTCGATTCAACCATGCTTTGTCAAGTATACGTATACGAGCTGAACACTGTGTTGGACTGCTGAAGGCAAGGTTTCCCTTTTTGCGATCGATACGAAATCGATTAACATGTCAAAGCGACATGCATCGAATTCTATCAATTATCAATTGTATCGCTATATTACACAATATGAGTATTGAACAACCGATGCCCATTGATGAGCCACCGCACGAATCAACAAATCGACACGGTGAAACCGATAGCGAGGACGAAGGAGAAGATAATAATGACGAAGAATCATACGACGAAGGCGAAAACCGCCGAACTAGTCTTAGAATGTATTTATCTGAGTTAGACTAATTCAATGAAAACATCATGTCAATTTCGTCTTGAGGCACGCCTGCTTCGCTCATTTGCTTCCGGGCTAAGAGTAGTTGCATTTTAGACTTGATTTGGGCTTCTTTAAGCTTTTCTTTTGCCAACGCGAGATCGACGGTGGCTTGGTCTTCTTGGAGTTTGTGACGTTTCCTCATTAGGTCCAATTCTTCTTCTCGCATATCAAGTTGTCGTTGCTGTTGGTTTTCTCGTAATTGCATTGCTTTGGACCGTATTTCTATAAAATCGTTCACAGCTGAGCGCTTTTTGATTGATTTTTGGTGTGAAGTATCGTCATCACGTTGACGAAGTGACAGAGTTCTAGTGCTATCTTGATCGGATATTTCATCGCTTGTCAACACTGGGCGGCTCGAGGGTCGATCAATCATGATGGGGCACAATTCGTCATAGTAAGGACCCGTTTGTAAATTGCAGCTTTGATTGATGCCTCATCTTGAACTCCTTGCCCTGTTGCAGCTAACCAATCTGCAGCACTACGGTATTGCATCTCCAGATTTTGTATTTTGTCTCGTATGTCAGCAGGCTTGCGATGCGAAATACCTGCATCAACAAGTCTGCCGACAATAAGACCACACAGGGCTTCCTTTGTGAGACCGCTGTGGTCTCCACCGCGCCATTTGGAGTAATTGCCTTCATGTGTAAGCCATTCCAACAACACTTGCAGCGACGTTGGCCCACCGTTTACGCTATCGTTGTCCCAACGGAAGCGCCTCTTCTTGTCGCTTGCCATCGTCCAAACTGGTTCTGAATTCAGATGTGTTTCTGAGAGCTTGAGAGTTCAGGATGCCCATCTAAATTCAGAAACTTTTTAGCCAATCAATTTTATTCGCGTCATCTAAAATTTCAGCTAAAGTTCAAGTCTGACACCCACTAATATATGAAAGTGTCCGCATATTATGCGGATATCTATATTCCGAGGGAAGTGTGTACGAGGATATCTCCGATATCCCACTTCACCGAAGGAACTAATACATCAGACACCGTGTCTGATGTTGTTGCTGTTGTTGCTGTTGCTGTACCCATTTCTTGAAATTTGTATACTAACAAATTTCGAAGTAAATTAAATGGGTAATATGGTAGGAAAATAGTATTTTATCCGTTTAAATGCTCTAAGTACGTGTCCGAAGCGTGTCGCATGTCCGAGTCGTGATGGTATGGGTGTATTGAACCCGAATTACGAAGAATTTGACACAGCACATGCAAATATGAGAACAGTTAAGTATGCCAATAACGTAATGTACGTATAAACAAGCGATATTCAGCTGCCGCCCTTCGGGCGGCAGAAATATTGAAGCAAAGTCAAAATACGAACGCCAGCTAAGCTGCTTTGCAATGTGAGCTCAGATTCATTTGAAGTGCAGAGATGCATTTATTCGCCAAGACATGATATCGAGATAGAGCAAATTGTTATTACATGTCATGCAATTAGAAATTTGAAAAGCTATCTAACGACTGTTGTCGAACATAAAACACACGGTGCATTGTCGCCATATAGTATAGAGCCCAAAGTGAGCTGAGGTTGATTTGTCTTGGACTCTTTCTTTTTCATGTTTGTCAGTAGTGGATAGCGAGATCCATAGGTGGTAAGCAGCTCAGAGTTTTTGGCTACTGGCTTAATAGTTTGTAGAACACAGATCGATCGCTTGGCTTTCTCCAAATCACTCGGTGACATGCCTGTGTGGCTTTCATCGGCATTTGTGCGCAGTGCAGAGATAACTTTATCAGCCAAAATTTCGTCGACAACAAATTCGCAGTTCTTTTGTCCATCTGAATTGCATCGATTCACCAAAGAACCAAATCCGAGACCTGGAGTGGGACGATTGATGCCTTCAAGGTAGATATTCTTGTCAATATGAATTCTGTATTCACCACTGCCGTGTTTTGGTAGTTCATGCTCATATAACAATTCACCATCGTATGTTGTAATGCACTCGCCAGTTAACGATGACATACTGGTAAAACGCCATTTCCGGCATTTGGGATGGTAGACTGCTTTGTGTATAAAATACACCTCTTATGTCGATACAGACCGATGCCTTTGAGTACCTCATCAATGTCAAGAAGCGCACGCATAGGTCGAGTGGGTCTAACTCGACGATAACGTGGATTGTCAATGTAGAGCTGATTTTGTTGCACTTCAACTTGTTTTGCACATTTAGCTGCATAAGCTCGCTTATTTCGACTCGCTTTTCGAGCTTTTTTCTCTTGCTCTGATAGTTTTTGTTTGCTGATTTTGTGGCCAAGGTGATGTCTGAGTGTGTGCTTACGAAGATTTTCGAGACCGAACCTTCTTTTCTGGCATGATCGAAACTTACATTTGTAAACGCGACCCGATGATCCGATAGGGGCGACTTTGATCACAACTCTGGAATGTGGCAAAGGGGCGTTCGAGTGGGTAGACGTATCGATAGGTTCAAAAGAGGGTAAGATGTACGGCTCAGACATGAGGATATCTCAGTTGGCGTACAATATTTGAACGTTAGAAGCTCAGGTGAATGAATCTTGTTATAAAAGGCGGTTTGGCAGGGGTAGGCTAGCTATTCTTGTTCTGATTGTATTTTAAAGTCACTTTGTTCTTGAAAATATTGGCAGCTTTAGCTCTTAATGATGTAGCACCATGAATTGCTTTAGAAGACTATTGCTCTCAAATGGATTGATTGTTGTGGCCCGTCGCCATATTTGGTCAGTCTCATAGTGTACTGACAGCATTGCTTTTACATTGCTTGAGAGCAATGATTGGTTGCAGGTATTTGAACTACTGCAATGAGCGATGAGATTATCAATATGGAAATGGAAACATGTATTTCTTTCGCTGGTCACACTCAACTGTTTCGTAAATGACATCGTTGTATATTTCAACTCCATGGAGCTGATCTGGATGGTTGCAAATTCGTCAAAATGCACCATAATAACTTCAATGCACTCATATTACATTCAAACAGCCTATTGTGATCGCTCTGGAAATGCTGAATGTTTAGTCGTTTGTTATCTACATGTCGTTAGGTTATTTTCAAGGTAGTGGGCAGATTTGTGGTATATAAAATGCGATGGACGATATTGTAGTAAGCATGTTGAATCCAACCTGTCGACCGTGAGCTCTACAAAAATGAGAATTGAGCTCTGGTTGAAACACCCTGCTTGAAAGTTTGGATGTCTCTGAACAACATAGATAAACGATGAATTTATCACTCTCGCACTCACTGTTTCGGAAATGGCATCTTTGTATATTTCAAATCGATGAAGCTGATCAGGATGATTGCGAATTCGTCAAAATGCACGATAACAACGTCATTGCAGTCATATTACATTCAAACAGCCTATTGTGATCACTCTGCAAATGCTGAATGATGAATCGTTTGTTGTCTCCATGCCGTCAGGTTATTTTCAAGGTAGTCGACAGATTTGTGGCATATATAGTGCGATAAATGTTTTGCAGTAAGCATGTTGAATCCAACCTGTCGACTGTGAGCTCGACAAAAATGAGAATTGAGCTCTGGTTGAAACACCCTGCTTGAAAGTTTGGATGTCTCTTCACAACAGCGATGAACGATGAATTTATCAACGTAAAGATGGAAATAATGTATTAGTTATGCTGTTGCGATCAACTGTTGCAGAAATATCAATGTCTTGTGTGTCCACTCAATGGAGCTATTCTTGGTTTTTGAGAAATCGTTTTACTGGCTTTGCATCCGCGTCATTTGCTGAGAGTCTTTTCTTGATATTGGTCGATCGCGTTGACATAACTTGTGGTGATATTTTTGGTGCGTCTTGCGATCCGTCGGTTTCTTGAAGAGAACTGTCTTGTGAATCCACCTTAGTGTCAAACATGTTTGTTCCATGTGGCTCTTGATTTGTGGCATCTTGGTACTCAGTACTTGGAGGACTTTTTGCTTGAAAACAGGTTGACACTGACTTGGGAGCTAGTTTTGTATTTGAAGTGTGATTCAGAATTGCAGTCAATGTGCCTTGGCAACAATTACCTGCGTACTTTTGCAAAGAGCTCGCTTCCACACTCACAATGTCTTTTACGTTCCAAGATACAATTTTGTCCATAGATTCGAGGGGTAGAGTATCTTGGTGAGCTAACTCTTGCTTGAGCTTGGTTTTAATTCGTGTGCCCATGGCGGAATGAAGAGAGAGAACTTGTGAGTTGATTGTGAAGAAAAGCTATCAACTGCCACATCTTGTTTTAAGGTCTTTTGGAATCTACTGGATGGAAATGCTCGGGGTTACACAATGCATGGATAAATATATGATCAAAGGCAGTTGAAAAACGTCGTTATTTTGGCATCTTGCATGTACATTAAAGCTACGTATTTCACAGCATTACAACTTGGAGATTGCCGGAGCCGAGTAGTCTATTTTCTATTTTCAAGTATCGCACGACATAGTCATATAATTTTGAGATGACAATGATTGAACTGAGTATAGTCTAACTTTGACGTTAAGCATATGTCATGCTTGTTTACAGAGCATCAGCATGATCCAATTGTTGCGAAGCTCAAGTATGTTGATGTCGTTGACCACTTTGTTTGGAATACCCAAAAACGAGACTGGACCCCACGGAAACGTAAAACAAAAATTATTGGACGGGTTCATACAGTGAATCCAAAAGGCTTTGAACGGCATGCTCTTCGAATTTTGTTGCATCACAAAGAAAGTCCCAAGTCGTTCGAAGATTTGAGGACTGTTGATGGTGTTGTATGCCCAACATTCAAAGAAGCTTGCATCAAACTTGGACTTCTGGCCCCTGATGTTGAATGGGATCGATGTTTAGCGGAAGCAGCGAATTTTGCAATGCCAGCAAGTTTTCGAAATCTCTTTTGTGTCATTTTACGACATTGCAACCCAACTGACGTTGGTAAACTATGGGATGATTATTATGAGCACCTCTCCAATGACCACAATTACCGACTTTTGAAGGACAACAGTTACCGAAACGATGAAGAGAGGCTCAATACTCAAGTTCTTGGGCTTACTTTGCTTGACATTGACCAGTGTTTGCTATCCATGGGCTCATCGTTGGAAGAATATGTCACTCCAGGTATGCTCCCTTCTGTACCTGCCTCATTCAATGGCCCTCGAAAATTGAGCGACAATCCTCTTCTTGCTGAGGAGCTCAAGTATGCTCACTTCCAAAGACCAGAAGTACAAAATATCGTGGATCAGCTACAAACGTTTTAATATCCCAATCACACAACCAAGTGAAACAATGTCATGTACATATAGTGTCAAGAGCGACATGGCTGAAGTATTGTCCAAAGCTAAACTTATTGTTTGGGATGAAGTTTCCATGGTGAATAGATACATTGTTGAGGCTGTCGATAGAATGCTTCGCGATATCACTAAATGTGATAAACCATTTGGTGGCAAAGTTACCATTTTCTCTGGCGATTTCAGACAGCTCCTTCCAGTGATGCCTGGAGAAGATGAAGGAGCAGCAGTTCGAGCCATTTTGCCACGCAGCTATTTGTGGTCAAGCCTTCGTTCCAACCGATGTCGATTGACCACAAACATGAGATTACTGATGTATGGTTTGACTGAGTCGGAAAAGAGAGAGATGGAGGATTTTGCAAGATTTTTGATTTCTTTGGGTGAGGGCACAGCGACAATGATTGATGGGAAAGTGCGACTTCCCGACGGCATTGCAAAGGAATACGTGGACGAGACAAGTGTCAACGATTTGGTGGACACCATCTACGGTGATCTGGCAAATTCTACTGCATACCAGTCTTGGCCGTTGGAAAAGAAAATGGAGTATTTTGCTGAAAGAGCGCTACTTGCTCCAAAACATGATGTCGTGACAAAATTGAATCGGAGGATCTTGGACAAGCTACCCACTGACCTACAAGAGTACATCTCTGCCGATTCTGTTGGTGATGTTTCAAACGACGCCGAAGAGCACCAGCAGCAGTGAATTTTCCGGTCGAGTTTTTGAACACGTTGGAAATCAACAACTTTCCACGCCATGTTCTCCGTCTTAAAGTTGGTGCTGTGATCATGCTTTTGAGGAATCTTTGTCCAGCCAGTGGACTGTGCAATGGGACACGACTTATTATCACTGAGCTACATCAAAACGTAATCCAAGCAAGAATTTTATCGGGAATCCATGCAGACAAAGATGTTCTTATTCCCCGTATTGATCTCTGCAGTGATCCCAGTAATGGCTGGCCATTTGTACTCAAACGACGACAATTCCCCGTGCGACTTGCGTTTGCAATGACAATCCATAAATATCAAGGCCAAACTGTGAAATACGTCTCATTATATCTTCAAGATCCAATTTTTTCTCATGGTCAATTGTATGTGGCATTCTCGCGGGTAACGTCGAAGAAGAATATCCACGTCTTGCTCCATGACGGACGTATTGAGGGTCAGGATGGGTTATGGACCCCAAATGTAGTCATTCAAGAGGTGTTAAGATCAATGTCATAAAGAATGGCTCTATATTATTTCCACTGTCTTTCACACAGAATTACTCCAGAGTATATTGTTAAAGTGAATGAAAATCTATTGGTTCAGACAGGCAGAAAAATGGCTGAATCTCAAAATGGGTCGAATTCACGACAGTATATTATGGTTAACGAGACGAAATAATAACATTATTTTCTGAAAATGTAATTATAACTTCATTTTGGATTGAAAGGACTACTCGAATGCATCACACAAGATTTTGGGCTCAAGACGTTGGCTCTCTATACAGAACAACTCGATTGGCGACATCAAAGCAATAGTCAGGTTTTGCTTCCAGACCACTAAATTCTTCGATAAACATCAGAGCATCTTCAATTTCTTTCCATTTTGGATTGCAGGTCATGGTAACAAATAAATCTGGCTTGCCAAACTTACGAACCAATGCCATATAATTCTGGTAATTGCAGCTTGTGTGACGATCACCACCAAGGAATGATGCGGGCAGAATAATTCGTTGGCCGATTCGAGTCGGATCAAAATCATTTGGCGCAGCGTCATGGACATTATTATAGACGTCAGCACGAATTTTTGTCTGATTTTCACGATACCATCGAAGGTTGTTTGTTACCCGTCGGCAGTATTGATCGGTCCAATATTGCAGTCCAAGTTTGCCACCTTCGTGCAGAGGGGAAAATGGAAGACGTTGGTACTGTTTGTATTTGATATACTCTGTCAGAGTAAGTCTCTTCCTGGGATCATTGTTACTTGATGGTGTGGCAGAGTCGGTCATAGGTTCGGTCGTAGTGTCGGTCATAGGTGCAGTCATAGATGCAGTTGTAGGTGCAGTCGTTGTTGTAGGGACTTTTTATTAAAATCCCAACCACTCTCAGCCAAAGGAAACAATAACGGGTATTGTAAAGGATCAAATGCTGCCGCCACTTCCGACACTTGATGAATTTTCCCACGACGTGGCATCACAACAATATCTCTGCCGACTGAATTTGTGTCGTAATCCATACAAATTGCGATTTCAGCCACGTCTGGTGCGTTGTATGTTCGACTATCTCGACCATGTCGAGGCTGAATCGAAACACGCACGTCATAATTTTCGAAAGGCTCGTCTTGGTCATGTCGACTACGAAGGCTTTCAACAACATCCGTTAATGATTTGAATCAATCCATGCATATGGATTCAGTGATTTCTCATTGATACATACGATTTAGCAAAACTGTTGTGTCTCGTCATAATACTTTGAATTCGCTTGGCCTTTTCCATTTGTCCATCATCAAAATGGAAGGATGCAGCCATGTTTGATCGTAGGTCTTGTAGTTTGTCTGAATCTAGAACATAAATTTGGGCATAGGTTTGTGGTTGCGACCCAGGTGGTTCAAATTCGCCAATGTTATGGATAAGTTCACCTCGAATCTTGTACGCAGGTGGACCTGGTGGAAGCTGCTGTTCATTTGTACCAATCGAAGTGTAAGCAAACAATGCATTGTACCTAAAAGAGTCTTGTGAGTGTAAACATTTTCAATCAGTTCGTACTGGCGAGATAAATCTGGAAACGATTCATCTCGAAAAAGGCTCATGTACCATTTCATGTCGGCTTGGAATACTTGTTCGTCGCAAGCATCCAAAACGGATTGTCCGCGATGTACTTGTTCATATATAATGAGCCATTCGGGTTCTTGAATGCTGGTAATGCTTCCGTTTATACAACATGGTGTCATTTTGTTCCGCCTCTCCGCCTCCCACAACAATGCCTTACAATCTTGACATCGGGAGTCTAATGACAGGGGAGGCAAAATTTCGTTGTACGGAGTGTCGGCTTCGTCCGTATAGCCAAAGATGGAACATAAGGAGGGTCAACTCGTCCTGTGTTCGATTCTTCTACATTTACGTCTTGAGGATCATCCTCCGTGTGATGTCTACTGAGTCAAAGTGAATTGAGTAACACAGCTGTTATGTACTTGACGCCATTGGGTGACGTTCTTGAGTCAAGGTAGCATTTGGCTCCATTGAGCTCGATGGTTGAACGCCATATCTCTCTCTCTCATTGCGAGGACATCAGCTAAAAAATCAGAAGTTTTTATTTCTTCTTCACTTCAACAAAATAATATGTAAGGAGCTGCCTTGTTGACTTACGTATTCTGTCGCTTTTGTTTTTGTTTCCCACGTTTGTTCGCTGACATGGGTTTCATGTTGCACTTTCAATATGAAAAATATCAATTGATGTTTCTCCATGGTAAGATATAAGGCAGTTGATTTAAAGTCTCCCTATGAGATGTGGCAGTTGATAGTGGGCCATTGAAAACTCAAAATGGGAGAGGGAATCGCAGTGGAAATCGACCCTTCTCAAATTCAGCCATTTTTCTGTTTATCTAATGCATTGGAGTTCTTATATCGTGAATCTCTCGTCTATATACAGTGTATGCTGCAATCGATCGATGATTGCCAACATAGAATGCAAAGAAATTTTAATCGACAGCCCAAGTGTCATATTCAAGTACAAAATGCATGCCAGACGCTGAAAGATAATTTACATTGTTGAAGCCATACTTGTCTAGATCGTAAGGAAGATGCGATATAGAAATCGACCCCTCTTCAAATTCAGCCATTTTCCTGCTTGTCTAATCCAATGGAGATATTTATCGAGGTTCGGATGTCGATGTACCTGGTCTGTGTGGACACCATATTCCAACAAATGTCGATGATTGTCTACATGCCATGCATTGATGCTTTGGACACCGCAGGGTCGATATGTTGGCGTGCATCGTTACTGAACAGCTTTCAGTCGAGAAACCTTGCTGCCATGTCTAGATTCATGACATGATATCGATTTGCAGTCCTATACCTCGATTGAAGCCATGCTGAACTGGATGAAACAGACCGCTGTGGAAATCGACCCCTTTTCAAATTCAGCCATTTTCCTGCTTGTCTAATCCAATGGAGATATTTTATCGAGGTTTGGATGTCGATGTACCTGGTCTGTGTGGACACCATATTCCAACGAATGTCGATGATTGTCTACATGCCATGCATGAACGCTTTGAACACCGCAGAGCTGTTATGTCGGTGTGCATCGTGAAACAGCTTCCTATCGGGAAACCTTTTTTGTCATGTCTAGATTCATGTCATGATGTTGATTTGCAGTCGATATACCTCGATCCAAAACACCGTCTGCAAGGTCGATATGTCAGCGTGCAAGGAGACAGTTCCTTCGTGACGGAACCACTTCCTGTCGAGAAACGTTGCTGTCATGCCTAGATCCATATATCATGATATCGATTGGCAGGTCATATACCTTGATCCAAAACACCAACTGGAGGATCGATGTGCTCTCGCCATGCGATCAAGTTTGAGAACGATCCTGTCTTCTCATGGAATGTAGACTGTAAATCTGTGTGGACACCATATTCCAACAAATGTCGATGATTGTCTACATGCCATGCATTGATGCTTTGGACACCGCAGGGTCGATATGTTGGCGTGCATCGTTACTGAACAGCTTTCAGTCGAGAAACCTTGCTGCCATGTCTAGATTCATGACATGATATCGATTTGCAGTCCTATACCTCGATTGAAGCCATGCTGAACTGGATGAAACAGACCGCTGTGGAAATCGACCCCTTTTCAAATTCAGCCATTTTCCTGCTTGTCTAATCCAATGGAGATATTTTATCGAGGTTTGGATGTCGATGTACCTGGTCTGTGTGGACACCATATTCCAACGAATGTCGATGATTGTCTACATGCCATGCATGAACGCTTTGAACACCGCAGAGCTGTTATGTCGGTGTGCATCGTGAAACAGCTTCCTATCGGGAAACCTTTTTTGTCATGTCTAGATTCATGTCATGATGTTGATTTGCAGTCGATATACCTCGATCCAAAACACCGTCTGCAAGGTCGATATGTCAGCGTGCAAGGAGACAGTTCCTTCGTGACGGAACCACTTCCTGTCGAGAAACGTTGCTGTCATGCCTAGATCCATATATCATGATATCGATTGGCAGGTCATATACCTTGATCCAAAACACCAACTGGAGGATCGATGTGCTCTCGCCATGCGATCAAGTTTGAGAACGATCCTGTCTTCTCATGGAATGTAGACTGTAAATCTGTGTGGACACCATATTCCAACAAATGTCGATGATTGTCTACATGCCATGCATTGACGCTTTGGACACCGCAGGGTCGATATGTTGGCGTGCATCGTTACTGAACAGCTTTCAGTCGAGAAACCTTGCTGCCATGTCTAGATTCATGACATGATATCGATTTGCAGTCCTATACCTCGATTGAAGCCATGCTGAACTGGATGAAACAGACCGCTGTGGAAATCGACCCCTTTTCAAATTCAGCCATTTTCCTGCTTGTCTAATCCAATGGAGATATTTTATCGAGGTTTGGATGTCGATGTACCTGGTCTGTGTGGACACCATATTCCAACGAATGTCGATGATTGTCTACATGCCATGCATGAACGCTTTGAACACCGCAGAGCTGTTATGTCGGTGTGCATCGTGAAACAGCTTCCTATCGGGAAACCTTTTTTGTCATGTCTAGATTCATGTCATGATGTTGATTTGCAGTCGATATACCTCGATCCAAAACACCGTCTGCAAGGTCGATATGTCAGCGTGCAAGGAGACAGTTCCTTCGTGACGGAACCACTTCCTGTCGAGAAACGTTGCTGTCATGCCTAGATCCATATATCATGATATCGATTGGCAGGTCATATACCTTGATCCAAAACACCAACTGGAGGATCGATGTGCTCTCGCCATGCGATCAAGTTTGAGAACGATCCTGTCTTCTCATGGAATGTAGACTGTAAATCTGTGTGGACACCATATTCCAACAAATGTCGATGATTGTCTACATGCCATGCATTGACGCTTTGGACACCGCAGGGTCGATATGTTGGCGTGCATCGTTACTGAACAGCTTTCAGTCGAGAAACCTTGCTGCCATGTCTAGATTCATGACATGATATCGATTTGCAGTCCTATACCTCGATTGAAGCCATGCTGAACTGGATGAAACAGACCGCTGTGGAAATCGACCCCTTTTCAAATTCAGCCATTTTCCTGCTTGTCTAATCCAATGGAGATATTTTATCGAGGTTTGGATGTCGATGTACCTGGTCTGTGTGGACACCATATTCCAACGAATGTCGATGATTGTCTACATGCCATGCATGAACGCTTTGAACACCGCAGAGCTGTTATGTTGGTGTGCATCGTGAAACAGCTTCCTATCGGGAAACCTTTTTTGTCATGTCTAGATTCATGTCATGATGTTGATTTGCAGTCGATATACCTCGATCCAAAACACCGTCTGCAAGGTCGATATGTCAGCGTGCAAGGAGACAGTTCCTTCGTGACGGAACCACTTCCTGTCGAGAAACGTTGCTGTCATGCCTAGATCCATATATCATGATATCGATTGGCAGGTCATATACCTTGATCCAAAACACCAACTGGAGGATCGATGTGCTCTCGCCATGCGATCAAGTTTGAGAACGATCCTGTCTTCTCATGGAATGTAGACTGTAAATCTGTGTGGACACCATATTCCAACAAATGTCGATGATTGTCTACATGCCATGCATTGACGCTTTGGACACCGCAGGGTCGATATGTTGGCGTGCATCGTTACTGAACAGCTTTCAGTCGAGAAACCTTGCTGCCATGTCTAGATTCATGACATGATATCGATTTGCAGTCCTATACCTCGATTGAAGCCATGCTGAACTGGATGAAACAGACCGCTGTGGAAATCGACCCCTTTTCAAATTCAGCCATTTTCCTGCTTGTCTAATCCAATGGAGACATTTTATCGAGGTTTGGATGTCGATGTACCTGGTCTGTGTGGACACCATATTCCAACGAATGTCGATGATTGTCTACATGCCATGCATGAACGCTTTGAACACCGCAGAGCTGTTATGTCGGTGTGCATCGTGAAACAGCTTCCTATCGGGAAACCTTTTTTGTCATGTCTAGATTCATGTCATGATGTTGATTTGCAGTCGATATACCTCGATCCAAAACACCGTCTGCAAGGTCGATATGTCAGCGTGCAAGGAGACAGTTCCTTCGTGACGGAACCACTTCCTGTCGAGAAACGTTGCTGTCATGCCTAGATCCATATATCATGATATCGATTGGCAGGTCATATACCTTGATCCAAAACACCAACTGGAGGATCGATGTGCTCTCGCCATGCGATCAAGTTTGAGAACGATCCTGTCTTCTCATGGAATGTAGACTGTAAATCTGTGTGGACACCATATTCCAACAAATGTCGATGATTGTCTACATGCCATGCATTGACGCTTTGGACACCGCAGGGTCGATATGTTGGCGTGCATCGTTACTGAACAGCTTTCAGTCGAGAAACCTTGCTGCCATGTCTAGATTCATGACATGATATCGATTTGCAGTCCTATACCTCGATTGAAGCCATGCTGAACTGGATGAAACAGACCGCTGTGGAAATCGACCCCTTTTCAAATTCAGCCATTTTCCTGCTTGTCTAATCCAATGGAGATATTTTATCGAGGTTTGGATGTCGATGTACCTGGTCTGTGTGGACACCATATTCCAACGAATGTCGATGATTGTCTACATGCCATGCATGAACGCTTTGAACACCGCAGAGCTGTTATGTCGGTGTGCATCGTGAAACAGCTTCCTATCGGGAAACCTTTTTTGTCATGTCTAGATTCATGTCATGATGTTGATTTGCAGTCGATATACCTCGATCCAAAACACCGTCTGCAAGGTCGATATGTCAGCGTGCAAGGAGACAGTTCCTTCGTGACGGAACCACTTCCTGTCGAGAAACGTTGCTGTCATGCCTAGATCCATATATCATGATATCGATTGGCAGGTCATATACCTTGATCCAAAACACCAACTGGAGGATCGATGTGCTCTCGCCATGCGATCAAGTTTGAGAACGATCCTGTCTTCTCATGGAATGTAGACTGTAAATCTGTGTGGACACCATATTCCAACAAATGTCGATGATTGTCTACATGCCATGCATTGACGCTTTGGACACCGCAGGGTCGATATGTTGGCGTGCATCGTTACTGAACAGCTTTCAGTCGAGAAACCTTGCTGCCATGTCTAGATTCATGACATGATATCGATTTGCAGTCCTATACCTCGATTGAAGCCATGCTGAACTGGATGAAACAGACCGCTGTGGAAATCGACCCCTTTTCAAATTCAGCCATTTTCCTGCTTGTCTAATCCAATGGAGATATTTTATCGAGGTTTGGATGTCGATGTACCTGGTCTGTGTGGACACCATATTCCAACGAATGTCGATGATTGTCTACATGCCATGCATGAACGCTTTGAACACCGCAGAGCTGTTATGTCGGTGTGCATCGTGAAACAGCTTCCTATCGGGAAACCTTTTTTGTCATGTCTAGATTCATGTCATGATGTTGATTTGCAGTCGATATACCTCGATCCAAAACACCGTCTGCAAGGTCGATATGTCAGCGTGCAAGGAGACAGTTCCTTCGTGACGGAACCACTTCCTGTCGAGAAACGTTGCTGTCATGCCTAGATCCATATATCATGATATCGATTGGCAGGTCATATACCTTGATCCAAAACACCAACTGGAGGATCGATGTGCTCTCGCCATGCGATCAAGTTTGAGAACGATCCTGTCTTCTCATGGAATGTAGACTGTAAATCTGTGTGGACACCATATTCCAACAAATGTCGATGATTGTCTACATGCCATGCATTGACGCTTTGGACACCGCAGGGTCGATATGTTGGCGTGCATCGTTACTGAACAGCTTTCAGTCGAGAAACCTTGCTGCCATGTCTAGATTCATGACATGATATCGATTTGCAGTCCTATACCTCGATTGAAGCCATGCTGAACTGGATGAAACAGACCGCTGTGGAAATCGACCCCTTTTCAAATTCAGCCATTTTCCTGCTTGTCTAATCCAATGGAGATATTTTATCGAGGTTTGGATGTCGATGTACCTGGTCTGTGTGGACACCATATTCCAACGAATGTCGATGATTGTCTACATGCCATGCATGAACGCTTTGAACACCGCAGAGCTGTTATGTCGGTGTGCATCGTGAAACAGCTTCCTATCGGGAAACCTTTTTTGTCATGTCTAGATTCATGTCATGATGTTGATTTGCAGTCGATATACCTCGATCCAAAACACCGTCTGCAAGGTCGATATGTCAGCGTGCAAGGAGACAGTTCCTTCGTGACGGAACCACTTCCTGTCGAGAAACGTTGCTGTCATGCCTAGATCCATATATCATGATATCGATTGGCAGGTCATATACCTTGATCCAAAACACCAACTGGAGGATCGATGTGCTCTCGCCATGCGATCAAGTTTGAGAACGATCCTGTCTTCTCATGGAATGTAGACTGTAAATCTGTGTGGACACCATATTCCAACAAATGTCGATGATTGTCTACATGCCATGCATTGATGCTTTGGACACCGCAGGGTCGATATGTTGGCGTGCATCGTTACTGAACAGCTTTCAGTCGAGAAACCTTGCTGCCATGTCTAGATTCATGACATGATATCGATTTGCAGTCCTATACCTCGATTGAAGCCATGCTGAACTGGATGAAACAGACCGCTGTGGAAATCGACCCCTTTTCAAATTCAGCCATTTTCCTGCTTGTCTAATCCAATGGAGATATTTTATCGAGGTTTGGATGTCGATGTACCTGGTCTGTGTGGACACCATATTCCAACGAATGTCGATGATTGTCTACATGCCATGCATGAACGCTTTGAACACCGCAGAGCTGTTATGTCGGTGTGCATCGTGAAACAGCTTCCTATCGGGAAACCTTTTTTGTCATGTCTAGATTCATGTCATGATGTTGATTTGCAGTCGATATACCTCGATCCAAAACACCGTCTGCAAGGTCGATATGTCAGCGTGCAAGGAGACAGTTCCTTCGTGACGGAACCACTTCCTGTCGAGAAACGTTGCTGTCATGCCTAGATCCATATATCATGATATCGATTGGCAGGTCATATACCTTGATCCAAAACACCAACTGGAGGATCGATGTGCTCTCGCCATGCGATCAAGTTTGAGAACGATCCTGTCTTCTCATGGAATGTAGACTGTAAATCTGTGTGGACACCATATTCCAACAAATGTCGATGATTGTCTACATGCCATGCATTGACGCTTTGGACACCGCAGGGTCGATATGTTGGCGTGCATCGTTACTGAACAGCTTTCAGTCGAGAAACCTTGCTGCCATGTCTAGATTCATGACATGATATCGATTTGCAGTCCTATACCTCGATTGAAGCCATGCTGAACTGGATGAAACAGACCGCTGTGGAAATCGACCCCTTTTCAAATTCAGCCATTTTCCTGCTTGTCTAATCCAATGGAGATATTTTATCGAGGTTTGGATGTCGATGTACCTGGTCTGTGTGGACACCATATTCCAACGAATGTCGATGATTGTCTACATGCCATGCATGAACGCTTTGAACACCGCAGAGCTGTTATGTCGGTGTGCATCGTGAAACAGCTTCCTATCGGGAAACCTTTTTTGTCATGTCTAGATTCATGTCATGATGTTGATTTGCAGTCGATATACCTCGATCCAAAACACCGTCTGCAAGGTCGATATGTCAGCGTGCAAGGAGACAGTTCCTTCGTGACGGAACCACTTCCTGTCGAGAAACGTTGCTGTCATGCCTAGATCCATATATCATGATATCGATTGGCAGGTCATATACCTTGATCCAAAACACCAACTGGAGGATCGATGTGCTCTCGCCATGCGATCAAGTTTGAGAACGATCCTGTCTTCTCATGGAATGTAGACTGTAAATCTGTGTGGACACCATATTCCAACAAATGTCGATGATTGTCTACATGCCATGCATTGACGCTTTGGACACCGCAGGGTCGATATGTTGGCGTGCATCGTTACTGAACAGCTTTCAGTCGAGAAACCTTGCTGCCATGTCTAGATTCATGACATGATATCGATTTGCAGTCCTATACCTCGATTGAAGCCATGCTGAACTGGATGAAACAGACCGCTGTGGAAATCGACCCCTTTTCAAATTCAGCCATTTTCCTGCTTGTCTAATCCAATGGAGATATTTTATCGAGGTTTGGATGTCGATGTACCTGGTCTGTGTGGACACCATATTCCAACGAATGTCGATGATTGTCTACATGCCATGCATGAACGCTTTGAACACCGCAGAGCTGTTATGTCGGTGTGCATCGTGAAACAGCTTCCTATCGGGAAACCTTTTTTGTCATGTCTAGATTCATGTCATGATGTTGATTTGCAGTCGATATACCTCGATCCAAAACACCGTCTGCAAGGTCGATATGTCAGCGTGCAAGGAGACAGTTCCTTCGTGACGGAACCACTTCCTGTCGAGAAACGTTGCTGTCATGCCTAGATCCATATATCATGATATCGATTGGCAGGTCATATACCTTGATCCAAAACACCAACTGGAGGATCGATGTGCTCTCGCCATGCGATCAAGTTTGAGAACGATCCTGTCTTCTCATGGAATGTAGACTGTAAATCTGTGTGGACACCATATTCCAACAAATGTCGATGATTGTCTACATGCCATGCATTGACGCTTTGGACACCGCAGGGTCGATATGTTGGCGTGCATCGTTACTGAACAGCTTTCAGTCGAGAAACCTTGCTGCCATGTCTAGATTCATGACATGATATCGATTTGCAGTCCTATACCTCGATTGAAGCCATGCTGAACTGGATGAAACAGACCGCTGTGGAAATCGACCCCTTTTCAAATTCAGCCATTTTCCTGCTTGTCTAATCCAATGGAGATATTTTATCGAGGTTTGGATGTCGATGTACCTGGTCTGTGTGGACACCATATTCCAACGAATGTCGATGATTGTCTACATGCCATGCATGAACGCTTTGAACACCGCAGAGCTGTTATGTCGGTGTGCATCGTGAAACAGCTTCCTATCGGGAAACCTTTTTTGTCATGTCTAGATTCATGTCATGATGTTGATTTGCAGTCGATATACCTCGATCCAAAACACCGTCTGCAAGGTCGATATGTCAGCGTGCAAGGAGACAGTTCCTTCGTGACGGAACCACTTCCTGTCGAGAAACGTTGCTGTCATGCCTAGATCCATATATCATGATATCGATTGGCAGGTCATATACCTTGATCCAAAACACCAACTGGAGGATCGATGTGCTCTCGCCATGCGATCAAGTTTGAGAACGATCCTGTCTTCTCATGGAATGTAGACTGTAAATCTGTGTGGACACCATATTCCAACAAATGTCGATGATTGTCTACATGCCATGCATTGACGCTTTGGACACCGCAGGGTCGATATGTTGGCGTGCATCGTTACTGAACAGCTTTCAGTCGAGAAACCTTGCTGCCATGTCTAGATTCATGACATGATATCGATTTGCAGTCCTATACCTCGATTGAAGCCATGCTGAACTGGATGAAACAGACCGCTGTGGAAATCGACCCCTTTTCAAATTCAGCCATTTTCCTGCTTGTCTAATCCAATGGAGATATTTTATCGAGGTTTGGATGTCGATGTACCTGGTCTGTGTGGACACCATATTCCAACGAATGTCGATGATTGTCTACATGCCATGCATGAACGCTTTGAACACCGCAGAGCTGTTATGTCGGTGTGCATCGTGAAACAGCTTCCTATCGGGAAACCTTTTTTGTCATGTCTAGATTCATGTCATGATGTTGATTTGCAGTCGATATACCTCGATCCAAAACACCGTCTGCAAGGTCGATATGTCAGCGTGCAAGGAGACAGTTCCTTCGTGACGGAACCACTTCCTGTCGAGAAACGTTGCTGTCATGCCTAGATCCATATATCATGATATCGATTGGCAGGTCATATACCTTGATCCAAAACACCAACTGGAGGATCGATGTGCTCTCGCCATGCGATCAAGTTTGAGAACGATCCTGTCTTCTCATGGAATGTAGACTGTAAATCTGTGTGGACACCATATTCCAACAAATGTCGATGATTGTCTACATGCCATGCATTGACGCTTTGGACACCGCAGGGTCGATATGTTGGCGTGCATCGTTACTGAACAGCTTTCAGTCGAGAAACCTTGCTGCCATGTCTAGATTCATGACATGATATCGATTTGCAGTCCTATACCTCGATTGAAGCCATGCTGAACTGGATGAAACAGACCGCTGTGGAAATCGACCCCTTTTCAAATTCAGCCATTTTCCTGCTTGTCTAATCCAATGGAGATATTTTATCGAGGTTTGGATGTCGATGTACCTGGTCTGTGTGGACACCATATTCCAACGAATGTCGATGATTGTCTACATGCCATGCATGAACGCTTTGAACACCGCAGAGCTGTTATGTCGGTGTGCATCGTGAAACAGCTTCCTATCGGGAAACCTTTTTTGTCATGTCTAGATTCATGTCATGATGTTGATTTGCAGTCGATATACCTCGATCCAAAACACCGTCTGCAAGGTCGATATGTCAGCGTGCAAGGAGACAGTTCCTTCGTGACGGAACCACTTCCTGTCGAGAAACGTTGCTGTCATGCCTAGATCCATATATCATGATATCGATTGGCAGGTCATATACCTTGATCCAAAACACCAACTGGAGGATCGATGTGCTCTCGCCATGCGATCAAGTTTGAGAACGATCCTGTCTTCTCATGGAATGTAGACTGTAAATCTGTGTGGACACCATATTCCAACAAATGTCGATGATTGTCTACATGCCATGCATTGACGCTTTGGACACCGCAGGGTCGATATGTTGGCGTGCATCGTTACTGAACAGCTTTCAGTCGAGAAACCTTGCTGCCATGTCTAGATTCATGACATGATATCGATTTGCAGTCCTATACCTCGATTGAAGCCATGCTGAACTGGATGAAACAGACCGCTGTGGAAATCGACCCCTTTTCAAATTCAGCCATTTTCCTGCTTGTCTAATCCAATGGAGATATTTTATCGAGGTTTGGATGTCGATGTACCTGGTCTGTGTGGACACCATATTCCAACGAATGTCGATGATTGTCTACATGCCATGCATGAACGCTTTGAACACCGCAGAGCTGTTATGTCGGTGTGCATCGTGAAACAGCTTCCTATCGGGAAACCTTTTTTGTCATGTCTAGATTCATGTCATGATGTTGATTTGCAGTCGATATACCTCGATCCAAAACACCGTCTGCAAGGTCGATATGTCAGCGTGCAAGGAGACAGTTCCTTCGTGACGGAACCACTTCCTGTCGAGAAACGTTGCTGTCATGCCTAGATCCATATATCATGATATCGATTGGCAGGTCATATACCTTGATCCAAAACACCAACTGGAGGATCGATGTGCTCTCGCCATGCGATCAAGTTTGAGAACGATCCTGTCTTCTCATGGAATGTAGACTGTAAATCTGTGTGGACACCATATTCCAACAAATGTCGATGATTGTCTACATGCCATGCATTGACGCTTTGGACACCGCAGGGTCGATATGTTGGCGTGCATCGTTACTGAACAGCTTTCAGTCGAGAAACCTTGCTGCCATGTCTAGATTCATGACATGATATCGATTTGCAGTCCTATACCTCGATTGAAGCCATGCTGAACTGGATGAAACAGACCGCTGTGGAAATCGACCCCTTTTCAAATTCAGCCATTTTCCTGCTTGTCTAATCCAATGGAGATATTTTATCGAGGTTTGGATGTCGATGTACCTGGTCTGTGTGGACACCATATTCCAACGAATGTCGATGATTGTCTACATGCCATGCATGAACGCTTTGAACACCGCAGAGCTGTTATGTCGGTGTGCATCGTGAAACAGCTTCCTATCGGGAAACCTTTTTTGTCATGTCTAGATTCATGTCATGATGTTGATTTGCAGTCGATATACCTCGATCCAAAACACCGTCTGCAAGGTCGATATGTCAGCGTGCAAGGAGACAGTTCCTTCGTGACGGAACCACTTCCTGTCGAGAAACGTTGCTGTCATGCCTAGATCCATATATCATGATATCGATTGGCAGGTCATATACCTTGATCCAAAACACCAACTGGAGGATCGATGTGCTCTCGCCATGCGATCAAGTTTGAGAACGATCCTGTCTTCTCATGGAATGTAGACTGTAAATCTGTGTGGACACCATATTCCAACAAATGTCGATGATTGTCTACATGCCATGCATTGACGCTTTGGACACCGCAGGGTCGATATGTTGGCGTGCATCGTTACTGAACAGCTTTCAGTCGAGAAACCTTGCTGCCATGTCTAGATTCATGACATGATATCGATTTGCAGTCCTATACCTCGATTGAAGCCATGCTGAACTGGATGAAACAGACCGCTGTGGAAATCGACCCCTTTTCAAATTCAGCCATTTTCCTGCTTGTCTAATCCAATGGAGATATTTTATCGAGGTTTGGATGTCGATGTACCTGGTCTGTGTGGACACCATATTCCAACGAATGTCGATGATTGTCTACATGCCATGCATGAACGCTTTGAACACCGCAGAGCTGTTATGTCGGTGTGCATCGTGAAACAGCTTCCTATCGGGAAACCTTTTTTGTCATGTCTAGATTCATGTCATGATGTTGATTTGCAGTCGATATACCTCGATCCAAAACACCGTCTGCAAGGTCGATATGTCAGCGTGCAAGGAGACAGTTCCTTCGTGACGGAACCACTTCCTGTCGAGAAACGTTGCTGTCATGCCTAGATCCATATATCATGATATCGATTGGCAGGTCATATACCTTGATCCAAAACACCAACTGGAGGATCGATGTGCTCTCGCCATGCGATCAAGTTTGAGAACGATCCTGTCTTCTCATGGAATGTAGACTGTAAATCTGTGTGGACACCATATTCCAACAAATGTCGATGATTGTCTACATGCCATGCATTGACGCTTTGGACACCGCAGGGTCGATATGTTGGCGTGCATCGTTACTGAACAGCTTTCAGTCGAGAAACCTTGCTGCCATGTCTAGATTCATGACATGATATCGATTTGCAGTCCTATACCTCGATTGAAGCCATGCTGAACTGGATGAAACAGACCGCTGTGGAAATCGACCCCTTTTCAAATTCAGCCATTTTCCTGCTTGTCTAATCCAATGGAGATATTTTATCGAGGTTTGGATGTCGATGTACCTGGTCTGTGTGGACACCATATTCCAACGAATGTCGATGATTGTCTACATGCCATGCATGAACGCTTTGAACACCGCAGAGCTGTTATGTCGGTGTGCATCGTGAAACAGCTTCCTATCGGGAAACCTTTTTTGTCATGTCTAGATTCATGTCATGATGTTGATTTGCAGTCGATATACCTCGATCCAAAACACCGTCTGCAAGGTCGATATGTCAGCGTGCAAGGAGACAGTTCCTTCGTGACGGAACCACTTCCTGTCGAGAAACGTTGCTGTCATGCCTAGATCCATATATCATGATATCGATTGGCAGGTCATATACCTTGATCCAAAACACCAACTGGAGGATCGATGTGCTCTCGCCATGCGATCAAGTTTGAGAACGATCCTGTCTTCTCATGGAATGTAGACTGTAAATCTGTGTGGACACCATATTCCAACAAATGTCGATGATTGTCTACATGCCATGCATTGACGCTTTGGACACCGCAGGGTCGATATGTTGGCGTGCATCGTTACTGAACAGCTTTCAGTCGAGAAACCTTGCTGCCATGTCTAGATTCATGACATGATATCGATTTGCAGTCCTATACCTCGATTGAAGCCATGCTGAACTGGATGAAACAGACCGCTGTGGAAATCGACCCCTTTTCAAATTCAGCCATTTTCCTGCTTGTCTAATCCAATGGAGATATTTTATCGAGGTTTGGATGTCGATGTACCTGGTCTGTGTGGACACCATATTCCAACGAATGTCGATGATTGTCTACATGCCATGCATGAACGCTTTGAACACCGCAGAGCTGTTATGTCGGTGTGCATCGTGAAACAGCTTCCTATCGGGAAACCTTTTTTGTCATGTCTAGATTCATGTCATGATGTTGATTTGCAGTCGATATACCTCGATCCAAAACACCGTCTGCAAGGTCGATATGTCAGCGTGCAAGGAGACAGTTCCTTCGTGACGGAACCACTTCCTGTCGAGAAACGTTGCTGTCATGCCTAGATCCATATATCATGATATCGATTGGCAGGTCATATACCTTGATCCAAAACACCAACTGGAGGATCGATGTGCTCTCGCCATGCGATCAAGTTTGAGAACGATCCTGTCTTCTCATGGAATGTAGACTGTAAATCTGTGTGGACACCATATTCCAACAAATGTCGATGATTGTCTACATGCCATGCATTGACGCTTTGGACACCGCAGGGTCGATATGTTGGCGTGCATCGTTACTGAACAGCTTTCAGTCGAGAAACCTTGCTGCCATGTCTAGATTCATGACATGATATCGATTTGCAGTCCTATACCTCGATTGAAGCCATGCTGAACTGGATGAAACAGACCGCTGTGGAAATCGACCCCTTTTCAAATTCAGCCATTTTCCTGCTTGTCTAATCCAATGGAGATATTTTATCGAGGTTTGGATGTCGATGTACCTGGTCTGTGTGGACACCATATTCCAACGAATGTCGATGATTGTCTACATGCCATGCATGAACGCTTTGAACACCGCAGAGCTGTTATGTCGGTGTGCATCGTGAAACAGCTTCCTATCGGGAAACCTTTTTTGTCATGTCTAGATTCATGTCATGATGTTGATTTGCAGTCGATATACCTCGATCCAAAACACCGTCTGCAAGGTCGATATGTCAGCGTGCAAGGAGACAGTTCCTTCGTGACGGAACCACTTCCTGTCGAGAAACGTTGCTGTCATGCCTAGATCCATATATCATGATATCGATTGGCAGGTCATATACCTTGATCCAAAACACCAACTGGAGGATCGATGTGCTCTCGCCATGCGATCAAGTTTGAGAACGATCCTGTCTTCTCATGGAATGTAGACTGTAAATCTGTGTGGACACCATATTCCAACAAATGTCGATGATTGTCTACATGCCATGCATTGACGCTTTGGACACCGCAGGGTCGATATGTTGGCGTGCATCGTTACTGAACAGCTTTCAGTCGAGAAACCTTGCTGCCATGTCTAGATTCATGACATGATATCGATTTGCAGTCCTATACCTCGATTGAAGCCATGCTGAACTGGATGAAACAGACCGCTGTGGAAATCGACCCCTTTTCAAATTCAGCCATTTTCCTGCTTGTCTAATCCAATGGAGATATTTTATCGAGGTTTGGATGTCGATGTACCTGGTCTGTGTGGACACCATATTCCAACGAATGTCGATGATTGTCTACATGCCATGCATGAACGCTTTGAACACCGCAGAGCTGTTATGTCGGTGTGCATCGTGAAACAGCTTCCTATCGGGAAACCTTTTTTGTCATGTCTAGATTCATGTCATGATGTTGATTTGCAGTCGATATACCTCGATCCAAAACACCGTCTGCAAGGTCGATATGTCAGCGTGCAAGGAGACAGTTCCTTCGTGACGGAACCACTTCCTGTCGAGAAACGTTGCTGTCATGCCTAGATCCATATATCATGATATCGATTGGCAGGTCATATACCTTGATCCAAAACACCAACTGGAGGATCGATGTGCTCTCGCCATGCGATCAAGTTTGAGAACGATCCTGTCTTCTCATGGAATGTAGACTGTAAATCTGTGTGGACACCATATTCCAACAAATGTCGATGATTGTCTACATGCCATGCATTGACGCTTTGGACACCGCAGGGTCGATATGTTGGCGTGCATCGTTACTGAACAGCTTTCAGTCGAGAAACCTTGCTGCCATGTCTAGATTCATGACATGATATCGATTTGCAGTCCTATACCTCGATTGAAGCCATGCTGAACTGGATGAAACAGACCGCTGTGGAAATCGACCCCTTTTCAAATTCAGCCATTTTCCTGCTTGTCTAATCCAATGGAGATATTTTATCGAGGTTTGGATGTCGATGTACCTGGTCTGTGTGGACACCATATTCCAACGAATGTCGATGATTGTCTACATGCCATGCATGAACGCTTTGAACACCGCAGAGCTGTTATGTCGGTGTGCATCGTGAAACAGCTCCTATCGGGAAACCTTTTTTGTCATGTCTAGATTCATGTCATGATGTTGATTTGCAGTCGATATACCTCGATCCAAAACACCGTCTGCAAGGTCGATATGTCAGCGTGCAAGGAGACAGTTCCTTCGTGACGGAACCACTTCCTGTCGAGAAACGTTGCTGTCATGCCTAGATCCATATATCATGATATCGATTGGCAGGTCATATACCTTGATCCAAAACACCAACTGGAGGATCGATGTGCTCTCGCCATGCGATCAAGTTTGAGAACGATCCTGTCTTCTCATGGAATGTAGACTGTAAATCTGTGTGGACACCATATTCCAACAAATGTCGATGATTGTCTACATGCCATGCATTGACGCTTTGGACACCGCAGGGTCGATATGTTGGCGTGCATCGTTACTGAACAGCTTTCAGTCGAGAAACCTTGCTGCCATGTCTAGATTCATGACATGATATCGATTTGCAGTCCTATACCTCGATTGAAGCCATGCTGAACTGGATGAAACAGACCGCTGTGGAAATCGACCCCTTTTCAAATTCAGCCATTTTCCTGCTTGTCTAATCCAATGGAGATATTTTATCGAGGTTTGGATGTCGATGTACCTGGTCTGTGTGGACACCATATTCCAACGAATGTCGATGATTGTCTACATGCCATGCATGAACGCTTTGAACACCGCAGAGCTGTTATGTCGGTGTGCATCGTGAAACAGCTTCCTATCGGGAAACCTTTTTTGTCATGTCTAGATTCATGTCATGATGTTGATTTGCAGTCGATATACCTCGATCCAAAACACCGTCTGCAAGGTCGATATGTCAGCGTGCAAGGAGACAGTTCCTTCGTGACGGAACCACTTCCTGTCGAGAAACGTTGCTGTCATGCCTAGATCCATATATCATGATATCGATTGGCAGGTCATATACCTTGATCCAAAACACCAACTGGAGGATCGATGTGCTCTCGCCATGCGATCAAGTTTGAGAACGATCCTGTCTTCTCATGGAATGTAGACTGTAAATCTGTGTGGACACCATATTCCAACAAATGTCGATGATTGTCTACATGCCATGCATTGACGCTTTGGACACCGCAGGGTCGATATGTTGGCGTGCATCGTTACTGAACAGCTTTCAGTCGAGAAACCTTGCTGCCATGTCTAGATTCATGACATGATATCGATTTGCAGTCCTATACCTCGATTGAAGCCATGCTGAACTGGATGAAACAGACCGCTGTGGAAATCGACCCCTTTTCAAATTCAGCCATTTTCCTGCTTGTCTAATCCAATGGAGATATTTTATCGAGGTTTGGATGTCGATGTACCTGGTCTGTGTGGACACCATATTCCAACGAATGTCGATGATTGTCTACATGCCATGCATGAACGCTTTGAACACCGCAGAGCTGTTATGTCGGTGTGCATCGTGAAACAGCTTCCTATCGGGAAACCTTTTTTGTCATGTCTAGATTCATGTCATGATGTTGATTTGCAGTCGATATACCTCGATCCAAAACACCGTCTGCAAGGTCGATATGTCAGCGTGCAAGGAGACAGTTCCTTCGTGACGGAACCACTTCCTGTCGAGAAACGTTGCTGTCATGCCTAGATCCATATATCATGATATCGATTGGCAGGTCATATACCTTGATCCAAAACACCAACTGGAGGATCGATGTGCTCTCGCCATGCGACAAAGTTTGAGAACGATCCTGTCTTCTCATGGAATGTAGACTGTAAATCTGTGTGGACACCATATTCCAACAAATGTCGATGATTGTCTACATGCCATGCATTGACGCTTTGGACACCGCAGGGTCGATATGTTGGCGTGCATCGTTACTGAACAGCTTTCAGTCGAGAAACCTTGCTGCCATGTCTAGATTCATGACATGATATCGATTTGCAGTCCTATACCTCGATTGAAGCCATGCTGAACTGGATGAAACAGACCGCTGTGGAAATCGACCCCTTTTCAAATTCAGCCATTTTCCTGCTTGTCTAATCCAATGGAGATATTTTATCGAGGTTTGGATGTCGATGTACCTGGTCTGTGTGGACACCATATTCCAACGAATGTCGATGATTGTCTACATGCCATGCATGAACGCTTTGAACACCGCAGAGCTGTTATGTCGGTGTGCATCGTGAAACAGCTTCCTATCGGGAAACCTTTTTTGTCATGTCTAGATTCATGTCATGATGTTGATTTGCAGTCGATATACCTCGATCCAAAACACCGTCTGCAAGGTCGATATGTCAGCGTGCAAGGAGACAGTTCCTTCGTGACGGAACCACTTCCTGTCGAGAAACGTTGCTGTCATGCCTAGATCCATATATCATGATATCGATTGGCAGGTCATATACCTTGATCCAAAACACCAACTGGAGGATCGATGTGCTCTCGCCATGCGATCAAGTTTGAGAACGATCCTGTCTTCTCATGGAATGTAGACTGTAAATCTGTGTGGACACCATATTCCAACAAATGTCGATGATTGTCTACATGCCATGCATTGACGCTTTGGACACCGCAGGGTCGATATGTTGGCGTGCATCGTTACTGAACAGCTTTCAGTCGAGAAACCTTGCTGCCATGTCTAGATTCATGACATGATATCGATTTGCAGTCCTATACCTCGATTGAAGCCATGCTGAACTGGATGAAACAGACCGCTGTGGAAATCGACCCCTTTTCAAATTCAGCCATTTTCCTGCTTGTCTAATCCAATGGAGATATTTTATCGAGGTTTGGATGTCGATGTACCTGGTCTGTGTGGACACCATATTCCAACGAATGTCGATGATTGTCTACATGCCATGCATGAACGCTTTGAACACCGCAGAGCTGTTATGTCGGTGTGCATCGTGAAACAGCTCCTATCGGGAAACCTTTTTTGTCATGTCTAGATTCATGTCATGATGTTGATTTGCAGTCGATATACCTCGATCCAAAACACCGTCTGCAAGGTCGATATGTCAGCGTGCAAGGAGACAGTTCCTTCGTGACGGAACCACTTCCTGTCGAGAAACGTTGCTGTCATGCCTAGATCCATATATCATGATATCGATTGGCAGGTCATATACCTTGATCCAAAACACCAACTGGAGGATCGATGTGCTCTCGCCATGCGATCAAGTTTGAGAACGATCCTGTCTTCTCATGGAATGTAGACTGTAAATCTGTGTGGACACCATATTCCAACAAATGTCGATGATTGTCTACATGCCATGCATTGACGCTTTGGACACCGCAGGGTCGATATGTTGGCGTGCATCGTTACTGAACAGCTTTCAGTCGAGAAACCTTGCTGCCATGTCTAGATTCATGACATGATATCGATTTGCAGTCCTATACCTCGATTGAAGCCATGCTGAACTGGATGAAACAGACCGCTGTGGAAATCGACCCCTTTTCAAATTCAGCCATTTTCCTGCTTGTCTAATCCAATGGAGATATTTTATCGAGGTTTGGATGTCGATGTACCTGGTCTGTGTGGACACCATATTCCAACGAATGTCGATGATTGTCTACATGCCATGCATGAACGCTTTGAACACCGCAGAGCTGTTATGTCGGTGTGCATCGTGAAACAGCTTCCTATCGGGAAACCTTTTTTGTCATGTCTAGATTCATGTCATGATGTTGATTTGCAGTCGATATACCTCGATCCAAAACACCGTCTGCAAGGTCGATATGTCAGCGTGCAAGGAGACAGTTCCTTCGTGACGGAACCACTTCCTGTCGAGAAACGTTGCTGTCATGCCTAGATCCATATATCATGATATCGATTGGCAGGTCATATACCTTGATCCAAAACACCAACTGGAGGATCGATGTGCTCTCGCCATGCGATCAAGTTTGAGAACGATCCTGTCTTCTCATGGAATGTAGACTGTAAATCTGTGTGGACACCATATTCCAACAAATGTCGATGATTGTCTACATGCCATGCATTGACGCTTTGGACACCGCAGGGTCGATATGTTGGCGTGCATCGTTACTGAACAGCTTTCAGTCGAGAAACCTTGCTGCCATGTCTAGATTCATGACATGATATCGATTTGCAGTCCTATACCTCGATTGAAGCCATGCTGAACTGGATGAAACAGACCGCTGTGGAAATCGACCCCTTTTCAAATTCAGCCATTTTCCTGCTTGTCTAATCCAATGGAGACATTTTATCGAGGTTGATGTCGATGTACCTGGTCTGTGTGGACACCATATTCCAACGAATGTCGATGATTGTCTACATGCCATGCATGAACGCTTTGAACACCGCAGAGCTGTTATGTCGGTGTGCATCGTGAAACAGCTTCCTATCGGGAAACCTTTTTTGTCATGTCTAGATTCATGTCATGATGTTGATTTGCAGTCGATATACCTCGATCCAAAACACCGTCTGCAAGGTCGATATGTCAGCGTGCAAGGAGACAGTTCCTTCGTGACGGAACCACTTCCTGTCGAGAAACGTTGCTGTCATGCCTAGATCCATATATCATGATATCGATTGGCAGGTCATATACCTTGATCCAAAACACCAACTGGAGGATCGATGTGCTCTCGCCATGCGATCAAGTTTGAGAACGATCCTGTCTTCTCATGGAATGTAGACTGTAAATCTGTGTGGACACCATATTCCAACAAATGTCGATGATTGTCTACATGCCATGCATTGACGCTTTGGACACCGCAGGGTCGATATGTTGGCGTGCATCGTTACTGAACAGCTTTCAGTCGAGAAACCTTGCTGCCATGTCTAGATTCATGACATGATATCGATTTGCAGTCCTATACCTCGATTGAAGCCATGCTGAACTGGATGAAACAGACCGCTGTGGAAATCGACCCCTTTTCAAATTCAGCCATTTTCCTGCTTGTCTAATCCAATGGAGACATTTTATCGAGGTTTGGATGTCGATGTACCTGGTCTGTGTGGACACCATATTCCAACGAATGTCGATGATTGTCTACATGCCATGCATGAACGCTTTGAACACCGCAGAGCTGTTATGTCGGTGTGCATCGTGAAACAGCTTCCTATCGGGAAACCTTTTTTGTCATGTCTAGATTCATGTCATGATGTTGATTTGCAGTCGATATACCTCGATCCAAAACACCGTCTGCAAGGTCGATATGTCAGCGTGCAAGGAGACAGTTCCTTCGTGACGGAACCACTTCCTGTCGAGAAACGTTGCTGTCATGCCTAGATCCATATATCATGATATCGATTGGCAGGTCATATACCTTGATCCAAAACACCAACTGGAGGATCGATGTGCTCTCGCCATGCGATCAAGTTTGAGAACGATCCTGTCTTCTCATGGAATGTAGACTGTAAATCTGTGTGGACACCATATTCCAACAAATGTCGATGATTGTCTACATGCCATGCATTGACGCTTTGGACACCGCAGGGTCGATATGTTGGCGTGCATCGTTACTGAACAGCTTTCAGTCGAGAAACCTTGCTGCCATGTCTAGATTCATGACATGATATCGATTTGCAGTCCTATACCTCGATTGAAGCCATGCTGAACTGGATGAAACAGACCGCTGTGGAAATCGACCCCTTTTCAAATTCAGCCATTTTCCTGCTTGTCTAATCCAATGGAGATATTTTATCGAGGTTTGGATGTCGATGTACCTGGTCTGTGTGGACACCATATTCCAACGAATGTCGATGATTGTCTACATGCCATGCATGAACGCTTTGAACACCGCAGAGCTGTTATGTCGGTGTGCATCGTGAAACAGCTTCCTATCGGGAAACCTTTTTTGTCATGTCTAGATTCATGTCATGATGTTGATTTGCAGTCGATATACCTCGATCCAAAACACCGTCTGCAAGGTCGATATGTCAGCGTGCAAGGAGACAGTTCCTTCGTGACGGAACCACTTCCTGTCGAGAAACGTTGCTGTCATGCCTAGATCCATATATCATGATATCGATTGGCAGGTCATATACCTTGATCCAAAACACCAACTGGAGGATCGATGTGCTCTCGCCATGCGATCAAGTTTGAGAACGATCCTGTCTTCTCATGGAATGTAGACTGTAAATCTGTGTGGACACCATATTCCAACAAATGTCGATGATTGTCTACATGCCATGCATTGACGCTTTGGACACCGCAGGGTCGATATGTTGGCGTGCATCGTTACTGAACAGCTTTCAGTCGAGAAACCTTGCTGCCATGTCTAGATTCATGACATGATATCGATTTGCAGTCCTATACCTCGATTGAAGCCATGCTGAACTGGATGAAACAGACCGCTGTGGAAATCGACCCCTTTTCAAATTCAGCCATTTTCCTGCTTGTCTAATCCAATGGAGACATTTTATCGAGGTTTGGATGTCGATGTACCTGGTCTGTGTGGACACCATATTCCAACGAATGTCGATGATTGTCTACATGCCATGCATGAACGCTTTGAACACCGCAGAGCTGTTATGTCGGTGTGCATCGTGAAACAGCTCCTATCGGGAAACCTTTTTTGTCATGTCTAGATTCATGTCATGATGTTGATTTGCAGTCGATATACCTCGATCCAAAACACCGTCTGCAAGGTCGATATGTCAGCGTGCAAGGAGACAGTTCCTTCGTGACGGAACCACTTCCTGTCGAGAAACGTTGCTGTCATGCCTAGATCCATATATCATGATATCGATTGGCAGGTCATATACCTTGATCCAAAACACCAACTGGAGGATCGATGTGCTCTCGCCATGCGATCAAGTTTGAGAACGATCCTGTCTTCTCATGGAATGTAGACGGTAAACCCTATCCAGTGCATGAGGACACGATGTCCTGTTGAGATACCTTCACATCATGTCTAGATCACGGCGTTGAGATCCATACGCCGATGTCCGAGTGCGGGATTGATCGTACGACATGCAATGCGGCATTTCAGATTTGTGAACGATGAGGCAGTTGGACATGTTCGGGCTGGATACAAACTTCAAGGTCCAACAGGCGCGATGACATCCGAGTCCATCTAGATGCGAAAACATAACGAATCGACATCTCACAATAAGGCCCTCTGACGGCGTCGAATAAAAAAATTGCAGTTTTCGCCATTTTATTTTCAGTTGTTCCATCCCGATGAACCGCCCAGTATAGTATGTTCAAGATATAAAATTAAAATGCACGATGAAACCCATGAAACGCACTTCCGCGGCACCATTGAATAAAAATACAATTTTGACTGACCGTTTGAATCCAACCGCCAAAAATTTAAAACGACTTTTTCAACGGTCCATCGTACTTAATATTTGCGTTAGCCCAATGTATATGTAAGTATTATCCAATCGCACAATTTATCGGTTGATGCGAGATTTCTATTAATAGGAGATGGTTTGGAGGACGTAAATTTGACTTCAGTTCCCAAAAATGGCACGGGAATGGAACAAACAATTGTAAAAACAAATACTACTCTGGTCCATATTAATTGTCCCATTGTTTTCGGATTGGCGGTCAAATTCAACAAAACATCCATTTCCTTGTTTGATTGGCTTAAATGAAAGCTCTTGATCTCAACTTTGATTGGATGTATTCTGGCGGCCTTGATTCAAAGTGGTTGTCAAGATACGAATCGACGAAAATGTCGTGTCGGTCCTTGGGCTAGTTAATCCTCCGCTGGTCGTTCAAAACGCCGGTATTGGGGCTTCTTTTCACATTAGCCACTTAAGAATAGTACTCTCCTTGTCCTGACTATGCATGTGTGTGCAAGCGATCAACTACCATGCATCGCGATGGAAAAAGGATCATATCAAGAGGGATGTTTATGATAACGATATTCGTCATTACCGGGTCACCGTTCAAAAGAAATCTCATGTAATATCGTAGCAAATATGATAATCTTTCGAATATCACCAACAATAAGCGTCTGTGACTTCCCGCTACTTTGCTTGCGCCTTGCGAAGTCCATGGCGCGGCATGGCGCTAAAAGGATACATTTAACGTACTAGGAAAATGTAGTTTAACGTAGCGTTTTATTTGCTTAACTGTTTAACTAAATGCAAAGTTCAAGTTAAATCAATTATCAGAGTTTAACTATTTTCATCGGTATACTAATATCAAGATAATGCAGTGGTTTTAACAATGGGACAATTATTCCGGACCAGAGTAGTATTACGTAGTATTACACTTCCCTCGTATCCTAACGCAATGTGGAGCATTGCAAGCAGGACAAGTGCGGATATCTAATGTACTACTCTGGTCCGAAATGATTGTCACATTGCATATTTTTTGGAGTACAATTCTTGTTAACGTGGTTTTAGTATGAAACAGTTTGAAGAGTTTATCAAATTTTAGCATATTTAAATCAAAGTATTATTCATAAAAGATAAAATTGGCATACAAAATAGTAAATATACATATGACCTAATAATATTAGAGACCTCATCACATTTAGCTTTGCTCACGTCTCTAGGCGCCATATTTGGCCCTGCAAATGCATACAAACTTATTCAATATGTTCCAGTGATGCGTGGACGGACACAGGAGCTCACAGGGTCGCCGGAAAAGGGCCTTAGAGCCAGACCATTCGGTTTGAGTTGTGAGCATCGAATTTGAGCGTCTTGATCGATAGTCTCTCAAAAATACCGTTAATATATCGGAGACTAAGTGATCTATTTGTGTGTGAGGTGGGACCGCGTTTCATTGCGATTTGATTCACTGGCGTAAGATTTTCTGTAATTTGAATCAGAGGACAAACTTTGAGGCATTGTTTCTCCTACATGGCAATGAATTTCGCCTGAATAAATATATCCAATCAAAGAGGAGATAAAGCACTTTCATTTGCACCAATCAAATGTAGAATTCCTCGAAGAGGACCAACGAAACTCCACTGAAAAGTCTAATGTGACAATCATTGCGGACCAGAGTACTAACCTCTAAAATGTGGCTAACATTATATCAGTTTATTGAATCTCATCAAGCCGTTTCAGAACGCCACGTCATATCCATGTCAATAAGATCATGCAACTTTTATGTCAAAGCTAGCCATGGTAATGGCAGATAATGAAGTCTCCTCGAGCCGTGCAGGGCAAGACGCGAGGCTAGTTGGTGCAAATGTAGTCTGCAAACCACTCGGTGCGTAGTTTGCCAACTTTGTCGGTTTCACCGCGGCGAAACGTGTCTATTGAGAGGGCTGACACGAACTGCAAGGCAAATCGTGGCTCACCTTGGACTTGTTCGGGAGACAAATGAAAGCCAAACACTTGAATCGCTTGAACGAATTCGGATTCACTCACAGAGCCCGTTTCGTGCTTGTCAAACTTTTTCAAAGCCTTGACGAGCACAGCCCGAGGCAGCTCAGTACTATTCATAAAGTCACGACCGTAGAGCAAAGGAATTATTACGTACTCGTTGGCTTTTTCCTCAAGCTTGCGTAAGAGCTCTGCTTTGTGCTCTCCGAACACAGGAGCGACACGGACAATCTTGAGCCCGTTGACGTTCCACACTCCTTGCATCATGCTCTGAAAGTCGTCGTCTGATGGAATGGCATGACTAATTGTGACGTAATAAGCCTACAAGTCACAAGTTCTATCAGCGTCGTTCATTTCGTCCTACCAAGAACAGGTCGTGCGTCACTGCAGTCTATCAAAGTCCTTGTAAAGCCATGAGAAGAAGTCTCCCGTACTGTGCCAGTGGAAGCAAGAGTTTTGGTTAGACCTGAGGCGAATTCACAGCGAAGCGTCTCGGCTGGAGTGATGCCACGAAGCGCGAAAGGATGCAAGTGGAATCGCGCAAAGTCAGCAAAGGCTTCCACACTTTGGTTGTTGCATTTGGCCACGATTGCATCGTACGACTTGCGCACAATGGCTTCGCGAGTCGACGAAAGACGGCCCTAAGCATTGCACACAATAAGAGCCATCACTAGACTGATCTAACCTCCAAGGCGTCCAAGAACGGCTGCCAAGCTAGCTGTGACGTCGAGCCCATGTGCGGGCCGTAAATTCGCATGAGGGTTCCGAGATCTTGAGACGTTGGGAAGAGTCCAAAGAAGTTCAAACACGCTTCGGCTTCTGTAAACCAGCAAAGCGGTGAATATAAAAGCAAGTCCTTGCGCATACCTCGACGCACGAGCAAACCTTCACCCTTCTTATCCATTTGGCTACAATAAGCTCGAAGGTCTGAGAGCTGCTGCGAACCTTTCGCTTGAAGAGTCGAGCGCATCTTCTCTAGGATGGCAGAGACGTCGGCATTCCACTAGAATCACCGCTTCAGCTACACGAACGACGGTGCAGATGAGGTGTCGTACCAACTGGGACGTCATTTGGTCAATCGTGGTTTCACGGCAGTTTCGTCCAACGTAGCAGTTACAATGGCAAGAATGTCGATGAAGCTGCTGCACGGTGACAGTCGATCTTTCTCCACGAGTCAAGTGCCAAGTGCACAATGAGTTAGTTTAAATGTCTTAACCGCTTCGAGGATATCTAACTTGCTGGTTGCCACGTTCGCGACCGCGGTGGAGCTGTCCGAGTTGAAAGGCATCACATCCCCAGGGTTTGCAACGTATCTAGTCGTGTTTCGATAGCAAGAGGAATGTTATTGTACTGCAGCCACCTCCATCTCACGATTGCAAGGGCGGAAGCGAAGAACGACGGGCTTGGCAGTGTTTGTGATCAACCGCAATGTGTTTTCGAACGTGCATTCGACGACGGGCAAACCATTAATAGCGACAAGTTGATCGCCGACGTTGGCATGATCAATGCCACTGGCGCTTCCTCGCCCAGTGACACGAGAAATCTCCGTGACGTCAGTCGACGACTGCTGGAACTTGAGTCCAAGCTGGCCAGAGTACCAAACAATGTCATACATGGTCGCATCCCTCGGCATATTCTCCAACAACAAGGCGGTCAATCTGCCCGAAAAGCATGGAGGGCGTCGAGGACGTCTGAACTTGAGAAGAGCGGGCTTCTCGATGCTTCTCATGGCTAAAATGGAAGCTTGATATCCCATTTCCTCGGTGGATGCGCCGTTGATTTCAACGAGAATATCGCCAACACGGGCCACGTCAATGCCGTGAGCTCCAGCACCTTTTCCAGTGAGTCTTCGCACACATGGAAGGCTATCTTCGTTTCGGCAAAGTGTTAGACCAAGAAGTCCGTCCTGCCACTCAATGCAGTAGATCTCTCGTTTGGGACGACTTGCCAATGACGAACGTGATGAGACCGATGCCGTAGACATCATAGACACTCTGTCAGGCAGCGACGGTGCCGCGGGGAGTGCAGATACCATCGCAATGGTGGGTGGAAACAATTCAATGCCAGAGCAAGCACAAATCCATCGTCAAGAGATGCAGCTACAACTGACGACAGGATAAGAAGATCTCCGGACCCATTCGTGCTTGGATAATTAAGATGTGAGGATGCCAGCGCTTGGTTAGCTAGCAGTGCAGCCGCTTGGTCATCGCCTCTCTTCTCTAGAGAGATAGGATGAATCCCCATATCTCTAATATGTCCAACCCATTACAAGCATGCCATCTCCAAGCTCACGGCAGAATACATCGCACTGTGTTCGCCGTGGCAACGTGTGAAACTGTTTTGTAACCGCTTTGTAACTGTCGGCGCAGAAAGGTCGCCGTCCATGGCACCAAAACCCCGCCGCGAGAGACTTGTGAATGGTTTCTCTTCTACGATTGCTTTGGAGCTTACATGATTGCTGTAGCTGGCAAAGGCATGTCAACGATTGTCAATGCAGCCGCGTTTCAGGCACGTCTAGCTAGCTCGGAAAGTTCGCCAACTCGCTGGCTAGGATCATCTCGTTCGGAGTTTAAACCTCTCGATGCCAGCGCGCAAGAAGAACCCTGTGAAAGCTCAAGCACTGACCGCTCAAGAGCGTCTCCACTCGGGCACGGAGTACCGAAAGGTTTGGGTCTGTGACTCATGCACTCTCGAGAACGAAGATGAGAGCGCTCGGTGCTCTGCTTGCGGGTCATTCAAGCCAAACAACCGACGGATCAAGCTCACGTTGGCTCAAAAGAAGGGCTTGGTACACCCTTCCTGATGGCTTGGCACGACTTGAGAGTGTCCTAGGTGCAAGCGCCTCCACCAAAATTGAGCCAAAACCAGTGGGAGGAATGCGAAGCGATGGCAGAGGAGCGCGGGGACACGGCGCACCCGTGCTCGATCTGCCGCGAGCCGTTTGGTCTTGATGCCAAAGTGATCTTGAGCTGCTCGCACATGTTCCACCACAATTGCCTCGCGAGCTTTGAGCGCTTCCTCCGGACAAACCAGCGCGTGTGTCCTCTCTGCCGCAAGCAAAACTACCAGAAGCGGCTCACCAAGCAAGGCGAGCGCATCTACCGCATGCAGTGTGCCGTGAAAGTCCAGGTACGTACTGGTCATTGCCCTTCCTGGCGCATGAGTTTCATCTCTGTCGTAGGCATGTGTTCGCCGATTTCTCGTGCGGAAGCGATATCCTCAGCTGCTCAACCAGGTCCGTCGTCTCCTGTCGGGGGCTTGACATGGCGTGGGAGGTAGTTCTACAAGAGTGGTCGGGGGAGCCCCTCGCGGCGGAAAGCGTTCTACGTGACCAAGTCGACCCGACACTGCACTGTACGACGATGGATGACAATCGGTGTAGGCTCTCGTCGATCAGCAGCCGCATCGTGCGTGCGATAGACGCCCGGGAAGATTCCATCGACGCCCTCTTGGCTGAATTTGACAAGTCCATGTCGCTGAGCCGCCAAGTGTTGAACGGAGGGAGCTCAACCACCAGTTGCGACGGCTTGATGACGGTCGACAAGTGGTACGAAGCGTTGCGTAAGGTATCGTCGCCCAAGTGCGTACTCCCCACTGGCGTTGCAGGCTGTCCTGCGTGACGAAAAAGAGTGTCCAATTTGTATCAACTTGATCGAGTGCGTGTGACTACCGCGGTTGTATGTCACGACGGTGGTTCTACGTGTAGCTCTGCGATGAAACCCGTGACGCTCCTCAGTTGCTCGCACGTCCTCCACGCCGACTGCCTCGACGCCTTTGAGTCGTTCAACATTTACGAAATTCCCCTCTGTCCAGTCTGCCGCAGCCACTACGAGGCGCGCGTGCTTGCCCCGGACATGACGTTTGCATTGCGCCCAAGCTCGTCGAACATGTTGCACCCAACGAGTCCCACCCAGTCGTAATGTTGGGCAATCCATATCATTTGCTCCGTCGCCGTCCCCTCTCTTGTGGAGAAGCAGAGGCATGGAGCAGTAGTAGGGAGCACGACTCGTCGCTCTCTCTTGTCCAGAGTGAGAAAGAGTCAGAAGCAGAGCGGCGGCTGCATTCGTCGGACTTTTCTTTTCTTCTGTAGACACAGAAGTGTGGGAGCCATCGACGTTCTGCCACCCCTTCCCGAATGCCATGTGGATGGAGAGAGCAAAGTTTCAGGAAGGAGCAGTCGTTGTGCAATGTCAGATTGAGAGGCACGGCACGAAGGACACGGACTATCCAGCGTGTTCGGAGAGCCGATTGTCGAACCTTCGCGCGCCTCGCCCTTTTTTCGTCGCACGGTACGACCGCCGCCAAGTCGAACGCGAGAATGCGAAGGCAGAGCGTGCAGGTGCTGCCTCTTGCTGCTGCTCATGGGTCATGGAACCACCCAGAGAGATTGCAGTCGACAGGGTTGTTTTCAGAAGAATCCGTCGTTTCTTCTGCTATGTTGACACGCAAAAGATGGACTTGTGTCGACGACTTTCCCACCAACAACATGGATGGACGACCGTTCTTTGAGTCAAAATAGACACAAAGTGCACTTTGCACTTGTCGGCAATCTCGAACATGGACGGGTCTGAAGCGCACGAGGATGCAAGTCGACTCGTTCTTGGCTTACAGACGACGCGTGGAGGGTCTCCAGGTGCTACAGCGTCGGTCGCACCGAGAGAGAGAGAACGTCAGAGGACAAATTAGACGACCTCTAGACGTTGGTTTTCGACATTTGGTTTCGAGGAGCTCCGACGAGGACCATTTGGTAGCTGCACTAACGCGTCTCTCACAACTTTGTTGGAGAGAGGGTGGGGCGGACTTGCCTAGCCGCTACGCCCCGAAGCAAGTATTCGGTTCCCATATTCTTCAAGCTTGTAAAGAACTTGCGAAATTACTCGAGTGTTGGCGTTGTATGGGTAGCTCGGGTGCATACGAGCACGTCTCATTCTCCCATTGTCACACTTGCGCGCAAGCAGCATGAACACACCGACGCATGCCCATCCTGCAGTCATTCTACGACCGGCATTGAGTCCTGCCAACCATACAGCTGCAGCGTCGTCGGCCTTGCCGAGCTTTCATCGATTCGTGAGCTGCAGCACACCATCTACCACACCATCACACAAACGGTTACCGCCATTGACCCCACGACAAGTCGACATGGCGCCATGCAACCCATTCCTGACCGTCGTGGGAAGCCCCAAGCCGACCGTCGATGCGACGCCATGCGTCGTCGACCTCTGTGACAGATTCGCCAAGATGAACCAACTCTGCTTGAACCACTTTCGCCAATGCTTTGCGACGCCGCCCGCCGCGCCACAGCAAACTCCAGCCACACCAGTGTCCCCTGCCATGTCAGACGTCCGACCAAAGTACGCGAACCGCCGATGCAAACATCTCGGTTGCTCCAAGTACGGTCTCGCTGGCGGCTTTTGCATCTCCCATGGCGGCGGCAAGAAGTGTCTCGACGAAGGATGCGACACCACAGCACAAAGCGGCGGCTATTGCAAATCCCATGGCGGCGGCAGCCGATGTCGCTTTGACAACTGCCACCGCATTGCAAAACGCAAGGGCGTATGCAAAGAACATGGCGGCCGCCACTTGTGCAAAGTGGACGGCTGCGGCAAATGTGCACACAAGAGCGGGCTCTGCGTCGGCCATGGCGGTGGTCGCAAGTGCTCCGTCGATGGTTGCACCAAGACAGCACAAGGCAAAGGGGTCTGCTATACCCACGGCGGTGGCAAGCGGTGCAGTCTCGAAGGTTGCAACCACGCCGCACGACGGGGAGGCTTTTGTATCACCCACACGGACAAGGCCAAAGCCTCGACTCTGTAGCCATCCTCATTAGTCCCATCATTATCGCTAGGAAACCCTCTCTTGTTACTCATGTAATGCAATCTGTGAGCAACACGTCGTCACCTTGTGAGTCATTCTGCTATCGGTACAATCTGTCGCGTGCATCGTACCGCATGCCACGCCAATGTGGTCACGACCAATGCACATGGAAAGACTTGGAGCTACGTAGCCATGCGGGGCTATTTAGCACCGTGAGACTCGAGTAGAAGCGTTGCAGCCTCTCCCTGACTTTGGGATCTGTTGCTTCATACGCTGACACGGAACGCGATGGATAAATTCCGAGACGAGTCAATGAAATGCATGATGACAGCTGGACCGACCGCGACGCAAAACCGGGACGAGTGCTACTGGATGTGAATTTTTTCAAATTCTTTACCCAACATAACAAAGGCGCACCACAGAGCCAGGGGAGGTTCTTCTCAAAGAACGCACGGACCACTTCAAAGAATCCGCGCAATATTGCGAGGTAACTTTCATCACAGTCACATTATGTCGCCGTGAACTAATACAGGAACCTTCTTCAGAAATATAATATTATAGAGGATTTTGACTTTATAGACGCATCTTATGAAGGATGTTGCTCAAGTCAGGGTCGTGCACACAACGACATGTTGGATATAGGGATCATTGAGCTTGAAATAAATCTCTGCGCTGTTTGATCTCCGAGAGGTCTGCGTGATTCAGTCGTCGCGTTCAAACAACGTTTTGGAATCCACCAATGCTTCCAATCTAGAAGGGAGGTTAAAAGTACGATTGAAAGACTACACGCTTCGGCCCATCCATCTTTGGCTGAAGTACCGTCAAAATTTTGTACAAGCCAACGCTATATCATCGCTTGATGAACACGCAAACGATGTCAAGTTGTTTGTTTTGGCGGCGCCGCACATCTCGCAAAACAAAGTTGTAAGGTCTCTCTAATCCTATACGCCATAAAATATCAAATTGTAAAGTGTATCCAATTACAAAGTATTTTTCATTAAATTGCCGCAGCCAAATCACTTCAATTTTTGAAAAATATCCCAACATAATTAAACTTTATCTTGATTAAAGTATGCTAACGATTCATTTCGGTGTGGTGAGATATTTTGAGCGAAAATTTCATGACCGAGACAGATTTCCAGGTGGACGTTAGAAATTGCACATGTTTGGTTTGAAATGTCTCAATGGAACAAGGGACGACAACGTCGACGGTGGCGACTTGGCCGTGGGCTCCATGCGCTTCGTGGAGTGCTTGCTGGCTGTCCTCTAGCTTGGCAACATGTGCAGTGTGCGCCGATCAGCTTTTCCCAAGAGTTGTCAGTTGTTAACAGGGGCGAAGAGGTAATCGTGGGACTCTCCGACTCACACCATGACACGGAAGTAGAGAGTGGTCTCTCCCGCCCGCAAGATCCAGCGATGTGCGTAACGCTCGAGTGTGGGAGCAGTCCATAAGCAAAGATGCCCGTGACAGGATTCATGGAGGAGTACAGGAGCCTCGTGGAAGACTCCGTCGTGGATGCGATCAACCACCGCGAAGATTGGATCGACGACGCACGCCATGACAACAGCGGATGGAAACTCACTGTGAACAAACGCAACATGCAGGTCTTTCGCAAGAAAACGCAGAGCGTGCCACACGACGCAACATCGTCATCTCTCTTTACATTCCTCACCGTCGGCTATCTCTCGACGACGATTGAAGACCTCCACACATCGCTCTATGCTGCAACGTCCAAGGACGACCAGATTCTCCACTCGCTCTTGCTCGACAAGGAATTCCTCACGTCCCAAGTCCTTGCAGTACTCGACGACATCGCGTTGCCGTCGCTTGATCCAGACTTGCCAGACTTCCTTGGCATCAAATACATCAAACTCCGCATGCCGGGCAGTCGCCTCGGTGTGAATCCCCGAGAGAGTGTCTACGTTGAGGTACGTCCATCCATTCCATCCTGCGTCGTTCTCATGATCTCTACATAGTACTTGACGCTCCGGGAAGACAATATCCTCGTCAAAGTGGTCCACTCCATCGACAATTTCCTCCCACCACACACAGACGGCGGCGTGATCCACCGCGCGACGCTCCGTGATGTTTGGCTCTTTGTGCCGGCGCCCAACGGCAAAATTCAAGTCGTCGCGAGGACATTCCACGACATGAAGGGCTCGGCACCAAAATACTTTAGCGACCAGTCGGCGTTGAGTTTCTGGCGAGTCTACGACAAACTCACGTCCATGTCGTACGTCCGTCGACTGCTCGCCATGCCGCATGGCGCTCTGCGCGGCTCGCTGTCGTCGCTGACACAGTCGCAACCGATCACACGGGGCTCCATTCGACGGGCCGTAAGGTATTTTCCATCATGTCGAGCTCATTTCAAGTGGAATGCTGTAGCCAAACACGAAAGCATTGCCAGTGTTGCAAGCGGAAGTTCACGCTCTTCCACTCCAAGCGCTTCATGTGCACGCACTGCTCAGCAGTCGTCTGTTCAAACTGCCACGTGCCCATCAATTACTCGGTCCAGAAGAGCGTCCATCCCATTCCACACGACAAAGTCCATGTCGCGGCGATGGAAACCCACAAAGATCTCGTCTGTCTTGTGTGTATTCACCGCAGCAAGGAGACGTTTCAAGGTACACACGACGGATCGTGACGTGGTGATTGACTCGATCGCGTGTAGACTTTGACAGAGTAGAAGCACCCAAGGACGACGAAGATATCTGGGAAGCAGCGCTGCAGTCCAAATTACCTCACACGACGACCCACGCGGCGTACAAACCACGAGCGTCCGAGCTCGAATTACGACTTTCCAAGGAAGACCAACCTCCCGTCGAGCCGTTCACGCCGCATCATCAAAGCACGGGAAGGCCGTCGGACGACCCAAACGTCTTTGACGAGATGCGCAAATCGATTGCGATCCAAGAGAGCATTCTCTCGGCCATGCGCGCCAGTTGGCATGGCACAACCGAGCAGGAAATGTACGTCCAGAAGCAGACGTCCAAGTACAAGTCGCGTGCGTCCGAGTACACGTTTGAGCGGGACAGCGACCGCTTTGAAGAAATTGAATAACTCGATCGTCGACGCGGTGTACGATAGAATTATAGATCGTCGACCATGGACATCGTTTTTCCAGCATCATTGGCGTTGTTTTTCAATCAGATATCGATGACACAAAGCACCCACGTCGTGGTTCAACCATTACGTCGATGGATTCCATGGCGACTGTGAGGAAACAATTCACGCGCAGCCAAAGCTCATTAGCAACTTTGCAACGACAATGCGCGATTCAAGACGACTGGAAACGGTGGAAAGACGAGCCCATGGACAGCATGACGCCGCATCGAACTCACGCGCTGAGACTGAGACGGACAAACGCCAAGCAATGGCAGTAACGCGGTGTCGTTGCCATCGGTGTCGTCGGATCGTCTTGTCGACATTTCGGTCAAAATAGTCGAACCGACTAAATGACCAGTTGGATCTTGAAAGGTCGCGGCATCAATTGAACCGATGACAGTCGGGGCGACGTCGCCAAAGCGAGCTAAGAAGGACGACAAGCCTGGCGCGATTACGCTGCCCAAGGAGCTTCGATCTGGCGACGATGCTCAGCGTGTGGAGAGCGCGACATTGATGCGGGAAAGCGGCGCCCACGAAGCGTTTGCACGGAGGTACGTATTGATACCTTTCTCGCAGCGACGTTGACCTTGTGTAGCCGCATGGACGGGTTTGTCTACGTCGAGACGCCATCGTATATGCATGTTCTGGACGCGCATTGTCGATTTGAGCTCGAGAGTGAGACGTCGCCGCTCTTGGTCGTGCTTGGACATCCCGCGAGTGGGAAATCGTCGCTCTTGATCAACTGGGTCAACCAGCGGGTCAAGAAACCCCCCGCGGCGAATCCCGAGGTGATCTTTCAGCACTACTGCGGTTGTTCCTACGAGAGCGTCAAGGTCTGTCCTTCACAGAGTTCGTTCACGATCGCGTAGCTCTCTGTCTTCCTCTTCCGCCTCATGTATCACCTCAAGGCGGCGTTTTCACTGCGGGACTTTGAGGTGCGCACATCTCAATCTTCATTGCGCTCACGACGGGAGGCAGCTCCCGCACGAGCATGAAGAGGAGAAACTCAAGTTTTCCCTCGCGCGATGCTTTGAAGGCGCCATGCGATCCACGACGCAGAACGGCAAGCGGAAAAAGTATTCCTCCATATCCTGGCCGTCTACGACAGCGTGCTTGTAGCATCATCATCGTCCTCGACGGCGTGGACAACTTGCGTACAGAAGACGGGAGTGAAAGTCTGTCGTGGCTGCCAAATGCATTGCCACCAGGTAGATTATTCCGCGCGCTCTCTGCAGCGAGCATTGACAGTCTCCGAGGCATTCGCATCCTCTTGTCGGCGACGAAACCGTCCAAGGCGACGCAACTCGCGAGCTGCCGCTGGATCGTTCGCAAAGAGTTCACCTACGACAGCGAGTACGCTTTTTCTCCCGTCTTTCCATTGCAGTCTTGCACTCACGCTTCCATAGCGACGACTTGATGTATGAAGCCGCGCTTCCTCCAGATCCAGACGACACGCACTGCATCAAGGAACTCCGACGTCGCAATGCCGGTTTCCTCGTCGTCGAGCCGCTCGATGAGCCCATGTGCACCAAGATCATCCATGTACAACTCAATCCTCTCCCCATGCGATGCTCATTCACACGTCGTCGTGCGTAGGAACACGCGACGAGAGTATGCTGGTGACAACGCTCATGGACTGCGACTTTGTAGAACTCGACGCGGATCGACAGCGACGCCGTGGCGTCCATCATGGACAGCAAGGGAAGCAGTTGTCCGCTCTACCTCCGGCTCATCTTGACCATGTACGACCAGAGCAACCACGACGCCAACTACCTCCGCGACATCCTCAACGCGTGCGACTTCTCGTCGCTTTATGAAGTACGCTCTCCATCACGAGCGCTCATTCATCTTTTTCTGTCGTCTAGTTGGTGCTACAGCAGTGGAAGTCCATGCTGCTCGGCGACTTGGTCGATGCGTTGAACGCGCTCACGCAGAAACCGCCGCATGATCATGCACCGCCAGCTACGCTGCCTCGTCCTGACAGCCGCAAGCGCAACAGTCGCCGAGAGTCCGAGCACACGGCGGCCATTGCAGCATCATCCCAGAACTCTCTCGCGGCTCCCGAAGTGGACGAAGTCGAGCGGACGAAATTCCTCATGGAACGCCGCGCGCTCCTAGCCCGCCATGCGCTTTCCCTCTTTGCCGTCTCGCGCTTTGGACTCTCCGAGAAAGATTTCCATCAGCTCCTTGAAGACGCCGCGCCGCGGCCGATCCGCGTCCAGCTTTTGCATCTTCTCCTCCCGCATCTCATGACGATCCACCGCAAGGACAGCGACGTCGTGCTCTACGACATCTCGCACAACCAGCTTCGTCTCCTCGCTCGGTGTGTGCTCCATCGCGACGATTCTCTACTTCACGGCATGCTCTAGCTACGTCTTCCTCAAGGACGACGCGCTGCGCCATGGATATCACAAAGCGATCGCAACGTACTGCGAGAAGATGCCGACATGCCAGCGCCGCATTGACGAGCTTCCCGTCCAGCTCGAGTGCTGCAGCGCGTGGTCGCAGCTCCAGAACTGCCTCGTCGACATGAAGATGTTTCAACTCTGGTGGGACGAGCGCAATCGGCAGGACTTCCTCGCCTACTGGAAGACGCTCCGGACGTCGTTCAGCTCGCATGATCCCGTCGACGACTACATTCGATCGCTCGACGAGTACATCGAGGTGGAAGGCCCGACGACGGAAGAACTCCTCTCGCTCTTCCTCACTGTACGTCCCGCCGTCTCCAGCGGCTTGAGCGGCGCCGCCAACTTTGTAGATCACCGAGTTTTTGCGGTCGTGGCAGCGCAACGACGTCAAGGTGAAGATTCAAATGCAGCGACCAGAGCCGCCGCAGCTCAAGGAGTTCCTGAACGCCCAAGGGAGCTTCTCCCTCGCGCATTTGACCGACACCGAGTCCAAGCAGATCCAAGGCATCGTCGACTACCTCTGCCCGCACGCCGACGACGGCTATTATGTCCGCCGGTGGCTCTGGACGCAGTTTCCGCTCATCGCCGTGTCGTTTGAAAATTTGTTTCTCAAGAAGTTTACGCCGCCGAGTGACGCCGCCGATGCATCGGAAAGCGTCGCGCCGTCTCCGATGCACGACAAGAAGGAGAAGCCCGTGGCGGCGCCAAGCCCCGCCAAGCCGTATCCGCACGCCGCGGTGCTTCCCAAGGCGGTGGCGAGCACGCTGGCCGACAAGAAGCGCATCCTCGCGCGCCACTCGCCCAAGAAGAACACAATGCAGGCGCTCGAGCTGCTCAATCCTGAAGAATCTGGCGCGTTCGAGTTTGATGAGCCGGCGACGACCGGCGAAATCTCGCTGACGATTCCAGCGCTGAGGGTTTGCGCGTCCATGGCAAGGAGCAGGATGGACTTGACGATGCGCTGCTGTAGGAGCAACTGAGCGAGCTGCGAGCGCGCTACGACAAGCTCAAGTTCCTCACCAAGGAGCGGCAACATGCGCTCGCCGCGCTCGACTCGAAATTGATCGACGCCAAGGCCAACACGTCGCACCAGAACCAAAACTCGCAACTCCGCGACGAGCTCCTCGAGCAGATCCGCCTCATCACGCTCGACTCGACCCACGGGAAGCAGAAGAGCGACTACTACAAGTCGATCCTGCGGCAATGCGAGACGAACCCCGCGCGCGATCCAAATGCAAGCGCTCTCGCCACTGCCGTCGACACTGACGCTTGTCCTGAGTAGGTGATTGAAGCCGCCGAGTCGAGCGTCCGCAAGATGAAGCAAGAGATGACGGAGTTGCAGCAGAAAGCACAAGTGATCGGCTACGACCGCCGCCTCGCGTCGATTGAAATCCCCAAGCTGACGGCGGCGATCCAGGAGAAGCTCCAGATCCATCAAGTCGCGCTGAGTCGCTTGCGGTGGCGGCAATTGCAGAATTTGCGGCAGATGGAATGGGAGGCCAAGTTCCGCATGCGGTCGAAAGAGATGAAGAAACAAGCGGAAGGGGACTTGGGCTCCGTCCAGGAAGCGGCGATGGTCATCCGCCTCAAGGAGAAAGTCGAACACAAGCAGGAGGCCAACCAGATCCGCGTCAAGCATCTCCAGGACCTCAAAGTCTACAAAGGAAGTCCATACAGCGACGACGGTCTCCTCGGCGTTCTCCGCCACGTCGGCATCAACGAAGCGGACCAAGTGCTCCTCCGATGGCACGACCAGTTTGAGCACGCGCAGCAGCTGGAAGCAGAGCAGAGAGATGGCGAGCAGCGCGTCGCCGAGTGTCGGCGCCAGCTCGACGAACTCCGCCAGGAATTTCAAAACCTCAAGCTCGGTCAAACGACCCTCAAGCCAGAAAAGCTCCTCGCGACGTCCAAGTCCGCCAACGATCTCGCGGCGACGGACGGCCCCAAGCTCCACAATTTCAAGCACGTCGAGCAGCAGTTGACCGACGCGACCGCTGTCTCCCAGCAGAAGAAGCAGCGCGCGCAACGACTCAAAACGCTCTCGGAGGTAGGATCCACGAATGTGTGGCTGTCGTTCACCGGCGGTAGAATCTCCATGTTGGCCTGCTCCATCTTGCGCTCCTCCTGGGCGTCAAGGCGTCGCAAGGAATGGACTCGACGATGCTCGTGGAAGCGGTGGAGCAGAGCGTGCGGGGTTTGATCGGCGAAGAAGGCGGCTCGGCCACGCCGGCCAATTTGACCTTGCGCAAGAAGAACAGCATGCGCAAAGGCATGACGCAAGGCAATGCGCCAGTGCAACGGAGCGTTGAAGAGAAGCTCAAGTACAATCTCCGCGTTCGAAAATGCGCCAGTCCAAAGAAACGCTTGCCGTACTTTGACGGCAATGGCGGATGCACTGACGACGACGAAGCGGACGACTTCTTCTCTGACAGCGACGACAGCGACAACAGCGGAGGCCAAGAAGATGTGCGAGCAAGAGCAGACATCAAGGCGAGCTCGGTCATGGAGGTCCAAACCCACTCTGGCGACAAGCATGCCGACCGCAAACCCGGCAAGAAGAAGAAACATGCCGATGCTTAGCCTCTATATCAAGTGGGAAGGTCTCCTCGTTGCAGTGTTCATAAGACAGTTCGTTGCTCTCCCTCGGCCATTGATCCCAGCCGTCCATCCAGCGTGACGGCACAGACGATGGCGGTGCATGCTTGCTCCCTGGACAATCTTGGTGTTACTACGCGCGTGCCTGCATCCAACGTACTCTTGCGAGTGTGTCGTGATGCATGTAACAGTCCGACGCGATGCTCATTCCGCGATCTCGAGGGAGTTGTCGATGTCCATGTTGTCGTATGAAGTATACCCGGTATGTACTGGTAAGTTACTCCTCGCGAGTCGCGACTACCACGGGCATGTAGAGTCGGCGTGAGTCAACTCGAATGACGATGAGCACGTCATTCGAGTTGACTCACGCTGACTCTTGCTCTGTGGCCAACACAACCACGCGATGCGCTGGCATCCATTACGTCCGTCGACTCATGTGACGTGTTGTTGCAGATCTTTGCTAACCACGCTGAGTCGTATCAATCCAAGCTCTCTCTCACGATGCTCTTCGTCCTGCGTCGTCGTCGCGACTCGTTTGAAACCCCCTGACGCTCTGAACTCCATTGATAGACAGTGCGACGCTGGGAACGCAACCCACCATGGATCTCCGTCTCGTGTTTCCTGGCCACAGGTTCCAATCCAAGTGGATACGCTTCTGTGACATTCACCATCACATCCACGCGGAGGCAAGTTCTATGCATCTTCCATCTCTCTCCATGTGATCCATCGTCGCTCAGGTTAGAGAGTGTCCTCACTGTTTCCCGAAAGAAAGTCCTCTCGTGTCTACTGTACCACGACTGCCGTATAGTTGATGCCGACACGCTGCCACTTGCAACAATCCCGGGACACTCTTCCACTCCAAAGTGGAGAGCGCGCTTCTCCGTGCTGTATCTAGACAATAAAACGAGCATCTTCATGGGATTCTCACGTGAGAGAACGTACGGGATCTGTCGGTAGCTCGCCCGAGTTACTCACTCGGTTGATCCAAGGAGATGTTAAACATCGGACCCCTTTTTCTATTTGTCAGAACCTTTGACTTGAATAAAGTATGCACATACAAATCGTTGTATAGCAATAAAGCTAGTATGGCTAGTTGTTGTACTAGCTTCTACGTGTTTGCTTCGCGTCTGTATTGAGAGGCTGATGGATATCACAAACGACTTGCAGTCATGGCGGCGATGATTCCTTTGCGAGTAAAAAGCATGATAGAATATTTATCATTGTACTGGAACGAAAAGAATCTCTGGACTAATTGAATTAACTCTGTTTTGAAAGCATGGAGGCGAATGACGTTCTTTTTTTGTCTTACTCCAAGAAATGAGTGTTGTGAGAGGAAAACAATCATTCGACTCATCAAAAGTTGACATGGAACTAGGCTCGCAGCGTTGATAGCCTGCATTTTCTTGGAATCATAGTTGTATGCACAAACTACTCGAACTATATGTTGTTACCACAGATAACTCTACTCAAGAAAACATGCATTAACAATTCGTTGTTGTAGAAGTCTAGCCTACAAAGCTCATCATGAAGCTACTAGTGTGCTATATCAACAGTAAGATATTTTGTAGATCTGAAATTCCTTGGCATCGTGTTAAAGCCAATTCATAAAGACAGTTCATTGATTTGTTGGGAAAAGATTATTCAACGCAATCGACTATCTGTAGTAGTTGTGGTCTACCTGACAAAGACTGCTAAGCGTTGTACTCAAACAATTCTGTGACTTGCTAATGTTGACGGCAACCACGTCCATAATGTAAATGCATTCAGTTTAATAGTCCGAATTTTTCGTGAGTATGGCAAACTACTTGACCAGTACTTCGAAGGAGAAGGACATTAATGAGTTTTCAAAGGAAACCTGCTATTTGCGGTTGATAGATTTGCTCGAGAAAACATAATGCAATACGTAGCCACTCTGAAAGGCTAATGAATTGACGATAACGCAAGGTCGTTCGTTTTGACTTGGAAAAAAGTCATTCGACTCATTAAAAGTTGACAAGGAACCAAGCTTGCATGCAGCATTGATAGCCTCATTAGCATCGATAACTTTACTCGAGAAAAATAGTTTAATTCGGTGCGACAAGAGTTCAACCAACAAAGCTCATCATGGGGCTACTGATGCACATGTATTTATGCTGAGCCTGTGAGATACATGTAGATCTGAAATGACTTTGACATCCTGTTAACGATAACAAATTCATTTGGTAGAAAAGATTGTTCAACGTAATCGACCATCTATCGTTGTTGTGGGTCTCTTGACAAAGAGTGCTGAGCGCTGTACTCAACCGGTTCAGTGACTTGCGAATAATAAGGGCGATCACGTTCACAACATAAACTTACTTTATGTCAATTGCTCTAACAGCAATTCCTTACTATAGAACAACTGTGAAATGCAGTGCAGGCACTATGACGCCGTAGAATGCGATTGAAATGCATCCAGGTCCATGTGATGGTTTCATGGTTAATTTTGATGGAAGCATAAGTCATGTTGTGCAAGAATAAGTCCTTGCAATTGTTGAATTCGTTGAAGACTTTGTTTTCACCAAAGCTATCAATCAAACCTGTAAACACCGATCATCATCAAATACATATATCAATTCCTATTTTACAAAAAGTTTACTGACATAGAACGCCATTCGCCTCCATGCTTTCAAAACAGAGTTAATTCAATTAGTCCAGAGATTCTTTTCGTTCCAGTACAATGATAAATATTCTATCATGCTTTTTACTCGCAAAGGAATCATCGCCGCCATGACTGCAAGTCGTTTGTGATATCCATCAGCCTCTCAATACAGACGCGAAGCAAACACGTAGAAGCTAGTACAACAACTAGCCATACTAGCTTTATTGCTATACAACGATTTGTATGTGCATACTTTATTCAAGTCAAAGGTTCTGACAAATAGAAAAAGGGGTCCGATGTTTAACATCTTGGATCCAGTCCCCAAGATCATTCGATAAAATTAAACTTGAAGTTTGTATTTAAAATCCATCAAGGGAAGTCTAAAGATGGAATCCAAGTCAGTCGCGAAATCTCCTCGTGATGAAGCAACGAGACGTGCTGAGACGTAGCGTCGACGAATTCATGATCCGACGGGCGAACAGTGCGCCAAATATCCACGCGCAGGACAAATTTTCCAAGCAGATGAGTGAACCCACCGGCAGCGCGCCGACGGAATACGCAGCCGATGTCGCAACCTTGCCCATGGAACGATTGCTACAAGATGGTGAAATGTTTGCAGCGGCGTTTCTAAACCAGTGTGGACGCATGCGCCACGTATCGCGCCGATCGCGCAACTCGATGCTCCTTGGAAGAGGACATGAAAGAGCGAAAAATGTCCACTGCAAGTACGACAACGACAGCAAAGAGTTCACCGTCCATGCGGTGATTGACATCCAAGCGGGATTGCCAGAAGTGCTCCATCTACTCGCAGGTGACACAGACCCGACGTCGATGCGCCATGGATTCAATGTGTTTCTCTGGCGAGTCTTTGGATCCTCCCTCGAGTCGGCCACGAACATCCGTACTTTTTCTGGCCATGGAAATCCAGACAGTCTGGACTCAACGGGGCTGCTTACGATGCGGAAGATCCCACGCGCCCGCGACTCCGCCGTCGCAATCAAACAGACGAGCTTTGTCCACTCTTCGTTCTTGAGGAAATGCAGAGCCGAGTGGCTTCTCCTCGACTACGTTGAGCGTCGCACCGACTCGTCGGTCGTCCGCGTCTTCAAAACCGTCGACAACTTGGTATCGTATCCACAAGACCACAAAGGCAAGCCCAAAGCGCGGCACACGCGTCTCCTGTTCGGCTTCTATGTCGAAGAGCTCAGTTTCCACAGAGGCGGTGTTTGTCGCGTGACATTCTTTGGCTCCCACGCTGGAACGAAAGCCCACCATCCGTCCCATCGACTGCTTCAAAAGCTCGGCGAGTCGCTTCACATGATGGACCTCGCCGTGCTCCGTCGGCGCCTCGGTCAACACGTCCATCCCGTTATGCCATCGGCAGCGACCGCTCCTTTCTTCACCGATCACTGCGTCCACTGCTCTCGATCAAGTCCTGGCATCGTCTGTCGTCTTTGCGGCCAACATGTCTGCAGCAATTGCTCGTCCATCGAACAAGTCGAAGCAACGCTGCGGAACATCTTCGAGCTGCGCGTCTGTGGACCATGCTTGACACGGATCAAAGCGCGCAATCAGTCGACGATGCCTTCGACTCCTGCTCACGTCCCGACCCCAAAGACAGCAACAGCGCCGCCGCCTCAACCAGAACGCACTGTCAAAACCAAGTCGAAAGAAGATTTGCTCCGTCAATTTGCCGCCGTGAATGACTCGCAGCGTGGAATGTTTCGCATCAGCGAAGCAACGATGGAAGGATCGTGTCGGGACCTCGACAAGCTCATTATAGAATGAAATAGGCATGTTTCTAAGTTAAGTAGATGGAGGCGGGCCACACCGCCAGTCGCCGCCGGTCTTTGCAGGCGGCTGACACACAAATCCTTTCGTCTCGCTCGAGTCTTGACGCGAATCCATCATGGAGCCATAGCCAACCAGGCCAAGCGCGCCGTTATTGTCGTCCCAGAACGCGCCATTGTCCATGTCTTCATCGTCATCGTCCATAACTACAAAATGGCCATACTCGGACACTTGGCGCTGGAGGCTAAATGACTTGCGGTACGTCTTTGCTTGGATGTCTTCGCCGGAAGGAAGGAGCAGGAGGACGTAGAGCCACACGCAGACCAAGACAATGCCGTAGACGGTAAATACCCAAGAAAGAGGCGAGCCATGAGCCTCAGGGACTACATGAGCTAGACTCCAAGCTAGCCATGGACCAACAGCTTGGCCAAGGTACACGGCGCAACCAAAGAGTCCAATCATGAGCGGTCGAGCTTCTTTGATCTTGGTTCCATCATGGCTAGCTAGGGATAGAGGCACACCTGGAGCGATGGCTAATGCAGCGCCACAGCCCATGAGGATCAAAGCCACGCCATCCACGCTCCAGAGCGCATAAGAATCATCAACATGAGAAGGCGCAAGCACAATGGACGGGATGCCAAGCAACAGGAAAGACAGACTGAGACCTGCCAGACCAGCAAGGATCGTCGGTTTGCAGCCACACTTCATCGTGATGTACGAGAAGACGTAGTCGCCAGCATAGTAGACGAGCGCGCTCAAGCTGAAGCCGATCCCAATCGCCGTGTGCTGCGCACCAAGGGAATGCTCCAGATGGGAACCAAGCGTTGGATCAATCAGACCAAAGCCGCCCATGGTAGCTGTTGTCACCACTAGACAGACGACGGCAACGGGAGTGAGAACGTCTCCAAAGTGCAGCGGTGTCGTTGGATCAGCACCAGGCCGGTCGACAGAAAAAGCCAAACCGTCGGGAAGGCCGTACTCCATAAAGAGGGATGGAAGGATCATCAAACATCCCAGTTGAGCAAGTCCAGACACGAGAAATGGAAGAGCAATACCGCCGTAGTCAAAGAGCAAGCTTCCGATAGCCGGTGCGGTGATAAAAGCGACAGCGACAACCAGTTCGGTAATGCTAATCGCACGTCCAACATTCATCGCGAGCTGATCGGCGATCATAGACATGCTGCCGACAATGGAGAGGCCAGCGCCGATGCCTTGAATAGCTCGAATGCCAACGAGCACGTTGATATTCTCGACGTAGGCGAATGCAATCGTTGCAATGCCCGAGACAAAGAGTCCGAGGCATAGGGTCGCTTGGCGTCCCACACGTGTGGTGAGGAACGATCCCATCGGACATCCGATCATGATACAGAGCGGGTAGATCGAAAAGAGCGCCGATATGTGGAAATTCGTCGCGCTGAGCGTTTGCTGCGCATAGATCGGGTAAAATCCCACAAGGAGCGTCGTGAGTTGATTCGCCAGAAAGAGCACCAGTCCCGCCACTGACGTGACGACCGCGGCTTGCCACGACGGTCGACGGAGCGGATTCCAAGGTTGTGAGATTTCCATCAAGTGATCGTGCTTCCCCGCATCCTCACATGCAGCGCAGCGGCCGTACTCGCTGCTCGGACGTCTCTCTGGCGCCATCTTCGTTTTCTGTTTGGGTTTGTTCGATCGGATTGTGTTTTGAATAGATAAGAATGGAAGAAAGGGTTCATTTTCTTTTTTGCTACGACGTGACGAAGTTGAGGAGCGCGTGCATGCCTTGCTTCTTGGAAGGGACGAAGATGACTTTGCGGATCGTTTGGCCGTCGATATACTTGCGGATCGCCGGGTGGTCAAGCGCGAGCTTTTCGAGCGTGGCTTGGTCGGCATCGGCTGGAACATCCAGAGTTTCGCGCGTTTTTCCGCGAATTTGAACCACAACTTGGATTTTCGCAGAGGCAAGCACGCTTTCGTCGTGGATTGGCCATGGACGCTCGTGCACATCGATCTTGGTATTGCCGTGCAACGCAACGTACAGTTCCGAAGCGTTGTGTGGAGCGAGTGGCGCCAACATGGTCACGAGAGCATCCAGCGCAGCGTCGAAATCGGCCGATCCCTGCAAGTGAGAAAGCTGACCGAGACGATTCGATAGCTTCATGAGCTCCGCAATCGCAACGTTGAACGACTGTGTTTCATCAATGGCTTGCGTGACTTTTTGAATCGTCGAGTGCAACGCAACTCGAAGATCATCAACATCCGTTTGTGAGACCTCTGTCTTCGATGCGTCGTTTTGACTCGCCTGCTTGTGATCAACGACGAGACCCCAGATGCGCAAAAGCCAGCGGGATTGACCAAGCAAGTCAGCTTCATCCCACTCAAGCTCATGAGATGGAGGGGCTTTAAAGAGCACCAATAGACGAGCGACATCCGCCCCATATTGTCGGCAAATCTCTTGTGGGTCAACGCCGTTGTACTTGGACTTGGACATCTTTTCCCATGCGACGATCGTCTTTTCTCCTGTTGCTTTTACGCGAACGGTACCATCGGGATCCGTGACGACTTCATCGGGCTTCAAGAATCGAAGTGATTCGGGCGATTTGTGTGTTCGGCCAAGTACCATGCCTTGAGCGAGTAGTTGATGGAATGGTTCGTCCGTTGGAACGCCATGATGATCAGCAAGGAATTTCGTAATGAAGCGCGAGTACAACAAGTGCAAAATGGCATGTTCGATGCCGCCAATGTACATGTCAACGCCGCGGGTCATCCACTTTGTCAAATTCTTCTCGGTGAAGGGCACGTCTGCATTTTTCGCGTCACCGTAGCGCAAGTAATACCAAGAACTACAACCAGCGATTCCGTCAAGATCCCATCAAAAGAGTCAACCAAGATCACCTGTCGACAAATGTATCGAGTGTGTCGGTATCGCGTTCAGCAGGACCGCCACACTTGGGACACTGGCACTTTTTCCATTCTTCCATACGAGCAAGAGGTGAGCCGCCAGCGCCAAGAAGATCAATTGACGGATCGACAAGCGCTGGAAGCTCCACGGGCAAGTCTTTTTCGGGAACTCCAACAGGACCACACGATGCACAATGAATGACTGGAACGGGCGTACCCCAGTAGCGCTGACGAGACACAAGCCAGTCGCGGAGACGATACTGGACGTGGGCTTGGCCTTGGCCTTGGGATGCCAATGTTTCTGTCACTTTGGTTTTAGCCTCGGAGGAGGAAAGACCTGAAAACTCGGCGCTATTGGCAACGTTGTCGTTATCGTCAATCACGACAGGGATTGGGAGATTGTGGTGTTCAGCAAAGACGGCGTCGCGATCATCATGCGCTGGGACACCCATGACAGCGCCCGTGCCGACGCCAGGCAAGACATATTCCGCCAAGTAAAGTGGCACCTAACTCCAGATTAGGCGATTGCCGCACAGTTCGACGCAAACCTCTTCTTGCGTCAATGGATGCTTGGCAGTGAGCCCCAGCGGTACACCTGACGTCGTATGCCCGTTGTTTCGCTCATCCTGATGAATGATTATTCGTGGCATGATGGGGAATTACTCTGGTCAATGATTTAGTCTTCTCAATGAAAGCCTCCACAGATGCCTTGTGCGTCGATGGAACATGCTCAAGAATAGCTTGAAGCAACTCGTGCTCTGGCGCCAACGCTACGTAGGAGACGCCGTACAAAGTTTCCACTCGCGTCGTGAAGACGGTCAAAGCTGCGTCTGAAAGAAAAGGGATCTACGACAAATTGAGCCATTACTCAGCATAAGATGCTCTACCTGGAAATGGACGTGTGTGCCGACAGAGCGTCCGATCCATGCACTTTGCATGCGCTTGACGGCTTCGGGCCACTTGGTCAACTAGAATGGCTCCTTGATGACAAGATGCAGCACAAAATGGAGGGTACCTTGTCAATGTCGTCAAGGAGCGGATCCGCGTATTGAGTGATTCCAAGAAACCACTGTGAGAGGGATCGCTGCTCGACGACAGCTCCAGAACGCCACGAACGACCTTGAGCATCGACCTACGCCAAGGATGTTTAGCACACAGTGTTGGTGTTGACGCCTGCTTACTTGTTCATTGGCAAGGACAGTTTGGTCGATCGGATCCCAATTCACCATGGCTTCCTTGCGGAAAGCGAGGCCCTTGTCCAAGAGTTGGAGAAAGATCCATTGCGTCCACTTGTAATAGTCAGCTTGGCATGTCGTGACTTCTCGATCCCAGTCAAAGTTAATGCCGAGCGTCTTCATTTGCATCTTGGCCGTAGCAATGTTGGACAAAGTCCAGTCGGCTATTGCTCAAGTTCAGCAATTGACCATAAAATGAGCTCCAAACCTGGCGAAACTCCGCGTTCAATGGCGGCATTCTCAGCCGGCAATCCAAACGCATCCCAGCCCATGGGATGCAAAACCTAGAGAAATCGTAAGCCTTGCAGCCTCTCAACAAAGTGGACTCACATCATAGCCCTGCATTCTCTTCATGCGAGAAATGCAATCACTGATCGAGTAGACTCGTACGTGGCCCATATGCAATTGACCTAGTGCATCTCAAGATCCATGGCCTTGCAGCGCCCGTACCTGATGGATATGGAAACATGGACAAGCAATAATACTTTGGCTTAGTCGAGTCCGTCGACGATGCAGGTTGCGCTGATCCTTTGGCCTCCCAAATGGCCTGCCATTTCTTGTCCAACTCTTGCGACAACCGCGTTGGCTTTTGAATTGGCGTCGACAAGGCGCGGCGGCCAACTGTCCTGGAAAGCCATCCGCGGGATCGGCCAAGCAGCATCATGGATGTGGCGCTCTTCTGGCGGATTGCTTTTTGACATTGGTGGTGGAGTTTCAAATTATTTGATTGGCCAATTTTTGACCAATCCAAATTTGTCATTGTCGTATTTATAGCTTTCATTTTTCAATTGTCTATCATGGCGACATCGACCCCACGAAGCGCTTTGGACGACGATGTCGAGGTATTTCTCGCGCCTAGCAGGTGATGATACCAATGTCGTAGAGACTTGTCAAGTGCCGCACGCGGTCGGAAGTGGAAGCGAGGAAAGCGGCTGAAAGTTCGATGAAGAGAGCGATGAAAGAAGCCACGGAGGTATGCCAAAGCGTCAAGTTCGCACATTTGACTCGCACAGTTGAAGAAAGAGCTCATGCTGTTGCGTAAAGAGAAAGAAGAGAATGAGCGTGCCAAGAGTACACCGTCAACTACTAAAGTGGAGAAGAAACCGTCCGATGGGCTGGCCAAGAAACTCGCGAAGCGTGACAAGGAAATTGAGGCACTCAAACAAGCGATAGCTGACAAAGATGCCACACACGAGACTCTCACAAATGAAATGCAGTCGCTGTCTCGTCGGCTGGAGCAGTCGCAGCAGGAAGTCCTCGCGCTGGTATGTTGGTTTGGTACGTGAGAGTTGACTTTCTGCGTAGCGCGACGAACACTCGATTGCAGTCGAGACAGCCAAGAAGACCGTCGCGGATCTTCGTCAGGCTAAGTTGAGCTTGGACGAGCTCAAGAAGAAATATCAAAAGACGACGAAAGAACTCAAGGAGGAAAAACAAGCGCTCACCGCTGAGAACGCGCAGCTCGTCCAGCGCCAAGATGAGCTTCAATTGGCGTCCGGACAGACTGCCCAGCTTAAGAAGCAGTTGGCTCAAGCACGAGAACGATTGAGTTCGATCTCAGCCGACTATGACAAGCTCCAGCGTGAAAAGGAGCAAGCGCATGAGATCGCGCTGCGTGAACTCACCGCATCTTGGCAGGCAAAGTTAGACCAAGCAAGTGCCTCCCATCGCGAAGCCATGGAAGACCTCGAACAGCGAGCAACTGACAAAGCAGAAGCCAAACTGAGCAGCGTTGTCGCTCAGCTGAAAGAAGAACTGCAGATGGAAAAGGAGGAAAATGTAGACTTGCTCCAGACCGTCAAGTCTCTCCAAGACAAGCTCAAAGTACTGCAAGACGTCGCGCGTGAAGGTAGACCAAGCAAATAGACAAGCCCGTGGAATGTCAACTTTTGTAGCTGACTTGGCCAAGAAGGAAGCTCAAGAGGACGCTGTACGAGCCAACGAGATGTGCGCCAAGGCTGAGGAGGCAGCTGATGCTTGCGAATCCCAAGCAAACAAAGTCAAGGACGACTTGGCCGCGCTCCAGGAAAAGATGCACTTGCTGGACAATGCGCTCAAAGTCCGTGGCATTTCCATCGACTTTTTGCTCAAGAAGAACCACAATAACAACAACAATTGCGATGAAGAGGTTGCACCGACGCAACCGCTCAAGAAAGCAGCAGCATCGCTCAAGAAGAAGCAACCAGAGCGCGACGAGTCGAAAACTCCACAAGATTTCTCTCGGCGAAAGTAATTCCATGTTAATTCGCATTGTAATGCGATTCAAACGCAGTGTGGTAAGCTGGAAACGTTCCACTGGCAATGTGGCGGCGCATCGCTCCAAAGAAGCCGTAGTAATGATGCAAATTGTGCATGTACCTATTGAGGAAGAGAATCACTAGAGAGAGGGATGGAAAGCACGTACAAGAGGATGCTGGCCAGCATTTCACGAACGTTGAGTAAGTGATTGATGTACGCGCGGGAATGGTGTGTGCAGGCAAAACATGGACACCCAGGAAGTAATGGACGCAAGTCGCGGTCGTATTTCTTGTCGCGGAGGTTGATCTTCGTCTCGGTGGACTCTTCCAGCTATAACATCAGTCAGAACTCGATCAATTGCTTGGAAGGTACCTTTGCTTCGCCTTCGTCCAGCCAGAAGACCAGCGCATAAGCACTTTTGGACACGATGAAGGGGTACGACGACATAAAAGCGTCGACTCCGCAAGCGACGGCACTCAACACTTCGAGCGGATTGACAATATTGATAAGGAGTCGTGGCAGAGCTGTCGGCACGAGTTTATTGTAAGATTGGAGTGTGGAGTGGCGAAAGTCGAGGGATTCACAGCCACCCAGCCCACTAATGACAACGCCGTCGATGTTGCGCTTGCAGGTTTCCACCGCACTGGTTTCGCGAAGGCGTGGAACTTCGCCGCCACACAGGACACCAAAGATTCGAGTGGAAGCATCACCACGAAGAGAGATGCATTCGTCGAGCCAAAGCAATGAGTTTTCCATGGCAGCATGTTGGCGTTTCGCACCAAAAGTACCGTCAACTTCATCGGCGATTGCGATAAAACCCGACGGTTTGTACGCGTTGACGGCATCCATGTATTCCTTGGGCGAGATCTTCTTGCGGCCGTTCGTTGACTCGACGCTGCGATGTGTCGCGGTATTTCGTGCAATCTACAGAGAGTTCATTAAAAGCGCTGCATTGATATTGATACCGGCATGGACAAGACGTCTGTCACTGACATGATGATTTGGCTATCGTTGGGCAGATTTAGAAATTCTCTGAACGTCATGCCCGTTTGCTCCAATGCCGCAAGCGACGCATACCTACACGTAAATATCATCCAGTGCTTTTGCCACAATCACGTCAAACGCACAGCTCGGCAAAATTCACGCCGACGAGTTTCAACTCGGACAGTTTTTCGCAATTGTCTGCACCATTTGATTTAGCACACCATCTCTGGCAAAGCATCGATACCTTTTGTGAGATGTGGCATATTTCCAGCAATCGTCTACAGCACGAAATGAGCGCATTCCATCTACGGGGTGATAAAAGTACCGCTGGAATGTAGCATGGCGTTGAGATGCCCAAGATTTCCGTCGTACGCTCCATCCTGTCTGCAGTAAACCTGTCAACTTGCACCGCCAACGCAAATTCGCTATTTTATTGGTCAATTTAAATAAAAAAGGTATTGTCATTTTCAACCAAATTTGTGGTTTTGACCAAAATGCGAATTCATTTTCAAATCGATTTCATAATACGTGTACTGAAGTGGTGTGTGTCAGTGTGTGTTTTGCGTGAGTCAGGTGGCTGATCGATTCTGATTGGCTGACTATTTTTAATTTTTAATTCTAGCCAATCAGAGAAGCCCGTTTGATTCCGAATCGATTCCAAACCTCGGTTGATTCAAACCGTTTTGTATCAAAAGCACAATATTAAATATAAATATATTCCTTGTAGTAAAATACCAAGCGCCGTTAGTCTAATGGTTAGGATTTCTCCCTTCCAAGGAGAAGAGAAGAGGAGAAGAAGGGGGGAAATTGGCTCAGTGGTAGAGCACACGCTTCGTAAGCGAGAGGTCACCGGTTCGATCCCGGGCTAGGACGAGGGATTTGCAACCCCTCCACCCCCCCTGTCCGAAAGCACGGTATTTAATGGGATGTATGTGATCGGGAAACTTAAGTGCGCCTCGAACTTACAAGAGAAGGATTGTCCGGAAGCGGTTACCGGAATGAAAGTGTCAGTTTAATGTGGCCGTTCTGTAAAAACGTGTCGAATCGCTGTACTACCGAAAAGGTAGAACTATCAAGACAAAGCCGTTAGACCTGGTCCAGCTGAGTTAAAGTAGTTCATATCCACTATAACCTAGGTAATATACTCAATAAACCCTTCCAAGGAGAAGGTCGGGGTTCAATTCCCCGACGGCGCACACTTTTTCCACATTTTGGTTGAATTTTGCCTTGAGCTGCCCCCCCCCACGATGCTCCCTTGGATTCATAGGCGTTGCCCTCTCTTGCTTTGTACCGTTTAGAGCATGGCTCGAACGCATTAAAGGCCAAGGGATGGAGCTGCAAGTATGTTCCATGCGAAAATTGGAGGCTGGGAGTTGAAAACACGGGGCAGGTTTGTGAGGAAATTTCGCGCTGTATGTGTGAGGAGAAGGCAAGCTTGGACGATGGAATAAGCCACGGTGATGCAACAATCTCTAGATGGTTTATCACGCTGAGCTAAGGATGAACTCGTTAGCACCAGATCTGCTTTTGAATTGAGCTTTGCGTATCCAGGACGTTTGTCTGGCTGTTTTCAAGCGATGAGGGACAAGCTACAGTGTGCGTAGGGTAGCTCTAGAGATCATCTCATGGCTTTTCACACGTAGACTTTCACAGTCACGCTTCGAGAGCAAGACCTAAATCGCAGATCCACCTGGTCCTGACTGGATTTGACACGAGTCATGGTCAGGTGCGTTGTTCACTCTGTGGGATGGACGTGGCATGCTGATATCAACTCTAGCCAAGAAGGCTGGAAATCCCTTGCAGCTTGCTTCTTTCTCGACAAAGCTTGCTCGTCGTTGCTTTCCAGACAAAAACTGCAACATATTTCACACATTTCAAATGTCTATCGGTGAATGACGGGCTTCAGCAAAATGCATGTATCATGCATGATGAGATTGTTGCACGGTCGACTGGCACATCCTTCGGCACTTGATCGATCGCCACGACCTCATTCCCAAACATTCACCAATCTCAATGAGCAGCTCGACCGCTTTGCGCTTGCTTCCAATTCTTTCCACGACCGCCGCTGCATTGGTATTCACAATCTGCACTCGCCACGTTCGAACGACTCGACTGTCTTCCCTTCGTCCTGCCAATTTGATCGCACGCTTCTTGGATGTCCCGAACCAATACGTGGATGTCTATGAAACGACATTGAGTCGTCCCACGACCGTCCAAGAGCTTGCTAGAGCCTTCTTTGAGTCGCCCGTCTTTCAAGTCGAACGAAGAGTTCTCAAGCTCGCTGGAGCTGGCGAAGTGACTGACGAGGCCATCCAAGCACTCAACTTCGAGCCTGGCGACGCCGTCGCCACCTTCCAAGTCGTGGAAAATGCCCCTGGCGAGATCTTGTTGTGCTGGAGCGACAAAGAGACCGTCAATGGACATTCGTGGCTCGCATTGACGGAGAATGGGACCACAGTGCTCTTTGGATCGACGATTCGCAACGACAGCTTGTTTGTTCGGTTGATCACGCCACTCCATTGCATGTACGCTAAGATTGTCTTGGCGTCGGCTCGCTACGAGCTGGAAAAGTCTCTCAAGGAGTAAAGAGTCCTCCTGTCTCCAGCCCTACGCTCCATTTCTATCATAACAAAAATATCTTCTTGCTTTACTTGTCCATGCCGTCAACAAGTTTCCTCGTGGTGGTCTCCATGGGGATCTAGGCACGATCAAGGCATCAATGTAGGCATTTCGTTGGTCGACTTACAGCCTCCATGCTATCGGCAAACTTACGCGGCGGCACACGTCAGACAACAACGCCTAGCCAGTGGAATGTCTTGTCAGGAACGATCTTGAAGCCCAAGGAATCGACGAGCCGCTGACTTGGAAGGTTTTCAGTGTTGACAAAGCAATGAGGCTTCAAGCCAAGCAAGCCGTCGTGCGCGGCAATCACCTCCCGGAACGCAACGGCCGTCGAGGCGAGCGCTCTCTGGACGAGTCCTTTTCGACGATACTCTGGCAACGTTGACAGCAACCCGATGGAAAAGTCGCTGTGGACGAGCGCCCACGACACCGCTTGCATCGTCGCCGTGCGACGAACCACTCGAATGAGCTTGCTCATGACGGGATCGTTGATCAGCTCCAGGATGTACTGTGGATAGTACCCAATGTCGGTTTGACTGAGCAGAACCGGTGCGTCGTCGCTGGTGGCCACGTCCATCACGAAAGTTTCGCCATCTACTTGCCAAGTGGCGCCAACTGGAATGTCTTTGACAGGGACGTCAGCGTCAAGAACGTACAAACCGTAGCGATCGTCGTCAGTCCAGACGACTCTTTGGACGCTTTCTAGGACGAGGGGGAAGTACGCACTGTCGATTGAGCTCAATTTGATCATGTACGGCTCGACGCCGCTTGTTGCATGATGTAAGAATCGCGGGACGGTTTGCCGCAGCACATCTTGAGAAAGCGATGGGCGGAACCAAAAGTGCAAATTCTCCAGGCGGTTCTCGCTCATGAGCGCATAGGCGAGGCCAACGACATGGTCCTGATTCGAGGCTTTGGTCGGCTCAAAGATCTCGACCGAGTCGTCGTGAATCACATAAAGCACGAGCGCTGTTCCATGACGACGCGAGCCCGAGACTTGGTAGGCAGCAAGAGCGCCCACAAAATGAGTCAAGACGCGCTCTTCCTTGGCGAGCGAGACGAAATGCGCCGCAGTTGTCATCCTCATCGACATGACTTTCTTTCCTTTTCCGGATACGAAAGTTTGCGATCTTCCTTTCTCCGAAAGTGAGAACAGCATGGAGCACTCGGACGTGAGATCCGCGCGACAAGCGATCGTTCCAGAAGGTCTTACCTATGCGCTCAAGAGGTGATGACAATTGACATGTGTGAAGTATTGAATACGCCAGCGAGCCATCTCTTCCCGGTCGATTCGGAATCGCGCGGGGGAATGACTGGACTTTGACAAGGCGTCGCTGCATCACATTCCCTGTTGGTCGCACTGAGCGAGCGAGCGTAATGGACCATCAGTTGGTGCGATGGATCGACGACGCAACGAGTGAAGGCGATGACAAGTATGTATGCTTTGGAAGAGAACGCAATCCCAACATGGACTTCATTATGACGTCGACGAAGGCTCTCAGTGTCGTGGAGCGTTTGCATGGAATGCTTAGACCACAGCAGCCAGCCAGTGGAACGTCTTGTCTGGAATGCACTCGAAGCCCACGGAGGCCATGAGCTTTTGACTCGGAACGTTCTCAACACTCACAAAGCAATGAGGCTCGATGCCGAGCAAGCCGTCGTGCGAGGCAGCGACTTCGCGGTAGGCAACGACCGTCGACGATAGAGCTCGATGCACTAAGCCCTTTCGGCGGTACTCTGGCAACGTTGAGAGCAGTCCGATCGAGAAGTCGCAATGAACGAGTGACCACGACACTGCTTGTTTCGTGGAAGCCAGGCGAACGACGCGAATGAGTTTGCTCATCACGGGATGGTTGATCAGCGTGGCCATGTACTCCTGGTCGTAGGGAATCTCGGTTTGGCTGAGAAGAATCGGCGCGTCGGCGATGTGCGCCACGTCCATTTCAAACGTTTCGCCGTCGATTTCCCAAGTCGAACCGATTCCAACGTCTCTGATAGCCACTGCGGCATGAAGAACGTACAAGCGATAGCCTTCATCGTTCTTCCACTCGACCTTTCTGACAAGTTCCTGGACCATCACGTAATACGCACTGTCAAGCGCGCTGAACAAGACGGAATCGGGCTCCAGACCTTTCGTTGTGTGAGGGAGGAGTCGCAGGAGGACTTGACGCACTTGGTCACCAGAAAGCGAGGGAGGGAACCAAAAGCGCAGTTCCTCCAGTCGATTCTGAGCGACGAGTCCATACACAAGGCCGAGGACATTGTCGGCCTTGGGCGATTCCTCACGGTTGAAGACGTCGATCGAATCCTCATGGACGACATAGAAGACTGGAGTTTCCACAACGCTTGTGTTTGGAAACAGACAAGCAGCGAGGCTGCCGATAAAGTGAGGCGGCACGCGGTCCCCCTTGGCCAGCGACAAGAAGTTCCGCAGAGTCTCGTGAATCGCGACGGGCATCACGGCTATTCGTCAAATAGTCGTTTGTCCGGTTATCGAGAGACAGGTTGATCATGACCTCAGGACGCAAACATGGAAAGGGAGATGGGAACGGGCAACGATAAGCTGCATGTGAGAATCTTCAACTATCCTCTGGTGCATGTGTTCGACTCTCTCAACGTTCCTGCCGCAATTTCGAGAGCTACCGTCAATTCTGGACCACAGCGGCGAAAATGAGAGGCGTCGGGACCTCTCCAAGACAAGATGCTCTGACTGAATCGAGGTACGTTTGCTGCTTGATGCACAAGATGAACTCTGTTCACGCTAGACTACAACACTTATCATGACGAACGTCGAGTCCGAGCCTTCTTTGAAGCCCAAGGAGGTCATGAGGTTTTGACTTGGAATGTTGTCAATCCCGACAAAGCTGTGCGGCTCCACGCCCAGCCAGCCATCGAACGAGGCCATGGTCTCACGGAAGGCAATAACCGTCGAGGCGAGAGCTCTCTGGACTAATCCCTTTCGGCGGTACTCTGGCAACGTTGAGAGCTGTCCGATCGACAAGTCAGTGTGGACAAGTGACCACGACACTGCTTCTTTCGTCAAAGCGAGACGAACGACCCGCATGAGTTTGCTCATGACGGGATGGTTGATCAACTTGAGGATGTACGCTTGACCGTAGTCGATGTTTGTCTGACTTGTCAGAATCGTCGCGTCGGCATTACGCGCCATGTCCTTCTCAAAGACGACACCATCGACTTCCCAAGTTGCGCCGACTGGGATGTCTTTGACAGGCACGGCGGTGTCGAGGACATACAGGCGATCCCCTTCGCTGTTCTGCCACTCCACACTGTCGACGACTTCCTCCACGATCGAGATATGCTCTCTATTGACGACACTGAGCATGCTGGGTTCGACTCCAGTCCTTCAGTTGCATATTGCAGCAAGTTCGTCAAGCCCTGACGGAGTTGATCTTGAGAGAGCGTCGGGTGAAACCAGTAGCGCAAGTCTTCTAGGCGCTCTTCACCAACAAGTGCGAACGCAAGGCCAATGACATGATCATCGTTCGTCGATTCACGAGGGTGATATCTCTCGACCGAGTTCTCGCGGATGACATAGAGCACTGGTGTCTCAGTGACCGTTGCGTTTGGAAAGAGAGCGCCGAGGAGGCTCCCGACAATGTAATGCTGGACATGCTCTCCCTTGGCCAGTGACAAGAAGCTCAGCAGAGTGGCTTGCGTCGTCATGGCCGTCAGCTCCACTGTGCCTTCCTTCGTCCGGTTAATTGAAGAGTTGCGATCTTTGGATTTGCATCTGTATTACCACGAGCTAGCTTTGAACCTCCACCGACATTTCAATCGCTTCCAGAGCATCTACAGCTTGCTTGGAGAGGCTCCGCGGTGCATTAGACAACGACGCTCATCCAGTGGAATGTCTTGTTGGGAATGTACTCAAAGCCAGCAGAGGCCATAAGATTTTGGCTTGGGATGTTTTCAACGTGGACAAAGCAGTGTGGCTCGACACCGAGCAAACCATCTGGGAGGCAACGACGTCGCGGTATGATGCAAGAGTCGACGCCAACGCCTTCTGCACTAATCCCTTCCGACGGTACTCAGGCAATGTCGACAGCAAGCCGACCGAGAAGTCGCTGTGGACGAGTGACCACGACACGGCTTGCTTCGTCGAGGCCAAGCGAACGACGCGAATGAGCTTGCTCATGACGGGATGGTTGATCAACGACAGCATGTACTCTTGGTTGTAGCCGATCTTGGTTTGACTGATGAGAACGGGAGCGTCGTCGTTGTGGGCGACGTCCATCTCAAAGGTTTCGCCATCGACTTGCCACGTTGAGCCGACCGGGACATCTTTGACAGGCACAGAAGCATCAAGGATGTACAGTCGATAGCCTTCATCGTTCTTCCACTCAACTTTCTCGACGCTTTCCTGTACTATCAAGTAATGCGCACTTTCGACGGCGCTCAGCTTCACGGATGGCTCCAAGTCTTGAGTCACGTGCTGCAAGAAGTATGCGAGGGATTGCCGCAGTTTTTCTTTAGACAGCGTTGGGCGAAACCAAAAGCGTAAATTCTCGAGGCGAGTTTGATTCAAGAGCGCATACGCAAGACCAACGACACGGACGTACTTGCTTGTGCCTTTGGGATCAAAGGTCTCAACTGAGTCCTCACGGATGACGTAGAGCTTCAGCGTTCCGAGATTACTTGTGTCCGTAACGAGACTCGTGGCGAGGCCTCCAACAAAGTGCGTCAGCACGCGATATTCCTCGGCCAGCGACAAGAAGCTCGAGAGACTCGCTTGAGACATCATGGTTGTCACTCCTTGATTGACAAAATGGCCTTATCCGGTTTTCGACCATGTTTAACCGGAACTTCAATCATGGACACTTGACATGTGTGAAAAAAAGCCTTCGAGGTTTGAGCTTGACGCCGACGAGCTTCTGACGTGCTACTTGGCAATCATGCTCACACATCATGGTTCTATCTTGTCCAGAGCTCCGGTGGTGCCATGTGGAAAGCTGGCATGGCTTGTAATGCATAGTGTGAACGTCAAAGATCTATCGCTAAGACTGCGTTGTTTTATGGTTTGCAAGCTCCCGATTCCTACGTCTGTCTTTATTGCGAAATGTTCAATTCCACATCGGCGATTCACCATCAATGGGCTTTGACAACACGTCGACTGCTTGTGTACTGACCAACCATACCGAGGGAAGATTTGTTCGCGAGATCGAAATAACTTCTGGCTTGGAAGGGAAGCATCATCCCTAAACCAACCTCTTGGATTGATTGATGAGTACTTAAAACATCGACAAGAATAGCTTCACTCGGCCTACGAAGATGTTTGTGCTCGTAGCACGATGGAAGACATGAAGTGAGGGATGAGGGCAATATTCACATTTCATTAATGCAAGTGTTTTAGCATCAATATGATCGTCATAAGAGTGATGAGCACAAGGAGAATGGCTATGCACTTCATGGGCCTTGCACTCTTCTGGATCGTTTCGGCCTTTTCTAGTTCGACAATGCCGGCCTGCGTTCGCTCGACGACTTGTTCCATGTTGTAATCAATGCGATCTAAAATCGTGCCTTGGTCAATCACAAGCACAGCCAACTCTTTGAAAATCGTCGCCAGCTCTTGGATCGACGTTGCAATCTGCTGCACTTCACGGTCTCGTTCATTGATCAAATCCTCGGCGAGCTCGACTTCTGCAAGCTGTGCCTGCATGAACCCACCCTACATGAAGGCGTCATGGACTATGGCGTACAGAGCGTAGCTTACATCAATACCAGTGCTTCGTTTTGGTTTGTTGGATTCCGACAAGAAATCAAATTCCTTTGGACCTTGTCGTTGATTCTTGACGCGATCCAAGTATTCTTTTTGAGACTTGCGAAAATCACTTGAAAGAGTTTGGAGTTGCGTTGCTAGTGCTCTCTGAACATTTTGTCGTGTCTTGGCGTCTGCATCAGTCAGTCCATCCTTGGCATTCATCTTGCTTTTCAAGATGGCTTCGGCTTTTCGAAACTCTGCTGTAATATCGGCCGTAATACTTTCAATTTCCCGTTCCTGGTCTGTCTCCGAGTCGTCAAACCGAACCATGAGTCGCTTTGTGCGTATTTTGGTCAATTTGTCCACTATCATCATGGGTTGAGCACGAGAGAACATTGGGACGTGAGAAGGTACTTAGATCTTTCACGCGGGCAATATGAATATTCACGTCAGTGACAGCATCCACCCACGCAGGTGCATTCTGAGTGCTCGACATGGCCGCTTCTAGATCAATGTCTGACCGGAGTTCTGCATTTCGCATGAGGGAATTCGCTTCATGGTGCACATCCGGTAAATGCGAGGCCATTTGACGTCGCCGTGCGACTTTTGCCTTGACATCTGTCCTTAGATTCACGAATGTTCTAGTCAAGTCTCTCGTTGCCATCGTCGCGCCGTTCAGGTGTCAGATGAAGGCAATGCCCGACGTCGCACACTCGCCTTGGCCGCAAAACTGAAAACTATTTTTGCAAAACTGCCCACTCCATGGTCGGATCATACAAATTTCTAGTCTAAACATACATTCTATTTGCAAATGATCGATTTTGATTGGCTAAAATTCAAAGTCAGGGGCATTTAATGTTCTATTACAGGGACCTATCACAACACAGTCAAGATCCAACGATGGAGCTCTTCTATTGTCCCAGCTATTCACATAGAAGCTCTCCGAGAAGAAAGCTCAGCTTGGAGAAGACATTTTTATCGCTGGGTGCAACTTCAGTTGTTCCCAGTGGCTTTGTGAAATAAACATATCGTTGAGCTTGATGTTAAAATTACGATATAGATCTTATAAACTATGGAGTAAACTTGCAATAAGAATAATTTTGTATTTCATGAATTATACGGATAACCATGTTTATTCGGACCCGGTACAACTTGAAACTGGACAACCCGCGCGTCAATGAGCACTCGAGGAAGAGGTCGAGATAGTGGACGACGCGGTGGACGTGGACAAAGCCTGAGGCGAAATAGTCAAGGAGATAACTCAAGAGCTATATTAACACCTGCACCACCACCGGTCAAGTCAATCCTGCTCCGTCCGCGATTGGACATGTTGTATCCGTGTCGTCCCAGTTTCGGCGAGTCGGGAAAACCAGTGGTTCTATGGGTGAATCATTTTGGAGTAACTGTTCGCGCAGATCAAGGAGATGTGTATCACTACGATGCAGCGATTGCTGATGAAGGAAAGAAACCCGGTCACGAACCACCACCAAAAAGCCTGTGCACACCTGTCCTCCATACATTGATTGCCAACTTGAAGGTGGAATATCCTGACATTGCTGTCGTTGCGGATGGAAGACGCAATATCTACACAAACGTTCGATTTCCATTTCAGAGTCGATTGTTCAAAGTTGCCCAGACGAAGGATGATAAAGTCAAGATGTTTGATGTCCATATGAAGGCGTCCGACCCCTTGGCGATTCGAATGACACAGATCAATCAACTCTTTGAAGGCACGCTGAATTATACACCCTACGATGCAATTCAAGCCCTTGATATTGCGATGCGCTACTCTGCTTCAACTCGCTTTGTGTCCATCGGCCGCAACTTGTTCAACAATTTTGGCCAACAGTCACTCGGCGAAGGAGGTGAACTTTGGTTTGGCTACCATCAAAGCCTTCGGCCGACGCAATCTCACTTGACCCTGAATGTTGACATGGCATCTTCCATGTTCATCGAGTCCATGCCTGCACTAGTCTACATGTGTGAAGCCTGTGGCTTTCGAGAAGTCCCAGCCACTTTGAACAAGATGCAGCAAGGAGTGGCGACCAAGGTGTTCCGTGGTATCAAGGTTCGTGTGACTCATCGAGGGCAAATGAAGCGTGGATATCGAGTGAATGGGCTTACAAAGAGTTCTGCCAACGACACCTTCATTGAAATAGATGGCAGTCGCATTTCGGTTGCGAGCTATTTTGCAACTAATTACCTGCCTCTGCAATATCCAAACTTGCAAATGCTACATGTCGGATCTCCCACAAGCACAAACTACCTTCCAATTGAAGTTTGTCATACTGTGGAAGGCCAACGTTTCTTGCGCAAAGCAACAGAGTCCCAACTAGCGACAATGGTTCGCGTCACATGCACTCCACCTGAAGAAAGACGACAAAAAATCGAAGCAAGGGTACAAGAAGCTCATTTCAGCGATGAAAATTGCCTCGATGCGTTTGGAATTGAGCTCAATCCAACAATGCTCACAGTGGAAGGGCGGCAGTTGCCTGAACCAGCTTTGTTGTACGGTGGATCTCACGCGGAAACCCCTCGCGATGGACTTTGGAATATGAAGAACAAGAGCTTTTTCCAAACTGTAGAGCTGAAGTCATTTGCTATTGTAAGCTTGTGTGACACTCGAAGATGCCCCACACAATCCATCGTAAAATTATTTCGTCTCCTATTGAACGAGATGAATCAAGTCGATATGAAGGGTCCGGCGACGGTACCTCCAGTAGTTGTTCAACAGAATGGTCAAACTATTGAGCAACTTTTGTCTGTGGCTATTGGTGCAGCTACTACTGAATTTGGTGCTCGCCCACAATTGGTCTTTTGCATCAATCCACAACCAAATGCTCAAAATTATGGTGACTTGAAGCGAGCATCGGATGTTCTCTATGGCATTCCATCGCAAATGATGTTATCAAGGCATTTTGTCAAACCAAGTGTGTCGTACATTTCAACACTGCTTCTCAAAGTCAACACCAAATTGGGTGGACGAAATACTGTCTGTAAGGACGCATTACCGAGGATTAGTACCGAACCGACGATAATCTTTGGCGCTGATGTGTCCCATCCAAGTCCCATGGATACCACACGTCCTTCGATTGCAGCCGTCGTAGCATCGCTGGATCGCTGGGGAGTTCGCCATGCTGCCACCATGCGTAAACAAGCTCATCGAATGGAACTCATTGAGGACATGGAAGGCATGGCTACAGAATTGCTCAAACGATTCTATCAAGCGACAAATCGGAAACCAGTCAACATTCTTTTCTATCGCGATGGTGTGAGCGAAGGGCAATTCGAATCTGTGCTCATTCATGAAGTGGCAGCACTACGATCGGCCTGTGAAAAACTTGAAAAGGATTACCGTCCCCGCATCACTTACATTGTTGTTCAAAAACGACATAACACACGTTTCTTTCCGACCGACTTGGCCGATGCAGACCGAAGTGCGAATGTGAAAGCTGGTACTGTCATTGACTCTGGAGTATGCCATCCCACTGAGTATGATTTCTACTTGATGAGTCACTCTGGCATCCAAGGCACAAGTCGCCCTGCTCATTATCATGTCCTACTCGACGAAATCGGATTCACACCTGACGAATTGCACAACTTGACCTTCCGGTTGTGCTATACATTTGCTCGATGCACAAGATCCGTGTCGGTTGTACCATCCGTGTACTATTCTCACCTCGTGGCTTTCCGCGCTCGCTTTTTCATGCAATATGACCATGACTCTGAATCCACAGTGGACGAATCACAGCTTGACCATCCTTTGCCACTTGTACACAAAAACCTTCACACTGCCATGTACTATGTCTAAAAATCCTACCCTAGCTCTCTATCATGCATGAGCGGAAAGCCTTGCCATATTTATCCCCCAACTACCCCAAGAAAACATTAGTTTGTGTACTAGTTAATGCGTTGACAAGACTCAAGGTCTTAAGAACTTACTTTGGAGATCCCAAGCCAATTTGACGACATGTGTCTCCTCGCGACACTGGCAGCCAATGTGACTCCTCAAGATCGCAAATTCAGAATCCTGTCATTTTAAATGTATTAGTTTTCATAGAATTTTCGTCTTATCCGGATACCCGGATAAACGAATGTTCAAGCATTGAAGAGGCAAATTTAGATTTTGGCGGGGAGTTTCACTGACGAAACGGCCGACAGAAAAAGAGCCTCCAGGTCGAGAGGGGCGAGCACGGCGTGAGAGAAGACGAGATCAAGACAAAGGTCAGTCGCTCGTGGAGGACAAGCTTGAAGAGCGTCGTGTCCTGCCATTGAAATGAACCGCTACAAAGTTACCAAGCAATTGGGAGATGGTACATACGGCTCGGTCTTGAAAGCAGTCAATCGGACGTCAGGCGAAGTGGTGCGTCGTTTCTCTGCTCACACAATGAGAGGTATTGACATGATCGACTAGGTGGCAGTGAAAAAGATGAAGAAGAAGTTTTACACGTGGGAAGAATGCATGCAACTTCGCGAAGTCAAGGTATTGTCATGACGTTGCGTGTGTACTTTCTGACACGGGATGACGTGTAGTCATTGAAAAAGCTCAATCACCCAAACATCATTAAGTTAAAAGAAGTCATACGCGAGAATGACGAGCTCTTTTTCGTCTTTGAGTACATGGAGAACAATCTGTACGAGACGATGAAGAAACGAGATCGGCACTTTCCAGAATCCAAGATTCGAAACTTGATGTAAGCTCCTCAACATCTCCTCCAGGCCCTCACGTACTCTTTTTTAGGTACCAAATGCTACAAGGTCTAGCATTCATGCACAAACACAGCTTCTTCCATCGAGATATCAAACCGGAAAATATGCTTGTCAAAGGCGATGTGGTAAAAGTGGCTGATTTTGGTTTGGCGCGCGAAATTCGGTCCCGGCCTCCCTTCACAGATTACGTTTCGACTCGATGGTATCGAGCACCTGAAGTTCTCCTGCGGTCAACAACTTATAATTCACCGATTGATGCCTGGGCCATGGGATGTATTATGGCAGAGATGTTTACACTGCGACCGCTCTTCCCTGGAAGCTCTGAAGGTGATCAAATTTACAAGATATGCTCTGTCCTCGGAAATCCCACCCATGCAACTTGGCCGGAAGGAATGAAGTTGGCCGCTCAAATGAATTATCGATTCCCCCAATTCGTCCCCACGTCGTTACAATCAATTATTCCCCACGCCAGCCCAGAAGCCATTCAACTTATGCAAGACTTTTTGAAATACGATCCAAATCAGCGACCGACATCGAGCCAGGCTCTACAATATCCCTTCTTTCAAGTCAACGTGAATATACCGCCGTCGATATCCACCCCTGGTGCACCACCACAGCCAACATCCTTGCAAGGCACAACGACTCCTGTTGAAAAATCGCCTTCCACAACGCCTCTTTCTTCCAAAACACCAACTTCAAATTATGGCCCTGTCCCTCCACCCAGTTATCAGCAGCCCCCCATCGAGACTTTCAACAGCGCCAACACAAATTATCGATCAAACGTCACAACTAATGGGATCCCAACTGCAGCAAAGATCGCTCCTCGAAATGCAATGGCCGCTGCTGGAAACACATTGTTTGGCTCAAATTCAAGCGACATGCCTGGACCCCAACAAGGAATACTGGAGGCTGGAACTGGTCACACGAATGGTCTTCAAGGTAATCGATATTCAAGGCAAGCAAGGTATGCCCCTGGCATGGGGAATTCCGAAAACAATGAGAACACCAACTCAGGCGACGTTTTATCTGGTGGCAAACGGCCATTTCAGTCAAGTTACAACCCAAATGTTCCCTTGGTGACAAAGACGACGGCAAATCCGACTGGATTTGCATCACAAATGTACAGCCGGCACAATTTCTAGCACCCACAATGACAAGTGCTGTGTCATCTCGTCTCAAAATGAGATCTCTACTGCCCAAGCTCGACAACTTCACTCAGTCAGTATCGAAGAAAGTTATGTCGGTGCTCGGGCTAGACTACAATAGGATAGGCTTCTTTAACCTGAATAGTGTCGTGTTTCACTAAGCTTGTTGGTGGCTCTCTTTCATTCCGTGTCGCCCTTCACGTGAAAATTTCATGGTCATGGCGTGCAAGACAATTTACAAGCTCACACCATGTGAAGTTCAACATTCTTCCCTTCGTTGTCAGCTGAAAGGATCAAGTTGTCATCGCTTCGTCGCGATCAGCTCCTTTTCTCCAGCTGATCGCTCTTTCTCTGCCACGCCTATCATGTTGCGATCTTGAAGCGCTCCATCGAGGAGGACGAAATCCTTGAGCACGGAAGTTTCGTCTCGGCTTCCGATCATGGCTGGGGCCAGAGTTGAACACAAGACGGGGCAAGGTCGATCCCGCTTGTCCAAAATCCATCCAGCATTGACTGAATTATCACACGTTTGACATGTTGCATTCTTCCATGACGTTGTGTCGGTGGAATTACAGCACTCTGAGTGTCGTTTTTATACCATTGATGGATTTATGTAGAGGACGCACTCGCTGTGGGTTATGCGAATGAATTCGTTAGTGACTCGGATCACGTCGTGTTGCAAACTTCCCGCAGTGTGTCAAGTTGCCGCAGGCGACGGAAGGGAGTGTCTTCCGTCGAGTCCACGCTTTGGACCGTAGAAGGGGATAAGGTCGTCATAACATCATGATGAAGATTATTGTGCATGTTGACTCGAAGTCCACTGTGGCCACTGACCAGTTCAAGCTTGTCCGGCTAATCTCTGGCTATCCACGGGTGGCGTATGCACTACGTCCAGTTAATCATGGGCGGGCTTGAAACGAGGATTACTACTCTGGTCCGCAATGATTGTCACATTACACTTTTCAGTGGAGTTTCGTTGGTCCTCTTCGAGGAATTCTACATTTGATTGGTGCAAATGAAAGTGCTTTATCTCCTCTTTGATTGGATATATTTATTCAGGCGAAATTCATTGCCATGTAGGAGAAACAATGCCTCAAAGTTTGTCCTCTGATTCAAATTACAGAAAATCTTACGCCAGTGAATCAAATCGCAATGAAACGCGGTCCCACCTCACACACAAATAGATCACTTAGTCTCCGATATATTAACGGTATTTTTGAGAGACTATCGATCAACACGCTCAAATTCGATGCTCACAACTCAAACCGAATGGTCTGGCTCTAAGGCCCTTTTCCGGCGACCCTGTGAGCTCCTGCGTCCGTCCACGCATCACTGGAACATATTGAATAAGTTTGTATGCATTTGCAGGACCAAATATGGCGCCTAGAGACGTGAGCAAAGCTAAATGTGATGAGGTCTCCAATATCGTTAGGCCATATGTATATTTACTATTTTGTATGCCAATTTTATCTTTTATGAATAATAATTTAATATAAATATGTTAAAATTTGATAAACTCTTCAAACTGTTTCATACTAAAACCAAGTTAACAAGAATTGTACCCCAAAAAATATGCAATATGACAATTATTTCGGACCAGAGTAGTAGTCCTCATTGTCCTCGACATGGCCATGCTATCGCGGAGGATAAAGTGGCGTCGAGTTCACTTTGGGAAGAGAACCAACTTGCATCACCATGCGCGATAGAGCCAGGACATTTCGCCATGTGCAACTCCGTGTATGTGCAACTCCGTGTGTGGCAACGAATACCAAACTGTAAACATCATCATAGCGTCCATCACCCATGGATAACCACCGCGTTCTTTTTATCCTTCCTGTCACTCGACAACCTCACGCGACTTGATCAGGCTTTCTTTGCCCTGCTCGATGGAAAATAAAGGCATGGCGCAACAGAGGAGCCATGCCTTGCAGAGTGGATGTTGACTTTGTCACGCCGAGTCAACTTGAACAAAGCTTGATGGTCTGAAGCTCGCCGTGTTGTCACGGTGGTGGGTAATGTTCAAACGCAGGTTGTCCATTTCTATACGTCTATACGAGCGCCATGTGCCACCAGCACGATCGAGGAAGAGTAGTAACACAACAGTGACGCTTCTTCTCATTTGGGTGTGTCAAGCACTCTCTTTGGGAAGAGGATGCAGCGTTGAGGAGCTCATTTTCCCCCCTCGTCGTAAGGGGACAGCGTCTCGTTCTTCAACGATGCAGACTCGACGCATCTCTCAGTCGACCAACGCTGGAATCTCCGCTCTGAGTACATGAGTCGAGGCACAAGTTGGACCATTCGTCGTGAGAGAGAGAGTGACTCCTCTACCGACGATGATATGACACAGGTTCAGTTATTCAGTGTGTGACACCACTCGAAAGAAACTCGCGCTTGAGTTCAAGACGATGGATAGAGATGTACGCTCTTAGCTCTTCAAGTCGGCGCTCGTCTATCGTTGAACAAGATGAATGACTGGACGTCGTCCTGCAAGCGCAGCCGGTATGGTCGCACGACGACCAGGTTGACCAGATGATCCGACACAGCTCCACCAGACTCCTCTTTGTGACGATCTCCACCTAGCACGCACTCTAGAGAGCCATCTCTCCAACGACACAGGACGACGACGACTGTACATACTTGCAACGAGAGGCACTCACGTCGTGGTGCATTACGTTCTCGACCGACTCGTACAACATGATTGGAGTGGCGACCCATCAAGCCAGAGTGGCCTTTTTGCATGCTTTCTCGAGATTTGACACCTCAAGATCCGCCATCTTCCAGCTAACTCATGGCACGGTTCATTTCAGATCGAGCAGCCCACGATGATGAACTCAGCGCACATGGTCAACAATCAGAGGTTCAGTATGCGCACGGCGCCGACGGCCGCGCCTGTCAAGTGGCCATGGGCATACACAGAAGAACATGTCTTGGAATTGCTCGACGACACATTGTGCCAGCGCGCGACGGGGTTTGCCGAGTTTATGGACTCGTCCATTGTCGACCTCAACGAAGAACAGTACCTTCAGCGGTTGGAAACGGGCAAAGTCGACACGTCGCGAACCAAAGTCGACTCGAAAGCACACGTCCACACCGTCCATGCCTCCACACTCGTCCCTGCCACGCTGACGGAAGTGTTATCACTCTTCGACGACGCGAATGGCGCATCAGACCAATTGACCGCACGCACATTCCGATCGCTCTTGATATCCAACCTTGAGCTGCGACGTATCGTGAGCTCTTTTCAACCATTTGCGGCACGACAGACGAAGCACACATTTGCACGATGCAACTCGGACGATGGCAAATCGACCGTCTCGTCAAATGGATCGACAGGATCTCCATCACATCGCACGATTCTCTCGTTTGCACTCAAGAAGGCGGTCTTCCAGGAATCCCGCGGACCCTTCTCGAAATCCCCACAACGAGAGCTCTTCTACCTCGACATCTTTGAGCAACTCTCGTCATCGACTATCTGCCGGACGATCAAGTCGGTCGATCTCTTGAGCGAAAGCCCCACATTCACCAAAGGAGAGCTTCCTCTCGAGAGACACCAGCATGTCTTGATGAGCTATCACATTGAAGCCGTCGGCCCGACTCGCGTCCGCGTGAGCTTTGCAGGTCATTACTGCTACCAACATGGCATGGTCGAAGAAACGAAGCGCATGGTGGCAAAATTCGCCGAAGCGGTTGAACTCCTCCCCCGACTTGTCTTTCAAACGCGTCTCGCGGCGGCGCTCTTCTCGGAATCCAAGATGAACAACAAACAGAAGCACTCGGCGACAGGATACGCCTGCCGACTCTGCGCACGGACATTTTCAGCCTTCATGAAGCAACGACTCTGTCGTTTGTGCGGCCAAGATGTCTGCTCCAGCTGCTCGACCGTAGAGCAAGTCCCAACCGCCAACGATTTGACCATCGACGCTCGAATCTGCCGCACATGCGTCGAGACGCTCAAAGAAGGCGACTTCAATCCCAAGCAAGAGTCGTCGCTGACAGTGTTGCTGTCCAACACGATGCAAAAAGCCTTGGCGTCACCTGCAGCCTCCATTGGTGTCCGCAAATTAGAAGCCCCCGCACTTCCCAACACCTCGGCAAGACGCAAGAACAAAGCAGCCGCATCAGCCACACGGCAAACCATTGTCGAGGACAAACGGCACGACACTCTCTACGACGTCACGTGCATGACTGCCGCTCGCCGCATGGGCTGCGATACAGCTTGCGTCACCCTCGTGGACGAAACGGGCAATTTGGTCATCAAGACGAAGCACGGCAAGGGCGTCGACACCGTCTTGGTGCGTGAAACCATCCACAAGAAAGCTGCCTGCGTCGTCAAAGACGCTGCAAAGGACTGTCGATTTTCCAACCCCCAAAGGCTTAGCGCTCGTTTCTTCTACGGCATTCCTCTCGTCCTGGAAGATGGACTCTCGGTGGGCGTTGTCTCCGTGTCGGATGGGACGCCGCGGGCAGAAGTAGACGAATTCCACGACACAATCATGCATGATTTCCACCAGACGATCCTGCGCCTCGTTGAAACCGCAAGGAAGCCCCCCACATCTGCAGCATAATCCGAAATAAAAATCGACTCCACATGTGTCGCTCCTTGTACCCTGGGAGGAGGGGTGTCACTCATACAAACTTCAAGTATAAATCTGTCAGACATGATCCCCCGTTCAGCGGGCCGACGGGAGGGTTTCTGAAGTGTGATATCACGAAAATCGAAATACGACGGACGACCAGAGATAATTTAAAATATGACATCATGGATTCTCTGGTCGGTTATCATTTGAAAATACATTGTCCATCAACTAAATTAACCAACAGGCAAGTCTTAAGACTAACACAAACAGCCTCCTGAAATCGCCTTCCTGCGTTTATGAATAGCATCCGCAATGGACTTCATCACAGGGGCAAATATCAATTAGAATAACATGGCAGTGGATGGAGCACTCAGGGCATGACAGATTCTTGTGCTCTGCCTTGAGAGACTACAATAACCTAAAGCTTCAATTTATGACAAATCTGGCCGATGCGCCACCGAAGATTTCCCATACCTCATCGCAGACTTGTCTGTTTTGGATTCTGAAAACGTCGTTGTAACGACAGGAAACGGCTCTATTATTCATTATTCGTTTTCATTGTATATTGCTTTACACAGAAAGGTGGATGTATCGGACGATCAAGGTTTCAGTTTAAGACAAAGGGATTACACTTTGTTTAACTATGAAAAGGTGCTTATATTTTTTATAATGGAAATATTAATTGTCAAAAGAATTAATATAAGATACAGAAAGATATAAAATATAAGAATATATTGTATCAAAATATTTCCAGATCTTGCCACTATCCAATTTGCAAGCAAGTCGCGACAAGTCCATGCCTCGAGATCTCAAGCAGAGATCTCAAGCCAGGTAAGAAATCTAACGACGACTGAATTCATGAACTCAAACGTTATTTAGATGACGAAGACACGCACGTTCGCTTCAGTTTCCGTCGTGGTGTTGTTTTCTGGTGGCGTCGAGAGCGGTGGTTGGACCAGCGACTTTCTCTTCCTCTTTTTTTCGCGTGCTTGGCGCATCTTGGTGGCTTGCTCACGAGCAAGTCTTCGCTGTTCTTTCGTCGCATCAATTTCTTGGAGCAAAGACACGGTCAGCACGCGCCCTGCGACGTCAATTGTTTTGGATGTTGCGGGACCACGTTTTTTCGTTGAAGGTGGTAGGCATAGGATGTCATGACGAATCTCATCGCGTCTCTTCATCCATTCGGCTGCCAAGTAGGATGATGGTACACCACCATCTTGGAATAGCTTGAACCTTTTCATCATTCGATGATAGCTTAGAGGCCATATACCAGCCGTCTTAAAGCCAGAAATCATATTTGACGACTGTACTTTCTCAATCCAGGCACTTGATGCTATTTTCAGAGCAACTTCTTTGGATATGCTGTACATATTGCCACTCTCTACATGATAGGTTAGATGACCAACTAGACTAATACAAAGATCATAAACGCTACCATCATTGATTGTTTCTTCATAAACGCCTTGTCGAATGGCATTTTTGAAGGAGCTGAAGACACAAATATCCAAGGGTTGGAACAAGTGAGTGGCGTTGGCTGGGAGACACATCAAAATAATGTCAAGATCATTGCAAAGAGAGACAATATCTTCCGAGTAGTGCGAGGACAAGCCGTCGAAGACAAGGAGAATGGGACGCAGGATCTCTTGGCCAACAGACTCTGAGAAGAATCTAAGCCAATTTTCGAATAAAGGTTCGTTCATAAACCCTTTCGGAGATGTTGAAATCGCAGCACCAGGAATAGAACTGCAAACGCCCAAAGAACGATCAATACGTTCTCCAGGAAATAAAAAGAGAGGGGGGACCATAGTGCCGTCGGCACTACCACATGCAACGACGGAGAGATGAAAGTTGGTCGCCAAAATCTTTGTCCAAACGTTGCGAGAGCCTTTCAAGGCCACAACTTTTTTTGATTTTTGTCGAGATGAAAACGACGTTTCATCCATATTGAAGACTCGGTCTGCAGTTAAACCGTGGTCTTCAATTGTTTTGGCTAAAGTGTCATGCATTAAAGACACAGCACTCTCACTCATACAATTTCGAGTGCGAGATATCACTTGTGCGGTACGGGAGGTAAGTTGAGGATGGCGAGACATGAACCGGTGATACCTACCGCCTTGCAATGTCACACTAGTGTCCAAGCGGCGGGCTATTTTGTTGGCCACTTTCAAAATACAAGCTCGGTCTGTTGGATGCCCATCCATCTGAATTGAGCATATCCATGCAACAAGGTCTGCCTCACAGCTCGGTGGCAAAAAGGTTTTGGGCCCTCGTCGAGCAGGTTCTTTTAAGGTGCCATCGCGAGCTTCGCGGACTTTACGCATGAGTGTGTCGTACGGTATTTTTGAGGCGTCTGCGACTTCAACACCAGGTGTCCCTGCAAGCACATGCTCGACAGCTCGGAGTAGCTCGTCTCTAGTGTAGCGACTGCGAGGTTTGGGAAGAGGCTGTATTGGTGGAATGGATGGCAACCAGAAATGTCCTTGAAAATCTATTTATGGAATATGACAGGTATATGGAGATGGAGGTATTCGCTGTAAGAAATCACGATACATGATTGGCTATAATCAATACGTCATAAATTGAAGCATTTGTCATAAATTGAAGCTTTAGGTTACCATAATTTTACTGACAACTTCGTTCAAATTATAATCAAACTTGCATCAAGAGCGTAGACGACGATCTCAGCCATCGCTGCAGGTGGCATCGAAGACTTCTGCTGCTACCCGACTGACCAAAGAACACTCACTACTCGGCTCAGGGAGTCCAGCTCGTGTTTCTCTCGAGGAAATCTCTTTGCGCCATGAAATTCGTCAAGAACGTGTTCGATGTAAGCGAATGTCATCTCCAATGCATCCTGGCGGTCAATTCACGAGACTGTGGCTCTATTCTCTCTGCAGTCGCTCAGAGTGTCATGCTCGGTGGTTACCTGTAAATTGATTGGAGGATACCATATGATATTGAGCACATTGATTGGACAAAAATAAATTATGCTTGACTAACATATGCTATACTTTAACCAAGTTAATTTGATTTCCGACAAGCTTCATGGTCCCACACGACAGTATAGTTAATTTTGATTGATTGACGACGGGAGGAATTTCAAAATGTGATATCATACTTTCTCTGGTCGGCAATAGTGACACCCCTCCTGACCTGGGGAAGCATACTGGGTCTCGTGAATCTGGAGAGGGAAGGCCATGTGGCTCTCATGTAAAAACAGCTTCTCCAAGGACGCAACGGATTGCTAGGCTATTCCCTGTCCATGTGGAGCTGTCTGACGCTCGAGCTAACAAAGCATAGATCACAATCACATGATGCACAACCAGCTCGCCATTTCGAAGCCTATGAATGGTCCAAACTGGCGTAGGAAACACGACAAGCAGCCGCACGATGCAATAGACTGCTTGTTTCTATCGCCCGAGTGACTCCACCCAACATAACATCCCCCATCTGCTCGCGCCAGGAACTAAACTTCGGGCGGGCGATAGGCAGCCTACGTACCGTACTCAAGTCAGCTCTTTTGACGCCACTACCAGCCTCTGTCGTGAATTGCCATAGCCAGAGCACCAACTTGGCAATCGTTTCGCTGCAGAATCCATGCTGCTGTCGTCTCTTCTTGCTGTCACGACACCACGACGTGGTATTTCGCGGGGCTACTCCAACTCTGGCCACTGTTTCCATCTGGATTGACAAATGTCCATTGATAAATCAAAATGTAAGGTGTCAATATAAAAAATCCAAGCAAATTTAATCAAAATCAAATTCTCTAATTTCAATTTTTCATTTTATGTTATTTATAATGTTTAATTTTGTATATATTTTGTAAATGTTGGAATACGTTTTATGCATGAGACCAGAATCTCAACGTGGTTGAATTACACATGGAAGTTTCGACTTTGGGGCAAACTTAATAGCAATTAATCATTGGCTAAAAATATAATAATGTGTGAATATTAACAGTTTTGACTGGCTAATAGTATTAATTATTGAGCAATCAATAGAGGTTATAGTAATATAATAAATTTGTGTAGAAATAACATACATAAGACAGGATATTTTTATTTTTGGAAGAAGTTGGCGGCTAGTTCAACTTGATTCCGAGATGGTCAACCATTTGAACATTGAACAGGTCTGGCGCACGTCGAGCATGAATGAGTTCGAGATGGACGAGTCGGATCTCCTCTTTGGCGGTACCAACGACTGCGTGGATGAATACCACGACGACGAAGAAGACACAGCGTCAGAATCCCCGAATGAAGTGGAAGACAACGATGTGAGTGAACGCAGACACAACCGCGCGCTCTCCAAGATGATGACGATTCCATCAAGACATGCATCGTACGTGCCTTCGTTCTCAAGTTGTAGTCAATGAATTTGTCTTTCGTAGAGTTGCGACGACACCTCCGTTGCTCTTGCGAAGTCGATCGATGCCATCCGTGAACTTCCTCGCATCGAATGAACAAAAGTGGCGCGTCAAATACCTCAGCGCGCTTCAAACGAAAGCAGCAGCTGCTGACAATTCAGGCACCGAAACAACAACATCATCGAGCCCAGGATCATCGCAAGTACCTGGTCGAACACGCCGCATGTCAACTGGGCCGATTGAAATCCCCCTGCGCGCTAGTTTCGACGAATCTTCACCAGGGGGTGCGTTCCCGCAGGACAAGAGCGATGATGCACGGTACCAGAGGAACCTGGACCAGTACCACGTACAGGCGCAACACGAGGTATCTACTTCAATATCTTTCCTGAGTGTGACAATGAATGTGGCGTAGTTCGTCCCACCCCATCAAATGGTCGAAAGGGATTGCTTCTCGTTGGGAATGAAGCACTATTTCCGCCCAAAAGTCGGCAATATCTAGTCTACTCGCTAGAAGAAAGGTTAGTTTAATGAATGTTTCAGTCGTCGTTCACTCCCATGCGTCCTGCTGCTCGCTTTGTTGCCTTCCACCTATCATATCTTCTGAGTACCTCAGATATCCTGAGCCCATTCGTTTGTGGCTGTATCTTCTTGAAAACCCCACGCAGGCTTCATGCCGTGTGTCCTTTCTTCATCCATATCCTGCCGACTGTAATGCCGTGGAAAGATCTCGCGATTTTGCTTAGCCCCACATCGATAGGTGGGTCCATTGGAGCCCTAAAAGCGAGGATGATCGCGTGGAACATGTTTCTTCCGGCGACCAGATTCGACTGGCGTGATACCCAACAAAGTCTTCCTGATTGGAGTTCTTCGTGAAATGGATTGTGATTCCAAAGGAAAAGCCAATCAAGTAAATGTACTACTTGGTAAAGTAAACTCTAGTTTACGTAAAGTAACTAGTAAAGTGTAAACAATTCGTTTAAATAACCTGTTTCACATTCAGTAAAGTAAAAACTCCAAAGTGTGAGTTGCGCACTGCATGCCATGGCGACTCCTGCGGATGGCGAGCTCTTGTACAAAGGATTCCTCAATCTTCGCTATGGAATGGCTCTAACATTGTACGTAAAATTGACAGGACTAGACTATGATGGCTTGTTTGTAGCCAAGAGTACTATTGCGTGCTCTCGGACACTGGTGTGTTCACAGTCTACACAAACGAAGACCAAGCGACGAATAATCCGACAAAGTTTATCAACCAAGTCCGTCTCGGCGGTACAAAAGTAGGCACACATTACCTGCTTGATAGACTCACGTATGTTCGTGCAGGACTGGGATGGAAAAACGATGCTTTCCTCACATGACAACTCGATCAAGTTTGTCACGGACAAAGGCAAAGAGATCTCAGCGAGTGGACACAACCGCAATGAAGTTACGCTGTGGGTCAAGTCAATTAAAGCTGTGACGGATCCGGAGAGTAAAGAGGGACAAAAGCTTGCCAAAGCAAAGCGAAAGCAGCAACGCGAGCGTGAACGTGAACAGAAGCGTCAAGAGGAATACGAAATCCGCGCCAAAGCCCATCGAGCTCTTCCCAAAGCCACTGAAATTGACGCTCCGCCACCCATCTCGTACCTTACAGATCCTCGACGAACGCGTCTCGATGCGCGGAATTTCCCAAAGTACAGGCAACATCTCCAGGACGCGAAACTCGAAACGCGGCTCACGGCTCCTCTCGACGAGGCCAAGCAGCCCGAAGAGCCCAAAAAAGTCAAAAAGAAGAAGAAACGACCTGCAGCTGCGGCTGGTTCTGACGACACACAACCTCGCTCCGCTGACGACAATCTCTTTGGTGCACCACCACCACCATCATCATCATCAGCGCAATCAGCTCCACCCTCCATGGAAGCCAAGAGCGAAGATCTCACGATGAAATTTCAAAACTTGCTGCAGCTCGGCTTCTCCCACGAAGAAGTCAAGGCGTTTATGGCTGCCGAAGGCCATACGAGCCAAGACTTGGACGCCGTGAGCCGGAATCTCCAACGCATGCCGCCACCCCCCGGATCGCCCACAAAGAGAGCCAAAGCTGAATTGCCTCCATCCACAGAGAAGAAGCCTTCCTTCTTCGACAAAATCTTTCGCCGGGGAAAAACTTGATGAAAATCCAACGATCTTTTCCTCTCCTCGCCTAGCTTCGGATGCAAGTCGTTCCACAACACATGACGTCTATTATATGCTTAGAGCTGGGTCTGCTTTTTGAGTTTGAATCGCCAGGATGACCAAACTTGCCGGTGGAACCTACTGCGAGCATCGTGAGCACACTGAGAGTGCAGTGCTGGCTCCTACCTGCGTGGCTTCTTGAGCTGCACGCCAGTGTCATCTTGAGGCTGCTGCTCCTTCTTCATACGCACTGGTACGTTGTCTTCGTCGTCGAGAGCTTGCTGTAATTCTTCTTCGAGCTCGACAGCCGCTGAATCGCTGACCGATCGACGTCGTCGTGGCTGATTCAGCTAAACAAAGCATCAAGAGGAGGCAGCCGTAGGTGGATTACCTCCAACGCGCCTCCACACATCATCTTTTCAAGCTGTCGAGTCATGGACTGACGTTTCTGCGGCGATTCCATCAAGATAACATCGTCGACTGCTGGAGATGTTTGCATTTCAAGTTCGAGATCTTTCAAGAGCCGCGCTAGCGTCGTCTGGGGAGTCGCATGGCTAGTCGTCTCTGGAGCTGGCCATCCTAGACAATGCAGCAACACGCGCTTGGTTTCGTCAGGAGTGTGGCGGGCTAGTCGCTGAGCCACTTCCGCTTGGTCATGCAGCGCGGCACATTCGTGGAAGAGGTCGACGAAGGGCGAATCCAGCCCAAGATGCGGCAATTGCCCCACGGCAGTGTCGTTGACGAACGCAATAAAGGTTTGAGTATCACAGAGAGCCGCTAGAAATGGCGCCGATGCCTTGGGTTGGCTTGCGATAAACCGCGCTCGGTCAAATGAAATGAAGCGCTGCATGCTGTGGCGCCTTGAGATGCTTGGAGCAGTCTCAGGGGAAGCAAACAAGGGCTGAACTGATACATAACCCGCTACATCGCGCAAGAGTCCCAGGAAGAACTGCGTGAAGGCTGCTCGGACTGCGTCAATCCATTCGATTTGGGCTAGGCATTGCCGTGGTCGTGGTGATGCTGAGCTAAGCGAGAGAAGACTTGACGCTCGCACTCGCGCGGCAAATTGCAGCGCATTGTGGTAGGGCATATGCGTTGAATTTTGAAAGCGCAAGATGAGCGGGCGGGGCTCATGGCGGAGTAGATCGCAAGTCGCTTCAAAGGACAGATGAAGTGTCGAGTGGTCATTCACGCTCAGGAGGTAGCTCCCTGGTGCAATGAGTCCTGAGAGAGCTGCGGGGCCTGGCAGACCATTCTGCAGTTGGGGAAATGCCTTCACGACAGCCGACGCATTCGATGGAAGGCTCGAAGAGTCTGCATCCGACGGAGCCAAGCCAGTGGACAATAGCCACACGTGCGTGGATTCAAACGTGATCCCGAGCTAAGATAGATCGCATCAGAAGGCAGGGGACAGCAGCAGGAGGCATACCGGACCAGGACCAAACGTGATTTCAACTTCAGGTGCAGCGTGAAGTCTCGCATCGTCCATGGCATCGCCTTCCTCGTCCTTGAGAATGCACAGAGCGTCGGAAGTTCGTGCCTTACGCCGCGTTCGAATGCGGTTGCTTGCGGCTATCGATCACAACTTAGATTGGCGAGGAAGCAGAAGGAGATGACCTGTGTGGGCATTCGCTCTAGGCTGGTATTGATCCAGCACGGCTTTGATGTCGTTGATGAGCGTGGCGAGCGGCACGGCGGGGAATTTCATCAAGTCAAAGTCGTGCACGGCGTCGTGGGTACCAGAGGACCAATTCACAGCTCCGCTGTGAATCGGCTGAACGACTTTATCCTTGTCGACGTGGACAACGACGCACGAGCTGAATGCATCGGCGCCAATTCTTGTCGTCAAGTAGCTCGTGTGAACGCCCATGAAGAAAGGAACCGGCGCCTACGACCGAGTTAAGCTGAGAGAGCTCATGGAGGCAAGTCGACTTGGAGATAGTCGATGAGTTTCATCGGGAGCATTGGAATGTACACATGCTCCCACACAAACGGGAAGAGAAGAGCACAGAGAGCTTCACAGATGGGCGTCAAGAGTCCATGATGCTAAGAAATCTTTGTTGAGCTCAACTTGATGAAGCTGTTGGTCGTACCGAAGAGTGCACAAGGACGCGCTGCTCGAGGAGCAGGCAGTTGAGGACGGTCAGGATGCTCTTGACGCTCAGATGCTGGAAGAGCAATTGAAAGCACATGTCATCGACTGGAGGCAATGAGCTCTTGAGCAGCGCATGTTGGTACGCAAAACTCGAGCTACCTTCGCCAAGGCGGATGTCCAAGATAGAACCACCATGAGGCGCAGGACTGCTCAGCACAAAGTCAGCGATGGCTTGTGGCCACGTGCTGCTTGAGCTCTCCTACAAAGACAAGATCTCATGAGAGACTCGATGTCGAGAGCAGCGTACTTCTTGCTGGTTGTTCGAGCTATGACGAGGACTTGGCAAAATGCACCGCCGCAAGTTGGTTGGTGCCGTGTCCATGGATGTTGGATGAAGGCCTTGCGCGTAGTAAATCCATCTACACGACGCTTGTTGAAGCCACCATTCGGGGCGTAAGTACCCGAGGATATGCTTGAAGAGTGAGAAGAACGGAAAATGGGAAATGAAGCAGTAGACTAGCGGCACCGACACGCCCCCTAGAGAGTGTCGTGGGTCACTCGAGCTCGATGGAGCGGTCTCTACCGTCTTCACTTGGCTCATACGTTGTGAGCGCAAAACCAAACGCTCTCGAGCCATCGCCACCGGTCAGAGTGAAGGAATGAAAAGAAGGCATGCGTTCGTACGGAGCGCGGAGACGAAGATCTAACTTCTCTGGGAGGCAAAACTACGCCATGGGCCATGAGATGCATCGTCAACCATGGAGAGTACATAGCGGACACCATCGGGCAGTGGAAAGTAGTCGCGGTCGACGGAAGGAACGCGGTGGATAATGGAACGCACTGACGTTGTGTCAGTTTCTACGCAATTTCATGCGTGAGATTGGTCATGGAGGATTCTACACAACCCACGATCGAGACCTGGACAAAGTAATCCACCAGCGTTGGTCCAGACGGCGACGACATGAAGCTCAGGATGGAGTGGGCAATGAAACGTTGCAAGTTGATGCTGAAACGGTCTGCGGCGTTTCGTGTAACATGTCAACCGGAAGTGCCGACGACGAGCCGTTCGGAGGATGATGTACATATAAACCAACATGTTCGAGTGTTTCATAATCGACTTTAATCGCCGCGAAGAGACGGTGGGAACATGGAGTATGGAGCAGGACCTTCTTCTTCGTAATCGTTCTTGTACGTGAAGGTTTCGACAGGAGGCGCTTCAGGCACAGCGACAACAAGGCCGTCCAATTCCTTGGTCAAGATGATTTCAGTCGCCAAACGCGAGTTCTTGGTCCAGTCATCTTCAGGCACATCTTCCAATATACGCACTTCACGTTCGTTCGCGGCTGGGATCTTGTCCACCCACTCGTTCGAGACGACTACATGGGACAAAGGCGACACGACGCCTTCACCAAACAAGTTTTCAGTGAATTCAGGCGTGCGAACCGCGCTGTAAGTGGAGCCGCCGCCGCCAAGTGAGTCGTCCCTGATGAGATCGAGTCCAGACAAGCGAGAAGCTTCATACAACGATTGGCCTACGCGTCCTTGAACAATGTGGCGGCTGCCTTCCCAGTCCAATAATGTGATGGACACGATTTGATCACGAACAAATTGTTCTGGAACGTGCTTGTGCGCATGCGAGCCAAAGCGACGCAAGCCGACCGCGGCAACTCGAGACCACATATCTGCCCACTGACTGCCATACATTTCGTCGTTAAGGTAAAAATCCTCCCACAATTTATATTATCAATCTTCGCAATCCAATTCTAAATTATTCTATTGGATAAATAAAATAGATAAAAGATTTAATTGGAAGAAATAATATATTTAAAATCTTTTGATTGGTGTATTGTGGTTTTAATAAAAAACTGGAGTCGTGCGGAATAAATTTTGACGCAAGCAAATTGACGCAACAATTGATGCATACAAATTTCAAGTGAAAAGAAATTGAATGTTTCGAACATGTTTTCAAACATTTAAAACGTTTGAAATTACACTATTTAATGGTCATGATCGAGGGCAATATAAGAAAATGTTTGTGTAAACTTTAAATAGTGTATGCGTCAAATAATTGAAACATTTTCAAAACATCTCAAATTTCCAGTTTTGGACCCAAACGACAATATTATTGTAAAATAATTTTTTTGATTGGATATTATTTAACCAATCCAGCGTGAGCATTGAGGTGTGGAGCCAAAAAGGTTGAAAAAGATGCAAGCACACTTGAAATCGCACCGACAACCGTTTGGTGAGAGCATTACATAACTTTGAATAGTTTCAAGTCCCCGAAGTGTTCTCTTTTGACTTGATATGTTAGTTGTATTGACATAGGACAAGAAGGACATGATAGGTGTGAAGTTTTTATCCGTCCTTTCTCGAAGTTCAAGTTGGAATTTTTATTTCAATTCTTTTTATTCGATTCATTCTTCCAACATATTCTTATTATTTTTTGAAAATATCTTTTTTTTAATTTGCGTCATTTGACAATTTGCCTTTGACGACGATGTCTCGGCGCCCATGGATCGTCGTGCTTATATCGCTCTGTGCGATTGTTTGCCGCGCATCGACCGTTTCCTTGGAATCTTGGCGCTTCTACAATACGGATACGTTGCCCTCGGATCGTGTTGTTGACATCACAACGACAATTCCAGGCACATCGCACACGCACTTGCAGCAGGCCAACATTATTCCGAATCCTCTGGAGCGGTACAATGAACGAGAACTCCAATGGGTCGCACAATCAACATGGGTTTACGAGACTACTTTTGATGTGACGAGCGTCGTGCCAAGTCGCCTGCTTCTTGAATCAGTCGATGGCCCAGCCTCGATCTTTGTCAATGAACGCCCGCTTGCTGAGACTGCGAACTCCTTCATCTCGTATTCATTCAACATTTCCAGCTTGATCCAAAAAGGCCAAAACTCAATCAAGATCAAGTTTGAGCCTGTGCTAAATTACACATATCGTAAGGTAAGGAGTTGATACGAATTGATGAAGCTGACGTTGAGCAGGCGGCAGAATACCCGTACAAAATCCATGCGACGATTAACCCAAACACATGGGCTGAACCCACAGAGCGTGTATTTCTCCGTAAGACTGGATCGGATTCTGGCTGGGACTGGGGTCCAGGTAATGCCGATTGCTCTTTTGTTGTCTTCAAGTCCTTGTAGCATTTCTCACAACAGGACTGAAAGGCTATGTGCATGTCCATTTCGAAGACGAAGAAGAATCATGTGCCATGCGCATCGAAGAGTATTCCTTGGACCAAATCTTTCAAGATAACAAGGTGGAACTCGCCTTGAACGTGGATATTGAAGGCCAGTGTGGCACTCAAGCTGTGGCTGCTCAGCTTACGATTGACGATGACGAGGTTGTGTCAACACCGGTGAACACTCTCGAACATAAAGTTGTTTTGAAGTAAAACACATAGCTTGAGCAACTTGAAAATCTGAACTTGTCTTGTAGGCATGCGATAGCAAATCCTCTGCTGTGGTGGCCGCATGGCTACGGCGAGCCGCATTTGTACAGGATCAAGTTGGCGTTGATTCGAACAAGCGACAACGCCACTTTGCATTCTCGCCAAGGAAAAGTTGGAATCCGTCAAGTCCGTCTTGTGCAAACACCAGAAGCCGGAGGCGGACACACGTTCTACTTCGAAGTGAATGGCGTCGCTGTTGTTGCCAAAGGGGCCAATCATGTCCCTCTCGATTCATTTCCACTTGCACCAGCTACTGCTGAAATCAAGCGCCGCCATTTGCTTGAAAGTGCTCGTGCAGCCAACATGAACATGGTATAAGCTCGTTCGGATCTTCCAATGGCTTAAAATTCTATAGGTTCGTGTCTGGGGCGGCGGTCGCTATGAAGTTGATGAATTCTATGAAGTATGTGACGAGTTGGGCTTGATGGTGTGGCAAGAATTCATGTTTGCATGTGCATCGTACCCTCGAGATACCGCTTTTCTCTCGTCAGTGACAACTGAAGTCCAGGCCCAGCTTCGCCGACTTAAGAAATATTCGAGCATTGTCGTGTGGGGTGGCAACAATGAGAACGAAAACATGTTTGAGCAATTTGCTGCCAATTTGCCACAGAAGGCGACGTTCAACCGCGATATAGCCATCGTGGATTATGTCAAGCTGTTTGTCGATACTGTTCAACCCCTCGTTGCTGCTTTAGACGACAGCCGGCCTTTCCTCGACACATCGCCATCGAATGGCCTCCTCACGCGTACTCCGTACACAAAGAAGTGGGGCAACACCTCATCCACCATCGAAGGGTAGAGCACCATTATTGCTTTAGTTCTAATACCGGGCTTTACTTAGGGACGTCCATTACTACAACGTCGTGGACGACTGCACTGAGTGGCAGCACCTTCCCCGAGCTCGATTTATCTCAGAATTTGGATTCCAGAGCTTTCCATCTCTCCGATCGCTTCTCGAAGTCTCGAATGCCACCGACTGGCTGACAGTTGATGCTATTCAAGAATTCCTAGCCTTCCGACAACGCTCTCCAAACGGCACCGAGAATATGCTGCGCCAAGTCGCCCGGCATTTCAATATCCCAACTAAGGCTGCGTCCACGTCTGTGGCTGATCACATGGCCAAGTGGCTTCACGTGACCCAGTTAACTCAAGCAGTCTGCTACGATGCGGCTATTTCGACTTGGCGACGATGGGGCACGATGGGAATCCTCTACTGGCAACTCAATGATGTTTGGCAAGGACCAAGTTGGTCCAGCATCGAGTACAACGGCCGGTGGAAGCCCCTTCACGCCATTGCCAAGCGCGCGTTTGCTCCAGTAAGACCAATTGCATACCTCAACGACACCGACGTCCTCGTATCTGTCGTGAACGATACACCAAAACCCACAGCCACCACAGTGCATGTTACGCTGAGAAGACTTCCAGGCGGAGACGTCATAAAAAATGTCACGACAGTAGTGACGAAAGAGGTATCCTACATCACACAAGTGACGATGACAAGTAACTCGTGTAGACGCACATCGATGATGTATGGCAGGAAGACCTGTCTGCTCTGTTTAAAGGCACTGATTGCACGCGACTCAATTGCTTTTTGGATGTTCGCGCCGACAATGGAGAGTCCTGGGAGCTGAAGTTTTTTGCTCCATTCAAGGAGTTGACATCCTCACCATGTGGCCTCAAGACTGAACTCGTGTCTGTGAATGCCTCCACGGTCGGCGTCGCCGTGGAATCAACGTGTGCAGCACTGTTCGTCACGCTTGCGATCACAAGCAGCGCGACCCATGAAGTTCTCGGACGATGGAGCGATAATGCTTTCCATTTGCTGCCAGATGACGGTCGTCGCATTGTATATTTGGACTTGCATCCGTCAGAAGTCCATGACGGAAACCACTCGTTTGCCGTCGAAGCGACGTGCTTGCACGACACGAAGGAGGACAACAAGATGGCGTATGGCTTTTTCCATTTACTTCTTCTTTTGCTTGGCTAATTTCTTGTGCCTCTTCTTGACGTGTTTTGGAATTTTCGTCGCTCGCTTTTCGCGTTTTTCTTCCTTGACGGCTTTCTTGTTGCTCTTCTTGTCGAGCTTCTCTGCAGCCTTTTGTTGTTCGCGTTCGGCGCGTCTCTCGGCGCGGAAGAGCGCTTTCTGCTTGCGTACTTCTTCATCGTCTTCTGAATTATCTTCATCATCGCTGTCATCGTCATCTTCATCGTCTTCGTCATCCTCTTCATCGTCATCATCATCTTCATCGTCGTCATCATCATCATCGTCGTCGTCTTCAAGACCTTCCAAGTCCAATTCCTCAACGTTGAGCATATCCATCAGTCGTGGCTGCTGGCCCACTTCCAAGCGGGAAATCGCCGACGACAGCGACTTCTCCATGCGCCCTTCAGTATACGCCAACTGATCGCGTTCCGTATGCAAAACTTGTCCAAGGGACGATGGAATGAAAGTTTGCATAAAGACAGCTTCGTCGACAAGCTCTTCGTTCGTTCGCGTATCAGGACGGACTTGAATCTTGGACTGAATCGAGTCAAGGATCGCATCCACTTCGTCTTCTGTCAGTACGCGCGGGTCCGTCACGAATTCAAACAATTCAATCGTCGACATGGGCGTCAATCCCTAAAAGCATCGTCAAGCCATGTTGCCTCGTCATGTCGGTACATTTTTTGTGAAGAAATCGGTCACGTTCTTGCAATCCTTGCGGAGAAACTCCATTGCGCATGGATGCTCATGCTCGACACTCTGTGAGACATCAATGAAATACAAGTTGGACTTGTAGTAGAGCAAGTTGTACTCACTCAAGTCACCATGGACAAGCTTGCAGACTTGGTACATGACGCGGATAGTCTTGACGCAGGAGACGTAGACTGCACGGAGCTGGGATTCGCTCAACCGAGCGTCTTTCAGTCGTGGAGCAGCATAGCCATCGTGGCCGATAAATGTCATGAGGAGGACATGCGATCGGAGCATGATGGGTTCAGGGCACATGATGCCAGCGTCGCGCAATCGCTTGAGGTTGCGCATTTCTTTTTCTGCCCAGAGCTTGACCATCTTACGCGGGTTGCTCTTGGAATATCCGTGGCGAAAGCGAAATTCACCCGAGACGTACTTGTCACGGTCCTTGAAGACCAAGATAGATGTTTTGTACACTTTGATCGCGCCTTCTTCATCGCTACCAAGCCGTGCGTGGTATACATTGGCTTCTTTGCCCGTGCTCAAGCAACCATTGATTTCCGTCACAATGCCTTGGTTCAGCATGCGATAGAGCATCATGCGCGTTCGTGGATCCAGCACTTGCTCGGTCGTTGCTCGATCATCTCTTCCTGTGTGCTTTGTCCGTCCGATTTCAGACTCCCGGATGCTCTGAGCCAGTTGATTTGCCGCCGCTTTGGACAGCGCACCTTCGTAGTCCATCGTGGTTTGCTGATGCAAATTCCAATCAACTCATCCACCAATGAAATCATCAAAACTGTCAGAATGAATACAGGTGTATTATTTTATACAGGTATGGAAATTCCTCCATGAATTCAAGTAGCCCAAGTGTCGAGAGAGCTCAAAGGGCAGAAAACCTGGAAGGACTTGAGCTAACGAAGGAGACTTGGGCTAGCTTCGCTTGCAAAGTGCTCGCTACTGAGACAGCCAAAAGAGCTGATTCAATTTGAAATATAAGCTCTAAAATTGATCAATGACTTGGTACCAAGTGCAGTGCTGGTGTGGAGAAGGCCACACTTGCAAGAAAGCTGTGCAATGGCAGACAATGCGTGGGTTATATAAATACGACGTAGACTTGTTGGCGCTTCAGTTGTCATCAAGAGTCTTCTTGATGCGATGGGATGTAGTGGCAGCTGTCGGGGACATTGGCTCAATATTAGCTTTCGGCGTGACTTTGTCAATGGTGACTTGTGTTTGCAGATTGTTTCCATACGACTCCAGCATTTCCATTTGCTTGAGCTCGTCATCATTGAATTCAATGGCGCGGCCCTCACCATCGTCGTCATCGGAAGACAACGACATCTCAAACTCGCGCTCTTCGTCCTCGAGATTTTTCGTGATGGCTTCGTAGTTGGAGCGGCGACGCCGACAGCAAGTTGCTCTGCAGATACAGCAAAGTAGACACACCAGAAGAGCAGCGGCACTGCTTGCAGCGGCATATGGAGCCCATTCTGGCGCTTGCTTGAACCATGTCTTAATGTCCTCCCATTCCTCCATTTCGCACTCTCAGTCGTTATTCTTTTGTTGAAGGATTGTACAATCGTACAACTACGAATGTACGACGTACGCATCGTCCAATCTTGGTAGAAAGGAACTTCAACATTGAAGCAGTCATATCATCGACGATATTGTTCTGTTTGTCCTTTCTAGGCCCGCCTTGTGCTCCTGCCATGACCGATAACTTGACTACTTCTATCATCGTCTAAGCTCACTTCTCCACCATTGTCTCTTTGCCTTTTCCTTGGCATTCGTTTCCATGATATCTTACTGTAGTGATATCTGTATCATCTGTCTCACTGTCACGAACATGAAGTCAACAGACTTAACTTCACAACCAATTCACAGGAAGCGTCCCAGGCTCTAATGTTGCATCTAATGATTAGAAGCGCTCGCTGTAATGGAATGAACCTGTGTCGCGAGATGTCGAGTTACTGCCTTGGGATCGAGTGGTGGTGGTAAGTTCGTACAATGTCTCGTCCGACACGACGTACATCTGTGTACGGATCGCATGTGCAGGGTACATTACTAGCATGTAGTTGGATCAATCTGATTGGCCAAAAATCATCCCTAGTCAATGTGGGGGCTTGCCTTCATATTCAATTTGCGCTCCGCCAAGACAGATGAGTCAATTTGTGCGTTCGTCCAAGTACCGCCATGTGTACATGGAACCGGCCAAGATCGAGAAATGCTACACGAATTTGCGTCTTGCTACCGCGACAGGCGAACAAAACTACATTAAAGCGAACACCAAGTTTTTCGCCGTGGCAATTCAAGCGGGTGGTGGCGCATTTGCCGTTGTTCCGTATGAAAAGGTGGGTAAATTTGACCCAGATTTCCCACTAGTCGGTGGTCATCGTGGTGCGATTATGGACTTTGATTTCAACCCTTTCCATGAACACTTGATTGCGTCGGCATCGGATGACACGACGGTCAAGGTGTGGGGTATCCCTGAAGGTGGATTGACCGAAACGATGACGGAACCCCTTGTTGACTTGACTGGCCATGGACGTAAAGTTACCTTGCTTAACTTTCACCCCACTGCCTCGAACGTCTTGGTCTCGACGTCCGCGGATTACACGGTCCGTCTCTGGGATATCGAAAAGGGTAGCCAAATTGTCAACTTCGACTACAACACAGAAAACTTGATCCAAGACATGGCATGGAGCTACACTGGTTCGACTCTTGCTACTTCGGGCAAGGACAAGATTGTGCGATTGTTCGATGCTCGTTCTGGTTCAGTCACGAGCGAAGTCCAAGCCCATGAAGGCAGCAAGAGCATCAAGTTGTCGTTCTTGGGCGAAAAGGAATTGTTTGTTTCTGTGGGCTTCTCGCGCCAATCTCAACGCCGCTTGAAGGTCTGGGATCCTCGCAAGCTTGACAAAGAATTGAAGCGCATTGATATTGACCAAGCTGCTGGTGTGATTATGCCTTTCTTCGATGCCGACACCAACGTGCTTTACTTGTGCGGTAAGGGTGACGGTAACATCCGATACTACGAAATGAACGATGCTGAACCGTTCGCGTACCCATTGAACGAATACCGCTCGACCACTGCTGCTCGTGGTATGGCTCTTATCCCCAAGCGTGCTTGCGACATCATGTCTTGCGAAACTGCTCGTTTGCTCAAGCTTACCAACAACGCTGTGGAACCTCTACATGTGTACGTCCCCCGCAAGTCGGATGCGTTCCAAGACGATATTTTCCCCGACACGTACGCCGGTGTTCCTTCGCACACTGCCGACGAATGGCTTGCTGGCTCTGAAAAGACTCCCGTCTTGTCTTCGTTGAACCCTCGAAACTTTGGCGAAATCACGTCGCGTGGCAAGGCCGGCACTGCTGCCCCAGTCTCTGCCCGCCCAGCTCGCGTCGACCGAACGGCCTCGTCTGCATCGGCTCCTCCCGCCCCTGTCTCTGCCTCTGGCAAATCTGCCGCTGAATTGCAAAGCGAATTGGACGCTGCGAATGCACGCATCGCAGAGTTGGAAGCCAAGTTGTCTGCCGCTGGCATTGAATATTAAGCACCGACTATGCAAACAGACTCGTTTTCAAACGACGACCAATTTGATTAGCTAGGTGAAAAATCTCCCAAAAACACGAAAATTCCGTTAAAAATCCGAGAAAATGTCAAATTGAATGAATGGCGGCTCCAAACTTTGACGTTTTTATGCAGAAAGGTCACTTTCCACGTGGCACGTTCTCGTGCCAGGATTCTATTTTTAGAATTTTGATGTGCATGACAGAGGGGGGGATAACAATAGATATGGAGCAACAACAGAAGCTATAGAAGAAAGATCGATCAAACAAGGAGATGTTTGAGATACAACATCGAAGACAAGCCAGCTTACCATGGAAGTGCACGCTTGGAGATAAGGAGAGAGAGACGATCCAAGGCAGCGGAAGAGGATTGAGTTCGTCGTGATCTTTATTGAGAGGCTGCACGGGGAGTTTTGCACATCAAACTCGTGACAAAAATAACCTCAGAGCTAAATCAGCTCGTGGATTTGCCTCGGGGAGGATCATTGTACAATTTACGAGCTACAGCATACAGCAAGACCCATGAAGGTGTTTTTTCCAATTTTCGCCACTGCTCTCTTTGCTGGCCACGTTGCAGCACATGGATTACACAGTAAGAAACCACGAGGTGAATTTTCAATTGATTTGCACACGCAGATGAATTAGCAGTCGATTCTCCATCCCACCTTGACAACTTCGTGCCAATCCAAGCACGACGACATCTCCGCGCAGCTAAAGTAGAATCTGGTTCTGACAAGGCAACCGGAGGTGCTGGCGATGACTCGAAGACACCTAAACAGTCTGTGGTTGAAAATGCCCAGGAAGGCAGCAAGGATTCAAGTCCTCAAAGCTCAAATGATGCTGCTTCTCATAAAGAAGACGCTGGTGCTTTTGCGAAACAAGAGACCACTCCAAAACAGGAAACTTCTCCAAAGCATGATGCTGCGAATGACAGTGCTCCTGGAAAGAAGGATGGCGCGAAGGATGACACTCCTAATGACAAGAGCCAAAGTGAAGACACCCCGAAGGACAAGAATCCCGAAGAGAAGGAAGATACGAAGGAGGATACCTCCAAGGGGAATGATCCAGAAGAGAAAGGTGCTGGTCACGCCAGTTTCCCGAAAGAAGAGGATGCGTCTAAAGGCGGTGACTCACATGCCAATGATCCAAGTGACAAGAAGGAGAGTGTTCCTGAAAAGAAGGATGCTACGGAGGACAACGTCCCAAACAATATTGGTTCGAGTGACATTGCACCAGAAGGCGAGAATGCCAACAAGGACACCACTCCAGACAACAAGGGTGCAAGACAAGATGTCCCAAATGAAAAGAAAGGCGACTCAAAGGACATTACCCCAAAGGACAACGGCCCACACGACAATGTACCAAAGGAAAATAGCGCAAGCGACAAAGCTCCTGAAGAAAAGAGTCCTGACACGGACGAAACCTCCAAGGGCAATGGTCCCAAGGACAGTAGCATCAACGCTCCAGAAGAAAAGGATCCAGCTAAGGACGATACCTCAAACAGCGACAAGACTCGTGACAGCAACGACTCCACCAAGGAGAAAGTAAACAAAGACCCAAGCGGCGATGCTCCAAACAACCAAGATGCTTGAGAGACACTAGAAATGTCCAGATGTGTGACTTGGTTCATGTGATCATGTATTGAATGCCATTCTTCTTTTTCATGTGTCAATCAAAGACTGTACTGATGATTGTTGACACGGCCAAGAGCATCGGCATGACCATTCGATTGTTCCAAGCGTCCTTTGGCGGCTGTATGCAATAAGTAAACAGCAGCCCATTCCATGGAGACAGAAATCTGTTCAAGACTGACTCGTCATGAGCTTGGCCTTCCATCAGCATCCAGCAAAAGTGGGGTCATCTTAGATATTCTCTGGAAAATGGAAGAGACGAAGGAGGAAGACGACGACGAGGAAGAATAATGATGACAAAATTGACGAAGTAGTCAAGATGGCAAGAAAGAAGATGATAAAGGTGATCAAGTTGACGAGGATGGCAACAAAGATTATGAACAAAGGTGACGACAAAAAGGAAGATGACAAGAAAAAAGACCATGATAAGCAGGATAACGATGCAGATGATGGAGAAGATGAAACAGAAGACAGCGGGACTCAAAAGGATGATGAAGATGACACGAATGAAGTGGAAGAGGAGTAGGACGAACACAAGGACGACAAAGAAGATGATGAAGATCATGATGACATTAAAGAAGACGACGAAAAATAAAATGACCATGACGGTGACGACGAAAGTGATCAAGGCGAGGGCGATAAAGAGACATTATCAACTAGACGTATGGGGCTAATGTTCTACAGCTAGTCTTATGAAGGGTTCCACAAGTGACTAGAATCCAAAGACGACGCTTGAGGCAACGAGAGATCAATCACTGTGTCGATGAGATAATGCAAGCAAGAAAGCTGGCAATGACGAGGATCATGCTTTCAAGGCTTCTTGGAAACACAGTTGCCATGGATGGGAGAAATGCACCATCACAAGTCTGGATTGTATCGATACCTGTCGAGGGCCATCGCACCTTTCTTGTGTTGTCCAAAAAAGCATCTCTCAACTCCACGGCCTCTGTAGACCACCATACCATTCCAGCACAAATAGCTTGAACAATCGTCTCTAGATGATACACTCAGGGAGATTGAGGCTTTCAACCCATGGAAGGTCTAGCTAGCGGTCTTCGTCTCGGCTTTTTGACGTAAGACGACTTTGTGACGAAAATACCGACGCACTGCCGCCACCACTCCGGAGCAAGAGCAAGGCAGGATCTAATTTCAGGCAACGATGTGCAGAAGCTCCGAAAATAGAGACCATGCAGGAAGATATAGAAGTCCCTCCTTGGAGGAAAGACTCGACAGGGAACAAGTAGATTCAAGACGTCGTGATGGAGGAAAAATGCTCGACCAGCCAGAAGTCCATGCTTGGAGAGAGAAGGAGCGAGAGGATACCAAGGCAGCAGAAGAGGATTGAGTTCGTCGGGATCTATATTGAGAGACTGGCACAGGGAGTTTTGCACATCGTGACAGAAATAGCCAAAGAGCTTTCCTCCACCACTGGCCTCGAAAGACATCAGTATTCAATTCACAACCTACATCAACAACCATGAAGGTGTTTCTTCCTGTTTTCCTCTCGGCGCTCTTTGCCGGTCATGTTGCCGCGCTTGAAGCCCACCACGGTAGGCATGGATGCATGGCATCGTGGTCCTGACGCTTCGTGCAGATGAGCTGGCAGCAGCACCTCCATCGAACCACAACAACCTCGCTCCACTCAAGGCGCGACGATACCTCCGCGCAGCTCAAACATCCTCCCAAGTGAAAAACGTCGGTGGTGATAACGATGGTGATGATGATCATGATGACGGCGGAGATGATAAAGATGACGATGGTGATGATGACAACGACGATGACGATAAAGATGACGATGATGAAGAAGAAGACGACGATGATGAAGATGATGATGGCGATGATGACAAGGACAATGAAGAAGACGACGATGATGATGAAGATGATGATGATGATGATGATGACGGAGATGATGAAGAAGACGACGATGATGATGAAGATGATGACAACGACGATGACGATAAAGATGACGATGATGATGAAGATGATGATGATGATAAAGATGACGATGATGGCGATGATGATAAAGATGACGATGATGGCGATGATGACAACGACGATGAAGGCGATGACGACGATGGCGAGGATGAAGATGAAGATGATGACGACGACGATGACGACGATGAAGTCGATGAGGACAATGACAAGGAAAATGAGAAGAAATCCAACTAGTCCGACGAACAAACACCTGCTGCCAGTACTGCGAAAGATCTCAAGGCCGATGAGAATCCCCGCGATGGTGCTGGAGGCAGCTAGGAATGTCCAGATGTGTGACTTAATGTGATCATGTATTCCATCCAACGCTCTTCCCAAGCTGCAGTCAGTTCAAAGTAGTGCACTGGTCCACACATGAATGGTGTCTCCTGCTTGATAAAAGTCGTGGATGGATGTGCATCAATATTTCTTGTCTTCAAGATGACAGACGTACTTGGCGAAAGGCTGGAGTGGCTAGTGGAAGCAAAACCATTCGAGCCAGCGAGTTCAGGCGGCCTCACAGACAGGACTAATGTTGGAAGTTGAACCAAAAAGATGATCGTATCCTCAGTACCGTTGTACTTAACTAGTACTCTATTGTGGTCGTTCTTCTCGACGCTCTACTTGTCACGAAGCAACTCGAATGCCGCACTGACAATACCTTGCCCCTTCTGCGTCGTCGGACTTGAGCCCCGTCGTTATGCAGCTAGTACAACGGAGGATACGATCATCTTTTTGGTTCAACTTCCAACATTAGTCCTGTCTGTGAGGCCGCCTGAACTCGCTGGCTCGAATGGTTTTGCTTCCACTAGCCACTCCAGCCTTTCGCCAAGTACGTCTGTCATCTTGAAGACAAGAAATATTGATGCACATCCATCCACGACTTTTATCAAGCAGGAGACACCATTCATGTGTGGACCAGTGCACTACTTTGAACTGACTGCAGCTTGGGAAGAGCGTTGGATGGAATACATGATCACATTAAGTCACACATCTGGACATTCCTAGCTGCCTCCAGCACCATCGCGGGGATTCTCATCGGCCTTGAGATCTTTCGCAGTACTGGCAGCAGGTGTTTGTTCGTCGGACTAGTTGGATTTCTTCTCATTTTCCTTGTCATTGTCCTCATCGACTTCATCGTCGTCATCGTCGTCGTCATCATCTTCATCTTCATCCTCGCCATCGTCGTCATCGCCTTCATCGTCGTTGTCATCATCGCCATCATCGTCATCTTTATCATCATCGCCATCATCGTCATCTTTATCATCATCATCATCTTCATCATCATCGTCATCTTTATCGTCATCGTCGTTGTCATCATCTTCATCATCATCGTCGTCTTCTTCATCATCTCCGTCATCATCATCATCATCATCATCTTCATCATCATCGTCGTCTTCTTCATTGTCCTTGTCATCATCGCCATCATCATCTTCATCATCGTCGTCTTCTTCTTCATCATCGTCATCTTTATCGTCATCGTCGTTGTCATCATCACCATCGTCATCTTTATCATCTCCGCCGTCATCATGATCATCATCACCATCGTTATCACCACCGACGTTTTTCACTTGGGAGGATGTTTGAGCTGCGCGGAGGTATCGTCGCGCCTTGAGTGGAGCGAGGTTGTTGTGGTTCGATGGAGGTGCTGCTGCCAGCTCATCTGCACGAAGCGTCAGGACCACGATGCCATGCATCCATGCCTACCGTGGTGGGCTTCAAGCGCGGCAACATGACCGGCAAAGAGCGCCGAGAGGAAAACAGGAAGAAACACCTTCATGGTTGTTGATGTAGGTTGTGAATTGAATACTGATGTCTTTCGAGGCCAGTGGTGGAGGAAAGCTCTTTGGCTATTTCTGTCACGATGTGCAAAACTCCCTGTGCCAGTCTCTCAATATAGATCCCGACGAACTCAATCCTCTTCTGCTGCCTTGGTATCCTCTCGCTCCTTCTCTCTCCAAGCATGGACTTCTGGCTGGTCGAGCATTTTTCCTCCATCACGACGTCTTGAATCTACTTGTTCCCTGTCGAGTCTTTCCTCCAAGGAGGGACTTCTATATCTTCCTGCATGGTCTCTATTTTCGGAGCTTCTGCACATCGTTGCCTGAAATTAGATCCTGCCTTGCTCTTGCTCCGGAGTGGTGGCGGCAGTGCGTCGGTATTTTCGTCACAAAGTCGTCTAACCTCGAAAAGCCGAAATGAATGAAATCTATTTGAGTGTCACTTGGAGGAGATTGTTGTCATGAATCAATTTGAGCTGGTCGTTGAATCGTCCATGGTGGTCAGAAGAAGAAAAGTTGACAGATGCACGTTGGATAAAACGAAAGGAGCGATCGAAAGGAGCAATCCAGTCGTGTATTTGATTTACCTGATGCATTTCCATCTATGGCGTCTACGGTTTCAAGAAGCCCTGAATGCATGGCCCTTGTTATTTTCAACGTTCGTGCTACTTTCCCTCCAAGCGAATCGACGGTAGTGTATCAAGGGCATTGAATACATTATCACATGGACAAAGCCACACATCTCGACATCTCTCGTGGCCACAAGCACCGTCTTTCGGGTTCTCGTCACTTTTGGAATCTTCATGTTCCTAATCTTCATGTTCATCGTCTTCATGTTCATCCTCATGTTCTTCGTCTTCAAGTTCATCCTCATGTTCATCGTCTTCATGTTCATCGTCTTCATGTTCATCCTCATGTTCTTCGTCTTCAAGTTCATCCTCATGTTCATCGTCTTCATGTTCATCGTCTTCATGTTCATCCTCATGTTCTTCGTCTTCAAGTTCATCCTCATGTTCATCGTCTTCATGTTCATCGTCTTCATGTTCATCCTCATGTTCTTCGTCTTCAAGTTCATCCTCATGTTCATCGTCTTCATGTTCATCGTCTTCATGTTCATCCTCATGTTCTTCGTCTTCAAGTTCATCCTCATGTTCATCGTCTTCATGTTCATCGTCTTCATGTTCATCCTCATGTTCTTCGTCTTCAAGTTCATCCTCATGTTCATCGTCTTCATGTTCATCCTCATGTTCTTCGTCTTCAAGTTCATCCTCATGTTCATCGTCTTCATGTTCTTCATCTTCATGCTCCTCATGTTCGTTTCTGTCATCTTCCTTCTCTTCATTTTTTTCAGTGGATGTTTGAGCTGCACGGAGATATCGTCGTGCTTTCATTGGAACAAAGTTGCTCTGCTGGGATGAAAGACCGACAGCTAGCTCGTCTACACAAAAAGTCAACACCAAAGTCCCCTTGTCTTCATAGCCTACCGTTGTGTGCTTCAAGCGCTGCGGTATGTCCGGCAAAGAGCGCAGAGAGGAAAATGGGGAGAAACACCTTCATGGTTGTTGATGTAGCTTGTGAATTGAATTCTGATGTCTTGTCAGGCAAGCGCTGGAGGAAAGCACTTTGGCTATTTCTGTCAGAATGTGCAAAACTCCCCGTGCCAGTCTCTCAATATAGATCCCGACGAACTCAATCCTCTTCTGCTGCCTTAGATCCAATCGCTTGTCCTCTCCAAGCTTGGCTTTCCAGTACAGCTAAGGCCATTCATGCCGTCCTCCTAACAATCTACTCCGAGATCCTACAGACACTTTCTTCCATGCCGTCTTTCCTGTTGCACTTTCTTCATCTATTTTTAGCCCTCCTGGTTCGCACATCGTTGTAGATCTAAAAATAGATTTTTGTCATGTCAGCGTGCCACGTATGTGGCAAGGGAATACTTTGAAACCAGCGAAACCAATTTGATCGGAAACAAGCTCCTTCTTTGCTGAGTCTTTGTAAATGTCATCGATGTTACCATGGGCTTCAACTTGACAGATTTCTATATGAAATCAGCTTGATTTGGAGGCAAGATGCGCAGGCTATCGATCTGCCACGATAATATATCGTGCACTTGCCATGCTTTCTCTCCAGTAGCGGCTGTAAAACCAACAAACGCTCGACCACCTGTCAAACGCAGCGTGGCGTCGAGGTGAATCGGTACGCTCAGGACGCGCCGTTCGTCAAAGTCGATAGTCAGGCAGCCTAGACCAGCAGTGTACCAACGGATATGCGTCGCTGAGTCTTCTTCACTTGCTGCCAAGAATTGAGATACATAAGCAGTTGCTTGAAAATATGGATGAAATGGTCTAAACGCATGGCCTTAGTTTGATCATTGACGAAGCAAGGAGCGCACTCGTCGTCATCCAAGTACGGCACGTAGCGAATGCGAACTGAGTGAATTCCATCCGTCAGGTCTGGAATCCTTGATAGACGTGAGAAGAAGCATATCTGACGGAACTCACTGAGATGTCGCGCCAAGGGAATACGAATGATCTCCAGAGTTGGCCACGTCGTAGCCTCGGGTGTGCACACTGATGTGGTTTTCGTACAAGTCGAGCATCTCTGGATTGTAAGTCGTGTCAAATTCGACGCTAAGTGAGTTGGGAATGCCTCCATAGCCCAAGTGGAAGCCGCCCTCGCCCATTGCCTCTTGGCCAAAGTTTTGAACAACAAAGGCAAAGCCATCGCCACCGCGGGCGCTATATCCAACTGAATTGAGCTGCAAGGACAACAATATACCGGCAGTGGGTCGCTACGTCATCCATGTTCTTGCAGTGGAACGAGGGGTTTGATATCCGATACTTAAATGTCGTGTCAAAACCTTCACGAACGTTCAAGGGTCGAGGATACCACGCTGCTCCTGTTAAAAACGGCGCAGAACCTGTAAGCCGCAGCGATGGACCACAAGCTTTCGCTGGAAATCGGTCAGATGCGCTTGCGCTCGAGACAGCGGTTCGAACTGCTTTGGAAGAAGGTGACCGGATGGTTGCGCTTTTGCAAACAAGCAAGCAGGACGTGCCAGTAGCGTCAAAGTCACAGCAAGAGCTAGTTGCATTGCAGTTTTCAATCTAAATCATTTTGGCCACGGTGATATCATCGCTGACGTACATGTGCATGGCCAAGAAAAGTTAATCCAAAAGCGCCTTGTCCACCGACGTCACCAGTCGGACCCAGCGTCGTCAATGGATTTGTAGCACTGTGGTTCAGTGTGGACCCAGCGAGGAAACCTGAGAAGAGCACATCTAGGAAGACGTCACAACTCAAATAGCAATCTTATCACCTGTTGATAGAGTTTGAAAGACAAGCGGCGGTGATGGCTGACCAACAATTGCTGAAGGGAGGGGAGAACGTTGGCCATACATGTCCACTTGTTGCCACGCCGGTGTATTCTATCAATGTGGTTGTTGCCAAACGCATAGGAGGAAGACGGACTTGAGATTCGACGACTGCAGCAACGGTGACGCTGTAGACTGTGCTCGGCAAAAGTGGGAATAATGTTGTCGTGGTGACATTACCAACCATCTTTGACTTACTCGACGAGGAGTCACTTGAAACAAACCAAGTTATCTCGTAGCCCGTGACTGATAAACTTGTCCAGAGAGATGGCGGTGGCGCCCATGTGATGTCGACTGCATATGCCATGACATTTGATACGGTGGGCGAAATCGACAGACCAGCAGGCACTATAGGAAGAACTGAGATAAACCCGCCACACGACGTACCAGCATAAGATAAGAAGGCACCATCGAATTGAAGCCCTCGATAGCGCTCGTTTTGCACTGTCACAGTGACAAGGCCAGGAGGTCCCGGTGGTAGGGCGCACGAGATAACTTCCTCGACGTCAGTGTCATCCGCCAAGATAGCTTGGGATATGAGGGGCTGCCCTTCGCATGGCTGACCATTAATGCGAACGAGAGACGTGTCGCCAAAGTTACGGCCTTGTATTCGAACCGTGCCGCCAGCCATGCAATTATACGTTGAAGCAAATGGAAGGTCCATGGACTCAAAGTGTGTGCTAAAGACTGGAAGGACATCGTTCGTAAGGTTCATGACGAGCGCGATATCTGCAATCGGGTCGGAACGATCCTGTGATATGAAATATTGATCAATGCATCCTCGAACTTTGGTTATTGTTGGAGCTACGAAGTAGTCAAGAAAGCACTAGAGACGGAGCGCACCTTTGATCAGCGCAATCCAGTCAATATTGAACGTGTGTCCCCATTGTGCATTCGACATGCACGGGAAGAAGCGAATGCGAGAGACTTCTCCTTGGTAGTATTCATAGATCGGGGCATAATAGACGTGAGGTATTCCATCAGGGACAATAGAGAACCTCACGACAACGGAGTTTACAAATGGCGCTTTGGGATTCGTTGAGGAAGTGATCGTTTTGCCGCTGCGTTCGAGATGGAGACCAGCTTGAGTGCATGACCCATCATAAGCAAATCGAACGACAAAATAATGCCGATCGACGACGTCGAGCTCCAGCAAGGGAGATTCTATAAAAGGAGGACTATCCAGGACTGAACCATGTACATTTCCATCCTGGGGGTTGATTTCAGCGTGCATGAGATCCGAAGACGATCGAGCCCAGCTCTCCAAACCTTTGTCAAATGTCCACAAGGCTAGACGCCACCGGTCAATCCACAGAGTTTAGGGAGGCTTACCTTCTACCGTTCGAAATGGAATGTCTTCCAGCGTCTGGCCAAAGCTGACGCTGGCACCGAGGAGCGACAGGAGAAGCTTAAAGAAAGACCGCCGCCGACGCATCTTCCATCAATTTTGCGACGTTTCATGCTCCCTTTCTCTAACCGGATATCCGGATAAACGTAGATTTTTGAAATTGTCCAGCAAGAAGATGCGCTTGACGACGCTCCTTGCCGCCGCGGGCTGGATTTCGTTCGCCACTACGACTTCCAAGCTACTAATCTGCCCTCAAAGAAGTCAAAGTGCAAGCTTTATGGAGCTTGTTCAAGCGCGATGCCGGAAAAACAAGGCGTATGATTTCTCACTTCAAAAGTACGTTCCACGACTAGCGAGTAGTCCAAACGATAAGATATCGCACTGGACATTGACCGCCATTGCCCCTGGGGACTTTGTTCAAAATTACCAGTTGATTGAGCGTACTGCGATCCTCGGAACCTGTGGCCACGATGCGTTTGAACAGGAAGAAACATCCGTTGTAAAAGTCAACAACAAACCAGCTGCCACTCGCCAATTCGCACACAAGCAGTTGAGCGACGGACGAAAGAACGAAGAAAACGAAGACGCCCTGCTTCTCGAAGGGCCGTCGCTGGAGTATCAATGCTCGATTGAAGACATAGACCTCATCTATGTGAACCAACATTACCGACTACGAAAGGTATGTTCGAACTTTGATGACAAAACTTGACAAGTTTAAGAAATTTGATGGTGGATCGCATGGCGAAGTCTGGAGAGCAGTTCGAGTCTCAGATGATGGGCCCCACTCGGATGAATTGTTTATCCTAAAACGGATCTTCGTCGTATGTCACTTTACGTCGATGTCGCCAGAGAGCCTCATGGTGAAGTAGGAATTGGGCGAAGATACACACTTGAGCGGCTTGCGCGAAGCTCACTTCGGAGCTCAGTTACAAGGGGAGCCTCGTGTCACTCGGTAACTATTCACCCAGTCGCCCAAGTGTGATTTCCAGTCGGTAGGTTCGTTGAGGAGTTCTACCGTGATGCGTCCAATTCGACGTCATCTGAGCTCCAAGAACTTTGGCTCGTGTTTTATGACGAAGGCATTTCTCTCCGTCATTATATGTACACCAAGACAAGATCTCTTTCATCTGTCCTATTTGAACCGTCGGTATACGTCATGCTATTCCATGGCCACTGCTGACGAAGGACGTAGTTGTTTTGGGAGCGCATGCGCGTCGAAGAGGAAGGAGCTTTAGTTCTCAAAGAAATGGTGCGTCAATTGATCGAAGGTGTCGCTGCCCTTCACGATCGAGGCATCACCCACCGAGACATCAAAGTACGTGGCTTACAATCTGTAGCATTGATCTTACATGTAGCCATCTAACATTTTGATAAGCAAAGACACACAATTCGCTGTGAAGTTGGCTGGTTTGAATCTCTGTTGCTCTCAAGAGTACAATCACTGTTTTAGACTTGGGATCTGCTGTCGATGAACATACACATCACCATCTCTATGGGACAAAAGGACCGTCACAAGCCGAGGAGACACGAGAGTACCAGCCTCCTGAAGTACTATTCCATGGAGACGTACCCTACGATTATGCAAATCCAACTTCGTACGATATGTGGTCCGTTGGCGTCGTGTTTCTCGAGCTAATCTTGGGTTCACCGCATGTGTTTTCCATTTCCTCGAGGGCACGAGCCAAAGTTGACGCACGCTTGCACGACAAGGTATTATATTCTCCGTTGGTTCTCTCCACTCACTTTTTTAGTCGGAAGCAGTGCGCTCAAAGAGCTATTTACTGCATGTCTTCACGGAATTTTGTATCTTTCAACCTCCATCGCTGCATCGTTACCACCAGGATTATGCACTTGTACACAGTGCTTGCAATTTTGGGACTTTCAACACGACAATTCAGCAACGAGATCCCCTTGGTATTGGGTTTCAAGACTCATGGGGGCTGCATTTACTATGGAAGCTCCTGCAATGGGATCCTGAAAAGCGAATTACAGCTCGCGATGCTTTGAATCACGTTCCTCTCCGAGCTTGTGCCCATGTACTCATATTTTGCCATGTAGGCGTACTTTCAAGGCCCGTATGTGTGCAGCGAGTCACAACGTGCGTTCCCGACGCTGCAAGAACTCAAGCTTCATCAAGCATTTCTTGAGTCCAAGCGAGCTGCCAAGCGCGACACGTTTATTCAACGAATTTACGAACTCCCGACTGAATTCTACTGCTCGTGTGGTCGCGAATTTAGTAGCATTGATGCTTGCATCAGACATCTCCACGCTCGACAGCACACAACCCACGGTGCATTTTGCCATTACTCTGCGTTACCAGTGCGTCAGCAGCTTCAGCAGCAACAAGCTACTGAAATTGACACCGAGACAAACCTCCCTTATGGCCATGCCATGTTTAGCGGCCGTCGTAAGTACATGGAAGATATGTTTGTCGTCGAGGTACCTATGCCCGCCATTGCCGACTTGTATTAACTCTTTTGTAGACAAACCCAGCATTGGAGTATGACTTGTACGCTGTTCTAGACGGCCATATGGGCACAGGCGCTGCTCAATTTGTCCGGCAGCATTTAGGAGTTATCTTTGCATCGCATTACCGAGTACAGCTCCGTCTCCCACGGCAAATCTAACGCAAAACTAGGATGCTCGTGATAAAGCTCAAGGCGACGGTGGCGACGCTCATCTGTTGGAAGAACTCGCACTTCGGCAAACGTTTTCAGACCTTCATGGGCAATTCATCGCTCAAGCCAACGAGTCCGATTTTTCAGGCACAACTCTGACAGTCGTGGTACATTTCCCCCACGAGGATCGTCTTGCGATTGCCAACGTTGGCGATTCGAGAGCTGTACTCTATGGTGACTTAAATGGCACCCAAACACCGAAGAACATCTTTGCCTTGACGAAGGATCATTCTCCAAATGATTTGGAAGAGCGCCAACGCATCGAATCCAGCGGCGGTGCGTATAGTCATCGATGCAAGTATAACCACGTTCTTTTAGGATTTGTTTCTTTCATTGGAGTGTGGCGTGTCATGGGCCAGCTTGCAGTATCGCGGACACTGGGCGATAAACACATGAGCCAGTTTACAAGCTGCGATCCCACTGTTTCCCATGTGGCGCTGAATTCGTCGGCGGCATTCCTTGTCTTAGCGTCAGATGGCGTCTGGGCAACACTAGATAATGTGCAGGTCGGCACATTCGTCGCCGAGCGCCTCCATGACGATATGACTCAAGTGGCCCAAGATGTTGTCATCGAAGCATTTGTACGAGGAAGCAGCGACAATTTGTTTGCCATGGTCGTAGATCTACGTGCTTAAAAGCGTCAAGACTTCAAACGACGATTCAACGAGACAAAATCGCAAGAATATTATGTCAGACTTAGAGCGGAATGTTACCATGCTTCTTCCATGGGTTTTCCAATTTCTTGGTCTGCAAAGCTTCCAAGTCTTCGCAAATTCGCAAACGAGTCGTCGTGGGTTCAATGATATCATCGACAAAACCGCGTTGCGCAGCGACCTAGTCAATTAGCTCAAAAGAATCCAACGAAACAATGCATACCATGGGGTTGGCAAACTTTTCTTCGTAGTCGGCAGTGTTTTCTTCGACGTTTTGGCCACGGAAGATAATTTCGACGGCACCCTTAGCACCCATGACGGCAATTTCAGCCGATGGCCATCTAATGACAGAATCAGCTTCGTCGATCTCTCAATCAACGTACGCATAATTGACATCACCGCGCAAGTGCTTGGAGCTCATGACATCGTACGCACCACCGTAGGCTTTACGGGTAATGACTGTGATCTTTGGCACGGTAGCTTCGGCGTATGCGTACAAGAGCTTAGCGCCGTGGCGAATAATACCATGGTACTCTTGGTCAGTGCCAGGCAAGAAACCAGGCACGTCGACCAACGTGACGATTGGAATGTTGAACGAATCGCAGAAACGCACGAAGCGAGCAGCCTTGACGGACGAATTAATGTCCAAGCAGCCAGCCAATTCCATAGGTTGGTTGGCGACAATACCAACGACACGGCCTTCAAAGCGAGCCAAACCGATCAAGATGTTCTTGGCGTAGTCGTTCATGATTTCGAAGAAGTCGCCATCGTCGACAAGCGTGTGGATGACGTCTTTCATGTTGTAGGGGACATTTGGATCAGGAGGCACGATGGATTCCAAAGCGGGGATCAGGCGGAAGCGATCATCCTCGAATTCCTTAATCGGTGGCTTCTCTATGAGAAAGAAGTCAAATCTAGATCATCGGAAATATTTACCTTTGTTGTTGAGAGGCAAGAAGTCGAAGAAGCGGCGGAGTTCACGGATAGCTTCAACATCGTTGTCAAAAGCCTTGTGGGCGACACCCGACGTCTTGGTGTGCGTGACAGCACCACCCAATTGTTCTTGGGTCACTTCTTCGTTCGTGACGGTCTTGACGACATCAGGACCGGTGACGAACATGTAAGACGAGTCACGGCACATGAAGACAAAGTCGGTCATGGCAGGAGAATAGACGGCACCACCGGCACATGGACCCATGACCATCGTCAACTGTGGGACAACACCAGATGCCAAGACGTTCAATTGGAAAATGTCGGCGTAACCAGCAAGCGACGCCACACCTTCTTGGATACGAGCACCACCAGAGTCGTTGAGACCAATGACAGGAGCACCCATCTTGAGAGCCTTGTCCATGACTTTGACAATTTTCTCAGCGTACGTTTCCGACAAACTGCCACCAAGGACGGTAAAATCTTGCGAAAAGACATACGTCAAGCGGCCGTTGATCAACCCGTGGCCCGTGATGACACCATCACCTGGGAATTCTTGCTTTTCCATGCCGAAATCCTTGCAACGATGGGTCTTCAACATATCGTACTCACGGAACGTGCCTTCGTCCAAGAGCAATTCCAAGCGTTCTCGCGCCGTGAGTTTTCCCTTGGCATGCTGGGCTTCTTGACGCTTGACACCACCACCGAGCAACGCCTTCGCACGCGTGTCTTCGAGTTTCTTCTTGAATGCCAATTTGCGTGCGGCCGGTGTGATCGGTTCCGCCGTCGAAAACGCGGCGCCCGCCGTCACTCGCATCTACATCATGCAAATCAAATCATATATAAAGCCCCATCATCTACATACAGCAGCCGACATGGGCGACGGACGCAACGCAGTCGCCGCTACACTTCGCCAAAGACCAGTTCGCATGATACTCCTTGGGCCAGAAACGCAAAATCCAAAAGTGAACTTTCACATCAAAGCCACTGCTCGTAAACCGTGTGGTCGGTTCGATAAAGTACGGAATTCAAGGTATGAATCACTTACTTCAACATGGTTTCCCACGTCGCTTTGGCGCCTCTTTCAGCTGTTCAAGTCACAGACGAAGCTTTGAAACACTCTGGAGGCTTGATTAAGACGCTCTGAGGCGGCCATGAGCACGGTCTTGATGGTGTTTGAATCAGGTGGCACCGCATACCCTATTATATACGACGTACTTTATAAAATGTATGCACTTTTATTGACTGGACAATCCATAGTGACAGTGGGAATCGAATGAACCCATGGGCGCGTGGATGATCCAGCCACGTCATCCATTACAAAAGAGTATATACGCCGCCATGCAGGGCAGTGCGTGCCGTGGGATGCGATAGGTGCACTCTATTGGCGTTGGCGGTATTCCATGGCTTCAATACGCACTTAAAAGGATACCGGAGTTTGGAGGAAAAAGCCCTTTTGGTACAAATCCAGTGCCCACCACGATGGCAACGACAACGACAATGGACTCCCCTCCTGAAACTGCCGACGACATTGCGTGTGTGTTGGAATACACGTCGTCAAGCAAAGAAGAATTTGATGCGTATATTCTCGACACGTTTCAGCGTATGCATATGCCACTCGTGAAATGCTCCCGGAAATCGCGTGTCCAAGTGGTCGAAGGACGTGTGGTCAAGGAAATTTGCACGCGTACGGACAAACGACAATCTTGACCGCACATCACGCTCTTGCATAGAAAAGTACCGATGCGATTTGGGCGGACGGCCCACGCCAAAAAAAGATGGAGTCAAACCAAGGAGGTCCAAGAGCAAACGACTCGATTGTCCGTTTAGCTTCAATGCAACCATGCTCAAATCCACTCGTGTGTGGGCCATCACGGAAGACTCCAAGGCCAAGGTTCTCTCGCAGTGGACGGAGCCATACCACGGCCACTGTCATGTCTTAGACGATCAGCACTTACGAGAGCGAAAGCTCAACCCGGACAGCGATTACCACAAGGATGAGTCGTCCTTGCGATACACAAGGGCTACGACATCGACAAATATGGCGACTGCGATGACAGCTTCATCTTCCTCGTCTTCTCCGGAATCCCTGAGTAATCTCATGGAGCAGTCGTCTTCCATTATAACCGCGCTTCTGAAAGCCGAGGAGCTTGAATCATCCGCCAAAGATGAACGGATCAAGCAAGCCGTGCAAGAACACGCAACTTCATTACGACTTGCGCTGGAGAAACTTACAGCAAAGATCAAGTCAAAGTACAACTAGAATGGAATTGATCACCGAGTGTCTCCTCCAGTCAAGTCATCAATGAATGACGTCCAAGATGGATCGCTCAATGGCACGACGGAGAGAAACGCATGACGGTGTTGCCGACATTGTCCCAAGACTCGCTTGTCTTGCTCGGCGAGCGACTTTGCAAATTCGACAACTGGCAGCTTCTTCGTTAGGTTTGGTAGCGCTTGAGCCAACGCAGCTATGAGTTGAAACTCGGCAGCTTTGTTTGCAGGGACGCCGTTGCCAAATGCAATCAACACAATGGAGAATGCCAGCTCGGCTACCTCGGGAATGGTCGCGTATCGGGAGAAGATGGCACACGTGAGCTGAACAAGGCGAATGTCGTTGTCGAAACACTTGGCGTGGATCATTCCGCAGTGCAAAACAGTCACCAGAAGTTCCTGCATGAGCTCGACGTTGTATAAACTTCGCTCCCGCAATGCCAAGGCCATCGCGACGAAGCTGCTCTTGGCCACGACATGGTGAAGCTGAATTTTCGTTGACGTCAATTGAACGATTCGCCTGAGTGCCGCTCCAGACGACGAGGACTCGAAGGGCAGAATTTCGACGAGAACTTTTAGCCATTCAAGCGTCAACGTTGCAAGCATGTTGGCATCTTCAAGAGAACATAAATAAGTTCCTCATCGATGTGGATTACCTGACGCAATACCGCCAAGAAGCAGATCACCCAAGTCCAAGAGTTGCGCAAACAAGTTCGTAAACTTTTGATTCAAGATGACAGTAGCAAGCTGTCGGAGCGCTCCACTGGCAACAAGAACGAAGGCCATGTCCACGTCTTGACGAGCTAGCGCAATCCAACTCGCGGTCGTTCGACCCAGTTCATACTCGACCATGGCATCAAGATTTGACCGTGCTAGATTGATGCTGGCTTTGTGAAACTTTTTTTCAAGCGCGGTAATAGATGTCATTGTGACGCCACTCGCTTCAAGAGTGTCGGGAGCATGATGATGCAACCATTTCATGAAGACTTTGCATTTTTCAAGTTGGGCTAGTGCATTGGTTATGTCGCTATTCGTGGATTGCTGCTTGGCTCTTTCAATGGCTTCTAACATTCGTTGTTTGACCGTATCGACAAAGACTTCACGCGAGATGTCTCGCCGCCGCCGCGATTCAAAGCTCTCCATCACTTCGCGATGTGCTTTCTACTTGCACACTCACAACGGACATAATTCAGCATCGTACATGCGACCACGCCACGTCTTTGGCAGCCACGGAGAGCATTACTTGGCATTGCTCAAAGTGTGGCCATGTGGCGTATTTCTCGTAAGCTGCAGCCGCTTCCTTCATGAGGGTCCAAGCGTTGTCGACATCAGTGCTGGAGCCCAAAGTGGCTATTGCTTGACCAAACAAACAATCTCCTTCGGCCTTGTGCGCTATGGCAGGAATGCATTCAAAGCTACACTCACATTCAGTCATCTTGCTCATAATCTAGCAAGAGCGTACCGATTGTCGCCAGCCTTCTTGTACGCCACTGCCGCATCGTCGAGGATTTTATTCCATTCTTTGCCTTGGATCGGCTCGTGGGCTACAAGTTCACCAGCTACTGCTGCAAGGCATTTATTTGCTTCCAGTAAATGCAGACGTTTTGTCCGGCCAAGATTGCGTTCCAGAGCTTGAAGTTCGCTTTGCAATTGTTTGATCATCTCAACATGTTGCTTTCTAAGGACTGCTTTTGAATAATGCCGCTGCTCAGCGTGGTTAACAGCGGCAGCGAGAGCATCAGCTGCATCAATTGCATTGTCGTCTTTCAGATGTCGCTGCACGACCTCGACCAGCGCTAGAAACTCGTGGTCTTGGTTTGTATCGAGCCTTTGCGACAATCGATCGGATGCATCTAGAGGATGTAGCTGCACGGGTTTGCCGCGGTCAATGACCCGCCTTGGCCGAACATGATTAGATTGATCAACCATGGTTTGCATATTCTAAAGTTAGTCTACTACTTTTCGAAACTCCCGTCGAAGCCGACAAAGCCCGCCATGAGGAAGACATGGTAGAAAGGCTTCTTCTCGATCTTGGAGCACCAGTTCCAAGCACTCGTTAGACGGCCGTCGATGCACGAACCGGCATCGAAAAAGTTGTCAGCGCCACTTCCGTCAAACCCGTGCTTGAAAAAATCGGCAAGAATAGACTGCCGGACAAATTCAGCACCACCCATGGCCTTAATATACGCATCGTCAGCCATGCGCGAGACAAATTCGCAAGTTTGGACGATGGGGCTCAAGATGCGTGATACTTGAGTGTACTTGTCGATAAACATAAGCGCATTGGGGACATTATGGTCACCCAAGTGGATCGCTGACGAACCAACCCATGCCATGGGCGATGTCTTTTGAGTGTGAGCTAAAATTGCATGCGCCAGGTGCGAAGTTTGTGGTGCACGCTGCATGCGGTTGAGGCCTTGACCTGTGTCCTAAACAACAATGTCAGTTGCAAGTTTTGCGAGCTGAAGCAAGTACCCGCAAGCGGTAGCCACTGCCATGGATTAAGTCTTCTTCGACGGCAAACCACAGCTTGAACATTTCAAGCGTCATGTTTTTCCACAGCGACAGCGATTGCATTGCATAGGCGTATTGCGTCTTGTGCGAGTGGCTCAGTCGAGCGCCGTTTTTGCCAGCGCGGATTTCCAAGCTGAAGGGAGCTGGTGATTGAAAATATTTCTCCAAGTATTCCTGCATGCGTGTGATCGGATTACAATTGAGGGCGAGGTAGCTGTTGTTGTCGTCAATCGAATTGAGCACGAGACGAATATCAGCCGCCGACAAATTAGCAGTCGTGTGACTATTTCAGAGTTAAAAACACGTCAACGCAAGGGCATTTACCGAGAGATGAGTGATGCTATCGCTTGGCTCTTCGCCGCCCGTTGTGCCGCACTACACGAATCAGCAAGCGAACGAGTTGCCATGGGCAGGTCTGAATCCTCAAGGAGATCCAGCGCATTGCGAGATTCGAGAAAAGAATGGACCGTGTGTGTCGGCTCGATGCAACTGAATTCGAAGTGGTCTTCAATCTCCTGCATGCTGGCATCTTGGAGTAGATAAATCATCTTGCCATAGTTGTTGCGCATTCGTTCTACAGACCACGATATGCAAGTGTAAATACAAGCGCGTCTTCTACCTGGATTCATAATCTTGTATCTTCGGCCAATTTCAAACACCGCCTTGAAGAAATCAGAATTATCCTTATACTTTTGGCCAGCAATCTTTTTCTTGCCGTTGCGAAAGTCACTCGCAACCATCATCCCCGACATGATGTTGAACAAATCCGAGAGTTCCGTCAAGATACGCTTCACGGGCGATCGGTATGAGAGGATATCGACTTTGTCTGTGTACTCGGAGACGTTGAGACTGGCATCCAGCAAGTTGAATAGCACACGTTCGTCTTCTGTTAATCGTAGCGGGATAAATTTGGCGCGACGAACCACCAATTGCGTTTCCTTGGCAATCGTGGCTTCGTCAACTTCGAATGTCTCCATGCTCTCGTCAACTTGCATTGGCACGTCCTCAACGACCGTGACTGGTGTCAGTGCACTTGTTTCCACCGCAGACGAGACAACCATCAATGGCGTTTTTGTATGTTTCACGCGACTGCCTGAGCGATGCTGAGCTTGAAAACAAAGATCACAGTAGAGATCTTGACATTCTTCGCACGAAAGACTTGCTTCCGTGTCTTCGCACTCGACGCACATGACCGGAGCCGCCATCTCTCTTTCCTCCAATGTCCTGGCCGTTATCCATCGTGTGGTCGATGCGACCGGATAATAACTCTTTATCCGTATAACCCATATAATTGTCATACGCATCCGGATAAAAATTTCATCCGGATGACCGAGATGCCGAAAGCAAATGACATGCATCCCGTGAGGACATCGACGCAACCACAGCGTCTTTGCTCCTGTCGCGATCGTGCATTGTGCAAATAGAGCATTACAAGGCCCCCAGACTCTAGAACTATACTTGGGATACGGTGGCCTTGTCGAAAGCTGCACCTGAATTTGTGAGAAAACAAGCTTTTGGGGAGAACGCGGGAAGAAGACGTTCGTAGCAATAAGATGTGGTTGCTCTCAAGGATGCAACAAAGGAACAGATAATTACAACATTATCATGAAAGCAAACGATGCTGCTGGGATTCATTTGTTCATGGCGACGACTAAGGCTGGAGCCTTCTTCTCGTCTATGGTTCGCCTGAAAACATCAAAACACTCTATTCACTCCGTCGAGGATTATAATTTCGAGATTAATCTATACCAGCTAATTAGAATATGACGAACATAACACAGAAGGGCAGAGCTTGTAGCTCAATCTGACAAGACAAAGAGCTCTTCTTGAGTTTTTGCTGACAATGATGTTCGCTGGGAAACTCCAAAGAACGCATCAAAGCCCGCAACAGAGAGGCCCATGACAAGCGAAAGGATGGCACCACTCGTGTACGTAAGGAACTTGACAAGGCTTGGCGTGGCAGGAAAGCGCTCGGTATTGATGATTTTCCAATCGCAAAGTGGTTCAATGAGGAGGTATGGAGTGTTGAGGATGCAAAACAATCCCGCAATCCAAATGAGTGCCATCGGGAGCTTGCGCATTGCAACGCGGTCTCGCTTCCAGTATAGCCATAGTGCTACAAAGCCGCCGTAGAGGACTGCACTGATTCGAATGGACATGGTTACCCATGACATTATGTCGAGGGCGTAAACCACAAGCTTCACTTGTATCGGCTTTCCATTTTCAACTTCTTCCACCATCATGTGTGAAGAATTGAGAGTCATCAAGATAACAAGCATACACAGAGCGAGGCCAAAGATGCACGACGAATAGACCGTCATACGACTGCACTGGGAATATGAGGCTCGAGTATGAAGAGCTCGGCGCTTGATCTCGTGCGCCACGACAATAAACCAGAGCGACGTCGCGTTGAACAAGATCTCGAATGGAATCGAAAGGTAAAGCACGGTGGAGTTCTCGAGTGTGTCTTCTCGATCGTTGAGGAAGACGACAATGACTCGAGCGAGCCCGATGCTCGACCAGAGGCCCAAACAGAGGAACACCATGTACGTCGAGCCGTGGCCTGCATCGTGAACCACATCTCGCCATTTGAAAACTGCAAAGCACGTGCTGAATGCCATGCCAGCCGACATGGACAACGCCATGACGTAGAGCAAAATCATATACGGTGGTTCTTCGATCTCATCACCGCTGCCATGGAGTTGCCGAGTCGGCATTCTCCCTCGAATTGATCTCTGACCATCCCAGCCAGGCAACGACACCTAAATATAGACTTCGTGCATCCCCGGAAAGATTGTGGATGATGGCTTGTCTGAGTGGCCGAATCCACGTGCAGCAGTCTCCACCCATCCAATCATGGCTTGCAACTCTGAATAAGCCAAGAACGAAACCTGCTCCATGCATGAGATAATATCTCATGCATGACGAGACAAAGATGGGATATTATGCCATCTTTGTCTCGCCATCTGGTTATATGCCGGAGTGACTTGGTAGCATTGCACCAAGGCGTAGAGTCGTCGCATTCGTCCATTGACTTGATGGCCCAAAGTTGAAATATACCACCGCTAAGCTATTGCTTTTCGAGTGAGTGCCATGGAATGCTGAGCTCCTGTCTGACTTGCTCAAATCACAGCAGGGGTAGTAGAACATTATTGTCTTACGCTGGGGAGGAGTTGCGCGATAGTTCGGCGACTTGTGAAGAGACAAGATGACGAGATTCACATGTCAACAGCATAAATGATATCTCCCCCTCTGAAGTTTCTACGTCAAAATCTATCGACACTTGCCTGAACCACACGCTGGCTAGGGTGCGACTGAAATGTACAAGCATGGAATTACACGAAGCTACGGCCTACTCAATTTGTGCTCTCGCGCTGGTTCGACTGGGGCAACTGCATCTTTCGTCGCTGTGCGCGTTTGCAATCAGGATTAGAAGCGAACATTGACTTAACCTTCATTGTTTGAGCTAGCCGATACTATTGTCTTGTTCCCCACTCTTTCCTTGCGCAAAACGCCAATCAATAAAGTGAGCAACCATTGCGGCATCTCCCTCACCCATAGCCCCCAGCGATCTTCTCCATCCAAACCTTTTGACCACTCGTTGTATGCAGAACCTTATAGCCCGCAAAAGCTGACAGCTAATCGTATACAGGCTCTTTGCATACTATACCGTCGAGATCTTTCCTTGCTGTCGTCACTACTTTGAGGTCATTGCGTCTTGAGCGACCACTCGAGATCAAGCATCATGATGAAAGTCACACTTCATCAGGAGAAAGTTCAAGTTGCTTTCCGGATAACGCTGGACTCCGGATAATGTTTGGATGTCAGATTGGCTGCATTTTGGGCATTTCACCGTGATCGCTTGCGCAATGTTAGCTGCAGGTCTTCGCACGACGCGCCGCTTGTCCACTTTGGCCCCCTTTCACATTGCTGTTCCAGTGCACAACTTGAAAGCTGGTATTTTTGCACGGATTGCAAGAGGACTCATGACTGTGTTGTCTCCTAGCGCAAGATTTCTATGGTGGATTGCTTAGATTCACAGAAGGTCGCTCGTCTGCCCACTGGCAGGTACGCAGTCCTCAATCAAAACAAGATGTTATGCCTGTGCCTGTAGGACTACAATATGTTAGGCCATCAATTGGTTGTCCATGAAGTTGGCCCAACGTACAAGGGTATTGACTACCACAACCCCGTCGGTATGAGTTGAAGAAGGTTGAAATTCTTAGCACATTCACAGACATGGACGACGTGCCCGTTCCTCACTTTGGTGTGTGCTTGACTGTGGATGACTTCCATGCCTTGGCGAAGCGCGTGCAATCGAAAAACATTCCATTCATCGTCGAGCCTCATTTGCGATTCCAAGGTCGGAAAGGCGAACAATGGACAATGTTTTTCAAGGATCCAAGTGGCAACAATCTTGAATTCAAAGCCATGACAAACCCAGACAATTTGTTTGCCAAATACGTCGAGAACTAATCGCCGACGTGCTTAACTTTGACTGTCGATTCATTTCAGTTGTGTTCCTATCGCAACAAGCGCATCATCATCGAAGTTTTTTTGAGCCAATTAAAATATCTCTGATCTTAATAATTGAGACTTGTCCAATCAAAACACTTTATTCGAGAAATAAATGAGTCATATCCAATCAATTTTAAGATGTCTCTGTCATTGAATTGTTGAATAATTTTGCTCGAATTTATGAATTTTTCGTTTTGAGATCTTTGATGGATGCGCTCTTGGCACTCGTCGAGGAATTGTACCTTCTCAACAAACGCTTCCCGCTGGAAAGGATTCGACGAGTGTGGGAGATGTATAGGAAATGGTTGAACCCTCATATGATGGACGGTGGATATTCTCTCACGTCTTCCGAGTTTTTCTACATTGTTGAAGTCAAGACGGAGGCCGAACAAGTCGAAGCTGAGCGTTTGTTTGATCGTATGAAAGTGTTTACTCCGACAAACGGACGATTCCAAATGGATTTACTTGAATTCTTGCTCACATTCACAGTGCTCAGTCGCGGGACCTGGGAAGACAAGTGTCAATTTGTGTTTCATCTTATGGATTTTGACATTGAAGATGAAATTGCCGAAGAGGAGCTCGCCATGGTCATTACACTCGTGTGCGATGGCTTACAAAAATTAAAAGTTCTCCAAAGAGTCCCCACGTTTCAAGAGGTCAATGCCATGGCTGCTGATGGATTTTGCATGAATGGCATTAGTTACGGGTCCAAAATGAACTTCAATCAATTTCTTAATTGGTGTGTCTTCCACGCGGATCCGCTTTCCCTGCTGGACTATATCAGGTATTGTTTTTGGAAAAGCTTGATTGACGCCTCGTTTATAGTTGCGGGTTTCGGGCTAGAACCATTATCCACAAATTAAATGCTCTCGTCCAGAAGAAGCATTTACCGATCGACCCATTCTACACTTACCAACTAGCCTTACAGTCTAAAGTGCAAGACCTTGAGTCTGTTCGAGTCGTTTGTGGGCCTGTTGTGGGTCAAGTACGCATAGCTTTATCGAGGGACACTATCATTAATCTAGGTCACGTCAAATGAAGTTCGCGTTTTGTATGAATTCAATGATTCAGTTCATGGTACAGATACTGCACATGAATACTTGCTTCATCAACGTAGTGAAGTTTTTTGCCTTCCGCAGTGATGACAAGTGCGAGCTACCAATTGACATTTTGAACAAACAAATGGACCTGGAGGAGTCGATTGAGGTCAGGACAGAAGCTTACATCCCTCAAGTCGTCCATTTTAAAGCATTGTCACCTCAGACGTCGTACTTGATTTGCTTTGTGGGAAGTGCAAGCTCCGATTGTATGAAGTATGTTGCCAAAGTTACGACCCTTCCTGAAAATTGTGATAATGTTTCTCTACACTTGCTTAATCATGAAGGCCATTCAATTTTAGTTGAAAGCGAGGAGTACTCATACTACGATGCTTTTTTCAAAACTTTATCAGCACCAAATTGCCTCCATGTGCACTGCAACTTTGGTATAGAATAGCTTGCTCGTTTTATGAATCCCAAGTGTAGGTGCAATCACCCCTAGTACTATCCTAAATGCTCTAAAATTACTTCGCAAAGAGGGAGTCAAGGTATATTACAATGCCTATCTTGGGTGACGATATATCTAATTAAAAAAAATCCAGGATATACAAGAAGAGTCTGTTCGATCTCGAGTTTCTAGCCATTTCCGTGCTACTTTTGGTTATCACTTAGTCTGTGGTGTCTTCAGCTCAGCGTCAAATTACTTCTATATAACATGGCACCATGTCATGTACGGACTATTCACAGAGGACGACTTCGCAGCTCTGGGTGAATTGAATGCCCCATTACTTGTACAATGGATGGAAGGTCTCGTTCAAGACCTTTGTGTAAACTACGTAGAAAAAATATGGCCCCAAGAGACGAAGAACTGCCTTTCGTTTGGCAAAATTCAAATTCTATTCATTTGGAGTGCAACGCAATCTGACGTGGCAGCTTATCTTGAGTGCGACTCCGAAATCGCCGTGAATATTGTCATTACAGCACAACCTGTTGTAACATATGAACCAAGCGCATTGCCATCGGTATTGGAGCCGTTGATGGCTTGGAAACTACGCTCAGCTTCATTCAAACTCATTTTCGCCTCAGTGACGCCGCCTACTAGTAGTGGATTTCTCTCAACAATTACGCTTCAAGACACGACAACAAGCTTTTTGCAAATTGTTTGCGGGTCAATTAGACCAACTCAAGCGTACAAAAAGGCCTCTAAAGTTGACCCCTTGCCTTCATATCGATTAGAAAGATATATTGTCCAGCATACTCACATTTGCGAATCACCTCACGTCGGTATTGTAAATGTCGAAGCTCGTATGGTTGTTATAGCTGGGATGTTTGATGGAGATTTACATGACTCTAGGCCATTGATCGCTCGTGGGTAACAAAAATCTTTAACCAGCTCATCGAGACTAGACCATCCGACTCAATACAAGCTGTGGTACTGAGGCATAAATGAAATAATCTCCAAATTTGATTTACTAGATCGGTCCAGTTGTTGGACTCGTGACCTCATCCGAAGCTTCGATATTAATCGAGTGCGACCGCGAAGCTTTGCTAATATGCCATGTCATAGATAGGATAACGCGGAGTGTGTAAGATTGTGTCTTCCGGAATCGTACGAATCGCGTTTCGATAGAATTACTTGTCGTCAAACAACCAAGTCATATCGTCCAGTTGTGATTCAAATCGATAATTTGCAGCCAAAAAGACGTTATGATGTGCAAATCCAAGTAACAAGCATCATTCGAGAGTCTCCTAACTCCCCATAGGGGCTGGAACACTTGGCTGTATCGTTCCACACTCGCCAGCGCAACGCACCCGCCTTGCATCTAACATGTGTCGGAGATGACAATTTATTTCCCACCAAGCCATTCGCACCTCTATCTTCCTGCTGGCCAGAGTACACAACCAATATTACACCTCAACCTTGCACAGATATCACGGTATTCTTCGGACAACATTTATCAACGTCAGATATGACAGAACAAGCGATGCGCATTTGGCAATCGGAGCCCGATAACTTGGAAAAAATATCTGATTGCTTTCGAAAAGCATTTCGTGTGCATTGGATGGAAAATCAGCATATCCTTGGTCAAGGAAGTCACTGGTTTCTTGGCTCAGGACTCGGTTGGAGTTGTTATACTAGTTTTGCTCTAAGCCGGCGAGTCGTTGAATGCGCTCAGCAAGTCGCTTGGGAGTACCAGCAACATGCTCAGACAGGTGCAAATGGACTTCGACGGTACAATTACCATGACATGGGCAATGTGGGCTTCCTTCATCTCGACGTTCTCGAGAATCGTTTACATACAAAACACGAATATTTGCACAATGTAGACTTAATTTGTACTTTCTCCTCTTAATGGCTTATGACGTAGACGCCTGAGCTACTCAGCCAAGATCAGTGGGAACTGATTGAAATAGTTCTAACGAAGCCTTCAGGCACACATGCTTTGATTATCACATGCGATATTCCAATTGTGTGGCAGCTTGATCCAAGTTTTATACCTGTATCCCGATTATGGCGCGATTGGATTATGTATCCAAACGAGTTGACCAAGCTTCTCTCATTGTCAAGCTCATGGAAGCATGCAGTGCGTTATAATGCCTTGATAACTAAAACAAACTGGATCTTGTAGGAAGAGAGGCGAAATATTCTGCTCTTATGTGGCGGTCCAATTGGCATGACGACCAGAATCAAAGTTGACGAGACGGTGGAACTCCAGCAAATTGTCGTGGGTCCAATTTCAAACCCAGAAAATATCTCCCACCCAGTTCCAGCTTCAGGAATACTTTTCGACCGATTTTCTGTACATCATATTCAAGACACAGAGGGACAGCCACAATATGTTAGTGTCAGTGTTGTACCTCATCCAAAAAAAGCTTCAATTCAACTTCATCGGACTCAAATGAGTCAGCCCAGTGCCAAGGTGCGATGAAGATTGTGCACTTAAATCATCATTTGTCTAGATCCTGCTAGGACCAGTTGTTGGAAAACTTACAGCAACGAGCGTTAGAATATTAATTGAAGTAGATCGTGATGTAGAGGCTTGCACTTGCGTCAGCACGAATACAGGCACTCAAGAGAGGTATTTCTTGAGTGGGGCGAATTAACTCATTGAAAACACTGACAGTCATGAGATAACACTATCTCTCCCAGCGCGCATTCCCAAAGTGTTTCCTCTTGTGGATTTGAAGCCAAATTGCGAGTACTCAATTACATTCAAGGTATCGCAGTCTACGAGAAGCGTTCTAGAAAAAAAAATAGGGAATTACACCTTTGGAACAAGTGACGGCATTTCGTACGCCTCACATCGCACCATTTGCCTTTGATGTTATTGTCATATACGATTCCAATTGGCACAACCTTGCACAACCTAACTCACCCTGGGAGGATATTCTCAAAAGCTTCTCGTACCATGCACTTGATGCATCAGCTACGGCCACTGAAAATGGCGATGACTTGAAAAGGCCCGACAATCTTTGGAGCTATATTCATGACACGTCAACATCACTTCCTTTATGCAGACCACTCATGATAATTCATAACGGTGCACAAGCACATTTGAGAAATGCTTTCTCAGACAAAGAAGTACAACACAAGAGACTGTCACTTACTAGTATTTGCTAATCTGTGTGGATATAGCTCGTAACAATGGTACATCGGCTCTTGGGCATGCCAAGTGAAGAGTGGGTTAACCTTCGGCCCGAGGTATGAATCGTAATTGTAGTAGATTGACGGATGCTACTCTTAATACAGATTCAGCACCGACTCCAGGAGATTTATCGAGTGCAATGGAGTATTTCACCATTTCGGGATGCCCTCAGAGTTTGTGGAAATTTCATGCTGTTCGATGAAGACGATCTATATTTTGCTGCGTCACTTGTTGAATCCAAATTTGATGACAAGCTCGATGTTGTAGCACAGGTTTGCAAAATCGAAGTCGAGGAATGTTATGAAATGGTCATTAGATCTTACAATTCTTTCGTGAAATTGCCCAAACGGTGTGGTTTTACTACCAAAATCAGCTTTGGATTGATTTGAATGAAGATATCCTGACTTCACACACATCCAACTTTGTGCAGTATGGACAATGCACATTTGTTTTGCTCAACAAAACTCTCAATCATGTCGCCATTTCTCTCGTTGAACAGCAGAAAAAGTTGACCAAAAGAAATTCGACAAAGACGGCTGGTATCGATTTGACCAAAGTTGCACAGGCCAACAATTTGCTACCTCCCGCATCATGGTTAGTTCTGGATGATGCCCTTATTGCTGCAAAAACAGATAGTAAGCATGTTATTCTTAGATTATGGTAGTTGACGATGTTCCTAGCCAAATTGCTATGTATTGTCCTGTGTGTTGATCTACTCGAGGCTTCAATGGCATCGCTGTATCTCACTGGTGTCACTCGCTTGATGGAGAAAGTGTTTGACTGGAAAAACCAAAATCTATACGAGAGGCAAGTATGTATTTTAATGCAAAGCTCGACAACAAATGACATTTACAACGTCACCGATCAACGAAGTCACGCGACAATTCAATTGATACCTTGTGGATCTGTGACAAGCGCCAAACGTTATACAGCACCAAGTTATCCACCTGCAGGACATTTTTCTAAAAGATTTACGTTTGCCAGACAAGCTGGTAATTTTCTGTCTGCGATTTTTGATGAGATTTTATTAGGAGCACAAGGGGCGACAGAATGGGCGAGGAGTTACAGGCACTTTCATTTTACATCCGACTTGGATACTGTCGAATGGTATCAAATTGAGCAGCGGCTTCCAGATCTTGGATATTGTTGTGCAATCGTACGATGTGAGAGGATGCGTTACATTTATGTCACCTACATAGCTCGGACCAATTCTCGGTCGTATGTCTCTTCAATTCAACGAAGAAACGCTGGACTACTTTGTCACAGTCAATATACTCCTCGAAGTGAATTCGAAGGCCAAGATTACTTGTGTCCTTACAGACATCATGTCCAACACCGAGTACAATGGCAAATATATTTTTTATCATGATGTCGTAGGATTCGTGTTAGTCAAGAAGTTGAGGCGAATGTGCCAGTTTCATTCGTGTGCACTCCGTTGCGTCCATCCAGTCGATACTCGTATTCGTTTGAGGTGATGATAGCCACTCATTCTCGTATGAACATTCTTAAGGGTCTGGCTAACCGTGAAGACCGAAAAGGAGTCTTTCACACGCCAAGCAAGCAGCTTAATGCACTCAATATTGTTGCAGTAAGTACAAATTTCCCACAGGAGCGTTTGGTTGGAGAACCCAACTTATGGGAAGCACTATACGATCGGTTTATCCATTCCCTAAGCATCTTTGTATAATTTTTTTAATAGATTGCTTGTGCCTTGGCACGGTATTGACATTGTACTGCATCTTGGTGGACAAGCTCCCATGCAAGAAGTCGCAAATGAATGCTTACGTTGGCTTCAATCACAACCTAAAGGTAAATATCTGTGAGCTCAAAATAATTGGTTCAATAGATGGCAACTCTTCTCGATGGAGTCAACTAATTCGTACTCGCTTCCAGCAAGCATACCGACAAGTTTGGAACACCCCATTCCTTCGAACTGTCCTCAGTCACACTAGCCAATTAATGATATGGTCGGGGTCCGATATAGCTAGCTTCTTCGGTCGCCCAGCAGCAGCCTTGATCAAAGACGGCGCGACGAATGCTGATATGGCAAATATGCAATTAATTACTAACGCAGCAAAAGACGCAGCGCGCATGTACTTTAATGCACTGGGTTGGAGAAGAAATGACAAAGAAAAACTTGAACAAATCGAAGATGATCCTCCAGGTGAAGGCAGTGAGACCACTGCAGAAGGTATGTTTCAACAAAATATTACGATCACTATGTTAAGTAGGTCAACAACAACCGACGGCAACAGCCGTGGCGGATTTTTATTCCATCAGAATGGGTCTACTTGCAGTTTTTATATTTGACATGCGCAGCACTGACGAAGGGGACCAAATCTCATGCAATGAACGTTTGACATCACCTCCTACTGTATGTCCTCGTTGATTACCTTCTCTGAAATAATGAGTAGGAGCGACCTTTGATCAGCGAGGCACAATGGCTAGCATTCGAGGTCGAAATCATCTTGACTTACTTTTTTCTCACATTTTCTAGGGCGTTTGTCGAAAGAAAAGCGTGCGGGTGCTCGTGCTCGTCATGGAGTTTCCATTGTTCCTTAGCAGCAAAGCTGAATCATTCGATGGCCGTGGTTCTAGTTTATACAATACAACACGCTTAGAAGCTCATTGGCTCAGTTGTCCAGCGCAGTTGGACCAACTTGTGTCGCTCTTGTTTCGATGGAAGGAAAAAATCGACGGTCGTGATGTAGTCATCCTCAGTGGCAACCTCTGGTTTGGCTTGGATACATTTATTCAGGACGCAAAATCGTCGTTTGGGCTGCACAACTATGTCACAGGTATTCATTTTATCCAGCTCCTTGATAAATTATTCTCAATGCCAGGTCCCATCACTGGCCCTGTGAGAGAGTTTCCCTACGAAGACGAAGGATCGATTCTCGACAAGAAATTTTCATTTGTCCATCGATTTCCCCCACCCCAGGCTAATTATGTGCTCTTGGAAATTTCCATCATCGAAGAGCAACTTCCAGATGAATCTCTTGCGCATAGTGCATTTATCAATGGTGAACTCGTCCACGCAGATAATATGCGGGTAATGCATGACCCCAAACGCCTCAATCGATGGCCATCCTGGTGGCGCAATTACTGCCCCATGGCCCCAACGGCGTTTTGGTCCGATATTGTACTCAAGTCTCAACCGACAGAGGTCAATCGAATTATCCGCGAAGAGACCGGGATTGCAAATATGCTCAAGCCACTCTACGTAAAATACAACTTTGTCGATACAACACGCATGGAAGAGCTTCAGAGCACAACATTGTCTCCAAAGGTATACTCCGCCCTTGATGCAAGTCTTTATCCTCGATTCAACAGGGCGATGAAGCAATTAAACGATTCGAGCGTGTCCTCAGCGATGTGTGGGGAATGCTCACTCCAGCATTGAAAAAGGTTGACTTGCATCTGCTAAATGAATTTGCTTCAAATTAAACTAGATATGTGCCAACGTCCAAGATCGTTTTGTGCTCGACATTGCGATGAAGACACTCCAGCAAGACCTGAAGTAAGTCAACCAGCAGAATGATTTGAGTTATGAAAAAATTGCAGTGGGCCTATTGACATGGCTACCTTCCAAGCGGTTTGCAAAGAAATCCTCACGAATGCTGCACTAATTCATGTCGCTATGACGTTGCATGACGAAGACGAAGCTGACGAACTGTCTAAAAAGCAACAAGAAGCTATGCGAGAAATGGAGCTTGAGCGACGACGAAAGATTGCAGAAGAGCAAAGGGCCAAGCAAGAAGACGAGCATTTGGCTGAATTGCAAAAGCGATCGATCTTGGAGTCTGCCCAAGAGAAGAACCGGTTGGAAAAGGAAAAGGCAGACAAGGCAGCAGCAGATCGTGAAGCAGCTAAGGCTGCCAAGAAAGCAGCTCGAGATGCTGAAAAGGAAAAACAGCGTGAAGAGGATTTGAGCATTCGCAAGGAGAAGAGTGCCTTGAAGCAAATGAAGCAAACCCTCGATGAACAGACTGCAGCCCGAGGCGGAGAACAAACCGACGAGAGCCGCGACAAAGAAATGGAGTGGACGAGGCGCACGCACATGCTACAAGCGCGTATCCAGCGGCGGGAAGAGCAAAAGTACCGTGAAGGCGTGCGGAAGGAAGCCAAACAAGCCAAGAAGAAGGACAAATGATCTTATTGTTGGGCATGGAGTGCTTCACATTCATCAATCCAGTCCGTGTATACATCTATAGGCTCGCTCAGATAATTGATGTTGGTTTGGTACGATTCACTGCACACACGACACGACAAGTGGCCAACATTGCGATCACGGTCCCTACAGCACACGGTCGTTGTGAGTCAATCGATCTGAACCGCACATCCATACATTTTGCACTGCACACTATCATCATGGGAACAAAACGGGCATTTAAACACACGCGCTACAACCTGCTTCTTGCGCGTCACGATCTTCTTGGTTGACGTCTTCCGGCGACCCATCTTCCCTTGGTCGCTCTCACGTTCAATAAAATCCACTAAAAAACAGCAAAATTTCTTTTTAAAATATCAAAACTGTAAATAGTGTTATAAACTTTAATTTAAAATGTTGAAATTTAACTGACTCTCTTGACTTCTTCTGAGCATAAGAACTCACAATCAATCTCCTCATAAACACACTGTCATGTAAGATGATTCGTAGTCCATTTTAATCGACAGGGTTGGAATGCATGTTGAATACTGCAAGGGAGCTCAGTGATTTGAATCTTGGAATTTCAAATTTCTTTTTTGATTTTTAGAAATTCGTCAAAATTTCGAAGTAAATAAATAAATATAAATGATGAAGATTTATTTGGAAATCCATTGGTCGAGCATTTTGATTGGCTTGGGCGCAATTGGATGGCAATCCTTTGTCAGAATACAAAATTCTGTCCGTGATGTGGCGCCGATCCGTGACGTTCCGTGCGCTGGCCCAGCGATCTTTAGCACAGGGCGGCCGCTTGAAGGCGCCAATGCCTCACTCTTTTCCAATTGCTCAGCGGTGGATCAGCTCCCAGTCAGTCGAAAAGCTTCAAAAGTGCGCGTCGACTGGCAACTGGAAGGCGGCCCTGAATGTCTTGGCTGAGCTCGACAAAGCTGGCGAGACGAATGCAGAGGCGTATGAGCTTGCCATTGAATCTCTTGGGCGAGATCAAAAGTTTGAAGCGATGGAGTCGCTCTTGGAAGCTATGCAATATGATGGGGTCACACCGACGTCGCCAACCATTGACATGGTGGTCCAAGCGCATTTGGTCAACAAGAACTCGGCCAAGATCATTTCGCTCGTCACTGATCGTTTGCGTGAAAATGAACCAGTAAGTCTTGCTGCCTTCCACTCAGCCATTACCGAATGCTCCGAACTTGGGAATGCATCCAATCCTGAAGCCATCCTCGACATTTTGCGAACTACACGCGACAGTGCCACCGTCTTGACTGCTGATGAATATGCAGCTCTGATCCGATGCTTTGGCATTTGCAAGCGATCGGATCTCTCGATGCATTCGTATTATCTCATGAAGGAGAACGGCGTCCAAGGCAATATCGAAGTCTTTACTCAATTAATCCGAGCTCATATCTCCGTTGGTAAGGAATCCATTCCATCTCTCAGAGGAGTTGACGGGACGCTTGACGTAGGCGCTGTCCAGCAAGCTATGCACGTGTTTTCTCTCTGTGATCAGCAAGGAATCGTCCTCGGCGAAAGCATCCACGCCGCAACAGTTGGCAAACTCTGTGAGCGCAAGAGCTTTTGGCTTGCGAGTGAGTTGTTCGCAACGATGGAGGCCAAAGGCCTGCACGCAAGCCCTTACTGCATCGCCAAGATGATCCTCGCGTACATTCGCACCAACAATCTTCCTGCAGCCTACGCCATGTGGCATCGCATCCGGGAGCTGAATCCTCCTGCCAATATCTCGACATATATGGGTATCACAGCAGTCGAATGCAAAGTTTGAAAGATTTGTCTAGGCATCATGCACGATTGTATCGTCACGGGCGAGCTCGATCTGCTCCTCGAAGCATTTGCAGACATGCAAGAAAAATACAAGACACTTCCAAACGTGGCGTACAGCTTTGCCATCCGTGGCTATGGCCGCCAAGGCAATATGGAAGGCGCATTGCGCTTGATGGACGAGTACGTGCACATGTATGGCCCTCCAACTGAAGCAACCAACTACATCGCGGTGTTCAACGCGCTTGCTCGCTCTGGAGAATGTCAAGACCCAGACACGACGCGCCGCACGATTTCGCATTACTGGGATATGATGGTCAAACACGTCAATGATTTGCAAGCACCAGCCTACGCCAGCGCTGCTGGTGCATTTGCCAGCAACGGCGACATTGTCGAGCTCGAGAAACTCCTGGAACATTCCAAGCTGCATTTGCCCGAGAGCGAAGCGCTCATGTACTCTGGCGCGATTTCAGGATTTGCCAAAGCGGACGAAAATTACTCGGACCACATTGTCGTCTTCTTGAAGAAGATGGCAGACCAGGGCATTCCCTTGAACGATGCCGCCGTGCGCGCTGCGTCCGATTCGTTTGTCAAGTATGAGCGATGGAGTGACATTGAAGATTTGCTGCACTACATGGAACCAAAGGCGTTTGCGGTAAACGAATTGGTCGACGACAGCTCATGACTTGCGTGTGTTGTAGAAACCCCAAGGCGTAATCGGCGATGTCTTGTCAAAATTGCTCGAAGTCGACCATTGGAGCATGGCTCGTAAAGTCGTTGATGCCTCGTTGGCTTGGAATATCCAGCCGCATATTCGATCCAAGCCGCTTGTGCTGCAGAAACTGGCGGACAACAAGGACGGCGATCCGCAGTGGAAGATTGCGTACAACTTGGCGTTGGAAACTGTGTCGTTTGCCACGATCAACGAAGAGCACGTGTACGCCGTCTGCAATGCCATGAAAGTGCTTTTCCGCGCCGAGCGACACAACCTTGTGGTGCGTCAGGCTTGAAACTATATCATGCCAACTCTTGCATCTCTAGGCTCGATTGTGGTATGCCTTGAAGGTGAAGAACCAATTGCCACTTCCAATTGACGCCTACAAGTGCATCGTGCTCTCGAGTTTGTCCTCTGGCTTTGAAAAGGCGGCACATACGGCGGCCGATGAAATGTTGAACATGCTCCAAAAGCACCACGCTGATATCGTCGACACATCGGACGTCTCGGATGTCTTCTCGGTCATCATTTCGGCATTTGCCCAGCATGGCCAGGATGAAATGGTCCTTCGCCTCTTTGAAAGCATGGACTCGATTGGTCTGCGGGCGAACGGCTACGCTTACCTTGCGGCGCTCCGTACTCACGCTGAAGTTAACAATGACAAGCGTGTCGCCCAACTCTTGGATACATTTGAAGACTACATGAGTGCGTCTCCGATCGACCCAAGCGTGATGAACGACACGCTTTGCAGCCTCGTGTCGCATTATGCTCAAAGTCGCAACGACAAGATGGTGCTGAGCGTATTTGAACTCATGCAAAGCTTCCAGCTCGAGCCAAATTCGTACGCGTACAACGCTGCGATCCGTGCCTACTCTCGCGAGCGCCGCATGGACAAAGTCTCCGAGCTCCAGGGTGAACTTGCCACGTCGCCAAGTCAAGTGCACCATCGTGTTGTCGACACTATCCTCAAGTCGCATTTGTTGGCAAAGGATGTCGCGGCTATCGAAAAGACTATCGTCCAATTCAATTGCAAGCCTGACGACGTTTTGACTACTCTCTTCCATGGCCGCCAAGTCCATCCCGTTGCCACATTCATGAAATCCCAAGGCCCTTTGGTAGAAACGCGCCCGACGCAACTCTCATTGCCGATGCAGACTAAAGGGCTCAAGTGGTTGCTGTCTCGCGATGCCACTGCCCAAGCCGCCGACGTTGCGCTCTTTCTCTTGCAAAATGGTTACCGCGTCCAGTCGTATGTGTTTGAATCGCTCTTGGACCAGTTGAGTCTTGAAGGTGCATACGATGTCGGCACGATGCTCTTGGATGCTTTCAACCACAAGCGATCGATGATGAATTCCACGACTGGTGTCGTCGATTCCATGTTGACCATGATGGGCAACGCCCGCCAATACGATGAAATCCGCGACCTCTTCCTCGAGAGCAGCCAAATGTTTGACGTACAGCAATATGGCCTTGGCATGTTCCTCTGCATGGACGGCGGCAAATACGTCCACGTGCTCAAGATCTTTGAAAAATTGCGTCAGCGCTTCATCGAACCCGACGGCAAAGTGTTTTGCCTTGCCGTCGACAGCTGCCACGCTCTGCAGGACACACGAGTGGCCAAGTTGATTGTGCAAGACATTGTTCGCCACAAATTCGAAGGTAAAGTTGTCAAAGAATTGCACACTCGCCTCAAGTTTGCGTTGAGTCCTGGCGCCATTGCCATTGACCCAACTCTGGTTGAACGTGTCGGTGCACTTGTGCTTTTCCTCGAAGATGCCGGCTTTCCAGTGCCGCCTTCAGTGACTAGCAAGCTTTTAGCCCGTCCTGCCTCCGAGATGCTCAGTTTGCGAACCCGCACGCGCATCCATTGCAGCCTTCAAGCTATGAATCGCCAAAAACCATTTCGCCCATGGTGGAAAGTCAATGAGCAACCCTAAATTTAAATTAAGTGTTTGATTTGTTCAGTTCATCTCGCATGGCATCCTCTTCGATGTCAAAGTCCATGTTGCTGAAGAAACCCGGCAATGCAAGTCGAAGGCAGCCGTTGTTTCCAGGGCACACATCTCGTAGCGAGCCAAGACCACCTTCACCAGAAATTCCGCCGTCTTTCTGGGCGGGAGGATGGCGCTCTCGGCCGCCTGGAATTCGCTTCAACGCCGTCTCCACATGCACATTTTCCAACAGCGTGCGGTCGACGTAGCTAGAACCACCACCGCCACCACCAACAATGCCAGGGGAAAACCCACCCCCACCGCCACCATAATAGCCACCTCCGCCGCCGCCTCCAAATTCGGCGCCATGGCCACCTTGATACATTTGGCCTGATGTCCCTTTAAAGTTGGGATTTGGGATGCTCACTTCGCCTACACACCTCGTTTAGAAAAGATCAGGATGAGCTTTTATACCAGCTACACCACCGGAGGTTGGCGTTCCCATTCCCCCATTTCGCACGTCTCGCTTAATGGATGCATCGATGTCTTGATCATCACCGCCACCAAGTCCATCTCGGCATCCACCGCCACCTCCACCGGCAACGATTAAAATGGTGACAATACCAAACGGGCCCTTTCGGCACAAACTTGTATAGCCCCCGCCTCCACCACAAGCCCACCCGTTATTGCTGCTGTGGCCTGATCCTCCGCCTGGAAGTCCACCGAAAGCTTGGCCAACCTAAGGCCGCAATGAAAAACTGTGATGTCAAAGAAATACGAACTTGAGATACGAGGGGCAGGCCATCTGATGTTTCGCTCGGGTTAATTTCACCATAAATTCCGCCTTGTCCACCTTCACCAACAACAATGTACAGTGTCTAAGGGATTACCATCAAGTCAACGAAGACCACGAATTAAAAACCTCTCCTGGATGTACAGGACAAATCGCTTCAGCAAACGCTCCTCCTCCGCCATGCCCGAATTTATATCCGTGCAGGACACCACTTCCTCCACCAGCTCCCCAGGCTTGCACTTTAATGTACTTGCAGTCTTTTGGCACGACGTATTCGAACGAGCCATTGGTTTTGAATGTCACGATGCCAGATGCTGCAAGAACACTCAAAGACGAATTCGAGGATTCATACCGCATAGATGATTTTTTCGGTGCAATTTTCTGTCTTTGGCCATCATTTCTTCCTGGCATCCTGGCCACATGCACGACACGATGCGATTTGGGCACTCTTCTAATTCATGCCATGTTCGCTCTTGTTCCAAAGCTAAAATGAGATTTGTAGCTCCATGAAAAACCTAAAATGACGTTATGAAAGTGCTGTCGTTGATGTTGAGTTCTTGTACCTTGCCGCAACCGACACGACAGTATAAATCAGGAACTGGGCGTTTGATGCACATGTAATCCATGTGGTGAGTCAGTTGATCATTTTGAATCCATGCCCCGCACTCTCGGGGACATTGAACAAGCCTCGACTTGCATTCATACACTTCATGCCAGTCAAGCTCAATTTTCTCTGCATGGGGCTGCTGCCACTCGAACGCCTCGTGAAAGATAGGGCAGCCAAGACGACATATCATAATCCTAAGTGATTTTGCTAAGTTTTAGTCAGCTCTGCTTGGCTCACCGTCGTCTGCACTCATCGTGTTCATGGTCATTCTTTTGCAAACCGATCGAGCACCAGAGTCGACAGCCCCAAAAACAAAGGCAATAATCTGCGTCCATTCGCCAGGTTGCATTTTCGACCAAACGAGCAACTCGTCGACGAGAGCTAAGATTCGAGTTTGATTCTTTGTCCTCAACCTCGACGTTTTCCACTTCCACATTCCTCAGCCACTCTGCAAACTCCATCGCTTCATTTGAAGCAGTCGTTGTCGGGGAGTTAATCTTCTCGGAAATGAACAATCCAAGCGCCCTCGCCTTGAACAGCGATCGCTGCTCTGTTGCAATTCGAGCATCGCGATATCCCATCGTTGACGTTGCAAAGTCCAAATGAATTCTAATGTTTTACTAGGTCAGCGGGGTTTAATATGCACTTTGCATTACGTACTTCGTCAAGAGAGCTTCGTTGAGTTGGTTGAGTCGACGTGTCTCTTCGTCAATCTCTTTTTTCTTTAAGAATGTTTTTAATGTTTCCTTTCGTCGGGCACGATGAAGAACTTGGAGCCAATGCGCATGGTCATTTTGTTTTGAGAGCTCTTCCGGTGACAATCGACGGGGAAGTTGGCTCGCTGACTTCTGGTTGGATCGCTGGGCTGCATCCTGGAGATAAAATATGTGAGCGCTGATGTTAGTGACTGTACCATTCGAAGAATAGCTTCGTCATATTCGGTTTCATGCCGTCCTTCTCCTGTTATCCTGTTGTAGATGAAATAGTGCTCTGTGTTGGGGTCAAAATATTTATCCCAGTCTCCAATCTGACAAGATGTGAGTTCATTCAATCCTTCTTTGTTTTACCTGGTCCATGAAGTTGGCGGATTTAATCATTAAGATGTACGCCTGTCGTTTAAGCTCTTCCTTCAACACAGCTTGGGGTTTTTCCCTCGTCAACTGTTGTGTTTGAGTGTTGAAATATACGTGGCCTCCAGTGACTGCATCTTGGTGCTCTTCCCACTGTAACGAGCATGAACCAAACAAGACAAATTGCCCGACCTCGTCAAATGTGCGAAGAAGTTTTTGGGAGACTTCATTGATAGCTTCTCGTCGTTCATCTTCGTCGTGGTCGCTTTCATCGTCATCATCTCCGACATCAGTGCCAGCATCCATAGTTCGCTTGATACTGGAGGGAATATTCAACCATCCATCGACGTGCGATGGTTTTGTCCATTGATATTGTCCTGTTTCAGAATTGAAAAAGAAAATCTTTTGCTTTTGAGCATGCTTATGCATGGTCCAAGCACCTAGAGAATTTTATTGAGTCGTCTCGTGTGTTGATATTGTTCACCTTGTTTCTCAAGCAATCGAGCAGATTTTTTGCGGAAATACCATAGTTTGCGCTGTTCGTGTGCAAGTTGAACTTCTCGTGGCACGTTCAGCTGCATTCGTCCCGAAGAAATATGCTCGTAGACGATATTATGGCTCTGTGGATCTTTATATTCCTACTTGACATTGAGGCGCTGCAATGAATCAAAATCTTTACTCTCCAGCCAGCAGTCGTCGAAACAACAGTGGCGCATTCTTTAATGTGCTCAAAGTCAATATCCCCAGTCTCCTACACAAGTTTGAGTCAAGTTACTGCTGCGCATCAACATTTCGTCGTGGCAAGAATTGCAGTAAATTATCTTCAAAGTCACTTCTCAGCGCGGTGTCTTTTTCTAGTTTCTTCTTGGAGAAATGATTTTGCCATCTTGTATGACGGGCTCGTCGAATTGAAAGTTCGCGCTTTCGATTTTCCACTGGACTACCAGGGCGATGTTTACGGTGATGCAGTAAATCTATCGGCAATTTTCCCATGTTGTCTTGAATATGGATATCGCAACCAAAAACATCCAACAAAACACGAAGTGCACTCTGGTACACTGAATGATAAACCTTTAAGGACAAGGTTTACCTCGTGGCTGCACACAAGATTTTCATCGCAAGCAAGATGCAGGGCTGTTCGGCCTTGTCGATTCGGAGCGTTTTTGTAGGCCTCCAAAAAACATAGTTCAACATAAATCTAGGTTGAGATTTGAATTTGGTCGAACGACAGATCGGGGATACTTCCAAATGCCTGGCATTGAGAATACATTGCTTGCTGTCTTCTGTCAATTGCTGCATTTCAACGTCATCACCTGTGTCGGAAATATCTTCCTGCAAGAGACGAAATCGATGCATTACTCTCGTAAGAACAGCATCAGAAGGTCTCAAAACGTATTGAGCAGCCCGGCTGTTGTGAAATACTTGCTTTGAATCGTAAGTTGACTTTCCAACCAAACATGAAATACCTGGTAAATTATATCAACAGCCTCTCTCAACCATGTCTTTGAAAATGTTGGACGAACATTTTTCGGGAGCTTGGTTTGCATCATTTCATCAAATAAGCTCCGAATTTCGCCCCGAAAAGTCTTGGACTCATCCAAAAAATTCAGATCTCTATTTGTATTGACGATGCACGCGCGTAAGTATTCTTCCTGGAATGTCAATATTTCTGCACAGGACTACTGGTACTCAGCGCGACAGAGAAGGATAGTCTTACTCTGGAGCATCCTGCCATGGCTGCCATATGCAGTGGATTATTTTCTAAGTTGTCTTGATCTACTATCGAAGCTCCATTATGAAGAAGCAACTTGACAACCTATAAGAGATAAGACTCGCTGAAGTCCCCGACGAGGCGGAAAGCACCGCTGGATGAGAATGTTTAGCAGCAAACATGAGGGCTGTTCGCCTAAATCCATTTTTGGCATGAACTGATGCCCCCTATTGCAGAGTTAATGTACCTCATATACCTAACTCACGTTTTGAATTAAATACTCCACGATGGACAGAAAGCCGTGTTTGGATGCTAGCTGTATCGGTGTATATACAGTCTTAGCATGACGATCCAATCTTTCTTCGTTGACATTCTGACCACCCGACACAAAAAGTTTTATATCATGCAGCTTGCCCATATGCAGACATTGCCAAAAGTCATATTGCAATTCAGAAGTCATGGGTTTTTGCAAACGTTGGACAAAGTGAGGGTCTTTCGTCGGATCGTAGCCGCCATGTTGTAGTGCTTGAAGAATTAATGGGCCGTCCATGCCACGTGCCAATTGCTCATCAATCCAGCGGCACCAAGGTGTTGTCAGTGCACACGAATTTGAAAAGACAAGTTCACCAGGATGCTCTTTCTTGACTTGTAAAAACGAGATGTGGATGGAAAAGCGCTTCATGAATGCCGAGTTCACAGCAGGAGTAAATCCTTTCTCGACGAGCATTTTCAGCACCTACGCAAGCATTAGTGGACAAAACTTCCACCTCGGGAGTGCCTTGACAGCCGCGACGCCCTTGTTGAGATTATTGAAAGCCCAGTCGTCCCATTGAGGAGGTATCACTCCTGTTGGAAATTCGAAACCTGGCCTGAGTTTCTTCATTTTCACCAACGCTATCTCGGCCACTTTGAATTTCGCTTCGCGTGAAGAAAACCCAATTGCTTCAAACGTTTGAGTTTCTTTCACGCCAGCCGCAGACGTCATTGAGATGCTCACTCCCATCACGAATGTTTTTGGATTGTAACTCGTTGCTTTGCGCTCTTCCAACAGTCGAAATTCAACAGTCAAGCCAAATTTTTCTACACCTTTGGTGTTATGCAATTCTGCCGACACCATCTACCTGCTTCCGCTTCAAACATGGCGACAGGTGTTGTTTTGAGCATTTCCGTTGCCGCGTGAAGCTTGTTAAAGCGGACATCTCCCCTCTTGGCTTTAACAATCATCTATTGACCACAATTGAATCGACCAGGCAATATAGTCTTTACCATGACAAATTCGTCCCATTCTATGAGTCCATTATTGTTCGTGTCCACTTCAATGACCAATTTATCTGCTTCTTCATCCGAGATGTGGATATCAAGTCGAGTAAGAAGGTTTCGGAACTCGCGCTCATCAATGGTGCCACTTTTATCTTCGTCAGCACTTTCAAACAAAGAAATGAGCTAGAGCAACATTGTGTCACCTATCATGATACAATCGACTTACTTCTTCTGCTTCATTTGTTGTAAATTCAGCTGCTTGTTGCGGAGGTATAATGCGATTACCATCTTCATCAAAGCCTTGTGGTGGTGCCTTTGGAGGAGCTACTGGAGCCCGCTGGAAGTCGGCGGAGTCGTCCAATGTGTCAGTGGACTCCATAGAGTGTTTTGCACAGCAACGTGCCTTTCTTGTGGCGGTTTCAAACATTGTGAAACTGAAGAATGCATCACATGGCGTTCGTCTAGCAAAATGGCAGGCAACGAGGACGATGACATGCGACTATCCTCGTTGTTTAGCACAGTCAGGTGGTGTGCTCTTGGAGAATGGGGCTCACAATACCAGTGCGAACACGTTCCAGAGCACAAATGTCCATGCATCATTCTTCCACATTACCAAGCAAACGTCAGAATGACTGCCTTTTGATCTGTCGACGACTTGAGCTGTAGCTTGAGAAAACGCAGACGCGTGAACAAGTTGACATCCACCGAGCGTCCGTAATCGACAGGCGAAGCAAGTACACTGAGATCAGCGACGGTATATCTCTCTCTCTCTCGAAGATATTCCAGAACGATCCATGCATTCTATGGAGCGGTTCTTGTACTTCAACCTTGATTACTGTCGTGAGCATAGTAATCAAAGTCGCACCCAATCTGCACACCAGGATTCGTGCAATTAAGAAATGCACAGAAAGCTTTGATTACTATGGTCAGACGCACCAAATCTGCATGGAAGTCCGATCCAGATCCCCCGAAGCGCGCGCCTCTGGCTTCATTTTCCAAATTTCGTTGGTTAAGTCGGATCCTTCTCCTCCACCATGACGCACGTTCCCATGCCGCTGATCCGCATCGCCAATTCGGGTAAAGTTCATCCGTTTGGAGATGATCGCACAGTTAATCAAGCATTTCCTGCCGGTATTCCGTCAGAAGAGAGCGACCCCTTCTTCATGTGCGACTACCTATCCATAGAAGCTGTTGGAGTAGCATCCGATCCAGACTATTTCCCCGTCAATTGGCACCCCCATCGCGGAATGGACATCCTTACGTACGTGAAGGCTGGTGCTGGTCGACATGGTGATTCATTGGGAAATCGCGAATCCTTCACTGCTCCTGGCATGCAATGGATGAGTTGTGGTAGCGGTGTTGAACATGCCGAAGGTGGTGGAACAGCAGAGGGACTTGAAGTGGGGTTTCAAATTTGGATCAACGTTCCTGCTTCGAAGAAGATGGACGACCCTCGCTACGGCACTGAACCAGCTTCATCCATCCCTCAAGTTGAACTGGCCCCAGGAGTTCAAGCGCGCTTGCTTGCTGGGCCATTCTTAGATGGCCGCGTTGGTCCCTTCAAGACCGTACAACCAGTCCAAATGGTTGACTTTGAACTCGAAGCCGGAAGCAATCTTTCCTATGCCATTCCCGATGGCTATGATACGTGCATGGTGTACGTCTACGAAGGCAGTGGCAAATTGGCAGGGAGAGACGTGCGTTCCCAACAAGTGGCATTATTCGACGCCACATCCGATGTGAAACGAAGCTTTGACATCTCCACGGGGGCCACCAAGATGTCAGCCATGCTTTTCGCTGGAATCAAGCTACGTGAGCCGATAGCGTGGCATGGACCTATTGTAATGAACACGCGACAACAGATCCGAGACACGTTCAACGAAATGCAACGTGGTTTGTTCCCGCCAAAGCGTGTTCCTTGGAATTACAAAGATTTGTCAACGTTTCCCAAGGACAGAGCCATGCTACCGATACGAGTCTCGTGAAGGATTTGGTTGTAGAGTAATTTGCTTCTAAAAGCAGACAACTTGCTGATTAGGCATGCTTTACAACTCGAATGTTCACCAACACAGTGGAGAAATAATCATGCCGAGTTCAATCTTCATTGCAAATTCCCATCTTCAGCTCGGTAAATCTTCTCCAAGGCATATAGGAATGAGGCAATAGATAGCCTCATCTAATCCAAGCCTTTCAAGGCGCGAAGGAAGAATAACTTATGTCGTTCCTCGAGGATGGGGACTTCATGGACCTTTCTTCGCGTTTGCGCGCTTTTTTTGTCAATTTGAAAATGGACTTTTTCCGGATACAGAAGAAACATCCAGATTCTGTATAAATGAATAAACCTTTATCAGTTGATTGTCCATATTCGAGTGGAAGATGATTCAATCGCCCTCCAGCGACGACCTAACCCCATAAAATTAGTTTTAATTGGATAAAATAGTTTTGATGAATTGTTGTGTAAATTCACTTTATCTGACCAATCATACTGTCAAATTACTAAGAAGCTCTAAAAGTAGAGCCCCACAAACGGAACTTTGGCAGTTCTTGCAAGTTTATAATGGCTGAGCTTCATACCACGCGGACGACGTCAGGCATCCGCCCAGAAAATTGCGCTCACCGAAGCGAAGCGGAGGTTGAGTGGAAAATTTTCTGTAGGCGGATGACTCGGAGGAGGGAGCCCCCAACGTGCACCAAAAAGGGACTTCTTTATATTTACTCTCATCGGGAAAGGCGGCAGGTAGGCCGTAAGGCCGTGCCGCCACCCTGATGAGGCCTGTTTGAGTTCTTGGCCTGGTTGTCTTGACTATTATTGGTCAAATAGTTGTTACATACGCGTCATGATTGGTAGATTATTTTATCCAATGAATTTGACTATATTTAATTTTATAGGGCTAGGTCGTCGCTGGACTGGGCGATTAATGGGGCTAGATGATTCCACCTCAATGCGAATGCTAATGTTCGAATCAAAGTCGAAATGTCCTTGGTGTGTCCAGCCCCACTCAGTTTCTTATCCATCATGACGACGCACGTGCCCATGCCGATCATCCGCATCGTAGATTCGGGTATCGCTCATCCGTTTGGTGACGAAAGGACTGTGAATCAAGCTTTTCCAACGGCCATTCCATCAGAAGAGAGCGATCCCTTCCTCATGTGCGACAACTACTCGTTCGATGCAGAAGAAATTTCGTCAGATCCTGATCATTTTCCCATCGGATGGCATCCCCACCGCGGAATGGACATCATGACATACTTGAAAACGGGAGTTGGCCGCCATGGTGATTCATTGGGCAATCGTGAATCCTTTACTGCACCTGGCATGCAATGGATGAGCTGTGGTAGCGGTGTTGAACACGCCGAAGGTGGTGCTACTTCAGAAGGCATTGAAATGGGTTTTCAAATTTGGATCAACGTTCCTGCCTCGAAGAAACTGGACGACCCTCGCTATGGCACAGAGCCGACGTCGTCGATCCCACAAGTTGAACTGGCATCAGGAGTACAAGCTCGATTGCTCGCTGGACCATTCTTGGATGGTCGTGTTGGGGCCTTCAAGACCGTGCAACCCGTCCAAATGGTTGACTTAGAGCTTGAACCTGGCAGCAATATATCGTATGCGATTCCGAATGGCTTCGACACTTGCATGCTGTACGTTTATGAAGGCAGCGGTAAAGTGGGCGGACAAAACGTAAATCGCCAGCAAATTGCGCTCTTTGACGCCACCTCTGATGAAAAACGAAGCTTTGACATCTCTGCAGGAGCCGACATGTTGGCTGCGATGCTTTTTGCTGGTCTCAAGCTGCATGAACCAATTGCCTGGCACGGACCTATCGTCATGAACACGCGGCAACAAATCCGAGACACATTTTATGAAATGCAGCGTGGCCTCTTTCCTCCCAAGCGTGTTCCTTGGGACTACAAGGACTTGTCTGCATTTCCCAAAGACAAGCTTCCAAAGTCATGAAGAAGCACATTAGACAGCAACCTTTTTAACAAGACTTGCGTGTTGTAGACTTGTCATCTTGCTCCTGCAGCTCAAACCCAATTCGGTGACAGTAGGAATGGAATGACGCTGATCCGGCAACCACTCCTCTCTGTTGATGGAGGGAGATCGAATCCATTGGAGCAACACAGCAGGATGAAGCTAAATTTAGACTTCTGATGGCGCTTGAAAGAAGCAAGAGCACGCATGTCCTGCCTCGAGACGTGTTCAAGACATTGGTTCGCCTTGATGGAAAGCTCGATTGGCGAGTCTCGGAAAGCGACGTGGCCCGTCAACTTCATCTCCCAGAGACGTACATCAACCGCCCAGTCACACCAACCTCTCAAGTGCGTACCTTTCTCGTTGTGTGTGTTCATGATCCACTTAGTTTGTCGGTCCTGGCCCTGGGCAGTATGATCCTCATGACAATGCATCCTCGCCGACTCAACGATCTCATCCGCTATCATCGTTTGCGTCGGAGAGTCAAAGGTCGCTCCATTTCGTGCCGCGCGAGTATGTACCCCACGAAACCTACCGAGAAGGACCGTTGAGTCTTCCTGAAGTACAGCAACCAAAAGCTAAACAGCACCATGCACCACGTCTACGACGACGGCACCGACGGCGTCAACCAGTACAACCAGAAGCCACAACTCCAGAGTTACCAATGTCGCTTTCAGCGCCACTGCCGCTCAACGGAACAAAAAGCAACGCCCCTGCTTTCAGTTTTGCAACATCGTCTCGAGCCGACATCATCTCCGAAACAACTCCATCGACAGTGAGCCCAGCTACGTACAACGCTCGACCTCCGTGGGAGTTGGGGAGCGACATGGCATCTCCCAGAGTCATAGTCGGGTTCCACTCGTCAGTGGCAAGACATCCAACGTGGATGGGCGACGTCCACGACCAAAGTGCGGCGGAGTTATACCGCCAGTGCGTCAAAGTGGTAAGAACATCCCGGATGCAAGATTTCGTCACCTCGGAGCATTAGAAACCCAACAAGCTCAAGGAGAAACCTCGTCACCTGTCGCGAGTATCGCATCTGGCGTCAAGTTCCTCAGCTCCTGAGTTTGACGCTTTCCAATGGCTTCGAACGCACCAGGAGGACGGACCCCAGAGAGTTGAAGCCCTTCAAGCTCGAACTGCGGAATTGCTTGCCATCCAGACCGTCCCTGAGGAGAGATCGTCCGATGGATCACATTCCATCGCCATCACATGTGTCTTGCCGACGGGCTTTGCCATGACGTATCGTGTTTCACCATCGCGTACAGTGGCAAGTCTCAAGCACTCGATTGCCAAGAAAGTGTCGTCCATGCCATCCCGGCTGTTGCGGCAATATGGCAACGAAATCTACCCCGAGATGCTGTCGCTCTACTTGCAGGGAAAACTTCTCATCGATACCCATGAGCTTGGACTCTACGGCGTTGAAGAACGCAGTACGATCGTCTGCGCGATCCAACCGTCTCGACATGCATCCAGTGTTTGAAACTGTTTGCAACCCGACAGTTTCACCGCTGACCATGGAAGTCACCGGGCGGCGTCTTGCTACGTACTTTGTCTTGCATCACATGCACGGCGCCATGCACGTTCGAATCCCCGAGACTGCATTCATCGACGACGAAGGCGTCATGGTCGACTGGTATTTTGTCTCCCAAACCGAGCAGGTATGGTTCAATCCCGCGCCGATATGACTGGCGCTTCTATAGATCGTGTTGAAGAAGAACAAGGTGCAACACACAAATGTCATGCTCTTTGAGCTACGCTTGCAAGTACGTCGTGGGTCTGCTGGATGCATCATCAAGCTATGTGAAGGAACTCGCGACGGCAAGGCACACGAATGAGTTGGCTGTCCAATGGGAGAACCACATTGCACTGTTGACGGAGACGCAACTTGACGAAATTGTCCGCATGCTATGTATCCGTGAAGCCAACATGACCGCTGTGAACCCAAATTTGACCATCTCAAGGACCCTCGGCCGCTTTTGCCTCCAGGAATACTTGATACCTCTCAGCAACATGCGCTACATCGCGCACTTCACACAGCCACGACATGTCGATGTCTTCCAGTGTCACTACCTCTCGTCGCTCGATCCAACACGGCTCGTGCGCGACCGATGTCCTCTCGAGGTACGTTTTGAAGTGAACCACGATCGCAGTCACGCTGTTTTGGCAGATCGAATCCATCCTGAAGCATTGTGTTCACCAAGTTGTCGGTCATCTCCGGTCTCAGCGACGTGTGGCCGTTGAAGCAGCAACTCTGGAGTGGATCTTCATTGCACAACACGGGCGAGACGTGCCAGTATTGATTGGAGCACAGTCCATTCGAGCAGTAGAAGGCGTTGCTATGGACCCGAGGAGTGAGCCCCTTGTAAAACTACAGCGGGAGCGAGAAGATCTCCGTTCGTCATCTCCCAAGCACAAATGGGCATCTCATGCTGCGCAACGGCAGGTGGACAAGCTCGTCGTTGCGACAAAGCCTCACTCTTTGGCAAGGTTTGCAGGCAATGCCAGCAGCCAAGAGAGCTCGAGTTGAGTAAGGAACTCGTCAAGACACAGAAGTCGCTGCGAGAAGCGCTCGCTCATGTATATATCTGACTCGACTCACAAGGTTGACCTGCTCGTAGCTGCAGAAGACACAAGAGGAGCTCCAAGTCAGTCGAGCTGAAGGCGCTGCGCTCAAGAAGAAAGTCAACGTAAGACTACTTGACAGCAAGGTAGTGGCTAACTTGGCAATACTGACAGGACTTGGACGTGACCGTGTGCGAGCTCCACAATCAGCTCAAGGCAAGCAGTCCCTCAGCTGGAACACATATCATGCCATCAACTTGTAGCGCGAGGGAGCAAATGCAAAATCAACGATTCAAATGCTGCAGCACCAAGTGGAAGCCCAAGTTGTTCAAGTCAAAGAGGCGCATGAGAGTGTCCTGGAACAGCAAGAACTCCGCCAAAATGTCGAAGAAGCATTATGCACGGTATGGAATCCACCTCGATGCGCATTATTGTACATCGCGTCTAGGCCCAACGTCAACTGACTCAAGCCAACAAGAGCGCTGAAGACAAAATGCACGCCATGCGAGATGAAATTGTTCGTTCCTCTCGTCGCTTTGATAGCTGGTTAACATCGCTTTGCTCCTTGTAGAAGCAGCTCGAGCATCAACTCGCCACGAAACAAACGCAGATGTGTACGCTCTCTACCCTTGCGTTAGACGATCTAAGCTGGACTTCTAGGCCTTCCTCTGGATCGCCAAGGAACCCGACGAGGTGCTCTCTCGTCGTCCTAGCATCGTGAACTCTTCCCATAACCATCATCCTGTCCAAAATCGTCGCCAACTAGGCTCCATCGCTCGCGAGAAGAAGTCACCAAGTTGTTCAAACACGATACACACATCTGCATTACTCGTTGCATGAGACAACTTAATCGACGGTGACGGCCTTAGCCAAGTTGCGAGGAACGTCAGGGTTGATGCCGCGCTTGACCGCGAGTTCATACGCAATGAGTTGCAAAGGCACGCTCGCCAAGAGAGCAGTCATAGGGCCGTTGTTGGGGATCGGGATGATCGTATCGGCAATGCCTTGGCACATAGCCGGGTTGTCCGTGATGACAATCGTGTAGGCGCCACGAGCACGCACTTCTTCAGCGGCAGTCTTCATCAAATGACCGTGTTCGTCATCCAAGACGACCAAGATGATGGGCGTAGGGCCGAATTGGCCTTCCTTGCCTTCGATCAAGGCAAATGGACCGTGCTTCAAAGCACCACCAGAGTAACCTTCAGCATGCAAGTAGGTAATTTCCTTGATCTTCAAAGCGCCTTCGTAAGCAATGGGCTCGCCGTAGCCCTTACCCAAGACGAACAAGTGTTCGCTTGGCATGAGCTTTTGGGCCACTTCGACGCATTGAGCACGCGTGCGGAGAGCCATGCCAATCGTGATGGGAAGACGGTGGAGCGATTGGATCAATTCGTCCAACTTGGTTCGGTTGACAGCAGATTCAGGACGGTTTTGGGCAAACCAAGCGGCAATCAAACCGAGCACAGTGACTTGCGTGACGAAAGCCTTGGTACTGGCAACAGCGTTTTCACGGCCAGCGTTGAGGTAGACACCGCAACGAGTCGTGCGAGCAATGAGCGACCCGACGGCGTTGACGACCGAGAAAGCGGGCATTTCTTGAGCACCTTGCAATTGCAAGACACGGTGGACGTCCTTGGTTTCACCAGATTGTGAGACGACCAAAAGACCACCGTCGTGCTTGGGCAATCGTTCGTTCGTACACTCACCAGCATCTTCAGCCGAGACGGAGTCGAAAGCACCGAGAGTTCGCATGATCTTGGCACCGTACTTGCCGGCGTTCAACGAGGTACCGCAAGCCGAGATGAGCAAGTGCTTGATCTTGAGCATCTTTTCCTTTTCGGCTTCAAGACCACCCAAGTAGACGTGGTCGTCCGAAACACGGCCACCGTAGCCAAGAGCGGACGCGACAGCTTTGGGTTGCTCCATGATTTCGCGAATCGTCCAGTGAGGGAATGGAGCTGGCGACAAGCGAACCTTGACATCAGGGGCTGTGCCAAGGCGGCTTGTTGGGAATCGCTGCAAAGTCGTGAGGTCATCAGGATGTTGAGGGTTCAATTCAGCCGTATCAGCCTTGACCACAGCGACTTCACCGTCTTGGAGAGACAAGAATCGCTTCGTGTGGCGCGTGAACGCCGTTGTTTCGGACGCAATGTACATCGAGTTGGAGCCGTAACCAATGCAAAGAGGAGAGCCGTTGCGGGCAACAATGATTTTTCCAGGTTCATCACGGGCCATGACGCAGAGACCCCATGTACCTTCCAATCGATCGATGGCCAAGCGCGTGGCAGTCAAACAATCAGCACCTAGTCGTCAGAATTAATTCTCCGCCACGTCGACTGTCAATCTCACCTTCGTTCATGAGCTGACCAATTAATTGGGCAATGACTTCAGTGTCAGTTTGCGAGCTGAACTTGACGCCAGCCTCCAAGAGCTCGTTCTTGATTTCATTGTAGTTGGTGATCGTGCCGTTGTGAACGACGGCAACGCGCTTATTTTGATCCATGTGAGGGTGGGAGTTTTCGTCCGTTTTGCCACCGTGAGTCGCCCACCGGGTATGCGCAATACCGACAGTGTTATGAGCATGTTGGTCAATAGTTTGGCGCAACAAATTAATCGAATCAGCCGTGCCTTGGACAGAGGCAAATTTCGTCACAGTGATGGGAGTGCCATCATCGTGTTTGGCGGTAGCCATACCAGCTGAGTCATATCCACGGTTTTGGAGGATAGTCAAGCCTTCGAGCAAAAATGCATTGGCATCTTGGTGCTTGCTGACAACGCCAACAATGCCACAATTGTCAGTTTGAGTGGCACCAACGCCAGCCAAAACGAGCATCGCACCAAGACCATAACGCATCCAGTCGTTGTCACTCGCCGTTGGCAAGGCGCGCGTCGCCATGGGAGCAACGAGAGAGCGGTGGCGTGTCAATGCAGCGAGGGACGATGGCGCACGGGCGCGGAGGATGCGACTTACGTGGTACATGAGGACTCTTGGTGGCAAATCGAACTTTGAAACGTGAGGATGGGGGATGAAAAAAGTGAGATCTCGATGTAACTCCTCTACGGATAATTTTTATCCGGGTGACTAAAAAGGCGTCAAATCTCCATTGTAATATGAGACAGCCATAATTTAATGGCAAAAATATTGGAAATATTCACTTGGATTTTGTATGTTGTCCGGAATTAACAAAAAAGGAGATGAAACAGAGACGACCACTTCGACTAAGAGGCTGGTCGGGAATCGTCAATGTCGATGTCTGGGCATCGATTATATCTGGACGTCTTCGTGTAACTTTTTCAAATTTTTCTGTGATTAATTCTTCGTTTTTTCTGAAAAAGTGCCTGAGGCATTGCCAGGCGTTCACGGGCATTGATGCATCATCAATGCCTGGGAAACTGCATCATGCTTGAGATAATTCGGAAACATCGACAGACCGCAAAGCTGTTAATTATCCGGAAATTTGACAAATTAGCCAATCAGAGGGCTGGATTTATCGTAAAACACTGACAGTCATCGACACCGACATTCCCCCACCAGCCTCGTGTTCATCTTGCCACGTGGTGTATCCACGTCTGCGTGGAGTCCCTGCTGCTGCTTGTGGCTTTCGTCTGACAAATCTCACCTGGTTGGTCACGTGGCATCACCTTGACTGATGTTACACTCGTCGGAAATAAAATTTCCCGGCCGTGCCTCTCAAGTGCGCCATTGTAACGATATTTTATTTCAATTTGCCTCATTTAATTAAAACACAAAAATATATGCAAAATCTATCAATCAAATTAAATGCATAATGCATATCAACACATTTCTTTAGCACTCTGTCACGACGTCAACTCTCAACGAGTGCACGTCGCAAATGCTTGTCCCTGGATCATTCTGCAGCCCATTTGCCTCCATGTTGGTCATGCCCTCTGCTTTGAACGCGTGGCATGGGGAGTCCTACAATGTCACGTAGTAGATTTGCATGTTGGCATGACCAAATTTGCAAGAATTCAAAGAGGGGCTTCGTGAATTCGGTGCAACAAGGGAGATAAATGTAAGCCTATCGAAAGTGGGGGGGGGGCTCAAAATATTCTGCCCCAGCACCATCATGATCAAAGTGTTGATTGTGGAGTTTCAATCGTGTGTCGCGAGCAACGTGATTGAGTGATGATTTCCACGGTGATCACGACCATTGGGTCCTCCCATGGAGGTTCGTACAGCGGCATGCTTGACCCTTTTGGCACACTTCCACTATCGCGTAGCTCAACTGTGCACACAAAGAGCATGACACGAACGAGATACGAAAGTCTTGCCAAGTGACCAGCTAGACGTCAATGCAATTGGACATAGGTCTCATCGAATCTGTCTTCTTTCAGCCTCGGCTCCATTGAGCTTGATTTCCTGAAATACTTGTATGGCTATCTGGTGGTACCTAACTACTTCATGCAGCTTGATTAGGATGCAGATTCGTTCCAGTAGATATCCTAAGAGAGCACCAGATTCAGTGTCCACATCGGTGTCGACGTCGGATGTCAAGAGCGATCTCTAACTTCAAACTTAAATATATTTCATCCAACGAGCTTCTTGCTCCTTTCGACTCGAATGCCACCGTGTCGTTTACACAGTCCTTTTGCCTGAGAAGAGTTCTTGCATCCATCAACTGAACACCGCCGACCTAGAGGCATCGTGTTGGAATTTCCAGGTAAATGTCACTCTTACCTCCACCATGTTTGATGCAGAAACCGCCGCCTTGGTCGCTTCGGGTACACTCTGGAATACCACAGCGTTTGCCGCCACCATGGCGCTTGCACAAACCCTTGGAGCGAGCACCTTTGGTGCAGCGGGGGAATGTGCAAATGATGACGTCGCTTCCCTTTTTGTGCATCTTTGAAGCCCATTTTCGTCGTTCGGCACCATCAGCGGGGCCTTCGTCCAATTTTTCTTTGAAGTGAATGGCGCACAGTCCTCGAGATACGTGTGTCGCGGCTTCATTACACGCTGGAACCTGGCAAAAGACGTGCATTTGGCGTTGACGTGCTCGGTTGCACTTCGCCAGGCCAGATTCGTCAAGAGTCGATTCTTCGCTTAATAAATACGCCGAACGCTGCTGCGACGACGGTGTGTTCGAGTCATGTGGAATCTCGTTAGTACTGTCGCCTATGCTCGAGTCTTCGTTCGATTCAGCGGATGGCAGAGGAGGACAGATTGAACCATTTGCGGGATCGATATTCTCAGCTTGGAGTTTTGGATCGCCTGAGGTGGCATAAGGTCTATTTAGTTTTCGTTTGGCTTTTGGTGCAATAGGCAGGACCCGCCGAGGGTTCCAGAATATTGGAGTAGTCGTGGGTGGGTTTGGAACTGCAGATTCGTTTGGACATTCTCGCGTGTCACCTTTCAAAATCAGCATGCTTAGAGCAACGGTATGAATGTCTGATGAGTTGTCTGGACAAGCATTGACAGCGGAAGCAGCCTCTTGGGCATTTGCCTTCTTCATATCATCCACTGGAGCCAGGACCTCCATCTGTGCGCCGCCAGTCATGCTTTGTCTGGGAATGTATCGTTGTATCTTTTCTGCGAGAAAGTACATTCGTACATTCAACGTACTATAAATGTATGACATTGTACATTGAACATATTTATATAAAATTCAAGACATACTTTGCAAAAGTGTAATGTTGTACACAATCAAACGCATCTCATGTACCATTAATCAGGCTCATTGTATACTATACAAACACATGGTTGTTTTGGAGCGATGGCCTTTTTTCCGTTCTGGGACATTGGTGTAACGAACACACTCGAGAATATCGAAATCTCTCACAAAAGCATTGCTGTAGTTGCTGTCATACAGCGTCGAACTGACAAAATTACAACGTGAGAGAATATAGGATCGATTTCACCGTCAGAGCAATTGAACAGGCAAGAGATATTGATGATTTTTGTACTTTCTGTCGATGGATGATGGATTGATGAACATCAAGAGCCGATTAATTTGATCAGCATCGTTTCTGTCTTGATTGTGGTCGCTTTTTATAGCAGCGTACGCCACATTGGCCAATGTTGTCTATTCTTATCGCCTGAGAGGCAAAACATCTTCAGGATTGTTGCAGTAGAAGAATGCATGGAAAACATTGGATGCATCACACCAAGAGCTCACATGATTGTTATTTTTATAGCTAACGAACTGGGAACTGCGAATCGCAACGACTGCACTTTGCTTAGGTTTTGTGACTGTGAAAGAAAATAGAAATCCAGCTCTGCCAGTGCAAGCACGTGCTTTAGTCTCAATCTGCAGGTCACATAATAGAACTCCGAAAACATACACGAACCTCCGGTGGACAATTGCCGGCGAGTCTTTGACGACTTCCGGCCACCTCGTTTAACAATGAGAAAGAAATTTGAAAAACGATATTCACCTCCATGGGTCTTGCACAACCCCCGAGACTGTGAGGAGTTCTTACACCCGCTAACCATGCAGCGTTTGCCTACAAGTGGGAAGTTCATTTTGCACAACACTTTCGTACCTCCGCCGTGTTTGATACAATATCCACCGCCTTGGTCACTTCGAGTGCATTCGGGAATGGAGCACCTCTTTCCACCACCATGACGCTTGCACAACCCTTTTGAACGAGATGACTTGTCACAACCAGGCATTTGGCACGGCTTGACGTATACACCACTCCTCTTTTTTAAGGGCTTTGACTCGTTTGTCTGCATCAATTTTTCTGTATCAGAACGAGTTCTGTTTTTGCCTTTTGGCTTCATCTTTCTTCTTCGAGGCACTTCAGGTGACGGCTCCTCAAAATCTTCATCGAACTTGAAGGTAAACATAGTGATAAATATTGTCGACAGATGAGGCTGAGTATTTTCATACGTGTTCCTCTCCGATCTCGGTTTGTTTCACCTTCGCCTTACGGAAGAGAGACACGCGAAGGGGTGGTGGAGCTCTGGCTGTTGGTTTCGATTCCTCGTCGTGATCAATGCTGTGGGAAACCTTTTGATACGTTGAGAAAGATTTGCGATAGATTGTAGAGTATACCGTGTCATAAATACGGGACGAACTATCACTATCAGTTCCTTGAGAACTCCAGCCTGTCCGCGAAGGAAGCGATAGACAGAAAGTAGGCCCGTTCTTGACTGTATTCTTTTGCTGCGACAGTGAAAATCCATTGCAATCAGAAGATTGGCTCATCAAAAGGCTTGATTGACTCAACTGCAGCTCAAATATCTGGCCTTGACTGTTCCCCACCGCGTCAGGACGAATCTCCGCTGAGTATTCTTTGTCTGATGTGAGTGACGAGACTTCGGCTAGCTGTCCAATGTCTTCCCATGCGTCCGTCCATGGTGTCTCCTTCAACGACTCTTCCCTGTAGTTAGAGAATGGGGAGATATAATCATTTGGCGGCGGCATAGCTTGGTGCATGGAATCTATGCTTCTTGGACCTGGAAATTTGAAAATGATGACTTTCGCGCGCTTTTTACTCGAGAAAGTACAATTTTCCACATCAGTACGTATACTGCAATTCAACGCTTGTTCGGAATTGTGCATCGTAAAGAATCCGGATAATTCCCCGCCAAACAGTTTCAGATCGAAACTTCTTCAAGAGAGGCGGCTCCCCATCGACGCTGCAGCGAATGGCTGCTCTCTGGACTTGCTTTCTTCTACTGCTGTGGAGCCTTTGTGCGGAGTGCCAAACATCGACATTTGGTTTCAACGGTGGGTATTCCTCTATCAACAATCCAAACGAAGTCACTTGTACAACTGGCGTTTGTGGTCAGAAAAATGTTGCACTCTCTATTACTCGAACAGGATCTTCTTTGACGAAACTTGAAAGCGTATCCGTGTCCACCCGGGGATACAGTGTGCTTGCAAGATCAGCCAACGCAACGATTGATTATACGGCGCTCTCTAACTCCGTTGTTGTCTTCAATCCCGGGGATACTATCCAAACTATCACAGTGTCCGTCTCGACCTCGGGAGTGTATCCTCAAACGTACTATTTCGAAGTGTTCTTGAATACGTCGACTGCTGGAACTGTAATTGACACGACGCGTGCGAGCACTTTTGTGTCGATCCTCGGCTCTGTCGGCATGTTTTCGTTTGGAAGTAGCAATTTCACGTTTCTCGAGACTGCTGGCACGGTCAACATTCCAATTACTCGTACGAATGGATCTTGTGGCAATGTTACTCTAACTTATGGCTTGGACAATCAAACTCCCTCGACAGCAATCCTTGGCACAAACTTTGTCTTGGTGACACCAACGGTAACCTTTCTCGATGGCCAAACTCAAGCCAACTTGACCGTCACGATCATCCACACCGCTGTGTATGAATTCTACAGTCTCTACTTCATCTTGAATCTCCAGGCTCCAGTAAGCAGAGGACAGCTTGGCACTGTACAATCCACGCGAATCTTCATAGCTGACGATGGTGATGCTGGAGTCTTTGTATTTGCAACGCCATTTACCTACTGCCGAGAAGACAACGGAACTGCCATTGTGTGGATCAACCGCACAGTTGGTACATCCACATCTGTCGTGGCGCCTGTCTTGCTGACTGTCGAAACCATTTTGGCTGGTGGAAATGCAACTGAAGGTGACAGTCGAGCGTTTGATTATTCGCAATCGAAGCAAGTTTTGAGTTGGGCAGACGGCGAAACATCCAAGCCGTTCAGTGTTACTGTATTCAACAACGCTGTCTACGAACCGCGAGTGAAGACAATCGCGATTGGTCTCACAGCAGTCTCAGGGGGCGCCTCAATTCTAGCGACGAGCAATACGACACTTGTGTACATTGTCGATGACCGCGATGCTGGTACGTTTAGCTTTCAGACCTCCAATTACTCTGTATTGGAAAACGCTTCGTCCGTCACTGTGCTTGTGCAGCGAACTGGGGAGCCAGATCCAACAGGTAAGTACGAATTGTTGCCAGTACAAGCATCATGACCGTCTAGGAATTAATACATACGCGAACGGAAGCGTGTCTGTAGACATTTCAACATTCAATGGCGATGTATTACCTGGACTGACGCTGAAGAATCCATCGTACGACTTCGGTGTGGTAGCAAACCTTCGTTGTACTCATGTCAGTCCTTGCTCTGCGGTTCCTGGCCAACATTATACTGCGATACCAACAACGACTCTCTCATTTGCTCCAGGGGAGACTGCAAAGAACATCACGATACCAATCGTACGTTGCCAGCCAAGCTGACTTTTATCTCACATTTTTCACAGCTCAACAATGATTTATTCGAGGCACCCAACAGAGTTTTCAAGATTGCCCTGAGCAATGTACGAGGGGGTGCATTCATCGGCCTCGATTTTGAATATCCAACGGGATGGGATCCATCAATCATGCTTCCACTTGATCCGGCCCCTCAAAATGTTCCAAACTATATCAGCACAATTGTGACCATTCTGGATGACGGAGATGCTGCTGTGCTTCTGGGAAAAGCAAGTCTGTCTACATCTGAACTTGGCCAGACAGACACATACTCCATCGTTCTTAATACCGCTCCGACTAGTAGCGTGACGATTTCCATGACACTGGACAGTGCACAATCAGTTGTGTCGGTCAGCCGAGTGGTCTTTACGCCAAGCAACTGGAATACCTTGCAGTTTGTTACCGTGTCTGCTGCTGACGACAATACCACGCAAGGAATACATGCTGCTCATATCACACACTCCGCAGCCAGCACAGATAGTCGATACAATGGCCCCATTCGAATCAGTGCTGGTGGGTCTGGCGTCGTTTTCAGTCGCGCAGTCTACACTGCGGTTTCTGGCGATTACAATCAAGGCAACGAGCTCCATGCTTTTCCATGGAATTCGTCGCGCTTTGGAGTTCAAACGGCTCCTTCCTCTCCGATCGTCAACAGCTTTATCCTTGACAACGATTTTGCGAGCATTCGGGTCCTTCCTGAAAAGGTAGAGCCTCTTGTCAGCTCAAGTGTTGACAGAAATTAGGTTCGACACGTCCTAGACGCCCCAAGGAATTTCGTCTGTGCAAGAGCCTCTGGACGCGCCGCGACGGTAACAATAGCACTCTCGAGCCAATCCACCAGCAGTGTTCAAGTTTCATTGATGTCTTCTTCCTCCACCGTCGTGCTGTCGCCTACCCTTGTAACCATCACACCTTCCCAGTGGTCCTCTGGTGTTATCGTCAATGTGACTTATAGCGGCACAGCAACACCAGTCACTCGACTACAGGTGCAGCTTGCTAGCTCCAGCCTAGATGCATTCTTTGATGGCAAAACCACGACATTCTACGTGGAAGGCTACGCTGCTGCCAGCGTTATTCTCGATCAAACTCAAATCCAATATGCAGAGAACGGCAATGTACGCTACTCCAACTACTCGATTGGTGTCTCCAGTGAGCCTGTGCACTGGGAAATTCCCTCAAGCAACTCAACACCGCATACGTATCGTGTGATGCCGTCAGACGACATCACTGTCGCATCAAACGCCACAGTCACAAACAACCAAATACTCTATGTCGCATCGAATGGATCAGAGAGCTCAAGTTCATCAAGTGTGCAATTGGTGGCACTCTTGCGTTTTCCACGAAGCCAGACGATGGCCAACACTGGAAGTAACAGAGTGGGTTTGGCCAATTTACGTTTATTCCGCCTCGACGGTGGTGATAATCAAGGTCTTGGTGGAATTGAGCTTGGTGTCATTGTGTCATCTGCCTTATGGAGTGAAGCCTCGTGCCTGAATGCTTCATGTGTCGCGAATGTCCTTCCTAATATTCCGTTTGGAAAAGCTGCTGCGAATCGTTCTTTGTTAGTTGGCACCTCGGCCGTTTCCCCAACTGGAGCATTCAACTCATCACAGAATGTGTACGTGTCTGCGTCAGGATGGGTTAATATCGACGTGACTGCGGCATGGAATGCTGCGGCGAACGATACTGACATCACATTTATCCTCTACGCCCTTCGGCAGACTACTTTTGTCTACAACGACGACGACGAGATGCATTTTGCATCGAAAGAACACCCGATGACAAATTTGCAACCCCATATTCGATTGACATCTTCTGGCTTTGTCAATGTGGCCCAACCAGGAACTGCATCACAAAGCTCCGGTAGTGCAGACGCTGGCTTAGTCCTCGCAAGTGGAGGAGGCACAACCATGCTCAGTGGCCAAGGTGCATGGTGGCAAGTTGACTGGGGCATCTCCCGGCTAATCGAATCCGTCGTAATCCAGCTTGTCGTACCAACACCCCAATCATTCAGCCTTGAAGTGGCATTGGATTCACTGTCCAAATCATTCCAAGTGTCAACGACGACCTCGACGCAATCCATCCAACTCATCTGGCACGTCTATGGACAAAGCGGCAATGTCAACTCAAATTTTGTTTTTTCGCCATCACTTGACACTGTCGTCGAAGCGAAATCGTGTCGTCTATCGAGTAACAACGTTACTTTTAATCTGCAGTCCGTTCAAGTATTTCAAGTCCCCATGGCAGCAACGCGAGTTTTGCTCGGTGGATATTTACCATCGCCCAGCGACCTCTCTCACGACGTGAACGAACTTCAGCTCTCCATCGACGATCCCATGATAGCCGACACAAATCAATGCAATGCCAACGCAATCTGCCGAACGGAAGTCATGTTTACCTCTGGCAATTGGTTCCAACGACAATCTATTCACGTCGCTATTGCAAACAACGACGTCGCCACAGACACGCGAATTGCCGGCATCTCGCATACCTCTCAGAGCACAGACACAGATTTCAACAGCTCTTTCGTTGGTCTTTGCACGTCAGCCACCTGCTCGTCACCTCTCCAAACGACTCTCTCTGTTTCTGTCCAAGATGATGATGAGGCTGGTGTTGTTATGTCCACAGATACGATAAACCTCGTTGAAGGCGCTGCAAACTACCCTGGTGCTCCCGTTTTTGTTGAAACAAAGCAGTGGAAGCCACTGGAATCGCCGACCTGCAGCCCCAACGCAAATTTATCCTGTGTGAGTATTTTCTCTGGCCAGCCATACACAGCATGCTTTACGTCTTCAGCGTTGCTCTTTTCAAATGGGTCTTCCTGGCTTGCTGTGCGTATTCCAATCCAACCATCATCGTATTTACTCCGGGAACTCCGCGTCCAGCTTCCTGCATCGACTGTACGTGCGCTGAAAAAGATGACAGTGTGGACGAGCAATCAGCTTCTGCTCAATCCAACGGCGTGGAAAAAACTCGAAACACAAACGATATCATTTGGCTCGACGACTGTTGTTTTTCGTCAAGTCACAGGAGCCACAAACTTTATCCTCATTCAAATTGAAGCCTCCTATGACGAATCGACCAACTGCGTCGACATTGGCGCACTGGAGCTTTGGGGCGATGTGCCCTTGGCGCCAGGAGTACCAGTCTCTCTGACCCGGCTATCAAAGACCCATAAACCTGGCACATCAGCTTCCATCTCAGTACGACTCCTCAGTGAGCCGCTCTCTGAAGTAATTATCACCCCGCTAGCAACTTCACCGCATGTCATCGGCTACAATCGGCAAAACTTAACCCAGAATGCCCTCTCGGTAGCCAATGCCGTCGGTGGTTCCTACGGCTATGCAACAAACTCAGCCAAACTGCCCACGGCTCTACGTTTCAACGCGAGGTACGCGTCATGAGTGCCAGAAATTGCCTCAGAGCATTGTAGTAATTGGAACCAAAGCCAAGTGCTAGAGCTCAGTGCTGTGGACGACAACATTTTTAAAGGCAATCGCTCTGCAAGTATTAGCTACACGACATCATGCCAAGACTCAGCAGCTACGTTTCCGCAATCGACTGTATCGCCTTCAGTCGTCACGTTGACATCCACGCCTCTGCCGGCTGTGAACAAATACAGCCAGACGCAATTTGTGATTGCCGACACAACAGCGAGGGACTCTACCTGGCCATTCCACGTCACGCGGCCCAAGTCTCCATCGACAGGGTCGATCCTTCTCTCGGCCTCCATTATCGAGGACGACATACCAGGCATCACAGTCTCGCCAGCTCCACTAGTTGTCGTTGAAAACTCATCACAACCTTTCAACTTTTCAGTCGTGTTGGATTCCCAGCCTACGACAGGCGTCACGATCTCAATGGCAGTCGTGATATTGAACACCGCTGCCCAGACGTCGCTCGTCACGATTCAGCCCACGTCACTCTCGTTCGCACCTGAAGCTTGGTTCACCCCTCAGTATATTACTGTGGTAGCTCCTTACGTCGCGGGATTTGAAGGAAATGAATCGTCCACTGTATCTTACTGTCCCACCGTGCCGAAGAAGCGCTCGGAGCTGATGGTGCAAGCAACGACAAGAAGCACAGATCCCTCCTATCAAGCGATTCCCATCAGCACGAATGATCCCTCGTCGATCTCGTTCAAAGTCCAAGGCATTCCGTTGGTTGTCAAAGACATCGACACTGGTTGCGCGAACTCGTACGAGTATTCTTGTGCATTCAACCAGCCTTGTGTCAACGATGCTGCCTTTGGCAATCGCTGCAATGTACGAAAGATCTTTGAATGCCACCTCATGAGCTTATTGTAGTGTGGTGGTATCTACGGCATGCGAGATTGTGCCAGCTCATGCTCATCGACCTCCGATTGCTCCTTTTCGAGACTTCAGATTGTCGTGACGTGCAGCAGCTTGTTCACCTCATTAGCAGCATGTTCTTCGACGTTTGTGCCGTACAATTTTGTGTCGCAGGTTCACGTAATGCTCCAATCTGTCACATTTAAAGGTGCTGACGGCAATTTCTACGACAAGCAAACGCGCCAGTCCTTCGATTCCAGTATTTATCTTGTCAGTGCAGTGCCCACGACAAATCCCGACACTGGTGCCCCCTCCATGCAACTTGTCGTGGACGTGGCCGACACCTCACCGTTCCCAGCTGCCAGCAAGCTTCAAGCTCTCTTTCGCAATGGATTCATGACTGATGGTCCACTCTATGCTACATCTTTACAACTGGTGCCAGTCATGCCAAATTCAGCCAGCTCGTCGATCGTGCTGTGGGCCTTTGTCGGGTTTATAAGCGTCGGTGTAGCCGCTGTTGGACTCAAGTTTGTGCGTCCTCGATGGCGGCACATCGAGCAAAACACGCCCGTAACACCACACACTTTTCAAGACCCAAACGAGCTCATCAGCGCGACGATGCCAATCACTATGTAGCCAACGACGTTGTATATACAACAACTTATTCCAGATCTGCCAAGATGTCTTCCACAAGCGTCACAAAGAGAGGTGCGACGACTTCGTGGTCTTCGTCGGTGGCGTCTGGAGCGTACATTTTACAGAGGGCTGCGAGTGCCCCATCTGGACGCGAAATCGACAATTCGACAAAAAACAACCACGGGCGTTTAGTCTAGATAACAAATTGTAAACTTCATGGGGGAGCTAAATGGAGCGTACCCATTCTGCGTAAAAGAAGAACTTGTCTTCGTTGTCCATGGATCCACTGGCTAAACAGTAGAGTCGCTTGGCTTGGAACTGCGAGATGACGCTGTCAATGCCCGATACATCGCGTTCGTCAGGATCCTCCAGCTCAGAGCTACATAAAAGTTAGATAGCGTAGACACAAGGAAACGATACATGGACGTGGCATCCAACCACAGGGCTTCAAAGGATGCAATATCCAAGTCTGGATGGCTGGAGAGCGTGGCTTCAAACGACCCGTCGTCTGGAACTGCTGTCTCTGCCTCCACTGCAACTGGTTCCGGCACTGACAATTGTACTTGAGCCAAGGCAGCCAGACGAGGATGGTCGACGATAAAGCATGGCCCCAAGCATTCTTTGAAGAGCTTGATAAATAACAAGTGGCCATCGTCGTAAAGCAAGCCCAATTCAATCCATTTGAACGTCGCGGAGAGCTCACGCATGCTCTCAATGACTTGGATTTCCACCATGAAAATCGTTCCATTCGATGCCTTCAGCATTGTGATTCAAATGTGTTTCCTGGGGCTGCTGTACCTGCTCTGCGTAGTAGTAGAACTTATGCACGCCACCGACTTTGCCGCTCGCTAAAATCTTTACATGCGAGTACAAGGCTAAGCACCGTTCCATCAAATCTGTGTTGAAATACGGCACGACTTCGACCGTCCACTCTTCCCTACAGAGTCTGTGAAACCACTGCAGCAAGAATTCCAAGCTTACGATGATTTTGCACTTTGCCACAAGTTTTCAAAGTCTTCAGGGTCCAATGAGGGCTCAGTCAGAAAGCTCGAAGGCGCGAGTGGGGGTTCGCTGGGTGCCTGGGATTTTTCTTCCACTGAATTACGATTTGACATGAAGCCAAAGGCTGACGAAGTCGCTGGCTCTGCGCTTTGCGTTCCAATGAAGCTAAAGCTTGAGCTTGGAGGCTCACTGTGGCCATTGTCGTTTTCTTTTTCTTCCTCGTCATCCACGACTGTCGATGTGCCATTGATTGCCGAGGCAAATAGTCGCTTGCCCTCGTCGCTGAGCACACGCTCGCGTGACTTGACTTCGCTTGGCTGTGATGGCGGCATAGGTGGAACGTACGGTACAACTGGTGGCGCGTAGGCTTCGACTGCTGGAGGAGCGTACGAGCTTTCGCCCTCGGGCTCCTCTTGCTCACTCTCTGTGGGTGTCTTTGGGGCATTTTCAATGCGCGCTTCAGCAATTGTTTTAAGGATCTACCGGTCAATAAGTTAGTCCAGCAACCTCCAAGCTCTAGTGCATACCTTTCGAGCTTCTAAGTTGGTCTGGGAGACTTGTACAATCGTGCCAAGGTTGTTTTCAAATTCCTGGACAGCAATGTTTTCATGGAGGAGTGCCAGGACAATTTGATGTGCGCTCGCATTGCTTTGACGAACCTTCTCAACCAAGAGAATCGCAATTTCCTACAACATTTTAGCTCCACGGAGATGGCAAGGGCGTACTTCTAGTTGCTCGTCGTCGAGCTCTGACACTTGATCGATAAATTCCTTCACACGGTCTTCGCGGTAGCTGCCACTGCAAATTTTCGCCACCATCTTGGTCGTGAGATCACTGCATTTCCTAGCTGGAGTTGTCTTTCGCAGGATCAACGTGTGGCTAAAGAGCGACGACAAGCTTAATCTCGGCCAGGTACGCTTTAGAGCTTGACTTGGTCCGTTTGGATCTGCACCTTTGAGAACGTATGTCCGGCAGCTTTGGCCAAAGGTGACAATGTCGCCTTCGTGGAGCAAAAATGGATCGTGAGGTGGAATCTTCGTTTTGCCTACGAAAGTCCCATGGCGTGACATCAGATCGACGAGCTAAAGGTGAAAGTGAACATCTACAAGATTGCTTTCGCCACGTACGTAGACGCCGCCTTTTGCACAATGGATGACAGCTGCATGTTTGCGCGAAATACTTGGGTTGGCCAAGACAAAATCGCTGCCATCTTGCTCGCGTCCAAAGATGCTCATAAGCTTCTTGCCTAGCGCACACACGCCACAGCTCTTCGACACACGCATGACTTCAAATCGCACGGCCGAACTTGCTTCGATCGGCATGACAATCCTTCAGGTAGTCGTTATTCTGTGTATATAGAGCGGCACATACCAGTCCGGAGGCTGAAACGTCGTGGCGTACGTAGTCACAGTACTTCCATTCGCTTTGGCAGTCGCAGCGGCCTGCGAGAAGTCATCATTCATCGACAGCTCCGATTGCAGCGCCATCGCCAGCTTGTTTCAACCAAATTCGGAGCCAGCTTTCCACTGAATGAAAAAGCGCTCTGCCATATAAAGTCCTAATTGGGTTCAAATTAAGATGAAATTAGGACATTACAGTAAAAAAGACATTACAAAGACGAGATAGGAGGATGGAAGCTCTCTCAGTGGAGCTTCTCTCGACTGCCGCATCTCTCTTCCAGGAAGACGACGGCTGATAGCTATTCCAGGAAATGGAAGACACCTGCATCTATGGAGATAATAGTGCTGAAGGCGTAGAAGCTGGCTTTGAAACGACGGCATGATGGTACCATTTGAGCGACGACATTGGCAAGCCGCGAGATAGATGTCGCCATTGCCTGTGCCCTGCTAGAGGTGCGATGGGATGCTATGAGCCACTAAACGTGAAGACTGAATGCTCTGCTTATGACCTAGGTGGTCTCGTAGACACGACGAAGTTTTTTATCTGACAGTCATTGAGATCAACCAGCCTAACAACACACTAAACTTTGCTGACAACTTTCAGAGTACAACGGATAGTGGAAGGGCAGTCTAAGAACGTACATCCCAGAATGTGTAGAGTGGCGTTATGAAGTGCTTGCCTTGCAGATATCTACGACGTATCGAGATGAACCATCGAAATCAGAGAAAGCAATAAGGTCCAGCGGTGGATCGACAGGCATGTGAAATGTCCGAATCAAACGACAAATAAGGGGCCAAAAGAAGATATTCATTGCATCGTGTCATGGAGAAGTCCTCATGTTCCGGGTGACTATGATGCAAAGTCTTTGGTCCACTTTCGTGCTGTTTCGTTGAACAATTCACGGTTGCCGTGGAGTTGTTTTGCGATTTCAGGCTCCAACGGATTGTCTGCGTCAGGCTGCTCTAACATCTGCTTCAGTGCGGTCAAACAATGCAACACGTTCAACGTGGGGCCCCAGCTCTACATAACACATCGTTAAATTCCTGCTCTTGTTTGGGGGCTGGAGACATACTTCATTGATAATATCGGCACAAATTTCACCCGTTTGAGATTTCACATTAGGATGGTATACCCGCGTCAAGAACTTCACCTAGAGTGCAAGATCATGCATCAGATGAGCAGATCGGGGATGATATTCAACCTTGGGAGCTTTGAATGGATATTCCGCGGGAAAGACCAAGTCGATGCTAAAAACACCACCGGCGTAGGGTGTGTTTTCCTATGAGACCCATGAGACTCATCGCAGGAAAAGGAACTTACAGGTCCGACAACCATGGCATTCCAATGGAGCAAGTCGTCATCGACAGGGCCAACAGTGCACCATTCAGGAGAGTTCTTGTTAAATTCCGCAAGTTCCTGCAAGCAATAAGCACTCGCTCTGCAATAACCGCGCCCCATAGCACAAACACCAATATAAAGGCGGCAAGGAGCGCGGCCACAGTCATTTAGCGTACCTTTGCCAATCGTCGAGCCATCTTCTCGTTCTTCGTCGATCAGCGCGAATTAGCTTCTGACGGTCAAGCCGTTTCTTGCCTTAATTAGAATTTCTCGCTTTTAATTGGCTAAAATTAATTTGATAATGTAGTTTGATTGGCTAATTGAAAAGAAGCCTGTTCAAACCGAACTTTCCATTTTCCGATTGGGTGAATATTCTAGATCTGGGGAAATTACCCAAACGTTGATGTTAATAATTTGTCAATTAATCATGACGGAATGTCATTCTTTCTCTCTCGTAACGACAGCGTAACAGAGAAACGATGATAAACATACACACTCTTCCGATCCTTTCAACTCCACCATATTCCTGCCATCCTTTTCTCGAACGCTGGACAACCTGTGGCTGCAGATGTGCATCCTAGATCTGAGTGATGGTGAATAAATTCACAGCTGTCAATTCAATTTAAAATTTCCCCTACGAATATATGCAAGTGAGTCCAGTTGAAAGGGTTAATTCGGAAAGAATTGAGAAACTTGATTTTTACAGCAAATTTGCCAATGAGGAATGTTCCCAATGAGTGGAAAGCATCTGGCTGAAGCGACGTGACCACAGGACGAGCGATTGACTGATCGGCCGTCGGATCGCCGCGAGTGACGATCGAGCAGCGAATGGTGGTTTAAATACAGAGTTCATTGACAGACAGTATCGTACTCTTCTATGGGTCTACTACGAGGGGTCGCTACTTGACTTTGCCTTGTGATCGTATCGGAGGCTGGGTCTCGCCAGTCGCTTTGGTTGTGTCGTCGTGACACGATCGCCAGTTCTCTTGATCAATTTCCGACGCGACCGACATGACAAAGTCCCCGATTGTAAACTGGACAACGCCAGTCTCTTGCTTGGGTTGTTCGACGTCATAGAATAGTACATACGGTTGATAATGATTCTACAGGCAGTCATGAGTCACTCTTGCGAGCTGGAATAAAGCAATTACCTCCAAGCACGCCTTTTGTACATCGCCCCATTGCGAGCCCACTCGCTTCACGACAGTATCGTTGAAGCTGAGCCATTCCTGCGTCGCTGCCTTGTAAATAAAAGCCATGTAGTGGTGGCCAAAGAAACAATACATGCCCATCAACCGAGCATCCCCTTGGCCAGCACTGAGCAAGTTTTCAGCCACCATGTTTGGAAATACCCTATGATCAAGATGAGTTGACAGCCCAACGTTAGCTTTTCATACCGGCCCAAGTTGATTGTTGGCTCAATTGAGGAGACAATCAGCTTCAGAGTTGCCATGTGCGCTGGGTTATTCTTCCAAGTGAGTCCCAAAGTGAACATGCGCGGGACTTGCTTGAGCTGCAAGCTCGACTCGTAGACCTTGTCATGACGACAGCCAGAGCACTTCTTCGAGCTGCCAGCTACAGCCCAAACAGCACTCAACAAGGTTTCAAAGGTCTTGGGTGTCTTTGGCTTTTTGGCCAGTTCATCCTTGATCGCTTCAGTTGCCACATGGAGGACCATGGCATCGTACGGCTGAGTTTCCATTTTCATTCCACATTGCCGGCAAGACGCTTCCTCGCCAACGTAAAGCCCAAAGACATCATGTACAAGACAATTGCAAGGCGCACTGGCAGTTGTCAAAGCTTCATGAAGAGATCGGACAATCGTCTCATGTGCTTCAGCAGCGTCGTCCATGGAGCCAGTCTTATAGCGTTCTTCAGCAGTCGGAAGAGGCGACGTTGAGATGGCACTGAGGACCTTGCGAAGGGATTCGGAGGACACAGGTGACATATCTCCACTTTCAGCAAGGAGAGAGAAGACGGAAGTTAGAGCGCAATACACGCAACGTCCGTCGCCAGCACACGTATGCTTGTCCACTTTGGCTAGCGAGTCTTGGAAAGTCTAGAATCAAGTTGACATTCATGCAACTAAAGGATGGATCCTACCTCGAGATGATACAAAGCCTGCACGACAACATTGAGAAAGCAATTATTTTCGCCTGTGTCATTGCGAAGACCTTTTTCCGATACCGGTGCTGAATTGTCAACCACTGAAGAAGTAAGTGGCGTGGAAGCGGCTTGGGATTGTTTGTTGCGCTTCTTCTTCTTACCCTTAACAGCTGCTGTTGAGTCTGTAGGCGACGGTTTATGCACTGACGACGAAGCAGACGATGTCGGTGGAGGCAAATCAGCAATCGTCAACGTTTCGACAGCTGTTTCAATCGCAAGGTTGTCAGTTGTCGTTGTCGCGCTCCTCATTGCGTTGTCAGTAAGCTGCTCTTCGTCTTTAGATTCCGAAGGATTGACGCTCGCAGCACCCGAGGTAGCAACGCTCTGAATCGAAGCACTTTTGCTGGTTGGTTCAGTCGCTGGAGGGGGATATTGTGCAGCATGGACTTCACGGACTTGGGCAGAGTACGGATTGTTGTAGTAGTTGCCTTGCTGGTATGGTTTAGGATGTTGTTGGTGTGAGTATTGCCTTCCTTGACCATTGTCTGGAGTAGCGGCATTACCTACATGGAAATGGTTCACGATTCAGAAGTATATATTTTGTACCTGGATAGGCATAGTTGTTGTAGCCATCATACTGTACTGGTTGACCATAATATGGAGCAGAACCGGTATAGGCTTGTTGAGATGAATGGTAAGGATCAGTAGGAGTGGCATTGGGGTATTCATAGGAGGGATCACTTTGAGGAGCGACACCAGTGGAAGGAACGGATTTTGAAGCATCGGGGGAATTCGACGACGGTGGAGGAGCATTCGGGTCGTAGACGTAACTGGGTTGTGGGATCGGAGGGTAATAATAGGCGTTTGGATCAAGAGGGTACGCTTGTTGTGGAGGCATTTTGTAGTGTGGGACGGGCATCATGTGCATGGGCACACCTTGTTGATACATCAGATTCGGATCGGGGTACATGCCATGGACAAATAAACAGTCGTCGCCCTTTTGGCAATGACCATTCAGCCAATATTTGCACACGCGGGGTTGATGCTTAGTGTATCCGTGATGGCTATGTGCACGCTTCGTAGGACAAATAGGAGCGATATGCCCTTTTTCGCCACATCGATGGCATTTGATGCCTTCCATGTTGTTATTGCCCGAGTGATGCGTTGGAGGTTGAGTGTAATGGTGCGGAGTACGGTGGTAGGTTGGCGTATCTTGATGATTGTTTTCATTGCCATCAGTGGGTTTGACATAATTACTCCCGTTGCTGGCTGGCGAGGGGCTGGTCGGTGGAAGGGGCGGCAACGGAGGGTTGATTATGTGCGGGTTATAGTATCGACCGTTCATATGCATCATCGCGGCAGCGGGATTGTACGGCGACTGCATGCTTGGGTTGTACATATTGTGGTAAAACGGTCCTACAGGTCCTTTCACCGGTTTGGCATGTCCACCATTTGGCGTATTGTGGCGAGGCGAATGGTATTTCTCGTCCGATTGGTAATATCCATTCACGGCCGCCGGATTCGACGACGCGCCATGGTAATACGTAGATGGCTTGGACGTGTGCTTGGTCCCGGTGCTGCCTCCTTCATAGGACTGCTCCATGCTCCACGTCGACTTTGCCACTCGCAAGGTCCCCACCACGTAATAAAATACCAATTATTTTACACAGATTTCAATTCAATATGGCGTCTGCCTGTAATAAATTAAAAAGACTGGTGGAAACCCGCTCGTTTTTAATTGTTCGATTTCCTTTTTTTACATTTATACATTTTTCAAGTCAAATTTAAATCTTGGCATTCAATTTTAGCACGTGCCACAGTTGGCCCTACGTTTTGAGTATCTAGTTGAACCAATCAGAGCTGCATCTCAAAATCGAAAATGGCATCTTTGGTCAACCGCGTGGCTTTGGTGACTGGCGCCGCCTCTGGGCTCGGCAGAGCGACAGCAGAACGACTCGTGAAGGCTGGCGCTCAAGTTATCTTGTGCGACTTGCCCTCGAGCGACGGACAAAACGTGGCGCGAACGATCGGCCCCAATGCCCACTTCAGCCCCACCGATGTAACCAACGAAGAACAAGTATGCGCGGCGTTGGATTTGGCTGAATCGGCCTTTGGCAAGACCGTCGACATTGCTGTCAACTGCGCAGGTATTGCCGTTGCCGCCAAAACGATCTCCAAGAAGGGTGCCCATCCTTTGTATCAATTCCAAAATGTCCTCAATGTCAATGTGTCCGGTACCTTCAATGTCATTCGCTTGGCCGCTGAACGGTATCCCCATGACAAGTTTGGAACGTTGACTAAATGAATGTTGTGTAGCATGGCCAAGACCAAGGGCGACTCGACGGGTGAACGTGGTGTCATCATCAACACTGCCAGTATTGCCGCGTATGATGGTCAAATTGGTCAAGTCGCATATGCTGCGTCCAAGGCCGCCATTGCTGGTATGACTTTGCCCATTGCTCGTGACTTGTCTGCAAACGGAATCCGCGTCAACACCATTGCGCCAGGTAGCTAAGAACTCATCGTTTGGGCCTCATGAGATCTCCTAGGTCTCTTCCGCACGCCTCTATTGGCAGGATTGCCAGAACAAGTGCAAAATGAGTTGGGTTTGACCGTGCCATTCCCAAGCCGCCTTGGCAACCCCGAAGAATATGCCCAATTGGTGCAAAGCATCATTGAAAACCGCATGCTCAACGGTGAAGTCATTCGTCTCGACGGTGCTCTCCGCATGCCTCCCAAGTAAATTCTCTAACCAAGACGGTCTTTTGGCGCTTGATATGGCAATTTCAGCACTCGACAAGCGCTGGCTTCATCTGTCACATTTTCTCGCAGTTGATCGACGCCAAACCGAGTGATGATCGAATCATACCATGCATCAAAGCTCATGTTTGGTTCCTGGAGCAAGGTTGCAACGTATGAGGCTGGTCCTGTGAAGTAGAGCATCGCAAACGAGGCTTGGGGCTGCGCGTAAGCTTTCAGATCAAGCACCAAGCGGTAGGACTTGAACCGAATCGGCGCAATCACACGTGAGTTCATGACGTGCATGATGTCGCTTTCAAGAACTTTGGCCCGTCGAAGGAGCGCAACGAGGTCTGCCATACTGCTGGGTGTCACTGCGAGGACATCCAGCACAGATAGAAAGATGCCACCGCGCCGAAGAGTTCCCATGGAGAAGACAGGGCATTTTAGTTGACTTTGTAGGCCACGCAGAGCTTGTTGCATTTCCACAGCAGAGACAACATGGCGAGCGTGAAGAGCAGGTCGGTAAGTTGTGGCAGGGATCGGCAAAAGGTACTCTGAGGCGAGCGATGCGAGTCTGCCGTAAGTTTGGAGGTCATCCAGAGCCAACAACACATCTTGTGGTGGAAATGGGTTTGCAGGCGCTTGGGACGTGCAAAAAGTGTTCGTGTGCAAGACGATGCCGTGGAGTTGACGCCACTGAGCTTCCAAGTATCGCCACACTGGTGTGGCAACTCCTGGCAGAGTATTCCCTCGCTCCAGGTAATGCTGCACCTCTAGCGAGGTGTGGGCCACGTTCTTGGCATGCCAGAGCTCGACAAAGACCCGACGAGCTACAAGGCAAGCAGTGCGGAAATAATTTGGAGTGGAAGGCGACGTGAGGAGGTAGAGATCAAGAGTTTGGATGTAGAAAAGAAGATTGGGATACTGGAGATGGGGATCGTGAAAGAGGCAAGGAGACTCCAATATCCAACAAGGAATGATCTCAGCAAATGAGTCAGCATCATAATAGTCCACAGGGCAGTAGGATGGCAAATTGAGGACAACCAGCTTTGTTGTTGATGTACTTCCTGGTGGAGAAGGCTCATGGGACTGTTGGGTTGGTGGCGTAGGTGCTTCCTCGACAGCCAGCGAGGGATCGATTGGGAAGGCAGCAAAACTGTCATTTGCAAAAATGCTTGAGTTATCCATCCCGTCGCGACTTTCATCTGCATGGAACGAGATTGAAGGAACGATGGAGTTGTCAATCGAGGTGTCAGCTTCTGAAAAGTCTTGGATAGAACGCTCAACTGGACGAGGATCTTCAGGCTCCACTTTTGCAGACACTGTGAATAGAAGCATGGGTGGGTGCTCTGTGGACGAAGCAGTTGATTCGACTTTGGTTGGATGGTGCTCTTTGTCATCGCTCAGCTTGGTTTCTGGCACAATCTCCAATGTACTCGTCAGCTCTTCGTTCAATTCACTATCAAGCGAGCTCTTCACTGCAGTTGAGTCACCGTCACTACCATGTTTCAACATGTCGTCACTGGTTTTTGTTTCGGGAACAATCTCCAATTTCACATCCAGAGGTTCGAGTATCGTCTCGGGCACAATCTCCGCGACCAGTTGAGTATGCGTAACTGGAAGAAGAAGCGTTTGAGTTCGTGCTGACGATCCTTCTTCCTTCGTACTTGGATGTTCTTCTTGACGCTGTAGCTTCTGCGAGTCAACAACATTTGGCTTTCCTTGTGCTTCTGTGCGAGATTCTTCCAGTAGGGCCCGAATCGATGCAAAATGCGGTGTCTCGGCAACAATCGCATCAAATAAGTCCAGTCTAGGATGTGAAGTCTTGGGTAGTGGGCAGATCTTGTCGACATCGGCGAAGAATTTCCGCTTTCGGTACGGGGACATCAAGCGTACGTCCATCTTGCAGTCCATTTCAATTTTTCATTTTGTCTTTCGCTCAAAATTAGCAATACTATTTCGACCAGCTAAGTCTTTGTATCCACATGACTTATTTGACCGGCTAATTTACCAACGACCGCAACAGTCGATGACGCAATGCGCGTGCCAGTACAAAAACCCATGCGTGGTGTGGTTGTCAGTGCCACGTTGGGATGGATCGCCATTTGTTGGACGTGTTTTTCCTCGGCTGGTCGCAGCGCTGGTCTCTCTCGTCCACTGAAATGATACTGAATCGTTGCCAGATGCTTTGCAAAGCAAAATCCAGCACTGCACGAGACTAGCTTGCAATGCAAGAGAGAGAGAGCGCGCCTTCTCAATGCCGTACATAAATCGTGCAGTCCATGAGGGTTTCTGCTGTCAGTTATTACAGCTTTCTCGTATGAAACGACCTCGAAATGGAGCGTCGGGTGGCAATTCTTATCCTGACAACCTTTTGCGACCATCATCCAAAATTGGACGATCTGGCGACAGAGTTGGATTTTTTCAGGAGAAATCGGGCAGAACTTATTTTTTCATCCAATCAAAAGGCTTTATTTTGGGAAATAGGATCTTATTGGCTGATTTTATACCATCCACCGGTCTTGTCAGTTCGTTCCAGTCATCCATTTTCGATTTCCAAGATGGGCAATGCCGAATCGAGCCCATCCACGACGACGAAATCGTCGTCTCGAGTGCGCCTCTTGACAGCGTATACGAATCAACGAAAGAGCAGAAATCGAAGCGCCGTCCTAGAACTTCCCAGTGTATTCACACCTGAAGGATTTCAGATCCGCCACGTTGAGAAGCTCGATCTTGACGACGATAAGTATCCAATGCACCGCCATGTATCATACTCTCCAACGTGCTCAGCCAGTTCCAACGAGTCGACGTCGTTGTCGCCTATCGTTCAAGTCCGCGTAGGAGACTTTGAGACGCTTAAGGTGATCGGAACAGGCTCCATGGGTCGCGTCTTGCTTGTGCGAAAGAAAAGCTGCGGCCAATTGTTTGCCATGAAGGTTGTCTCAAAAGCCACGACGAACACAGAACAGATTTGGTCGGAGCGAGACGTCCTCGGTGGAACAAACCATCCTGGTCTTGTACGACTTCACTGGGCATTCCAAAACGAAACGACGTTGTTCCTTGTTATGGAGTATTGCCCTGGTGGTGAACTGACGACACACATCCAACAAAGCCCGAATGGATGCTTCTCCGAATCAACTGCGCGCTTCTACATCTCCGAGCTGGTCCTTGCGCTTGAACACTTACATCGCCACGGAATTGCCTACCGAGATTTGAAACCCGAGAATATCCTGTTATCTGCTGACGGTCATGCCAAGTTGGTTGACTTTGGTCTTTCAAAGTTTGGCATCCTTGAAGCCACGTCTGGAACCAAGACAATGTGCGGCAGCTTTGAATATCTAGCACCTGAAGTTTGGGACGGCGAAGAATACGGTACAGCTGTGGATTGGTGGTCTTTGGGCATTGTTCTCTTTGAAATGCTCACTGGTTTGCCTCCGTGGTACACAGAGAATCCGGAAGAATTCGCCCGAGCTCGTTCGACTCCACTTGAAATTCCATCCTACGTCTCAGATTCTGCAGCTCATCTGATACGGTCGTTGTTGATTCCACGACCAAGTGCCCGCATCGGCTCGGCCCGGGGGAGCTCCGAAATCAAGGAGCATCCATTCTTTGCAGGGTGGAGTTGGACTGCAGCTAGTCAATGCTCGACTGTCCCTCCTATCAATCCGTGCAATTCAATGTCGTCGATTCTGAACGCCTCCAACTTTGATATCGAATTTACTCGCATGTCGTTGGGAAAGCGTCTCAGTCTCGAAGAATCGGATGCAGATTTTGTCGACGATTTTCTTGGGTTCAATTTTGAAGCCCCAAGTCATGTCGGGTGTGCATGATTGGATTCTGGAAGCTTAGCTGATTATTTAGTTTTATTTAAGCCTCGTGCATAAGCTGTGCGACGATTTCGCGAATTTCCGCAGCCGTTTTTGCCTGAGTCGTTGCAGTCATGATTGATGGAGCTGAAGATGGTCCTTAGCTTTTTCCTGCAATTCAATTCGCCTCCAACAGCTTATTAATTGGCTCACGTCAGTCCTCGCGCAAAATCCAAAACTACTTGTGGATTGCATTCTAAGTAGCTCTCGATGCAGTTCCTTGCATTCTTTTCGCCGGTTGACTTCATGTGGGGGAATACACTTACAGTACATTCACCTCAACCGCAGATCACTTCCCCTGAAAACGAACTAACTGTAAGTTGAATCATTAGTCTCCGCAATCAATGTTTCATATAGACAACAAGGCTTCCATGAATTACCACATTGAGTTTCGTGTCCTTCATAACTACACCATTTGCCGGTTTAGTTCGTTTAACTTGCGATATATTTCGTATCACGTGCAATATATTTCATATGACTTGCAATATATTTCGTATGACTTGCATTTAATTTCGTGGCCAGCGACGAAAATCGATTTATATTTCGCATGACTTGCATTATATTTCATACCTCTTGGGGCCTGCGGGAAATAACGATTTCAAAGAAATTCATATTAAAATGTTAAGTTTCAAAAACTGAATACAATGGCTCGCCATTTTCAATCATGATTTGGGTCAAGTTCACGACGGCGTGGAAGCAAGTAGGATGTAACGTCAGTCTATGACGAAAAATGCCACCGAGAATTCGAAATTGCTTCAATCTTCTGTTGCAAGTTTCATGACGAGCCATGATTTGCTTTTGACGAGCATTGTCTCGCCTTTCATCAGAAGGGTAAACAAAATATGAAGGATCTGCATAACCTCTGTCGGCTAAGGTCTTTTCACCACGGTTGACAGCGTAGATGTAGGCATCACGAGCAAGTCTCAGGTCTGGCCATTCACCACATGGCAGGCCTCCGTGAGCCCAAACAATATGACCTGTATGAATACGCAGACATATCTCGTAGCGCAATCCAGCTCCTTTGAACTTGTGACTAAACCATTTTGCATCGAAGGGAGTGGGCTCCAAAATTCTGAAGTCCGTCCCGTCAAGCGAAACGAACATCGTTGCTCCAGGAGATGCGTTCACAAAACGATTGCCCCAATGAATCTGTATTATAGTTAGTTAAGAAATAATAAACTATACTCACAACATCCAAAGCGGCAATGGCGCGGATCCATTGCCACACCCACTTGCGAAACGTCTTTTCATTGGCACCAGTTATGGCATGCTGTTGGGCCTCGGTGGCATACGTCTTGAGAAAGAGAAGTGCCCAGAGCAGGTGAATTGGACGAGAACCCAGTGGTCGATTCTCTCCAACGAGACGCCAGGCAAGACTGCAGCATCTAGGAGATGTACAAAACATCTCTCTAAACCGACGAATGCCAACTGCAGCGCTTCCGTGGGGCGTATGCTGGGCAAGTATCATGCCATCAAGGTAAAATGCGTCAGCCGACATGTTTGAAAGTGATAGCATCTAGGCTCATAACGACGGATTTTTAAATATTTTTCATAATTAATTTTTTTTAAGTTTCATTTGATTAATGTATGCATTTTATAATATTATATTCCATATTTATTAAAAATATATGGTGGAAGATTGTGGTTTTGTTAAACAAAAAGATTCAAAACTTGCGTCTTTTGGACGGCAATGCTGTCGTCAAAACATCTTTTCGAGCCAACGACGAAGCATAACTTGATAATTGGACCAAACGTGCCCTATGATATGCTGCAAGATGGAGACGCAAGGTCTTCGTCAGTGAGAAAGTCCCTTTCAAAACTCCTGAAAATATTATATTTTGTGAAATATATTGATTTTCATTGGCCGAAACTTTTTTCAATTCTTGGAATTGACAAACTTCAAACACGTCATTGTGTTGCTCACATCATGGCGAACAAAGATATGCTTGAAATTTAAAGTTTAGCCCAATCAGAGAAGCTAAAATCACCTCTGAAAAACGTTATCATAAATGTGGTCAAAATGGCGTTTCACAACTTCAAAATACCAACTTGAAGATGTGTAGTAGCTGTACGGATAATGTGTCCTATATCCGTAATTGTGTGTTTGAGCGCGAAAAAGCTGGAGGGAAACACGAATAGAGCAAAGATATATGTTTTCACTTCTCATTTCGAATGGTTGAGTACAGATGGGCCAGCAATGGCCCAGAGCAAAAACTCTTGGAGAAGCTAATTCGCGATGGTTCAATTGAACCAAAGGACAAGCCCAAGACAATCTACGCCGCACACATTCCCTTTCGACGTGTGTCTCTCAACTGTTTTCTCATGCATCTCAGCAAAACACGAGCCCGACTAGGCACAGAGTGTACGAATGAAATGAATCGCAGCTTAATTGTATGTAGTAGGTCGCGATGCATGTGCTGATGAGTCGACTATGGATGAAATCGACGAGCTACGCCCACTTAAAAGACACAAAGCGGAAGAGCACGAGGAGGAGTACTCTGATGATGAAGAGAGTGATTCTTGTGTCTTTTCTAACCCTCCATGCAATCTAGCAGTTTACAATGATCCCGAAACAATGCATGAGATGCTTGTTTTGACGCTCTCCCTTCCATCTGGAGTGAACAAACTCAAATTTGAAGTTTCAAAGAATGGACGTTTTGGATTGGTTAGTTATAATTGGCCAATCATTATGGCCAAATTTGACAATATTTTCAAGGAAGAGATTGATTTGAAGAAAATCGCAAATTATCATCCAATAATCATGGCGTTGAAAAAGCAACTCCAAACACACACGGATGTCATCAGCGACTTGCCCCAGTCAACGATTCGGATCAATTTTCCAATCAATGTGAAGTGGAGTCCAAATCAAGTTATCAAGACAATTGTTCGCTGTCTCGAGACGGGTGCGCTTGTACTAGTTGCAAAGATGGAAGCAGCTTCAGACACCTTTGCTACAACGAGCGACAGCACGACTCTCTCAAACTTCAATTTCTGTGGTTTCAGCTTTGAGCGCGAGGTGAATAGTATTCTATAATAATACATGTGATCCATTTGGGTTTTTATCAAACCGGCAACTTCCCGCAGACCCTTGCATTTAATTTCATATTTTTTTGCTTATGTTTCGTATCACGTGCATTTTAATTCGTAGTAATGCAAAATATTTTCAACGTCCTATGTGTTGCAGTGTTGGCTTGAGCTATGAATTTGCGACGGGCAAGCGCATATGAACTCTACCGAGCTTGATTGATGCTCGCATTGACTTATATGGTGATTGAAGCGTCCCATCAATTTCTTATGAGGTCGATAACAATTTTTTGTTAAATTTTCTATGTACTTTTTCTCTTTTCTGCGAATTTAATGCACGTGATACGAAATATAAGCAAAAAAATATGAAATTAAATGCAAGAGGTATGAAATATAATGCAAGTCATGCGAAATATAAATCGATTTTTGTCGCCGACCACGAAATTAAATGCAAGTCATACGAAATATATTGCACTGATACGAAATATATTGCAAACAATACGAAATATATCGCAAGTTAAACGAACTAAACCGGCAAATGGTGTAGTAGAGCATTTCGTCCAGCATGGCCCGATCTGTATAAAGCGTCATCTCTTAAAATAACTAGGACGAATGTCTTTCGTAACTCAAACTACTTGTACAGTCCTCACAGCATGCTGAGGATGATTCTCTTTCATCATGAAGTCAATTGCTCCAATATACTGTCACCAGTTATGATAATTTGTCTGGAGTAATCTGGAGCACTTTACGTTTTGACGGTTTACAGTAATTCATTGTCATATTGTCAATTTCAGTCAAATTTGTATTTTTGACCAAAACTCAAATGCATTTACAAATCGATTTGACCATACTGAAGCCAAGTTAAAACAAATATTGGTAAAATTAATTGCATGTGTGTTAGAGTGTGTTGGGGTGTGTTTTGCGTGAAATAGTTAAATACTCGATTCTGATTGGCTGCGAGATTGGAAAAACGATTTAAAAAATCGATACATCTGCTGCAACTATGATAGAAACATGATCATTTTGTATTGGAGTGTGATAGGAAATCTATCACAGTTGCCTGAAATCCGTTTTCAATAAATGTTTTTGACTTGATATCAGTATACAAATCTGAAATGTGCAAAATCCTGAGCAACTGTGATGGAGATTCTATCACAGTTGCTCAACAAACGAATATTGGCAGATATCAAGCATCATGCACTCGCATGCTTAAAGTCTAGCCGACAAATAAAGAAGCCCTGAATCTTTGTTGAACGTCTAGCACAATATAAGTTATACTAGCTACAACACAACATCACGATTGTTCGCGTGTTGCGCGCGCCCACTCGCTTAATTATACTGGAAGCATATTGAAATGGCTAAAGCACAAAACACAAAACACTGTAGATTTCATGAATTTCATACGATTCATGAATTAAAGCACAAGCAATAGTCAAAAGTATTGATGACGGATTTGATCTCCACACCTTCGCCTCACAATTCATTATCCTATCAAGTTGTGACGTTGCAACGTCAAAGTTTGAATGATTCATGAACCATTGAGTGTGGGATAATTCAATTGATTATTGCTCTACTGCCTACTGCTCATGAGGTAGTGGAGAGATGCGAGAACTATCACTATTCGTGTGTGTAAAATGTAATTAGACTGCAGTGCAGGTATTCAAAGTGTCGATTTGACATTTGAATAGCCCGGGTTGGGGAACGACGAGCAACGCATACCGAGTACCTCTACGTGTTGAGTGTAATCAAGGGTTTCCTTTTCTGTCTTTCTTGTTAAACTTATCTGTCAATGCTCCACGAGGTTCATGGTCTGTTTTCGTCTACAAAGTCAATTCATCAGATTAACTTCCAATCATATTGTGTTATATGGTGTGATAGGATTCCTATCACAGTTGCCGTCATTATATACATTTCCAACCCATCTCACTATTTAGAATGAATCTCACAATATACACTAATTTTGTGAGATTTTACTTTGAATATTAATATTTGGCCGACTTCATCAAATTAAAGAGGTATTTTCGAACCACGCAAAAGTGACCCACCTCTCGCTTGAGGTTCCTCGACACAGCTCGTCCTGAAGATACGATGGCGCAGGTTATGGATCTCATTAACCAAGCGCATATGGCTATGGATACAACAGTGAAAGTGGATCTCTTGCAGCAAGTCAAGGAAATCATCCTGGAAAGAACACCGAACCTTGGACGATCTATTCCAGAATACAAAGCATTCCTGGATGCAATTGTACCTTTTTCAAACGAACGCAATGTTGCAGTCGCCAAGTTTGCTTTGCAGTTCATGGAGGAAATCATGGACCCTGCGAAGAATCCTCAGATCAAGACACCTGCCGTCCTCGCTCAATCTCGACTTGCATTGTTTGAAGTATGTGGTGGCATCCTCACCATCAATGCAGGACCGTCAGCAATTCGAAAGGCGCTTAAAGTCCTCGACAAGTACATCCCGGGAACGATTTATCATATTTGGGCTCAGCCTCTTGAGGGAGCTGATCCACAAGTCTGGGATGCACTCTTACGCACGATTCACATCATGCAGCAGACTTTGCATCAATTCCAGGACGCTGAGTCAGTTTTATGGACCATTCGAATCCTAGAGAGTTGTGCGTTGCATTTCTCGCCCGCTACAGACTCGGTTTACCGTGATCCTGCACGTTCCAATATACAGCCCGATGCAGTTCACCTTGGCACTATTCCATCTAGTCATCCATTTGTCCGAGTTGATGCTGTCGGTCAGCTGGGGCTATCAATCGTCCAAAGTCTTGTAGACCGTCTCCAATCATCTCCAAACAATCCCATGCTTTCCTTTGGTCGCCGAGAGTACCTCACAATGGTTCATTCGCTGAGTCTAATGACAATTCTACGGCCAGACTTTGTTCCGTTAGTTGTTCCTTGTTTGATTTCCGTACCATCAATCATCGAGCGTCTCCCAACCCCAACTCAAGACACCATTATCCACACAGTCAAGGCCAACTTACTCAAGATGCTGCAACTCCCATCGACAGCAGCGTACGCGAACACAGTCAAAGACTTTTTAATGGCGTTTGACCTGTCGGAGCGTGCATTCAAGGCGTTGACGAAATCCAAAGAACGGCGACGAAAATATGTCTCTGCACCCAGTGACGCATCGCTCAAGAACGTCAAGCGTGACTCTGCGAAGATGCGCTTTGAAGCGCCACTTGCTAAACGAACAAAGAGAGAGGCGGTGGGTGCTGCCACAGTCGACTCGGTGGTCAACATGCCGACCGAGTCGGTCATTCAGCTCGTCCTCAACAACATGGACAATCTTCCCTCTGTAGTTCCCCTTCATCCCAACAGCGCAAAGTTGGAGCTCCTCCATACACCAAGTGGTCTTAAAGATCGCGTCACGGCATTACTGTCTTGTTTGGCTACGCCTACTTCAGTCCTTGCAATCAAAGAAGCGACGGCCAAGAAAAATGTGCGAGATCCTCGGCTACGTGGCCGTGAAAAGAAGGAAGTGGTGCCGACACTCGGGGCAATTTTTGACGAAGAAAGTCTTGAAAGCGTGACAGACATGATCTGCGCGAACGCCAAGACTCTGGTCGAACCCATAATAGCAGTCACGAAGGACGATGTTACACGCGAGTACAATGCGATTAAAGTAAACATCAAGCCCGTCACAAGCGAATGGTGCAAGCAAATGGCCCAGCAGACGATTCAACGCCTTCTTGGCAACGAATATGGCGTCGTTGTCAGTGGCAAAGAAGCTGTGCGTGAAACTCTGGTCTGCCGCTTGGCCACGAGTCGATGGCTCGTCGAAGACGACAAGTGCAAACCGCACAAAGTTGTCGTCGACTACATTGGGGAAAACATTCACAAGCGACATGGCCTCTTGGTCTCGCTCTTGTACCATGAATACATGACGTCACTGTACGAAACGATCGAGTCGAGGGATATGAAGGAATCAAACCGAGATCCTCGCGTGTACATCCATTTGGTCGGCCTCGTCTGCGGCCTGCTCCGAACCAAAGTCGATCCCAAAGTGTCTGCGGACAAGAAACTCTTCTACCACCTCTTGAGCCACATTCCAAGTCTTTCATCTGAAGTTCTCAAGGTGATTTCGCTCCAATTTCACGATGCAGCAGACAAGGATCGCGTCACGATGGGTGTCGTGGCGCTCCGTAATTTCATCACAGAACGAACGAATGGTCAAGAAGCGTGCTTGCAAGTACTGCTCCATTTTGCGACTCACAAAGAAGAAAGCATCCGCAATCCAACGATTCGATGCTTGGCAAACCAAATTTATCCCCTGCCAAATCTCCAAGGACTCATCGAAGCACACGCGACGGAGCTCATGAAGACTCTCTGTGCGTCGGACGAGCAGCCTGCCGAAGCAACCAGCGAGGATGTCGACATGAATGGCAACGAAGATGTCAAGATCAAGGAAGAAATCATCGAAGAAGAGCCAGGTCCTCCATCGTCGCCCCGTCGAAAGTACTACTTGGACCAAATTCAATCTCCAGATTTGTCTGACAGCTTGATCCAGTATGCCAAAGCTCTCCAAGCCGAGCATGACTTTTCAGGCTGTCCTCAGACGGAGGAAGAAGTGCTGCAGCGCATGGAATTGTTCCTCGCGCTGTGTGCCAAGCGCCCCGATTTATTTTCTCGCTTTGTGACGGTCTACGCCTCGTCGAGTCCTGAAGTTCAGCACGTTTTGCAGTCGTCCGTGGATAAATTGATCAAATTGCTTCGACGGAATGAAGGCGAAGCTGTTGTCCTCGCGCAGCTCAACGCGTTTCCTCCAAAGGCGCTTGATTTCGTGCTGCATGTCGTCAAAGTCCTCGTCAGTCTGTCAAAAGACCCCTCGACGCTTGTCGATCCGCTCTTTCAACTCTACCAAGACCGAAAAAATGACGTGTTGGACGCAATCTCGATCCTCATTCCCGTCGCGTCGGAACTGTCGTCGGAGCGTGTGATGGACCACCTGTCGCTCTTCTTTGACCTGCCGCTCCAGTGCGTCGTGGAAGTCGTCCAGGAACTTCTCAAGCCGATTCCGCTCAAAATCGACGCGACAGCTTTTCTCCTCGCGCTGCACCACATCCCCGACGAGAATGAAAAGCAAAAGCGCATTCTCAAAGCCATTGGGCTCTGCATGGAGCATCCCGTCGCGTTCCCCGTCGATGTGATTGCAGCCGTCACGACAACATTGGTGAGCGAAACCCCCGTGCCCAAGTACACATTGCGCACGATGATCCAAGCCGTCCAGATGCATCCCAAGATGCGCAAGCACATGGCGACATGCCTCGAAACACTGAGCTCCCGTCACGTTTGGGAGATGGAAGAGTCTCTCTGGATCGGCTGGCTCAAATGCAGTGTCGTCATCCAGCCGCATTCGTTCCGCGCGATCGCGGACTTGCCGCTCGCTCAAGGCCGTCAAGTGTTTGAAATGGACGAAGGCAAAGATCTCGTCGAGCCATTCAAAACCTTTTGCAGCGACATCGCGACGCTGTCGCCCGAGTGGCGGACGCATTTACAGCTCCAAGAAGCCGAGCCAGTCAAAGTAGAAGCAGAGGAACCAGCGGAAGACGTCGTCGATCCTATCAAGACTGAAGTGTCATAATTCCAACACGATCAACTTGGCTTTATCCATTCTCTTCTTCCTTTTAGTCGCCTCCGTTGAGGAACGGCATGGCTTGGAGTTCTCGTCGGACGCGCGTCAATAGCGGCAAGCCTTGGTGCTGTCCATTCTTAAAATCCTTGCGTCGCCGTGTTGCTTTCTCAATGGAAGCGAGGACTTTGGCAGCTTCCTTTGTATCGTAACCCATCGCGAGGAGTTTCTGCGCCGTGCAGTGCGTCGCGCAGTAAGGATATCGTCGGATGGCGGCGTTGGTGCAGCCAGCGACGGTGCACTTTGGCGCTTGTTTCTTTGGTTTGCGAAAGGTGGACGGCGGCGGCAATTTCTCCTCTTCTTTCGATGGTTTGATCGGGTCTTCCTCCACGACATGGAGCTCTCTCTTGGCTCGTTGGATCTGTGCTGCGAACGCCCGCTGTTCGCGTTCCAACTCAAGCCGTTGGAGCTCTTCCGCGTCTTGTTGGGCTTGCATTGCGGCCTTCTCGGCCGCTCTCGCGGCTTGGCGTTGCATCATGACTTTGCTTTCCAGAGTCGCGACTTCCGGCGTGAGTTCCAGCGGCGGCAAAGTCAATGGCGTCGCTTCATGCTCGATGCGTTTCCCCTTGGCATGGAATCTCTCAAAGCAGCCAGGATTGCCCATCCACCGAATGCTGCAGTACTTGTCACCGCACGTGGCGCATTCCCTGTCGGCGGGCTTGCCGCAGTCGACGCAGACATTGTTCCCGAGGAGCTTGCGCTTGGCCACGTCGAGCTGCGTCTCCAAGCAGCTCGCCTACAAAGTACGTCGGTCCATCGCGTCCATCGACGTAGAGTGCTTACGAGATGCGTCGTGTCGGCGCAGACCCTGCAAACCGGCTTGGCGCAGTGGTGGCACGTCGAGTCTGCCACGCGAGCTCGGCATTGTGCGCAATGACTCGAGTCTGGTGGCAGCGGCTGTTCAATTGGCGTCATGACATGCTTGGCTTTGTTTCCTTTGGCGTGTGTCCGCGCGGCGCAGGCTTCACAGAGAGCGTCGCCGCAGACGGCGCACGTTTGGAGGGCGACGCGCATCTCGCATTCGATGCAAACTTGACTCTCTGGCGCATAATGCTCAATGAGATGCGTCGATCGCTTGCCCTTGCCGTGGATGCGACTCAAGCAGCGATCGCAGTAGTCTTCGTGGCAGACAAGACAGCGATGGGAGCTCAAGCGCGTGCATTCGACGCATCGAAGAGCTTGCGCGACGACGCGGTTGAGTGGTTTGTACGTGTGCCAGCTCAGCGCGGGCGGATGCGCCGTCGTGTAGCACGCAAAGCAGTAGTAGATGTAGTCGCCTCGAGACGTGCAGCAGACGTCACACACGCGGCTTGCTCGCTCGTTGTCGCACACGGAGCAGACGACGTTGGATTCAAACGCCGAGGCGGCCGTGTCTGGCGCTTGGTTGCTCGATGCGAGCCACGGCCACGCGAGAATCCACTTGCGCGTCAAGCGGTCGATAACTTGTGGACGGAACGGCAGCTCGTCGCCAAATGCGTCGACGGGAGGCGACTGGAGCCGCTCTTGCGTCAGGACGTAGATATAGAAGAAGAGCGCGCTCGACTCGACGTAGTGCTGCTCATACTCGGAGCGCTGCTCGGCCAAGTAGTGCATCCGCAAGGCGTACGCCATGCTACACCGCCACGCGAGCTGGATCGTCAAAGCGCTGGCGTGGCGGTGTGCGACGACCGCGAGGTACCATTTGCGCACGACGGACATGCGGAACGTCGCCTGGATCGCCAGCGCCGACCGCACGACCCGCAGCATGTACTCAAGTCCGACGTGGCGGAGCCACAGCGCTCCTTGGGCGACGGACAGCTTGGCCGTCGCGCCGACATCCGACTCCCAGAGGCCTTTGACTGGTGGAAGATCCTTTAGCACCCAAGCGACGTCGTCGGCAGCGAGAGGCGTCGCTGAGATCGCCAGCTTGCGGTCGCAGGCGACGCCATGGATGGACGCCGCGACTTGGAGAATGCGCTTGAGCTTCAGCGCCAACGTCGTGAGTTTGAGATTGCTCGCGACGATCGCGCAGCGCCTTAGCGCATGGCGGAAGAGTTTGTACAGCGCGACTTCATCCGCTTCGGTCGTGCTGCCTGGCGGAACGATCTCAGCGATGTTGTCGGCAGCTTGCGACGGTCGACCGCCGTAGCTGCGAATGTACATCTCGAGCTGCTTGAAGGAGATTGGGAAAGCGACCGCTGTGATCGCCCGGACGAGGCCGAGGACGCATCTCTGCTGGCCAGTGAAATGCGCGACGAGGATCTTGTGCACGACTTTTTCCGACGGGAGAACGTGAAAGCCATGCTTCTCGGGAAGATTGTCCATGCGCGACGTCAATGGCGCGCGGCGTTTGGACGGCCGGACGCTTCTTGGCGCAGATTGCAGCAGCGTCTTCTCTTCCTTGGTCCACAGGACGCCGAGACTGAGCCATTTGTCGTCCGGCACGGCCCAGAACGCGTCGATCGTCGTCACGTTCGCCTTGGCGACAGCAGCGAGCTGCTTCCCAAGTCCCAAGCGGGTCAAATAAACCGCCAGCGGCATGCCTTCGAGGCCAAACCCAATCGAGCCGATCGCGGCGCCAGTTTTGATCGACGCGTGGATCAAGTCGACGAACGAGAAGGCATGGAGCATGCGCTGGAAGGCCTTGCGTCCTTGGAGCATTCGATACGCCGACTGGAGCTTCCGCGCGGCATATTCCTCCTCGAACGTGTACTCTGGGACGTCCCACGTGACGGCGCCCGTCGGCGTGTGGTAGTAGTAAACCTTGTCGGCGGGGATTTCCGTCCACCCGAAGGGCATTTCCACTTTGGTGTAGCGCATGCTCAGCGTCGTCCCTCGCGATGGCCGCAGCGCTTCCACGAGCTCGCCGTACAAGCGGAGCAAGTCAATGAGCGCCGCGGCGTGCGCATTCGGCGGGCGCGCGTAGACTGGCACGAGTAAATGCGCCGCGTGGGCTTTCCTGACGCTCTTGTGGTAGACTTGAGCGAGCAAGATGGCCCATGCTTCAAGCGCTTCCGTCGTCGCGGTGGACTTTTCATGACGGCCAAAACGCCACGCGACAGCGTCGGGCTTGGCGGTGGCGAATGCTTGTAGCCGCAACGTCACAAAGCGCCGGCGGTCCATCCACAGCGCTTCCCACGCCATCTTCTCTTGCTCATATTTCGTCCATCGAGCTAAGGAGCGCTTGATGGCAGCGCGGCGGCATTTCCCAAGGAACCGCCGCACACTCCGCGCGATAATTTTCGACGCTTTCAACTCGTCTTCGTTGTAGCTTGGACGCTCCCAGACCATCGCGCCGCTGTGGAGCTTGACGTAGAACCACATCTCGTGCTCGTCGTGCCATTCCTGGCTGTAGCCGAAGCGCAGCGTCATGCCGAGCTCTTCCAGGAGCGCCGCATGCGCCATTTCTTTCGCCCGCGCTTCCAGCATCGCGTGCGCTTTCTTGACGTCCGCTTCCCACACCGCGCGGACGTTCTGGCGTCGGCGCTCGGCCGCATACGCTTCACTGAGCTCTCGTCTTTGCTTGTCATGGCGCAAGCATGCCACGAGCTGCCGCGCGACGCGAGTGCGCCAGAGCCGCTGCATCATGGCAGCGCTGGCGTGCATCGTGGCAAGTTCCGCGAGGCATTCACGGAGAATGCGCGGGCGTTGCGGTAGTGGCGCCTGCCGAGCGTGTTGGAGTCCTTCCATAATGGCTTGAACCATCGAAATCGGCGACGTGGCGCGGCGATCGGCCATCGACACGATCGGCACGTCGATGAGCGCGCCGATGCGTTCAATCGCGAACTGGAGAAGGTCGGCACACGCCGCGAGTCGCTTGTGGTCGTGGGCGGCGATCTCTGCGTCGTGCTTGGAGACGAGAAGGTCGTTCGTGTGGAGTTTGACGTCCGAGATCGTCGTGTGCTGGCTGAAGAAGCGCACGAACTGACAGAGCGTCACGGACTTGCCGTCGACCGTCTCGACAAAGCGCTCGGCGCGCGACTCCATCGATGGAAAATGGTCGAGGAAGAGCTCCTTGACGCGCTACGCCGATGTGAGTCCCCATGAAGCGCCGGGGAGCGTTGTGTACCTCGGTGGAGTCGACGAACGTGGCAGCTTTGAGGAGAAATACGGCTTTGACTTCGTTCGTCTCCATCGTCTTGAGCGTTTCCTTGGCTTGCGTCCACTCCTGCTTGACCGCCGTCGCGGCAGCCTGCGAGATATCTCGAGCATGGATGCATCTCGCCAGCGCGGACGCTGCTACCGAGAGCCGATGCGTCGCTCGCTCCTGCTTGGTGCGGACTGCTTTCGGTGGATGCTGAAAGTCTCTGGCGTCGGCGTTCGCCTTGTCGAGCTTGTGCTGCCACAGTTTGGCGACAGCTTCGTGGTCGACGACCTCCTTGGCGTCTTTCTTCACCTGGTTATCCGCCCGTCGGTAGCTTCGCTCGAGTACTTGGACGCGTTGCCGCTGCGCCGCGACGTCGACAAGCCATGCGCGGTAGTGAATCCCCGTGAGGAAGAGCTGTCGCGCGTCCTTGTCCTTGATCTGACACGTCTTGAGGAGGAACTCGTCGGTGATCGGCGCCAGCGACGCCACCGTCGAGTAACTAGAGCACAGCGCCGCACAGTGAGCTACATGAACGGGCGAGGGAGAGATCCTACCCATGTTTGACGAGCATGTCGTAGTAGTCGTCCAAGCCGAGCCGCCGCAGCCATCCGATCAATTGCAGTCCTGCGAGCGGGTCGTACGGATCAAAGAGCTCTCGGGACTTGTCGACTGCGGTCGTCAAGATGGTCGAGAGCGCACCGACGTGGTTGAACAGATTGGCAAGTCGCCGCCGCTGCAGCGCGAGGATCCGCTTGGCGAAGCGTTTCTCGGTGGATTGTCTCCACAATCGCTGGACACGCTGCGCCATGCGAGTCCGCTCGTCGTGATAGAGCCACTGCTCGGCCAAGTGCTGCCGCGTCCACTGCCCGCGGAAGACGCGCTGGATGCAAGTCGCACATGCACGACGGAGCTTGGAGCGACTGTCGAGCACACGGAACGCCACCTCGCGGTAGACTTTGCCGAGGAAAGCAGTCGCGACTTGCAATCGGCGCGCTAAACGCCGTCGTTGAGCTTCCTGCTGAGCCCAGTGGCGCCGCATGTTGCGCTGGATCACGATGGCGCACTTGGTCTTCTTCACAAAGAATCGTGTCCACACACCTACTCCGCGCCATGAGCAAGCTGCGCATGGGAAGGAAGGAGTCTGTACCGTGCACCACCGCTTGAATCGTCGTCGCGGCGTTGTAATCGATCTTCTTCTGGAGACGCTCCTGGGCTGCTCGAATGGTAGCGGCGACGGCGGCCAAGTGGCGGAGGAGTCGTCCAGGCACTGCTTTGCGCCACCAGAACTGGATTCGCGTTGCAAATCGATGGCGGCGCCGATGATGAACGCGGAACCACCACTTGATCCGGCGATGTGCGAGAATCTGTCGCCGCTTTCTCTCAACGCGTCGGCGGGCCAAGAATGCTCGAGCGCAGAGCTGAATCCGCCATGCCATGGACTCCCGCTGCTGGGAGACAAACGCGCGGTACGCCGCTTGGATGACGCGGGCATTTCGATGGCGATGGTACACATGGAGGTCGTTCTCCCACGCCTTGTCGTCCACTTCACGCTCTCGCAGGCATCCCAGGAGGAGAAATGTCGTCCACTCGTTGTTGTAAGTGTACCAAGCCTTTTGAATCAACACGGCGGCGCGGAGACGCCGTGCATGATGGTCGCGGATCACTTGCGCAGCTCGTCGGGCGAGGAATCCGCGCGCAAAGCGCAAGATGGTCGCCACGGCTTGCCACTTGAGCTCTGTCGCTCGCCGAGTGGCCAAAATGGCGACGCGGACCTAGCTTCAACGTCAACACTTCAACGTCAACGCGCGGTCGGCGTACAAATTTGCGGGCGGCGCGGCCTCGGAGATTGCGTTGCACGACAAGCGCGGCGTTCTTGAGACGGCGGTACGCTTGTTGCGCCAGGCGTCTGCGGATGTGAGCTTGGAGACGAATGATCTTGCGGCGTGCGGCGATGTAGCGCCGTCGAGCTTGTCGTCGCCGAGTTTCAGCTTGGATCTTTGTGGTGGCGAGGCGCTGCCGCCGCATAAACTTTCGAAAGCGACGGCCGCGATACGGCGCTTGGACTGCGATCGCTGCGAACCAGAGTTTGCGGCGCTCCATGCGGACTCGCAGTGGAATGGCAAAGGGCAAATGTGATCGAGGGGCGGCGAGGAACATGTCGGAGAGCTTTCCATTGACAGGAGCTTCGTCATGGAGCGCTAGAAACCGCTTGAGAGCAAAGAACCGCCGAACTTGCGGCTGTATCCTGCTAGCGGCGGCGTCGCGAACTTTCCTAGACAATGAACGAAGCACAATGAGGGCATGGAGATGCGCAGCGCGTACCAAATGTCGATTTGGATGGTCAGGACCCACTTGACCCATCCCTTGTGGAGAAACGCGCGGATCATCTTGACCATCGCGAGGCGGAGTCGCTTGAGCGCCGCCTGCCGCACGAATTCTCCCATGCGACCTTTGTACCGGAACTGCTCGACGAGCGCTTTCCACTGTAACCACGCGGCGCGCTGCTGGTTCATCTCAAACTCTTCCATCCACAGTCGCATGGACGTCTGCATGCGGTCGCGGCAGTAGCCGATGCCACCTGGGAGCTCAAAGAGGAACTTGAGCGGGAGTCGATTGCGCTCCCGGAGAATCGCCGCGCCAAGATCGTCCATGAGCGCTTGCTGCTCGTTGTGGAGCTGCTGGAGCGTGTTGCTGAAGCCGCGCATGATGGTCGCGTTCTCGTTGACAGCGAGAGCGCGCATCGGTTCATGCGTCGTCGATTCGACTGGAGCGTGGAGAATCGCAAGGAGGCGCTTGCGCTTGTATGCCGCGCTGTTGATATCCAAGTCACCGTCTTCGTCGTCCACTGGCTCAATCGGCGGCGTCTTGACAGGAGTGCTCTCGAGGGGAATGTACTTTGCAAGGCCAGAGACTATGACAAGGACATGACAACCTGCAGAAAAGGACGGACGGTACCAAGCACGATGCGGTTGACTTCTCCCCATGGCGTCGGCTGGATGCGACTACGCAGCGCGTCGAACTGTGCACAGGAGCGTCGAGCTTTGGACGTACCTCTCCGTGGAGTCTGTCCTTCTCGAGTTGTTGCGTCGACTGAACGGCAGCGAGAGCGGCATGTCGTTCGTGTGGAGCATGTTGAGCATGTAGTCCGGTGGCATGACGAACGGCCGAGGGCGGTCGCTCGATTCAAGCGCCTGGCGGTAGAGCTTGGAGGGGAAGATGATGTTGGGCGTTGTCGCCAGCGTGTGCGTCGCATGCGACTCCTTGACGGCTCGAGATGGTTTCGTGATCGTCGTGGGGCGCATGCGGTCGCGGGTTACGTAAGAAGGCACTGGCGCCGATGCGATCGTGTTGGGGCGATGGAATGGATAGAAGACTTGCGGCACGCCGTAGCCAGAGAACGCCGCGTCGAATTCATACAGCTGCAAGTCTTCACCAGTCGACGTGAGGCCCATGACGCGCCCTTCGTCTCCAAACAGAGTCGACCTAACGCACGACAATCGTCAGTTCTCCATCCTCAAGGGAAAGCGCGACTTCATCGAGACAGGACGAGGACCAGCGCGCGACGATCGCTTGGCTGGAGCAGGCGACAAGACAATGTCGCTCGGCATGGCGGCGCTGCCGGACGGCAGACTTCGTTTCTACGTCCGTTGCTTACTTCTGTCGATGGCTAAGAGGCGACTTACCCTCGACATGCGTGTCACCAAGGTGCTTCGACTGGCGGATGGAGGATTTGCTTCATCCTCGCGCTGGTTCCGCGACGGTGGAGGCGGCACTGCATGGCGAGAAGGCTCAGGCCAACTAACATGCGGTCGTGGCGTCAATGTGAGGTTGAGCAGCTCCGTGTTGAGCTGGACGACGGAGCCGACAGCGTACGCTGGTGCTACAACACCAAGTCAAACGTTGATGGACGTGGTCGAGGCTTACAGTCCATGAGCATCGAGACAACGAGGCAGCAATTGACGTGCATCTTGCGGGACTCGAGTGTCGTCGGCTGCTTGTTGTGCCGACAGTGGTTGATGATCGTCAGGAGTGAATCGACGATCGTGTCCGACTCCATCTTCAAGCGAAGTTTGAGCGCCTCGTCGTTCTCCATGAACAATCCCAGCGCTCTTGCTGCCACAGCTACAATCAAGCCATCAAGCAGGCAGCTCTAGATATCGTTCACCTCGCTCATGCATCGAGTCGGATGGATTGCGCAGGACGCTCAAGATGTCGTTCACCGCAGATGGCCTCGTAGCTTGAACTTGCGACGCGTTGGGCGATGTCTGACACGCCACGGTGCTCACAAAGCCAAGAATATCCTGTCGAGATGGCGTTGGAGAGCTCAGGGCTTGTGCATTCTTCTTCCTCTTCTTCTTGCGCACCGCCGTCGGCGTCGACATGCTGCAAGATACGCGTCCTTTCGTTGGCGGATATCCGGAAAATTTCCGGAAGATCGCATTTGGTGACTCCTCCCTGCGGCAAGTTGACGCCATGGGAAAGAGCGACGATAGCATGCAAATTCAACGCACTAGAGATCTAATCTCCATGGAAACTAAAGGAAATATAGCCTCTAGAGAGAATGGATGCATGGCGAAGGTCCTTAAGTGTCTCGGGATGTCCGAGGAGAGAGAGTTAATTTCGGCTGAAACGGTACGACCTTTTTCTGTACTCGTCGACTCATACAGATCTCGGAGGTCGTTTCGAGAAGCGGCGCCGGTTCATCGTTGACAGAATGAAGAGCACTCGACCGCACGTGGATCTTCGCATCGTCGTGGACGATTCGGACGGGGAGGCCAAACCGACAGCGACTTCTGTGGCCGACCACAATGACGATGCGTGGTGGCTAGCTGGCTACCGTTTGCCTCCACCAGGACACCTCGGCGCCCATTCCGTGCCGGTTGTGTTAAACTCGTCCGACAAAGCCAGCAGTGCGGGATTACATCCCACAGACGATCTCTTTCGCACACCGACACAAGCAGCCGATTCCGGTCTACGACGCCTCTTAGCACCCATCGAAGATGACGATGCGTGTAGCCAGGCGGCGCGGGCAACTCTTCAAGATGTGACGATTCCGTCGTTGCGTCGAGACCAACGGCGTGGGGCAGTTCTCCCGTCGATTGCGAGTTTAATCTCCATCTCGCCACCGACAGCAAAACGAAGTGCGACGTCGGACGCGCCGACCGACGGACTAGACGCAATCCGCGCCGTCAAGCATTTCAAGCTCCTGTAGACTACCCAACTAGCACCACCACTCTTCTGTCGTTTGGTCTTTTTTAAATTACACAAACAAGCGATCTCGCATCTCGTTGTTTCGGCCCTTCTTCTTCTCATGTGTCGCGGCTTCCATCAAGTCCTTCATTGTGATTTGACGGGTGTCTTCTGGTCGCAGCGCTGCCGACGCGGCAGCTCGGAAGACTGCATTGCTGATAGCATCGTTCGACAAGTCAAAGCGGACGCCCAGTTTTTCGAAGTCAACGTCTTTCGCAAGGGGAGCCGACGGGGGAAAGAATGACTTCCACAGCTTTGTCCGCAGCGCAGGCGTCGGAGGACGCATCTCCACGACGAATTTCAGCCGACGGGAAAACTCCGAGTCCAAGTTTGACACGGATTGCGACGTTGTGGCGATGAGGATCGAGATGCCGGGAAAGTTGTCGACCATGTCCATGAGCCGCTGAGCTTCGACACGGAAGCGAGGCGAGTCTGGATCGACTTGGCCGTGGACATCCATGCCAAACATTTCAAACCCTTCGAGGACGAGCACGGCGTCCATCAATCGAGCATCTTGAAAGGTGGATTCAATCGCGCGGCGCGTGTCGGCTGGGGAATCACACTGGAGTTGAGCAAAGTGCACGAGCTTGAGCGGTCGGCCGACTTCAAATCCGATAGCTTTCGCCGCGCTGATCTTGCCGACGCCAGCAGGACCGACGAGGAGCACGGAAATGCCCTTTTGGTTCTTCTTGTTGTACTTTGTCGTCAAGCCAAAGTCAAAGTTCCACTGGCCGTAGATGACATTGCGGGCCTTTTCAAACTGCACGACTTCCGCCAAGATAGTTTTGACCGACTCGTCGACAATGAGCGAGTCCAGGCCTGAAGTCGGCACGACGCGGTGATCAAATGTTTTCATGTGGAGACTGCCTCGCATTTGCAACGCGCAGCCAGCGACAATGTCTTCGTGCGTGATGACTGGATCCTTTGGATCACGCCCGATGGCCTTTAATAGCGCCGACAAAATCGCATTCTACATCGCATTCTTGTGAAAAAGGGAAGGAAGAGCGCGGGTTTACCTTGATGAAGCCGCCCGAGAGCTCATACTTGAGTGAGATCGAATCCCAGTCGATTTCAGGCGAGCACTTGAGCTTGTCGGAAATGAGGACACGCCAAATTTCACGACGTTGGAGATGGTCTGGCGCTTTGTATTCAAACACAGCCGTGATGCGGCGATGCATTGCTTCATCCAAGTCGAATGGCCGATTAGTCGCAAGGAAGACAATGCCTGTCGTCATGTGAGTTGTCGATTGCAAAACGGAGATCTCTACCTTCATAGCGCTCCATTTCAGTCAAAAGGGCATTCAGCAAACGATCGCCGCCCATTTCACGCTGCTTGAAGATCGATTCGCACTCGTCAAAGAATAAAATGGCATTGCTCATGTCTGCCTCTCGAAACAAACCTCGCAAATCTGCATCGCATTCGCCGCTACATGGAGTTCAAATTACGCTCAAGTCGCAGATTCTTACCCTCTGTCTTGGCTAGCTTTTCCTTGGAGCGATGGAAAATCCACAAGCAAGACACGCTTCTTGAGATGGTGCGCCACGGCATTGACCGTCATCGTCTTGCCAGTGCCACTAGCACCACAAAGCAGAAGTACCAGACCCGTGCCATAGCTCAGCGTTTGATCGAGGCCGCTGGTTTTTCTGTAGGTGCGGAAATGCTCATAGGCCGTCACCGTCGAAAGGATCGTTTGTTTGTACTCGTCCGGCAGAACCACTTGGTTGAGCTGAACTTTGGGATTGTACAAGTCGCTGCCTTCTACGAGTTCGTTGATTTCCGTGTCAAGGCCAACGACCCAATCCAAGACACGGCGGTCCAATTCAACCCGCTGGTCCACGAGATCGCCTCCACTGGAGTGCCAACGTCTACGTCAAATGATACAAACGACAGCATGTCTTTTCACTCACCCTCGGTTAAGCTTGACAAGACCTCGCTGGAGCAGTCGCGCTGACTTGTAGAAGAAGACGCGGTGGGCGACTTGCTCTTGGAATGTGTCGCAAAAGACGCTCAGGATTTGATTCACAGTGATGCTCTCGTCCATCCGCTGAACCACCGACGTGTCGACGCCTTCCAGCAAGTTCTTCAGTACGGGAGAGATCGTCTTCCCGATGAGCATCACAATCACGTTCTGCTCGAATGCGTTGAGTTTGAATTTCGTCGCCATTTCTTCTAATCGAGGCAGTGGCAACTGAGCAGCCCTTGTCAAGGTGAGTCGATGCGTAACTTTACGGTCTTGAACACGCTGCTTCGCCTTGAGTTCGCGTCGCCCGGCGTTCATTGTGTTGCCATAACTATCTCCCCAAGGCTGTTTTGTGCCAGCCTCCTTCATTTGGTCCTTCACACGAGCGCCAGAGGCACGAATGGCGAACGCGACAACTTGGAATCGATCTTCCAAGTATTCAAGCTGGTTGTCAGGGTTGTATGGTAGCAAGGCATTGGCTTCCGTGAGTTGGGGAAGCAGTGGCTCTTTCTCTGGTCGGTTCTTGTAGTTACCAATGAAGGACGAAACGTCGTCTTCCTTGTCATCTTCGACGACATCGTCTTCAACGACAGTTTCCCCATTGGGGGCATCGTCGTCTGAGACGTCCTCGCCATCTTGGTCGAGATGTTCAGACAGCTCAAGCACTTGTTCCACCATGCAACCTTCTTCCCTGAGCAGGGATTCAAGCGCCGTTTGACTTACTTTGAGCATGTGGTTTGGCGTCAAAGTTCTTCCAAGCATCACTCGCACGCAGATCGACGAGAGAGTTAGGACAGTCGTGTAATTGTCCACTTCTGCAATGACTGTGCCTTCCTTCACATGCGGTCGAGTGTCTTCGTAGAACTCCTCAATGTCGATTTCAGAAATGCAAGCTAGGCGCTGGAAGGTCATCATTTTGCGATTGCAATCCTCTTCGATCATTTGCGATCGGACAGTCGTCGATTGGCAACCTTGGAAAATCACCATCAACTGGAAGAGTTCCAGCTCCTTCTCTGTCAATTCATAGTGTTTCGCAAGTCGGTGCACCTAAATCACCACAAGAACTATGAGATGATGCAAAACATGGCATATCATACCCGAGGCATTGGAGTCGTGATGGCCAAGCGTTGAGCACCAACCCAGGTAACATAAGCCAAGAGGCGTTCCATGAAGTCCAAGCGTGCAATCATCTCATCACGATCGCATAGATGGAGTCTGTTTTTTTGCTCCTTGTTTTGACTGAACTGTGTCATCGAATCGGGCTTGGTTGACGAGACACCCAATTCCATGTACGACATTTGGTGCAAGAACGTAATCACAAACTTCATCTCCATGAACCAGAACCAGCGTTCATCCGATGCAATTGGAGTTGTCGGCGGCACGTTCAATTCGTCGCGGAATTCCTTCAACAGAGAGGCCAAGTATGGGTAGGATGTGTCCATCTCGGCCAGCAATTTGGCGCCGTCCATGGGTGCTGAGGCTTGCGACGCCCCGTCTTCAGCCACGATACTGTTGGCGCTGCTCGAGATGCTCACAATGTCATCATTGGCGTCGTTTTGAGGCGTCTTGTCTGTACGTCGTCGCTTGTTTGACATGGTGTACCGTCGCGTGCTGGGGTTCCGCGTCCAGTTATCTCCGTTGCCGAGGATACACTCGGAATTCGGTAATTTGAGCCATTGGCCAATAAAAAAATATGGCCAATAAAATATAAGTGTACTCTATACAAATTTCAAGTAATAATATATTAGAAATTTAAACATAAACCAGCACTCTTTATTTAAGAACAAAATATGAGCGAATGATGGTGATATAAGAACGTTTAAGAATCAGACTATTTATTTTAAGACAATTCTTTAAATGGATAAATGACTTTTCTTAAAAGGAATGGTGGTTTGGTGGACAAATGTATCAAACCCGCCATAATGCAGCGCTCGATGAGTACCTTGCCACCGTCGAGCCAGACGACCAAGCTCCGCGAACTCCAGCAAGAGAAGAAGCAAGCGAAGCGCCCAAGGTGATCCTAAACTGGAGGAGGCACATCTTACAACGTGGACTTGGCGCTATCGTTCAAGCTATTCGAATTGCAGCACCTCCGCACACCAAGTCTGACTTGTTGAAGCTCATGGCTCTGAAGTATGCATTGCAAAATACATCTCTGCAATTATCCGACACCAAGATGACTTGGAGCGCTCAAGAAACTCTCCGATCGTTTGTGTCCAAGCGATCTCTCCGACTCTGTTCGTTTGGAAGTCTCCTTATAGCAGTTGCATGGGCATACCTCACAGTCGAGCTTCGTCTGCGGCAGCAGCAATATATTTTCATCGTCGCTGCCGCCATTCTTTTGCATGTTGTCTTTCCACTCGTGGATATCATGGTGAGTCTGACAGCACAGCAACAACTTATTCACACTGCAGATTGTTCTCGTGTACTGGTACAAGTTCTCAAAGCAATGCCGGGAGCTTTCATCGCAGCTTGAACGGCTCCAGACTTTGATCATCGAGCTTAAGGTACTGCTGGCGTACTAGTTTTTTCAATATGACTGTAGTCAACTTGCAATCAATGCCTTCGTGCCGTCAAGTCTGCTGCAGTCGCACAACGAGGCTACCTCTTAGACACATGGATGCCACCAATTAGTCGCCTTGAGGCCAACGAAGCTTCGCCGAGCATGCAGTGCCTTCGCTTGCGTCATATTTTACACGAGCTCTACGTCAAACTCCCAGAAGAAAACACCCAAGACCCTTTGATTTCAATACCCCAAATGCAAGGCAGGTCTTCTGCAGCCTCGCTCTTGCTTCTCTCCTTGTCTAATCAGCACAAGGCATCGATGCAAGCCGTCCAACAACGCATCGATAGCCTGCGCAATGGAATCGAAGATGAGGTCTCTTTAGATCAAATATCACACCGCGTGCATTGGTGGCAGGCACGGCTTTCGCATGCTACTGGCCTTGTCTCGAAATCCATGGAAGTGTTGCCACCACCAGACTCTACAGAGGATGCTGGTCAACCAACTCAGCCACGAGACCCTGCAGTCAAGTCTCTCTTGCAAAACATGCAAATTCTCCGGAATACACTCGGCACTGCAAGCGCAGTCATATTTGCCAGCCAGCAGGAAGTCATGACCATCAGCAATGAAGCAACTGGTGTTGTACAGGCTGATGCACTTAAAGTAGCTGCAGCGAGGACAAGGCAGCTCCTTGGCGAATGCGAGAGTTCTTGGAAACGATGGCACGACATGCTTCACGTATATTTACAGCTCAATGATCCTCGCATACTGAAAAAATCTTTAGGTGGAGCACGTAAGTCGAGTTGCCCCGCCATCAACTACAGTCGAAGAGAATGATGAGAGCATGAGGACAGGTACAACAGGATTAGGAGGTCAATGACTCACTTCATGGGCTTTTATAGAGTTGCCGACAGAAGCGTCAGAAAATTCCGAAGCGACGACTGCATCGACATTTACTGAAGTGTTTGCTGGGTTCAGCACTGGTGGAGGTGAAGGTGAGGACCGTGCCATCATAGACTCGGACGATGTGCACACCATGGCAACGTTTAACCATGTCGTGCACGAGCTTCAGGTATGAACGATGACTCCCCTAAAGTAGCACTAAACACTTCATTGTAGGATGTCCTCGACCGGAGACCTCAACCTCAAGAACTCGTCAAGGGCAACGACGTTGAGCCAGACAAAGGTCCTGCAGTAAATACTCGACCAGTCAAGTCCACTGCGGCATTTAACTTGCCGTCAGTCGTTTCGTCGGAGCTCCTTGGCGCATTAGGGAAGATGAAGCAGATAGATGAGTCCTTTGGAGAAGACGATGAATGAATTTTGATGCGATTGCAGTTACTTAGTCTCAACGATTCATCGTCGCTTATCTGCGTATATATGTGTTGCAAGTTGCTTCCTTGGTCAGGCCGATGAGTTTCAAGATTCATGACACTAGAGGGAGGTGAACAATCTTGTGGAGAATGAAACAGTCGTATCTTTTTCGTGAGGGAGAATGAGTCTCTCGAGTGTGGTCAAGAAGCTGGCGAGGCAAAACATTGCCTTGCAGCTCCAACTTGAACGCCTCAAAGAGCCCCACGCCCCGTATGCCCATCTGACAGACGTCGTTCACATCGACAAATCCATTCCAGACTGGAGTTGGCTCAGTGAAGTCCAGCGCATCGACATGAGGGGACGTGTGTTGAAATCCTTGCTTCGATCTCTGATACACCGTCGTCTTCTCCATGTTTGCAAAGCGTTTGTCCGATGGCGAGAACGTATCTTCGTCAAAGGATCTCCCCCTGCACCTTCTATCCCGCCTTCGTCGCATACTCAGGTAATTGGAGTTTGCAGCTAGCCACAACGCGGTTAACATTGTTGTATAGCCAATTCGACGAGTTTCCTCGGCACAGATTTTCGAAGTCGGTCCTCGTTCTAAGCACAATTCAACCATGATGGAATCTCGAGTGGCTCGGATAGTTCACCAAACTACACAAACAACGTCCCCCAACTCAAAAGTAGTCGTGATTTCTTTGCCCATGTTGACAGATTTTGTTGTCTAGCAGGAGACTCAAGATGTGTGTAGTGCAACAAACTTGAAGACTTCGATGTCAACAGGACAAGCGTCTTCGCCCCGACGACGCCGTTCGTCTGCGAAGCGTATTCAAGTGACAGTTGTCAATACGCCATCACCAGAGTCACCAGAATCATGGTGGGCGAAGCATCGTCCACCATCGATACAAGCTTTGGCAACCATGCCATCTCAAGTGCGTGAAATCATCAGAAGAGGTCTTGACGAGCGTGTAGGCGTGGCGTTCCAAGGATAATGTTCCTCAACCAAAGACGCCCCCTGCAGTCCCGGAGGTAATGTGCGTCCTCATCACGGAGCCATGATGGCGTGTAGGCTTCCCGTCGTCCTAGTCGTCGTTCGAGTACGATGCGTCGTTTATGTTAACAAGCGGTGGCAGGCGCCGCAGGAGTCGAAGCATGCAGCAATTTCTGCTCATGCATGTAATCATCCGTGTATTTCTTCCATTTGTTCGCGAGCTGGACGGCATCGTGTTCACGCCGTAATGGGTCCTCGGTCATCATCTCGGCAATCAAATGAAATACAAACGATGGAATGGGAAGTTGTTGCGCGCAAAAGAGGCATGTTTGGAGCATGCATGTCTTCTCGCAATGGGCACGGAACTGCTCACGGCACATGGGGTTTTGCAAACTTACAAACAAATTGCCAGCGCAGCCAACGTAGTTGAAGCCAAAGAGAACCAGCTCGAGACTCTACATCCAAAAAACGTCACTGCAAGCAGCAAACCAAGGTCAAAATACCACAACTCCAGCAGAGAAGATGTCAGACTTGGCGCCATTGAAGCCATGTGGAACGAAGGCTTGCTCGTCGCGAAATGTGGCATCGGGTGGACGGGTCCGAAGGTACTGCATGTATCTTGCCCGGTCTCGACTATTTTTCTTGAGCTCGGGGGAGCGATAAACCACTTTGGTTTTGATCTGTGGAAAGTCACGGCCACCTCCGACACTTTGGCGTCCGTCCATGATATGGCTGCTGCCGAAATCCAGCAAGCGCACTGTGCCATTCATGTCAACTGCGATATTGGAGGGGTCAAGGTCAAGATGGCAGACATTTTGGCTGTGGATGTACGCCAATGCGCTCAAAATTTGGTAAATATAAGGTAAGGCCACCATCTGAAGGAACCATACCCCAACATTCTTGCCCAGGTCTACCGGATGTGCACGCAGTCCTCCATAAAGATGGACACGTGAACGCAAATCGCGAAACTTTTTGTGCATGAAGGAGAGAAGCGACCCGTTTGATACATATTCGGTCGCAATGTAGTGGTTGTACGGGCATGGTCGTTGTCCAATTTCCCATCGGATCATGTGTTTGTTAAAGAGTTGCGAATCCAAGCCAGGGTGCTGCAGTGTTTGAAGAGCTCGCACCTCGGCTTCAATATCGTCTTTCTCCAGCTCGATCAACCTCTTGTCCATCAATTTCAGCGCCACAGACACTTGTTCATTTGCTTCACCTACGACGGGCATGGAGTTCGACGAGACGACATGGACAAAATCATACCTCCAGAGTGGAAATAATAGCAGTGGAATACGTAGCCACAGCGACAACGGCTTATGATTGCGTGGGGATCCCCCAAGTCTCGAAAGCTCATGATTCCAGTTCCCCAGTCCCATATGAGGGCAGGTTGGGGAACGTGCACGACGCATGGATTTGCTCGCTGGGGTCCTGAATGCTTGAACTGCTGATACAAGGTCGTCTTGTGCATGGCCACGTGTGCTTCCGCGCGGAAAATGATCATTTGCGGCGTCATCGACGGTGTGATCATCCTCGTGGACGATTGCCAGCCTTAGCGGGAAAATTGATTTGGACTTTAAGCTTCGTTTTAGTATACCATACTAAACTACCAGGATATCCACTTAGCTGCACACCGTCTGGATAACTCAAATATCCGGATAGTCTGAACTTGGAGTTGCCCTGTCCCACACCTCCCAAGTCCGAGCGGCGTTGCCGCCGTCCAAGCAACAATCAGCTCCTGTGCGTAGAAAAGGAGGAGCGCATTTGCATCCTGCTGTGTCAACATTTATGCAAGTGATTAGACGCATCGTCGGTTTCGCATTTAAGGCCAAAAGCGTTATTTGGGATGCCCGAAACTGTGCTTGAAACCGTGAGCTTCATGTCCATCAAACAAGATATCAAATCCACAATGCTCGGCGACAATGAAGTATTCGATCTACTCACGTCCTGACTCAACAGGGAAGATGAAAAAGTGATCGGATGTAACGCCGTTAATGCCAAATCCAAGCATACGCCCTGGCTGGATGCGAGATGAAACACCGTTTATGGCAAATCGAGGCTTACGCCCTGGCTGGATGCGAGATGAAACGTTGTTTATGTCAAATCGAGGCTTATGCCCTGTGACGACTTTTTTAGTTTGTGTGTCGAACCATCCAGTCACAAAATTCGGATTCATGTCCTGTCCAGTCTGGAGCCCCTCAAGCCGATTTGTCCTACTCCCTCTGAATCAGAGGGAGAGCACATACGATCTGCTTACCTAATGGTAGTCATAACTGCGGGCATTGGGTCGGGTTCATAGACCCAACGAATGGCGGCTTGCCATCGAATTTGGGGATCTGAAGCTCGACTTTGAATCCAGTGTTGACAATGCAACAACAACGATGAGTTGCTCTATGGATTGTGCGAGTAATGATGATCGTCGCCTTTATTCGCCATTCACAAGAAATTGTCGGATGATATCCAGCCCAATATGGGAATCGTCGGAAAATCTGTCGACTGTTTTCCCAAAATTATTTGTGATGGTATAGAAATTGTAAGTATAACGAGAATATCCCATGAATTTGTCGGAAAAGAAGTCGGTTCAGAATGATTGGCCGTAATTGGCAGCTTGACAAGACGTCACATATTGCGTTCCGCAGTCAACATGGAGGAACACAGCTCTCGTCGCCTCACCTCCATTCAGGAGCTGCGCGAAAATCGTCTGTCCGCCGAAACCAAGAAAAACTACAGGAGCGGTTTAAAGCAGATCGAAATTTGGCTCCGTGCAACAGGCAACTCGTCCGCACTGGCAGAAGATGGCTCAATTGACTTGCAAGTCTTATGACTTGTTTACACAGTTCATTCTCTACAAATATCAATCAGGAAAGGCCAAACCTGGCACATTAGCCAGTTCTAGGTCAGCGATCAAAGACTACTACAAGCGCATGAATGTTGCGCTGCCGCAAGGAAACGACAATGACGTGAAAAGCATATTCCAAGGTGATTTGGGGAATTATACACGCTTAATTCAGAACGATAGGGATACGACGCAAGTATGCTTCAGAAACCTAGTCAGGTAGTAAAAAAGATAGCGGGAAGCGACCGCCCAAGTATCGTCAATATCAAGAACTCTGCTCAAAAAGTCTTGTGTTGTCCGACTATGGATTTACCCATTTGTTCCTGGTTCTCACATGGAATCTCATGTGCAGATCCAAGTCGACTGAGCTTGTACAGCTCGACCACTTGTCAGATGAAGATGACGCGATAGGTTACATCTTTTACAAGTCCAAAACAGACCATTGTGGCACGAAACGGCGAGATCCAAAGCATATGTACGCCAATCCTGCAAAGCCTGAAGTTTGTGTGTTCCTTGCCCTTGCAATCTATCTTGTTTGCAACCCTCAACATAGCACAAATGCTCTCTTTCCCGGTCCCAATCAGCGTGATCGATTCAGCAAAAGTTTTTTATCAAGACTCACCAGTGGTCTTGTCTCTGCTCACTCGGGTGACATTGGAACGCAGTCAATCAGAAAGGGAGTCGCGACGTTTGCTATTGCTGGCAATACGTCAGGCCCGTCAATCGTTAATGTCTGTATACGATGTGGCTGGACGTTAGGACACGTTGTCGAACGATATATACACTACGATGGTGCAGGCGATCAATATGTTGGTCGTGTGATTGCCGGTTGCAAATTGATGGCTTGTAAAGTTTCTTTGAATATAGATCTCAGTGATTGTTCTAACACTTGCTTTGTGATGTTGCCCGACCCAATTCCATTCTTTTCCAGGACGTCTTCAATGATGCATTTGACTTTGTCTGGTAGCAAGTGCAATATCCCGACGGCATCTTGAATTTGACAATGAATTGCAATGTGTGGAGGGATGCCCGTTGGAACAAGACGATCAGACTTAAGACACAAGGACTTTCAATGACTCATACAAGCTGCGATCAGCGAAGAGGGGAGTCGATAGCAAGTGGTGCTTGGGGGGGATTGTAGATTGCAGAAAGTCGTGATGATAGACCAATGAAGCAAGGCAGATTGACAGGACTCCGTACAAATTTGGGAAGGCAAACAAAATCTTTGGAAAGACAAGAGCAATTGAGTCGCGGATGATATCAGCTGTCTCCGATGGGTAGTGGGGTGGCAGGCAAGCAAATTCGCCGCTTGAAAGAGGTAGCACACAGCCTGTCGTGCGTCCCATGTGCCTTCCACCATGTCACTAGCCTTGGTGGTCGCACAGTTGATCACACACCGTGCCTTGAGATGGTCTTTGCCGACGCGAAAACCTGAATGGCATGGAACATCCTATATTTATGATTTACAACCAATCATATCACTCCTGTAGATTGTCGGTGCAGCGTGCCGACAAATTCCCAGTACAATACATGTATGACAAACTTCCGTGGACATTTCTATGGCGAATCTCAAGCCCAGTCGACAAGGCGTGAGTAATTCCAGTCAGAATCTGCGGATTTGAGGCACTTTTTTGGTGAATTTTCACCAATTTCGCTCGGAAGAGACTCGGTCGTTGATCGTCTTTTTAGAGTCGAGTATACAAATTCCAAGTGATTTCCAGCTCCCTCAGGAAGGTGCCAGCTGGCAATTTTCGTGAAAATCACGATTCATTTGCCATATTCACGCTTGGCATAGACACCTGTTAACCACAATAGCTCAGTTCAGGAAACGAAACACGTCAGCTAGAGGCCGGGTGCACCTACAACAGCAACCCAAGATGGCATTAGAGCGCGGTGTGGTCACGGAAGTCCCAACAAAGCAAGCGGAAGGCGGGCGGATCCAAACCGCCCAGACTGAAGTGGTCCAACCACTGACAGATACCACCGACAAATCTTTGCTTCTGAAGGACAACGATGGAGATGACAAAGTTCAAACCACGACGCTTGCACGATCGTGGGCGACAGAATATTTAACCGCTGTGGTCTTTCTCGTCGTGACGTTTGTGAGCTACCCATATACTGGTGGTATGCGAAACTGGCAGTACGTGTGGTGGTGCGGCTGGCTCACTGCCATCTCGACTGGATTTGGAGCGCTGCCGTTTGTGTGGGTGAAAGATATCGATAAATTCTGGCTTGGTGTCTGCAATGGTAAGCCCCAATGTCCGTGAATGGATTCTCATTTTTTGTTGTAGCCTTGGCAGCAGGAATGATGTTGGCTGCAACGGCTTGCTTATTCCACGAGGGTTTCCATGTCAAAAGCCATGACACTGATGTGTTGTCGGTCAACATGCGTCTCTTCCTTGGTGTTCTTTCCGGCATTATCTTCATCAAGACGACGAAAATTTTGCTCGACGGTCATGAAGATGTGAAATTGGGCGGCCTTGACGGTAAGAAATTATGGTTCTCTCTCATCTCAATACTTTCGTCAGGTCTGGATGCTCGCAAAGCTTTGTTGATCATGGCTGTGATGACTCTGCATTCGATTTCGGAAGGGGTACGAATCATCTCTTTAAAATGACTTGGACTGAAATGTCATACTTAGATTGGTGTCGGTGTTTCGTTTGGCGGCGATGGTGGTGACCGCCGTGGTCTCATGGTTTCTCTCACTCTTGCGATTCACAATATTCCAGAGGGCTTGGCGGTATGGTTGCCCTTCATCCTCATTTTTAATTTTTGATGATGTAGATTTGCCTGGTCTTAATTCCACGTGGATTAAAATTGTTGCCAGCGATTTTGTGGTGCGTCTTCTCGAGGTACTTTTGCAATTCTCTGAAGTTTGTACTAAATGGACCATGTAGCATGCCCCAACCTCTCTTTGCCGTGCCTTCGTTTTTGTTTGTCGAAACATTTTTACCCATTTTGCCAGCTGGCCTCGGATTTGCCGGTGGTGCCATGGCGTATGTGGCAACGTGCGAATTGCTTCCAGAATCGCTGGAAGACACAGAAAACAAATTGGCCACTGGCATCAGTGTCCTCTTGGCCTTTGTATCCATGCTTAACATCCAGTATGTTCTCTCTGGGGAACTTTAGATTTGTATCTCGGATTAATATTATTTACTTCGTGAATGAGACGACAATTAAATCGTCTCCACAGTCTTCGTCGACACGAAGCAGCATTTCTTTCCGCTCTGATAATGTCATGAAAGCCTTGGACAAAACTTTCGTTACTGCGATTGTCGTCTTCGCAGAGAAAAATTGACAGATTATTGCGAGTGCTGTATTGCTGTGTTGTGGTGAAGATGACAATGAGGCTCGTCTAAAATTTCATACTCGGTGTTAATAGAGGCCTGACCGTGAATCTCTTGTTGCACATTGACCAGCCTCGAGTTGACACAGAAAAGGTGGCATAGGTTTGTTGCCTCTGCTACACTCATGTGCACTTGATTTCCTCGATTTTCGATGAGAATTGTGTCGTAGTTGTCTGATGTGGTGGTGATAAGACCATGCTCGTGGTAGAACAACAGTCTATAGTATTGCGAGCGACTTCTCCACATGATACCTTCTTCATGGACGCGTTGACCATTTTACCACCCACGCGATGCTGAATGATCTTCAAATGTTATATAGTTGTATATTCACCGCTTAATCCAGGAAGCGATGATATAAATAAGCTTCAGGCGGCTACATGTTGAAAAGCTTCAAGCATACTTGGAGCTCGGCCACATTCGCTTTCCTCGATTTTGAATATGGGTTCGACTGTCTGCGCGAGTGGAGGCGGTATTTCCCTTTTTCTTGCACTTTTCCTGCTTTTGGTGGAGACTTGCCAACGTCTTCATTCAAGTCTTCCTCGTAGTCTGCAGAGAATGTTGAAATGGCTGCAACGTCAACATTCTCCATGAAATTTGTGGGCAGGCTGGTCATAAACAACAGAGGCATTTCCCACTCTTCATCATTGGTCATGTCTTCATCTTGGTTCTCCAACAAAGGGCGCTTCAGCTGGACTTGGTCTGTGCAAGGGGCCGAGGTTTGGGCGACTGTCTCCATTATGCGTTGTGTCCAAAGCTCAGCGCTGGGTTATAAATTCGTCCTCCAAACAGCCAATCAAACACTGTCAATTATCCGTGTAATTCCGGATAAAGTATAACATATCCAGGGTCCTGTATAAAATAATATATGGTTATATTGTCGTTTGGGTCCAAAACTGGAATTTTGATATGTTTTGAAAATGTTTCAATTAATTGACGCATACACTATTTTAAGTTTACGCAAACATTTTCTTATATTGACCTCGATCATGACCATTAAATAGTGTAATTACAAACGCTTTAAATGTTTGAAAACAAAAACATGTTCGAATCATTCAATTTCTTTTCACTTGAAATTTGTATGCGTCAATTGTTGCGTCAATTTGCTTGCGTCAAAATTTATTCCGCACGACTCCAGTTTTTTATTAAAACCACAATAAACTATATTTCTATATTTATCATTAGAGACTTGCAGTCACCCGCATCCAGATTCACGCTCAACCAACCATCTTCATAGGCACTGGGGGACGTTCTCGTCGGACTCAGGGCTTGCGCCACGATCAACTCGAAGGAGATAATGTCGGATACAGCGGCAATGGTCTAAATCGCATTTCGAATAATATGACCGGAGTTATATCACCGAGTTGACCATAGTAGCACCAAGTGGTCCAACATTCGTCACCACAACGGATTATGGAATTCGGTCAACTATTCTGAAATGAAAGCGGCAAGAAGTGCGTTGTCGATGATGTCGGGCGATTGTATCCTTGCACGCCGATCTAATTCAAGTGCTCACACGATAGCACGGGAACGTTATGTACGTCTACCATGGATTTTGAAAGCAACCTACATGAAGCGCCTGTGCCAAAGCCTGCCGATAGACAGGTGATAAGTTAATGAATCCCATCTTTCCCCCCGCAGCGACTTCTGTTTCCTTGAGGATTTTCCATTCTCTGCTCTTCTCCTTGGATATCGTAGGCAAAAGCTTGAAGGATGAAACTTCCTTGTTCTCTCGGAAAATGATGTGGCTTTGTAGTTGCCTCGGGAGATCAAGTTTTTGAAATACTCCTGTACTGCTCTATCCCCCCCTTGAGCTTGTGTCCATGGGAGGCCATAGGGCGATTTGACAGTTCCCATGGTTGTGCATGGTACCAAGACTTGTAGACCGCAATAATCCAACCCCCGACCAGCGCCAGAGCGACGCGTTGGCTGCCCCCGTTGACATACGTCAGATCGCCCTAGCGCTGATGGGAACTCATTGTCATGGGCCATGAGCATCCCTCGTTGAACCTCGTTGAAGTTGTACATCAAATCGTGACGATGTTGAATCCTGCAATTTGAGAGGCCGGCGTTTCGCGGCAATCAAGGACGTAACGGGGTGAATCGACCCACACTTTTTCTTGATCATCTTCTCTCCACGTTCCCCTTGTCGATCGAGAAGGGATGCCTTTCTTGCCCTTTGTGTTCGAACGCCACGCTCGTTGTCAAAGTGGCCGGCGCGTGCAACTCCAGAGCATGACACGAAAGAATCGAGGAATCCCATAGGACATGCTCGCTGTGACACTCACTCCATCTGCGCTCGTTTTCCGTCTTCCCGACGCCCGTCGTCGAATATGGCGCGCAAGAGGCGACGTTCAACATGCATGGACAATAGAGTTTTCGGAGCCACTTTTGAGTTGAGATCCACTAGCTGCACCTCTATAAATGAATAAAACTTTATAAAATAATTTTCGAAACCATCTCGATCTCAAAAGATTTTCAGATCCGTGGCCTGGTTCTCAAAAGTCTTTAAGATATGCATAATCGTCCAGAAAGCTGGAGCCATGCGTCCCACATACTTAATTTGGCGTACCAAGACCATGCAGACCATATAGAGCAGTAGCGCTGTCTATCTGATGGTTAAAGTAGTTCGAAGTCGATGAAATGCAACGACGACGTGAGTTGTCTTTATTCGGATCCGTATAAGTTTCGTTCTCAAGTGCTCACTCACCGAAACTCGCAAAAATGTAACTTCAGAGCGCGTTTGGTGAACGCAATAAAAAATATTGCAAAATTTTTATTCTTGCAATATAGAAATTATTACACAATTGTAAACATAACAAAATAATTTCAGTGTTTGGTGGAACTGACTTTTTCATATTCTGGCCATTTCTGCTTCATCCATCGGTGGCCAACACAGCCAAGTTGTTGAAATGAAGGGTGCGAATCAGCTCAAGACCTCAACTGACCGAGCGAAATGGGACACCACAAGGGAGGCATACTTACTCAAGCTGCTGATGAAGCAAAAAGATGTGGGGAAGCAAGCAGACTCTGGGTTCAAGAATGAGGCTTGGTCGGTTGTTCTCGAGAAGTTCAACTCAAAATTCAAAACGCAGTTTGGAAGGCAGCAAATAAAGACTCGGTTGAGTCAGGTGCATGACTATAAATGGATCTGTTCTTCTTTACACAGTAGGTACAAATAGTTGAAAGGAGACTGGAAGCCCTTCTTGTCGCTTAAGAATGACAGTGGGTTTGGCTGGGATACTGATTTGCAAAAGCCAACAACCCCTGATGAGGTGTGGGCTGAGAGAATGGAAGGGAAGCCAAAATTTACACAAGCCAAAATACGCTCCTTCCAACTTAATGGTTGCGAACACCAAGCCCAACTCGCAGAGCTTTTCGATGATTGTCTAGCTGTAGGGACGTATGCCTCGTCAAACATTCAAGAGAGTTTTAGTGCGTCGGCTCTCTCCGCTGCAGACGAATTTCGTGACGAGGAAAGTAATAGCTCTTCCCTGAGGTTCTCCAGTGAAGCCGAGTCGGTTGATATTTCAAGCCCAGAAGAGCGCCCCAAAACATTAATATCTACCAAGCGCTCTGGGTCGAATCTGCAATCTCAACGAAAGCGCTTGTCACCTGGACTAGCCATTGCCAAGTCAATTGAATCTCTTGTTGGCCTTGAAAAATGGAAAGCAGCCCTACCAAGCGCCCCCTCTCTCCATGATGCAACGGCAAAGTCAATTGATTTATTGAACGTGGACTATCATGACAGCTTGAATCCAACCGAATTGGCTACAACGTACGATATCATGCTTGATCCAATTAAAGCCCAATTCTTTCTTCTCCTTCCGGAGGGGACTGCTCGTGATGAGTGGATCAAACGACAAATTGAATCAGCAAAGAAAGCTATGTGATAAAATGCATTTTATTTTCGTTCTACATACTGACTCCACATCGCATGTGCTATTTGATCTCGTTGAATCTTGGCAAGCGCATACGCACTGCTTTCCCGGTAGTGGCCCTCTCTTTTAGCTTGGCGACTTGAATACCGAACGTGTGCATCATATGCTTGATAAACCAAATCCTCACCGCACTCGCGACGAATGAAATTGTGAATACGACAAAGTGCATGAACAAGCTTCACTTGTGTTTCAAGCGCATATTCTTGAGCAGTCCTAGCCATGCCAACTCAAAAAACATCGAATAGTTATCTTGCCTTACCGCAATACTGGAAACCGCTTTTTCAATACGCCAAACGCACGCTCAATTACATTGCGCAACTGGGCATGCCGTAGATTGAACAGCTCTTTCGCATTTTGAGGCCTAGTAATTAAATGTTATTTGTATCTAGTATTCTCGCACCTCTTGTTTCCTTTTGCCCATTCTCGAAGATGGTATCTTACGCCACGGTATGGGGTAATGCATTGTGGGGATAAAGCATAACCGGCGTCACCCAAATAGTACTTTCCAAGTGGAATTTCAAATCCATTTCTCAATGAATGTTGAAAGACTGCACTATCAGAGGCAGAGCCCTCCCAGCCGGCCATGATGAAGGTAAACTGCATATCGAAATTGAACACACCTAGCACGTTCTGACTTAAGAATCCCTTGCGATTTCGAAACGGTTTCTGTTGGCAAATTGGTACGTGCACGGAATATGCGTGCCGTCGAGCGCGCCGAAGCAATTTTCGAAAAAGGGAAAAAACTTGGAGCTCGTGCGAATGGGCTCCGGGCAATCAAGCCGCACCAAGCCCACCAAAGACAAGGACGAAATGCAACAATTGAATTCAAAACCTCGTGAAAATTCCTACCTCCTCAGACAAATAGTAATAACAACATAGAGAATTTATACCGGTTTATCGTCCATCCTGATCGCTGAAAGCGCTCTTGCGCACTCGTATTTGTCATGTTTTGGCCAACAATGTATAGAAAGCTTGATAGTTTCTCCTCGCTGGTGACGTGGGGTGAGCTGGACAGACCGCCGCTAGATACAAGAAGTACATGAAGTTTCAAAAAAGCTTCACGGGGCATCCTCATGCATTCGACAAAACGCCGTTGATTGACCTTTCGCTGAAGGAGCTCATCGACGTACGCTGCTCCTGACAGGCTAGACGTACGACAAGGCTCCTTGTCCAGTCTCGACACACTGTGCCATCCAACGAGTAAGAGCAACAAGACCAAGGTGTGGTTTTCAGCCATGGACCTGTAGTGTAAAGAAGTTGAATGAAGTCAATGAGCCATGTCATTACAATAAAATTATATAGGGTCTCACCTATATATTTTTATTGCAATATCATCGCACAAAATTGAAATATTTTGAACACGCCAAACACTCTGTGAATTATTGAAATATGTCATAATCGATGATTATGACATAATTTGACGATTATTGTGATATTTCTTGTCCCACCAAACACACTCTTAGAGTTGAGATTCGAGATTGCCGATCTCAACTCTAAGAGTGTGTTTGGTGAGAGTTTTCGGAGCCACTTTAGAGTTGAGATTCGAGATTGCCGATCTCAACTCTAAAGTGGCTCCGAAAACTCTCTAATGACTCTTGATGACTGTCGCGTTCTATTGGACGTAGATTCAGCCAATAAAAAGTATTTTCTGTCAAAAATAGCTTCAAAGTTGCTTCTGATTGGTCTTTATTAAAATTCGCTGTGAAGTTTTCTGCCTCTCAATATCGGCTGTTGTATAATAAAATAGTGCCATTTTAATCTTTTTAAATATGTGGCCGAAGTATACAAATAGCTTGTGTACATGCGAAAACAAGATTTAAAATACTACATTCTCGAAATTACGACAATTAAAATACACGTTTGGAAACTCCTCGGATGGGCATTTATCAAGTACCACCCGATGCAACACGCTGTGCAGTCGAAAGGCGTCGCGGCACCGCACTTGAACAACCCAGTGCCGCCCAAGTCCCGCGAAACGGAGATTCCGTGTCGGGATGCACTGAACTTTGAAACTCTCTCGCTGCTCTCCCCGGCAGATCAAAGCTTCTGCCAACAATTGACGTTCGGCACATCCGCACGTGGATGCTTCAACATGGAACCCAACATGACGTTTCTTAACCAAGCCATGTGCGGATTCACCCCACGACCTGTCCTCAATGCGCAGTCGTACTTTGTCAACCGAATGGAAATGAACCCAGATCGATTCATTCGACGAGAACTCCCTACCTTGCTTAGACGATCCGCCGAAAAACTTGCTGAAGTTGTCGGTGCCGACTCAGAAGACGTTGTGTTTGTACCAAACATCTCCCATGGTGTGAATGCCATTTTGCGCTCCATGGATCTACAGGACGGAGACGAAGTGCTATGTATGAGCTCCACCTATCCTGGCGTTTTCAACACTCTGCGCCATATTTGCTACATGACACAAGAGGTTGTCGAATTGAAAGTTGTCGATGTCAAATTACCCCTCGAGAGCTATGATTCCCTCATCAAACAACTTGTTGCTGCTATAACACCCAACACACGCGTTGCTGTCCTGGATCACATTACGAGCGCTGCTGCTTTGGTCCTACCACTCGACAAGCTCATCCCTTTGTTCCAAGACCGTGGTGTAGCCGTCCTAGTCGATGGTGCAAATGCCCCTGGTCAAGTTCCATTGAATTTGCGCAAACTGCGACCGGATTTCTATGTTGGCACGTGTAACAAATGGCTCTTTGGGTCCAAATCCTCTTCGTTTTTGTACGTCGATAAGGAACACCAAGCCACAGTTCGACCTGTCGTGACCTCTTTGGGCTACAATCAGGGTTTCCTCGAAGAATTTGCCGTCCAAGGCACCAAGGATGAGTCGAACTATCTGTCCATTTGCACTGCTCTTGACTTTTACCAACATTTGGGCTACCATCGTGTCTTTGCCCACAACAAGAGCCTCATCGACTGGGCATCAAGCTATCTGGCCTCGCTTTGGGGAACCGAAACTTTATTGCCTCCTTGGCAACGTGCCCCTTTTGCCAGTGCCATTCGCCTCCCCATCCAATGGCCCGTGAAGGCGAATGGCGAACCCTTAACCGCCGACGAACAAGGCCAAGTATGTGGATTTATCATGGACATTTTGCTCGATTACTATCAATTGGCTACCAAAGTAATGCCCATTCAAGGCCAATTGTACATCCGTATCAGTGCCCAAATTTACAACGAGCGCGCCGATTTCGAACGTCTCGGCGAAGCCATCCAGCGCCTCACGAACTGCTCGTCCTTTGTTGAAATGTTTTCCAGCATGCATGTATAATAATACTATATTAACTTTAATATCGACTAAACCCATCTATTCTCAAGCTTTCCCGCGCGTTTGCGAAATCAACGCCGCGTGGTCGGTCCTCCATTGTCGTGCGACGATGGCATTTCCCATGACTCCAAATCACCCCTTCAAGTGCTCCCGTTGCATGCCTTTACTGCGGTGGTATTCTCAAAAGATTGTGATAAAGACCGAACACGTGCGCTCGATGAACAGTGCATTCGACATGACGTGTTGATATCAGGTCCATGCTTGTCTATCGCGCTTCAACTTTGGCATCAGAACATTCAACACTTGCAGTGTGATTGACAAAATGATATCGTGAGTAACTTCCTCATCTTCCTCATACATTCGCCAGGCTCTGACTCTCTGTCGCTTCATCCAAGCTGAAGCGATTGATAATGCCTCCGAAGGCTGGAAGCACTTCACCCATGTCGAGAGCTTTAGTCCTCGACCGTGGAAATCCGCATGGACTGACGTCCATTGGATGAAAGAGTCATTTCAGACACTTTATACATTATCCTAACTAATTTTGACCCGTTAATTAGAGAATTCTGGATATGATATATTTTGACCAACTGCATATCCGAGGGAAGTTTGCACGAGGATATATCTCCAATGACAAGTTCTCTCTGTAGTTATAACGTCTACTTGGGAATGGTATTATAATACTTGGTTTCACTGTCGATTCACTGATGAAGCATGGGGGTAAAGATGAAATGCGTTCCTTGGTGCTTCAGGAGGGAAACCACCAGAAACTAGTCGAAACGAGGCAGATTTATGATTGCAAAATCTACTCACACACTTCCTTCGGATCCTAGCGCAAAGTAATGAGGGAAAGTTAACATATACTCACCGATGAAGTGGGGTACAGAAAACCTGTGTCCACTTCTTGTATTGTTCAAGAAGAGAATGTGAATGAATGAGTCATGAAGATAGCCGTAAAAGCATACACACACTCCCCTCGCATCTCTTTCGTCCAAATTTACAGTTTTGATCAAAATCGACGAAATTTGTGTGATCAATCGGGCAATAGTGAATTCAAGTATAATCGGAAGGTACATGAATTAGTGTGTGTGTGTGTTGGTGTGTTTTGTGTGTGTTTAAACAAAATCTGGACGCTGATTGGCTGGTTCGATTTGGTGATTGATTCACTTGTCATTGGAATTCACAGAGAATCCGCTCTGTTGATATTTTTACTACCAATAAGAACGCACATTTGAACTGATTGGTCCTTACATTTTCACTTCGAAACAGGACCACGCGAGTGCAGGTTGGGTTTGGCGGGTACGATATTGGTGGTGGTAGACAAGGCTCGCCAAAATCAAGACCAAAACACCACGGAAGGTGGCCAAGCTACACAAATTGGGAAACATAATTTGTAAAGTACTTTGGACAATTGCGTCGTTTGAGGCAGAGAAGTGGGGGGTAGTATAGCAAATTGAGGGGAATTTATTGGAAGACCCGATACAACACGACTAGCATATTGATCGCCGGCAGACTCGTACCGAAAATACCTTTCCATAACATTTCCAATTGACCACCCACAACGTAAACAAATGCTGACGATGGACGGCCCACCCGTTGAACCAGAGCTTGTATATGTAGCTGCCCCTTTGCGAATAGAATGCGTTCCTATGGCACTAACTTTCTCGTTCAGATTCAACATCCTTGAGAGTGACTTGCCAAATCGATCCTATATCTATTTATTATAGAAATAATTCGTATAGTACCTTTTGTCTTGACCCAGGGAAAACAGAGCCAGGACGAAGCTGGCTATTGCAAGACAGATAGACCCCAAGAGCCACAAACAGGCAAATCGCCGGTTTTAGAGGATTCGCGTAGCAATGCTTAGGGTCCTTTACTGTAACACATGAAGTATATAGAATCAATTAAATCAACTAGACTCTTTGCACCTTCTTGTTGTGTTTTTGATTTAAAGAAGCACACCCCTATCGCGTCATCCTCGTGTGATATATGATCAAACCTAAACATTATCAATCAATTGACATTAAATTGACTGAGCACCTCACTGTCTCTGTCGACTGCGACCTACACATCAAATTCCACGACATTATAAGAAACAAATGTGTGAAGCCAGCGTCGGGAAGCAACAAGCTCTTTTCAGCCAAACTTTCAAACATAGAGAAAGATAAAGGTTGTTTTCCTGTGTGTTCTTTTGTCCCGTTCTGCCATTGTTTAGCCATCGTCTTTTTATACCTTTTAAAAATGTCAGGATGAGAGACTTTGTGCTTTACCTGAAAACACTTCTTTCATGTCATCGCCGTATTCCTCTGGAAGAGGGCATTTATGGTCCTTGTAAAGACTCTTGATCGAGCTACGGTACCCACTGAGTGTTCCTGGGTTGATTTTTGGTTTGTTTTGAACAGTCCATTCCAAAAAATCCAAGAAGTCTTGGTACTTAAATACCTCTAGGTTGATGGTTTGATGATCTTTTGAGTCGAGGCAGGGCTTTAAGAGGTCATCTCTGTTCACGAGTCGACACCATTTCTTTACTTGATTTACCCCCGACCTATATTTGGTCCTAGAGTCTTCACATATCCTGTTGCGTCTTGCAGATTCGATGGTAATCTCGGCCGTCGCCTCCATGTTTGGAAATGTGAAGCTCTCCTCGATTGGCCTGGCTTTTTAACTTTCTTACAATTTGATTGGCTAGTGAGATCACAGTGAAATCACTGTGTTTTCAGAAACTATTGCAATATTATTCTATGTAAACAAAGGCCAAGTCATTAGACCAAACTATATTTTCAATTCTTGGAATTTACAGTGAAATTTCTCTGTAAACCGATACAAATGGCAAATACTTCACTGTGATTCAAAGTTTGATCGATTTCAGCCAAGTTCGGAAATTTTGAGTAAATCAGACAATGGGTGACTTCCAAAACCTTTCAAACGCTTTCGCATTTCTTTTTTGCAAAGATATTTTTAATCCGACGAAGCATGATTTGCGAGGTGGAACATTCTCTACGTCTACCAAAACAAACATATTTCGCATAATGTAAAGCATTTATATTGGTCAATACTAGCACAAAACCTATTTTGATTGGCCATCATATAATTGCCTGTTTTCACAACGACCGCATATCCAGTATCGATCAATGGGCATGCTCTTGTTGAAAGCGACATCGAATGCGCCGTGCAACGAAAATCAATAGGCATCACTTGCTTGAAATATAGAAGATTCCTCAATGAACGTTGATCATGAAAAAGAAATATATCAAATTTGCGAAGACTGTTTTGTGGTCTTCGCAAATTTGCTGGAGTATTTTTATTTGAAAAATGGCGAATTTGCGATTTGCAAATTTTGACTGCGAATATTTTGGAAGTCATCCAATAGCACATTGCAGTGTACAGTTCGCCGTTTTCGATTGAGAGAAATCTATTTTTAGCATTCTGGCTGTCGGTAGATCCCAGTGGATCGGTTTCGTGTTATCTAGAACAAAGCGTCCAAGTCTGCTGTGTGTGGAGCTCTCTTGTTCATTCCCATCGTCACTGCGAGCCAGCCATGTGTATCATATTGGACGAATGCGTGATGCTTGTCATCCTTGGCTTACAAGCCATGACGGTCCTGCCCGCCATCGCAGTTACTCGCGAAGTGGGCCTCGCCATCTTGATATTTTACCTCGTCACGGCACTCTTCTCAGTGTGTTATTCCTTCCTCTATACGTTAAGAGAATGCTGCCCATGCTTGGATATAATTCAGCGCCATGGCTCCAAAGTGTTCTACCTCCTCCATATTGGCCTCATTGCGACGACCGTCGCCACCATTTCAATCTTGCTTGAACCATATTTCGGTGGCGTTGACTTCACCAAATACTGCGCGGAGCACAAGCTCGATATCAACTTGTCCGGCACGACCTGCGTCAAGTTGCAAGGCTACATGGTTATCGCGATCATGGCACTCACGCTTGAAGTGGGCTTGTCCTTGTATCTCCTCGTCTTGGGACGACGAATTGCCAAGAAGCACGCCGTCGAATACTCCCGTCTGATGCGCGAAAAGAGCTTGAACGAAGCTGAAATCGCGTCCGTGAAGCGTACCAACACGTCATTCCAAAAGAAGAGCAGCGGCAAGCAATTGACATCCGCTGAGGTCATTTGAGCACTTTTATATTATATATAAATGCCCTGCCCCAATGGCATATTGCATTTGTTTAAATGCCTTCGTCCATTTCGTCTTCAATTTCCTTGGCTAGCTCTTCCTCTTGTTTTTCACGTTCAAGGCGTTCTTCTGCCGATTCCAAGTCTTTCTTGTACGCTCCAGGAGGATAACGCATTGCCTATGACGGGGTAAATCTTTCCATTTCAACAAATTTGCAGCTTACCTTGACAGCTTCGTTGTGCACATCTAAGCAGAAAGTAATACGCTTGTGGAAAGCTTGTTGTGGCTCGTTGGTAACATAGACATCAACAGTTTCCTAACAAAACATTAGGCGATGTGGATTCATGACATATACCTTTGACTGCATCCAGCCATTTTTGTGGTCAATAACGGCATCAATGACTCCATCTTTGATAGCCTAACGTGTAATCAGCGGTTGACCGCAATGAGTAGACCACCTTGGCACAAACAAATTCTGCATTCTGAGGTGTATCAAGAGCGAGCTTGGCGCAAATATCCTATTGAGACTAAGAGTTCAAAGCAAAAGCGGGCGAAGTACTAACCGTGAAGCGAATTTTCGAGTACGAAGTGTTGATCTTGCGAAGACCAGTCTTGATGACATTGTGGCGCAATCTAAGGACAAAAAAGCTCAACTTTCCGAGCGATAAATGGTCACATACCGCAAAATCAACGTGTACGTCTTGTCAGCTTTGAATGCATCGGCGTATTGCGTCAAGACAGTGTTGAAGTCTTCCAAGTTACCCAAACGAACAGCCTGCGAGGGATTGTCAGCTCCAACTCATACGGAATTGTATACGTTGGTCAGTTGGAGATATGGAATCAAAGCCGTCTTCAATTCATCTTGATTGAAAATGCTGCGTTCGGGCACTTCACCCATCAACAATTGAACAATGATGGCCAATTTGTAAACTGTGCGTCGGAATCCCACAGCGGTGTTTTGAGGAGCTTTACGAATGGATTGCATCAACTTGGTGTACGAGTCAGTGTAGTCAAGTTGGACAGCATGGATTTTGCCTAAACATTACAAAGACGTCAGCATTATAAGCGAATGCCTTGATACGTACCGACGTAATACAAGTAGCGGACAAATTGATTGTTCGAGACGGACTCTGGGAATGTCGTCTTGGACACAAGCTTGTAAGCTTGGTCGTAGAGGTTCTCATGGAGGTAATTTCGCAGCAATAAGTTGAGGAGCGTAGCTTGGCCAATTTCGTCCGATCGGAGGCATGCCGTGCGGTGAGCCACAAGTAGAACCGGTCGAATCGCGGCATAATTTTGACCAAATCGTTCGTGGGCATACGCATAATACGTGAAGACGCGAGAAGCTAACAAATCCAAACTGCGTCGATTGAATTGTCCGCAGCGAATTCGCACCGCATCTGTGAACGCTTGAGATTCTTGGCCGAGTTGAGCCTTCAAGAGCAGCGAAATCACGAGCAAGCTCAAGTAAATTTCGACTTCAATCAAATCACTTCTGTCCAAGTGGACATTCGTATCCTTTTCAACATCGTTGACAGTCGGGTCTGTTTCGTCCGCATTCATATCAACATCTTCACTTGGGTCTGGTTTGATCAACGACACATACTTGAGCAACAAGGCTCGGCTTTCGTTGTCTTCCGCCAACACTTCTTCAATTGCTCGCTTGAGTTCTGCAGCCGAGAGCGATTGACGCACGACGGACGTTGTGCGAAACACTCTTGAGAGCTTTTCTTTCTGGTTAGCTGAGACCACTTTCTCAATCACACTAAGATTCTTCTTGAGCTCTACAACGCAGCATTTGACGGCTTATTCGACGATCAATTACCTTTCCATGCAGTTTCCATGATGTATCTTTCCTTCGCCTTCAGCCCCAACTTGACCTCACACACGAGACCTTGTTAGAAGAACTTTTCCGGATATGAGTCAAATATCCGGATATTTACTATGTTCTTTTATCGCGTAAATTCTCTGCTTCAGATTACGCATGAAATTTGTCAGTATGTGTTGGCAGCATATTGGAACGATTTTTTGATAAGCAAATCAATCCATCGAAGATGTGGTGCGATCTTCATGCGTCTTGTCACTGGTGTTCTTCAAACAGGACGCTCAATTCAAGGATATTGGAGTCAAAGCCTCGCAGAAGCTCGTGGTATTGTTCGGCGCGTTTTTGGAGATGAACTGTGACGACTTTACGAGAACCAATGGTCGACTTCAACCCTCGCGCCATCATGCCGCTCTGGAGCTGACGTCGTAAGAGACTGAAGATCTGCATTGACTCTGTGACGTAATGGATTGCTGCCGCGATAGATTGCCTATTGGCCGAGGCATGGAAAAGTTTGTGGTTCTTGCAATGGACAAGTGTTTCTTCAAAGCTTTCGTTGAGAGTATGTTGGCGTTCGACGAGGTCGACGATCTTGGAAAGCCCTCTGACGTGTTTTACCTTGCTAAGACGAGCTATACATGCTGGTGGAGACATTTGGCTGTCAAGATCGTGGTCCACATCTTCGAAATGATTGATCATGGCCTTGGCTTCACTCACGATCGCAAGCAGTTTCTTCACCAAGCTAGCCCATTTGGATGGTGACTTCTCTGCGTTGTCGTCGTACGTGCTGCCAGTGATTTCTTCTCTCAGTGTGGAAATACGTCGTCGTCCATCAAATTCATCTTTGTCGTGTAGACTAATGACCACTTCCTGCATGGACTTGTATTTGAGTTGCCGCATCATGTTAGCGTGCACGAGGTCCCGTACAAGATTCCATCCACGGTCCGTCTGCTGATCTTTTGGCAACAATGATCGCCTCGCTTTGAGCCCGAACGCACGGTATTCGTCATTGAGCGAGCTCAGGCTGCTCTGGTACTTGTCCTGCGTGTCAGCCCTCGTCCGCTTGACGAGAGAATATTTTCGCCAGTCGTCCAATTTCGTGAGAAAGCTCAGCTCACTCATTCCTTGGCCACCACTTGCAACTCTTTGAGATTCCATGGCAGCTAGCGCTGCTTGACGATGTCGTACGAATTGGACAAACTGAATTCGCTCCGCGGGGTTTGAACCACGATACATGAACCGGTGCCAATACCTTAAGCCATCATGTCACGTTGGAACTCCACAACCTTTACCTTTTCAATCGCTTGTACTCGACGAATTGAGGTCCAAGACGTGACGGCGGAACGGTGAGAGCAAATCCAGCCAAGTAAATTCGTTCAGGCGTCCTATATACGACGTCACTCCTTGTTGGAACCATTTGAAGGCGTACGACTGGAAGCAAAAATACTCGTAGATGGTCTCAAAGTCGTCCAGGCGAAGGAAACCTCTGCTGCTGGGCTCGTCGTCATCTCGATAAGATCCTGGCACAATTGGCGGAAAGAAGAGATGTTTCCACATGCAACATATCCACTGGAGTGCCCACACGTAGCGCCTCGCCAAGTGACCGCGATAAAGTCGTTGAATGAAGACCACATAGTCCACCAAAGCATGGCGTTGCCTGATCGACAATCAATGGCAAAATCGATCTCAAGCTGTACCTTACAAGCGCCTCTGCAGTCAAAATACCGCCGCCAATGCCTAGAGTTTGTCAATGCGCATGAAGCCCACCATGTCAACTACCTTCTGTGTGAATGGATCGAGCATATGCAATTGAAGCTTGGAGAGACCTCGCGGGGTTGCAACGCTCAGCGTCTTTGACCCGCCTCCAAACGAACGAATGTTCCTTGGTGTGTTTCGGCGCGGGTTTGAGGAAATCTGTCACGCGTGGAGTCTTGCTCAACGTAGTTGATGGAATTGCCGCGTGCTTGAGATGCTGCTTGGTCTTGTCGACTTCGAGTCGCATCTTTTCGCGTTTCTCGGCCAGTTTAGCTTGGCGAGATCTCTCAGCGGCCAACTGTCTTCTCTCGATCTTGGAGCATCGCGACATGCCAGCCAAAAAATCACGTCGAGCCGCTGTATAGATGCTGGAGAGGTGATCGAATGCTTCTAGCATATGTGTCGACAAGGAGAGCTCGAGGGAGTCACGAATTGGCTTGGCGAGCTTTTCAAACCTACTCGATAGTGAGCTCCAATGGCACCAGCAGTGACTACCGCTTTTGAAGAGTTCTCTTCCTTGTTGTGAGCAACTCGTCATCGGGTGATGCCTCCCCCAAGGCTTCCTCTTCGTACTGTGCTGTGCTGTACAATTCAGCGTGCATCTCACGAAAGAGCGGTGTCATGAGGAAAGAGCGAAAGAGCTGAGCTGAGCTATTGGCACCGCCCCGCCGCTTCCGCTTGAATTTGGTATACAAGCACTCGAGTTCCGCAGTCCATGTGGCCTAAATACTCGACGTTACTTGGCAAAAGGCCAGACTACATACCTTTGGGACAGCAACAACACTCAGGTCATGTTGGACTGCGTCGGCGACGTCATGGTCAACTGATACAGGTAGTACGACGGCACTTTTTGATCGCTGGATGCTTGGGTGAACGCTCTTCAAGTCTGATGCAGCTCGTTTCCGAAGGATAGCGAGTAGTTCATTCTCGTGGGGATCGTCAAGATTGCCTCCACCGACAAGCTCCAAGTCATCGTCGCTGACATGGCCGTCCTTCTTCTCCTCAACGTGCGTCATGGACAAGTGGGCGAGTCTTCGTCGCAAGGGGGCGTTAGATTCACACAAACCGACAATCTTGGAGTCCAGACCTTGGTATGGTGTTTCCTCATGCACTGATGAATGCAAATGCTTCGAAGTATGATGAAGCCCAAGCGCGGTTGATGCTGTCTTGTGAGTTTTAGAAGAGATGATGTGCTTTTCGTGGCGTTGGCCGTGCGTGGTCTGTGTATGAGCAGAGTGGGGAAGGCATTTTGCCATGATACAATTGTAAACTCGACACCAAAAATATAGTCATGACATGGCATGCGTTACTTTTGATATTCACTAGACAACGAGACGCTCCGTCTCGCGATTGCCCAGGCGCTGGCCCTTGACATCGTCTTGGAATGTCATGTTGTAAGCCCAAGCCGCAGCAAGGAGGAAGCCTTGAGAGTAGAAACAAATTTCGCTCGCATCCACAAGCGCTTGAGAAACGGGCGCGAACGACGCTATGAGCCCAATCACTACAACAAGACATGAGACGATTCGATAGATAAAAGATGGACTGACATGCTGGCACCAAGGATGAGATACCAAAGGCCAGGGCGAAAAGAGAAACCAGCATGACAGAGCGCTGACTTGATCGATATTCGCGCGAGTCCAAGTACAAGTCGATGAACACTTGAGATCCAATCCACACTATCGGGGTGTAGAACATGATCACTCGGCTCCATGTCGGCGTGTGGTCAACCCAGCAAGCCCTAGTGAAGACGCGTCTAGCAATGCTGGAGATGCAAAAGGTCAATGTACATGTTTGAATGGGGAACAAATCCTGCAACGCCAGTGAATACTGCGAAGCAAATCGAAGTCGCGGCCCAGAAGAACCACAAGACAGTTCTGGGATTTGCATTTCTCTCTTTTGGACCGACAGGTTGTCGAACTTGACTGCTCATCCAGACAATGCCAACTCCAGCAATTTGCTGGCCGAGTAATTGGACACCGCATGTTGATTTACCATACTGGCCGAGGAGTCCAACCCAGATGAACATGTTGTAGACAATATTGAAGAAGCTCAGTCCCGCGAAGATGTGGGAGACTTGTTTGATACGAAGAGCTGGGTAGATCAAATACGTCGCCAAGATAAAGATACACCTAGCCATGACTTTCAGCTCGCGATTGCAATACAAGCATCCAACCCTATGATGCTGCTTCCAGTGATCGCAAGAATGAGCGCAGTCTGCTGGGGTAAACCATTCAAGTCCACCTTGAAAGTCATCGCAACGATGTCCACTTCTTGGCCGCAATGGGTCGCGCCCACAGGACAAGCCAACGAAATTTGCTTGGCTTTGACATCGAAGAGACTGTAGTATTTCTTGAGAAAGACATCCCCAAGGGTCCACATGTTATCCAGCGCCGACGATTGCAGCAAAATCCAGCACGTCCCGCCACCACAGAGCGTGTAGTCCGCTCCTAAATCAATTGTCAAAAGACTTTTCAACCGATCCACCAACCTGAGAGGGTGAAGAACGCATGACCACCAAGTCCAAAGCGCAAATCAGGAAATGAAGCAGCAGAGCACTTTGTGCACACGATAAGACCATCCAGTGCGATGCCACACTGGCATCCTGCGGTCTCGTCCACAATGGTTTGCATCAAATCTTCGTAAACAATGGAGGGAACGCCAATAAGCGAATTGCCCGTGTCGACAAATGCAACACAATTACCGTCACAAACTCTCCACTCGTCACCAATAATTAGACTGTGGAGCTGCACACGCCAGTACGTCCAGTAGCCGTATTGGGGGAGGACATCAATGGCGAGCCATTGCGATCCAACCATGCGGCTCTCATTGTAACCACCAAAGATGACTTCAGAGCCGTCTGCGTTGGGTTCCGGCGTGAGGTAAAACGAAAACTGTGGCGCTAGCTGTGGGTTTTGCTGGACGAGCGCGACAAATGGAGGTGGGTGGGAAATGTCAGCCAGCAACTCAAACGCGAGTCCCATGAGACCGTCGGATTGGATATTTTGCATACCAGCATCTTCGTAGTCGATGACACCGAACGCAACTTGCGACGCTTCAATTCCGCCAACAGAGATCGTATCCTTGGCACGTACTCCACGCGAAGCGCCGCTTCCATATCCGATTGTCAGCTTCTTGCTTGAGCCATGTTTGAATGTCGACGAGGCTGTCGTATCAAAGCGTCTAGTCCCACCACAACTCTTGCAAGAGGTCCCTGGGACCCACAAGTCGCTGCTGCCCGTGTCAAACGTGACTGAGATTGTCTGGGCAGGTGTGCCGACTTGAATGATGCCATAGAATTGCACCTCGGCATAGTTGGTCAAGGACACTTGACTGCTGGTCGCGCTCAATGCCACAGTTCCATTCACAGTGAATTGTCTTGCCTTGGGACGGCGGTACAGAGGAATTCGTACGAGAGGAGCGTCTTCACAGGACGCCTCTGGCAGCAAAAGCCCCGCGGCCAGCACGAACAGCCAGAGCAGCATTCCGGTATCTTGAAAGTGACTTGGTGAAGAAAGGACATCCTTTCACTCGATCTTCCTCATGCTAAACTCCATACGTTTTATTGTTGATTTGATACGAATTTCCTGACCCCGTTCAATCGAATCATCGATTCACCAATCGACGCCATTGGCTAATAAATATTTTGGGCGATTTTGATTGGCTGAATAAAATATTAAAGAATTTACAGTTCCCATGAGAGAAAGTACTGTTCTAATTTTCATTCATCCAATGTATTAGAGAGACTTCGAAAGCTTGCTCCATTCTATCTCTATTCTATTTATATAGAATAAATATAGATTAGAGCGAAACGATTGGAGATTTCGTGTTCTCAATCCATCTGCAGTCTATTTTGCAATTCAAGTCGTCATGCTGTCAATCCAAGACATTGTGGTCCTCATGAAGCTTCGTCGATCGATGAGCAGGCAAGTGGCTTCGCGAATGATCACAATGATTGCCGAGAATATTGAACGTCCTCTCGTACCCAATGTCACGTTCAACGTGTCGTCGTATCTGGATGCTGATTGCACCTACAATTTCGCTTCGGAGTTGACACAATCCATGAACTAGCTTCCAAACTTTGGCTCCCGCATGTAGTGATTACATCCGAAGGCGATCGCTGCATGAATGAAGAGGCCCTTTGCGTAGTGCTCCATCGCATGTCATATCCAACGAGGTACTATGACATGATGAAGATTTTTGGGCGATCCCGCGAGGCTTTATGTCGAATATTCAACGAAACGATCGACATTTTGCACTCGACATGGAAAGAAACGATCTTCTTCGCGCATCATATTATCAAACAACGAATTAGGATGTACGCAGACAAAGTCAATGCAAAAGGCGCTCCAACCACGACCGTTTTTGCTTTCATAGATGGCAGCAAAATCCAAACATGCCGCATCACCCAGCAAAGAGGCCGAAATGATATCAGCGACAACAAGTACCCGAACATGCAACGTTTATTGTACAGCGGCCATAAGCGGATGCACTGCTTGAACTTTCAAGGGCTTACTACGCCGGATGGCTTGTGCGTCCATTTTGGTGGCCCAATTGAAGACTCTCGTCATGACAGTACACTCTTGCGGCTCAGCGGTCTATTAGAACATTTCAACAACCACAGGGATATCTTTGAAGGATACCACATCTACGGAGATCCCGCGTACGGTGTGAACGGCTTTGTAATGTCGGGTTACAAAGGGGCATCAATCTCGAAGCGACAGAAAGATTTCAACTCGTCAATGAGCAGTGTCCGACAGTCTGTTGAGTGGACGTTTGGAAGAATCAAGACATTGTGGGCCATGGTCGACTACAAAATGCAGCAGAAGATTATGCTCCAGAGCGTCGGCAAAGTCATTCTTGTTGTGGTGCTTCTCACGAATTGCGATGCTTGCGCGCACGGCAAAAACCAAACCAGTTTATACTTTGGTATGGCGCCACCAACTCTCGATGAATACCTACAGCTTTAACCAAGTGAAATATGCAATCTTGTTATGTAATTGTTAGCTCATTCATTCTTTTCCTACAGTTTTTCCTACGACCATGCGGATCAATTTCATGAAGTCCTCACGTTCTTTCAAGCGCTCTTCACGTTCTTGTATGCGTTCCTCTCTATCGAGACGACGTTCTTCGCGGTCCTTACTGCGTTCTTCAAGTTCATGTTCGTATTTTTGCTTCTCAAATTCAAACCGCTCTTTGGCAAAGCGAAGCTCCATTTCAGCCACATCGAATATGAGCTTGCTTTTCTTGGATGAACTTGGCTCCGATTCATTGGTATCGCCCTGTTCTGACGTTTTGCGTCTTCCGCGCATCATGGCTTGCTCTCGAACGTAGTCGGCAGTGTCCTCCTTTGTCTTTTGCTTGACTGACTCGTCCTCTTTCGGCCTGTTTGTTTGCTTTGTGATCATCGTACAGCGCAACGAGCTCGTCGAGTAGCTTGACTCTCTCATTCTCGTCCTGGTCAACCCCTGAGGGGTAAGCTGAAGTCTTCTGAAACTTTCGGTGACCTCTGAGCAGGGAATGAAACCGAGTCGACGCTTTTCGGCCATCCAAACCCTCGCGACTGAAATTTGGAACCGTTTGGAGCTTAGATGCAAGCGGATCCCAAGCCTTCATAGCATTCTTCTCCGTCTTGAATGGTAGGTCGGTATTGACCTGTACGAGCAGCAAGAAGTCGTCGTTCTCGCTCCACCACATGCGCGTATTGCCAGAGCCCAAGTCGCCATTCGCATCCTCCATTTTTGTCGAATCACAATTTGTATCTATCTTTCTGGATATTTGCATCCAATTCGATGATATTTCACAGTTCAGCTCCAACCGTATAAATTCTAGAAGGATAGAACAAATACAGAATGGAGACACGGTCCCGAAATCTGTCTATTGGAGCGATTGGAGATTGATACAAAAAACGAATCCAAATTGGGAAATTTCTAGCGAATCCACAATACTATGATAAACTTGTTTTACCACTTTACCGTAAACTTTACAACTACAAACTTTTTAGGATACATGCTTTTGCACTGGTTTTTTAAGGGTGCGTCTGGCAAAATTTCCAAATCAATATGCCATTTTCAGCCAAAATGGGATCAACGATTTATGGCATATTCAAAATGGCATTTTGGGAGCCTCCACTGAGTATATCCCAACCAAAAATATTGGACTTGGTGCAAAACTCTTGGAGATAAACAAGTTCATATTTTCACCTCAATTATTGAATTTGGCCTAAAAATGGCATTTTTGGCCTATTTATTGTAATATTTTCGGTTGCCAGACGGGCCCTAAGTCAATAGGGGGAATCAGTTTAGAAAAAAACAGCCCTTTTCAGAATCATGATTTTGATTTCCAAATCAAAAATTTTTTTGGCAAAAGCAAAAGCACCTCTGGAGGAGCTTTTCCTTTTGTGTTGTCCCCGACCAGGCCCTAAAATCAAACGCAAAAACAGAAACAGCTGTATAGATAAGATGAGCTATCCGGATGTCATCAGAGCTTTGTTGTTGCGTATCCGGTCGTGTGTCACACAGAACTCAAAATCAATTCTTCTAGTTTGATTCCCAGTTTGAACTGTGGAATGCAAAAGTCAAGGTACTTTATTATATTTGATTTTGGTTTCACGCAATAACTCAAAATCAAAATCCGGATTCTTTTAAACTGATTCCCCCTAATGATGTCAAAACTTGAGGTACCTCCAAATGAAATCCACCTCGAATGAATGGCTGCGTTTGACAATACTCTACACATAAACATCTTTTCGCCTTCCAATACCAGTAAAGAATGGCAAGACACAAGAGCTGAACAGTGGCGTCAGCAGAATTCAAGACAGAAGAGAGCCTCAGGACCAAAATTCATTTTTTATAAGTATATTGTCTTTTTCACCCAAATTTGTATTTTTTACCAAAATCCAATTCTATTCCAAATCGATTCGATTATACTGAAGTCAAGTATAAATGGAAAGTATGGCAAACGTTCCAAATTAATTACACGTGTGTCTGGGTGTGTTTTGCGTGAATTAGATAAATACTCGATTCTGATTGGCTGAGCGATTTGCAGATCGATTTGAAAAATCGATACATTTCAGACCCCCTCACAATTGCGGATGAAATTGACAATACTATAAAAATATAAAGTCATCAATTTATAAAGTAATATTTGAAACTTAAAATCTAAGAATGAATAATCACAAATATTTATTTACAAAAGTATGTAATATAAGAAGCTTTGTGTTCGTGCTGTGGACTGTTGTTGATAGGAGTGATATTTTTCTTCTCATTTTTGACGCCATTGGCAAAGCACGACGGTCAAATAGATCGTGTTCTGCAGCAATTTGGAGCACCGCGTTTAACCATGGCGATTCTTCGCTTTCTCAACGCACATCCAAAGACTTGCTCCATTAATTCCACTCGATTTATTGTGCTTTTGATACAAAATTGTGAGGAACGGTTTGAATCGACCGAGGTTTCGAATCGATTCCGAATCGAACGGGCTTCTCTGATTGGCTAGAATAAAAATAAAAAATTAGTCAGCCAATCAGAATCGATCAGCCACCTAACTCACGCAAAACACACACTGACACACACCACTTCAGGTATGATGAAATCGATTTGAAAATGAATTCGCTTTTTGGTCAAAACCACAAATTTGGTTGAAAATGACAATACTCCATTTTAAAATGAGCTCGGTATTTTAAATATCCATAATTTTTAAATTATGGATTCACAGCTGTCAATGCAAGGTCGGAATTCCACTTGACAAGGAAAACCATGGCGGCACGTTATGTTTCGAATGCTCTCCTCAAGGCCGGGTACGACAGGGACCAGAGCGAAGGTGCAGACTGATATGTGGATTAGAAAGAAGGTCGTTGCGATTGGGAAGAACTATGAAGCCCATGCGAGAGAAATGGGAGCTCTCCGTGCGCCAAAAGAACCAGTGCTCTTCTTGAAACCAACAACGAGCTATGTTGGAGAAGGCGGTTCGGTCCTCCTGCCTCCTGGCATCGGATCTGTCCACTACGAAGTCGAGTTGGGTATTGTCATCGGAAAAACCGGCGTGGATATTGAAGAGAACCAATGGCGAGACTACGTGGCAGGCTACGTCTTGGCCATTGACATGACTGCCCGCGACTTGCAGGTATATTGAACCAGATGAATCGTTCCTCAAAGTTGTGTCTAGGCTGCGGCAAAAAAGGATGGATTGCCGTGGACTCGCGGCAAATGCTACGACACCTTTTTGCCGATCAGTGACTTCATTCCAAGCTCTCAAGTCACCGACCCTCAAAATTTGAACATTTGGCTCAGAGTCGATGGAGTCGAGCGCCAGCGCGGCAACACTCGTGACATGGTGCACAATATTCCTTTTTTGATTTCGCACATCAGGTACATCTTTCGAAAGTTGCTTAAAGAGTTATCTTCTCATTCAAAATAGTCGCATCATGACGCTCGAAGAAGGCGATGTCATCATCACTGGTACTCCCGAAGGCGTTGGCCCCGTGGTGCCTGGCAATGTACATCCATTTCCAAACAATCATATCAATTTATCATTTCATTGCTTTAGGTTATGACTGCTGGTATTGACGGTTTGGTCGAAGTGAAGTTTCCTGTCGCGACTCGCCAATACCCCTCGAAGCTTTAATTCTGCAAGCAACCTCGTATACCAGTTTTTTCAAGGCCGTAGTTCGTCATTGAACTGTCGAAAGCCCTCGTTGCAATCTAACGAATCCATGCCAATCAACTTTGATCTTTCGTTTCCATCCTCTCGACCACTTTATCGGCACACAACGTGCCCAAGATGCTATCAAGTACTGTATTCTGCACAATCTTTGTCGTTTATAGCGACATCATCATCAAAATTTTACCGCCGAGCACATATTCTATGTCGAGCATTCATGAAACATGGGTTGTCACCCTGATGACACGGCCAGAAGATCGAGCAATGAGGGACGTAGACCGAGCGTCATGCTTTGAATCCAGTATTGCCGCAGAGAAATCCACTTTGCTGGCCGTAAGAAACGTAACAGGAAATTCTATCCAATCAGAGTGCATTATTCACAGTTAGGCAACCAATCAGATCGCGTCTCTAATTTCACAGTGTGAATTGTCCATGTCGAATTATCCTGCTTGGAGGGTGCTCATTTACAAACTTTCCAATGTCGACCAGGTGCATCTTCAATCAATGCTCGAATGAATCCGCGCATGGCTCGGACAAATGTGCCTTCCACCGCCATCGCGTCAAATGCTCGTCCCCTGATTGTTTCAACCAAACGGTGCTTGAAAATCGATGTGTCCGCCATGGGGGCAAGCGCCTTTGCCAAGTGGATGGATGCTCTCAACATGCCCGAGGGGGGCGTTTGTGTATGAAGCACGGGGGCGTTCAGCGCAAGCGCTATTGCTCGATTACAGGTTGCCGAAAGCAAGCCCATCTCAACCGCCGTTGCATCAGCCACGGTGGGGTTCGCGTTTGCGGCATTTCGGACTGCAAGTTTCACGCCAGAACTGGCGGATACTGCCAGCACCATGTGAGCCCTAATGGCAGGAACAATCTGCCAGCAACCGTCCAAGACACCGACTTATCCATCCTCAACTTACTCTTTGACTCCCAGCCTTCAACTGATGCTGAAGCCCAATCAACAGAAATGATGCATGCCTGAGTAATCTAATTTATATTCTTTCTTCAAACCTGACGCCATGCTGAGGTATCTTGGTCCATCATCATGTGGTGGAAAGTGCAGTAACGAGCTGACTGCTTGCCTGTTGGTGACCTTGAGCTAGTTAGCCATGTCGATCATTCGTTCGCCTGCAGACAGACAAAGCCATGGAAGAAGTAGAGGCTCTTCTTGCAAATTGAGCAGCCATCAAGCACACTACCAAACGGCCAAAGGGGAAGAATTGATGCACCAGGTGCATGGTCGCTGAGGTCTGAAAGCATTTGATCACTTCTACTAGTCGTGCTTTGGCACGGATTAGTGGCGCCGAGAGTAATGTAAATATTGATCTCATTTCACTTGATCTACAAGACGAACTGTGACAAGAGCAAATCGTCTTCAGTTGTTGAGCCAATTGAGAGATCTTTGAGGTCGTCGAAGGGAAAGGAGCACGTTGTCGAGTCGACGACGAGGTCGAGGATAAGCTGATCGATAAAGTCGGTGATCGAGTCCCCCGGTGTTGCAGAATACACCAAGTGGTGGTGGCAGTGGCCGCCAGATCTTGCAAAGAACGTGCAGCCTTGTACTTGGCACCGTCGACCACCACCGTGTGCGATGCACTTCTTGTTGGCATGGGCTTGCTTTTCACAACCAGGAGCAGTGCAAAAGCGCTTGTGGGTCACACCTCCATGCCGTAAGCACCATTTTCCACCTCGAGCATGGTGATTGCATCCGTCGGCTTGGCAAAGTCGCTTGCCGCCATGGCGAACGCACAGTTTGTTGAAAACGACTTGGTTGTTGCAGTCTGGGAAGGAGCACTTGTTGCGATGGCGGTGGAAGGCGCATTTGTTCGTGCCTGGAATGGCTTCATGAGGGCATTGGTTGAAGAGACACATCGTGGACATGGTCGAGTGGTTGGTGTAGTAAATTGCACAATGACTGGCTCGACATGTTGCATCTTGGATCGTCCCTTGAGGAGCGTCCCCACATGTGTACCATGAACTTCGAGTGGGATTCGACATGTTTTCATATGGGCGATCTAAAAAGTTCATCCAACTTTTACAGCGCGACAAGGCAACGTTCATGCGACGTGATAAGCGCAAGAGGAGCTCACAACACTGATGCATCTTCAGCGAGTCCGACTTGAAAGCTGTCAACTTGCTAGCCTTGGAATTCTAACGCAGCCACTTGGTCAAGAGTGAACCATTCATTTGCTTGTCTTTGTAAATCCCCGAGCAGATTCTCGATTGACAACAAAGCCATGCTGAGTGCATTATGGGCAGCAGCCGTGGTGAGCTCTGACGGCATGTCGTCCGTGATAGTGAAGCTTGATAATATGGATGTCGTCCAACTCTGGGAAATGTGCGTCCGATCGTGGATTGACGCAAATTCACTTTGAAACTATTCAGTTCCGTCCTCTAGCGCCGTGGAGATAGCGAGGCGGTACCAAATACAGGACTGCTCTCGCATATATGCACTCGTCAGATTCAGAGACTGATCCTTCGATCTCATGGACGGCTTCGAGGTGAACACTGACGAGACTGTAGCTGCTAAAGGTGCTTGGGAAGGTCAAGGCGTGAAAGCGAGGGCGAATTTGAAACACTTGGCAAAGCCAGAGACAGCAGAGGTGTAAGTACAGCAAGCAACCCCACGATAATGCACAGACCAAGCGAGGCCTGTGGGTGGGAATGGCTTAGTTGTCACCAGAAGCTAAAGTTTTAGTGGATGGACACTGTTGACGTACCTTCTGGAGAGCTGTCAAGGCTGAGGAAGCGACGCGTCTTGGTCGGACTTTCATCATGTTCTACGTGGGAGCGTTGTTTTCAAAGCCGCAAACAAGATGTGCCTTGTGGCAACCAATTATCCTCAGTAAGTCCCCTCTTATGCCGCTTGTCCATTGTTGACGATGGAGAAATCATTTCGCGAGACAGTCTACTGTAGATAGACTCGAACTGTTTAAGTTATTGGCAATGTTAGAGCATGCCCAACGCGGCCACGCTAACCCGCTAACCAAGTAGAATTTAGCGTTCTAGCGTGGCAAATTCAAGCCCAACGGTGTCACGCTAGAATTTCCACTAGATTTGGCTGGTGAATAGCGTCTGGCGTGGTCGATGCCATATTGTCCCGAATCGTAGATGATATGACCGTTGGGCTTGCTCAAGCAATCATGCCAAATTTTGAGTGAGTAACGCACGCTAGATTGGATTTAGCGTGATGGAATAGCGTTGTAGCGTTGGGCATGCTCTTAGAGCATGACCGGGGCGGTGTTCAAGAGTCCTCGCAGTGCAAAGTGTTCCAGTTCAAGCGCAGTGGAATCGGGAAGCGAGCCCATGATCGAGTCCAAGATGGACATGTCGATTTTGATCGTCACCGCGTCGTCACTGAGAAGAGCGACAGAGGCGGATTGATGCTGCTGACATAAACCATTGACGCGCGCGTGTCGAGTGCAGTCAGCATGCGAGCAATAGCGTCGGCCGCCGTGTGCGATGCATTTCTTGTTGACGTGGGCTTGCTTGGTGCATCCTTCGTGTGTACAAAATCGCTTGTAGGAAACACCTCCATGCTTGGCGCAAAAGTGGCCGCTTCGCGCATGTTGCTCGCATCCGTTGACTCGACAGAGCCGTTTGCCGCCATGTCGTACGCACTTGTTGTCCATCACCGCTTGGTTCGAGCAGTCGGCGATGCCACATTTGACGCGATGCTTGTGAAAAGCGCACTTGCCTGACGCTGTGATGGCTTCTTTGTTGCATTGGTTAAAGACACACGTCGCGGCGGCGGCCATGATTTGAAAGTTGAAAATTTGTGAAATGAAAATCCAAGAGTTCAAAATCCGTGGACGACACACAACGTTCCCACGATGGATTTCGTCCCGACGCGTGTGACTACATGGTGTACAGTAGGCTTGGTGAGTTAGCACCATTCCACCTCCATCAACCTTATCGACATGAGCTCCACAGCTCCTGCATTTCGGACGTCGCTGGCGCAAATAGACGTTCGGGTGCCTCGTATGGAGGACAGCAACCGGTGGAAGCGCTGAGGAGGAGACGATGTCGCTTGCCGCCGCCTTCCTCGTCATAGGAAGATGATTGAGAACGTACCACAGTGTTGGATCGAAGTTTTGTTGCGTGCGTGTCGAACTTCATTGGATTACTGCACAAACTGGACGCGCTCCATGGCCTTACAATGCATGGAAGGCGGCAATTCCAACGCGACTTACGAGGTCTGGATCGCTACGGACTCCTTGCGCCAATTCATTGCATGGTGGACAACTCAACATTTCGACAGCACAATCAGCAGTGACCGCGGTGACAAATGACCACTTGATACTTGGTCATCACAGACGGTCGCCGCCCAGGGCAGGGGCGATCCACCCCAGAACAAATCCTTCCAGCCTCATTGCGAGCACTCGAATGGAGCTCTGGGTGCGCCAAACCAGTGCTAATGAAACACAGCGATGTGTAGGCATAGAGACAGCGACGAGGCTTCACCCTTGTTTCGTGGACATCAGCGAGGCGCAACTGGACTTTTACGACCCGTCCACTCGTGACCATTGATCTGGATTGCCCGTGGGGTGGATCAAACATCCCTAGCGCCTTGGCAACCCAACTCGAGTTTGTTAGCAGCTGCATAACCTTTGAAGGCATAGCTTACATGAAGTGCATTGAGGATAAGCTACATGTATTCGGAAAAGTTGTCAGCGGCTTCGTCGAGAAACACGTATGGCATTGTGTTTGCAGCGCCCTCCTTGGCAAAACTTGGATCGGATGGCGTTGTCCGTGGACGAAAATTCCGCCGTCAGTGCGCTCTGTGCAATGTCCTGGCATGAAAAGGCGACTCATCCTATGTCAGTGTCTTTCCCATGATCGTTTGTCGGCTACAGCGCGCTTCCCATGACGAGCTTCCTTCCTCCAGTCTTCCATATTTAAATCGGTTGGTATGTTTATTCAAATGAAAATGGATCTACTTCCAAGTGAGGATACGTTGGTTCGAGTTTGTCGCTCTCTGGCATCGACTCGACGATCAATTCGAGAATGGACATGTCGATCTTGAAGGAGAGGATGTCGTCAAACGGTCGTTGTGCGTTCGATTGATGGTACTGACAGAGGCCGCCTGAGCGCGCATGATGTGAACAACCGGGAAATGTGCAATCCCGTCGGCCGCCGTGGGCGATGCATTTTTTGTTTGCATGTGCTTGCTTTGTACAGCCAACTTCAGTGCAGAATCGTTTGTGGGATATTCCACCATGCTTGGAGCATAAGCGGCCACCGCGGGCATGTTGTTTGCATCCGATGGCTTGACAGAGTCGCTTGCCTCCGTGGCGGACGCATTTCGTGGCCACCACGGCTTGATTTGTGCAGTTTTCGACGCTGCATTTGTTTCGGTGGCGGTGAAAAGCGCACTTGCCGAGGCCTGTGATCGCTTCTTTCTTGCATTGGTTAAAGAGGCAAGTCATGGACATGATGAGAAAAGTTGAAAAGTGAGAGGTGTTGCCCATGAAGAGACGATCCTTGGACGACGAGGCAAAGAGTGGCCTTGGCCATGTGGTCATCCAATTTCAACTCGTCCGGCTATGGATTCATACATCTGACCAGTCGGCCTCAAATCAACAGGCGGTTGTGCGATTGCCTCGCGAAAAATGCTGCTACTTGATGTCTCACTGCATAGTCTGCCCCTCTTGAATCCAACTTCATAATGTCGCAATGTCAATTTTGACGCCGTGCCGTCGACGTCAATAACGAGCTCACCACGCCCCCCCCCCCTTGGAATAAATCCAGGAAGGAGTAAACCGGTGCAATTACTGACAAGCAAGGACTCATCGATTTTTGTTGACAGAATCGACAATTCACCATGTACTCACATCCTTCTGGTCCGTACCATCACAAACCATCGGGTTCTTGTTATTGTTTACAAGGCTAGTTTGAGTAGGTTTGCTCAGTTGTATGGCCGTAGTTACGATCGTCTTACGCTAAGACAAAGGGGATAAAGGCGGCCAATTCACGTCGAGACTCTGCTAGAAGCTTCTAATGCCTCCACTGTTCGTAGTCGTAACGCAAAGAGCCAATTGTTGGGCATGCGTCAATTTTTGGGCATAGCAATATCAGCCAATAGAATCACAGTACCAAAACCTCTATAAATGTTTGACCTGCAATATCATATAAACAAAATGAAAATTATATTTCAAAGTTGCACTCCGCTAAACCACCAGTATTGGCGCCAAACAATCGCGCCAACTCGAGTGGCTGTGACAAAGGCTCTCCTAGTCATAGATAAAAAGCTTAACTTCACTTTTCACCATGAAATACAAGACCTATCTGCTAGAGCATTTGTACGAAGCCATAAGTGACGTGCTCGAAAACCGTTTGACTGTATACGCGGCGTCAAAAAAGCATGGCATCCCGCGAAATACTCTTGCAAAAAGAGTTAACATGAAACGCTGTGGCATTGAGCCAAGAAAACCAGGCCCTCGCCCCGCTTTGCCCAAGCCTCTCGAATCCGATTTGCATGACTGGGCGGGAGCCAAGCTAATGAAAGGCCATCCGGCTACCCGCCGAGTCCTTCTACTGCGCGCGAATCGGATAATGCGACGCTTGAAAAAGAAGAAGGTCTCCCGCCACTGGACACGCCGTTTCCTTGCACGAAATCCACGACTTGTTTCAAGGACATCCCAAACCATCAATCGAGCACGCAACTCTGTGTCCCCGGCCGACATGGACGTTTTTACGAGTCGTTATCATCTGCCATCAGCCATTACCAGCTCGACGAAAATCGAATTTTCAACATGGACGAGACAGCCTTCGACTCACGCAACAAGAGCCAGAAGGTCCTCGCGCTACGTGGATCGAAGGCCGTTTGGTCCAAGTCAATTTCAACAAGTTTCCATTTGTCCATCGTTGTCTGCGAAAATGCTGCGAGCAATATTGTGCCACCGACTTCTATTTTTCCCGGTTCCGAACTTTACCGGGACCTCGTGGAATGTGACGCGATTGAAGTCAGCACCATTACGACGTCAAACAAGGGCTTTATTACCGAGCAATTGTTCTACAACTGGTTTGACTGGTTTTCAAGTCAAGTTGGAAGTGATGTTGAACGCCCCATTTTACTCATCATGGACAACTACGGAAGTCATATTTCGAACGGTGTTTCACTAAATGCGAGCAGCTCCAAGTCGTGCTATTGTTTCTCCCAGAAAATGCGACGCACTTAGTCCAACCACTGGATATTTGTGTATTCGCGCCGTTCAAGAGGGCGATCCGCGATGGTATCTTTGATTTCATGATTGACAACGGTACGTTTGATCAATGTTCATGTTGTATTAATGACTTATCCTAGATGAGGCGTCTACCATCCCACGGTCAGAAGCGCTGGAAATCGCGTCGAAAGCATGGAATCGGCACATCTCGGCGGCGAATATTGTGTCTGGCTTTGAAGAATCCGGCATTTGGCCACTTTCACAGGACCAAATGCATGCGCGCCTTGAGCGCTATGCTTCAGGAGGCGTTCCGTCGTCATTTGAGTGGCCTGAGTGGCTGGCCGCGCAGTCCCATATTCGCCACCATGTCTTGACTCTTCCTGACGAGTCGAAAAAACCACCAAGACGCAAGAAGATTCGGGTCGGCGGGCGGATCTTGACGTTAGCGCTTCTTCGGGAGCTTGCTATTTCAAAAAGGCCTAAGAAAGGAGTGAGCGACGATGCTTCAGATGTCGTACCTGCTCGCGACGAAGGACGTTTGGAAGTGAACATTGTTGAAACTGTAGTTCTTTGATAAAACTCTCTACTGTCCATACCTTTCATAATTGATTTTTACCTTTAAAAATGCATATATATATTTCTTTGCAGAAGGGGCCATTTTGTCAAATTTATTCTTGCTTTTCGTATAGGCCCAAAAAATGGCGCAATAAATTTGGACTTGAACGAAGTATTTCTCATTTAGTACTTGTGTAATTGAATAATTATGGTGTTAATGTGTGAGAGCCACATGTCGCGAACATTCTGGCTCTCGAATAACGGAAATTGGACGAGCCTTCGATGAGACATAGCGTATAATGAGCGCAAGAAGACCTGTCGATACGCCCAAAAATTGGCGCTTTGCGTTAGCGTGAAGTCGCTGAAGAAGCTCAAAGCTAACTTGACTAGGATCTAATTTTGTGGAGCGACAACTGATGTAGTCGTGGGTACATTGAACATGTGGCCGATACAATTGGATGTAATAGGTAGTACCGACAAGTTTCATTACTCCAAACGGACAACTCTAGAAATGTTGAAGAGCCCACGGGGCCACCTACGCTTGGATGAGGGCACAAAAGGCAGTTCGTTGAGACTAGAAGACTCTGACGCTGTGGCAGGCTTCATTGGCATCGTGGTAGAGCTTGCGAGGTTGTCTAGACACCCCTCCAAGGTTTCATTTGAGATTATTCTTTTGTGTGACCACCACAGTCATCAAATCCAACGACGCATTTCTTTGTATGAGGAGACGACATGGTTGGGATTCGAGGGTTGCAGGGTCGCAGGCTGCAGAGGATGAAAATGTCGGCAAATTGATTCTTCCGGTCCATTCTCATAATCCAGGGACGCTGGTTTCGTTGTACAATCGACGCTGTGACGCGTCATGAATCAGACATTACCGTCGACGTCGACTGTCGTGTACTTGCTGGATTCATGCATTTATGTCATTTTGTGACGGCGTTTTGCGTATGTTTCCTCTGGCTGACATCTTTTCAGAGTATAGGCATTGCATTTTACTTCGAAGTAGCATTTATCGACTTGGGTACGCGCTCGTCGATTGCCCTCCATTGTATGGTCCATGTTCCGTCAACAACTACCAAGTGGAGGGGAAAAGATTGCTAAAAACTTATCTGTTACCCGCAACTCCGACATCCTTGGACGCTACGTGACGATGCCCCATCATCGAGTGAGTCATCGCCAAGCCTGAGAACAAGACCAAACTTGAATGCCACCATCAGTTTAAGAGCTCATATTGAAGAATTGTTGTTCGAAGCTCGAGGGAGACTATTCGCCTCGTGAAAAATCTAGTCTGGATGCGTTGTGTCTCAAAGGTTGTTTCGCTTTTGTCGACGTAAGCAATCGAGTTTAAGCGATAGATAACTTTGTCGACTATCGCTTGATTGCGACTGTCTTAATGGCCTTGGCATTTGTTCCGATTAGTACGTTACAAATGTTTCGTACAAGATGTCTCAGTCCTCCTCGATTAGTTTCATTTTTGACATTTTTTGAAAAGCAATTTGAATCTCGATTTCTGCCAATTTCTCCAGGACGACCGAATTCTGGGAGCACCTTGCCAAATGTATCAACTTTTGACGCTAACGGTCCATGCAGCTCCACAATCCAAATGACCATGTCCCTCACAACCACTTGTCTCTTCAACCAATGCACCCAACCTGCCATTCCCAACGTCGGAAAATGCAACTTCCACAAACAAATCAACCAATGCTCCATCCAAGATTGCAACAACCAAGTCGTCGTCCAAAACCTTTATGTCCGTCATGGTGGCAAGCGACTGTGTCAAGCAGAAGGGTGCATCAGCATGCTCGAGGTGGAAAGTGGTGTTTGAGGCATGGAGGTATTGCCCACAAGCGGTATTGCTCCGAGGCTGTTTTTGGGAAGCAGGCCCATGCGAACAAGAAGTATATTGCACATGGCGGTGATAAACGTTGCCAAGTGTTGGGATGCTCTTTTCATGCACGAATGGTTGGTTATTGCCATCACCATACTGTTGATACTAACGCGGACAGCATGTGCGGGATCGACCAGTTGATTCCAGATTTGGTCCTCGACTCGACGTCATGTTCATTGGCCTGGGATGACTTTGCGGTGAACGGACTCAACGTGATGGCACAAGATGACGAGTCTTCCATAATTACGAGTCTTCCATAATACTACTCTGGAACAAATTAAAGGAATTTTTCGTCCAATCGTGCACAACTTTTGCTATATTTGACCAATCCTGACGTGTTAGGAAGCAATCAACCAATCACGTTTAGACGTATCCAACGCACCAATTGCCGTGATGAAAGAATGACAGATCACAAAAATTTCTTCAAAAGATTGGACCATACTTTATCTCATATGTATTTATGATGACCAAATATAAAGATTTTTGTATAGTATATAAAAACCTTGATCAATATCAAATGTTCTTTGTATGGATATTTGTATAGTATACTATGATCAATATCTAGCATATCATGATATATGTATACTATACAAATATCTATATTTTTTACAAATGTAGATAACATATCAATATTTGTATAGTGTACAAAAGTCTTTACATAAAACATCTACTCTGTTTTGTTGTTGCTCAAGAAAGAACTTCACGCAACAAAGATAGTTTCAGCTACTTCTATCATGAGCCATCTAATGAGACCCTGTGTACTGTTCATGCAATGAGCTGATGGCCGAAATTCACTGAAAATACTTATATTACGTCATCATTTCCTTATATTTTGTTCCACTCGGACAGTGAATAATTCCTTATATTTTGTTCCAGAGTAGTATTCCTGGTAGTTTTATGAGCGTTTTGACGTCGCTTGGTAACTTCGAATCTATTTTCCATCTTCATAGAGGAATTCTTTCTTCGTCTTGGCTGTGCAAATGCTAATTTATGGGTTATCGAAATGAGAACTGCGATCCACCGCAGTTTTATATTCGCAACCAACGAACTGTTCGATGTTTTCGAATCCGGTCGGTGTATTTTGTCATGGCAACGAATAGAGCAGAAGAGGGAAGAATGTAAATACTACGTAAGTACGCAACTTCTAATGATTGCATAGAGACAAACGCTGCTGTTTGATCAAGTACTGAAGTGTTTGAAATCAATTCAGCCTCAATCCCATGTACAATCTTCTATGCTCTCTACACAGAAGTGACATTGTGAACTTTTTAATGTGCTGATATGGAATTATTGGTTTGGACAGCAGTTATTGAAGCCACAAACGACTTCTTGGCGACATTCTAATGAGCTTGAACTTCTTCTCGGTCAGAGGTTTTGGTCGCAACGTTGGGTTGTTTGTGTATTTCATCGAGTATTGACATATCGATCTCATGTGTTGTCAAAATTGATGTCGTCGAGACATGAGATCAAGTCCTCAAGCGATCTCATGGAATTATCACCCGACTCGATGTTTGTTTGACTTGTTTGTGCATCTTTGCAACTTGCTGAAGTTTTTGATGGTTTGCCTCAATGCCTCATACAAAACTGACCGCCGCGAGAGTGTCGATGGCATCCTTCAAATTTGCATAAGCGCTTGCCGCCATGACGAACACATTTGTTATGAATGACGGCTTGATTGGTGCAATTTTCTGTATTGCACTTAGTTCGGTGTTTGTGAAAGGCACATTTGACAGTACCATTGACGGCGATGTTGGAGCAATGGTTGAACAGACATACAACGTGCATGGCGGAAATTGTTGACTGAATGTCTCATTGGCATGCTCCTAGCAAGGGCAAAGATTCATCAAGACGACGTGACGACACAACAATGAGCTCTTTCATGTATCAAGTACCGTCACTCATTGAGAGCATGGTCTCTGATTGTCGGTTGTGTGCATACGAGGGAAGTCCAACGTAATTGGATATATTTGCGCCTCTTCGTCTATCGAGCTGATCGCTTTAAGACGGAAATGTGACGCATGTAGACACAAAATGGCGTCGCTACTCTTCGAAGTTTCGAGCAAGAAAGCTTATAACGTTATAGCCCAAGATTCTAGCCCGTCGTGGTTCAGGCAAGAAACTCTTAATGTAAGAGTTGTGCGTGCTTGGTCTTGTCAATGGTGTAGCATTCACGCAGGTCCGATCGTAGAGCAAACTGTTTGCTCATTTGATTCAGTTTTCCTAGGAGCAAAATCAATTTCACACCATGTGAAAGGTTTTCGTACTTTAATCTTGATACTGTCCACGTGCTGAAGCTTTTCATCGTTGGCAATCTTCGTGGTCGAGTGAAAAATGAGTTGGCTGAAACACATTTTAAATATTTTGAAAATTGATTTGATCTCCATTTCTGCCAATCACAAGATACACCAACATAGTATCCACTGGTTGAGCCGTGGGATCGCGCAGCCCGCTATGTCAATTGTGGACGACTGACAGGCATCTCCACAATCCAAATGACCATGTCCCTCACAAATACTTGTCTCTTTAACCAATGCACTCAACCCGCCATCCCCAACATTGGAAAATGCAACTTCCACAAACACAGAAACAAATGCTCCATCCAAGGCTGCAACAACCAAGTCGTCCTCCACAACCTATGTGTTCGTCATGGTGGCAAGCGACTGTGTCAAGCGGAGGGATGCCAGCAGCATGCTCGTGGTGGAAAGTGGTGTTTGAGGCATGGAGGTATTGCCCACAAGCGGTATTGCTCGGAGCCTGGATGTGGGAAGCAGGCCCATGCAAACAAGAAGTGTATCGCACATGGCGGTGGTCGACGTTGCCAAGTATCAGGGAGCAAGTTGCTTTCACGAGTGGGTGGATATTGCCAACATCATACTGTTGACCCTGAAGCGGAAAAAACGGAAACGATTGACCAATTGATTCTGGATTTGGTCATTGACTCAACATCATGCTCGTTTGACTGGGAATGTTTGGGCATCGACGATCTAGACTTGACGCCGCAAGAAGACGAATCGATGCTGATGTCGCAGCTAGTTCTCTAAGTCTTCAGCAGCGATATGTAATATATCAATATTTATTATTCAAAGAGACAAAGAGAGAGCTACTGGTACGGTAGGTCATTGCAATTATACATTGTCAGTGTGTTTAGTTCCACAAATTTGAAAAAACGTTATGGCTTCTGTTCGTAAAGTCAGAATCCTTAGACAAGCCAGTCACCAATGTGGCACATATTTGAGATTGTCAACCTGGCACTTTCAAGCAGTTTCAAGTAATCAATAGGTACTCAAGGATGTACCAGGCACAACTCATAAGTTGATCTGTTCCCGTTGGACCATTTCTCTATATCTCCAGCAGGGAAAGTGTCGCGTTGACGAGTAAATATTGATATATTACATATTGCTACTGAAGACTTAGAGAACTAGCTGCAACATCAGCATCGATTCGTCGTCTTGCGGCGTCAAGTCTAGATCGTCGATGCCCAAACATTCCCAGTCAAACGAGCATGATGTTGAGTCAATGACCAAATCCAGAATCAATTGGTCAATCGTTTCCGTTTTTTCCGCTTCAGGGTCAACAGTATGATGTTGGCAATATCCACCCACTCGTGAAAGCAACTTGCTCCCTGATACTTGGCAACGTCGACCACCGCCATGTGCGATACACTTCTTGTTTGCATGGGCCTGCTTCCCACATCCAGGCTCCGAGCAATACCGCTTGTGGGCAATACCTCCATGCCTCAAACACCACTTTCCACCACGAGCATGCTGCTGGCATCCCTCCGCTTGACACAGTCGCTTGCCACCATGACGAACACATAGGTTGTGGAGGACGACTTGGTTGTTGCAGCCTTGGATGGAGCATTTGTTTCTGTGTTTGTGGAAGTTGCATTTTCCAATGTTGGGGATGGCGGGTTGAGTGCATTGGTTAAAGAGACAAGTATTTGTGAGGGACATGGTCATTTGGATTGTGGAGATGCCTGTCAGTCGTCCACAATTGACATAGTGGGCTGAGCGATCCCACGATTCTGCCAGTGGATACTTGTTGGTGTATCTTGTGATTGGTAGAAAAGGGTTATTCAATCACCTTTAAAAAAGTTGTCAAAAGATTGAAAGTGTGTCACCGACTCGACCAGACGATGAAAGAAAAACAGAGATCAGTACTGGTTTTAGTGGACGGATGGTATCGTACTATGAAAATCTTCCACAGTCTCGACATGAGATGGTCGTCAAACTCGTGAGAAAATGGTTAGAGGCGATACCTCGACGTCTTGACAATATAATCCTGTCTTGCCTTGCACAATATGACACATCTAGAATTGGAGACAGCATTCTCCAAGATTGGAGGTGATCCAAACACATAGTATATCATTTCAAGTCCAGAATAAATCTTTATGAATTATTTTCATCATTGCTGCATGCAGCGTAGTCTGCAACTCACTTTCATGATGTCCTCATTTGAATGTTCAACCACAGCTCCAAGTTTGTAGTGCATGGCACTACAAACACTGGGAAATGACACCAAAAAGATCGACGGTGTGGATGTCTGATTTCACTCTTGTCTGTTCTCCCTACTGAGTGTTCAATTGTTTATGTAGATGGTATGCCTTCAACAAAATAAGCCCTGATGTAGCGTTAATACATCTTTCGACTCGTGTACAAGTACACACATGTACATAATGCTAACCACACTAGCCGTGAATACTGTAATGGCAAGAGTGCTCGCAAATGGAGCAGTCATCAATAAGATAAGCGGCAATCGAAGAGCAATGCTGACCAAATGAACAACGTGTGCATTGAAATGACAGGATGTAAAATTTATTGTGCATTAGCATTAGCATGCTTGCAGTTATGGCAACGTTTGATTGATACGGGTTGTTAACACAATAATCATATCTCTAGTTATCAAGTATCATATGCACAGGTTATCTACCTGACTTCATATTTGCATCACTTCGACCTCGAGTTGTCGAACTTTGAGGCAGCAAATAACACTGAACACAATCTTCATTTGAATCACATCAAGGTACTCATAGGTTAGAAACATGATACTGTCTACGTGCAGAAACACCATCTTTGTTGGATTCTTCAGTTTTGTTTCCGTGTCCACAATCAGCGTGGTTTCGTAGTAAGTGAAAAATCAGTTGCTTGGAACACATTTCAAATCTTTTTCGCAATTTTTTAAAAGGAATTTGATACTCTATTTCTGCCAATCATAAGGTATTCCATGAAGTATCCACTGAGTTGAATCATGGGAACGTCCAGCCAACTGTCGACACTCGACATCCACAATCCAAATGACCATGTCCCACAAATACTTGTCTCTTCAACCAATGCACTCAACCTGTTTCTGTGTTTGAAGTTGCATTTTCCAATGTTGGGAATGGCAGGTTGAGTGCATTGGTTGAAGAGACAAGTGGCTGTGAGGGACATGGTCATTTGGATTGTGGTGTTGCCTGTCAGGTGTCCACAGTGCGATCCCACGATTCTGCCAGTGGATACTTGTTGGTGAATCTTGTGATTGGTAGAAAGGAGAGTTAAATCACTTTTTAAAATATTGTAAAAAAATTCAACTGTGTTGCAGCCAACTCATTTTTCACTCAAGAAAACAGGACCGAGTTGTCGAGAGTGGTCTTGTTTTAGGTAGTATCATGGTTGGTATCATCGTGCAAAAGTATAACATTCTTGAACCGATTGGGAATGCGATTGTCTCTTTATTCGTAAACGGGCAAGTAGACAGACAACCTCATTTGATTATGCCGTACAACAATACAATTTTCTCCATGTCAAAACAGTCCTATGCTATCGAATTTGTCCAGATCCGATATCATGGGTGGGTTCATGCTTCGACCGGCATTGCCTTAAAATCCTGTTGTGCTGGACATGGTTGGAAGATATGACTAGAATCAGAGCAACAATTCTAAAAACATGTCGGGACTTCATGCACACAAGATCTCATTTTGTGTCTAGTCGCTGTCTCGACGAATACCGGTATCCATTCGTGTCACATTCGGACCAGACCACTTCGAGATTTAATCTCTTGTTTCGACGATGTAAATGGAGCAATTACCAGTGTAATGGACCGCAATGATTAAACAAAACGATGAGGTAACAAGTAAATGCTCTATTAACGTGCTTGTAGTGAGTTCATGGTGCACTGTGAGGGTGATATCATACATGGTTATGTTGGACAGAAGTATTTACACAGTTAACTATGGGCTGTATGAAGATGTCAGGGCTTCGTTCAATGAAATTATCCACGTGCAGAGACTTTTTGTCTTTCGATTCTCTCGTCTTGTTTGCGAGACCACAATCGTCTGCTGGGTAGTGCTTGGTCTCATTTGTCGAGCGAAAAAAACAGTTGATCGAAACTCATTTTTCAATATTTTTCACTTATTTTTAAATTGATTTAAGTCTCCATTTCTGCCAATCACAAGAAACACCACAAAGTTTCCACTTCACCGAATCGTGGGATCGAACTGTGGACGCCTGACAGGCAACTCCACAATCCAAATGACCATGTCCCTCACAGCCACTTGTCTCTTCAACCAATGCACTCAGCCTGCCATTCCCAACATTGGAAAATGCAACTTCCACAAACACAGAAACAAATGCTCCATCCAAGACTGCAGCAACCAAGTTGTCGTCCACAATCTGTGCGTTCGTCATGGTGGCAAGCGACTGTGTCAAGCGGAGGGATGCCAGCAGCATGCTCGCAGTGGGAAGTGGTGTTTGAGGCATGGGGGTATCGCCCACAAGCGGTATTGCTCGGAGCCTGGATGTGGGAAGCAGGCCCATGCAAACAAGAAGTGTATTGCGGTGGTCGACGATGCCAAGTGTCGGGCTGTTCGTTGCTTTTACGAGTGGGTGGTTATTGTCAATATCACACCGTTGACTCTGAAGGGGACAACACGGACGAGATCGACCAATTGATCCTCGATTTGGTTCTCGACTCGACATCTTGCTCAATTGACTGGGAAGGCTTGGGAATGGACGACCTTGACTTGACGTCGCAAGAAGACGATTCGATGATGATCTCACAGCTCGTCCTTTAAATTATCTAGATACTGAAAATGTAATATACCAGTTATTTATCTTTCCTTTTGTCAAAGTGGCACTGGAGATGGTATGGCCATTGTGAAATGTTCTCTCTATAGAATGGGTACATTGCAAGCAAATTTGACACTGTTATTCCTTTACCAACACCGGGTCGCAAATTGAGCCACGTGGCAATCCATACACTAAAGTCCTACCTACTTATCACACTATTTGATGTCACAAATAGTGAACAGTGAAACAAACCCATGCGAGGTTCACTGTGTCTGCACAGCAGAACACTTCCCCGTTCTAAGGGATGTTTAGGGTCTCGAGCATTTTGGCCACCAGATTGTTCGTCTCTCTGTTTGCTTCAACCCATTGTCGAAACAATATGGGAATGTCTTCCATAAGGTTTTCAGCTGGCTCCCAGGATGATTCATCGTCCTCGAGGCCAAGCCATTGGACGAGGACGTGGTATTGACCGTTGACACAGCGTATGTCTTCAAGGCGTTCCACATGAAATCCGCCATCGCCATACGCGATTTGCTCTACCAAATCCTCTGTGATTTCTCTTCCGCCTTCATGGTAGATTTTGAGACGGCAAGCGTGATGGGTTGAGACAGCATAGGGTGGAACCAATTGTTGGGTTTCCATGACATATTCAGTAAGCACGCGTATGACTTGATATGGACCGCGCCATTGCAAAGACAATTTCGTCGGTCGCCTCACAACAGACCCAACCAGGACAAAATCTCCAACCGAAAACTTCGTAAACTTCACTTGGGCTTTCTTGTCGTGACGGCTACGTGCTTGCTGCCTAAATTTGTCGCTATGCTTTGCGACTTCACGATGTATTTCCTCCATAGCAGTGCGGAGATCATCCATGTGTTTCTTCCTCGTCCTCGAAAGCCAGTCAATGGTGTAGACTTCTTTTGTCACGGGATGGACGAAACCAGACAGTGGAATTTTGGCAGGGAGTCCGAGGAACGCTGTAACAGGTGCTATACCACCCAGACGGTCGGATGGCTGATGATTCAGTGCACCTTGAACCAGAGGTAATATCAGAGGCCACTCGTTTGGTTGTAGCTTCATCTCGCTACTCAACGTCTTCAGTGCTCGCAAAATAAGTCGGTTGACGACTTCGACGGTCCCGTTTGCCCACGGGTTGTATGCTGTTGTGATATGGTGATGTGCCCCTACCATCTTTCTCACCTTCTCTATCACTTCATTCTTGAAATGTGAGCCTCCATCTGATACTCAGGTGTCCACACAGCCAAATGTTGTAAACCAATCCATAAGTGCATCAGCCGTAGAGGACGCGTCAGCTGCTTCCGAGGGATAGAGCTGAACAAACCCGCTCATATCGTCCTTGACAACAAGCACATGCTTGAGGCCCTCTGCCGATGCTGGCATAGCCAACTAGTCGAAGTGTATGAGTTCGTTCGGCTTATCCGCGTGAAGAGCAGAGCCAAGAGGCCGAGGAACAATATCACCATCCACACACAAGCAATGTAGGCAGGCACGCACAAACATTTCAACGTCTTTTGCCAAAGTTTTCCTCACAAGTTTGTCCCCAACTGACTTGATCGTAGCCGCTATACGCCTATGACAAGCGGCTGCTTGATGTGCAATCACGCACAGTCGTTGCTGTAAATCAACATCACCATCAGGGATCCAAATTCGCCCGTCTTCATTCACAAAGAATCGAGTGTTTTCGTCCCATACCACGCCGTCTGGGGTGGCCTCTCCCCCGTCTATAGCAGAACGTTGGGCGGTAGAGATGGACGCAGCTGTAGGCCATTGAAAATCCTCTTGTTGTAGAGGCGACACCACATGGACAAGATTTCGCACACGAGCAACAGGTAGAGGGGATGGCAATGATCCCCATCTGCTCAACAAATCCCCCCAGACGTTTGTGTCGCCTGGCAAGCATTCAATTTTGTAGGAGAAAGTCGACATAACCAGTGCCCAGCGCTGCAACTTATCGGCTTGGTACTTGGCTAAGTTTGAGTTGCCACCACATGGGTCGAACATGTAAACAAGATTTCGATGGTCGGTAAATAGACGAAAACCATTTGGCCGCACCACAAGATAATCCAGGCGTTTGCATGTTTCCACGACGGCAAATGCTTCTTTTTCCACAATGGGCCAGCGTGAGCTGGCTCCTGTAAAGGATCCACTTAGAAATGCTAACGGCTGATGTCTTTGTTCTTCCAGAGGTAGATCCAAATCTTCTGGAGGAACTTGTGTGGCCACAACCCCCCAAAACAGTTCACTTGCGTCTGTAAAAACACAAATTTCAAGTTCGTCACGTGGATGGGATAGGGGCACCACATGGGCTAACGCATGCTTTACGTCCTCAAAGCATTTGTTGTGGTCCTCTGACCATCCCAAGGAAGAGAGCAGTACCTTTACAAGGGCACTGTTCTTCGAGCTTCCGGCTGTCTTGGTTGCGACCGCAAGCAGCCGCCGTAGAGGATCGACTAATTCATTGTATCTCGGGATGCTAGTGCGCATCCAGTTTGTTGCACAGATAAACTGTTGTAAGTCAGCTGCAGTCACTGGTCGTGACAGATCCATAAGCCCTTGAATTCGTCGCGGTGAATGAGTAATTCCTCGAGACGATATAACCTTCCCGCACCACTCGGCTTCCTGGAGAAAGAAATGGCACTTTCTTGGATTCAATTTAAGCCCAAAATCACCACAAATTGACAAAACTTGTTGGAGGAGGCGAAACAGATCACTTGTCGTTTGTGCAGACTCCAAACATTTGATGCACCACCGACTGACAAAATGCCACGGCATCTGTCTGGCCCATAAGAACACGTGTGGGGGTAAAGACTCCAAACGGAGTCATGAATGAGAAGTACATCTGTGACTCGGGATGTAGAGGTAGCTGCCAGTAGCCCTTGGTCCAATCTAAAGTAAAGTACACAGACGTTCCAACCAGACACACCAGGGCACTGTCCAAATTCGGCATAGGCCATGGCATAGGTTCAGTACATGCGTTAAGTGGGCGACTGTCAATTGTCATACGAAATGTACCAGATTCTTTCTTCGGAACAATCCTCGGTGCAGCAGCCCATGTAGCTCGGTTGTTCGGGTACACCATACCATTCGCAATCAAAGCTTCCACATGTTCGCGCATGTACTCTAAATGAGCAGGCGGGTAGCGACGCATACCACATTTTACAGGGGTCGAGTGCGGCTTGATACGAACCTTCAAAGGCTCGACTTTCACAGGCGGGTCGTTGGCAATTTCTTCACGAAACACGTCCAAATGTTTTTCCAACAGATCATGAAGAAAATTTGCCTCGGCCTCGAGGAGACCGTTTTGTTTCGCCTCTGCCACTTTGTCGAACAGTATCGCCTTTACCGACGCAAGTCTCTGTTTACGGTGAGCCTCTTCGTCATCTGGGGCAACAGGTCGCTCAACTTCCGGTGTCGCACACTCCATACCATCATCGGGTGAAAGTTCCGGTACAAATGGGTTTCTGATATCTGCCATGAGACTTTGAACTTTCGTCAAGCCACTTGGAGTATTCTCTGCCTCCACCGAAACATCCCATTCGCCGTTTCTCTTCCTTGCACCCATTAGTGTTCGTCGACGCTAAAACCAAGTAATTCCATCACTGGACGGCTCACAATGAGTTCAATTGAGGGTGAATCGTCATCAACCCAAGCTTGTAAACCACGTAAAACCAGTGGACCACACGTCGTCTCTAGAGTCACATGATTGAACTTGACATAGCGATTCATTTCCAGCGGTTTTGTATCAGCGCCGTATGGAAAGATAAAACGCGGCGTCTGACACGTTACAATCTTCAACTCGACACCAGATGCTTGAAGAGCGTCGACAACGCCACGTGATACAACATTTACATCAGCTCCAGAATCAAGCAGCACGTTTTCTACACGGACAAGGTCTTCGACTATCGCGCCGCGCTCAGTTGAATGTCGCTGTGCTTCTTCTTTTAAAACTTTGATTCCTTCTCTCCACCGCTTCAACTGCGCTTCCAACAAAGCATCTGCCTCTCCCGGCGCGACCCGGGGGCATTGGAGAACGCGGTGGCTACTGTCACCACACTTGAGACAGTTTCGGACAAGTTCTTCTGGTCTTCTTTACCATTGCCAGCATTTGGTTTGACTTCGCCTCTGCAATTTTCTTTACCAGCGTCACCTCTTCCGCCGGCTCTACCACCATCCGATTTAGCACCATGTCGTACCTGGTCTCCTCTGCCATTTTGGCGGCCCAATTCACCTTTACCACCATTTGGTCCGCCTTTATCATCATTTGTCTTGGCAGATTTTCCGTCGTCCTCGAGGCCAACAAACATTTGATGGCCAGCTGCAAACGCCCTCAGCCAGCTAACAAACCGGAAAACATCGTTCTTGAGAGGTTTGTTGCGTTGAAGTTGTAGTTGCTTAACCACAGCAGTCTTCAGTGATTCAGGTTTTAAAGCCTTGGTGATGATTTCGACAACCATTTTTCCTTCTTGATGAAGAACCCATTCTTGTCGATCACGTTCGAGGGCGCGTGTCATGTCGTGTAGCATTCGACCGACACGAGACTCAGCGTCTAGGATCCGCATGTCAAAACGTATGGCGGATTGCAGACGCTTTTTGAGGACGTAAAAGTCTTGAGGATCTTCATCAAATGCAGCCTTGAACCACATGGTCCATTCGTCTTCAGAAATGGCGTTATAGTCACGTTGATAATCCCACATTGCAATGTATCGCTTCGTTGACGGCTCAATACATGCACTTACTGGCATCGCAAACGGGCGAGAGCCTGTCGATTGTAGGGCGTTAATTTGTCCCACATACTTCTCGTACGCTCGCATAAATTCACGCCTCTCCGTCTTCGTCGAACCAGAAAAAGTCGGAGGTTGTGGAATCGCCGGGGCATTCAGCACTTGGAATCCACGGCCATAGCCGCCATCGCTGCCCATGTCAGTGTCAGCGTGGACTTGCTCTTTGGGCCCATCTGTCTCCACATGACCTTCTGCCTCACCAGTTGCTTCGTCATCTGGTGGCAGAGGGACGGCAGAGGGCTCATCGACGTTCCGCACAGGTGGTTCGTCATATGATTGAGGATCGTACGGCAGAGGGATGGAATACGGTCCACGTGACGGAAGCCATTCGTCTACTGGGCGTGGCTGGCGTCGTCTTGGGGAGCGAAAAGGGTTGGTAACCTCACGCCTAACTTGGCGGCCGCGAGGCTGTTCCGCTCGATCACGCGATCGAGAGCGGTCGTGGTCGTCTCTTTGAACGTCGTCTTCAGAAGAGTTTTCTCGTTGCATCCCCACTTGATTAGCTCAACACTGAACTAAAGATATCTTTGTTGTGTCTCCCGCGTTTCCAGTCACACACGTGCGCGGGAACCTTCGTCAAGGCAAGCAAATTTGACACTGTTATTCCTTTACCAACACCGGGTCGCAAATTGAGCCACGTGGCAATCCATACACTAAAGTCCTACCTACTTATCACACTATTTGATGTCACAAATAGTGAACAGTGAAACAAACCCACGCGAGGTTCACTGTGTCTGCACAGCAGAACAATATGTTAAGTACCCAATGACTGTTTGAAATGATGATAAAAGGGATGCTTGGAGTCTGTGAAGTATTCACGTTCGAGGATATTTTGTTTGCAGGAAATCAATAAACGCCCAAACTGAAGAATTTGACAAAAGTCGTGATGCTCATGTGGGGATCAGATTCCACGTCCCATCGATGAGAAGTGCACGGTCTGTCTCAAGCTAAATTTGCTGCACATGCGATTGTAGAGACACTCTTGGTCGTATTGACCGTACTACCGCTCTAGATTCCTGTAGGTGCGTGACAAAGATTGAATTCTTTCATTATCATGTGTACAGCCGAGATCGATGCAATCCTGTAAATACGGAAAGCGAGAGTCATCCAATGGTCAAGGGCGTGGCGAAATCACACGAGAAAGAGTTGGTGTTGCAAAGATTGCATTCTTTCAAGTTGCTCAACAAAATTCATCAGTGTATGTAGTGACTAATGCGTGCAACCCAGAGGAAGAGCGAAATACATTATGACGATTATAAGTGCAGTCATTCGGCTCGAATTAAATCCGCCGAGTCTTTTGGTTCCAGCAATACATCCAATATCGACATGTCAATCTCATGTGCTTTCATACATTCTTCTGCAAGAGTGTCGAGGTTAATAAGGTCCAAACAAGAGAGCATATCTACGAGTGGACTAACGGTTTCTTCGGTTTGTTCGGCCCTTTGTTGGTTTGGTCCAGCTTGTGTTTCACAGAAAGGACTCAGTTGCTTGGTGGGTGTTATGCCTCCATGCCTTAGACAAAACCGGCCTCCGCGAGAGTGACGAACACATCTCTCGACTTGGCATAGCCGCTTACCACCATGTCGAACACACTTGTTGTGAATAACGGCTTGGTTGTAGCAGTCGTTGACGATGCACTTGCTTCGATGCTTATGGAAGGAGCATTTCCCAGTGCCATGTACTGCAAAGTTGGAGCAGTGGTTGAACAGACAAATGACGTGCATGGTGAAAGTAAGTGAATGGTACACTGGTCTGCATGAGATAGCGAAGACGTCGTCGTCGAGACGGCAAGTGGACACGAAAGTGAGATCTTGTGTATGAAACACCTTCATTCTTGGAGAGTGTTGTCTCTGATTCCTGGCGCGTCATGTTGTCCAAGAAAAGAGAGTCCAACACGACAGGATTTCGACTTAATCTCTGTTGGACCATCAAACCTCTTAATTTGCCACGGCCAGAATATTTTTGACTTGTGACTACCGGAATATTTGTAAGTATAGTGATAAAGACAGCCTGACCCGAAGGAGTGTATAACGATGTACTGCCTTCGCAGCACTGAGCAGTGAAAGAATAAACTTCCGCACACTGGCTATCACTCAATACAAGGCGTACTGAGCCCTTTAGGCTTCATTTTCAAGATGCCGTGCACATTCGAGCAGTTCTTCCTAGGATTCCAAAACTCCCCGTCTCGAGAAACAGTGGGACGGAACATTTTGAATATTTTCAACAATTTTTGGAAATTGATTTAAGCCTCCATTTCAGCCAATCCCACAAAGTACAGTGTATCGACTTTGCCGAATCGTGGGAACGCTCAGCCAAACGTGACAACAGTTGTCATGCAACACCTCGCAGAATCCAAATGACCATGTCCCTCACAACCACTTGCCTCTTCAACCAATGCACTCAACCTGCCATCCCCAACATTGGAAAATGCAACTTCCACAAACACAGAAACAAATGCTCCATCCAAGACTGCAACAATCAAGTCGTCGTCCAAAACCTATGCGTTCGTCATGGTGGTAAGCGACTATGTCAAGCTGAGGGATGCCAGCAGCATGCCCGAGGTGGGAAGTGGTGTTTGAGGCATGGGGGTATTGCCCACAAGCGGTATTGCTCGGAGCCTGGATGTGGGAAGCAGGCCCATGCAAACAAGAAGTGTATTGCACACGGCGGTGGTCGACGATGCCAAGTATCAGGGTGCAAGTTGCTTTCACGAGTGGGTGGTTATTGTCAACATCACACCGTTGACTCTGAAGGGGACAACACGGACGAGATCGACCAATTGATCCTCGATTTGGTTCTCGACTCGACATCTTGCTCAATTGACTGGGAAGGCTTGGGAATGGACGACCTTGACTTGACGTCGCAAGAAGACGATTCGATGACGATATCCCAGCTTGTACTCTAAGACGTTTAGATCACATATTGTAATTTACCAGTATTTATCACTTATGTTGCAAACAAGGCACTAGATGGCGTAGAAACATCAGAAATGTTGTCATTCATTATTGTGGCAAAAGATGAAGCTTCAGTCTCCATTGATTACACGAAACGATGACAAATTGGAGGCTCCAGGTAGATTCTGAGTACTCGTCCAGTAGTATGTTTTTAATATTGTCTTATACTCTCTAAGCTCGTGTACTGAGCCAGCATTTGTTGAGTGGATTATTTGAAGTTGTCATGAAGTCCTTTGGTAGCCATACTGGAAGTGCAATCAGTACCTTTGCTACCTCGCTGACATTCTTTAAAGATAAATACTGGTAAATTACAATATGTGATCTAAACGTCTTAGAGTACAAGCTGGGATATCATCATCGAATCGTCTTCTTGCGACGTCAAGTCAAGGTCGTCCATTCCCAAGCCTTCCCAGTCAATTGAGCAAGATGTCGAGTCGAGAACCAAATCGAGGATCAATTGGTCGATCTCGTCCGTGTTGTCCCCTTCAGAGTCAACGGTGTGATGTTGACAATAACCACCCACTCGTGAAAGCAACTTGCACCCTGATACTTGGCATCGTCGACCACCGCCGTGTGCAATACACTTCTTGTTTGCATGGGCCTGCTTCCCACATCCAGGCTCCGAGCAATACCGCTTGTGGGCAATACCCCCATGCCTCAAACACCACTTTCCACCGCGAGCATGCTGCTGGCATCCCTCAGCTTGACATAGTCGCTTACCACCATGACGAATGCATAGGTTTTGGACGACAACTTGGTTGTTGCAGTCTTGGATGGAGCATTTGTTTCTGTGTTTGTGGAAGTTGCATTTTCCAATGTTGGGGATGGCAGGCTGAGTGCATTGGTTGAAGAGACAAGTTGCTGTGAGGGACATGGTCATTTGGATTCTGCGAGGTGTTCCATGTCCGACGTCCAGGATTGACACAGTGGACTCGGCGTTCCTACAATTCGGCTGAGTGGATACAGTACTTGTATAATTATTGTGATTGGTAGAAAAGATGACAAAATTGCTCTTAAAAAATCTCCAAATGACTTGTTGTCAGAAAACGTAAATCGGTGGATTTACACAAGATTATCGTCCAATTAGAGTGCAATGAGTTGGACGATGTGTTGAGATTGGGCAGAAATAGTTAATTTGGAAAGGCACCAGCCCGATCACTACATGAAGTCTAGCCAAACTTTCTGCGCGCAGCTTGCAGCGCAGTGCTTCTCTGGATCTGATTGATGGAACGATCCAGAGAAGTACGCATATAAGGTAAGCGGCTTTTGATTCCGCTAAAGGAACAATGTATTGATTGCGAGTAGAACGGAAGCGCACACTGGCGATTCAACTCCTGTTTGGAGATGTGTGGCGTATAACATGTAATGTAATTAAAAACCACAAGCAGCACAAACTAAAAATATGTCTTCCATAATCTACATGCACGACACATCTCTGGAACTGAAAGAAAATGGCCAAGCTCTGGAGTTAAAGATGGCACAACGTTCACCAGTCGATAAGTTTAATGTTGTCCCATCTTTAGCCTCAGAGCTCGGCCGAAGGAAGTTGCCGTGCTGGCCAAGACTAACCAAATTTACCTGTTCACTATTCGATGCATAGCCTTTGAGCACAGGCTTCTGCTTCGGTTTTTGCTTGCTTCGCAGTGCAACATCGATCATATTGGGGAGATTTTTGTGAATTCTTTGATGTTTGATTGACTCTCCTTCCAGTAAATCTATGGATTTGCGTTTTCTCTGCGGCTCTCTCCGAAGAAAATTTATTAAATTTCATACAAATATTCATACTATTTTGAATAATAATGTGAAATAAAAGATTAACTTATCGAAATTGTAAATCATTTGATTTACTCGAGAGCATAATTTCCTCTATATATATATATGATTTACAAAATCTTGATTATGTGTAATGCCATCTCGTCATCCTTCGCAAGAGAGTGCCACCAAGCAGACCGAAGCAGGCACGCAAACAAGTGGATGGCCTCCAAGCAATAAATCGAAAATTCAACGCACAATCCTCCCTTTGGCTTCAAGTTAGACTGCGCTCCGAATGGACTTTCCATTTTGTGTCACTGGATTGCTTTTTCCTGTTGGAGGATTTGGACAGTTATTTGGATGGATCATTCCTCGGTGCAAGTCTAAGCCTGCGGTGCTGTGATTCCAGTCAAATGTAGCTATAGATATCAAACGCGACAGATCGATGGTCTTCGTTTCCTCCCGGCATAATTGCAAAATCCAGTACACGTAAGACAATTGTCGCGATTGACAATGTGACGCGCCTCGAATCAGAAAAATACTCTGAGGACTCCAGGAATGTGTATACTGGATTCATTCTCGAGAATTTTTTCATACCAACATTGTACGAAACTAGTCATGGAGTGGGAACGCTTAAGGGGCTTGTGATAGCCCGGGATGGCATTCACAAACTTGCATCATGCGCGTCATTTGTCTTTTTAACCATTGCTCCAACTTTGCAGTGCATGGGACTGGCAAATGTTCCTTTCACAAGCACCGAAGCAAGTGCAGTGTTGAAGACTGCAATAACCAAGCTGTCATTCACACCAAGTGCGTTCGACATGGGGGCAAACGTCTCTGCCAAGCAGACGGATGCCATCGACACTCGCGTGTGGGTCGATTTTGCCAGAAACATGGTCGCAAGACGGCTAACAAGCACAAAAAGCCAGAGTTTGGCTGTGTGACGGCTAATGAGCACGAGAAGCCAGATTACGACCCACAAAACCAAACAAGGCAAACAAAGATGGCGCTAGACCATCTTCTTGACAAGCCCAACGATGACTTGATTGCAAGCCTCGACGACATCAACTTTGACGTTCTTTCGCAAGCATCCGCGGTAGCACACGAGATCGACATGTCGATTTTGAGTCTGCTGCTTGAGCCCTCCAAAAGTCTCATGAGAGACGTCGAGCAAACTTCCACGACTTACTCCTCGATCCACGTCGACACGTAGAGACCAGACCATACATCGCATTTTTCGATACCAGAAGTATATAATATATACTTCTGGTATATAATATACTTCTGGTATCGAAAAATGCGATGTGTTAAATTATTGATTGACGATTACTTTGGATAATTTAACATCACTAGAGCAATCTCGAGGAAGAAATGACTGCCAACGAATTCTCGAGTACAGCCGAAAGAGCATACAGCTCGTCGGGTCGAGAGAGCAGTGTGGTAATGAGCGATGACACATCTTTGTAACCCTAACCAGAGGACTGTTGATCGAAAATGCACATGGAATGCAAATATTTCGATGACACTTGAAGGCGTGATGACGAGCCTGACCAATTGCAAGAATGGAATGTTTTCATGTCCAGTCTATGAAAACGATGAGACCCTGGGATTTAGATTCTCCATCGCCGCAGAAGAGACAACATCCTGTCACAATTTGGAGTTCCACTATGGAGTGTGCTCAAGTGTTGGCCTCGCATAACACCCGGGGAAACAGAGCTTTGCAAGCTAGAGTTGGGGAATTTCGATAGCACGTTCTCAGCGGAAGGCACATTAATAATACACAAAAGTCATGGATATAATAAGGGTACAGCGCATCATAACGTAAAATTCCAAAGTCGAGAACAGGTTCAAAGTCGAGCACTAATCAAATTCATTAAATTTTTACCGCCAACTCTGATAAGTAATTTAAATGACTATCCGGTACACCGGATAATTTTCCCGCCTTCATTGCTTTGATTCACTTCGTGCTTCATTTGTTTATCCTCTCCATAACAAGTTTGCCCGCACAAACCATGGACAGTGCTGTGAATCAAGTGATGCAAGGTGCTTCTTGCATGGAAGTGTCGAATGTTACTGGCATTCCATACTCAACTCTTTCGGCTCATGTACGAGCGAAGACGAAAGGTTTTTCGATTCGTGGAATGGGAAGGCCGCCGCTTCTCGTGGAGTATACGTGCTCGCGACGTACGAGTGATTCGACGTCTTGGTCGACGGCGGCTGCTGCAAGATGACAGATTCGCCGATTGCAGAGACGTCAAGTCGACGTGCCCATTGATTGTGAAAAGGATATTGTCGAATGGGTGATTGCGATGCAGCTACAAGGCCTACCCATAAAGCGCAAAGATATCATGGTGAAGGCATACCAAATTGCCTTCGAAATCCACCCTGGAATGAAAATTGAAAATGGCCGGTACAAAGGATTTCGCCACCGTAACCCACAGTTGACGAATCGACTTGCCCAAACGATTTCGCATGCCAGGAATGCTGTCGATGAGAGTGGAGTGAGTACCTTGTTTTCTCTGCTAGAACACCAAATTGAAACTCATGAACTAACTCCAGATCGAATTTGGAATATGGATGAAACTGCGTTTATATTGCACAAAAAGTCTGGTAAAGTTATTGCAGTTAAGGGCTCGCGCAATGTTTGGCTGCAGACACTAAACACTGGGTACCATCTATCTATTGCTGCTTGTGTTAGTGCAGATGGCGTTGTGTTTCCCCCGACCTTCATATTTCCTGGTGACTCCATCGAACGAACATTATCAACGTCGTGCTCAATTCCGGGAGCGACAATTTCTACCGCACCCAAAGGTTGGATGAATGAAGATCTATTTGTGTCATGGCTCAGGCATTTTTCATACTCTGTCGGATTTGGCGTGAAACGGCCGATCTTGTTGACTATTGATGGCTTGTCTTCCCATTGTACGCCCAAGATTGTGGAGACCGCTGAAGAAATGGCTATCTCCTTGTTGTGTTTGCCTTCAAACGCGACACATCTTTTGCAGCCTTTAGATGTGTCAGTCTTTAAATCATTCAAAAGTGCCGTTGATCGCAAGATCTTTGAAGCTATGGTACATGATGGTATGCCTGGTATTATCTCTTTAACTTACATGATCCTCTTAGACACTGGCAATCTATTTACTTTATGCAAAGAAAGAGCTCTACGGATTGCTTCTTCTGCGTGGTTGGAGAATGTCTCGGCGAAAAATGTTGTTGCAGGCTTTTCATGTTGTGGCATCTGGCCCTTGTCAAAATCCAAAATGATGGAGCGATTGGAGAGGTTTAAAGCCAATGGTGTGGGCAAGCGCGTTGAACAGGCTGATTGGATCAAGCACAGGGATGCAGTGCGTGCCGAAATCTTGACGTTACCTCCTATCGGGACAGCGAAAAAGAGAACAAAGCGTGTTGTGACTGGGGCTCGTTTGTTATCTATCAGTGAGTTATGTTGTCAGTTGTTGATTCGACAGTCGCAGACCGCCAAAGAGCAAAGAGACTCAGCGAGGAACTGAAGGCAAAACGAGCGAAAAAGCGGGCCAAAACGTCAAAGCGCTACCAAAACCAAGACCAAAGTTTCAACGATGCAAGCCTGCAAGTCGACTATGAGATCGTTCAATTGAAACAATACCAATTGTTTTGTGTCTTGTCTGTGTCGTCTCTTGCGTCTTGTCTTGCATCTTGGCTTGGCCTTCATCGCTCCAACTTGTCGGTCTTCCTTGTCGATCTTCCTGGCAGTCTTGCCATGATTGAAAAGTCTGAACTGACTCACGAAATTGATATCTGTGAAACATTATATTTTCTCTGAAAATTTATAACCTAACTCAAGAATCTTACATCCTAATTCTCATTTTTGAATACTTTATTCAAGATCATTTCTATGCTCGACTTTGAACACCAAATTTATAAGCAAGTTGCATCAGTTGTTAGTGAATTGTATATGGTTTATGTGCTTATATGCGCTTCATTTGTGCATATTATGATTCTCCGTGAAATTCTCTATCTAATGATATCCTTGATGTGAGCATAACACAATCGCATCAGTTCTGCAGAAACGGTTTTATGCAAACACAAAAAGTAAGCGCTCGACTTTGGACTTTTACGTTAGATGACAATATTCATTTCCATTGTGGAGGTCAAACAGCAATCCGTAGCACCTTCATATAGCAAAGGATAACAATACTGTGTAAGGGATACACCAAAGCGTTTTGAGTCTATTCAAGCAAGCAAACATGCTGCACGACTTTGTGAAAGAGATCGACGGTAGGTGAGGGTGTTCGCATCATTTCGTCGTAGATTCTATGTCGTTCCAAAGGGAGTGCGTCTTCCCAGGTCTATCAAAGACAGCTCCATCATAGTGAGCATATTCGCCACCATCTTGATGAATGCGGACGCTTAAGTGACTTCCCGCATATAGTCAACGCCGCAGACGTTATCGCAACCACGATAACAAAGCTTCGACGATCACGAGATGGACTGTGGGACTTTTTACTCGACGTAGGTGGACGCAACTCTTGATGAGAGGTCTCTCATTCTTGCCATGCCGTAAGTCACAGCTCAACATGGCCATACTTGGGCCATCGACTCAAAATTGTGAAAAGATTTACTAAACCCAATCTCTAACGATGAAAGGAAGAAAGCTCCCATTGAGGTAACGATATGTTGGATCGTGGGTTGAAAAGTTCAGCAATGACTTGACAGAGTTATGTCCAAATATCGTCAGCTGCTTGCTGTTCCTGACCAAATGGTCCGGACGAAATCGAAATTCATGCAAAGTGGAGGCGAGTTTTGGATTGCCATGGGGTGTTCCGACGAAGTCCTGCTCAACCTCATGGCTATCTTGTCGTCGAAATCATTTCCAATCTTACCATGAGTACTTCACCACGCAGCTTGTGCGTATTCAACAAATGCAATGACGCCGCCGTCGATGGAACCAACAAATGTGGCAAACACAAACACCGAGCAATGTGCGCCTTCCCAAGTTGCAACAAGCAGACCGTCAGGCATCGAATGTGCGCTAGACATGGAGGTAGGCGTTATTGCCACTATCCCGAGTATTTCGAGAGCCCCCGCGGCGGACAAGTTTGTCTTGAGCATGGTGGCGTTGCGGCAAGTCGCCTATGCGATGTGGAAGGCTGTGGCCGCCATGCCCACTTGAAGAAGCGTTGCATTCGCCATGGAGGGGGGCGTTTTTGCTCCATGCCTGGATGCAGTCTCCATGCCCGACGTCGTGGAATGTGCCATAGGCATCAGCGCAATGACCAGAGCCAATTTGAATCCTTGGAGGATATCGATAACTCCATCCTGGCCATGTTGATGCAGCCTACTTCTAATGACATTTACAATCATAGATTACGTCGAAGCCATTGCGATTTAATACAATCCTGCATATTTACTCTATCGATACGTGTCAAAACTGCGAGATAGGATAGCTTCCCCTCTAACTCGAACAGTTTCGTATGAAACTGTTGGCAGTTTCATCGAAAATCCACCATACGGATTGTCAAAGTTCGGTGAGATTCGACAACTTTTTCAAAAATATGATTGGCTATTAAAAACATTTATAAGCCAATAATATTCATTTGAGAAGGAATTTCCACCAATCATGTTGGGCTGATGTTTGGAAGGGCTCAGTGTCAAATTTGGCGTCGCCATGTTTAGTCGAGCGGCCCCACTTGTTGCTGCAAGACTTCGCTCGCCAGCGACACTGCTTAGACAGCCTTATGCGCAGCAATTTCTCGGCTTGCCACGCCCTGCATTGCCCAGAAATGTGATTCGGTCAGAGCGAGCTTTGCTTTTCAGCTCGACAACCGATGGAGCGACCACAGCCGCTAAAACTCCTCAAACGAACAAGTTCAAAGAACTGTGGAACAAATATGGCTGGGTCGGTGTAGGCACCTACCTCTCTGTGTACGTGACGACACTTGGCTCAATGTTCCTCGCTATCGAGACTGGTCTCCTCTCGACCGGTGCGTCAAAGGAAGGCGAATCTGAAGATGGCAACGGCTCTTTCAACATTGTCTCGGCGACGAATGCGCTTACCGAATGGACCAAGTCTGTTGGACTAGGCTCCCATTTCAACGTCCCAGAAGTAAGCCCCGCGACGGGATCATTTCTCATTGCATGGGTTGCCACGAAATTCACCGAACCCATCCGTTTGGCAGTGACACTCATGATCACTCCACGCGTTGCACGCTACTTGAGAGCACGCAAACCTTAACGTTAACTTGATCATGTTTGGTCCTTAATTAAGATCCCAGAGTTCGTGGATTGTTGATTGATTTAGGCTTCCTGCAGGAGAGAATCGTTGGATGGTGAGTGCTGTTGAGAATGTCGCTCTATTTCCTTCTTCACACGGGCATACTCGATGCTCTGCTTCTTTGCGATGCGGCTTCCCAAGATGACGGCGTATGATCCAAGGCTCACAGCAACGGGCAGGAGCACAAGAGATGTTGCTGCAAATTGTTGTAGCGTTTGGCACGGATATTTGGCAACGTTGTTTCGAAGGCTGATTGTGGTGCTGCAGTTGTCAGCAAAGCTGTTTGTCGAGAGGAACGGCTTTAGGAATCCGTAGAGCGACCAGATGCAGATGGTATGGAGCACAGCATGAAAGCCCAAGAAGAGTGTAGAGAGCCAGCAAATATGCGATTGATGGACATGCCATTGCTGTTTGCAGACAGACGATAGGGAAAACAAGGCACTGATGGAGAGAGCGACTAGGTAGACGAAGAAGGCCACCTTGGAAGCTGCTGGAGACGTGAAGAGAATCGCAGGTGCAAAGCAGATAGCATGGAGAGGAAGCACTAAGAGCAGCTTGCACTCGTCTCGGAGCATGACGTTGGCTACCCAAGGATATTTATGGAATGTTCCCCATGTTAATCTTCCAAAAATGATCCACAAATCTACTCACAGAGAGCTAACGCTCGGACTTCTTAGCCAGGAGGCCAGCTCATCGTACGTCCACCAAGCAAGTGCAAATGCAAATGGTATACCGATTGGAGGCCCCGAGGTCCATCGTTGATGACAACACGGTATCCTTCGTCCAATTTTTCACTCTTGGCAATGACTGATGCCGTGTAGAGCAATTCGCCAAGGATATCCTTATGGCGCTCTTCGGCATTGGCAATACGCGTGAGGCCGTCGCGGACCTTTGGTATCACGAGAATGTGGACGGGGGCTTGGGGGGAAACATCACGGAACGCCAACACTTTGTCGTTCTCAAACACAACCGTCGCTGGGATCTCACGCGAGATGATCTTGTCAAATATCGTGGGCTCGTAGCCCTTGGGCTCGACCGCCACTTTGGCTTTCTCTGCTTCCGTCGCCATGAATCGCAACGCTCGACGACCAAAGTGCAGTCGGTTCGCCACAAACATGTTCCCTTTGAAGAAGTTCATGCGGGGGTAGGGCTCTAGACCCACTTTGATTGGCTAAAAATAAATTTATAAGCCAATCATATTGCGTTAAGGATATAAAGTTTGCCAATCAAAATCTAAGTTTAGGAAAGATCAGCTCTTGCCACAATAGGTTTTTCCCATGATCGAATGGGTTAAACGGAAGTCTTCTACGTTCTTGACCGCACGTTTGACAGAGATGACTAGCGGACACATGTCGCCCCATGGACTTTGGTACTCCAAGAACTCTTCCTAACAGTAATGTCGAATAATGCGGCGCTCCGTGGTTTTTCAGTAACGAATCATGTCTGTGTGCTGTATTTGCTAGAGCTTAGCCCTCTAGGGAGGGTTTAGAGTGCTTCAAGCGAGTTCTCATTGGGTCGTGTGGGATTGCTTCGCGTGGCAGGAATTTCCAATCAGCAGCTTGGTGCCTTCTTTATCCATGTGAATCCGCCATGCCTTTAGTACTCCAAAACTCTACGAGCTCCAAGTCGTGGAACGGAATCCGAAAGCAGATTGTATTTAGTGCTCGCCTCCTCGGGCCAAATGCCCCCGCATTCACTACAAGGCAGTGTTCTTGGTTGTTTCTTCGGGTTCCGATCAAGGTATTAATGCCAAACGCAACATCCAATCTAAAGAGCGAATACTGCGTCAATGGGTCTGATAAATCGTGGAGCTTCTGCATGGACAACAAATGGAGCGACGAATGGCCGGCTAGCGGCAATCCTGAGCCTTCTTGAAGTTGTTCTGGTGTCGCAGATTGGCGAAGACCGTTATTAAAACGCATATGTAGGTTTTTATTGATTAGGTTTTTTCGACAAAGATCTTGAGCATCCTTTTTCTCTCATTTCCCAATTTTCTCCCTCGAGAAATGAAGTCTTTGTTCTTCCTTGGCGCTGCCACCGCTGCTGTACTTGCATCCAACGTGGATGGAACCTCGGCTCTCCGTGACGTTGCTGCATTCGTGCAATATATGGCTAACTACGACAAGTCGTATCGACACCACGGAGATGACCATCCCTTGGTTATGAAGCGATTCAAAGCCTTTCAAACCAACTTGCGCCGTATTGAAGAACACAACCGCGGCTATGACGCTGGCGAGCACACATTCACATTGGGCTTGAACCGTACGAACATTGTATATGTGGCAAGGAAATTGATATCATTTGTATAGACTTGGCGGATTTGACCGATGAAGAGTATAAGCAAATGCTCGGATTCAAGCGATCTGGTGGCCGCAGTTTGGCCTCCTCCACATATTCCTTCGACCGATCGAACGACGTTCCTGACTCGTGGGACTGGCGTAAGCACAATGCCGTCACTCCTGTGAAGAATCAAGGCCAATGCGGATCGTGCTGGGCATTTTCGGCTGTTGCTTCCATGGAAAGCGTGTATGCCCTCGCGACTGGAAAATTGGAATCTTTCTCCGAACAAGAACTCGTTGACTGTGTTGATGGAGGCGTTGACGATTGCAACCATGGTGGCGAAATGAGTCATGGATTTGTCGAAATCATTGACAACCACAAAGGCAAGATCGAAAAGGAAGATGACTACCCGTACACGGCGGTTTCCAAGGGCAAATGCCTGGCTGAAGACGGTAAAGCCATCGGACACTTCACATCGTATGTGAATGTCACCTCTGGTGATGAAGATGCGCTCAAGGGAGCTGTCGCACAAAATGGTGTCGTGTCTGTCGCTATTGATGCCTCGAGCTTCTTGTTCCAACTCTACCGTCATGGTGTCTTCTCCTGGTCACTCTGCAAGAATGGGTACGACGAATTGGACCATGGAGTTGCCGCTGTTGGCTACGGCAACTACAAGGGCAAGGATTTCTGGCTAGTCAAGAACTCGTGGGGTGAAGGCTGGGGCATGGACGGCTACATCCTCATGAGCCGCAACAAGAAGAACCAATGTGGTATTGCGACTGACGCCTCGTTCCCTGTCCACCCTAAACAATCCCCATCTCTCAAGGAAGATGAGTTCAACTTGGATGGCTTTTCATGGAATTAAGTGCTTAAATACCACCACGACTTTCTTAAATACTGTCTCGACTGCCCCAGAAGTGATGCAAAGTCACGGATTGGCCTGCTGTTGGACGACTCGTAGATGCTGGTGAGATGTACTGTGCTTCTGACATGCCAGACGATGGCAGTGGCGATTCTGGGTAGACTTCGGCATGGCCATCGCCGCATCCACGGCTGCAATTGCTGTGTTCATTTCCAGACAATGGCTTGTAATTGGCTTTGTCGTCACCCCCCATGTGCCACACTCGAACAGTGCCATCGTCGGAGCAAGAAGCAATTTTGGTGAAGTCTGACTTGCACCATGCAACGCTACTAACTTCGCCTTGATGGCCACGTAAGACCGCGGCAGGGGTGCCAGATGAATGCACATCCCAAATGTAAACGTTTTGATCGACCGAGCCACTCACGATAAAATTGCCGTCAGGGCTAAAGCCAGACTTGACTAGAAGAAATCAAGATGAGTCAAATGACTCGACGAGATGGCACGTACCATAGAAGGAAGAGTTCTTGTGGCCATAGTACTTGGCAATTGGATCATCCATGGTACGCATCAAGTCATACAGGAAGATGTCGTTGCTTGCGGCGCTCACGAGTAATTTTGTCTTGGTGTGGTCGAGTGCCAAGGACGAAATACCATACCGACGGCCACTTGAGTTGAGACAACTGAAAGCGCGAACTTGCTTTAGACAATCAACGTCTTTACTGAGTGTGCGCAAATCCCAAAACTTGACCATCCTATATTCAGCGTGTCAAATAGACTCAGCAAGAAAGTGAGCTTACCCATCCACAGCGCCAGATGAAATGAGTTGGTTTCCGTCACCAGTAAATTCGACGCAAGTGACGCTGCGCTGTGCATTGGGAATGGAAGTCCGCCTCTTCTTCCGTTTGTCTTTGCCTGATACCGAAGCCACTTCAAAATCGTGGCATCGCATGCATGATTCAACTGGGCGGAAAGACTGTACGTGGGGGATTGTCTGACTTTCGCAGGGATACCGTGTATCCCAAAAGAAGATGTTGCCGTCTCGTGAACCCGATGCAAAAACTGAAGGCATGTCGGGCATTTGTCGAACGCATTTGACGCTCATGGAGTGTCCTTCAAAATGATAGAGCTGGGCGGCAGTCTCGACATCCCATACACTCACATGTTGGTCCCCTGATGCAGTTGCAATGTGTTCATCATTGGCGCACCATATGAGGTCAAAGATGGCATTTTGATGTGCAGAAAATCTTGCCCTGGGTTTCTCTACGTACGCGCTGATTAGAGAGAGGATGGCTAAAAAGAGATAATACCATGGTCAAAAACTTGGTGGTGTGGCGGCATGTTTGTTTTTCGGTCGCGTGTTGTAAAGTAGCTGACATATCCTTCTTCGTCTGAAACAGCGAGGAGCGATCCATGCATCTTTTGTTCACTGAATGCAATGTGGAAGGGGGGTATTTGGTGTTCATAAATGTCGCCATGACACATATAGACGTCTTGTCGGTCGCTTCGCAGCGAGAGTAAAAGTTGTCGTTCAATGGTCACTTCCACTTGCTTCGATGGCTCGTTTGGCGCGTAAATCGGACCATTCAATACCGCTCTTCGGGGGACCGATTGATTCACTCTACTTTGCATTGTATTTCCTCGTCTCTGAAGCTCTCGATGGCGTAAATGCTGTACAATGGACGCCGCTTGGCCATCGCACCTTCTCTTCATCCCGCGCGCTCGCTTTCGCTTTTGACTGGCTGTTTTCCCGAGGATTTTCTGTCATAGAGTTTTTGCAGTGCTCGCTGTTTTCATATTATCCGGGTATGTCCGGATAATACCATCCTTTATCCGAATCCGGTTAGATCGCATGGACATTTTCGAAGTGCAGGAGAGGCCGCGGTCCACAGGCATCCTGATGAAGGAAAGTCGACTGTGCTGGAGAACGATGTGAATCAAGAGGACAAGAACAATGCTTATTCCAGATCGGAATCAAATCTGGCTGCTGAGTTGTTGCCGCTGGCCACTTGGTGGGATAGAAGATGTGCGAGTGGCTGGTTCATGAAACGCCCACAGGGTGTGTGCATTTTCAACTCGATGATTCAGGTTTGTTGATCGTGTTTTCTCTGTTCACGTTTGAGAATTTCGCTTTGGACACGATCTACCGATTAGATTACCGTTCTAGTCGCTTCGTGTAATCATGTCAACCTTACTCACGACGGCGAAAGGGAAGACGAATAAGCACGCGGTCCAGATAAAAAATGGTTCTTTGGTTCCCACCTTTGACACTCTTGACGATCGTCGTTTCGTTCTTGCGAAAAAATAGAAGCTTGTTGTCACCACGAATTCGTACGCGACGACGATCGCCAGGTGCACTCGCTGGGCAAATACACGCCACGGTGGTCACTATCACCCAGCACATTAGAATTCCCGAAGAAAACCATGGTGTTATCACCGCCGGTCCCGCTCGTTTTTGCATACTCTTGCGGCGCGTGGAACGCAGCCACTTTGTCTACGTGCTCGCCTTGCCACACAACATTGGTCACGCTTGAAGGTCTGCGGTGGCGAACACTTGAAAACCAGATGCGTGTCCAGTCAAAGTGAGTCCGACAGAGTTGTCGGTTTCAAGAAGTACGAAAAGTGAAACCGCAACTTGACGACTTCAACGTGTGTGCGAGACGATGCTTGAGGCCAGCGGTCTTAGTATGATCCCTCGGCAGTGGGTCGCCTGGACTGGCATCAGTGCGCTGCTGAACTCTTGGAAGAGGAGCGGGGCCGCGTTCCACCAACGATGAAATCCCACGTCGGCCACATGTCCCTGGGCGTTTTTTCGAACGCGAGCATTTGTGTACATGTCCATCTGGTGTCAGCCATGAGAGCGCAACGCACGGACGCGCGCGTTCGATATTTTCGCCCGCCATTTCGTTGTGTCTAATCGATGAGACCGTCGTCGCTTCCTGCAGTGTATCTCTGCTCGTTCGCTCAGCTGCGTTGACATGTCGTGACAGGTATCGTAGTCGACACCATGACGACATTTCACCCCCCCGCCGCTGCCGTCACGGACGGCCGCCGCCGACGAAATCAACAGGACAAGCGCGAGAGCTTGGATAAAATGGCCCTGCCCCGTGCCTGGAATCGACATGTACGACGTACCCATGAGAAGAACAGCGAGGGGATATCCCACGCCATGAGCCATTAGTTACAGTGAGATTCGGCAGAGTCCGACGGACTCAGTCTTCCCACATCGCGATGGGAAACTTTTCTTTTTGACAAGATTATCTCCATATCTCAACGTTCCATGAAGTACCGAGTCGAGAGAGAGCTGGCGACCGCGCGGCAAGGGAGCATCTTGCTCGGTCGTGATGCGGAATTAGATCGAGCTGTCGTGATCAAGTCTGTTGCGGCGACTGATGACGCAGCCGCGGAAGTCCAAGTCCACGCCGGCTTGCCGCCACACCCGCATGTGCTTCGCCTCACCGATCATTTTGACCATGACAATACGATTCATATGGTCTTTGACTACTGTCCGAATGGCGATCTCTACGTAGAGCTCAAGCGCCGCTCGCGCTTCCGCATGGATCAGGCGCTCGCTTACATGGCTCAAATCACATCAGCGGTTCTGCATATCCACTCGCAAGGGATCGCCCACCGCGACTTGTCCCTTGAAAATGTTCTCCTCGATGCCAGCGGCAACTGCCAGATCTGCGACTTTGGCTTGGCCGTCGCAGTGTCGGACTGCAGCGCGGACGACGGCCCCGTTGGAAAGATGCAATACATGGCTCCGGAAGTCTTTGCGGAAGAAGCATACGATCCCTGTAAAGCCGACGTGTGGTCGCTCGGCATCATGCTCTTCATGATGGTGGCCGGTGTGCCGCTCGTGGAGCAACCCTGTGGTAAAGACAAGCGATATCGGATGCTGGATGCCTACGGAGTCCACTCGTTGGTCAACTTGTGGCACCTCGTAGCTTTCTTCTCCGAGTCGCTGCTGGAACTGCTTGAACTCATGCTTGAAATTGACCCTGTGCGGCGCCTCTCGACGAAAGAAGTCTTGCATGCGCTCCTCACAGAACTCAAGAACTTGCATCCCACGTCGAAACGACCGTGGCTGCGTGGTCTCCTCCTTAATATCTAATCGTAACAAGTATTTATCTCTGTATTCAGCTCCCCATGACTTCTTAGAGTCGCAGCTAGTCATAACTAGCGTGTCCTTGTCATCGCCCAGCAAGCCCCAAGCTCCCCTTGCTCTCCTCCTCTCCTCCTGGGGGCTGTTGTTGATCGCCTTGAGGGTGAAGAGAACGCGATCGGCCGCCCAGCTCATGTCATGCGAATCTTGATGAACCACCTTGGAAGACTCAACGACGACGGCACATGGATGAGACGACTGCAGGCGAGACTTTGCGGTGGTGCATCTGCGGTGAATCTCCATTGTGCCACGTAATATTCGATATCATGTAAACTACAACCGAGAACGGAATCTGTCACTACTCGGATTCACGTCGAGCAACTTTTGCTTCTACTGTACCACCACGTCGATCGCACTGCATCTTCATGTCGCTCTCGATGCGACTGAGACGGGAGCGATCATCCAAAGTCGCTTCTGTCCAGGTGCGGAACAACAGCGAATCTTTTCCGCGAAGAGTCACTCTTTCATGGATGAATACGACAAGATTCGAGAGCTTGGACGTGGCAGCCACGGCGAAGCGATCTTAGTTCAACACCAAACGACCAAGGAGCTAGCGGTGGCCAAGTCGATTCGTATCAGACGGGACGACAGCCAAGCTGTTGAAGAAGCACAAGTACTGCAATCCCTCAACCATCCCAATATCATCCGCTTCATTCGTATCGTCCATGAACCCAACGCGAGACTCTCATGGCTCATCATGGAATACGCAGACGGTGGAGACTTGAGTGCGTTCACAGCTCAATCGCAACCCAAGTACGCCCTCAGCGACTATCTTTGTCATGACGACGTAGATGCGAGCAACCTTTGCACGATTGCGAAATCATGCGCATATTCATCCAGATATGCCTGGCATTAGCGTATCTCCACAGCAAGAACATACTGCATCGGTAAGCCGCAAGTCTCTCCAGCTTTGGTCATCACTCTGCAGGGATATCAAACCGCAAGCACGTACACACGACGCTCTCTAGTCTGAGCCATCCATGTGTAGAATGTCTTCTTGAATGGCCAAGGTATTGTGAAGCTAGGGGACTTTGGCATCGCGAAAGCTCTCAACCACACACTTGACGTCGCACAGACTCAAATTGGAACACCCTTGTACTTGTACGTCATCCAGCCGTCGACAAGGCCATGACTAACTTGGCTGTAGATCTCCAGAGATCTGCCAAGGGGACGACTACAATGCCAAGAGTGACGTGTGGGGCCTTGGTTGCATCCTGTACGAGTTGATCACGCTCAAGTCTCCATTCTATGCCAAGTCGATGCCTCTCATCGTGAAGAAGATCACACAGGCCACGCCAGACCCGCTACCATCGCATGTTCCATCAGACATCCAACAGCTCGTTGGTCTGCTCTTGTCCAAAGCTCCAGAGGTGACCTAAGTCTCTCCAACACTTACAATGTCATTTGCAGCAACGACCAAGCGCCTCTGAAGCCCTTGCCTTGCCAGTCGTGCAAATTTACTTGATGCAATTTGCCAGCTATCTTCCAGGCCAACCCCAACGATCGGTCGCACCATTCCCTCCACCTCGATCCTCTGCACCAGCGCCAGTGCTTCCTCTCATTCAGACTTCATTGATGGACGTCTTGCCAAGTCTCCATGGCCAGGCATCCTCGGAGCAAATCGAGTCGAAACCAGCTGACATGGCTTTCACTTCTGAAGATCTCGCTCGGCAGCAATTCCTCGACAATCAAGTCAAGCCTCTCACGTCGTTCCTCGTCTAAACCATGATGATAGAGAGCTGCTCGCCTCTACAAGGAGCGCATGGATAAGCTCAAGAATGCTCCATCACCATTTACAGAGAGCCCAAGTCCACCGACGTACGAGATCATCCTCACCTCGTCTGACTTGTCACTAGCACACCCGTTGGTCCCACAAAGAATACAAAGTACATCCTTTCTCCAACGATTTGACTGAATACAGTCGTAGGAGTGACTACGAAGACATGCTAGCCATGGAGAGGCGTCGGGTCTACCTAGAGACCAAAGCATTGCACGAACGCATGCGCATGCTCCAGTCCTCCGACCGTCAGTAGCGTCGCCAGAAATATAACCTAGTCTCTCGAGTACGTTGCGACTAAAGCCAACGCAGAGTTCATTATTGATAGCCTTTGGACTCTCGGGGCATTAAGTCAGCATTAAAGGCCGCGGGCGTCTTTGTTCCTGGGGAGGACGAAACTTGTCCTTGTACTCTGTGATGTAGTGGCGATGCGGGGCGTATGGAGGATACCGCAGGTGGAGATAGACGGGATTCTAGACACAAAGGCAGTGACGACGACGGCGTTGTTACTCGTACCCCGAGTCTTTTGAGTGCATCATGACGGCGGAGTAAGTCAGCACGTTTGGACTTGGATGCAGCAGCTAACGCAAGCGGTGGAATCGGTGGTGGCGTCGTTGGCATGGCCTTGGCATTTGGATGAAGCTCCTTCTCTCTGAAGAAGACGAGCTTTCGAAATGCAGGACGAAGCCATTGCGTCTTTGTCGATGGTTGAATCCTGGCCTTCTTGGACGGAGCGCGCTTCACTTTGAGCAAGTGTGGCTTTGATCTTGGCTTTGGTGGAGCCTCAACAACATGGGAAGAGTGCAAGGGGTGGACACCTTGATGCTTGGACTTGCGTTGACAATGACGGACAATACGCCGACTGCGTGACTTTTGTCGAGACGGTGGACGAACAAATCGATCTCGAAGATGTGACTCCAATGTGGTCTTGATGTCGGCAGTACTCATGTAGCGTTCATCCTGCGAAGTGTCGAAATGAACATGCTTTTCAGCAGCATTTGTCTGCTTTCCACTTCGAATTGCAGTGCGTGGCTTGGCCAATTGTTCCTGCAACCTTTGGATATTCTCCTTGCACAGCAGACGTCTTTTCTCTGCCTCGGAGAGCTCAGACTCTCGTTTCGTTTGCATCGCGTGGAGATTTCGATTTGCCTTGTGCAATGCTACGAGGTTTTGCTTGGCAGCTCGCTTGAGTGACTAATTCCATCGATCTCATGCATGCATATTGCTAGCTTCTACCTCTGTGTCACTTCCAACAGGCGATGGTTGGCGTATATCATTCATCGCATCGACTTTTCCCTACGCAACAGTGTCATGGATCCAATCTTTTGGTTCATGAACAGTCGTTCTACCCATGCAAAATACGATGGAATCGGCTTGAAATCGTCGCGTAGGGTCATTTTTCCAGCTGCAGTCTTTGGCCACATCGATTTGACGCTCGGTCTCTGCTCTTCTTCGTGAGCTTTCGCCATTTCCAGCATCGTACCTCCACGTCGGTCGCATCATCTTCCATGATCGCTTTTTGATCGTATCCGGATACGGAAATTTCAATAAAATTTAATATCAATATTTAATTCATTATAAAAAAATTAAGTATACAGTTAATATTAATAAAGAAGACTCGTACGCCAATGTAACGGATTCCATTGCAGACAAGTGGAATTCGTCGAGCAACATGTTTCTCCAACGGTCGATCCGTCGCATTGGCCTCTCGTCGCGCGCATTCACGAGCGCTGCGTCTGCTGCTACGCCTTTAGAGCCACCGAAGCAGCAAGATCCAAGCCAGGTCATCTTGACCCACGGGTTGCGCCATGTCAATACTTCCGGGTACGAAAGTTGTGTGGCTCGTATTGGTTGAGTTGACGTATGGCACAGGTGGACACTTGAATCGCTTGGAAATGGCGCCCGTGACGCAGGTTTTCCATCGGTGGCCCATGGCATGTTTCCTCGAGGACCGATTGAGCTCGTTGAGTACTTTATGGACGACGTGCAACGCCAAGTTCAAGACAAATTGGCCGCGGAAACCGAAGACCTCCCCGTGACCGACCGCCTCAAACGTGGAATCAAGTTCCGCTTGGAAATTCTCGCGCCATATCTTAGTATGTGGCCACAAGCTATGGCCCTGGGTGCCTTGCCTCAAAATGCCCCGACAACTGTCAAGAAATTGGCCGAAATGATCGATGATATCTGGGTCTATGCTGGTGATCGTTCCACCGACATGTCATGGTAAAACCAATCTGCACTTTCGCGTCGTCTTAGATTTTCATCTAGGTACACAAAGCGCGCTGTGCTCACTGGTGTCTACACATCAACTGGTAAGTCTGCTTGCCGACCTTACATCTTACTGTGGGTGGCAGAACTTTTTATGCTCACCGATCAATCACCCAACCATGAAGAAACGTGGCGATTCCTGGATCGCCGCATTGAAGAAGCGATTGCTCTGGGCGAGTTGCCCAACAATGTATCGTCCTGGGCCGCTTTGGCAGGCTTCTGATGGTATTGTAGGCTCAAGATGTTGCTGGCATGCTCAGCATTGGCGTCCAGTCGCTTTTGTCGACGGCTGCTGCGTTGGCTGGGCCATTGACGCATCAAGTTGTCACGCAAGTGAGCCAACATGTGCCGAACCCACTCAGTGCGATTCCAAATCCCATCGTGAGCCCTCCTCCACCAGTCTCGACTCCAGTGTCGCCTCATGTGACTACTCCAGCGTCGACTACAGCATCAACGCCGGCCAAGCCTACCAAATACCCTGAATTGTAATTCTGCGGCAATATATTGCAATGGACTTCGTCTTAGTCCCATCCGAGTTTCATTTCTTCTTCCAAGACAGAGTCTAAAGGCTCATCATCGTCGTCGTCAGCAAGGAGATTCGACCAGCTCTCCTCGCGTGGAAGTAGGGCCATCTCTGGCAGCTGGTTTCGACTGGTCAGAGCTGTTTGTGGGCGACGCCTTGGTTCGAGTCGTCTTGGCGTCTGTGTGGTTGTCGGTGGCGAAACTAGCGCCTCAAACGGATCGACTCGTGCTTGCGCTTTGAGCGTTTCCTCCTTTCTTGCCAATGCCTCGCACACAAGTGGCCTGGAAGCGGTGGAAATCTGTCGCTTCAGCAAGCTCAAGGCGTGGAATTCTTGTCTACACCACGACAGCACCGTCGAGTTTCACACATTGCTTGGACTATCTTACCGCAAAGCCGTTCGAACGGATGTTCGTGACGTCAAAGGCCGCTCTCTCCACGGCACAACGTGATCACATCCACCAGCCGATGGCTCCTCTCGATGTGGTCGAGCAGTTTGAGGTCGCTTGGGCAGTTTGCGAGGGGTGGCTGCTGCAGGAGGTGGCTTGGGTTCAAACGACTCCTTTGGATATGATGTCTCCTCAGTGACGACGCTCATGGACGACATTTGCTTCCAGCGCATGGACTTTCGAAGCAAGAGCCGCCTCTGCTCCATCCCGAGAGCCTTCTTTTCATCCTACGAGGACATTGCCGAGAGAACGAGTGAGCTGACGTACGTCTTGGCATTGTTCTTGTTTCGCGCGACGTGACACCTCTTGAGCTGTGATGACGACAGTGTGCGTTGCTCCACACGACACGGAGATGGGCGAAGTTCCCGAGAGTGCGGTCACTTCGAGAGGAAAGCTCGTATTCCGGTCGTCCCCAAGACCAAGCTATCCCACAAGTGACAACCAGCACATGGAGCATGGACATACTTGGCCTTCTTCACCGAATCCCCATGCATAAATAGATCCATCGTCGGTCAAAGCCACCGAGTGCCATTCCCCCAACATTCTACCTCGACCAGAGTCAGGGCAACCTGCGCAGTGGATTGTTGACTTACATGGTTTGCACGACCTTCCCATGAAACATTCGAAGACGATGTGGCGCTAGCCGATCAGTGTGGAGCCCATCCCCGAGTTGGCCGTACGCATTGGCTCCCCACATCCACAAACCTCCCGTCTGCGCATTTACGTTCACTTGAACAAAGCTGGCTTACCTCAGTGACCAAGGCAGTATGACTACCTCCTGCTGCGATCTGTCGAACTTGAACGTCGTCAAACTCCTAGACGTCATGTCATTTTGAGAAGTCAAGGGGGATGCAAGTACATCAAGAGGCTGCGGCGTGGAGGCGGACTCGTGATGACCGAGACCAAGTCTTCCGTTGTCACCGCAGCCCCAGACAAAGACGCCACCATGGGGTGAAGTCGTATGGGCGATGGCATGGTACACACCACTCGCGAGGCTTTCAACGTGGTGCAAATGTGGATTGAGCGTGAAGGCAGAACGTCGAGTCGTATCGCCCAAGCCCAGTTGTCCAGCTACGAGATTTCCATCAGTAAGATCTTTCAACATGCTCCGCTGCAATCTCACCGATATTGCACCCAGCGACCAAGAAATCGCCCATTGTCGTGATTGCAAACGAATGATTTCCTCCACAGACAAACTTGCGCAAGTGGGAAAGACCGTGGATGCGGCTTGGTGTCAATTGATGCTTGGCTTTGAGATTCAATCCAAGCTAACGCAACACAGTTTGAGCCATACGAGCCTCTCCGTGGGGGTTCTTACCTGCCCAGCTGAGTTGTCGCCCCACGCATAGCCCCACGTTTGATTCACGATGCACAATGTGTGGTTGGCGCCACAGGAAACATGAGTCACCTACACGAAGCTTCAGCCGCCTTTTAGGAGGATATCGACCTGCATATTCATGAGCTTGGGAACGACAGTGGCAACTTTGACGTTATCTTGGTGGATCTGGCCAAGTTGGCCATCGCTCCCTCGACCTACACCATAGTTGTGGCGTGCGCGAAGGGATAACTGAGCTACCACAGCAATAGAGATGTGCATTCGCGTCAATTATGGCTGTGTGTGCTTTGCCACAAGCCACATGGGCAGGGACGAGCCACTTGGATCCAAGTGGCGTCGGTGTGAATGCATTGGCATCTCGTTTATCGCTGCGGTGGGCAATACCAAGCCTTCCATTCTCACCGGAGCCGAAGCAAAATACAAAGCGGGGCTGCTTCGCCACGATTTGAACATTCACAGACATCATGCTCGTCACACTATCCACAGAATGTGCAGTGTGGACGATTGTGAAGCGAAAGAGTTCTGCCGAGTCGGCTGCACGCAATGTAATCGGTTGGGGCTGTCGGTAATTGTACCGCGTGAACGAAATCTATCAACGCACGATGAAGATTCGGTCGACGAACGCCTTGCCTCAGTGGGGGACAGCGTAATGCCAGTGACTTTGTCAGGGATTGCAATCGTGACGACGACTTTTTGTGTCTACAAAGCATGGGAAGTATGATTGACAGGGTGCAACCACGACGTACGATCAATGGGCTATGGTCAACACAGAGTGTGTACGTCGTGTCGCCACCACGCCGCAGACGCAGGTTCTTCACGGATGCTTTGAGCGTCAACAGAGAACTGGAAGATCTCTCAACGCCATGCGGAACCGCTATTTTAGCAGTACGTGGCCGCACAGGGCGTACAGTCGCGTGGTTGGCCCGCCTGTGCGTAACCATGACGAGCTTGGAATCTTGAAACCGATTCGTAACAGGAAGATGAAACCGACATAAACGTGATGTAGATTAAGGAGAGTTAGTCAGTTCGAAGTGTCTTGGGGATAATCTTGATGCCACCAAAGATATAACGAAGGAATCGACCGATGAGATAGCAAGCGAAGAGCATTGGGAAAAGGCAGAAAGACGCAAAACCAGCAAACCAAAGCTGTCCGACGGCTTTGGATGATGTCTACGACAAGGTCAATGTGATTCTTGGAGAGACAGAGCGTACCGATGGACGCAAGACGCGCGACATGTCTTTTTTCGACAGAAAACACTGCGCAGACTCGTCAGGACTACTTGAAGCGACTACAACTTACTTGATGCTCGATGAACTCGTTCATCATGACTTCTTTGTCCACCCAGAGCTTGTCGAGAAACTTTTCAACGTCTGGGCCGACTTGATCCATCGTAAATCGTCGGCAGTGCAAGTGAACGTTTGATGGACCTTGTCCCATGAAGAGTTTGTTCATTGTGGGCAGCTGCACGTCAATGTTGCGGTCGTAGAACATGTCATACGTTGGGACTTCGCCGCTGTATCCTGGAAATCCCATCGTAATATCGTAGATTTCAGGCTGGATGGGGCTGTCTTTGAAAGACTCGAGCATGAGTTTGAGACCCGTCGTCCGTGGTAACAAGACACGATGAAGCCGAGGTCTCTTCTGCTGCACGGCAAATTCGTGGGATTTCGTCACGTATTCCGAGTAGATGGTCGTCCCCTCGGGGAACAAGAGCATCCAGAATGGAAAGTTATCTTGGACAAAGCTTTGCATGTGCGCTTGAATGAGCGGTCGATCAAGCTTGATATCGCGATGGAGGAAGAGAAAATCCATCATCTCCATACCCCATCCAACCAACGGCAACGATCGCAACGAGTGTTTCATCGCGATTTTGAGATTCCCCGCGGCACCCACGCAGCGCATAACTACAAGCATGTCATTTTCAATGGCGCTCGTTGTCGTCGACGCTGCTTACGCTCAGAGAGGTACCACCAGTCGGCGTCGACTTGATGGTTGGCAATGATAAAGATGGGTTTTGACGTGTCAGTCGGCATGTCGCCCCTAGTAATCATATTCAGAGCGTTCGTGGGTGGATTTCACGTACGAAACGATGAGATCGCACTTGGGGAAGCTGCGCGCCATGATCTCCACGTACAGAGCAAAGCATCGTCTGTTGAACATACGTCAAGAATTGCGATTTCGTCAAGGTCGTACCCAATCGCGCGTCGGTAGAGCGACCGACTGAACGGCCGCAGGGAACATGCTGCTACCTCATAGACGAGCAAGACAAGAAGATTGAGCACGAGCCACACGAGCGTCCAGGCGCCGCGGATGAGACCCGTCAAGACCAAGGTCATTGCAACACTGGCCGTTTCATCCTTGAGCACTAATAAACATTATATAATTGGCTAAATTGATTAAATTTTTAGCCAATCAGCGAATTTAATTGTGAATTATCCAATCAAATTACTGCAAACGACGATGTCCTCGGCGCGTCATGCAAGGTGTTGCTCTGTCGGTTTCATGGCTAAAAATACCAAGTCGGTTATTCGGCTGATGCCAAGCTAGGCCATGGATATGTGACTGCGACCAACTCTGTTGCTCTAAGGTGCCTCTAAGCATGTTGTTTGCATAGCGCTAACCAGGATGAGCGTCGTTTGGAGTTTCAAGGGGTTTTGGTGACTTCTTCAAGCTGCCAGTTGAGATATGAGATAGCTCTGACGGCTATTTCCAATGGACTTTGCAATGCTTTCAATGCATTCGCTTGTATGTATGCCCTTGGCATGTTTGAGATTCGATCACGCAGTCGTTGTGATTCGTCTCGATATTTTTCGCCATGCTGAAAGACGATTGAACCAACTTGCCAGACTTCGGAGATTTCGTCGCACAGCCGGGGGGCTCGGAAGTTCCCATTGTCAAACGAGCGACAACAACACCCCCTGCAGCCTTAGCAGTTACGCGTTGGAGTTCATAGAAATATGTTGTTGCTTCTTAATGCATCTCACTTCGTGCTTGACAATTGAATGGATGCGTTTTCGTCGCACTGGGGGGCTTGTTCAGCTTGTACAGTCGAGCGAATGAAACAATAGCATTTGTGCAGGCTTTTCACTACCACGTTAGAACGTGCAAAGACTGTGCTAGCGTGGTTCCAAAGCAGCGTGGCGCGACATTTGACTCAAAGGTGGAGATCGCGGAGGTCCAGGGAGATTTCAAGGTGCATAGTGTGACAATTGCCAAAATTAAATAAAAATATTTAATTAATAGCGTATTTTTCAAGTATAAGTTGAATAATAATATAATGCAGCGTTTTGATTGGATGATTGATAGTTGTCGTTGATTGCAATATACCGTGGTCACTCCTGTCGCACAGCCGCATGCAACAGGATGCTGGGACGACTTGCGCTGGCAGCGTTGATGGCCGCTCGCCTGTGTAGCGGTCAAGATATTCAGCAGGATGTCAGCGCTGAGATCCACGCGACTGGCAACGCTGGGCTGGTTGAGGCATTCAACCACACGATTCAACTGGGCAAGAGCACGAGTTTCCGTCTTGCTTACCCGAACGCACGCTTTATCTACGTCCACTTCAGCAAGTTCGACCTGCCCAAAGGCGACTCGCTCACTCTCTCGACAAGCGAATCCACTGTCGTCTACACGGGCCGAGGTCGACGCCGCAAGAGAAACAGCGGAGACGACGACGACACGTCGTTCTACTCGGATCGACTCGAAGGTGATGCCGTCAAGATCTTGTACAAACATCGCGGCGGACAGACCAAGGGCCACTACGGTGTCACGATTGGATCGTATATTCGTGGTGTTCCTCGTATGGATAGAGATGGCAAGTCCCTTGTGAATCCAACTTGCGTGAGCAACGAGCCATCTTGGAAGCCTGCTGTGTGCTACAAGAAGAGTCACCCCAAGGCTTTCGAGAGCAGCCGCGGCCTTGCTCGCATGGTGACAGTCGGTCCAGCAGGTGCCGTCGCACAGTATTCGACTGGATTCCTCATTGGCTGCAATGGTTATTTCCTCACGAACGAGCATAACGTTCGAACGCAGGACCAAGTGGACTCGACGGACTTTGGTTTCCTCGCTGCAAGTGCCGACTGCGACGATACCTGCAACCGCAAAGCGCTCGGTTGTTCGCATAAACTTCTTCTGCGAGGATCTGCTACCTTGATTGCGGTGGACACGACGCTCGACTATGCTCTGCTGCGATTCCATAAGGAAGCTCGTCGACAGATTGATGCCATCGGTGTTCCTTATCTTCGCTTACGTGACGCCAAGCATCGTGCCGAGACTGGCGATGAAATCTACGTCCCTCAGCATCCCGATGGCACCGCCGCGAAGATTGCAATGACCCTCAAGAACGGCACCAAGGCGACGATTACCAGCACGCATGTGACCAACAAATGCGGCAAGGACCAACTGGGCTACATGGCCGAAACAATCGGCGGCTCATCTGGTTCACCCGTCATTTCCATGGCCGACCACCGCGTCGTGGGGCTGCATCACTGCGGCGAATGCAACACTGGTAGTGACGGCGACACGCTCCGGACTGCGATTCCAATCCACAAGATCTTGGCCCACCTCCAAGCAAACAAGGATATCAAGCTACCGGCTTGCTTTAGTCGTTAATGTTAGGTCAATGAAGATGCAAAACTCTTATTTTGCCTTGTGCATGCCATGGAAGCCAAGCGGCACGACGACCGGCGCTTCCACCCGCGCGACGACGCTCAAGTCCTTGGCGTCTAAGACGACCAAGTGGCTGCGTTTGGCGTGGCCGTCCAAGACAACCGTGAGCAAAACGCCAGCGTCTTCGGCTTTTTCGTTGGGATTCGGCACGAAGATGGGCTCTCCAGGGTAGAAGCCCTCGCCCGGAGCCCACGTCAAGACGTCTCCAGTGTTCACGTCCAGTTTGACGACCGAGTCGAAGAAGCGCGAGCTCTTGTCGGTGACGTTGACGGCGTAGACGAACTGGTAAGCTTTACTGTGGCGGAATCGCTCGTTGATTGTCGGCAGCTCCATCAAAAGTGGAGCCGCAGCTAGCTTCGGCGCGTCCACTTTGGGAAATGGCGGCAAGACTTGGCTACGGTGGGCCGAGACATTGTTCAAGCGGTAGCGGGCGTAGCGACTGGGAGTTGAGAAGCATTTACCGTCGAGCATGGTTGGGATCGCAAACTCTTGGACGATGCGACTATCCTCGTAGTGCACCACGTCCAAGACAATGTCATCGCCATCATCGAACGCATTGATCGAGTGGAAGAAGTAGAACGGCGTCGCGGCTTCAAATGTCGCTACGTGCGACATCGAAGTGCGCTCCACGACGTGGAACAACACAGGATGCTTGTTGCCTTGCCACGACATGGCTTCGGCCAAGTTGTTGTACCAGAGAGTCTTCAAAGGGTCGACGACACACGGCGTCGTGGTCAAGATCAAATACTTGGCCGTCGATGAGAACGAATGCACGTAGACGGACGGACGTCCAGGCGGCGTCGTAATGACAGCTTCCCGCACGACGCCATCGGCATTCATGCTAAAGACGCCCGTGTGCTTGCCCATGCGGTCCATGTTGATGTTAAAGTACTCGTTCGTCACTGGATCAAACTCTAGCATGGGAGCGTCAAGAACCTGCAAGCACAGAGCGCGGCGTACCTTCGTGGGAGACGGCAATCGCTCCATTGAGCTTTGGATCGTATGCGTCGTAGCGGACGAACTTCTTGGTCTCAAACGTGTCGGCGTCGACGAGCTGGAGGCAGTTGTAGTCGCTCTTGACCGCCACCGTGTTGGGCACCAGCGAGTGAACCATCGACGAGACAGTCACGTTCAAATTGCAATCATCGAGCGAGTGGCTCGACGTGAGCGTATTGAAGACAGCGGCGACTTTGCCAAATATCGTCACGCATGGATCGTGCGGCTGGCCAAACATGATGGGAGGTCGGCCGCTGGTTGACAAGGCAGTTTTCGCCCCCGTGGCAATGAAGCGATTGTGGTACCAGACAGAGCCGTCGTCTCGCACGTGGAACTGGTGCATGGAACCAAGACCATCAAACCAATGGTGGATGCGGCGAGTCTTGTCGGGCGAGCCTTCGATCGGGATGTTGAACATGCTCGGGGCAGTTCGATAAAGCGCGGTGTTGCGTAGCCAGGCTGGCACGGAGCCTTCGAGGACGCGGCACAAGACGGGCTCGGTCTTCTCGATCAAGTTTTCAAAGCCAGCGAGGAGAGCTTTGTTGTTGTTTGCAGTGGAGAGCATGTTGAAAAGTGAGCTTGACTTCACTGGATCATCGATTGTCGTTATGATGACTACTGCCATCGCCAGAGTAAACCATGATATGGAGAATGGTGGAGCCAACATTCTTGGATGTAACCGATACGAAACTGCTGAGCGTTTCATTCGAAGGCGACACCTCGAGGCGAGGATGCCAGAGGAACGGCGACGGTCGCAGTTCAATGCGTACAATGCGTCCGTCTTGGACTTGCACTTGGCGGCGGCGCGGATTCAAAAGGTGTGGCGACATCGACAAACGACAAAGTTGAAGGCACGACCACCGTCGCCACCACCATCAGGGGCGGAATCGTTGGCGTCACTGCTAGTGAGCATGACGACGGAGCTCGCAGCACTGCGAGGACAATACAGTGAGCTTGAAGCCAAGAATCGTCGCCTCTTGCATGAAATGGAAGCGCTCCAGCATGAAAAACTCGACTTGCGCACACACAGCACGAGCGAGGAGAAACGACTGAACGAAGAGATTCGATCGCTGCGGCAACTCATCCATACGCACCTCGATAGTATGTCCGACGCGGCGAAAGAACCCCAGCCACGACCAGCAACGCCTGTCGACGACGATCCAGTCAAGCCAAACGACAACTTGGACGTGAAATTCTGGCAGGAGTCGCTAGCAAAGGCCAACTTCCAGGAAAGACAAGCAAAGAAACGAGTTCAAGTGCTTGAAACTCAGCTCGCAGAGCTTCAAGCGCTCTATTCCATGCAGCGAGACGAATGCCGCGCGCTGCGAAGTGAAACAACCCAAGCAAGGTGCGATGGCAGGTCTAGACCAAACGTGAATCTTCCTCGTAGGTTGGCAGTCGTCGAGTGCGAAGAGCGCAACACAGCGCTCGAACAAAAGGCTCAAGCACTGCAGAGCCAAGTCGATACTGTGGAAGGCCAGCTGCGACGGAGTCAGCAGGAAGTGCAGTCCCAGTACCAGCTCTGGATGCAAAGCCAGACGGAGCTCCACGACACACAGGCCCAGCGGGACGACATCCAACGTGAAGTCGCTTTTCTTCGATCAACCAACGAACAACTGCGCAAGGACAACGAGCAAGTCGTGCAAACCCAAGACGAGATCACAGCCTTGAAGCGTTTGATCAACGGCTTGAAAGGTTTTGCACTTGAATTCCATATTGGCTTCATCGCTGCTGCCTCGTAGGAACAGTCACAGCCAAGACTGCCGAGGCTAAAGCATTTCAAGCTTACGGCGCCAGTGCGAGAGAACATCTTCATGCTCAAGGTACATGATATGGCATCGATCGCGGCCATCTCATAGAGTCGACGACAGGGCTTGTGATCCAACAGCATACAGCGTTTCGATCCAAGTGCATCAAGGTCCGCGACACAGCGTTGGTCTCTCTCCGAGGCTTGAAGCGGCTTGCCGGTGACACCAAGGAAATTCTCGTCGCGTGGCAATCGGAAATGCTCCACTGCTTGTCGCTGCTGCAGACCAAGTTGGCCAAAGCGAATGAGTTCGTCCACCTCGCAGCGGAAGAGCACAAATTCCTACGACAAGAAATGCTCGTGGCGCAAGCTAGCACGGCGCACTTGCACGAAGAATTGTGGAAACTACGACAGAATGCTCTCATCGTCGGGCAGGCCATCTCGTCTGGCCAAGACGACGTCCATCTCAAGCAAGTCGTCGCGAATTTCGATTCTGGTTTGGTGGACACGTGTCTTGTCGACTTGGACGTTCTTGTAGGCGATCTCATCGTCAAGTCCAACGATAGCACCGAGCTGCCGCTTCGGATGCACTTTGACGTACTCTTTTCAAACCGCGGACGTGAATGGACGAACGCCGAGAGCGTCACGCCGACGATCCAAAGCGTCCTGGATGGCCACAACGCCTGCGTCGTCGCGTTTGAAGGTTGCAACGTCGAATTGCCCATGGCTAACTTGTTTGATAGACCAGCCTCTCGTCGAGTTGGGCGATCACCGGCAGTCCGTGACGTCCGTCGTGCTGGAGGAACTCTTTGGCCAGTGCAACGTCGACTTTTCCACGTTGGAGTGCTCATTGAGCTATCTTGGCGTCTATAGCGAGCTTGTCTTTGATCTACTGAGCGTTGACCCGACGGAGCTGCAGCCAGACACGTTCATGCTCTCGACGGCCAACCAGAATCCCATCGTCGTCTTGGACATTCGATCGGCGCATGACGCGGCGATTGCAGTCGAAGAAGGCGGACGCAACTTTGACCGCCTGGTCAAGAAGATTCCAACGATGCACAGACTCACACACTGCATTTTGACAGTCTGCATCACGATCCACCATGCATTCCACGACCAGCCGACGAAATCCAAGCTCCAGGTACGTCGATCAGCTCAGAGCAGGCTCTGGAGTGGTGTAGATTGTCCAGCTTGCGTCGGGAGATCACAGTCGCGAATGCACTTGGCAAGAAACGGAGAGGATCCGAGCGACGATCAGCGCTGAAAACAGCCTCAATGCTTTCACGACGTGCATTGCCGACGTGAGGCAACAAGACCCGACATTTGTGCGCTACCACAGCTCGAAACTCACGCTCCTTTTGCAAGATTGCCTCGATCAACATGTAAGACGACCACCCTGATGATCGACTCAATCGCTGGGTCAATAGGCCAAATTGCTCGTCGTCGGTACGTTACGAACGGACGACAACGATCCACGCAACGCTCGTCGATTGATTTCCATGCTGCAACTCTTTCTCGATGCGCTCAAGGCTCCACAAAACAATGACGATGACGACGCTGTTGAGCTGAACCATTCTCGTCGGTTCCCACAGACTGCATGGCGACCGCCTCGAGCCACCAGCCAGACCTTCACGTTGATGGAAGCTGAAGTGGACGCCATGAAGGAACGCCAATCCATCGCAATGGACAAGCAGAAAGCTTTGATGCCAGAGCTACAATCGACTTCCATGTCAGAGACGACGCCGTCACCAACTTCTGATGACAATGAAGCTTTGATGAAGTTCTGTCCCCCTCGTAAGGCCAAGCGCAAGCCCAAAGTGACCAAGCGTCTTCCATTTCGCTAAGAAGCTCTTGTTTTGTTACTAAGATGGCGCGCGCCACGTATTCTTTGTACCGCCCCAACGAGCATGCAAGCCCGATTCCTGCATGAGATGAATGAGGTCTGGAATAAACGAAGATATCGGAATACCTGGGCTTGGCTGCGCATGAGCTCTTTTTGTTCCTTGAGCTTTTCTTTGCGGCGGCGGCTCTCGCGCTGTTTCTTGGTCAATCCTGAAGGATGGGTTGTAGCTGGAGCTTCAGCTTTTTTCTTGGGCGCTGACTTGGCGGACGTCACGACTTGCCATTCATTGTCTTCCACGACGCTGTCATCATCTTCGTCCTCCTCCTCGTCGTCATCATCTTCGGCATCTGCAGCACCGTCATCGGTGCTTGCTTTATCTGAATCGTTGGTCACGCGGATGTATTGGATTGGCACTTTCGACTCGACTTCGCCGTCGTCGTATTGAATAATGTACAGGTTGCCTCGTTGAACCTACACACTCGTCATCACAGCAATCACGACGCATGGTCAAACCTTGGCAACAGTGCCAGGGAACCATTCATCTTGCTTTTTAAATCGAGCCAGGACACGTTGCCCCTCGGTCAATTGAAGCTCGGGAGCGGTGGGGCGAAGCTTCTTTGATCCGCCTAGCATGACAGTGCCGAAATGATTTTGGGATAATATCTGTGCGGCCGACAGTCCATCATCATCGTCGTCCGAGTCGGATTCTGCAAAATAGTCTTGGATTGTCGGGGGTACGGCATCAGTCGTCTCCTCGCTTCTACAAAATTCCTTACATCCACGATCAATGGGTAAATCGTACTTGGATTCTTCAAGCAATGGTTGTTCGGAGTTGCTGCCCGTTGTGTCTAGTGGTTTACTACACGCGCTAGGACGCGGACGAGACGGAGACATCGTACCTTGTATCTGTGGATTTCTTCTTCTTGCTACAAACAGATCAGACGATGAGGTCGGATTTGTATCAGCAATACCTCTTCTTCTTCGCTTTGCGCTTGAGATTTGGCGTCGCACCAGTCGCAGCACCGTTCGCCAAAGCTGGAGGCTTCGCAAAGAAGAAGAAACACGCCCCGACAAGCACCAAGATCGCAACCCACTGCCAAAACCCCATGAGATCGTTCGACAACTCTCCCGAAAATGATCGAACTTCATTCATGTTACACTCGAATATCAATGCGTTATTATGCTCATACAAAAATCAAATCTAAAATGAACAATAAATAATTGTTCTATAAAATATATTTTAATGTGAAAAATACAATTATTTATTCTACAACAGTCATGGAGCCGATGAGGGGAAAATTTCCCCTCATCCCCGCGGGGCGCACTGGCGGACGGCAAGATTGGGAGCCTTCTCCGTCTAATGGATCTCGACGGGAGAGTTGGAAGCGACTTTAAAGCAGTCAAAATCTCCTGTCGACCAGACTCTCTTTGTGAGCCGAGCCCTAGAATGAATCAATGCGGCTACAAAGTCGGTGGCCATCCGCTACGTAACTCAACTCGTTTGAAGGTGCAGCTTGTTGTCAGCTTTCGAAGCTGATGTTTCTTGCGCTGTTATTGCGCGTGGAAGCATGTTATTTGATCTTCCAAGCGCAATGGATGTAGACAATCTCATGTTCAATGGTGAAAATGCATCCAATTCAAAAGTGTTCGTCATACGCCACGCCACTGTGGTCCAGAGAAGAGTCAATCGTCAAAGAAATCACAAGATAGCAGTCGCTGTGAAAAGGGAAGTGGCATAGCCTCTGGTCGCATCGGAATGTTGTGTTCTTTATAGAACACTGCGGCGCCACTGCGAAAGGTTTCTTGTCAAATGAGAAGAGATTTGCTGGTCTCTGAAGTCGATGGACGAACCAACGTTCTATTCTGGGTGCGACTACACGTCGGCGACAAGTAGGTGAATCCACGCTATAGTCCAATATGTTTCTCTCTTTCACACGATATCATGGCACTGTCGGATTGAAAGGCCATGGGCTCTTTATACTCCTTTTGAAGCGCTTAAACTAGACAACGCCAGCTCGCCTTCATTTAGCGCTCTAGATCTCTTTTTTAACTTCTTTTGCAGCCTCAGCAAACAAATTGATGGTCCTACGCGACGCCGCAGTGACATTTCAAAGTGTGAGTCAAAGCTGCGGTTTCCATTCCTAGCTCCTCTACCATACAAATTTCAAGTCTAAAATCCGATTACGGCATGTTGTCTATCTTACGATCAGGCACGACGAATGCATTTCTTCGAGAGGATGCACCGCGGCTGCATGAAATCACTCGGTGAAAGGAGACCCTTCCAACACATTGCAATCCAAACATGACGACAAAAAGCCCTGACGCGCCACCGCTTGGAGCGTTTCATCTGGATCTCCGCGACAGCCACTTTTACGACCTCGACGGCAACGTCGTCCTGCTCAAAGGAGTCAACCTTGGCGGCTCGTCCAAGATCCCATACGAAACCAAGCCAGGGTCGATCTCGTTTGTCAATCGACCTTTTCCTCTTGAAGATGCCGACGAGCATTATAGTCGCTTGCAGCGATGGGGATTCAACTGTCTGCGGTTCATCATCACGTGGGAAGCGATTGAACACAAGGGACCTGGCATCTACGACCAAGACTACCTCCGTTATCTCCGCCAAGTGCTCTTGATTGCTCGCAAATATGGCATGTATATCTACATCGACCCGCATCAAGATGCATGGTCTCGATGGACGGGTGGCGATGGCGCTCCACTCTGGACGCTCGTCGATCTAGGACTTAACCCAGCAAACTTTGCCATAACCAAGGCAGCTCTGTGTCAGGACACCTATGGCGGTCGACCCGAAGACTTTCCAAAGATGATTTGGCCGACCAACTTCTTCAAATTTGGCTGTGCGACGATGGCCACGTTGTTCTGGGCTGGCAACATGTACGCTCTCCAATGCTTCCTTCGTAGTCTTAGCTTGATGTAGAATTGCGCCTGGCATCCTCATGCACGGTGAACCAGTCCAAGACTTCTTGCAGTCTCACTACACAAACGCGATGGTCCAAGTGGCCAACATCGTGGCTGACATGGATCACGTCATGGGCTTTGGTAGACTCCTATCTCTCTCCACCTCTCATGATGGTCTAGGCACGATGAATGAACCATGCGTGGGCTACATTGGCGTCCAAGATACAAAGAAACACTTCACAGACACAGAGCTCAAGCTTGGCCATGCACCGACGCCTCATCAAGGCATGTGCCTTGCCAACGGGATCGACAAGACGGTCGAAGTGTGGTCGTCAGGAGCTAAGCAGTACGTCTTTGGCCGATACGACCACCGGGAAAAAGTCCGCGTGAAAGGCAAGCGAGCGTGGCAAGATGGCGTGCAGTGCATTTGGGAAAAGCTCGGGCTGTATCGCTACTGCACGACCAAGAAGAAAGCATTTGCATTGAAACGCAATTACTTTGCCCATGTTGACTTTGGCGTCGACTGCTACGTTCCATTTGCGACGGTAAGCGCTTCGCCCATCCGCGATCGTTTGTTGACACCGCATTGAGTAGAAGTACATGGCGGCCATACGCAAAGTCAAACCCGATGCCATCTTGTTCGTCGAGATGCCGCCGTTGGAATTCCTCACGACGCCATTTCCGAAAATCAAAATCCCACGCATTGTCAACGCGACGCATTGGTACGATGCCGCCACGCTCTTCTTTCGAACGTGGACTGCTTGGTTCAACGTGGATTCACATTCGCGCAAGCCCGTCTTTGGCAAGAACCGCGTCCGAGCATGTCATATTCGAGCGCTTGCTTCCATCAACGCCAAAGCGAAGACGTTTATGCACAATGCGCCCACGTTGATCGGGGAATGCGGCATTCCTTTCAACCTAAACAGCGGCGATTCCTACGTGACGGGCGACTTTCAACCACAAATCGATGCGATGAACAACACAGTCAGCGCGCTGGAAGCCAACATGCTCAGCTATACATTGTGGTGTTACACGCCCGACAACAATAACAAATGGGGCGATCTGTGGAACCGAGAGGTACGCAAAGATAACGAAGCAGGATCTGACGAATGTGTGGCTAGGATTTCAGCTTGTACAGCTTGGATCAAGCAAAAGACAAATCGAATCGCGATGCGGGGGGACGTGGGAAAGAAGGCTATGTCCGTCCCGCGGCTTGGAAAATCAACGGCATTCCATCGTCGTCGGCGTTTGACTTTGAAACCTGCGAGTACTCACTCGAGTACCTTTCGACGGACGACAACAAGAGCGAAACGATCATTTTTGTCCCACGCACTGTCCACTACGACGATGGATTTGCCATTGTCCCGTCCGACGGCGAGTTCTACGTCGAGCACTTTGACGGCTATGCGCTTGTACACTATCTCCACGATCCAAGGCTCGTGATGCATACAATTGTCATCAAACGCCGCATCGACGCCTCCAAGTAACGCGAAGAGATAGGTTAACATAACTCAAATACACTTTTTAGGGTCTCCGAGCAACCCTTTTGTCATCCTTTCGAGATACTGAAGCTAACGTAAATCATCATGAGTGAGCACAAGTTTGGAACCGAAAAGTTCAAGCGCAAGTACTACTCTGTTCCACTTTACTGTGGCCAAACACCTTTGGAGCGACCCTAAAAATCGATGTCTTGATAAAAAGAAAGCAGTAATATGTCATTAGAAAGTGCATTAAAAATAGAGGTTTCCTACAATTGCTTGCAGACATAAAAACGACGATTTGAAGGGGAAATCGCCTCGTTTAGAGAAAGTCATTGTCCAAGTCATTCCACCATGTCAACAGAAGTCTTAAACGGAGCCATCAAGTCCAGAGAGCTCAACAACGACGACAAGATGGCTGTTGTGCGGTTCTTACAGCAGTGGGTGGTTAATGGTAAGCCCAAGCAAGGGGCATTTGTCATGGCATCCCAACATTTTGGGTATCACAGAAAGACAATCTCCAAAGTGGCGTGGCTTCACGATGGGCGACATGCAAAACAAGAAGGCGGGACGTGTCGGGAGAAAAGAAATCAACACTGCCGCTGCTGTAGACGCAAAGGTGAGAGCGCTTAAACTACCCCAGCGCACCTGTCTGCGCGATATTTCTGCTGCCACCGGCCTCTCTTTGAGCGTGCTTCATCGTGGCATCAAAGCAACCGTCATCAAACGAACAACCACCAGGTTGAAACCTCTCTTGACGGACAAAAACAAACTCGAGCGTTTGGAGTTCTGCCTTAACCATGTCAACTCAGCAGTCACCGACCCCAATGGGAACCATCCATTCCAGCCAATGATGCAAATCGTCCATGTAGACGAAAAATGGTTCAACGCTGAGGTCGACAAAAGAGTGGTTTACTTGTGCAAAGGCGAAGAATCACCAAAGCGCTCATGCAAGAGCAAACGCTTCATAACAAAGGTTATGTTTCTTGCTGCCGTCTCTGAGCCTTGCTGGGACTATGAGCGCAATTGTTACTTCGATGGACGACTTGGGATTTGGCCCTTCATTGAGACAGTCCCGGCCAAGCGCAACTCAAGAAATCGTCCCGCGGGCACCCTCGAAACAAATGTGTCAGTGTTGATGCGGCGCTATATGAAGAATTTGTTCTGCAAAAGGTGATCCCTGCCATTCGTGAAAAGTTTCCTCAAAAGACTGTGTGGTTACAACAAGACAATGCTTCTCCACATCGACGGATTAATGAAGTTGCGCTACTCAATCAATCTACCGATGGCTGGAAGTTTCACTTGCTGCGACAGCCTCCCAACAGTCCGGACTTGAACGTCCTGGACCTTGGCTTCTTTAGTGCGATTCAAAATCTGCAACACAAGACGTTCAGCAAGTCGATTGACGAAGTTGTGACCGCAACGTTGAATGCTTTTGTCAATCTCAAGCCCGGCAAATTGAGTGATGTCTTTCACACTCTGCGAGGTGTGATGTGTCTAGTCATTGAACTGAGCGGAGACAACAGATACAAACTGCCTCATTTGCGAAAAGAAGCCATCAAAAGGCGTGGCGATGAATTGGAAGTGTCTTGTTCGTCTACTGCCTTCGCCTTGGGATGGAGAAACCACTGCGGCCTTCAAGAGAAGATTTGCCATGCAAATGCAGGGATTTTGTCCAATTAAGTTTCATTCAAGTTGTTTCATCCAATCATTTTCCTCTATTTTCTGATTTGGCCACAGTACAGCGGAAAAGATGAAATTTTGGTTTGGCCACAGTAAATCAGAACGGAGGAAGTATTTCAATAAGTTTTGCGAGTTTTTTTCTATTGTCGGGGCCCGTTGGGAATGTACACATGTCATACATTTTGTACTATAAATATCAAGATCGTAGTGTTTGTGGAATCTAAAACGATTGGTGTGTAGCTCACGACGCCCTCTATATTTAGCCCATCAAACATTGACTGAGACTTCATTTTCAAGAAAGTTATGGAGAAAAGACATGAACTGAGTCCGCTGAAAAGCGCTTAATCGTGAAATGCCATGATTACTTCAAGTACAACAAGCCTCAATCAATACTTGGAAAACAACCAAGAGTGCGTACATGCGTTGCGAAATGCCTTGGCTTTGCCGAGTCAACCGTTGGCAAAGTCATAGCTGAATGGAACAAAAATAAAGACCCCTCGTTTAAACCCAGCTCCACTGTTCGCAGCCATAATCCTCGCTCGCCCGCTGAGTCGCTGTCAGCTGAGATACGACTGATAATCAAAGAGGCCAACGCTAAATGCTTACCGATTTCAGCCAAAATACTCTGCAACACGATTCAATCACTGCATGGAGTTACAGTCGCCGTCCGGACGATGCGAAAGGTGCTGAGACGCTTGGGTTTCTCGTTCCAAAAAGGGCAAGCTCGCTTTTATCTTGCTGAATCGCCCCAAAATGTTGCGTATCGTACAACATACTTGCGCAAAAAGCTCGCCAATCGATCTGACAATAACGCGCCAATCTTGCCCGAGGTCTACTTGGACGAATCGTATTGTAACCTGAACTATTCTCCTGCCAATACGTGGGTCGACGAGACGAAGAAACGACTTATAAAATCGGGAAAGGGACCGAGGATGTGTATTGTCGGTGCAGGGATTGTTCGCACCAATGGAAATGGCAATGTCAAGGGCGCCTGGGTGAATCGATCCATCGTCGTGTGGCCTTCAACAAAATGCCCGAGTCTAAAGCGAAAAGGAAGAGGTAATGACGACACAGACAATGACTACCACGGGAATTTCAATTCGCAGTTGTTCGAGCAATGGTTCAAGCGACTGTGTGTCACATTGAAAGACACCTATGGCTCTTGTGTAATTCACATGGACGGAGCTAAATACCACAAGAGAGTTTTGAACCCGCAACCTACGGTCAAAGACGTCAAGGCAAAGATTGCATTGTGGTTAGCCTCACGTAGTATTGAGTATGACGAGAAGTTGACCAAGCCGGAATTGCTCGAGCTCGTGCGCCATAATCGTGAAGCTCCTTCGTACGCATGTCAAGTGATGGCCTCAAATCATGGACATACCCTTTTGTTCACACCGCCGTATCATCCCGATCTCCAACCCATCGAGGTTGTGTGGGGAATTGTCAAGAACAAAATCGCGATGCGCCCTTCGATGGACATGGCTGAGCTGGAGTCGCGCTTGAGGAAGAACTTCGACGATGTAAGGAGTTCCGACTGGCTTGGTGCTTATCGTAAAGCGCAATCTTTTGAGGACATGTACTTTCAAGGCGCCGAGGAAGCCCTTCTCGGAGATGAAGAGAGCGATGAGGATGGAGACATTCTCGAGTCTTCCGAAAGTGAATAGCTTAAAACCCAATCAGTTATAACGCTATAAACTAATATTTTCTTTTTATTGGCTGATAAATTTGAATTTTCTCCAATTGATGGGCTTAAACTTCCCCCTACCTTGAGTGCAAATAATTCTCCCTTTTTTTCAAGTAAGAAGTTGAAACTGTTTTTTCACTATATTGACTTGCCATCACAAATACGACTTTACACGAACTCTCAGCTTTTTTTATATTTTTTTGCTTGAAAAAAGGATGAGTGATCGATGAGAAATGACTCCTCAACCGATGTACATTCCCATCGGGCCTCGACAATAGGTCAAGTCGCAAACGAAAGATTGAATTTGGAATTCAAAGAACAGAGAAAAAGTAAGCGATTTTAGTCTCCAGTACGACTTCTTTATGATGTCCAAAGTTTCATTTTGCTTACTTTTTGGGAATCGTAAGCACACAGTTTAATCTTGAATAATGTATCATAATCAAGGTGAGATCTTAAGGTTTAGGGTATAAATATTCAAAGGAAACATTAAATTTGAGAGATATAAGTTTTGCGGTAAGAGAAGCAACAGTTCAGATTTTCGTTTTCAGTCTGCTGCATTCAAGATGAAGAACCGGCAAGACAGACAAGGAAGACCAAGATACAAGCACGTGGTATGTATTCCTGCGTTATTTCTACTGTTTTACAATTCAAATGACCTCATAGTAGTTTGCAGAAAGCGCGCCATTATCCGGCTTCCGAATAAATAAAAACATTGAAATATGGAGGTTCTTCTCCTTAATTTCTACTGGTGCTCGCTCACTCACGATGCCATGCTCACTCATGATGATTTACGTTAATGGTGAATTATTTATTGCTTTGGTTGTTCTTGGTCGATTCATCCAGGCTAACTCTGCCGTTCAACCTTACCGTCGCATGAGCAGTACGGTGTCATAGCCCGTGGTCCTTCTCCCTTAGAATGTCTTCAAAGCAGACCGGTGATGACTTTAAACGAAGAACTTTCTAATGAGTAACCAGACCATGTTTGTCCATGGCCAGTTGTTAAAGTTCGCTGAGATTTTGAGAAGGAGCTGGGCGAAGATCCAAGACCAGGCTAGTCGCTTCATGCGCTCTCCTTGGGCTAGCAAGGGCTTAAAGCTCGCATTCGAGCTCATGTCATCCCAATGTTGATGACTATGTAGCGGAGAGTAGTAATGTATTAATATCACATTGATGAAATGTCCAGAGGTCTTTGACGGGAGTCGGTGGAGAGCCCATGCTACATGCTCCAACGTGGAACAAGTGCGCCTTGTTGATGTGAACGACTTGGTCTCGTTCGAGTGCTGACAAGGCGCATTGCTGCCGAGTCACGTCTGCTCTTGCCACGGATGTGACAAGAAAATAGTGTACAGTGCATCAAAGTCAGTTCATTTAGGAACATTTTCATCAGACCAGCATGGCTCAAGCAACGTCGCCATTCCACTTGGAGCTCCGTGGCGGCAACTTCTACGACGTCGATGACAATGTTGTCTTGCTCCGTGGTGTCAATCTTGGTGGCTCCACAAAGGTGCCGTTTGGAACCTCGTCAAACGGACAAGTCACGTTTGTCAATCGACCATTCCCACTCAAAGACGCTGACGAGCACTACGGCCGGTTGCAGCGATGGGGATTCAACTGTCTTCGTTTCCTCATTACATGGGAAGCGATTGAGCATGAAGGACCTGGTGTGTACGACCAAGAGTACCTCAGTTATCTCCGCGAGGTACTGTTGATTGCTCGCAAGTATGGCATGTACATTTACATTGACCCGCATCAAGACGTGTGGTCCCGCTGGACGGGTGGCGATGGTGCTCCCCTGTGGACGATGGTGGATCTTGGTCTCAATCCTGACAACTTTGCCGTGACCAAGGCAGCTCTGTGTCAAGATACGTTTGGAGGTAAACCTGAGGACTTTCCGAAAATGATTTGGCCGACGAATATGTTCAAGTTCGGCTGTGCGACGATGGCGACGCTGTTTTGGGCTGGGAACAAGTGAGTCTCTTCGACTTTATCAATGTCATTTAGACGCTTATAGACTTGCTCCGGGCGTCCTCATGCATGGGACACCAGTCCAAGATTTCTTACAGTCCCATTACACCAATGCCATGGTCCAAGTGGCGAAAGTTGTGGCTGATATGGATCACGTCATGGGCTTTGGTAGATGCGTCTCGACCACGATTTCACGTCATGGTGTACACTAGGCACTATGAATGAACCCTGTGAAGGATTTATTGGCGTGAAAGACATCCAACAACATTTTTCCGTCAAAGAGCTTAAACTTGGCTATGCACCGACGCCATTTCAAGGCATGTGCTTGGCGAACGGCATCGACACGGAGGTCGAAGTCTGGTCAACAGGTGCGTCCTCTCCAATTGAGTCGAAAGGCTCACAAATGCCCTCGTCGATAGGCTTGAACCAGTACATCTTTGGCACGTACGACCGCAAGGACTTGATCAAGTTGAGCGGCAAGAGAGCATGGCAAGATGGCGTGACTTGTATTTGGGAACGTTTGGGCCTCTACTCGTACGATGAGGAAACGAAGAAACCCAAAGTTCTTCTCCCCGATTATTTCGCCAATGTTAACTTTGGAGAGGAATGCTACGTGTCTTTTGCAACGGTATCCATCGAGTCTGTGGATGAGAGAGCTGACTTTGCGTCGCGTAGGCGTACATCGAAGAGATCCGAAAAGTCATGCCGCAAGCCATGCTGTTTGTCGAACTGCCTCAGCTGGAATTTATGACCGGGCACTTTCCTCAGATCAAAATTCCCCGCTCTGTCAATGCCATGCATTGGTATGACGTTATTACTCTCTTTCTTCAAAAGTGGTTTCCTTGGTTCACCCTCGATCCACATTCCATGCGACCAGTCTTTGGAAGGAGTGGTGTCCGATCTAGCCATATTAAGGATCTGGCGTCAATTAAAGCCTTGGCCTCGGAATATATGGGCAATGCTCCAACATTGATCGGTGAAATCGGCATTCCATTTAATCTGAATGGAGGAGAATCCTACGTCACTGGAAATTTCGATCAACAAGTCGATGCAATGGACACGTCGATCAGCTCTGTCGAAGCCAACTTGCTCAACTACACGCTTTGGTGTTACACAGCGGACAATGACAACAAATTTGGCGACCAGTGGAACATGGAGGTGAGCAGATATCCTGAAGAGGTGAGCTCAAAATTTATGCGACGTAGGATTTTAGCTTATACAGCGCTGATCAAGCTAAAGGCGGCACGGATCGTGACGCTGGTGGCCGAGCTAAACCTGGCTATGTGCGTCCTGGACCATTCAAAGTGGCTGGGGTTCCCACGGCATCTACGTTTGATCTGAACAAAGTGACGTACACCCTCGAGTACAAATCGACGAGTGCAACAAATGCTGGCTCCACAATCGTTTATGTTCCCCGCTCTGTTCATTTCAAAGAAGGCGCTTCTGTCGTCGTGTCGGACGGCGACTTTCGCTTGGAGCATTTCGAAGGATACGACCTTGTGCACTATACACACGACCCGAAGCTGCAACAGCATTCCTTGACGGTCAAGCGCATGATCAATGTGGAGCCATGAAGTTGACCTGTTGTTGTCTCTGTTGTATCTCTTTTATTCCATTTCTTTTGAATACATGTGATTGGTTTCATATCCTTTCAAGTATTGTGCTTTTGAAACAAAATTGTGAGGAACGGTTTGAATTTCCGAATCGAACGGGCTTCTCGGATTGGCTAGAATTAAAATTAAAAATAGTCAGCCAATCAGAGTTGATCAGCCACCTAACTCACGCAAAACACACACTGACACACACCGGCTTTCTGCCGGATAACCTCATTGCAACAACTTTAATGACTTCAGTATGATGAAATCGATTTGAAAATGAATTCGCTTTTTGGTCAAAACCACAAATTTGGTTGAAAATGACTCTTAGTCGGAATTGGTAGGACGAAAGGAGGACTCTAAAACGTACATGATTTATCACTTTAACGTTAGGTTCAATGAATTTGACGCATCTATTCCTGGTGCTTTCTCAACAACTTCACGAGAGTTCTCCAAGTGAGCTGACCACGGCGGCGAACCCGAGATTGATGAGTCGTGTTGTTGATGGAAATAGCATCCCCACAAGCAAGGAACACCTTCTGGGCCTCGTCTTGGGTCATTGACGTCTTCATCATGGTCAAGCTGCGTACTTTTGATTCGATACGGCGCATGAGGAAGCGGAGGTCACTGAGTCGTTTTTGCAGATTTCTGTCGAGTCGCCAACCAGAGCTCACAAATCTTAATGGTGGAGTCGACTCAGCGGGGCTACCACAACACCACAGTATCCACATCTGGTACAGTGAGCCGTTTGGGAGTGTATAATTTTGCGGCAATCCAGGGAGCAAGCGAAGTTCTTGGTTGGGACTTGTCGAAGCAACAACATGAGGAGTTTCGTCCGAGCACACGCGAGATGATTGAGCACCGACGTTTAATCCTTCCCCCTGCAAGCATGACACAATTGTGTCCCTTATAGAATCCAATGAGATAGAGCTACCAAAGCCGGGGCGCTCTTCAAGCGTGTCAATTATCCTCGTCGTAACCATTTCACACGACTCTTTAATACACATTTGCGTAGCATCAGTGTTTCGACGAAGCAAATGTAACTCCATGAGGATAGTGACGTGAGGAGGCACACCCGTAGGTGTAAGATTTTGACTTGGGGATTCGACGTCACAATAGACCCAAGTATCAAAAACCAAGTTTTATATGAGAACATGACTTTTTTAATATGACAAAATTTATATTATATAGCGTATTTCAATACTATAAACAGAATAATTACAATTTGATAAGTGAAATTGATATAAAAAGGATAATATGCGAAAATGCACTGTAATTGTGTAAACACATGGTCAGTTGAGAGACATATTTACTTTTTGCGAGAAATGTGGCTCGTTTTCAAGGTTCCAACACGGGCTAGTTGTTAAGACTTGGAACACCTTAGTAGCTGACCCGGGTTCGAGTCCCCGTGAGGGCTACCATATCGGTGGGCCGTGAAAGGTAGCAGGAAAATTTTGTCCTTATGGTAGAAAAAAAGGAGCATGGCCCCCGTTTGAGCAGCCCCCACTTTATGTTAATGTATGATTACAAAAACTAAGAAGACCTACAGTAGAGACATACCTACATTTGAGACAATTGAGAATCTAGTAATCCTTGTCTTCCCGCGCGATCAAACTCGAGACGCACATTGCGTCTATCCTCACTGGCTTGACGTTGGTGCCGGCGTTTCTCAGCACGGCCTTCACCCATACTGTAGTACCGCGCCAGTACTTCGCGATAGAACCCGCCATCTTGAACTCGTAAGGGATGCATTGACGTATGGTAGTTGGTGAGAGCCCAGACAAGGCGTTGCACCATGTCGTACTTGCCTTCAGACCACGCAAACGTCGTATACGCAATCTTCCATAGTTGACATGTTCTGCCAAACATGTTCTCCACAAGCACACGATCTGACGACACTCGTTGATTACGCTCGAGGTCTTGACGCGTCAGGGCAGATCCAATGGGTTTCTTCGTGGGGCGAATGCTCCTGGCAGCTTCGTCTGCACCTTGGTAGCCCTTGTCTTGCAGTACTGCCCATGAGTCAGGAAAATCCGTAGAACCTTCTCCATTGTCTGGAATTCGCAACTCGCCTTCCGTCTTCTTCAAAGCCTTCTTGTGGTGCTCGATACGATTCAAAAAGATCGTCAGGTCCGAGACAGAGCCAGGTTCATGGTCACTTACGCACACAAATCGGCCAGGCTGTGCAACACTACCTTCAAGTTTGAAGCCATACAGCTTGTGCTTGGGTGAGAAGTATCGCTTGGCCTCAAGGTAGCTTCGAGACGGACGATTCGCAGGCTGAAACTTCACGTCCGTTGCATACAGCGCTTGTGGATAATGTTCAAAGATGAAATGTTCGCGGCGTTGTGCCGTCATAGTCACAGGCTGGATAAGGAGCGACGCCAAGAGAGGTTCGACGATAGCCATCATCCTTGTCATCATGCGTTCGAATGTAGGCACGCGAATGTTGAAGTCGGCGGCATGTTTGTCCCATGAGCTGTAATGCTTGAATACAGACAAAAGCATGAAGAACGCGTCCTTCGCGCTTGACTGATTGCGCCGGCCACGTCCTTCGTACCAGCTTGCATGTACGTCGGCTTCGCAAAGCGCCCAGAGGGAGTTGAATTCAGACATCGAAAAGTTGGTCATGGTCAACATAGTAAGAGGTCCTTGAGCAGCGAAACGGTCAATCGTGGGTGTGTCGAAGTGACCAGAGTAGGAGTTATCGTCGGCATCCTCCGTGACCTGGACGGACTCACTAAACAAAAGGCTTGCGCGTCGAAGATTCTCTCGCTCTTGCGAGCTTGCTTCAGTTAGACGTGCAAGGACGTCCATCGAATTGAAAATGTAGCGTATTATGCAATACAGAGTCTAATGAACGCATCCATTCATTTCATGTCTAACAGGAACCAGTCGTAGTTGTGTAGCCAGACATATACACGATTGAGATGCTTGATGTCGCAGAAGTATCACAAAATTTGAAATATGTCATGTCTTCAGGGAAAAAAATGTGCTACTTGCAAAATATTGAGCTCATTGATAGAAAATTTAATGTTGATAGATGAATGAATTTTTCCACGAAAAGACCGTTTTTGCGAGCAAAGTGAACATGTTGCCATATGGCACATTTTTTTGTAAAGACATCTTTATATATGTATTATCTAATATAATGAATTGATAAATTGTGCTTTGATTGAAAAACTTGTTTTTGATACCTGGATCTAATGAACAATAGATTTCAATCCCCGCATCAAGGCAGGATCCAAAAACAACGGCGACAAAAATATGGGATGATTTGGCTGAAGACTCTCAACAAGATAATTCGAATGGTAGACAAGAGATGCAAGTGCATACTCTAAGACAAATTGTAGATGACCAGGCGCACGTGGAAAACATACATCAAGTGCAGATGCAAGAGTGTCATTGTAGCAAACGAAATGAGGAGGGAGCAACGCAAATTCGTAAGAGTTGATAGGAAGCCCACAAACAGTTCGCCCAACATACTGGTCGCCTGCTGCTTCATACCGCAGGTATGTATCTTGCACCCCGCCCAATGACCAGCCCGCGCGCAAATGGACAGCCGTTGACGATGGACAAGCTGTGGAGCCAGACGAACAGAATGTTGAGGCCCCTTTGCGCAAAGAGTGTGTACCAATGTCTTCAATATTGATACCCCTTCGTCTCATGTCACCAGAAATGTTGTCTTTTGATAAAATTCGTGCCAATTCCTTTCGGAAGCGTTCATACTGATTTGATCCCGGGAAAAGCTGCTTTGTATCACTGTCAAAACTGTAGCAGGACCAGTAGATTCCCAACGCCAATATCGGACATAAAGCAGGATGTTTTGGATTAGCATAGACGTGGCGGGGATCTCGAGGTCTGTCACCACCTTGGTCATTCTTCATATGTGCAAAATAGATTCTCAACGCATCATTTGACCATTCCATGTGCTCAAGCATTATTCCAAAGGCATTGGACGAAGGCACATTAGATTCCAAGCAACGAGCATGAATGTTCGTGCAAATACAGCATTCAAGTCTGTGACGAGGAGCAATGCTTTGGACAAAAAATGAAAGGTATCAATAGACAAGGGGTCTTTACCAACTTTAATTCGTCCATTGCCAGAGGCTGTGCTTTCTGCAATACTGCGTTTCAACCCTCTGAAATGGTTTGACATCTCCTTTTCCAATGTTGTTGACATAGACACACCAAAACGTCGAAACAAGTTGAAAAGGCCAGCTCGATGCGTGTTTAAAGTAGAGTAACTTAGTCGATCCCCATTTTTTTTCTTCAACGTCAAAATCCATACCACAAAATCGGGAGCTGTCAAACGATCAAAATGAATTGGTGGGCAGCAGTTCGAATCCATCAAAAGCGACTTTACAGAGGCAAAAAGCGCAGGATGCGATGCAGGTTGCTGTCCAAGCAAGTCAAAAAAGGCATCAGGCACTAAGTTTTGCTTGTGTATGACGAGCCACGAGACAAACCTAGCATAAGAATTCATGTAGATATCCCTTGAGCGTTTTGAGACAGTGTTTGCTCGAATTTCACGCACTTCTTCATTCAGCTCGTCAAAACTCCCAACTTCAGTTCCGCGGGACATGTGTCCTGCGTTTTCTTGTGAGATTTTGTTTGTGGCTGCTGGCAGCCTCAACTCAAAAGCCGGATAACTTGCTTATCCAGAAAACGGAGGGCACCATGTCCTACCAAACCTTATATAGTTTATCAAACGTCCTGCTTTTTCCCGAGAATGACAAATTATCTTGTAAAATATTTGATTGGATAAAAATATGTATTTCCTTTTTTGCCCGACTGTCAGTCAAAGACGTGTACATGTACTTCCTTAGGCGTTTGCTTGATCACCAAGTTGATCAGGCACAATCAAGACAATTGAATTGCTTTGATGGGATGCCTCTAACCCGGCGGCGCATTAGTATGTCATATTTCTATGCAGCTTTGAAAGCCAACGTAAGAGGGCATGCATGGAAGGCACCACTTTGATCAGCGGTTGAAGGAATCACTTCAATGTTAAATCGCGGCAATTGCTACAACGATGAAAAGCGAGCATTGTGAAGCAAGCAGATCTTGCGTTCCTCGGCATTATAGCACACATAGAGCGAGCTACTGCAAGATGAAGACATCCGAATGGAAGCCACAGAGTTTTGAATGTGAAATGAAGCATCAGTCGGGGTACAGATTTAGCTGGCATTTCCAAGTGCGAGCAAAAGCGTGGGGACAAATTGCCCAGCTATATTCTAGGCTTTGCTAGAATTTCAACCTCAGGCATTGAGCATGTATCACGCAAAGAAAGTTCGCTGCATAGTATGGCGAAGGCCTGTCTCAAGCCAGCTAACAGACGTTGATATCGTGTTTTTTCGACATAGCCCAGGCAGTGGACTTTGAAGCTCTTCATAGGTGAAAAGCAGAGCCTGAGCTCACTGCTTATAGCAGTCGCATCTTTCATTCTTGCAGTGATCCCTTGTCATCCATGCGTATCTTGGCTGCGCGCCCTTTCGGCGACAAATCTAATTTCGGCTATAAATAGTGTTAGCATGTTTATACAGTTCAAATCGTCACACAATTCCATCTGACCAGAATGGCCCAAGCAACATCGCCATTCCACTTGGAGCTCCGTGACGGCAACTTCTACGACGTCGATGGCAATGTTGTCTTGCTCCGTGGTGTCAATCTTGGTGGCTCCACAAAGGTGCCGTTTGGAACCTCGTCAAACGGACAAGTCACGTTTGTCAATCGACCATTCCCACTCAAAGACGCTGACGAGCACTACGGCCGGTTGCAGCGATGGGGATTCAACTGTCTTCGTTTCCTCATTACATGGGAAGCGGTTGAGCATGAAGGACCTGGTGTGTACGACCAAGAGTACCTCAGTTATCTCCGCGAGGTACTGTTGATTGCTCGCAAGTATGGCATGTACATTTACATTGACCCGCATCAAGACGTGTGGTCCCGCTGGACGGGTGGCGATGGTGCTCCCCTGTGGACGATGGTGGATCTTGGTCTCAATCCTGACAACTTTGCCGTGACCAAGGCAGCTCTGTGTCAAGATACGTTTGGAGGTAAACCTGAGGACTTTCCGAAAATGATTTGGCCGACGAATATGTTCAAGTTCGGCTGTGCGACGATGGCGACGCTGTTTTGGGCTGGCAATAAGTAAGAGTCTTACTTGATGGCGGTGTCCTCATGTCGTGTAGGCTTGCTCCGGGCGTCCTCATGCATGGGAGACCCGTCCAAGACTTTTTGCAGTCTCATTACATCAATGCCATGGTCCAAGTGGCTAATGTAGTAGCAGACATGGATCACGTCATGGGCTTTGGTAGATGCAATTTTCATGGTCATATCATTTCATGGAACGTCATAGGCACGATGAATGAGCCTTCTACCGGGTACATTGGCGTGAAAGATATCAAGAAACACTTTACAGAGACGGAACTTAAACTTGGCTACGCACCGACTCCTTATCAAGGCATGTGTTTGGCGAATGGAATCGACAAGAAGGTCGAAGTATGGTCCACAGGTGTGTCTATTGGAGCACACTGTAATGTGAATACTCGCTAGGGCTGAATCAGTATATTTTGGGCAAATGCGACCGCAAAGAGAAGGTCAAATTAAACGGCAAGCGAGCATGGCAAGATGGTGTGCCATGCATTTGGGAAAAATTGGGTCTCTACTCCTACGATGCAGCAAAGAAGGAACCTAAAGCTCTTCGGCGCAACTATTTTGCCTATATTGACTTTGGCACTGAATGCTACGTACCCTTTGCTACGGTATTCACTTATAGATCGACAAATCTGACGACGACACGACTAGGCGTACATTGAAGCGATTCGCAACGTGATTCCTCAGGCAATCCTGTTTCTTGAGATGCCTCCATTGGAATTCCTCACTACACCATTTCCAAAGATCAATATTCCCCGCTCTGTGAATGCCATGCATTGGTACGACCCCCTCACTCTCTTTCTTCGAACTTGGGTGCCATGGTTCACCGTGGATACACATACTCGCAAGCCAGTCTTTGGAAGAAATCGCGTCCGAGCGAACCACGTCAAAGCTCTCGCATCTATCAAAGCCATGTCGACAGAATACATGGATAATGTTCCGACTTTGATTGGCGAATGTGGCATTCCATTCAATTTAAGTGGAGGTGAATCGTACATCACTGGCAATTTCAAACCGCAAATCGAAGCAATGGACAATACGGTTAGCTCTCTGGAGGCCAACTTGCTCAACTACACGCTTTGGTGCTACACAGCGGACAATAACAACAAATTTGGCGACCAGTGGAACTTGGAGGTGAGCAAATTCCTGCGATGAACTACCTCAAGAACTTGGGTGTAGGATTTAAGCTTGTACAGTGCTGATCAAGCTAAAGGCAGCAAGGATCGTGACGCTGGTGGCCGAGCAAAGCCTGGCTATGTTCGTCCTGGACCTTTCAAAGTGGCTGGGGTTCCTACTGCGTCCACATTTGACCTGAACAAAGTGGTTTACACTCTCGAGTACACTTCCTCAAGCACGAGCAAGGAAGCAACCACGACAGTCATTTTTGTTCCACGCACTGTTCACTTTGAAGACGGTGTCTGTGTGATCGTGTCGGATGGCGACTTTCGCATTGAGCATTTCGATGGATACGAGCTTGTACACTATACGCATGATCCAAAGAAGCGAAAACATTCCTTGACAGTCAAGCGCATGATTGATGTGTAGCATCGCGAGGCTGTCGTTGCTGTTTACCTCGACTTGTTGTCTCTGTTATTCAAACCTGTTGAAGTGATCTGATTGGCTTATTATCCTTTGATCATTAATCCAAAGAAGTATTTGATTGGCTGAAACATTGTGTCTCGTTTATTCCGTCCCTCAGTATCGCAGCCACGACTTAATCACGCCAAATTCCTCTTTATTAGGATGTTAACGACTGCATGCCAAACAATTACAAGCACTTGATCATGTAGAAACTAACCGTGGGTTCCTCTAATACTTAATCCCTTGTTGTCTAAATTATGTAGCGTCTGCAAAAGCTCAGATTCACTGATTTATGTAGAAGTAATTACTTGGACGAGCTGTAAATACAGATATGACCAATAGAAATAGTTCAAAATTCCGGATAATATTTCCGCAAGATGTTGATGCAAACTGAAATTGATCATGCGGCACGTGGTCGTCTTGGTACTTGGCGACGTCGGTCGCAGCCCACGCATGCAGTATCATGCAGTGTCCTTGTCGCAAATGCCCGAAACTAAGGTCACTTTGGTCGGCTATGAAGGCGAGAAATGCGTTCCGCAGCTCTTGTCGCAACCCAACATCACTCTGCGGACATTTTCACCCGTCAAAGTCTCACGCTCGTTGTTTGTGCTCTCGGGACCATTGAAGGTCTTGATACAGGTACACCAGTGGATAAAGATGATAGTCTCTGAGCTCTCCGTAGCTGTGTCAATTGTTCTGGATCCTCTTGTTCACGCTTGGCTCGATTGATGCCATCATGGTGCAAAATCCGCCAACGTATTGCCGGCAACACACCATTGTCTTTCTGATATTCTGTGCGTAGAATTCCCACTCTGTATGTGGCCTGGTTGACATGCAAGCTGAAAGGAGCCAAGTTTGTTATTGACTGGCACAACTTTGGCTACACAGTCCTCGCTCTTGGCATCGGAGAATCCCATGCATTCGTCAAGGTGCTTCATACTCCATCAATGCCTATAAAGCCACGAAACTATCTTAGATCGCAACAGTATTCGAGCGTTTCTTTGGACAATTGGCCGATGCGCATTTCTGCGTCACGAAAGCCATGCAGGGCTGGCTCCGTGAAAACTGGAATATTACAGCGACTGTGTTGTACGACAAGCCGCCGGAATTCTTCAAGCCTGCGACTGTCGACGAGCAGCATGAATTATTCACGCGTTTGAACGAGCAAATGCCTCAAGAGGTTTGCTTTATCTTGACGATACAGACTAATCCTTCCACAGTGGGTGCCTTCAGGTGGAGATTCGACTTTGCGCACGACGAAAACAAAAAAGTAAGCCTTTCAACATCGTTCAGATGGTCACAACACCGCAGAAACCTCCAACTTCGATCCGATCGTCCCGCTGTTCTCATCAGGTATCGATTGATCCATGAAGAGTCGTCACAAACGTGGTGTGTAGCTCGACGAGCTGGACGGAAGACGAAGATTTTGGCCTCTTGTTCCAAGCCCTTGTACTGCTTGATACGAAAATCGCATTCGATGTCAGCTTTCCAAATGTTCTCGTTGTCGTGACGGGCAAAGGTCCGCAGAAAGAAATGTACCTCAAGAAAATTGCCGAGATGAATTTGAACCGAGTGCGCATTACCACAATGTAAGCGTTCCCTCGACGTTGCAACGATGAAGGCGGTCGATCATAGGTGGCTCGAAGCAAAGGACTACCCGGTGATGCTCGGCAGTTCCGACTTGGGCATTTGTTTACACACGTCAACATCGGGCTTGGACTTGCCAATGAAGGTGCTCGACATGTTTGGTTGCCAAGTCCCAGTCTGTGCTGTCAAATTCAATTGCTTGCATGAACTTGTTCGCCATGAAAAGTACGACTCGACATGCTGCAATGACTCTAACGTTCACGACAGGAATGGCATGATTTTCCAAGACAGCGTCGAGCTTTGCGATCAACTGTACGCTCTGTTGGAAGATTTCCCAAAGGTTTGTTGTACCTTCAAGCCGACAGATAAGTCTCTCTGTTGGTAGAACACCAAGCTAGCTGATCTGCGCGAATCTCTCAAGCAAGTCGAGGTATGTTTGTCGTCGCGACTCGGCTAGGAATTGAAGAATGTACATAGCACTGGCCAGAGAATTGGCATCGACATGCGCTCCCTGTCTTTCAAGCCTTGTTGGAACAGTAGAGCAACATATCCAAGAAAATTCAATCTTCTGCTTGATGTCTTTCCATCCACGACATCATGACAACTTGTTTTAGTGAGGAAGACGCTGTTCGATCTCCCATGAAAGTCTACACCGTAGCTTTGATTGTCATTGTACCGCTCTACTGCCTGTCCTGAAAGATTTCAAGTCGATGGACAGGGAGAAAGGAATTTTACAGAGGCGCGATCATTCGATGGCGGTGTCGTGGCGCTTGAACAGAGGCAGTTCCCTCGAGACCAGGGGGGGGGGCGTTGCGCGTGAGTCCAAGGGCTACAATACCGGCAAATGCAACAGCGATGAATATCTCAACTAGCTCTAGTCTCTCTAGGGACCATGAACTGTTGGATTGCTCGCCAATTTGTCCTGAGCCTCAAGTGATGACCGCCTCGCTTGGCTATATTTGGGATTCGTTTCACGTCACGTGGCAGGTTGAGCGTATTTTTAGTCCTTGTTACTACCGTCGCAAGCGAGCCGGCGGCATCTCCCAGTGCCATGGACAACTTTGCTCCGTCGGTGACACCACGGCCGCACAAAACGCCGTCGCCCCGAAAGGCTCGAACCCTCGTCGCGGGTGGATCGAATCGCGGCCCTGCCGTGTCGCCTATCAAGGTGTCGGCATCGCTGAGTCTCTCGAAGCAACAGCCCGTGGAAGAACCGCCGATGCGTCCGTCGAAGCTCAAATGGGAAGGCGACACGCACATGGTGCGCAACTTGCAGAGCCACATCCACTTTGGCAACACGGCTGTGAGCGGCGTGGGCGAAATCGTCCAAGTGTTTGATGTCTACGGCATTCGTCTCTCGACCGACGAAGCCAAGGCGCTCCTGTGCGAGTATGAAGAAAACAACGACCTCAAGCTGTCGTATCAAGACTTTGTCGACCATTTTGCGCTCATGCTGCGGTCAAAAGAGTCGGGAAAGCGCCACGCCATCAAGAAAACGCGGCTCACGGAGCATGTCAAGCACCTCCAGACATTCCAGCACAGCGCCGTCCAGGAAATGAACGAGTTGCTCAAGGAACGACTCCGCGATTCGTGGTCGACCTTTCGGGAAACTCTGCGCAGCCTCGACAAGGACAAGGTAGACTCTCTCTCTCTTCTTTCCAGCGACGACGTGGTTGTTGTAGAGCGGCTTTTTGTCCGCAGGAGAGTTCCTGAAAGTGCTGCGCAAGTTTAACATTCCCGTCACGATGGACTCGCTCGAGAACTTGTTCCTTCGCTACGACGCCAACGGCGACGGGATTGTCAACTACGCCGAGTTTATTGCGCAGTTTGGCGCATCGTTCTCGAACTCCAACGCCGAGCGCGTCGGCAATTCCATCTTGCAGCACACGGCGCATGATTTCAGCGTCGCGGCCGTGGATGAAAAAGTCCAAACGAGTTTTCTCCGCGGCCAAGTCCGCAAGCTCGTCGACGACAAAATCGCCGCCCACTGGACGTACGTCATCCAGAAAGAGAGAAAGATCATTGTCGTCGCTGCGTAGGCATCTTCGTCCTGCCATTTTGCAACTTGCGATCGACAAGCAAGGCTATCTCCTGCCTGATGAGTTCAAGCGCATTCTCCAGCGCTTTGATATCTCGATGACGGACGCGCAGTTCCAGCAGCTCTTGGCGTGCTACGACACCAACAAAGACGGCCTCGTCAGCGCCGTCGAGCTCTTCAACCATTTTGGCGAGGAGATGAAATTCGGCGACGAGCCCAATCCGTCGTCGTCCCCGCCGCCGCACAAGACCAAGTTTGTCTTGGCGGAGCGGACGTCGCTCGTCATGGGCGAGAAGATCAACCAGAGCGACTTGCCCAACATCAAGGAGCACTTCTCCAAGCTCGCAGACAGCACGTGGCATGCCATGTACTTGGATTTCGTCGCGGCGGACATCCACAAGACGGGCTGGATCCCAAGAGCGCAGTTCCTCCACATCTTGGGCGAGTACATGGGCGATCTCCCGCAGCAAAACATCCTCTCCATCTTTCGATCGTGTGGGAGCCACCACAACGATTTGATGAACTACCGCGACTTGGTCAAGTCGTATCGCCCCAAAGTCATGGGACTCTACGCGCCGCATCCCAACAAGAACACGATGAACGCGCCGAAACAGTCGCCGACGGAATACCTCATCATGGAGATGAGCATCCGCGAGAAACGAGCCAAGATGGATCCGCAAGTGTGGAAGACGCTCAAGAACGAAGTGATCGCCGCCGACGTCAAGCGCGTCGGACGCGTCACGGCCGACTGCTTTACAAGCATCGTCAAGCACCACATGAATCTCCGCGACGAGCAGATCGCCTTCTTGTGTTTGTTCTACGAAGACAAAGCCAACACGCACCACACGTGCGCCATCCGCTACTCGAGCTTCCTCACCGACTACGACACGGACACCCGCGCGCAGCAGACGCTCCTTGAACACTTTAGCTTTGAGGATGAATTTGAAGCGCCGCCGGTCGCTCCACCGCAACTTCGCCGCCCTCTCGATGCCGTCAAAGAGGCCATTCGCCAGGACATCAAGTCGATGGAAGCCGCGCTCTCGCACGCCGACCCCGACGCGAAAGGCTTTGTTTCCCGCGACGCCTGGCTCGCCGTCCTCAAGGACCACAACATCAAATGCGAGCCATCCATGTACGACCAACTCTTTGCGCGGTACACGAACGCCCACTTGGACGCCATCGCGTACCGCGAACTCCTCTTGGATTTCAACTCGGGGCTTCTTGGGAAACCCCTCGGCGGCATGGATGGTTTCCGCGAGTCGCTCTCTGAGGAATCGAGTCGTCTGCACAACGTCGACGCGGACATTCGGACGGTCGAGGATGCTCGCGTGATTCTCCGCCACCATTTGACGTCGTCGCCGTCGCTCCAGCGCCGCGTGTACAAGTATTTCTCGCACGTGGACACGGCCAAGTCGGGGCAATTGCCGTACGTGGAAGTTCGCCGCGTCCTTGAGAAGGTCGGCCTTCCATTTCGAGACCCACAAGTGTTCACGGCGTTTGCCAAGTACTACGACGTCGACGACACGGCCATGGTGCCTTATCTCGAAATGCTCCATGCAAACGGCGGCAAAGACCCCGACAAGATGACTGGCATGAGCGACTTGGCGAGCAATTGTTCCTACTACAGTGCGATTTCCATCGCTCCCAAGGCCGTGGCAAAACGCAGCAAGCAGCCCGTCGTGGTGGCCAAGGACGCATTTGCCACCAACGTCGTGACGCGCCACGTCGAGGAAGGGAAGATGGCCGTCGGCGGCAATGCGCTCGTCGTGGAAGAGAAGATCAAATCGCTCTTGACCAAGCGGTGGAAAACAATCCACAAGATGTTTCAACAGATCGACACGGACAAACGCGGCGTGATTTCCCAAGCGTCGTTCAAGAAAGGTATTTCAACTCTGCAGTCCGCGCCGTCGTCATGGCTTGTAGTGATGGACAACATGGGCCTCGCCTTGACATTTGAAGAAGTCTTGCGGATATGCATGAAATACGACGCCGACAACAGCGGCCGGATCAACTACAATGCATTCCTCAAGCAGCATGTCGAGGGGAAGAGCTTGACTCTGTCCGAGTTGGCAAAGCCCGACGCGAATCTCCCCGCGGTCAGTCCTCGTAAATCCAAGGTCTATGTCGTCGCACCACCATCCATGGCTCACGTCGTCGTCCGCTTGCAGGTGCCAGAGGAAATCCGCGGCGTGCTCAAGCAGAAGTGGAAGAGCATCTACGCATCGCTGAGGAAATTGGACGCGGCGAATGCAGGCCGACTGAGTCCGCAGCATTTCCGCCATCTCCTCGAATGGTTTGGCATCGCCTTGACCGACGATGTCTACTACGCGGTACGTTGTCGATGGACCGCCAGAATTTGAATCACATCGACGGCTCCGTAGCTGCTCAAGGACTTTGACTCGATGGACGATGGACATGTCAACTACAATGCCTTCATGCGGGCGTGCTTGGAATGAAGAAGATAAGTGCCAAACGCGCCGCCGACGCGGAATCCACGTCGTTCTCGACCTTTTGCTCGTTGTGTACAGCTTAACTTGAGCTAACATATAGTCTATTGGTATTCTTGCAGCTTAGGACGGGTTCGAGGCGTCAACGTTGTCGTCGAGAACGACGCGCTCGAGTGATTTCTTCCACAGCGTGACTGGCAATTGCTCAAAGACCTACAGCGCCAAGCCATGGACTTGCAAGTCGAAAGAGGTTGGACGTACTTCCTGCAGCGCTTCTGTTGGAAGTTCCTCGACGGTCGCGAGATGTGCTTGGTAGAGCTGGATGCAAGTTTGCGGCAAAGATTCCAGCGGTTCCTTGGCCACGCGGCTCTCCGCCACACACTCGAGCCATTCGATGATGCTCAACAAGCCTTGATGCAGAGCTAGGAAGAGCATGAGCTGGAGAAAATCAAGAGAGAGAGAGCTCTGCACCGGTGACGATGTCTTGGTGGTAGGATTTTGCAGCTAGCGCTCGCTCTTCGCTGGCTTGGTTCATCCAGAGTTCGTCTTCCAGCACGCCTTGGACTTTATGCTGCGTCTCCACGACGCGATCAGAGCCACTAGAGAGCATTCCCCGTGAAGAGAGCCAAGGGGGACGTCTGCCTTCGTACCATGTTCGAAGATCGTGGAGTTCAGCCGAGATGCGATCGTGCTCCGCTTCCAGCGTTTCGCGCAGGCTCAAACCATCGCTTTGGAGTTGTTTGAGCACGTCGACGTCGCGACGGTAGTCCAAGAATCGACGGACGAGAGCGCGTAAATCCGTCTCATGGGTCGCAGCGACGAGTCGATCGTAGTCTCCCTCACGAGTGGTCAGAGCTGCCTCTCGCTGCAGCAGCACTTGCGTGTTGGTTCTCGACAGATTTGGCTGAGACTTTTCACCAGGAGAACGAAATGTCATGACAAGGTTGCGGCGTTTCCGATCGGCTTCGACGCGCCGTCGGTAGAGTTCCTCGCTCTGCTGTAGTTCGGAACGGAGGCTCTCGAGCAGGACGGCATGTTCGTCTCGCGCCGCGTCGCGAGTAGTTCTACCGCGGTTGCCGTCAGTTTGCTTTCCAGAGATCCTCACCGAAGTTTCTCGAGTCGTTTCTGGACATGGGCGACGACGTTGTCGTAATGGTGCTTGCGGCTATCGAGAGCCATCCATCTAGTGCAAATCCAATTAGCAAGTGGAAAGCTAAGGCGGCATGTACTCGCGTTCGACGACGGAGGATTTGTTGTGAAGAGTCTTTGTCCGTGCGACAACAGCGGCGCTGTCGAGCTTGGTTCGCTCGAGCATGTGCTCCAAGATGCGCTTGTAGTGGCGGCACTTGGTCGTTTGGTCCTTGTCCTTTGCAATCTGGGCTTGGAGAGCGTGCGCCCGTGCAGTGAGTCCTGCAAACGTGTTGGCTTCCGCAGTGGTGACTGTTGATTCCTGGGTGAGCGTGTCAAGTTGACGGCGCATATGCGCCAGCTCGGCCTGCTTGGTTTGGCACTGATGCTTCATGTCGTTGAAGCGTTTGTGGACTGCCGCCGTCACTTCTCGCTGATGGCCGATTTCTTTCCGTGTCAAGTCAATACTGACGCGATCGACTTCGCCCGATGGACTCAGTGGAGCGTACGTAGCTTGCGCGTGGTTTTGCATGAGAGTCCATGCCGATGGCGGTCTCGGTCGCTTCTTGGCTGAGGAAATAGTCGCAGGGAGAGAAGTCGCTTGGGCAATCGCAGATTTGGGCCGGAGCTGCTTGTTTGCAAGGAGCTTAGCTCGCTGGAGGTTTGTGTCGTGCTCCAGTGGCATCTCTCGCTTGGGAGTCCTAGGCGACGTCACGATCGACGCCGTCTTTGGTCTGGCGACACGAGCTTGGGCTTTCACTTTGGTCGACTGGATTTCGACAAGTGGGCTCACTTGGTTGGATCTGAAGAGTCTCACGGCGGCTGTTTTCGGTCGCACGATGGGCTGCGGTGGGGATATCTCGTCGTTGGCTTTTCGCGACGGCGACACTGCGGTAGTCGCCGTTGTCAGCGGTTTGTTCTTCTTGGAGAAACGAACGACAGACGCGGAATTCGGACGAGTCGGCGGTGGCAGCTTGGCCGCCACACGAGCCAGCGTTGACTGCACCATGGGCGCCATGACGTTGGTGAACGTTGACAACTCCTGCCGGCTCCGCACGAGCTCGTCTTCGTCCATGTTAACCACCACGGCGAAACCGATCACAAAACTTGGTGTAACTGAATTTTACTTAATCAGATGTTCATTCATTTAAGTATAGAATGGAAATAAACCATGTGGTGACAATACTTTACTTAAGATGCAGTATGATATTTTCGATCAAGTAAACTGGTCAGGGGGGCAAAAGACCACAAAATCCCAAAACCTGATCGATCGATGGACCGAGTCGAAGGCAAAGTTGCGGTAAGTTGATGAGACTTGGAGCTAGCCTGACGCGACGTAGAGCATTGAAACGCGCTTGGGTGCAGTTGAAAAGTCGCTTGGCGCTGCTACCGGCGGCGATCTCGTTGAATTCCAAAAGAAGCTCCTCGTGAGCCTGCGTGGCATTCGCGACACGTTGCGAGCGGAAGAACAAGCGCGTGCGACGACTGCGGCTGCCCCTGCGGCTTCTGCTAGCAACGAAGCTCTTGTGGAAGAAAATGCGGCCCTCAAGAAGGAAGTGGCCAAGCTCAACTACCGTATTCAACACTTGTTGCGTCCTATTCCACCTCCATCCACCCAACAATAGATATGTGCTCGATTTCGTTTTGGTTTAATACCGCGTGCCGTCTCGCCTCGTCGTGTTGTTGAGCAACGCCGTGCTTTCTGTGAATCCGTGCAGCACCACGAGCCGCGTCAACGCTGCTAATCGCTCGTGATTCAGGTACAATGGCTTGCCTCGACGAAAGTATGCATCTTCTTCGCCATTCCGATCCAAGTAGAGACTGCCCCAGATACAGCAGCGTCCATGTCCGAGCAAAAGCAGAACCTACAGCAGCTCTCAACACCCCTCCAGTGAGTCAATCGTCGTACTGTGCAAGCTCTCAGGAGCAGAAACACGCCAAAGCCAACTCCGCATTTCCTAACGTGGTTTGTGCATTCACCCACACCGTCTTCTCCAGCACAACATGGCGCATAACAACAAACAAGTGTCTACCGCAGCATTAAAGGAATAAAATAGACGAGGAACGCACGCCACAGAGTAAACAAAGCGCGGGATGTGTCGGAGCTTGGTGGCACACTTCACATGTTACAGTTCTCTGGCAATATTTCAAGTAAATGTCCACATACAGCTTGGGCAACTGAATCAATTGGAATGCTGGAGAGTCAAGCGAAAACTAGACAAGGAGTTTAGCCACCGACGATAGCACAGGGCAACCTTGTTGCTTGCTTCTATAACATCAAATACGTCCCTCAGCCGCGCTGTGATCGCTTCCTTTGATTGCACTATGAAGCGCAATACGTCTACAGCGCCATTACGTCCTCCCAACGACTGGACACCAAAAACTTACGCAGTTGCCGTTGGGCTAGAGCAAATTGAGCTCCATCTTCATCAGTAGACCTGTCTTTTGTGAGCAGTCGGGATGTTTCAGCGCCTCGATTTTCGTCAGCTGGGTTTAATACAGCGTAGATCAACTTGGTTGCCAAGTTTGAGCTTTCAAGTGATGTACATGGTTGCAAGATCGAAAAAAGGTGCTCTAGTGTCCTCCTGGCTGTTGGATCCAGCCTCTCTGCAATCTCATGTTCTTCTTCACCGATGTCGATTGCTTGCAACGACAGCTATAGTGAGTCATTGTACAGCATCAACTTGTGCAGACTTCTTACTGTCGCAATGTAGAGGCAATGGGCAAAAAGGTTCACCAGAGTGTGCCGCGAAGGAGGTGATGGATCACCGACGATTTGATGGACTTTCGTGGCTAGAGCAACGACATCGGGATCCAAACTGTCGTCGGCAATGCCATGATTAGGAGTCGAGAGCGTTAGTGGCACGAGTGTGTTGCACAGACGACGACAAACAGGGCATAGAAACTCTTCATGCTCGCGACTCAGTAAACGCTCTTCGTTGTGTGTGGCACGAAGGGCGACCAAGTAAGCTTCCATGCATGATCGATGGACGCTGTGGCCACATATACGAATGTGGCACTCGACTTTAGTCTACAAAGCAGAGTGATAAACCAAAACAGAGTAGCGGCAACGCGTACGCTGAAGGCTGGCTGAGTTTTGGTAGCAATCTTAGTCGGCGTTAAAAAGCCCATGAAATGCAGCGCATTGGTCTTGGCTTCATGGCATAAGCTGCACATTGTTTCCTCTTCGTTCTGCAGACGAGGTGGTGAACCAAGTGGCTCAATGTCGTCAACGTCTTCCTTGTCTTTAATCGTGGACGGCGTCGTATCCAAAAGCGGCAGAGCGTCGGGAACTTTGTGGAGTTGGGCGATCAAGAAAGCCTCCTGTTGCGCTTTCAACTTGGCGAGGATTTTTGCTTGTCGTTCCTTAGCACTCAGTGTCGCAGGAGCAAGCGGCTTGGAGCATGAATTCGTTGGCATTGGTTGTGGCAACTTTGTGTCGACAGTAGCTGTCGTCGCCTGGATGGCCTCGCAGATCTTGGCAGCCAAAGGATAGCGAGGCACCAAGGCAAGAACCAAGGCCAGGAAAGAAGTCGGAGGTGTCCCAATTTTGACATCCACCGTCAAGTGATCCCACCATGTTGTTCCTTCGAGGTACACATCAAATGGGGTTTTCCAGTCAAGACGTACCTCCAAATGCCGCGGCGATTGCATTCAAGCGGTCATGGGGTGTGATAAATGGCGGTGGCGTGACCTGAGTCGACGGAAGCAACGATGTACTGATGTAGAGATAGTACAGCGCCGTGTGGACAAGTCCGTCGGCTTCGTTGTGTTCATGTAAAATCCAGAAAACCAATGCGAGAACGTTGCGGCAGGCCAGGACATGTGTGACCATAAGGCCGTGGATGCTTCCAGACACTTTCATGGCCGGACGGACGTATTGCAGCACGGGCAAGAGCTGCATTGTCTTGTCATGGTCGAGTGCATTTTGCTCACATTTTTGAACATCCATCGCTGTAAAACATTCAAAGAGAGGACACACTTGACTCCATGCTTCAGGTTTGAGCATATAAGTCGTCGTACCGACGCTTCCGCTGTTCCCATCAACACCGCGAAGAACCATGTAAGGAGATGTATCTGCGGCAACGCCAGACGCCAACACTCCAACTTGGTTGAGCAAGCGACTGAAAATCTCTTCCTCGTCGTCACCCGTGGCGGATTTCACAAGTTCGACGAGGCGGAGATCGCATTTGGCAGCAACTTCCGAGCGTGTGAGAGGACCAATGCTTAGACAATGGACGACATTGCGCATCTACAACGTTAATCAGCGACAAGTGGAGTCTTTTCCAGGAAACCAGTAGCTCCCACGGAGGCAGGGCAGCAATTTTTGTTGGATCAAGCACAACTTGCAATATAGCTTTAAGTCCTTCGTCAATCATGTTGAGATTCTCCCACTGAGTGTGGTGCAGCCATTGCGATAAAAACACAGATGTCCAAACTGACGGCGGCAGTGCTGCTGCTGCCAATTGCATTAAGAAGAGATCGTTGTGTAGGCCATGATAGCGCCAATGCCGCGAATGGTAGTGTATCACTTGATGCCACATGCTCTGTCCATTGCGAATCCACTCTTGGCATTTGATCGACCGAACAAAATCTTGGACAAGGATCGGGTGAACCGTGCATCGAAGCCAGAAAGACCGGTCGTATGACTGAACGAGTGTCCACAGCCACTCATTCGATTCTACAGTTCGCAAGTTAGAGTCTCTCGCCATTCTTTGAGCAGTTTATTGTACCTGTCCGATGAGCTTCATCGAGCATACTCGCCCAAAAATGATGCAGTGGTAAATGCATGCTACTGGCGCTACGGTCGACGAGGTCTTTTCGTGCAAAGTATGTCACTTGCCGCTGGACATTCGTGTCTGGACTTGGTTCTAGCTTGACATGCTGCCACCATGCTTCTAGCTGTTTGGAAATGGGATCAAGCCATCGTTGAGCAAGCGATTTTGAGTCGTGAGCCGTCGTCAGTGCCTGTTTAAAGCCATTGAGGATGTGTTGCCACACCAACATGATTTCATAGTCCAAGACAAATGCCGCCTGCCACGCATCCGAGCCAAATTCGACGTGGCGGCCAACTTGCTTGACTTGTATGTCCATTAATTGCATTGAGCACAAAACACGCAACAACTCAGCGTAGATTGACTCTTGATCGAGCTAAGCTCACAGAAAACATTCAAACAAGTCGAATGGAGCTGATTTTACCTCTGCTGACGCCCAGGATGTGTCAATGACTTGGATCGAAAAATCCGAGTGGACTAGTAAGCATCGCAATTCAGAGCAGAAGCGAGCATAGACGCGCGTTTTGATCCAAGGATGGTTCGTGCGTAGCGTTGGAGATCGAGATGCGGACGTTGCCAAGACAAAACCAAGCTGCTTGACGAGATAACACGTCAGCGCTTCACTGAGGGTCAAGCGGGCGTTTGAAGTCAACGGCAAGCCGTGCAGTGGCGCATGGGTTTTCCTACAAGAAATTTATTCCAACAAGGTTGCACAGCACGACAAACGACAAGACAGCCGACGTGTCCATTTCTCGCAATTGCGCCGTACTGTGGAACAATTGGCAAAAGAGACGATCGATGTAGCGACTGATGTGTTTCCGCGTATGGCTGCCGTCGCTGTTGTCGGCTTGCTTGAAGAGCTGGATGTAGAACGCATAAGCGTCTAGGAATCGCACTGTGAAAAGAGCTTTGAAGTCTTTGTCCATGAGCAACTTGAGGAAGAAGACGCCAATCGCGTCAACGCTGTCAGTTGGCAAGAGTACTCCAAATGTGAGCCAGAATTCAAGCACGTCGGCCCTGCATCCAAGTTTTAGATAAATAACATGGCCACACACAAACCCGCGAGGAGCGACCACAGCGACGCCAGACACTGGATTTAAAAATTGCCGACAGATCGCAGCTCGGTACTGCAGACAACTTGTGGCTAAGGATTGCAGATGCAACAAGCAAAGTGAAAGACGAGCTACGAGTGTCTGGGAGGCCATGGATAGCACTGAAAACGATCGAGGAAGCGAAGACTTCCACCGTTGTTTGTCAATCACATGCGTGAAATCGATCGTAGCAGGTTTCGTGAATTCGTCGTATACTCGCTGAATGATGCCAGTGATACATTGTAGCAGAGTGTCGACAACCACTTCGACTGAAGCTGCTTCGTCAGACGGCAATCGAAGCAGACTTGAGGCTTCAGACGTTGCAGTCGAGTGTTTTGAGCAAAATCCTGAAGGTTTCCAGGCCAGATCGTCACCACAGTCACAGCAGCCTCCATAACTACACCGATAGATGCGGTAATCGTGGTTTTCATGCTGCGCTGGGTCAAAGCAACCCACACACATGCAGCTCGAGTCAGAAAGGCCGCACGTTCGACAGCGGTACGCAATATGGTCGCCATTCCATACTTCTTCGCATTTCGTTCTGTTGGACGATCCATAGAGTTTTGTACGCAACGCTAGAAAGGCATCAAGGGACATGGTGCGTTGCGTGAGAATGTAGTCGAGAACTTTGAAGAGGTTGTGCGCACCAGAATCGGACATTTTGAGCAAATTTGCGGCCAAATGAGCAGACAGAGCCGATCTGTGCAGCGGATCCAGGACCGCATACTTTAGACTGCGGTAGACGTCGCGTGGTGTCGTTTGATTCGTCTCAAGACCGTCCAAAGGCGGCAGTGCGATGTCCATCGAGCTCAATTCGATCTTTTCGTTGCCAACGGTCAATTCTGAGAGTGAAAAAAAGGTTTTTTCAGCCCAAGTCTGCTGAAATTTCACCGAAAAAAATATTTTTTATTTCCCAGAGACCCGGCTCACACGAATATTCCACCGACGTCGAAATGACCGTTCTCAGGACAACTTTGTCCACCAAGTTGACAGGCGACAAGATTCCATGAAATCCACAGAGTTGACTGCTCTTGTAGACTGCTGCGGACAAGACGCGATGGTCGCGTAGTCTCGCCATGTGCTGGCGCTCTCGATATGATTTGATGTGTCCAACTTACAAACAATCCAAGTTGCACACCCCGCGGCGCTCAGTGAGCGGCTCGTTTATCTCGCTGGGGAGATGAAAGGCTTCCTATATCTTGATGCTCTACAGTACTTGGAATAGATATGCAATGGTCAGTTTAGTCGCAAGCTGCGAGCTAGAATAGACGTCTCAAGTTCCACGATCGTCTGGCGACTGACAGATCCAACTCGAGAACGTAGTGGAAACGAAAACTTGACGACATGACGAAGAGATGGAAGGAGGAGACTGTACGAGGCTTTCTCCGTGTCTGTGCAATCTGGTTTGGCCTGCATCAGAGTTAGACCCAGATAGACTCACCTGATTGGGTGCAAGAATTCTTTGACGAAAACTCTTGTGACTCCAGCGCAGCCATGATTGTTGGCTATGACGTGGCACGACGAGAATGCTTTAGGAATTGGTCGCGATTAGAATACACGACAAGACGGTCCTGCTTTTGAAAGCTCTGGCTGTGTTTACTTCCCATCGATGAGCAACTTTGGCTCCGACGAAGAAAAGCAAAGGAGGTTCATGTTATGCAGATAAGCTTTATAGTCATTTGGTCTTGACGAGGGGGACGCGTTCGCCAGGTTCGCCTCCCCAGAGGAAGACTTCATCGAGCGAGGGCCCAGCCATCGGTCCTGCGCTGATATAGAGCAAGTAAATGACAGTGACGCCATTGCCAAGGAGAGCAAGGGCGACAAACCAAAGGAGAGGCACAATGATGTTGTCGCTGCGCAGTTCACGAACGAGGATATACGTCGCAACCATGGAGACACCCGTGAGCACATCGACAAACGTCACGTACGACCACGTATCGGAAGTGATAAATGTCCACCCAGCAGAGACTGGTTGCTTGACGACCGAATAAATCAAGAAGACCCAGTAGATGAGGCCAATGATTGAAATGACCCACTGGAAGATGGTGACGCCCCACGTCTTGGTGTTTGGCGCTGCTGTCAAAGGATGATTCAATGGCAAGATTGCTTCACGGATCGACGAGCCGCTGAAGAGGATGAAGCCGACAAAGAGCGCAACGGACACGACGTTGCCCATTCCAAAGCAAACGACGACGACGATTGTGCCGACGATTGCATTGGGCGATCGGAGCCAAAAGTACGGCAGCGTGAACGAAAGTCCTGTCACGTAGTCGATCAATGCGCAAGTCGCCCACACATTCGACAAGATGTGGTCAAAGCCTTCCGAGAGCGACACATTGCGGATCGCAGGGAATAAGACCGTCGAAAAGTACACAACAGCCGTGCCAAGCACGGCGCTGACGGTCACGCGCAGAGCCAAGTCGGATCCGGCCATCAAATTCTTTTCTGCTGCAAAGAAGGCCACTGAAGCAAAGATCTAACGTTGAATGTGGTTGTGTTTTGTCATTGAACCGATGCCATCCGACGTATCTGTCGGATATTTTTCTCAAATACCGGGTATCTGGTGCAATGTGGGTGGGTGAATGGATGTGTGTGTCTCACCATGGTGGTCATGACATCTGGGTTGATGAACTTGCTTCTGCAGTGCTTAACATGGTATCGCATGCGGCAGTGGCGCCGCAGTTTGGCCTCCGCAGGCGTCAATTAGACTTCAACGAAAGAGACACGACGATCTACCCAACGATGATAGCCTTGGTATCGTTCTTTATTCTTTGCAAAGTCGTCACGATGCTGCGGGACAAGTATTGCCCCCGACCAGCGTCGGAGGCCCAAGCCAGCCTCCTCCAGTACAAGTGAGATCGATCGCGAGAGGGAAAACTGAACGCCTTGTAGCTTTTTGCAACATTTGCCAGGCTTTACAAGAGGCGACGTTGAGCAACAGTAACACCCCAAGGTTTTTTTTATTGCGTTTGACCACAACGGATTGTAGACTTGTCCATGCCGAGCGATGGAAGTGCGACATCTGCCAGTTTGAAAACCTCGTGGATACACTCCACTGCCATCTCTGTGGAACGGCCTACGACAAGCCATCGCAAAGCCCAGCTGTGAAAGACAAAGCCGAACTCTCCTCCTCGGTCGCGCTGCCCATTGAGCCAGTGGCTTTGCAACCTCTGACACATCGACAACAATGTGCAAGGTTTGCCTGCTTGCCACCCTCGCGCTATTCTTACTCGTGCCATAGATCGCGGAAGAATTGGACTCGCACGGTCGTCAATGATGGAATGAAATGGCACTTTCATGGTGACCAGTCGTCTGCGTTTGAGACTCAAGGCTGTGTCATCCAAGCCAGAGCTAGCCAAGCGCAAGACGATGAGATAGAAAGCACATCTCTTAGTCTTGAGTGGCTCTCTGTTGACGATAGTGACGTCCAAAACACTGTCGTTGGTGAAAAATTGCTCCTTCCAGTTTGGTGCGGGCTCTTGCATGTGTCAAGTCTTGCGTTTTCAGCCAAGTACGCTTGGTTTCTCGACCAAGTCAGCACAATAGTCTTGCCTTACGAAGCTCAGTACGACAAACTTCATCAATGCAATCTTATGCTAACGAACGTAGCCATTTCAGATTCAAGACACGACGAGAACACGTCGTTGAAGAGGCTTTAGCCCACTTGAGTCAGCTGGACGGTGACTTGGGTTGCGCCACGACGCGATATGAATTCGAAGGCGAGATTGCTATCGATGCTGGTGCTGTTCAGCGCGAATGGTAAGGCAGTGCTGCGTTGAGTTGGCTCTTAATCCACTGTTAGGTACATGGTCGTTGCTCAGTCTATCATGGATGAATCCCTTGGTCTCTTCTCGATTGCCGACCACGATACGAACGGCTATTACATCAATCCCGCGTCGCAAACCAAGTAGGCATTTCGTCTTTCAACCTCGGTGCTCACTTGTTTGCCAAGGATCACTGAATTCCGAGCCGTGGGTCGGTTTCTCGCCCAAGCAATCTTGTCTGGCCAAGTCGTGCCATTGCAATTCAGTCCCGTGTTGTTCAAAGGTACGCCAGCCAACTTCTCGATGAAAAGTGCTTGATTGTTGTCTTGGGTAGCTATTCTGGGCTCTCCCATGACGTTGCTTGACGTTGAATGCATGGACCCTCCCATGTACAGGAGGTAATTCTTTCCTCAGAGACTGAAATTCCAATCGTGGCTGTGTGTGTGTAGCTTGATGCATGTGCTTGAGTCCGACCAAGTAGAAGACCTTGCGCTGACGTTTTCAGTCGTGGAATGCAATGGAGACTCAGTTGTCGAAGTTGAGTTGATTCCAAATGGAGCCAATGTCCTCGTGACCAAAGCTTCCGCTCATGATTATGTCATTCGAATGGTACGAGCAAGGACTTCATGGAACTTATTGATGACTAGGTGCGTTACTTGCTCTTTGATCGCGTACAGCATCAACTAGCTGCACTTCTCCATGGCATTTACGACATTTTGCCACCTGCTTTGCTTGTTCCTTTCGACTTCAAAGAGGTAAGTGGTCACCGAAAACTCTCAAAGTTTAGATTGACGATTACATCGTAGTTGGAACTCCTCGTCTGTGGCTTGTCTGTCATTGACGTCCACGACTGGAAGCTCAACACAATCATCTCATCGAATCTCAAGGATTCTCCAGTTTATTCTGTAAACAGGCTGCCCTCTACTTCGACGCTGACCTTGAATCTCTAGTGGTTTTGGGAAGTTGTCGAGTCTCTCAATGCAGTAGACCAAGCTAAGCTATTGCAGTTTTGTACAGGTTCATCAAGAGTGCCCGTCCAAGGCTTCAAAGGTATGCTTTTCAACCTGAAGAACCTGTTAAAATGCTCGTGGTGGCCAGGTTTAACCAGCTACGATGGCAACATTTGCCACTTTTCGATCTCTGGCAAAAATTACACTCCAGGGATGTATCCTGTCGCCCATGCGTGCTTCAATCGGCTCGATCTCCCGCTCTACCCGACGAAGGAGCTCGTCCAAACCGCGATCGAAGTGCTTCTTCAAGCCGCCCCAACTGGGTTCACGATTGTATGATCTTGCGCGAATTTTCAAACTGTCCCAGGCACAAAATTGTACCGAAAGGTTCTTATGTCGAGGTAATTTTATGAAAATGTAATCATATTTTTGAAAGAAAGTTCTTTTAGTCAGGGAAAGTTTTTCACGAGCGAATTAATTAATTAACATAAAATTTGTATGAATTCGAATTAAATGTGTGAAAATTTGAAAATATATGGCAATTCGTAAACAGGATTTTGAACAATTCAGTGCCACCGCCAGTTGGGAATTGGCAATTTTTACTCGGTGGAATGCAAGAACAAGCCGATCCTGCGCCGCCGCTGTCTGGCAACAAGGCCGAGTCCAGTGACGGCGACGCAGCATCGCAAAATGGACGAGGGAAGAAACGAGGTCCATATCGTACCAAAGATGTGATCGCGGAAGAGCGAGCGAAGTTGGAAGCTGCACGAAACATGAAGCGTATGAAGCGCATGATGGAAGCGAAAGCGAAGGAAGAAAAACGACGTCTGCGTGAACTACGGCGGCAAGCGAAAGCGTCCATGGACCCCACGGCTAAAAAGACCAAGAGTTTGTGGTGGGAAATCTCGTCTCGTGTGTTCCTGACTTGTCTCCAGGAGCCCAGAGGCAACCCAAGCATGTGTTCAAGTGTCGTTGACGATTCGACGCCAGTACGAAGCGATACGCGACGAACGCCCCAAGTGGCAATGGTATCTCCTTGAACATCTTCACCACGTGGACGAACCTGCATTGGCACTTTGGAAACCCGAAGAAATCCGACGACACTTGGATGAACTGCTCTTTCAATATCAGGTACCGTCGGCCGTTCAACCTCGTATTAACCATATTGATGAAGCATGATCGGGATCAACTACGGCTTGGCTTGGAACCGCGCGTGTTTGATGACATTGCAGAGCTGGCAGAGATGGGTTTGTCACCTTTGCGTCCACCTGGTTTATTTGACGACGTGGGATTGGATCCGTCGACCTTTATGGTCGATGAAACCAAGCGATTTGATCTCAAAGACATGACGCTCGTACGCTGCTTCAAGGCTGAGCTTGCAAGCATCTAATCGGTTTCATGTAGGCCGAATCGAACCAAGCCATAATGGCATTCCTCGCCGAGCAAAGCCGTCTCGCCCAGCAAAACCAAATGCTGTTCATGCAGCAAATGCAACAACTCCAACAGCATCAAGCCCAGCAGTCAGCTTTGCTTATTTCCGCGCTTGAATCCTTCCATGGCACCCGCAAGAACCCCGATGCGGCTGCCAAAACCCCCACCGTCACAGACACAATCATCTGAAGATGCCATGGCCGCCTTTCGATCGTCGTGTCGTTGTCGTCGTGAAGTTGGTTTATCTGTGGCAAAAATCAAAACTGACTTGGATTTTGTATACTTGGTTGTTTTGATTGGAAATCCTGCAGGCAGTATAGTAAATTCAAGTCTAATTTTTCCTCGCTTCTCATTTCGACTTTTCTTGGACAAAGTCAACGGGCCAACATGGCATCCCAAGAGCGACAACGCAACTTTAAGAAGGGGATTGATGTCGACGAGATCCGCCGACGTCGTGAAGATACGACCGTGCAGATCAGAAAGTCCAAGCGCGATGAGCAGCTTGCGCAGAAACGACGCATGGCGGTAGCGTAGAATGCTCGTTTCGACCAATTTTGATTGTTCATGACAGGGCGCCACTCAAATGGATGTCGCGACGCCAATTGATTCCGCGGATGCACAAGTCCAGCAACAGGTACTGACACTCCCTGTTGTACTCTTAAGTGGTGGTAGATCAACAACGAGTTGCCCCAATTGGCCATGGATCTCCAAAACCCCGAGCCACTCAAGCAATTGAATGCTGTCACCAGGTTTCGCAAAATGCTCTCGATCGGTACGACTTCGTTTGTTTGAATGCACAGATAGCCTAATGTGTATTCTCCATGAAGAAAAGAATCCCCCGATCGAGCAAGTCATCCAACTTGGCGTTGTGCCAGTCTTTGTCGAATTCTTGAAGCGCGAAGACAATCCCCGACTTCAGTTTGAAGCCGCTTGGGCGCTCACCAATATTGCCTCGGGCACGTCTGAACATACCCGTGTGGTCATCCAACACAATGCCGTCCCAATCTTTTGTCAGCTTCTTCTGAGCCGCGACGACGATGTGCGTGAGCAAGCTGTATGGGCTTTGGGCAATATTGCCGGCGATTCGCCTGAGTGCCGTGACGTCGTCTTAAGCGCAGGCGCACTGCAACCATTGATGCAACAACTCTCTGAAAACTCCAAGCCGACCATGCTTCGCAACGCAACTTGGACGTTGAGCAACTTTTGCCGCGGCAAACCAGCGCCACACTTCGACCAGTTGAGTATTCTGCGGAGGACGAAACTCTGACATGCTTGCAATAGTGTTCGACCGGCGCTCTCCACGCTCGCGCAGCTCATTTACACCCAAGACGAGGAAGTATTGACAGATGCTTGCTGGGCATTGAGTTATCTCAGCGACGGCAACAACGAAAAGATCCAAGCCATAATTGAATCTGGCGTGTGCAAGCGCATCATTGAGCTTCTCATGCACCCGTCGCCGTCGGTCCAAACTCCTGCCCTGCGCACCGTGGGCAACATCGTCACGGGTGACGACATTCAAACTCAGGTGCTCTTGTTTTGCTTGAATGGACGGCTCAATGGGCTCAACGGGCTAGGTCATGATCAACTTGAATGTCTTGCCATGCTTGAGTGCATTGCTCCACTCGCCCAAGAAAGGCATTCGCAAAGAAGCATGCTGGACGGTGTCCAACATCACCGCTGGCAACGAGCAACAGATTCAAACCATCTTTGACGCCGATATCTTCCCCATTTTGATTGACTACGTCCAGACGGTATAGCAACCCTTCTTGGCGGCTCCATGACGTCTTCCTAGGCGGATTTCGACATCAAGAAAGAAGCAGCATGGGCGATTTCCAATGCGACATCGGGATCTCCTGAACAAATCCGATATCTCGTTCACTTGGGTCTGTCATCGCGCTCCTGTGATGACTAAGTGAGCTTCCTAGGTTGCATTCCTTCTCTTTGTGCGCTGCTTGAAATGCACGATCCTAAGTTGATTTCCGTCGCGTTGGAAGGGCTGGATAACATTTTGAAGACGGGCGAAAAGGAAGGCGAAGCGAATGGCTCGCATGTCAACCCATATGTGAGCGTTGTCGAAGACTGCGAGGGCGTCGGTCGTATTGAAAATCTTCAGTACCATGAAATTGACGGTACGTTGGACTACAATCGATGAAGAATGCTGACGATGGCGTTGCTTTGTGTAGACATTTACAACAAGTCGGTAGTTCTTATTGAACGATTCTTTCATGGTGAAGATATCGATGACGGTGGCGCCACCTCTGCACAAGTCCGAGACGGACAATTCCAATTTGGTCTGGGTGGCGATGCCGGCAACGTCAATGTTTTCACGTTTGGCGAACAACAACAGTAATCAATTCATTCGTTGGTCGTCTTGTGCCGTGGCTGCGAGGAAATCCAGCCCGCGCTGGACTTTATGCCGCGTTTCGTCACTCACGTCGTCAGCGTCAGCTAAGATGCCTTGCAACTTGGTCAAGGTTTCAAACATTTCGGCGGGGTCGATTTGCGACAGCAATGCATTTTGCTCAGCTAGAATGCTGTCGGTGCGATCGTCTTCGTCGTCTTCTTGAATTGGATGCAGCTCGCTCGATGCTCCCGACAGCTTGGGAACAAGAGCAGTTTGTTCGCTTTGGGGTTGAGGTTTTGGAAGTTTGGGGGGCGATAGATCACGTGGCGGAAGAGCGAGCCATGGTTGATCCCATGGAGCTTCAGCACGCAGGACTGCTTGTTGCATCAAAGATTGCCATTGCTTATCATGTAGACCCGATGATGATGACTTCCAGCAGATACAAATCAATCCAAGCGCAGCCAAAAAGGCGCTTAGCATGAAGGAGTTTGTGTCGTTGATGGACTTCATAACGAGAAGAGGACCAACGATGCCAGGAAGGAGGAAATTATACCAGGCCCAGTGGGCATAGCCGTAGAGCTGGAGTTCAAGTGGCGAGCGGTACGTCCAATTTGGCAAAAGGCCGAGCACATTGTTGACGATATGCGCATCTACTGAGTTTGGCGAGATGCGCCACAACTCAACAGGCGATTGCTTTTGAGCGGACGATGAAGTTGCCGTTGCGGATTGAGAGGTGATAAAGGAGACGATTTGAAGTCGCAATGGATCGGCGGGTGGTAAAACCAAGACTTCCAATGTCATAACAAGCGCTGTAAAGAGAAGAAGTTTCATCTACGAGCAAACCATGATAAGATCTAAGAAAATGCGGTGACATACATGCATGGCATCGGCACGTTGCAACTTGGCAGTCAAGACGAGTGATTCAAGCATAATTTCCAGTACTTCTGGGACTGTTCGCACCAAAGTTCCTCGAGAGTTTATCAATAGGGTGACTAAAAGAGATCGGACGGCATCTATGAGACGAAGACTAGCCTCATTCTCCTGCGTCATTGCATTCTTTATGACGCTTGCTAGTCGGGTGCTCAGTTCCATTCTGTCACCAAACGAAATCTACGCACGTCGTGAGCGATTCATTGAGATCATGCAGGCAAAAAGACCAACCTGGACAAGATCTTGACGAACTTGCATGATGTGCTCAACTGCGTCTTGGACTTCGGCTCCGTCGGTCGACGCAAGGCCGGTCACCATCTCTCGATCGTACGGCATGTTGACTCCTGGATGTCTTGGAGCTCAACTCAATGTTTCATTGTCTTAACTTTCTGATTGGTTCAAAATTAAGAAGAATACGGTTTTGATTGGTTAATGGTATTTAATACCTTGATATGATTGGCTACAATTAAATAATTTGGCCAATCAGATGAAGTCATTTGTGCGATCGTTCAACGAACCGACGACAAACTAAAAGTTGGTTGAAAAGAGCGACAGTTTCGTTGTGAAGGAAGCAGCGGCAGAGTACCCGTTTGCCAAGTGGAAGCAAGTCGCCGAGTCGGTAATAATGCGTTCGAGCATGTCGAGTACATCAATGGAGAGTGCATCAGGCCAAGCTTGTGCAAACGCAGAAAGAAGTTGGCCACCGGGAACGCATTGACCATCTTCAAAGAGCGAAAACAAGGGTAGACCCATGATAGGCGCTTGAAACACTGGAAAATGACGAAGCCAGGTAAAGAGTGTATCGACAGGTTGGACGCAAGTGTCGGGTACGAACGGGGTTGCAAAGAGCGACGCTGTTTGATTCAACGTCGTTGTGAATGAAGCGCCTCCAGCCACGAGTACACCTTGGTCGTTGGGAATCTGAAGACTGTTTAGAATGTTGAGAACGAGCAGCTGGAGGTTGCGATCTGCTGTGGCAAGAACACTCGACAAGAATGTATAGCCACAAGGTTGAGAGGAATATCCATGAAAGCCTGGGCTCTGCGTCGAGCACAGGACATCCGCGACATTGCGAAGCCCATGCGAGATGAAATTCAGAGGTGACTCGCCAGACGCTGTCGATATGGTATCGAAGAAGGATGCACAGCAGGACTGAGATGACGCCAGTGGGAGAAGAGTTGGAAGGATCACTCGTTCGAGGCATGGGATGACATCGTTGAGGGGAGAGCAGTGAGAATTGAAGTAACCAACATCCATGTCTTCGAGCAACGTTAGGAAAGCTGGCTTGGTAATATCAACAGTGGTTGCAGAGAAAGATGAAGCTGCGCCAAACCATTCCATCGACCGCAGACAAAACGGCGCCGAGAAAACTTGTTGGGCGAGTGATCCAAGCTGGTTCGCATCGAGCGAGCCCATGCATTGCGACAGACTTGATGGCAACAAGCTTTCATAGGATGAAAAAACGTTTGGGATATCCAAGCCAAGGATGCTCAGCATTGACGTTGCCAGGACGCTCTGGGCATCTGAAACTCGGGGACAATGCGAAGCAGATACAAAGGTAACCACAACAGCTAGCGGAAAGAGCGCTGCGACCATGGCAAACGTCGTCGAATTTGAAATGGAGACGCGTTGAGCGCCAAAGCTTCAAATGTTCGATGGAGAAAATGGAGTTGTCGACACTTCAGGCGGTTGACCTGACGTCTCGCTCAACGTTTCATGTCACTCCGAGTCCAAAGTTGGGCTCTCGCTGCGTTGAACTCCTTCGTAGACATGTGATTGCCATGGTTTTCAAAAAATGCTGGCCTTTCAAGCTGCCACGTCATGACTTAGTTAGGATGCCGAATTTTATGATAAAATGACATTAAGTGCCGATTTTAATTAAAAATTCGGCATTTGGTCATTTTTGATTTTTCCAAGCGAAGATCATGGGAGATGCGCGACTCGTGAATGTCAATGTTGGAGTGCTTGGCCACGTTGGTAGGCGTCTACGATATGTAGTTTGACTAAATTGGGATAGATAGTGGCAAGACGAGCTTGGTACGGTCGCTGAGTACGCATTTGTCGACTGCAGCGCTGGATAAGAACCCACAGAGTAGAGCTCGAGGTACGTTGAGTCGTACGAGAGAGGTCTCAAGAGATTGATCGGACAGGAATCACGCTGGACCTTGGATTTTCATCGTTCACGATGCCGTTTGCGAACGATGAGACGACCAAGGCTCAGATTACGCTCGTCGATTGCCCAGGACACGCCTCGTTGATAAAGACTGTGATTGGTGGTGCTCATATTATTGACATGGCATTGCTCGTGATTGACGCGGTCAAGGGTATCCAAGTTCAAACCATCGAGTCGACTGTCCTTGCTGAAATTGCGACGCCGCATGTACTCGTCGTGCTCAATAAGATTGATTTATTCCCAGCCGACACACGAGCAACTCAAATCCAAGCCATGACGAGAACTGTTCGCGAATTCCTCGCTTCATCATTGACGTTGGCTGATGCACCGATCGTTGCTGTAGCATCAGGAGATGCAGAGGGAGCTCGAGATCCGATTGGAATCCCTGAGCTCTTAGCTTGCATGCAGGAACGACTCCAAATTCCAAAGCGATCACCAGACGGTCCACTTTGCTACGCCATCGACCATTGTTTTCCACTGCGAGGCAAAGGCACTGTCGTCACTGGCACTGGTAAACCTTCTTTCGTCCTCCTCTTCTTGCTCAATGCACTCTAGTGTTGTCGGGGAGTGTGCAAGTGAACGATACAATAGCGTTGCCCATGCTTGGCGTCGAGAAGAAAGTCAAGTCGCTTCAAATGTTCCACACCAACGTCGAACGAGCGGTTCAAGGCGATCGTGTGGTAGGATCTCTTTATATTGTACACGGATTTCACTTAAACCGACGTAGGGCATTCGTCTGCATGGTCTAGACGCCGACGCCATGGAGCGTGGTCTCGCTATTTCCCCCAAGAGTCTGAGCTTTTCGTCCAATTTGGTCATTCGCGTAAATCAAGTCCGCTTCTTCTCGCTAGCTTGCGATAGCGGCGCCAAGCTCCACGTGACAGTCGGACACGCCACCGTCTTGGCCAAGGCGACATTCTTTCACGCTTCGAATGCCGCCCCTGAATCTGCTTTCAACCCATGCGACGAGTATATGCACTTGCCGTCGCTAGCACCGTGGCAGGAAACAAAGCACGTTGGTGTCTTTGTCCTCCTTGAGCTTGAGCGAGACTTGCTTTGCCCTCCACGGAGCCAAGTCGTGTGTTCTCGACTGGATTCCGACAAGCAAGAGTGCCGCATTGCATTCCATGGCGCGCTTGAAGCAACGATTGAGCAAGTCTCGACGCTGTCAATTGGGAAAATCAAACAACGCTTTGGTGTCATTGACAAAGTCATGGAAGAAGACGGTATGGTCGTGATCAAGGATTTGTTTCGCAAGGAGACCAACGTTGATGTCTTTCGAGGCTTGCGCATCCAAAATACTCGAACGGGCGACGTCGGAGAGCTCGATGCACGCTTTGGCAAGACTGGAAAGTGTCGCGCAAGATTTGACCGACCGATCCGAGGCGTTGCTGGCGATCCCATTGTCCTTCGCTTCGTCAAAACGCTCTTCCAAGACAAGAAACAACGCCATCATTTGCGGCAATCTGACGTCATCTACGCACAGCCGACTACATTTGAGTCATCCGCAACAGCGAAGAAAGTTGACGAAGTCGACGAGAAGAAGTCCGAGCCAGTTCAAGAAGCACCGACGCCACGGCGAGAAGGGCTCGTCGAGCGGTTAAAAGGCGAGACGGCTCCGAATGGAAGCAATCCAAATGTAATCGCCACGGGGCTCTTTGCCACTGCCGACGAAGCGACGGCGTTCATCGGCGCCAAAGTCGTCACGGCCGCTGACGAAGTCGGGCATATCGAAGCGTTGTTTGGCAAAGCTGGCAAAGTTCGCGTCACGTTTGAGCTCGGCACGATGGCTCAAATCGGTGATTCATTACATTTAGTTGGCTAACATGATGCGCTGTTCCTGCGACTTGGCTTGCTTAAAAATAGACTCAGGAGACGACAGAGAGAACCAAGATGCGTGGTGGCGACGGAGCCAAGATCTCAAAGAGCATGGAGGCGATTCAAGCCCATGACATGCGATTGAAGGAGAAACCCGCAGTCAAGCTCACGCTAGGCGTCAAAGGAAAACTAAGCAACCAAGAGATGGAATTGCTGCGGCAACAGGTAACGCTGAAGAAAGTCGAGTGGGAGTTGACAACGCGCTGTAGCTGGCGAAAGCAGCAGCGTATGACGATGTTCCAAACGACAAGCGGCAACAACGCCAGCAAAACATCAAACGGCCTTCGCAGTTTGTGAAAACAGTCAAGAGCGGCGTCCTCGACCAGGATATTCCCGTCATGCGCGCTAGCAAGCCGGGTACATTGCAGCTACACCGCCGATTCTGTAGTAATTGACGCCATGGCTAGCTAAGAAACCAGTGGCGGCCATTCAGCATGATATCGCGCGACTCAATCGATCCGAACCGCAGTTTGTCCCGCGGTATACCAAAGGCATCACACAGCTCGACAAAGGTGCGCTCTGTCCCTGCCGTGGATCCATGACCTTCGCTTGTTCCAGATCTCCTCCAGGATGAATACACGACGAAACCACGCCAGCTCAGGTACAGGAAGATCTGGGAAGTGGAGACTTTTGTCGTTGCTAGCACGGTGCCGGTGAATTTGATGGAAGATGCTGGTCAAGAAACAGAGATGAATGTGAGGCCGGGAAAGCGTTTGGCTCCACCAGAGATTCCCCAAGTGTTTTTACTCTAATGCAGGACGAATACTATGTCTCTCTCTCTCGATTGCATCTCATTATCTCTCAAGACATCACGTGGACTTATAGCAATTCGACCTTGACTTCAGTGGGAGCCTTGAGGTCATCAGCATGGACTTCAATCTTCTTGAAGAAAGCATCCAAGCCAGCTTCCAATTCCTTTTGTTCGGCTTCGGTGAGCTTGACGACAGTGCCTTGTTGGGCTTCCAAGTGTTCGGCGAAAGCACGCAATTCCTTGCCGAAAGCAGCGGCAACAGGGTCGGGCTTGGATTCATCGACTTCCTTTTCAGACAAGATGTCCAAAGCCAACTTGAAGGCTTCGGCCTTGATTTCCTTCTTGCCCGAGGCCATGGTCTTGCGGACGGCAGCAGTGGCCGAAGCAACCATAGCTTCTTGGAGTTCTTGGTTGTAGCTTTGTTCCAATTGGTAGATGGCTTCCAAGTTCTTCACGAAGGTTTCGCGGGTCTTGTGGCGCAACTTGGCGTGTTGGACTTGGCACATAAGAGCCAAAGCTTCTTCATGGGCTTGGCCCAAGGTTTCAATGTCCTTCTTGATGGTCAAGATGGCTTCGTGGGCCTTCAAGGTTTCCTTCGCCAATTCCAAGTTGGCATCTTCCACGGCGTTTTGTTCACTACACACTCATGCTTAGCATCGTTTGCAGAATCTGTCTCGTCATACGCCAAGATAGCGTTGGCACGGGTTTCGAAGTACGAGCCAATCGCTTCGCCACCGAACTTGTAGGCGGATGTGCAGAAGAGCGCAAAGCAGCACGCCAATTGGGTTTCAGCGCCCAATTCGTACCACTACAATCGACAATTACACTCTCGACAAGATCAAGACGGCCATGACGTACGCCGTTGCTGATAGCAGGGATCGACATAGCAGCGGCGATAGGAAGAGCGATCAAAGGATCGTCCAAACCATATCGTTGCAAAATGCCGTCGGCCGATGCAGCAGGTGCAGCAGCGACTTCACCTTGCTTTTCTTCCTTTTGGCGGATCGCACCTGGGCAAAACTAGATACAGGGGATCCATATACACATTCTATTACCGGTGTGGAAGGCCGCCGTAGCGGGCTTGAACGCAGACAAGCGAGCGGCGCGGAGGGCAACACGGCTAAGCATGATGAAATCGCGAAGTACGGGAAATGTATGGCCAACATCAGTCAGTTGACCAATACTAGTCTCTGTAAATTAATATTATAAAATATAAATAGGTTTATCCGGATATTCAGCAATCCCGATACAAGGACGCATCCAAGTGAAATAGAAACATCTTGATTAAAGTATACAATATTGATGTGAATGTTCTTATACACTGTATCAAGGTTATTCGAAATCTGAGGTTCAAAAGGCGTGCGGAAGGACAGGTCAACGAGCGATGGAGATGGTGCCGACGTCATGAGAACGTTCCAGGCTGAGAGCGCATCCTCTTTGAAATGCTTTAGCGAGATGCCGACGGCTTACATTGACAGCATGAGATTGCGCGCTTAGAATAGAGTACGACGCTCTTGTTGCAATTTGAAATGGCTAGAAAGGTCAACAAGAACTCGACGTGGCTGTGCTCGCAATTGCCAGAGGTTTAGTGATTCTAACACCCCTGTGATGCACAACATGAAAGGATACAGTGATTCTGTGGGTAGTAGAGCATAACACGACTATCTCATCGCTCTTCGGTGCACAGGGGTAAAGAAAACAGCATCAGAGTTGGAACACGGTGCAAAACGCGCCGATTTGCTCTTCTTGTCAAGCAAATGCGCGTGTCGTGGGAAAATGGCTTCAGCATCGCCGGCATGATGATGGCCGATGAAGGATGCCGAAATATCCGGGATTTCGGATAGACTTATTTGACCTGGAATGAGTGTGGTGGACAAGGTCGTGTCAGGCGGTGGGCGTCTGCTTGCGCTGTCTTTCCTCCAGCGTGGAGGTACCTTCGTCATGAACATACTGACGTTGCGGCATCTCCCGACACATGTATCTGGCATCGGTCTCTCTCTTGAACTCGTGCTATCGACCACGTTTATCATCCGGGAAGGTCTCCGTTTGGCCTCGTTGCGAGAAGCAGGTCTTGTCTCTGGCAGCAAGACAGCGGTTCCAGTTCAATTGCGTCAGTTGATCAATACATCATGGTTGTGTACCGCTCTCGGTCTACTTTGCACCCTTGCTGCAGCATTCTGGATGGCTCCAAGGCTCTATGCGATTGACGCCGTGGATTATCCAACCTACCAGCTCTCGTTATGGCTCTACTGCTTGAGTGCGGCGATCGAATTCTTCACGGAACCGTTCTACATCCTCGCGCACAGCAGTCTTCTCTTCCAGCTCCGCGTGCAAGCTCAAGGCTGGGGATTCTTTGCGAAAGCCGTCGTTCAAGTCATCGCCGTACTGTACTTCCACCAAGGAATGCTTGCCTTTGGGCTTTCCCAAGTCGCCTACGCTGTCGTCCATGGTTTGATCTACGTGAATTACTTTATGCTGCAGCTCGACGTTCCTTCCTTCCCCCTTGGGTCCTGGCGAGATTTCTTTCCCCACGTTCTTGGCGCCAGTGGTGTCGGGACAAGTCCTGCGCTTCTTCAACTGTGGACGACGTTGACGCTGCAGTCGATCCTCAAGTATTTCCTCACGGAGGGCGACAAGCTCGTCTTATCAGCCTTTGAGGCGTCGCAGCAGCAAGGCGAGTACGCGATTGCCTTCAACATTGGCTCGTTGGCTCCACGTCTTGTCTTTCTTCCGCTGGAAGATGCAAGTAAAGCCATGTTCAGCAAGTTGCTCGCGTCGGACACCCCCGCGACGATTACCGCCAGCGCTCGCGCCGACGCGAATCGATTGTTCCGCTTGGCGCTCAAGACGATGAGTCTCATAGGTCTCGTCTTTGTCTTCTTTGCGACCAACTACACGCGGACGCTGCTCTATCTCCTCGTCGGATACGCCAAGACGCTCGAGGACATCCCGCTCGTGCTCTCTTGGTACTGCGTCTGCGTCTACTTCTTGGCGCTCAATGGCATCTGCGAAGCTTTTGTCTACGCCGTTGGGAACGAAGCCGCGCTCCAACGACTCAACAAGTTCCTCGTCCTCTTCTTCGTCATCACGAGTGCAAGCGCCGTCATGCTCATGCATTTCTGCGGCCTCGGCACCGTCGGCATCGTCTTGGCCAACTGCATCAACATGGCGTGTCGGATCCTCTACTGCCTCGACTACATCCAGAAATACTTTGGCGACACGTCGATCTTTCAATCGTCACTGCCGCATCCTGCCGTGCTTGTCGCCATAGCTACGTCGTGGGTCATTACGTTTGCCAGCGAGCGGTACTTCCGCGGCCCAAGTCTCGTCCGGCATAGCTGTCACGTTGCCGTCGGTGCCGCGTTGTTTGGCATGACTGCCGCGCTCGTATACCGCCTGGAACGATCGTTCCTTCGGGATGTCATGAGCCTCCGTCGTCAACGATCCGAGTGAAGAGAGCGACGACAAGAGCTAGAAAGAAGGGAGCGTTCGACTGTCGTTGTGAATAGATTACTTGGCGCCACCGTTGTCGGCGGATTTACTACTTCTGGCTTCGGTCGTGACGACATCCGTGAAGAGACTCGCCATGGCGTCGCACATTTCTTTCGTCTCGAACTCGAGATCGAGCGTGCGAGTGTCCGTGACGAGCGAGCAACACCTCTCGACGCTCACGGCGTGGCTACACCGCTCAAACACCGGTGTCTTGGTGCCCTGGACAATTTGCTGGACGTCTTGGAGACAAATGCCCTTCTTGGGATGGAGGCAAGGCGCGTTTGGTTGCTGGGGCATGGCGCCTTGCGACCGTCGGGGGGACAAGAGTTTGTGGACGAACGACGCGCCTCGGTCGAGTTCTTTCGGACGCCACCAGATCATGCGGCACGTCGGGCAAAGTACGATGCACGTCGCGTGGGGAATGCCTTGTCGGCCGTATTTCATCGCGACAACACCTGGGCCAGACGTGAATGCAGTGCGAAGGGTGATGGCCAACACGTCTGCTGGCGGGGGCCGTCGACGGCGATGTCCTTCGACAATCCACGGATGTTGCTTGAGCATCAGCGCTGTCGGGCGCAGCGTTGGATCGACGGCGAGCATGGATTTGATCTACAAGAGCGCCACAACATGAGCAACCTCATGGAAGCGATGGAAACCCACGAGTTCTTTGGTCGAGAAGGCAATGTGGTTCCATTCTTTCGGGGGAAACAGCACTTCAAAGTTGTGTTTGCGGAGTTTCTGCAGCTTCATCGGGAACGGCGGATAGCCGCAGAGCAAAATGTACAAGACGACGCCGAGGCTAAAGATGTCGACTTCAAAGCCGTAGCTCCAGCCATTGAGCACTTCCGGCGCGGCGTACCCTGGCGTGCCGCACGAATCGCTCGCTTTCTCATGGACAGAGTGGAGCTGCTTGGCAAAGCCAAAGTCGCACAGTTTGATGCCGCTCGATGACATCAAGATATTTTCAGGCTTGATGTCGCGGTGCAAGATGCAATGCGAGTGACAGTAGTAGACCGCCTCAACGAGGGACGCCATGACGGACTGCGCGTCTGCTTCCGAGAGTTTGCCTTTTTGCGTCACGCGGTCAAAGAGATCGCCGCCGTTGAGGCATTCCAAGATCATGATGCACTTCATGTCGTCTTCGAGCACTTCGTGGAGTTTCATCACATTCGGATGGTTCATCTACACGACGACAGTGAGAGTGCCCGGCGCTGCACATCCAAGGCGTACTCTGGAGAGAATGAGCACTTCTTGGCTCAGAGCGACGCGGTCTGTCTTGGACAAGACTTGTTTCTCGACCAACTTGGCCGCATACGTGCCGCCGAGTGTCCTGTGCGTAACTTGTTTGACTTGGGAGTACGACCCATTGCCCAAATGTTTCAAAACTTCGTAGCTTTCCTCAAACGACTGCGCGGCGGATTTCTTTGTCGCTTGGAGCCGCGGCACGAGCGATGTAGATTGATCTAGCTCAATCGAAGCGCGCTGGGATAGCTACAGACATCGTGAGCTCTTCATGGTGAAAGATTCATGACGCACAGGTTTGATGGGCGACGTGTTGGTGATCCTCGAGCTCTTCTTCTTATTTGACCAGTCAAAGAGGTTGCGGAAGAGGCCCAGTGGCGTCGCGGTGGCCGTGCTGGCCGCAGCGTCGACTGAAGAAGACATCTCGTCGCAGAAGACAGAGTGGATGGCATTCGTCTGGCCTTCCTTCTGTCTGGATCATGAAACTTCCTCCTTCCGCTCGCCCAAAAATAGTTAGGGTACCGTTCTTTTTATCTCTATGGAGAATATTTCTCGTATTCGACATACAAATTTCAAGATAAAAGCCAGCGAAACCCAAATGACTTGAAATTTGTATGTCGGGTTGGACATAGAATTCCGCCGTGACATCAACGTCCGTCGAGTGATGGGGAATCTAATTTTGGAGACAAACTGCCCGCAATCGACTCGCCAACGCCACGAACGAGCGCCGAGGTTTCACCGACGAGAGTTTTTGTCCTTGCGCTTGGCGTTGTGCTACAGACGATGCACCTTGATGGAATTACAGAGGGCTGGTAAATATACACGTACAGTGGTACTTGCAGTTTTGGCCTCACTCCTTTGCACTGTATAAAATAATGCCATAAAATTCAAAAGGTATAATATTTTGAAGGAAACATGGATCCTCCAATCTCATTACACATGACTTGGAAACTTTATTCGATCATAGTGCAAAATTTAAGCCAATCGATGAATATAAGGCAAAGACAAATTGTTATTGAAAAGGTATAGATTATATTTCACAATTAATCAAAATTCAAGAATTTTGAGCATATAGCATAGCTCAAATATCCTAAGTACGAGATTTGTTATCAAAAATATATTACTACTCCGGTCCAATTTACTTGCTACGGTGTTTACTCTTGATTAAAGTATACTCTTTCATTTATGTTTATCTTAAATTTTGTATTGAATCTTGTAAACTCATAATGGTGCAGAAAAATATAATCATGTATTTCTTTTTTATTACCACTACTTATTCTTGGGAATTAAGGTGGTGGATGGCACTAGCATACACCGACGGAGAGCATTGGACATTGAAGGACGATAGATCTTTCACAGTAGAGTCCTTTTTCATGTGAGGCATTTTGTAATTGTTGCATCCATGAATCTCCATAGAGCTTTCCATCACCTTTTGTAAGGTGAGAAAAGTCTTCGCTAGTGTAGCTACAGGCAACTCGGAGAACGACTCCTGCACAGCAACAATAAGCTCGTCTATAGTGCGAGATTTCTTTTGTTGCTGGCGGCTTTGAATAGCATTAAATATTCCTAGATCTAAAATGTTGAAATCTGGACTGTGCGCAGGCTGATTAGCAACGCTAATGTTACTGAAGCCCTCAGAACAAAGGAACCCTGAAGAAATGCAACCGTGTGGCCCAGCGTTGTCTTGTTGTATGACCACACCACGCTGCAGGTAGGCATGGGGAAACTTTGACAGTATTGCGGGGACAACGTTCCGCATGATGCACTCTCTGTACGCCTCGCTGTCCACACTCTTCGCCACGGTTTCAATTGTGCCTTTTGGTCTGTTCTTGCTTCTCCGAGCAGCGGCAACGTACGACACGAACGGCCAGATTCCCAGTTTGCCATCAAACTGCTTTCTGGCATGTGCATCGTATCGCGGGCGGGCAACGGCCGCGAGGAACATGACCTTGGTGATAAAGCTGGTCGACTTAGCAGATCGCAAGGCTCTTCGTCCTCATAGACATAGGATATTCTTTTAACCTGAGCTACATAGAACCCCTTCTCATCAACATGTACTCGGTTGTACATGTTCTCAAAGAAGTGGGCTCCATGCAACCCAGGCTGAAGGAATCCCAGTGCAAATCGCAGTCGTTTTTTCTTGTTTTCGTCAGAGAGGAGCGGCTTGATGCGATTTGAGCGAGCCTTAAGTCTCCTTTCTTCAGCCATATGACGTAAGATTGTCGTCTTGGGGACGTTGCACTTGGCAGCAAGCGTGCGCAGATTTTGGCGGTCTTCCTGCGCCACAGCTTTGACGGCCTCTTCAATTGCGTCTGACGACCGCATTCTTGGCTTTCCACAATTTCCTAAACAAAGTAACCTCTTAAAATATATACTCCCACAATTCAATGTAATCGACGAAAATATAAAGTTTCAGAGTAAATACCTTGCTTTCTTGATGCAATGTCGGCGACCAGATCACCGCGCAGGGAGGATCGATGGGCGCGTGCCCAGAGACGTGATATAGTCGTGCGATGGCAACGGAACTGCTCAGCCACCTTAGACACAGCACCGTATGGGAGCTGGCCGTTCACCATAGTTCTGAGCAGCGTTTCGTATGCCATGCGGCGCTCGTCGATTGAGAGCTCTCGTTGAGCCTTTGTCGTCCCCTGGGGTTGATTGTTCTCGCAGGAAGAAGTCCGAGACATTTAGATGGTGCTGGCGATGCTGTAGACTCGTTGAGAAGGATTGAAATGAATTAATGAGCTCACAGCGAACGGAATTAAATCTCAGCTGTACGTTGTCCTTGCTTTCGCGGCTCATAACTCCTGATTCAGGAGGAATTGGCGCGCTCTCTATACAGCCAATCAAAGCTGGAATCTTGTTCTTTCTAATGAGCCAATCATAAACCTGAAAGGGGATGTATTAGAAAAATGCCGCCAATCAAAACAGAACCGTAGCAAGTAAAATGGACCGGAGTAGTATTTGATACAAGTACTGTTAAACTCTAGGTGATCTCAAGATTTAGCCAATCAAAACTTAGTACCACTGTACGTGTATATTTACCAGCCCTCTGTACTGTACGAGCTCTGGCTTTGTCAATGGACGACGAGAGAGACTGTTGGGTGCGAGATGATTGGGGGTGCAGGGTTTCAGGTGGAGATAGTTTGGCACGACAATAGAGACTTTGCGCAAATCGAGATTATACTATAGATTATATTGTGCCTTGCAGAGATTTTGGCTATTCGACACCTTTAAACATTCCTTTATTGCCTTGTAACGATTGCTTTATACATATCTTTCAAAGAATAAAGCATAGTGTATCGTTTGTTTGGTCCTAATTCGCAGTGAAATTGTTCTGGGGAAGAATCGAACTGAAACAACGCTTTATCGTTATTCCCGTCGTTTGACGCATGTAAATATGCAATTCTTTGTCATCTTGATAAAGCTTCGTGACCTTTGGCTAATCCAAATATAGTGCAATCCCAATTTACTTAACGCAAACCATCACCCTCTTGCCATGACTCACAGCAAGGACATGAGATGGCGATCAATTGTCTTACGCTATGTCTACGCGATATCCATCGAAGACGTAAGTGTAATCTTGGGTATGTCTGCACGTTCGATCATTCGTTGGAACCAGCAGTTCAAACAAACAGGAAATGTTAGTATGAAAAAAGTTGACAAAAGGACTTCCCGATGGCCGAAAGTAGTTGTGGACTTTGTGAACAACTACGTATCCCAACATCCATGCTTTTATCTTGAGGAGCTCAGAGCTGAACTGGTTTATCATTTTCTGAATCTTGGCAATACGAGTACATCGACAAAATGCCGAGCTTTGCGTTTTGATCTAGGGTTGTCACGTAAAGTCTTAGAGAAGCGTGCACGCGAAAGTTCCCAGTACGAGGTTCAAATGTATTACGATAGGTTACAGCCATTTTACAGCAATCCCAGTCAATTGGTTTTCGTTGACGAAACCTCTAAAGATGGTCGAGATGCCTTGCGTAAGTTTGCTTGGTCCCGTCGGAACACTACAGCTATTGTTACTCTACCCTTTTCCCGTGGCCAGAGAGTTTCAATCTTTGCTGGCTTCGATTGCAATGGATTTTTGGTTGGGATTATACCGAAGGCACATTTGACAGATCCTTGTTTCGTCGTGTCCTTGCGAGAAAATTATTCCATACATGAACCCATGGCCATTGCCAAGATCAATCTTGATCCTTGACAACGCAAAATTCATATGTACAAAGAACTCGAAGATGCGGTTCACGACAAGGGAGCTTTGCTATTTTTTTTACCTCCATACTGCCCCCACTTGAATCCAATTGAAATTGCGTTCGCTCAATTGAAATATTGGATCCAAAAATATCCACTTGCTTTCAGGTACGACATCAAACGAACACTTGATGCAGGATTAGCGTGCTGTATGGAAACTAATGAGCCTTGCCAAATGGGTTTGAATCTTTTCCACCTCAGTGGCTACGAAGCTAGCGACCTTGCCAAGGAGAAATTTGCATTTGAAAACTAAGCAACATGGATAATACAAATTTAATTTCACCTTAAAGCTGATATTCAGGATCCTCCTCATGGTCTACATCATCAATATTCCGTGTTGGCTCATAAGCGTGGACTGGGGGACGAAATGGAGCGATCAGAGGATATGGTGGAAGTCCCAATGATTTTTGAATATCGGCAATGTTGACTCGTATTGGCAAGATAACGCCGTTCAACTCCATTCGAATTTCACAGTATTCACTCGAGGAAGGTGCAATATTGGACTCGTGTGAACGATTGATGCGGTCTAATTGCTCGTCAATATGTCGGAGTTGTTGGGTTGTTCGATTTTGGGGAAGGTTGATGAAATCTGGCGTCTCGATTTGACGTGCAAAAGTAGTACTAAGGTACTGTAGTTCGCTTGGACCAGGTTGTCGTTGTCATTCGACTGATAGTATTCGTTGGGACATTTGAGCAACTCTCTCCGATGTTGCTCGTCGAATTTGTTGAGCACTTTGGTCGTCTTTTTCTAGATATACAAAAAGTTCGAGGGAGAAATCACCCGGATTTGCCTTTTTACAATGATTTGACCATGCCACTTTAGCTGTGGCTTTGAAATTGCTGTCGCTCGCGATGATGTAATCAGCTTGCTTCGTGTTGACAGCTTGCTTCACTAGTACGATAAAACTGGAATCATATATCAAAGTTGATTTTGGCCGAGCTGCTGAGTGTGCAGAATTGTACCTTTCAACGATGTCTTTAACCCTCTCTGATATCCGACATCGAATCGATGCGTAGGAGTCCTCTGCAACATCGTAATACAATGTTGTTGGCTCTTTTTCAGCCAACGTTCGGCTATTACCACGAGGTTTTCCAATCTTGACCGCCAGGGTCACGCCAACTCGTTGAGGCATTGGTACTTGACTGCTCATGTCGTGTTTCTGTAGATTTCTTGAATGCCTTATGAGGAAACTTACTCCCCTGGAATTGTTCGAAATCTTAAATCATCGAAGAATAGAACCTTAATCAACGTTGATTAAATCGGCTCTGTAACGCACTGTATCGTTGTTTTGAGAGCTTAAATCCAGCGTCAAAGCGTTTGCAAGGCACAATAATATAAGGCATAGATAAGTCTATAGTATACTACTCTGTCCAAGAAGAATTGTTGGATTCTGGAATTTGATTTTTCCAAGAAGAATTGTTGGATTTAAAAAGACTTAGTTTCAGTATGATTGCAAACGCATAGAAACGCAAAAAACCTCTTTATTATAATATCAAAGAATCAAATCTGTCAGCAAGACTGGCCTCCTCTTCAAGTCGACAATTCAAACTGAGTAGTGCCAATTCAGCCGATTCCGTGCTGCATTCGACGTTGTAAGTTGAGCAATCGATATCGGAACTTGACTTCTTTAGGTGGGGAAGCTTGTAGGCATTTGATCCGCGTAGCGCGATTGATAAGCCAAATACTTTTTGCAGTGTGATGAAAGTACGCGAAAGCGTATCAGAGGGCAGTGCCATAAAAGCACTTTCAACTGCATCTTGCGAAAGGCGATTGCGCACGCCAATTCAACTATAAAATTGACTATACATGGACATGCGAGTGAGAGAGGTTATGCTGTTTGTCTCAGGTACAATTCCTTCGACAGAAGGAATGAACCCGACCATACTGGTGCTCCTTGCTGCGAGCTCCGACGACCTGATTTTCTTGCTGCTCCGTCGTTCAATCCGCGAAAGACTTATGATTTCCCAAGAGCGATTCAAGCTGAGCTCTGTGTGCGACCAAACGTGCCTGGCATTGTTCCGTTTTCACAAAGACGAGATTACCCGTCTTCTTGTCAGTATGCGGCTGCCTGAGGTTCTCGTTACGACGAGTAGACTAAACGAAAGTGCTATAGATGGTATATTGATTCTCTTACGTCGCATGAGTTATCCTAATCGGTGGATTGAGCTCTCGATGATGTTTGGTAGAGAGCCTTCTGAGCTTTGTAGGATCTTTTTTCATGTATTGAATTTGCTTTACACGAAGTACAAAACCAAAATTGAGTTCGACGCTGCAATCGTGAAGACTTGTACTGCCTCATCGAGTCAAGCAATTTCGAGAAAGACTGGCATTGATACCTCTTGTGCTGCTTTCATTGATGGGACTGTGCGGCCAACATCTCGCCCGACATATTTTCAACGGCAAGCTTATAATGGACATAAGCGAGTCCATTCAATCAAGTTCCAAAGCGTCGTACTAGCTAACGGTCTTATTGTGTCCATGTACGGTCCCATCGAAGGCCGCCGACATGACGTTATTCTACTAAAAGAAAGTGGAATTGGACACAAGTTGCTCTCACATGCGCCACCTGGAACCTATATCTACGGCGACCCTGCCTACCCTCTCCGTTCGTGGCTTCTCAGTCCCTACAAGGGAGCGATCATCACGCCAGCGCAAGCTACGTTCAACAAAAGGATGAGTTCGGCCCGTGTTTCAGTCGAATGGTGCTTTGCTGGCATTTTGCGGTATTGGGCTTTTCTCGACTACAAGAAAAATCTCAAGGTTTTCCTCTCCCCTGTAGCCAAAATGTACCTGATCGGCGTTCTCCTCACAAATTGCCTTGCATGCGTCAGCGGCGGCAACCAAACAAGCCAATTCTTCAATCTGTCCCCCCCGTCTTTGGAAAAATATTTGATTGAATAAAATGTACTTGATTTTTTAACTTTTATGTTTTAATTTAAATATCAATCAAATGATATACTACAAGAACAAATAATTTTAATATATGTATACAAATACCAAGATATATATTTCGATATTAATGTATTCCTATGTCAAAACAAAAAAATATTTATATTTAACTAATTAGTAATATTAATTTCACGGAGAAGATTATATTATTTTTGCACCTTCTCGATCAGTGCTGTCATGACCTTCATGGTCTCATGCTGCATTCTTGTCGCTTCCTTCTGCAATTCAATCATGTTTTCCTGCAAAGAGATAAGACGATTGTCAAGATCCAAGCGCCGGCGCTTCAAATCCGCTTGATCTTCGTGTTCCATAATACGCACACGCAGAGTTTCTTTTAGACTCTCATTGACGTCGAATTTTGTGGCATATCTCTCGTCATCGTGAGTTGAAATTCGCTCGATACTGCCCAATGCCGCATCGCGAAGCGCACGGCCGCCGTCCTCATTTCTCTTTTCGCGATCATTCGTCGTCTTCTTCTTCTCAGCTTCGACAACTTGTCGCTCGCATAGAAGTTCGTGGTACTCTTGGAGCAATTGTGTCTTTTCGTCGAGCGACTCTTCAACACCTAGTTACAAACTTGATCCAAAATAGAGATTTGTGATCGAACCTGAGGCTGTTTGAGATGCTCGTTCGGCCAAACAGAAAGAATCGTAGATCGTCTTGAGGCGGCGTTTGAGACTGTGCTCACTCACATCCATTCCACCACTGTGCAGACGTTTGTGGATACCACGCCACTGCAAGACTTCCTTGGCGCCATCGACGAAAAGGCCGTCGTCGCTAAGGATCTCTTGCAGCAACTTGTTATCGTCCGTTTCTTTGTAAGCAAATCTCGTCTTCCTCTCCTTCTTGAAGTCTTCAGCAGGGACACCATGGCGACGTTAACGACAGCGACTTCCAGCGAAGATTCGACCATGTTAATGGCCCTCAGTCTGTTGGCCAGCCTTGTGATAAACTGGTTGGACTGCAGAATGTCATTGTCGAAAGAACAGTGGGACCTCTTTAATGTGAATCATTTATATCGATTAATTATTGAGAGTCTCCAAAACATGGAGGTATTGTCAATTTCATTCGAAATTGTGAGGGGGTCCGAAATGTATATAATGACGGCAACTGTGATAGGAATCCTATCACACCATATAACGCAATATGATTGGAAGTTAATCTGATGAATTGAATTGGTAGACGAAAACAGACCATGAACCTCGTGGAGCATTCACAGATAAGTTTAACAAGAAAGACAGAAAAGGAAACCTTTGATTACATTCAACACGTAGAGGTACTCGGTATGCGTTGCTCGTCGTTCCCCAAACCGGGCTATTCAAATGTCAAATCGACACTTTGAACACCTGCACTGCAGTCTAATTACATTTTACACACACGAATTGTGATAGTTCTCGCATCTCTCCACTACCTCATGAGCAGTAGGCAGTAGAGCAATAATCAATTGAATTATCCCACACTCAATATGCAACAATCATTCAAACTTTGACGTTGCAACGTCAAAACTTGATAGGATAATGAGTTGTGAGGCGAAGGTGTGGAGATCAAATCCGTCATCACTTTTGACTATTGCTTGTGCTTTAATTCATGAATCGTATGAAATTCATGAAATCTACAGTGTTTTGTGTTTTGTGCTTTAGCCATTTGAATATGCTTCCAGTATAAATAAGCGAGTGGGCGCATAACACGCGAACAATCGTGGTGTTGTGTTGTAGCTAGTATAGCTTATATCTGTGCTAGACGTTCAACAAAGATTCAGGGCTTCTTTATTTGTCGGCTAGACTTTAATTAAGCATGCGAGTGCATGATGCTTGATATCTGCCAATATTCGTTTGTTGAGCACATTTCAGATTTGTATACTGAAATCAAGTCAAAAACATTTATTGAAAACGGATTTCAGGCAACTGTGATAGATTTCCTATCACACTCCAATACAAATTGATCATGTTTCTATCATAGTTGCAGCAGATGTATCGATTTTTTAAATCGATCTGCAAATCGCTCAGCCAATCAGAATCGAGTATTTACCTAATTCACGCAAAACACACCCAGACACACGTGTAATTAATTTGGGACGTTTGACATACTTTCAATTTATACTTGACTTCAGTATGATCGAATCGATTTGGAATAGAATTCGATTTTGGTAAAAAAATACAAATTTGGATGAAAAGACAATATTTTCGATGATTATAAAGTGGCTTTCAAGACGATTTATAGTCATGATGACTATGGTACTGTATTTCAACTATAGAACATAAAGTATCAAAGGTTCTTGTAAAACTCTATCACTACAGTAAAACCACGAGATAGTCAAATCAATTTTCAGAGTATAGTTTATAAATTTGTAAAGGTATAAGACTATAAGGTTACGTCATGTTATCATTCGTCATTAAACCTGGCAAATTTAAAGCTCAATTGCATTGATCGAGTTATCCAATTCATACAGTTCTTCATCGAGGATTGCTGTATGGCGCCAACAATTCGAAATTGTTGACTCAGTGGCCTCTTGCCACGCTCCTTGGGCCCATTGCATTGCTTCAAGAACATTGACTTCAAAGAGCTTCTTGGCATGGGAAGGAGAAATATTCTCCTTTCCAACTGTTCGCAACAATTTTTCTGCTTTTTGAATTGTGTCTTGGGTCTTCATTCTTGACAATTTCGCCTTGAACGATCGAATCACACCTGCATCTTGCGGCTGCATTGAGATTCAAAGTTAGCGTTGCCACCACTTATTCTTTCACCTTTCAATTTTTATTGGATATAAAGTATCAATTTATATAAAATATAAAATTAGAAAGGTGCGACTAACTCGGGGTTTTACTGTATAATCAAGTCTATAGTATAATCACAATTTGCGCAAACTCTAATCATTCGATCTTTGCTTGGGATCAGTTTGTCATGCAACGAAACAAATCTTTCTCCAAGTTGCTCGAGAAATGGAGAAGACCCCAAATCGACGCTTTTGAAGTTCCATTTCTACTATACAATACGACTGGTGGTAGCTAGCTACCGTGTTTACTTGATATCACACGACGACGAGTCGCAGAAACGATCGGGGACTTCAACAACTCCACCACGAGCCAAGATTTGTTTGAACGAGAGAGGTTGGAGCGTCGCGACCATGGATTGATAAGTTTCTTCAGAAATCTCTTCGTACGGCATCTGGGCATACGCCCCCATGGGCACTTTGGGAAGCAAACTCACGCCTTTGAGTTGATATTGGAAGTATGCCAAGGCATGTTCTAATTGCGGTCCTTCTGTCTTGGGATCGAATGTGATCGTACAGCTCACTTGGTTGTCAGCCCAGTATCGCTGCAAGAACGAGGCAAGACTTAGCTGCTCCCATGCTGAGAGTTGGGCTAGTGTTCGTACATTCTCGCCCACATCGACTGGGATCGAAACGACGACAGTCTCATTCGGCGATTCTGCAGCTGGTTCAAGATGATACCTACACATTTTGATAAATGCCAACTTCTGATGCCAACGAATACCCTGCTGCTTGCAAAGCTGGAAGCAATTCGGAGCCTTTGTCGAGGCGTACTCGGCGAATGTAGAAGCGACTTTCGGGGTAGTGCATGCCTGGTGTTGCTCCAGCCAAGAGGCTAACAGTGCCGCTTGGTTTAATGCTACACGGTCTTTAGGAGGGATACTCTTTCTTATCGCACCTTGTCGTTTTGATGGAGCGAGGGATGGCTAAAAAGTCTGAATATGTCTTGTCATAGGCTTGAATGGCGTCGTAGCCAGCAGTGCACCACGACTTGAGTTCATGTAATCCTCTGGAGATCTGATGAGTTTATCTGGTAGTCATTAAACTGATACCTCTGGGTGATAAACTGGGCGATGCCACTCATACTGCAGCCAATTCGTCGATTTCGCAGCATGACTCGATTCGTGATCGGCCAATGAGTCTGGCCAAGCGTGACTGTTTTCGCGTACAAGTATGCATATCTACAGCACATGAGCGTAAGGAAGAGGACATCAGTCAAAGCTTTGCCTCAGCGTCTCCTTGTATTCTTCGAGAGACGTGTGGTTCGCGGGAAACGTCTCCACCAAGCAACACAACTCGTATGACTCGAGCGTTTGTTCGAGACAAGGATTTCCACCGGCCGCACGGGTGTCACGGTAGTCAGGTGTACCATCCATGCGGCTATATTCTTGCATATTTTGTAGCCATGCAAAGCCAGGCTCACCATTCCTGCAAAGCGTATAAACTCGCACCACAATCGAGACCGTACTGGACAATTTGTTCGCAGATCGGCGCATAATCCATCCCAAGAGTGGCAAAGACAGAATTGTTGGAGGTCCAGCCAAACGCAGCGCGGTCTGGATTCTGCGAGTAGTCTTTGAGGGCAACGTAAGCAGGGTCGTTGGCATCACCAAACGCAATTTCGGCTGTCCGTCGGACATTGCCAGAGACCACACAGACGCCAATGTGGTTCATCAAGTCGACGATGCCACGGACCTAATGGAAAACTTTGTCATTTCTTGCAGCGATCACCGTAAAGAGACCGTCATGGGTGAACCAATAAGTGGGTCTAGTGTGGCCATGATTTGATTGTGCATTGCCTTCAAGGATTCAGGACCAGAACTTATGCCCCCAAAGCCTTTAATCGGCAATCCGGCCGCGCGTATGTTGGAGTAATTGAACACAGGCAACGGGCGGTACAAGAAATACGATTCAAGGATCATGCGCAAGCTTTCGACCCATCTACGAAATATGAATGAGAGAATTTAATGACAAGGTACCCTTCACGGCTGTCAGGGATGTCAAATAGCTCAGCGGGACCGGGCTTAGGTCCCTTCACCATTATCTTCCCAGCCCCCTTCGTGTCGAATCCAACTCCGACACCAAGCATTGCTGCATCCATGAGGAAGCAGAATGGTTCAGCAGGGCTGAAGCGTCGGTCTACATCTTCTGTCGATACAAAAGCGCAGTTGTTGAGTGCAGCGTAGAGCTTCCTTTCTTCAGTGATTGGGGATCCCATCGCCCAGAGACCACGACCAGGAGGAAGGAATTTCATGTTGAAAATTCGACGATACATCTCTCGCGCGCTTCGGTGAGCTTCTTGCCCATTCCAGCCCAAACCTACTCAATGCAATAAATCTCATGCAATCAGGTAGAATACCGCGATGCTCGAGCCAGTGCTTCTGCATGTTGTACGTGCCATTCACGACGCGTTCAACAGTTTCGTACCTGCAAAGTGGAGTCAAATATTGAGCCAGATAAAGATGCGTTACCATTGTTCCTTCGTCCCATCGGGCTTGTCGCGGGAATACGTGCGCATGTAGACGAGCTCACCCAATCCGTTGAATCCAAAAGGCGGCGGGATATCTTTAAACGAATCGACAAACCTATCGAGTTCCATGAGCCGAAGTCCGCTAGGCCTAGCAAATACTTTTTTGACAAACGAAATTTCTTTTCCTTCTTGGGAGTCGTCGCGTCGTTGTGGAAGAGCGGAATAAAGTCGTTTGCGAATCCATGCCGATTGTCTTCCGACGGTCCAATATCTTCATCGTAATAATCATCATCCGCGTCCGACTCCATATCGATAGTTGTAGCCAATGGCGGCAATAACGTATGGCTCATACGCGCGTGGAACTTTCCAGGGGCCAAATGACGAGAGAAAGGACGTACGCGTGTCGCCGCACCGATGTGCCGACTAGCTCTTGAGAAGAGTCGAAGCATTCAATTTGATAAATAAAGCGCCAATCAAATACCAGTATCTAAAACATCCGGATAAAAGAATAAACTCCATGACAAGTATCCGGATTCCTCAACTACTCCATGCTACATTCCACTTCCTCGCGACTTCTTTGTAATTCAAGGACACACGTGGTGTTATCCTTAAACCAACAATGAGCGCCATTGCCACGTAGCACAGCCACACACAGGCACGACGCAGCCGAGAAGACTGCGGTAAATATCTTGAGCTCAAGGTGATTCCGGATGAAACTAGCTATTTCTTCAATATTTAAGCATTTTCAACCTTATATTAAATAAAGTATTAAGAGCGCGTTTGGTGAACGCAATAAAAAATATTGCAAAATTTTTATTCTTGCAATATAGAAATTATTACACAATTGTAAACATAACAAAATAATTTCAGTGTTTGGTGGAATGACTTTTTCATATTCTGGCCATTTCTGCTTCATCCATCGGTGGCCAACACAGCCAAGTTGTTGAAATGAAGGGTGCGAATCAGCTCAAGACCTCAACTGACCGAGCGAAATGGGACACCACAAGGGAGGCATACTTACTCAAGCTGCTGATGAAGCAAAAAGATGCGGGGAAGCAAGCAGACTCTGGGTTCAAGAAGGAGGCTTGGTCGGTTGTTCTCGAGAAGTTCAACTCAAAATTCAAAACGCAGTTTGGAAGGCAGCAAATAAAGACTCGGTTGAGTCAGGTGCATGACTATAAATGGATCTGTTCTTCTTTACACAGTAGGTATAAATAGTTGAAAGGAGACTGGAACCTCTTCTTGTCGCTTAAGAATGACAGTGGGTTTGGCTGGGATACTGATTTGCAAAAGCCAACAGCCCCTGATGAGGTGTGGGCTGAGAGAATGGAAGGGAAGCCAAAGTTTACACAAGCCAAAATACGCTCCTTCCAACTTAATGGTTGCGAACACCAAGCCCAACTCGCAGAGCTTTTCGATGTTTGTCTAGCTGTAGGGACGTATGCCTCGTCAAACATTCAAGAGAGTTTTAGTGTGTCGGCTCTCTCCGCTGCAGACGAATTTCGTGACGAGGAAAGTAATAGCTCTTCCCTGGGGTACTCCAGTGAAGCCGAGTCGGTTGATATTTCAAGCCCAAAAGAGCGCCCCAAAACATTAATATCTACCAAGCGCTCTGGGTCGACTCTGCAATCTGAACGAAAGCGCTTGTCACCTGGACTAGCCATTGCCAAGTCAATTGAATCTCTTGTTGGCCTTGAAAAATGGAAAGTAGCCCTACCAAACGCCCCCTCTCTCCATGATGCAACGGCAAAGTCAATTGATTTATTGAACGTGGACTATCATGACAGCTTGAATCCAACCGAATTGGCTACAACGTACGATATCATGCTTGATCCAATTAAAGCCCAACTCTTTCTTCTCCTTCCGGAGGGGGCTGCTCGTGACGAGTGGATCAAACGACAAATTGAATCAGCAAAGAAAGCTATGTGATAGAATGCATTTTATTTTCTTTCTACATACTGACTCCACATCGCATGTGCTATTTAATCTCGTTGAATCTTGGCAAGCGCATACGCACTGCTTTCCCGGTAGTGGCCCTCTCTTTTAGCTTGGCGACTTGAATACCGAACGTGTGCATCATATTCTTGACAAACCAAATCCTCACCGCACTCGCGACGAATGAAATTGTGAATACGACAAAGTGCATGAACAAGCTTCACTTGTGTTTCAAACGCATATTCTTGAGCAGTCCTAGCCATGCCAACTCAAAAAACATCGAATAGTTATCTTTCCTTACCGCAATACTGGAAACCGCTTTTTCAATACGCCAAACGCACGCTCAATTACATTGCGCAACTGGGCATGCCGTAGATTGAACAGCTCTTTCGCATTTTGAGGCCTAGTAATTAAATGTTATTTGTATCTAGTATTCTCGCACCTCTTGTTTCCTTTTGCCCATTCTCGAAGATGGTATCTTACGCCACGGTATGTGGTAATGCATTGTGGGGATAAAGCATAACCGGCGTCACCCAAATAGTACTTTCCAAGTGGAATTTCAAATCCATTTCTCAATGAATGTTGAAAGACTGCACCATCAGAGGCAGAGCCCTCCCAGCCGGCCATGATGAAGGTAAACTGCATATCGAAATTGCACACACCTAGCACGTTCTGACTTAAGAATCCCTTGCGATTTCGAAACGGTTTCTGTTGGCAAATTGGTATGTGCACGGGAATATGCGTGCCGTCGAGTGCGCCGATGCAATTTTCGAAAAAGGGAAAAAACTTGGAGCTCGTGCGAATGGGCTCCGGGCAATCAAGCCGCACCAAGCCCACCAAAGACAAGGACGAACATGCAACAATTGAATTCAAAACCTCGTGAAAATTCCTACCACCTCAGATAAACAGTAATAACAACATAGAGAATTTATACCGGTTTATCGTCCATACTGATCGCTGAAAGCGCTCTTGCGCACTCCTATTGTCATGTTTTGGCCAACAATGTATAGAAAGCTTGATAATTTCTCCTCGCTGGTGACGTGGGGTGAGCTGGACAGACCGCCGCTACTTCCAGCCATGGACCTGTAGTGTAAAGAAGTTGAATGAAGGTCTCAACAATATATTTTAGTTGCAATATCAGCGCACAAAATTGAAATATTTTGAACACGCCAAACACTCTGTGAATTATTGAAATATGTCTAATCGATGATTATGACATAATTTGACGATTATTGTGATATTTCTTGTCCAACCAAACGCACTCTAATAACTTTATTTGGTAAAATATGGTTGGAATTCTTCAAACTGAACATCGACATTTATCCGGACGAAGTCCTTGTATGGTGAAATGTAGTATAAACATTTTCTATGCAATTTTATTTACTCGGTCAAAATATGATACAAATATCAAGATAAAACTCGCATTTATCATATCAAAAACAGACGCTACCACATTCGGAGATGTTTTAGAGGTTGGACTTGGCGGGCTGCCACTTGTAGTCACCTTGGTGGTAGATGAAGCCGTGCTTGGCCGAGAGCGCATCGCTTTCGGCAGGACCGCGAGAGCCGAAAACATAAGGCAACGGCTTGATTTGCTTGGCATCGATTTCTTGCAACAACGGCGTAAAGATGGACCAAGCGGCAATGAGTTCGTCGTCGCGAACAAACATGGATTGGTAGCCGCGGAGGACATCCAAGAGGAGACGCGTATAGGCATCAGGCATGTGCGTGTCAGCGTATCTAGAGAATAATTGACTCAGACTAAGTTGAGCATGGAGACGTACCGTGCAGCGTAGCTCAAGTCCAATTCACTAGCCATGGGTACGGTGCGGAGTCCAGGCGATTTGACATTCGTCTTCAGGTAGACAGCTTCATTGGGTTGCAGACGCAAAACCAACTCGTTGCGGGGAACGCTCGTGTTGGGGAACATTTGAGCAGCGCCAGGAGCTTCCTTGAACTGAATACGCACTTCAGCCTTGCGTTCGTCGAGTGCTTTGCCAGCTTTCATGATGAAAGGCACCCCATCCCATCTATAGACCATGAGATATCATGGTTACTGAGGAATACAGCACAACGTACCGTGAGTTGTTGACGCGAAGAACCAATGAGCAAAAGGTTGGCGCCTTGGATCCTTTCGGCACTGTCTTGTCGTCGAGATAGCCAGGCTCCTTGCCGTTCGAAATGTACTGCCCAAGCACGACATCGTCCAACTGCACAGGCTCAATGCAGCGCAATACTTTGACTTTTTCATTGCGGACGAAGTTGGCATGATTGTCGCCGACGCAGCGGACGGGAGGCTCCATCGCAACGAGCGATAGCACTTGGAGAAGATGGTTTTGCATCACGTCGCGAATAATCCCATACGAATCAAAATAGCCGCCACGGCCCATCGTGCCAATGTCTTCCTTGAACGTGATCGTAATGCTGGAGATGTGGTTGCGGTTCCACAAGGGCTCAAGAGTCGAGTTGGAGAAACGCAAGAGCAGCAAGTTTTGCACCATTTCCTTGCCCAAATAGTGATCAATGCGGTAGATTTCGTCTTCCGAATAGAGAGCACCCATTGCTACGTATCCAGAGTCAACTCATCCAATTCCATCTGAATGGATTACCTTGGCAGAGGTCAATGCACGACGCGAGATCGTGGCCAAACGGCTTTTCGACAATCAAGCGGTTCCAGCCCGTAGTAGCAAGTGCGGCTCCTTTGATCGCAGATCCAGCAGGAACGAATACATTTGGCGGAATGGCAAAGTAAAACAAGCGATTGTGAACGGAGAGACCTGTGCTTGTTTCCAAAGCACGCAACTCCGTCGACACTTTACCAACATCCGCGACGGAATCGTAGCCACCTTGGCGGTAAATGCACATATTGAGGAACTGGAGCTTCTTGCGCTCATCCTTTGTCTTCAAGAATAGAGAAAGGAACGCGCGGAACTCGTCGTCCGTCTTGTGGGAACGTGCATAGCCACAAATGATCGTATGTCTTGGGAGGAAGTTGTGCACGTAGAGCTCAAAAAGCGACGGATACGTCTACAACGACAGTCTCAATTGCAAAGCAAGGAATAGGAAGACATCGCACCTTCTTCTTCGCGAGATCTCCCGACGCGCCGACGACAAAGATCGTCAAAGACTGCTTCATATACTCGGTATGCGCGTTGGACGTCGCCATGGATGCTCCTGGGTTGGGCTCAAGTTCAAGTTTGACTAAAATTTAATTGCATACTATTAATAGTACACAGGATTTTCGATGTAATTTAATATAAATTTGATAGAATATATTTTCCCATCGGTTGCGTCAACAATTCGCATGAAAGGCACATCTCTTGACAGCTGTCGGACTGAAGGGCTTCCTGCGTTCCTCGACGGCTCCAGACGCTGAAAAGGCATGTAATTATGTCGTTAAACGAATTAGAAACGCCGTGAGACGCTGAATGAGCTCTTTGGACCTGTCTGGAATCCAGTACACTCGACATCGTATATCGGACCCGGTGTATTCATGACAGTTGCAGGCCGCATGCGCTTTTCAGAGCCAAACGTTGACGTCACGCAAGGCGACGCATACTTTGGAGGTGTTCCAGGACCAGGCTGCGCTGTCGTTGGACCAGGCCCGAGGATTCCACAGTGTAAATTGGGCCGCAACGATGAGCCCATGCTGAACGCATTGGTCACTTTGTTATCAAACGCCCCTGGAAGATTGTAAATCGGTCCTGGAGACGGCGTCGTATTATCTCGACGAGGCGTTCGAGAGGCTACGTTGAACGACAGCTCAGACGCTGTGCGAGTGACGGAGGAAACTTGTTTCCCGCACGACTTTGGAGCTTCGTACGCTCCAAGATCTATACCTCAAGTCAAAGACAAGATGAAGTTATCAAGGCTCGTACTGCTCCCTGCTTTCTTTCGACGATCCCAGTCATCTCGAGTGCTCGTACCAAAGCTCTTCATGGGTCCACCGAGCGTTCCAGGCAATTTGTACAGAGCATCTACAGAACTTGTGTCAACAATTGCCGACGGACCTCGAAGGCGAACCTGAATTCGCATTCGATTCCTGCCACTTGAACCGCGCCTCCGTCGTCGCAAAAGACGTTGGCGTGTGATGCGTGCCTCGCTTCGACGGCGACGTGAATAGCGGCGAGGAATGTCCGCTCATGGTCGAATTGAAATGCGCTGCGACTGTGGCGCGACGCTATTTTTAGAGGACAATTCGCCACGATGGGACCTCCATCATGCCAAGTGGAGAAAGACGAGCCAGCCATCCTTCCAACGAGCTCTTCTCCTTTCGCCGCTACTCCATGGCATGAATGGGCCGAAAGTGCTTGGATTGCCTTCGCTCTAGCCAGAACTCAAGTAGCATGCCACGCTCATAGGTGGAAATTCAAGACATGGCAAGAAAGCCGCATGGGGCGCCATCCCAGTTCCTTCTCGAGCTCTCAGCCCAACGTAGAACTGTGCGGGCGACGCAAGAACGAGGTGGAGGAAGTGGAGCATGTCGACTTGGGCGACAGAGACATTTGAAACGTGTGATAAATTCTGGTGGGTTTGATTACGATGGACATTTGAGATGTGTGAGGATAACTGTGGAAACCCAGTTACCGTTTCATGACCGACCGTCCTAAGCGCAAAGACAACAACGCCGCGGAAGCATCTCCCGCTGTACTTCCTGCTTCCCTCTCTCTCATCGATTTGACGCCGTCTCGTAGATTCACGCCAAGTATGTGGAGGCCAACGTGGCGACGCTGCGGCGGAAAGCGCAGACGATCTTTCAAGCGCTGCAGGAGCGAGATCGAGACTTGCAAGTGGCTCGAGAGCGTCTTGCGTTCTATGAGTCCATGGAGGCGACATTCACCTCCAAGTTGAAAGAAGCAGAGGGTGAAGTCGAATATTATCGAGCGAAATGGACAGAGGCACGTTCTGCAGCCTCGATGAGTTGAAAGGCAAGCTTGTAGGTGGATAACTTGCGACGAAAAGACATGGAGCAACGTGCAGTCGAGTCGAAGCACGTGCAAGACTTGGAAACACAAGTGGAGACGGCGCATGCTACGAACAAACTGGTTGAGGAGCAACTTTCCGCCGCGCAGACTGCGCTTGCGCAGAGTCAAATCCTCGCTCGACATCAGGACGAGTTCATTCAAACGCTTGAGCTCAAGACAAAAGAGCAAGACAAAGCCGTCCAAGAGGTTCACCACGCTCTCCTCAAAGTCCACCAACTTCCGTCATTGTCTAGGCATTACTCCACCAAAGCCAAGACATGGAGACTCTCAAGGGCTTAAACGCAGCATTGCAAGCAGAAATCAACCAACTGAAGACTCAGCTCAGCGATCAACTCAATGCCGTAAGCTGACTTAGAAGCACACAAGTCGAGTTTAAAGTCCAATGCGCAGAAACAATCGCTTGAGGCCGAGATGGAACGCCTTGAAGCTCTCAACAAGACCGCAGAGAGCTCGAACGCAAGTACGATGCAAGCCATGCTAGCCAAGGTCAAGCGTGCTGCTGGTGGTCTCCATCTCATGGGCTTTGCTTAGGATCAAGCCATTGAGACATTGACGGGCGAATGCAAAGCTCTGCTCCAGAGTTTGAACGAAGCCCAAGCTCACGAACGAAGCCAAGTACGAGCTCTCCTTGCTTCTTGTTATCATGGACGTAGAAGGAAGCAGCGGCAAGTCACGTCGAGCAAGTCGCAGCGTACGAGAAGCAGATCCAGGTAGACAACGCGCGCTGTTTCAACCCGCGGTTGATATCGACGTCAGGGTCTCAAGGTTGAAATTGCACAGCTCAGCCGCTCTCGGAATCAAGTCGTCGAGTGGAAAGCCAGGAAAGAAGAGCACTGGCATGCCATCCACTGCGATCTCCTCCTCGACAAAACTTGGCTCTCGTGGCGCGTCGACACTCTTGCTGCAAAGCGCCAAGTTCTCCAAACCAGGACAATGCAACTTGAAGCCATCCTGCCAGTGCTGCTCCAACAAGTCCAGTCGTTCAAACCGACGCTGTCAGCATTGAGACTTCACGTCCAGTCGTCGGAACAGCTATGGCCTCCAACGGTCGCCGCCATTACGCTCAAATGCGACGCAGTCGTCCAAGAGCGACAACGTGTCCAGGAAGACCGCGATCGCCTCCACTGCGAAGCTGCCGACGTCGCGGCTAGCTTTGAACAATTAGAGCAAGCTCACGTCAAGGCCAGCGGCCAAGTCGTGCGATATCAAAAACTCAGCGATGCCTTGGGGAAGCAGTTGTTCCATGCAAGACAGCGCATGATGAGCTTGATTTGCTTCTACGTAGGAGCTCTTTGGCTCTTTTGTGGTGTAGCTTATGCTGGAGTAGACGTGGAAGAGCGTGCACTTGCGCCGCGTCGTGGGGCGATGGAACAATGCAGTCCTGTTGACACCGAGTCTCAGTAACCAAGAGCGAGAGGTACGTCGCGCCATCTCAACCACCGAACAACGTCGTAGGAAATGCTAGCGTCGCTGAGTCCATGGCATCTCATGCAGAGCGACGGCCGCGTCGATTTTGACGCGATTACAGCCCCGCTCCTGCGCAACACTTGAACAGTTTGAACAGATACAATACATATTGTCTCTCATTACACGAGCTACATGGAGGAAACGCAATCGACGCTGAGCTCTCTACTCGATGTTGACCGCTTTGGTAGCCACGGGCGTCTCGAGGTTGAGTTCATCCAAGTCGGTCACAGTCGGCGTCGACAGCGAGGCGAACTCGACTTCGAACGACTTGCCCTTGGCTAGACGGCGGCGACGACGAAGCGCAACCACCAAGAGGGCCAAGAGCACAAAGAAAGCACCAACGCCGACGCCAATGCCAGCGAACGCGCCACCACTGAGCCCCTTGTTACCGCCGTCGAGGCTCTTGGACAAGATGGTTCCATCGACGATCGGCATGATAGTCGTGTCGACCACTGGCGCTTCAGTTGGCTCTTCCGTGGGCTCTTCGGTGGGCAGTCCCAATGGCTCAGCGCTTGGCAATGCTGGCAAATCGATCGACTGGAGCGACTGCTCGGGGGCGACAAGTTCCGTGTACGTCGGGGCTTCCAAATTGTCTGGCAAGAGGACGAATGGTCCACTTGTGGTTGCTTCCACGGCTGTGGATGCGTACAAGGTGCCGACGCCGTTGTCTTCGACGTTGAGGGAGATGACAGCCGAGACGTAGATATTGCCAGCGCCAAGGATGACCGCCGACGTGTCGTTGGCTTGTATCGTGTTGAGGAAGACGTGGCCGTCTCCGTTGACTTCAATGAGACTCTTGTCGCATGTGCCAGCGCTTGCAAAGACAACATTGCCACTGCTGAAGACTTTGGCCACGACATTCGTGGCTGTGATGGCTGATGCATCCGTGGAACCGCTGCCGACAAAGACGTCGCCAGCATTGGCGGCGCTAGCGAGGCTGTTGGCGGTGATGGAACCGGCCAAGAGTGCAATGGAGCCGTCGGCCATCGTCGCCAAGTCGACGATGTTAGCCGCCAAGCTGTCGAGTTTGATTTGAATCGCGCCCGAGCTTTGGGCTAGCACCATCAAGTTGTTGGCTTCGATCGCCCCAGCCTCGACGAGGATGCTGCCCGTGCCCGTGGATGTGATCAAGATGTCTTTGGAGACGTCCGAGACGATCGTGTCGGGGGAAACAACGGTGCTGTCGCCGTTGCCCACCGTGATGAACTGGAGCGAGCTCGCTGGGACGTAGATGTCGATCGTGTAGTCGCTTTGAATCTCATTAGCTTGCGACGTGAACTCGAGCTGCAGCGTGTCGCCCAAGTCTGTTGGGATCACCGTGACGGAGAGGGCCTTGAAGAGGTCGTCGTTCGTTGCGCTGAGGACGACCGAGTGCGTCGTGGCGTCTGGAGCGCTGTGGATGACGGCGCCAGTGTTGACGAGAACGATGCCATTGATGGCTTCCAACGACGTCGCGTTAAACACTTGAGTATTCATGCGAGACTTTCCAAATGCACGGAAGGATCGACCAAGCTCAACAGATCGTGTAACCGATCGACTGAAGAGGCACGATGTGTAACCGCCAAGATATGACTACTTAGATAGACAGATACGATGAACTGCGACGAAGAGACTGCTCGGGATCTACAAGCTAATGGCAGTGCAGGCTTCCTTGGGCGTCGCCATGGGGACAAACTTGAGCTCCGACGGCGCGGCGAGACGGTGACGTTTCTCCATGAACCGATGGGCCAAGACGACAAGTACCGCTGCGACTAGCATGCCAACACTGATGAGCAACAGCAAGACTTGAGGCACACTAGCAACTTGAGCATCTTGGACAACAGTCGTCGTCTCCACAGCTCGAGGTACATGGTCTGGCATTGGAAAACTGACAAAAGTCGGAGCGAAGACGAACTCTGGCATGGGCAAGTACGTTCCGTTGATGCTGGTGGTCGGTTCAAGCGATGCGAAGACGACGCCGTCTCCATTGACTTCAGTTGTGAGCGTCTCGATCGACGTTGAGAAGATGTTGCCACCGCCGACAATCAACGCTGCAGTGTCGCGACAAGCCACGCGGTGTGCGAATGTGTTGCCTTGGCCCATCGAGTGCGTCAAACTCGAGTTGCACGATCCAGGAGCGGAGAAGACGACGTCGCCCATGCAGTACACTCGAGCTTCTATCTCTGTCGCGGTCACTAGACTGCCTGGAAGTGAGCTGCCGACGTAGAGATTGCCCCAGCCAGCGGTGGTGGCGGAGACGCGATTGACATTCGTAATCGTTTCTTGTAAGGCGACTGAGCCGTTGTTCATCGAGACGAGCTCCATGTCGTGAGCGATCACGATGCCAGCACCAAATTGGATGATGCCATTGCCTCTGGATTGCAGGAGCAAGTGGTTGGCCTCGACGAACGGCGTGTGGGCAATCACGTTGCCATTGCCGCCGTTTGAAAAGACCGAGCGTCCTCTCGGTCGTGAACGTGTTGGAAGAGACCACCGTGTCGTCGTCGCCATTGACGGCGAGGTACTGAAGGGTCTGCGAGGGGACAAACACATCGAGGAGGTACGAGCCTGAGACACCAGAACGTGGAAGAAATGTCACGTTCAAGATGGAGCCCATTTTCACGGACGACTGGTGGATCGTGAATGCATCGACGAGATCTTTCGAGGTCGCTCGGACGACAATCGACGGACGAGTGTTCATGCGATCTTCATAGATAAAGGTCTTGGCGTTTTCGACGGAAAGACCGAGGATACCATCGACCGTAGCGTTGAAAATGCGTTGATGCCAGGCGTCCATTGGTATTCACGGTGTGGCTTGGACCAGGACAAACCAAGAGTGAGTGGCTGGGAGCAATCACGACGACGATGGCGACAGAGAATTATAGAAGCGAGATCCAAGACAGTCAGCATCTTCAAGAAACGATGTCGGCTCAACATCTCTGTTCAAGTCATTGACACTCTTCGATCGCATTGGCTCGACGGGATTGCAGTTACATATGTAACCGATCACAGAGTGAAGTGCGCGTTGGCAGTTTCAAGCGAGAACAACAACCAGATTGAGAGCTATCGTGCAATAGCAATACCTTACCGTAAGTTCGTCAACGTGGAGATCAACGGGATTGTCTGCGTAGAGCCACCGAGATAGAGAGGAAAAGTTCCATCTCGTTGGGACCACCGATGGTTGAATGTAACCGACTAGGAGTTCCAAGTTGTCTGATGTTCGACAGCAAAGATCGTAGAAATTGGAATTGCAGGACAGCTTAGAGGATGCCTGGCTGCGATTGAGGGTGGAAAGAGTTTCGTTTGAGTGGATAAAGAAGTCCTGAAGAGAGGTAGATTGTCAGGAAGCCAAAGAGCCACTTGACGACAAGGAGCTTTCAATCTCGTCACGAAACGTCCAACCTGACGTTGTGGCTACATCATCTTGTCGGTCGACATGCTCTGTTAGCGTTCACCACAACAAAGTTACGACAACTCTTTCATGAGTTCGAACTTATTCAATTGGCCCCAGATGCTGTTGACACTTGCGTAAACTCCATCTTGCGTAAATCACGTTTGGCTACAAGTCTCGTGAGACGCCACGAATCGAAGCAATCTTTGCACGCCTAACGATGCGAACGACGGCACTATCCACAGTTAAGAGAACGCAAGGTCATAACCAATGAACGTCTCCAACTCAACGTCGTGTGGCTCGGACTATTCTTGACCTCGTCCGGCACTTGCAACTTTTTAAACTGAGGTATCCCCACAGTCGAAGACATTGGCGTGAACGACCCTAACGCTAAGTGGCGTCATCCAACGGGTCGTAGATCGACCCAAGGCCGTTGTTTTGAGTCACAAGCGACCGCACAACGTTCACGTAGATGTCCCCAGAGGTTTGTTACTGCACCGCCGAGTCCTGGCAAAACCAAGCGATGCGTAGAAGCAGCGCCGGCGGCAACAGACTCCACCGAGCTCGTATTTCAAACGTCAGGGCTTCGATGCACTACTCAACGCACTGGCCACGTTCAGTTTTGATAACGCGTCGTTTGGACGACAAGCCACCGACAACACCGTTGCCACTGCAAGCCAATCGGCCGTTGTCCAGTTGAGTTAAGTTTTCTCAACTGTGAACAATCTCACTTTTCTTGTTGCTCTGTTCTGCACATGTGGCCTTCTCCCAGGTTATGAGCTCTTCTACGTCTTTTACTTCTGCTCCACTCCTCGACTCCTCGACGTGTCCTCAGCGGAACAACCAAGTGATCCACGATCGATTCCAAGACCATCCTGCTCAAACGGATCCTTCCTCCATCCTCCGTGCAGAACTCGATGCGTCTTGGATCCCTGGCGAAGCTTGCGACAATGCTCTCGATTTACTCAAGGAACATCAGACGAAATATCGCCGTCTTATGGAGCCCTCCGAGTGGAAAAATCTCTCTGTGGATGCCTACGCGACTTATTTTTGGAATCTCCGCTATCTTGTGCGCGCCTCCGAAGTGTTTCAGCGCGATGACTCTGTTCGGTCATCGCTACGCATGCTCCTTCAGGGGGCGCTCAAGAATGGATCTCCTCCATCCAACTCGACTGTTGATGAGACGATTCGAACCTGCACCTCCGCTTTTAGAACTCCTGATTGCTATGATGCGCATCCTGTTACGACTTCTTTCCCGGCTCAGTCCACTGCTCCGTCGTTTCTCCCTCAAGTACACGCAGCAACTTCCTTCCAGCCAATTCCCGCACCTGGATATGCTACGTCTGCCCTGGTAATGCGTTTGCTCCGATGCATCCCTCTTCCAAACCTCCCGACTACGCCCATCCGAATTGCCACTCGTACAATGGTTCGTCTCCAATTTGTTTCTACTGCGGCATTGTCGGCCACAACCTCCTTGCATGTACTCTTCTGATTGCTGACTACTTTTCCAACAAGATGCGTCGTGGTTTCAATGCTCACATTTTTAAACGTCAAGGGGAACGCGCTGCTTCCCGTCTACAACGCAAGGGCCGACACAATCCTCATGCTTCAGCTCCTCATCGTCGATGCCATCCGCCTCCCAATGGTTCCACTGCCTCCCCAACTTGCCATGCTCCTTCCAGTGAACCTAGTGGCGCTCCGCGTCGCACTGCAAGTCGAGGCGACTGCGATCGTAACAGCTCTTTCCATCGCGGCCATGGCGACCCGCCTTCTCCTGATAAGGGGATTGTGAGGAAGTCAAATGCCGCACGACGACAGTAAGGTTTCACTCTTGTCACGAAACAAGGTTTGGCTCTAGCCGGCATCGTTCGTGTTCTCCACAACGAAAATATGGCAAATCTTTCATGTAGTTGTGTTGATTATGAGCTCGTTCCAACTCATTCACGACTCGTCGCGGACGCCGTCGACACTTGTAAACTCCGTCTTGATCGCACCACGCTTGGCCATCATTCTCTTCAAATGCCACGCATCGAAGCACTCCTTGCACGCGCCAACGATGCCAGCGACGACACCGATCAACACAACGCCATATACGATCCACGCAAATGTCATCAACGCGGGGTCGTCCGGCTCTGGACGAAACTTGACCTCGTCAGCCACTTGCAACTTGTTGTACTGAGGCATGACGACAGTCGAAGGCATTGGCATGAACGACCCGGTCGCTGTCGCGGCATGGCCTAACGAGGCGTAGATCGACCCAGAGCCGTTGTTTTGAGTCACAAGCGACCGTGCGACGTTCACGTAGATATCCCCAGTGGTTTGTAGCAGCACCGCCGAGTTCTGGCAGACCACGAGATGCGTGTACGCAGCGCCGGAGGCAAAGGTCTCTACCGAGCTCGCATTGCAAACCCCAGGACTCAAATACTCAATGAACCCACTGCCGAGCGCCTTGGCCACGAGTTTTTCAGTTGAAATGACGGGTCGATTCGACGACAAACCACCGACAACAACGTTTCCACTCCGCATCGATGTGGTTGCAATCGAATTTGTCGTCAATGTCCACGGCAAGAGAGCTACAGACCCAGTGCGATGTGACACCAGGTCGATGGAGTTGGCGGCAATGGCTTGGCGCGCCAAAAGTTGTATGGATCCACTGCTGTGTGCGGCAACAACGACATCGTCGGCTTCAATAGAGTCGACGTCGACGAGGATATTGCCAGAGCCACGGGAGACAATCGATAAGTCAGATAGTCCATCTTGGTTGAGAGTATTGTCATGGAGAATGGCGTCGCCTTGAGCGGCCGTCTCGAGCGCGCGCAATGAGTTTGGCGGCACGTAAATCTTGAGCGTGTACGAGCATTGCACCTTGGGTGGATCCAGTGCCAAGCTGAGGAGACTCAGTTCATCCGAGGCGAGTTCCGTCACAGCGAGATGGCCGACGATGTCCGTGTCGTTGGTTTCAAAGACAACCGAAGGCTTGGTGGAGAATGGACTGGCGTAGATGACGCCCCCAGTGTTGTTGAGCACCAGGCCATGAATTTCAGACAGCGTCGCATTGTACACTTGACGAAACACCATGCGATCACCACGTTAGAAATACACGAGTGTTCCATCCAATCGCTCTGGCCTGTCGAGTGTCTCGACAGAATATAACCAACGGCCCCTCGTTGCTCTGTCATTTCGACTCGAGGGATCCAGGCTTTCGCACTGTCCATTCGAGATGTCGTCACCTCTTCCCAGTCGTCGGTCGGTAACGAAAAAGAGAGATCAAAGGGGCAGTGAAAGAGAGCAAGGGGGAACAGAGGGGGGAACAGAGGGGGAATAGAGGGCCCAAGGGGACGACGCCTACTCAATCAACACGAGCTCAAGGAGGCCAGCGAAGGACAAAACTCTCAAGTGGCCATTACGCTGATGGAAATGAATTGATGAGATTATTTTCACTCTTCTTGCATGCGAAGAGTGCTGTCTAAGTCGTCTTGGGCGTGGACACTTGAGTAAACTCCGTCTTGGTCACGCCACGCTTGGCTCTTGAGCGATACGAGGACCACACAGCTTTGAGCTGCTTGTATCCAACGACGGCAATCACAATGAGGACAGTAACCAACATCATACTCAACATGAGCCAACAGATTACAGTCCCCACGGACTCACCGGTGCATCGCAAATCTTCCGAGATAGAGAGCACCTTGTACGTCGGCAGAGGCACTGTCAATGGCATCGGAGTGAACCGCCCCGTGGCTCTGGTCGCGACGTCCAAGTTGGCATAAATTGACCCCGAGCCGTCCGTTTGCGTCACAAGCGACTGGACAGAACTCACGTAAATATCACCAGCGTCTCGTAGCTGCACCGCCGAGTGCTGGCAGACCACGAGATGCGTGTACGCGGCGCCAGAGGCGTACGTCTCCACGGAGCTCGCATTGCAAACGCCATGGCTCAAGTACTCAATGAAACCACTCCCCAATGCCTTCACCACGAGTTTCTCCGTCAGAATGACCGGTTGATTCGACGACAAACCACCGACAACGACGTTTCCACTTCGCATTGATGTCGTTGCTAGTACAGTCGTGGCCAATGCACCGGGCAACAGAGCGACAGACCCAGTGCGATGCGACACCAAGTCGATGGAATTGGCAACAAAAGCTTGACGCACCACGAGCTGAATCGATCCACTGCTGTGCGCGGCGACAACGACATCGTCGGCTTCAATAGCGCCCACATCGACAAGGATATTGCCAGAGCCACGGGAGACAATCGACATGTCCATGAGCGCATCCTGGTTGAGAGTATTGCCGTGGACAACGGCGTCTCCTCCACCGACAGTCTCGAGGTACTGCAGTGAATAGCTTGGCATGTAAATCTTGAGAGAGTACGCGCTGGAGTCTTTCGTACGGTCGAGCGTCAAGCTGAGGAGACGTAGCTCATGCGAGACGACCTCGGTCAACGATAGCAGGCCCAAGAGCTTGGAGCTGTTGGTTTCAAAGACGACGGACGGCGAGGATGTGCGTGGACTGGCGTAGACGATGCCTCCCGTGTTGTTGAGCACAAGGCCGTGAATTTCACCAAGTGTAGAGTTGTAGACTCGACGGAAAGCCATTCGATCGCCACCGAGTAAATCCAAGAATGATCGAATATGACAGAACCCTGTCCTCCGCTGGTCTGTCCGAGAAGAGGAAGGAACGCGCCGGCCTGTCCAAACTTGAACAAATTAGCGCCCGGTTGGTCTGTCAGTGGTTCCAACGACATTCAAGCCTTTGATTAGAGCTTTTTGTACTATCATGGATGTCACTGTCAAAGGCGACGAGGGGGCTGAGGGGGGCGATTGGGGGGGCGACTGAGGGGCTGCCTCCCACGCCGAAGTTGATCAACAACGAATTCCGCCAGTGGGCAAACTCGTGGCTCTGAAAGCATACAAAGGAACGTGTAGTTAGTTAACAAGCACTAGATTACATCTTGGCGACCATCGTTGTTCCTGAAGTCGGCGTTGAAATCTCGGTAAACTTTTCTTGGCCTTCCATGGCGGCCCTGCGACGACGGCGGACAGCCCAGAAAGCCCACACGGCGAGGCCCGTGATCGTGCCAACAAACACGAGCAAGCTCAAGATCGTGCATGCAAATTGGCCTCTTGTCATCGTGGAATGCTGGCCGCTCTTCAATCCGAAAGTTTGGTGGTCTGGAATCGCAACAGGTGTGAACTGTGGAAGCTGCACGGTGGCGTTTGGCATGGCGGAAAAGGGACCAGAGATGAGCGCGCCAGGCTGTATCGCGGCATACACCGTTCCCTTGCCTGAGTCTTGGGACTGAAGCGAGCTAGAAGCCACGACATAGATGTCGCCAGCGCCAAGGAGAACAGCTTTGGAGTCGCGGCAAGCCAAGGCTCCCAAGTAAGCCGTGCCGACGCCGCTGGTTTGAACTTCACTGGAGCCACACGTGCCAGCATAGAACATGACGACGTCGCCTTGGCCAGAAACGTGGGCAGACACGGTCATGGCCTGAAAGTTTGGCTTGGTGCTAGCTCCCCGACCAACAAAGACGTTGCCAGAGCTCGAAGTAGCGGCGGTGAGCTTGGAGGTTGTCGTCGAGGCAGAGTAGAGCGCGACGGAGCCTGACGAATTCGTAGCGAGGTCGATCGACGACATTGTAAAGAGGCTTTGGACATCGATTTCAACACGGCCAGAGCCGAGGGCTTCGACGATAAGGTCGTCGGCTTGGATAGATCCGCCTTGGACGAGAATACTCCCAGAGCCTGTCGCCTGCATCTTGACTTCGACGGTCGTGTCGTTCGTGAATGCTTCAGCGGCAATTGACGTGTCCCCAGCTTGAGCGGTGCGGAGGTACTGGAGCGACTGAGTTGGCACGTACACTTGGAGGACGTAGTCGCCATCAATCGAGGCGCTATCGGCAGTAGATGGAAACGCGAGCTCCATGACTGGGAAGACGTCCGTGTCGCGGATATGAATCGCCAAGGCTCTCAAGAGATTGGAGTTGCTAGCTCGGAGCACCACTGACGGAGTCGTTGCGCTGTCGGTGGTGTAGACAAAGGCGCCGGCATTGTTCAAGACAAGTCCGCGGACGTCGCCGCGTGTGGCATTGAAGATAAACTGCGGCCAGGAGGTGGAAACTGTCGACATGGTCAATTGAGAAATGCAGTCCGAATGGCGAGACCGTCTCGCGTCGTCCTCCAGATCTCCTCACAAATCGCAGAAGAAAGTTTCACCCTTCGAAACTTTTTCGCAGAAGAATGTTTCACCCTTCGAAATTTTTTAACATGCTTTTATGGAAGAGTTTGTTCTTTTTCTCTCCAAGCAGAAAAACGAACGAGTCGACGGAGGAAACAAATGCAGAAGAGATCCAACCTTGCATCTACGCTTGCATGTTAGAGAGGAGTCGACTAGCAAAATTCCCCCCCTTGGCCCTCCAGTAGCTCCCCAGTAGCCCCCTCCTGGCCACATCTCAAGTCGCGTACGCATCCTTCGATGGATCGGATGCAGCTCAACTTTGTCGCAAGTCGAGGACGAAAGGAAGTGCAAGAGAAGGTGTTCTTCCAGAGTTCATGTCGTTGATGACCTGCGGCGATTGCTGCGCCCTTCACCGCGTGGGGAATGTCCATGCTACAGTGTCATCATCGGCTCGTTTCCAACGTATGCTTCCAAGTCGCTAGCTAGCAGCGCATGGCATTTGGTCAGATCGAAAGCGTCACCTTCGAGCTGGTCAACGTTGGTAAACTCACGAGACTTGTTGTTTTCGACTCGAAGCTGTGTTCGACGACCAACAGAGCGGACAGACCGAGCATCAGTTGTGCATGAAAGCGTCTCTCTAGCGTTTCTTATGGCTGTGAACAACAGGTTGAACGTCTACGGTCGTCTTTGATATCGTACAATGCTAATCATCATGCAAAAGTAAACTCGTAAATGCCTTCGTCAGTCGTTGGCGCCTTCCACGTAAAGCCAACGTTCGTCGCACAAGAGAGAACGTAGTCGATTGAGACGTTGCGCTTTGTGTAGGCCAAGTAGAACACATTGGCTGGAGATGATCGTGCAAGAAAGTGGCTCGCCGTGGCAAAGAGCGGCGCGACATATTCCTTTTCGTAGATGATATCCGCGCCGATGAGCACATCAAATGTTCCTGGTGTCTCTGGCGTGAGGTTCTCACCCCAAAGCAATTCCTGGCAGCACTTGTCCGTGTCCAAACCATTCAATTTGCAATTCTCGACGAGCAGCAGCATCGACTCTTTGTCGCCGTCCTGCAGAAATCACTCAGTCATGCGAAAAACCCTCGTCTTTCGTACCGTGATGAGAACTTTAGCACCAAGATGGTGTGCCAAGATGCCACAGAGGCCCAATCCACTACCAAGCTACGACAAAAGTGCAGTCAGCTCAATAAGAGCGCAGGCATGATGAACCTCCAAAACGCGCTTGTTGGCAAATAATTCGCGCTCTCTGAACATAAAGTCGGACAAGAAATCGCCAGCTCGCCACAATGTCAAGCCTGTGCTGTTGAGCGTCTGTCCAATGTCCCGACGAAGTCCATTGAGATGGATCGCAATGTCATCGCCAAACTTGTACGTGAACGTGTCTTCATTTGGACCCTTGGCTTCTTCAAGCGCAGTCTGGACTTGCTTGCGAATGTCAAACGACTCATCATCGCTGTCGTCGCCAACATTGATTCCTCGCTCGAGGGCGAATTCTCGCAAGGCCGCCAATGCATCGGCCGACAAGCCGATGCCATCCAAGTCCTGTTCCATCATGGTTGTGTCAATCAAATCGAGGATTGGCCCCATGGAGAATACAAAATTCAAGTCAAAGAGTTTAAAATACCAAATCTTAATTTATCTTATTATTTATATGCAATATTTTCAAAATGTAATTTAAACTAGTCTTGTGAACTGAAGCGTTAACCCTGTACTCTTCCAAGAGGATAACTGCACATGATGAGCTCTCCAAGCCTAACCGCAGGAGATCAAACCAGGTAAAGAGCTTTATCTATTGATAGGGTAAAGAGCTTTCGCATTGTCTATATCGTTAATTGGAGGCCAATGTCTTTGATTCCATTGAGGAAATCCGTCATGGCAAATGTATTTTAAACTCTTCGTTTCTCATTTAAAATATTTTTGTAGATTTAAAATACTTCCTGCTCATGAGATGACTAATTTAAAATGTATTTGAAATATTGAGTCAGGTATGACGGATGATATCCGGATAGTGAACTTTCGAAATTCCTCTGGTGTGGCGAGAATGGCGTCGGAAGGTAGCGGCGACAATGTCCCGACGACAAAGAATGCAAACTTGGATGAAAACCAGCCCAAGAACTTAGTGGCTGTGGGAGTTATGGGAGAAGTAGGCGCTGCGTACACTGTCTACGAGAAAAATTGGATCTGTGCCGAATGCAAGAACGAAAACTACGCCCGACGACCTCGCTGTTTGCGATGCCGCGCTCCCAAAGTTCAAGCCCCAGATGCGATCGTATACAGCAAGCCCAGTGAAGAAAACAAGTGGCGCGAAGCTCTGGATCCATCTACAAACAAGATTTACTACTATCACATTGAAACACAAGCAACACAATGGGAACGACCCAAGGAAATGGGTGCTGCACCACACTCAACGGGTTGGTTTGGTCGCGGCCAAGCTGGCAACACCAACGCTAGCAAATACGAAGACTTGAATGCTAAATATCTCACACGACCTGCGCGGAAACAGATTGATGTGATGCCAAACCGAAATACTCGTCTTGAAGGTGCCAACGAATACAATATTTGGTACGACAAGTACATCGGAGAAAACTGGGACCACACGAAGAGCCAAGACCCTGCAGAACATCGCTGCTGCCTTGAAACTGATGCCGGGCATACCAAAGCTGACAAGATTGGTCGCTCCAACAAGTTTTTCTGCATCCATTTTGCCCGTGGAGGATGTGCACGTGGTGCCGAATGCAATTATTTCCATCGACTCCCAACCATGGCCGACGAACTGCGTCTTGGTATGCTCCACGATTGCTTTGGTCGTGAACGACATGCGACTGATCGAGATGACATGAGTGGCACGGGCAATTTCAACCGGAACTCACGCACACTGTATGTTGGCGGCTTGAAGGGCAAGAGCATGCAGGAAGATGTGATCATGGCTGCCTTTTCAGAATGGGGCGAAGTTGAAAACGTCAACATTGTCCATCGTCTGTCTGTTGCATTTGTGCGCTATCGTCATCGCACGTCCGCTGAATTTGCCAAGGAAGCCATGACGTCGCAGTCTCTCGAAGGCGACGAAATCCTTCAGATCAAATGGGCCATTGATGACCCCAATCCAGTCGCCAAGGCTGCTGCTCAGCGTGCCGACGCTGACGCAGTCGTAGCCATGCTCAAATCGCGCAACATTTCAACTACGCCAGCGCCATTCGAGTACCCGGAAGGCTATCAACTCCAAGCGTCCAAGAAGCAAAAGACATCCGATCCGTTCATGTATCCCAACACAGACGCCCAGTACCAGAAAGCTGTGGCAGACGAGCAGCAATCTGCTCTCTTGTCTTATGCTGTCAATGACAACGAGACGCAATCATAAGCGTAAGATATCCACCAACGTGTCCATCTTCTATGCGCTGCTGTCATCATCAACTTTCCCATTGTCTTTTGGATCACCATCGGGCCATTCGAATTCCAAGTTAATTCCATATTCGGAAATAGCTTGTAGGAATATTAATTTATGAAATATATGCAAAAATAATTAACTTAAATTAAATAATATATTTATTTTAAATTATACATGTATTTTTATGCTTAAATTTTGAATGATTTGAGGATGACATTTGAGAAAGTGAATGCAAGATGAAAAGTCATTCTGGCGTACTTTGACGAGATTCGATGGAAGGCATGATGGAACGGCCGCCTGTGCCAGTAAGTAACCTCCTCTTTGGCGTATCCTGTGGCTTTCCTCCCAGCACATGAGCGGCGAACTGGTGGCGCAGTTGCATGCTCTAGGCATCCGCATTGATCCAACAGACCAAGTGTTTCCAACAGGAGTCGACGCCACTGACACGTATGGCCTTGCGTCGCCGATTCCACAGGAAGTGCACTTCACCAACGCCGAGCTGCGCAATTGTCACATCATGGGTGTTGGTGTGCTGCCGTGCCTCTTCTCGGGATCGGGCCATGTCTATGAGTTTGTGAGAACACTTCGCAAATGTATCTATGGCAAAGTCAAGCATGCGGTGCAGCTCAAACTCCATCCCAATGGCAATGGCACATTTGTCCGCACGAATGTCGAAGTGGCGATCAAAGTCATGAGCAAATCAATCATCCAGCGTGGCAATCTACAGGAGAACCCACTCGTCGAGCTTGCAACCCAGCAGTACCTCTCAACTCCAGGACACCCAAACGTACTGACTCTTGTACGCTCTACAACCGACGACGTCTCGATTCATGACCGCTTTCTAGATTGAATGTCTGCACGATCCCGAGTTTATCTATGCGATCTTGCCATTCTGTCGCGGCGGAGAGCTCTTCTCGCTCGTGGAGACCGGTGGCGCACTTGACGAAGACGAGTGCCGGTACTGGTTCAACCAAGTCGTTCGTGGCCTCTCGTATCTCCAGAGTCGGTACGTTTGCCATCGGGACATGTCACTCGAAAACGTTTTACTCGACGGCAACGTCTCCAAGGTATCTCTCTTCGATCCTAACTATCGTTCGACATGACGCTTGTAGATCATTGACTTTGGATTGTGCATTGGTGTTCCTGTGGATGCAAATGGCATGACATATTCGTTGCCACCGTCAGGAGCGGTCGGGAAAATCTTCTACATGCCGCCAGAGGTACTCTGGTTCGTCTAGCGCTTCTTACTCAAACGTTTGTCTTGTAGATCTACCGAAACCAAGTCCCGTTCAATGGCTTTGCAGCCGACATTTGGTCAACAGGCGTCATGCTCTTCATCATGGTCACAGGCGCCCCGCCGTTTGAACGCCCCGACGACATGGATCCTCGCTTCCAAATGGTCGCGACTGGGCGCATGAACGAAATGCTCGACTCGTGGGGGATGACGCATGTCTCGCCAGCCGTGCGAGATCTCCTCAATAGGCTTCTCATTGTCCATGACCCACGACAGAGACTTACGTTAGAACAGATCACGCAGCATCCGTGGGTGCAAGGCACGTCGTAATATAAGGTGCACTCACCGACGCAAAGATATGTATTCAACACAATTACTCATGAGCATTCGAGCTCATCGTCATACCCTCCGCCATAGTTATTCGATGGACTTGGCGTTCCCGCCACACTCGGTTGTGCCGTAGTGGCTGGACTTGGTGGAGGGTTCGAAGCTGGACTTGGGGCAGGATTTGGAACGACACTTGGAGAAGCGCCGGTAGATGGTGTACCACCCGCAGACGGGCTTGGAAAGCGCAGGGAGGGAGTAGAAGCGACGACGTTGGCTTCCCAGCAGCTCACATACCATTGTCCTTCGTTGAATTGCCACTCCCAATGGAACGTGTACGAGCCAAGAGCAAGATCAGGTTCCAAGTCAAAGCAAACAGTGCAGAGTGCTTTGTCCATGTTGGTGCCGTTGTTTTCACAAAAGGCAGGACAGTTTTGGAACCCTTTGTAGTCGATCTGCCCATTCGTGTGCACTCCGTTCAAGTGGGGAATCTCATGAGGCCACGTGTGAAGATCAGAGTCGGTAGTCGCGCCTTCGTCAGACCGATAGATCTTCATGCCGTTGTCTGGGATGTACTGGTTGGTGCAAACATCCGCCACGTGGTTCTTAGCAGGATAAGCCAAGCAGACACGTTGACCAGGCGTGTACGTGGCCATGGGAGTTGCATCCGTGTAGGCGTTGGAGCTCGAACGATCGCATTGGCATCCCTTGACAGACTGGAGGTACGCTAGCCCACTGTCTAGACCAAATACACCATTGCCTAGCATGAATTCAGTAAGGGGATAGCTGTTTTCACTCATACGCTCAGCAGCACACCGCGGAAATCCAATGCAGTTCGCAGGTTTAAAGTGGAGGGCATCGTCGCCGGTTTCGATGATGTAGTTGGAGCAATCTAAGCGCTAGACATGAGTCGACAACGAAATGGAAGTAACAAACCGATCCAAGCGTGACTGTGAACAACACCAGCGAAAGCGCTGAGGAGGACGAGTGCTGCGCGTTGCATGGCGAATATGACAATGACACAGATCAAAGCTAGACATCATTCGTGAGTTAGAAAAACGACACGACAATCTGCTAAGTATAGCATTTCCGCCTTCTAAATGCAGATGTGTGCACATCAACAAGGCGCCATGTTGTTGCAATGATAAGCAAGAGCGATCGTTATCTTGCCACGGAATCTCTTGCCCGCAGCCTTGTTGCTCCTGGCGAGCTTGCCCCCAAGTCAAGAGCTGTTCAAATGTCCCCCCGGTCGTTTCCATTTCCCCATCAACGATAAACACTGCATGGCATGTCTCCACGAAGAGCTTAGATCTGCACGCCAATGCTCCGTGGATCGCTGGTGGCTCAGTGATCTTTGACACAGAGTTTTTGCGCTGCTTGCCATTGTGGCATCTGTGGGGGCGTCATGAAAGTTGTCTTGAAGTGCACAGAATTCCGCTTGGGTACTTTATCCGGATTCGGATAATATCCGACTTGTGTGCCATTGTGAACCCAAAGGCTCGATGAAGATTCAGCGGTGGCGCAAAGACAGGAAGGAATAAGGCTAAAATGCATTAAGAAGTTAGGCAAAGCTGAGGAGACAAGGGCGGGAAAGCCCCCATGGGTCGAGCATGGGAAGGAAGCAATCGCACGCATTTGTTTATAGGAATTGAGCCATCCAGCGGAAGCCATCTGCATACCCCATTCGTCGCACGACAGAGCACATGTACAACTCGATCGGGCGAATGTTGGCATCACGGTCGCCTCGCGCTTCCTTGCCGTACGTTTCAAACAAACCCAACGCAGCACGCAGTTCATCTTCAGATGCAGCGCGAGGAATATCAATCTTGTTGCCCAAGACGAGGAAAGGTACGTTGGCCAATTCGTCGCAGCCGAGCAAAGTGTCCAATTCTCGCTTGGATTCTGGAAAACGATCGCGGTCCAAGGCATCAACCAAGAATACAACACCGTCGACGGTGGCAAAGTAATCGCGCCACAGCTTGCGAGCCGTTTCGTGTCCGCCCAAATCGAACGTGCGCAATCGCAACTTGCCAATAATCAACTCTTCCGAGTCTATATACGCATAGAGTCAGCATCACGAAGCAGTCATATCGTCGATGTCTTACTGGGATGCAATGTGGGTTCGTGCACCGCAACGCGGTCGTCTTTGAGCATGTGCAACAAGGTGGTCTTCCCGGCATTATCCAAGCCCAAAAACAGGATCTTGGCATTCTTGCGGTGCAAACCTACAAAACTGAGCATCAATAATGAGTTCCTTGCATGATTCCATCCACAGGGATGCGCTCGACGTACCGAGGAAGCCGAGAACGCCGTAAAACCAGTCTACAATGAACATCGCGTGTGTTCACCTCCACAAAGAAAATGAAGAATGCAGTCAGCGGATACTATACAAATCTTGAGTCAATAAAATTCACTCAATGTGAAACTACACCTTGCAGCCACGTCACACTCTCAACATGGATTTGCAGCATGTATTGATTTATACAGGTCCCATCCGGTCCTTTTTCTGCCACTATATTCTATCGAACATTTTATTTCAAAGGTTATTTATTTTCAAAGTATAATGCAAATGTCAGTTTGACCAATCATAACCAATTTTGGTAATCCTCCAAGCTTACGTCGACACGTGCGTGGACGTCGCATCACTTGTATCGACAATTCAACTCGTTATTGGAAAGGGTGCATCGAGGTTTTGTCCTCCGATCCAGCTTTTGTCTGCTATGTCGCTCGTGAGAGTTCAGAAATTGGGCGTCTTTTCCTAAAAATCGAATTTATGCGTTTTTACCTTTTCGAAAATTGATTTTCTTATATTTCCTGATTTTTTTGTTTTTGCTCTGGATTTTCCAACAACTGATCCACCATGCGACGGACCAAGATGGGCATCGGCGCTGTCAAGTGGAAGCAGGAACAGAAGAAAGCGTACGAAGAAGTGGGAGCTCAACTGACACAAAGTCACCTCGCGCACGTGCAAGAGCAGCTCGAAGTTTTCAAAACGAACCTCCAAACGTTTGCAGTGAAATACAAGTCACAGATCAAACGCGATCCCGAATTCCGCAAACGATTCCAAGTCATGTGTGCCAAGATTGGCGTCGATCCACTTGCCTCCCAGAAGGGCTTCTGGTCTGAACTGCTCGATATGGGCGATTTCTACTATGAATTGGCTGTGCAAATCATCGAAGTGTGCATTTTGACACGCAATAAGAACGGTGGTTTGATTGCCATCCAAGATCTCCTCGCCCTCTTGGATCAACGTCGCGGCCCGTTGATGCAAAAGATCTCAGATGATGATATTAAGCGATCAGTGAAGAAGCTCAAAGTCCTCGGAGAAGGCTTCAATGTCATCGAACTTGGGGCCAAGACAATGGTTTGTTCAACTGGGTACATTACTTGACAGGATGCCGATTAGATCGTCACGGTGCCAGTGGAACTCAGTCAAGATCACTCGTCTATCTTGCTCTTAGCTCAGGAAACACAAGGCGTGGTTACAATCAAAACGTTAGCCGAGAAGCTTGGATGGGACGCCAATCGTAGCTCGTTGGCGCTCAACGTCTTGCTCCGAGAAGGAATGGTTTGGATCGACGAGCAGGTAAGTCAATCATTTTTTATGGTCTGCACACTCGATTGTCTATTATAGAACGGCAAAACGCCAGCCTACTACTTCCCAAGTATTGCTATGGGCAATGGAATTGCCTCGTGAACAATGCTTTGATCTTGTTTACTCGCCATGCTTCCTAGATGCAACTCCACTGCGGACGATCGTCGTATAGAAGAGAACGGACGACAGAAAAGCAAGCACAATCGCACCAAAGGCTGGACCATTCGAAGAGGTCATGTACAAATACCCAGACACAACTACACAGCATCGTTCAACGAGGTTTCCAGTTAGACAACTTACGTGGAGCAGCAGTGCGAGCCAAAGACTACAGCATCAAGCTCTCTTTAGTCGAGAAAAAATGGAGGAAGTGGTTACCGTGAGGGAATCCGAGACGCCCATGATGCCTCCCAAGGATTCAGGCGAAACAAATGAAGTCTGGAGAGACACAGAGCATGCACGCAATACACTGGAAGCAATGAGAAACAGTCAACAAGCATGAAAACCGACCTGACGGAGATGACTTGAGGGGCTAGGAGAACAAAGACCATGTTGAGTGAGGTCGACTGAGCAATGCCAATGTACGAGAAGAGGTAGATGACACTCACGGCTTGAATCAGCAGAGTTTCCGACTGGGCCCTACGGGAAAACAAGGAAATGAACGAAAAGCTACCGGGAGATGAGCTTACCACTTGACCAAGCGACCGACTAAGAGACCGCTGGCTGCTCCCAAGACGCCAATATAGCTCAAGACGTAGCCGCGAGTTGTCGATGATGCATTGTACTTTTCCTCAAGCATGAGCATGAAATGACTCCTACAGGTTGAGCAGGAATTGATTGAGCTCCTGCTATGAGCTGCACTATCTACCGGAAGACGATGGCGGCGCTGGACATAAGCAAACGCACGAGGAGGAGATTGCGAGCGACTGGAGACATCTTGAGAATGTCACGGTAGTCGCTAAACTTGGCCAAAACGGCACGAAAGATGGATGCAATATCATGCGATGGAGGCGGCGTGCCATCGAAATGGTCAATCATGGGATCGACATCGGAGGGATCTTGGCTCGGCGAGGTTTTGGTCACTGGCGCTCGTGGGGGCACATACATGAAGACGAGAGCGTAGTTGACTACAAACACTGCGGCAGTCAAGAGCGCAGTGTAGTTGAATCCATTTGGGTAGGCGCCGATGTAGCCGCCAATAATGGGACCAAAGATAAAGCCAAAGTTAGAGTAGGCATTGATCTTGCCCATGGCTTCCGCACTGACAACACATCAAACTCCGAGGAGAGGATCAAGATATACCGCATGTTCGTCGAAGTTTGGTCAGCCACGGCTAGACGTATGGTGCTGAGTGTGTGCTTGAACACCCCGCATGGAATACGCGAGAAGACGACCATCGAGAGCGTGAAGGACGCACCGAGGATAAAGTACCCGACAGCTGCGCCAGCAATACCAACGAGTAGAACCAACCGACGATCAAAGATATCACTCAAGACGCCAGCGAGCGGCGCCGTGCACATTTGAATCGCACCATACAAGGATGACACGAAGCCAATCATGACGGCATCTACATCCATAGTAGCCAGTTCCAGGGATAAGTCGATGTCTCGTACCTCCACCGAGAGACTTTATATATGACGGCATGGATGGCACGATCAGCGAGACCGAGAAGAGATCCAGGAACGAGATCAAGTAGAGTACTTGCACGGGCGCAAGCGGACTCGATGTCGGTGGTGCCATCTCGTGGCGAATTCCCAAACGATCGATATCATGTGTAACACAATCTGATTGGCCGAAAATATCCGGATATTTATCCGGATAATTCTTATTCGGATGATGGTTTATACCAACAGTTTGAGACTCTTCTATCAGGAGACGATCCAAAATATCAACTCTATTCCATAGATGCAATGAATTTCGCCAAGTTTTCATGCTGAGTCCGACCTGGTATCGTCAATTGAGTTGCATTAGCATGTGTGGATGAATCTGGTTTTTTGTCTTAATTTTGCTGAGGTGTTTATCCGGATTTTCAAACTTGAGGTCGATTGGGAATCCGGATAAATAGATCTATTATCCGGGTTCAAAAAAGGGAGGGAAATTCCATCGTGGATTTGAACATGCTGTGCGCCAAGGCAAAGGAACTCCTGAGGGAATTAGGTCGAAGTGAATGGCTTCCGCCGTACAACGTACGTCGGAGGAAAGAATATGTGTGATTTGACATGATGTAGGAGGAAGCGATGCGCCAAATCGCCGAGGAAGTGAATGTTTACCACGAGCAGATCGATCGAAAGATCAAGTGAGTCACCAATCTTTCGCTGCATTGAGAGTTACCATGCTCCTTGCATGTATAGAATGTTTGAAGACGGGATTGAAAATCATCCTACCGAGCACTGTGGGCTTGTCGTGAACCATCAGTGCCTTATGCGGAACAAACGAACGGCCTTGACCTATATGTACCTCATCGACTGTGAACTTTGCGTCTGACTATCGTGCATAGTAACCACCGAATCAACAAGATCAAACAACTCAGATGGCAGACTGGCAGTGTCGTACCTGAAAACTTGGCCCCAGTGTACGTTTTGTAGGCAATCGACCAACTTGGCGCTCAGGTTTGGCTAGATTGTGTGCTCGTGAAATGCAATTCTTCCAGAGCTACGACCAGGGCTTAAACGACTACATGTCTGCATTCAAGATCGATCTCTCAGCGGTACGTTCCTGTATCCAAGCGAAGAGCTTATTCGACGCTAGGACATTCAACCTCCCAAAGATTTGTACATCCAAGTGCGTGTGCTCAAAGACTGTGGAGAGATCTATACGGAAAATGGTCCAGTGCAGCTCACCGCCAACAGTACGCACTTTCTGCGGCGGGCTGACGTTGAAAGTCTCATCCGTCAAGGCATGCTTGCTCAAATTAAATACTGAGATGCTATTCAACCAAGATGAAGGGTGTTGGCAATCTATTGACCACGACGAAATCTCATGCTCGGTCGGTGCTGTCCAGATAGTGCTGGAAATCGACCAACTTTCGCTTCTGGACACCAATATGCGATCGTTTTGCTTGGATGAACTCAAACGCTTGGTCGATAGTCCACTTGTTGGTCTGCATCAAGTAGGCAGCAACGACGAGCGTACTTCGCCCACGCCCTGCTTTGCAATGCACATAGACAGTGCCGCCTTGGTCGACATGGCGCTGGACAAAGTTGACGCATCTGATCAATTGTCAGCCATGGCTAGAAAGCCAATCGTACCGAATGAGCGTTTCAAGCTCTGGTGGTGTGAAATCTTGGGTCGTTCCTATGCACTGATCGATTCCAAGGGCATACCATTCATCTACATGGCATGATTATGATTGCAATCGAAGCTGATAGAGAGGAAACCTGGTGTGACAGGAGTTCCTAGCACTGTCTTCTCGAGTTCAAAAGGTTCGTTCATGGTCACGACAGCGACAACGCCTTCGCTCTTGAGCTACATATATGTGAGATCAAATGGAACGCAGTAATTCCTGTGCTAACCATCGTGTGATGGTTGCGATCGTGGAGCGGCAGTGCACCGAGGATGACATGGTCTGTAATTCTCGTCCACCACGTTCGAGAAGTGAGTTTATTCATCACGAGATTGTACGCCAGGGACACATGGTACACCTAAATCCACGTTAGCTCCATTGAGATGTGCTCTAGACCGTCGTTTGGAGCACAGACGCGTGGTGACGACCGCGCTTGTCGTCCTCGGCCATGTCAGATTCAATGTGCTGCAACATTTTGAAAAAGGACGCTGGAGTGTCGTTATACCTGGTTTTAATGCCATTATGTCACTATGAACCAAATTGACTACGTAATAAGGCAAAATTAAGTGTTCGTAATGTCATTAAAGTCAGGTAGTTTACTTTAACGAGAATAGTCATTTAAGTATAGGTGTAACCGATTCAGCGTTCATCATTAGGGTGGTGAAACTGTCATTTCAGTCGGAATGCTGGCACAGGATGGAGGCGACGTGGCGTCGAATCCACTCGTGCAGCAGCGGCTAGACACGACCAAGCTTGAGAAGTACAGAGCCAAAGCAGTCGTGGCGGTCTTGGATCTCCCGTTCGTTCCCGAGCTAATTGAGAATTCTTGACGTGGATGGCTAGGATGTACGAACGAACAGACAACGACGTGCGTCTCGTGTATCAATACCTCAAAGACTCCGACTTCTTCTCCTTCCTCTCACCACACGCTTTATCCTGTAGCGCCTCCGAGCTGATAGAGCCAATGGACTAACTAGTTCCATTGTAGATATTGCAGCGGAATGCTTTATCACAGTTGACACAGTCTGCTTCCTCCATGTGGTTGACCCTGTCATAGAGGACGCAAGATGGAGACGTCCTGTATTACCAAGACGATCCCGTCGTGGCTGAATCACAAATGCACATCATTGTAAAGCCCTGGCGTGACTGTTAGCCCTTGACAGGACAACATCGTAGATCGAGGGAAGTCTCTGCGGCTACAAGAACGAATGTTTTAGCCAGCGCGCCAACAAATTCGAGTCGTTTCCCCAATGGCTCACGAGTCACGGCGCGAAATCGAACGAGCCATTGGACTTTGGTGAGTGCATCACGACATTTCACAGCGGTAAGACCATGCAATTGCATCCACGACAAGCTGACAAGCGTCGTCGTAGGAGGTAGCATGGCAAGCTGACAGCGTGATTGTCTCTGTCTTGTAGCTGAGTGCGGTTTGAGCGACATCACTGGGAAACAAGCCAACCATCCTCGTAAATTCAGCGTGGTGCGTCTACTCTCGTTCCCGATACCATGGCTCAGTCCAGAGATTGACTAGCTCGCCCAAGAAGCGACTGTCGCCGTGACAATCCGCAAGGTAGACATGCTCTTCATGGCGGAAATTGAGCGATGGCCAGGATACATTTGATCGAGCTACAGCATACATGGGAGCCAAGAACAACTCTGTCTTTGCTTGTCAGGTACTAGCAGCTCGTCTTCATCTGCTTCCTCTCACGCGTCAATCGTAGGATGTCCACGACGAAGGCACGGCGCTTGCTACGTATTTATCGCACTTTCCATTCATGGAGCAAGTACTCTCATCGATCGTTGTCACTGCACTGACTATGGCTGCTGTAGCTCTCCACGCTGAATCAAAAGCGCGTCTTGGACGACTGCCGAGAGCGCAAACTACGCAAGCTCGAGCCACGTAAGCTTTCCTCCCCCATGGAGACAAGGTGAGAAGATAAATCTAGTGCTAGCTCCTGGAGCATCGACGTTTGACATGGTCATCGTGCTGTCGGGATGTCTTGGCTCGTATCGCTTGGAACGCTCTGCAGCAACCACCACGGCACTCGTTGGTACCTTGCTTCAATACTGCAATCCACTTGACGACTGACCTCCTCAAGACGTAGGAACCGCAAAGACCAAGCAGTATGGCACGCAAATTGGCCAAGTCACCGGTGGAGAATGCTACGGCGACTTGAATATCGCCAGTGGTCTCGCAGTGGATTGCCGCGAAGATGGGATTACAACCTTCACGTCGAGTTTAATTGCTGAGGAAACGACAGAAGTCGTCCTCGTCGACCGTCGTCAAGTTGCTCGTCTGCTAGCCGACCAAGTCCCGACAACAGACTTTGACGTTCTCGTCTCGAAGCCGCCGCTCGAGCGATCATGGAGTCAAGTCAGTGAGATCCGCCAGTGGCTCCTCAAGTTCTTCGTCTTCCAGCAATTCCCCGACCGTGTCATCACACGGCTAGCCGAGACGGCGCTCGGGACGGCTCTCATCCCCAACAAAGTCATTTTCAACAAGTCGAGCGACGCGGATGCGCTCTACTTTGTCACGGCGGGAGCAGTGACGATTCAAGAGTACGCTCTCTCGTCTTCCATCGCTTCAATCTCATCCTTCTCCGTAGATGTCCATCGAATGGAACGATTCTTCCAGGGGATATCTTTGGCATTGAGGAAATCCAGCTCAAGCGGAAACGACAGCGGATAGCTTCAGCAACGTCCGATGCATTCGTCGTCAAGTTTCCCAAAGCTGTCTACTGGGAATGCATCCACTGCTTCGCGTCAGACATCGTGTGGACACCAGCGACGCGGCTCCTGTCGATGCAGAAAGACTCGACTCTCTCCACTGACGAGATCAACGACGTCGCTAAACTCCTGCGGAATCTGCGCGTCTTTGCCCATGTGCCACTGACGCTCCTCGTTGAAATTGTGCCGTACATGACAGTGCAGACTCTGTCGTCTGGAGACGTTGTCTGCATGGAAGACACGCCTTGCGATAAGTTCGTCGCTCTTCTCGCTGGTCTTTTCCTCCTTTGAAATGACACTGATGTCCTTGGCTAGGCCACGTTTCCTGCCACAGTCGAGATCACACGAACGAAGCCCTTGGGATCTTCCACGACCATGCCTTTGTCAGAGTGCCGTCCATGCAAGAGGAGACGGTCTTTCCATCGCCGCTCCATGCCGCGGCGGAGAAAAAGTTTGCGGCTTCGTACGGCAACGTCATTCACGTTCTTCATGCCCGCGACGTCTGTCGAACTGGCGTCTTTGACACGCCGACGGGCATGCGACGGTAAGCCAAGCGACCATCTCTCACGGAAGCTCATGAGCTCATCAGGTATCCCGTGACGTTGGTTGCCTTGACGCCATTGACGACGATTCTCACCATCTCGGATCATAATCTAACATACGTCGTGGAGCGACTTGTTCCATGGAGCACGGCCAAGGAGGATTCCTTGAAAGCATGGATCGAGCAAGGTAGTCCATGCCTCCCCCCTGTCCATGCCCCCCCCTCGGGGGGAATTATTCACTGTTCCTCTAGGGAATGGCTCTTCCACAACGTCTTCGTCATCGTCGTTGTCGGAGCGAAACACCGCGGCGTCATTTGGCCAAGACGACATGCTTGAGCTTCTCAAGCACTTTCGATTCCCATTTCCATGGCCGCTCGAGAAAGTGGCTCTCCATCTTTCCTGCGTCAAGTTACAGCCAGGAGATGTCGTCGTCCGTGCAGGTTTGACTCGCGTCGTGCTTGCTTTTGAGGTTTGTTTCTCGTAGGCGAAGTGCTGCGGCATCTCGTTGTCGTCTTGAAAGGCCAACTGGTCATCTCGGTCGTTCAGCCACGGCTCAATGCAGCGCCGATTGTCCACGCCATGCATGCAAATGCATTTGCAAAGTTGCTCACGTCGAATTTCCAAAGCACGTCCAAGACGCTGGCGAGCTTGCGCGACGCACGACGCCTCTCGACTGTCTTGCCGTCGATTGCCAAGATGAGTCGATCGACACCGTGGTGGCAAAAGCGAGCGAGTGCGACCATGGCGCCGCCAGACTCTGGCCGTCGTCGCTCGTCCGCCCTGCGGTCTCTGATGGAAAACCAACCAGCAGAGGGCACACACGACCATGGAGATCCACAGCATGCGCATGGCCACCCTGACAAACCACCGACGAAGCCACTCGTGACTTTCATGGCCGGCGATGTCTGGGGAGCCGAGCTCGTCTTTGCAAGGTCCTGGACAAGGTACAGCAAGCTATAAACCCACTCGAGTTGAGCTCTTTCACGCCGGCGTAGCCTTCACGACGTCGTTACAGAGACACCGACGGAAGTGCTCTTGATTCCACGCGATGTCCTCGTCACGCTGCGTCTGGAAGAGCTCGCGGCAGCCACCAAGAAGAATGAAATCCAAGCCAAGCGCATGTACGACCACGATCAACTCAAAGGAGTCGTCATGTTTGTCCTTAGACTCGCCAAAGCACACTGGAAGCGCGCCAACAACAAGGTAAAGCTGCTCCGCCCTCGGTAGAGCTCACACTTGGCTGTAGGTCGTGGAGAAGATGCTCTCGTCGTCGGCAGCAGCGAACGCCAAGCCGAAATTCTGGCGGCTTTTAGACCAAGCGGCGAGTCAGCGGGTGAAACTCATCATCAAGCACCTCTCTGGGATGGAACTCTTCCAGTCCATGTCGGATGCGACGATCTCGAGCATCGTGGCGTCGGCGCGCTACGACACGGTGGAAAAAGGCGACGTGAGTACGTCTCCATCTCGCCTCCACGCCTCGTCATTGACGCGTCGCGGTAGTTTACAAAGCCGGTGATGCTCCCAAACGCTACCACGTCGTTGTCTCGGGGGCAGTCGGGCTCTACTCGGCCTATCCTCATCTCCAAGACGAATGCCTCCATGTAATCCACGACAGCGGCGGCTTTGGCGAGTTTGAAATCTTGACCAAGCAGCTCTCAAGGTACGATAGAGATCGCTTGCCATGTCGACTTTGTGGTGGTAGGAGCTTGTCTGCTGTCGCTGAGGACTCGACCAAGCTCATTTCATTTGCGGCGCCGTCGTTCCTCGAGCTCTGGGACGCCGCCAAACTCGATCAAATGCGGGCAGAAGTCGCGTTCTTTCAACAGCTCTACTGGACACGGCGCCTCGAGATGGACAAGTTGGCGCATATCTACCACTCGGCGCAGGCTCTCTCGTATCCCAAAGGCGGCCGTAAGTTGTTTCCCGCAAGGCCAAGAGTGTGCATGCTGCTTGTAGAGATTGTCCAACTCCATGCGACGCTCAACCACTGCTTTATCATCAAGCAAGGGTCGTGCTTCATGGGCAATGTCTTTGACTTGGAGGCGACGAATGGGTTGACGGACCAAGTCGAGACGATGCATGTCACGACAAACTTGGCTCACATGTGCAAAGGTGCGTCGCTCGAATTGAAAGCACTTCGTGGCTAAGCTAGCTCGTTCCTACAGGACAGACGCTGTGGGTGCATGGCCGCGCTGAGTTTAGCTTGACAGCAGCCCAGCCCGAGACGATCGTCTGCCGCATTTCGCTCGACCTCCTCAAGCAGGTCCTGCCCAAACACTTTCTAGCGCGACTGGAGCGGCAGATCGAGCAGTACGCTGAATTCCACGCAGCGCAATCCAACGTACGACCCACTCAACCTCTCGTAGTTGCATCCCCTTCTAGGCATTGAAAGAGCGAGCCATTGCAGTGTTGAATGCAAGAGCTCAAGTGTACTCTAGCGGCGGTGGTGGAGCCGACTCGGACATGTTTTTGCCGCCGTTTGACCATGGAAAGCACGAAATGACTTTGACAGACGTCGTCGCGGCCACGCCATTGTCGCTGACCCATATCCAAACCAACCAGGAGCTTGAATCCGCACCGCTGCATGAAGTTCGTCCACCAACGACAGCGACAACCACCAGATCGTTGCCCTTGTCAGCTCCATCGACCATGTTTGGATCTTTCTGGAGGGGACGCCGACTCGCGCGACTGAACAAAGTCAAACCCATCGTTGATAAACCAGTAGCTCAGCCGTCGTCAAGGTCAGAAGCTCTGGCTGCTTCGATTGCGCCAGCACCTCCTCGTCCTTTGACGCCACCTTCGTTCTTCACGACGGAGTTGCCAGAATCGCATCTTGTGGTTGCCATGGGGCAGTTCTACTTGGAGAGATACGACGTCAACTCGCCATTTCGAACATTGCGCCTTGAAGCATTGCCCAAGACGCCAACATCCGCGACGAGCGCAGTCGCCCCAGCACAAACACCGCCACACGTTCTTCTTTACCACCTCGACAAAGACCCTCCGCCGTCACCTGACGAAGGGCAACGTGAAAATATCGACACGCCAGGGAGGAAGTTCGTCAAGCGACCCACAAATGTGTCAAACATTGTCCTCGATCCATCCATCAACCACCAGACAAACCGAGAGAAGATGAGAAAAGTGCCATTCAAACAACGAAAGCACTCTGTAGTCGCTGCTCCTAAAGGGACGCCGTCGTCAGAAGTCCACAAGACGGGAAAACTGGCCATCAGAGTCGTCGGGAGCCACAACCATCGTCGGCAGAGCCATGTGCACATGGTGGCAGTCTTGCATGGCTCGTCGCTTCGACTTTATCTCCATGAACATGACGTCAACCAACGGGACATGACGCAGCACGAGTGGAACTTAACGAAGTCGGTTCAAATCACCGAATGGCCCGAGGATGCGCAGTCGCCTTGTGACTTCTTGATCCATTTCGACGACAATTCAATCGTCTGGTTCACGGCCGTGTCCATGGAAGAGAAGGCAAAATGGGTGGCCATGCTGCATCGAGCTAGTCGCAGAGACGAACACGACACAAGTAGCACCAAGCTGTCGATGCAGCAAAGTCGGATATTGCCAACGCAGCCTCGACTTCAGACGACCGTGATGGAAGACGACCTGCCTGAAATCTCATATGTGGTCGATTTGGAGCATTGATAGTGCGCTTGCCATCGCTCAAACCACGCGAGGGATTCGTCTAAGACGGGATAAAAGAACGGTTCTGTCTTCTGTGTCGATCGAACGTGTTTTCGTCGAGGTGTCGCCGGCGGGCGTTCCAGAAGCTGGTCATCTTCTTGCTCGTCGACCACCCACGTAGACGCGCGGGGTCTTGAGGTCCCTCGGAGCTTCATGAGAGCGGCGGCACCGGCGCAGACCATCGCCAAACCCACGAGAGAGATCGCGTCTACGCCAACGACCAGCATGAGCGAATTCCAAAGTGGTGATACTGGCCAAAACTCACTTATCCGGAAATGTCGCCTCTTGACATAGTCAAACCAAGTCCAACTCCGATCAACTTATTTCATTATCCGGATCGTCGGGAAACGAAAATGTGAAATAGGATGCGGATCGACCACATGCATTCGTAGCGTTACAACACAACGGCGCTGCACGAGAATGGACAAAGGCTGGACAGTATACGCACAACTCACGAACAGACTAGGGTGCAGGCAAAGCAGGGGACAACTGTCGCAGCAACGCAGTCGAGCTTGGTGTTGAATGGTTGCTACAAGCAACAAGGGTATTGTATAAATTTATAACCTGTAGGTTGTAATATTCAATGATAGTGTTATAGGCGAGTCATGTCGATGAAGATTCAATGCATTTGACTGCCAACAAAGAAATCTTGATGCCGTGATTGATGCCTGGAAGCTTTAAATGTCAGGATGGACAAACTTGGATATTAGCCATGATATTGCAAGCCATTGCTAATGTAGTGGCTGTGAACGACAGTTGGCAGTTGTATCTCTTTCGTGGGGCATTGACACTTTAGCCCGCCGGAAATGATATTTCGGCAAAGTTCACCAGTGATTTGGTGATGCAACGGAACATTGGAATATCATGCTTGATGCATGCCTTCATGATGAGTCCTTTCCGCCAGATTTGTCCACAGCATCTCCGGCGGTACACCCACCCGAACATTCTCGTACAGAAATGATGCAACTAGACTACTACCAGAGATGGGCGTCAGTGCTGGGCTGCTTTGGAAACTTGTCCAAGGCTAAGCTGGCAAGCAATTCGCCAAGTTAAACGAGCTCTAGATCTCTCACTGAATCCGACAGCCTAGGTTTAATAACCTCTTAAAATTGATATTTATTAGGAGCTGCCACGATGTCGAGAAGATTTCTCGGCAGAACATAAAGGAGCACGGATGATGGAGCTCTTTAGGATTTCTGGAAGGCTGTCATGCCTCGCTCCCAAACTTCCGTCGAGAGACCATTAGGACAGTATGCACAGGTGACGCCAAGAGCTGAGATGTCGCGGATGTTGCCTCGTTCGTTGTCAAAGAAGAGCATGTCTTCGTAGTCGACACCGCTTTCGTCTTTGAGCTGTTTAAAGTGGACACGCTTGTTCGTCGGGTAGATTGCCTCGAACTGAATCAAATTGTTGAGGGTCTCGTTCGTTTCTCGCAGTCGACGCTTGCGCTGCTGGGCCTTTTCAGACTCGGTCAAAGGCTACAACACAACGATGAGCTCGAAGCCTGAGTTGACTTTCAAACCGTGAATTTAAGCGGGAGGAGGCTCATGCACTCTCGAGCCCACTCAGGGTACTCTGTCTTGGATGCCACTGCGACTTGCGTTTCGTCAAACTCGGCAGCGAATGCAATCTCCTGAAAGACAGGATGGACCGCGTCGAACAAGTGGACTTCTTCGCCATCGCACGCCGTCAGAACGCCTTTGGAGTTGCGGCGAAAGGGAGCACCTGCTAGCTCATACATCTCAGGGTACCAGAGCGTAAAGTCTAAGTCAAACACGATGAGCTTGGGCACGCGCGTCCAAGGTCTTGGACTTCGGCTCATGGTCGATGGTGTTCCTGGGTGGCTCAAAATAGCGTGTCAAATCTAATTCTAACTAATTAGGTTAAACTCATGTCCTAGTTAGGATATCAAAAATAGGGTATTGTAAATACAGCTCGTACAGAGTGCCACGTCATAGCAAGATTTGACGGTCGAGAGCAACTATGGACGGTCAAAGGACGACATCTTGCTTTACGACGGGCGAGAGAGGGCCTTCCTCCGCAGCTCCGAGCGTTTGAGCTTGTTTCCCTCACGAATAATGTTCGCCAGTGGTTCAGCGCGGTGGAGAATGATGTCTGATGGCATCCACAGAGCGATGGTTGATTACCCCTCGGCCCAGATTACAACTCGTGGAATGGATCACCCGCTGTCTGCTGAGAGCTTATCATGCAGCAAGCTCGACATGCATTGTCGATTTCATCAATCAGCTATGACTCGAGCGATTGCAAACTTTGTTGGTGCTGCCGTTGTAATCCATGCCCTGATGGCGATGAGCAAGCGTGTTTTCAAGTCAGTGGACAAGGAAACACAAAAGCGACTCGAAGACTTGGAGCACTCCGTCCAAGAACTCAAGGAACAAGTCCTCTCGTCCACAGCAAAAGCTCTCTAATCGATCAGCGTAATGGACTTCTAATGAATGCATCGGATGTCTGTGAATGCTGTGGCGATAAGGAACTATGGTTCAATCCAAGGAGCTCCCAGGTTCTGCTGCTAAGAGAGATGCTAGAGAGAACACTCTAACTGAGCATTCCAGCTGCGTAAGATGTTTAGAATGCCAACATGCAGAGCGATAGAGAAGCTTGTCGTGTCCTGTGATGGGTCATGGAAGGAAGACAGTGAGAGAACGTGCACATCCTTTCAAGCCAGATCGTCAGAGCGTTGTTGGGTCAAAGTGATGGTCGGTGGCTTGTGCATTAAAATTGTGACCTCACGTCCGCCTGCCTCCTCATGTCTCGAGTCGTCCATCAAACGATTCTGCTTGTGCGTCGTCCAGTGCGTGGATTCAACAACAACCAACAGAGTCAATCGGATGGAGCGACGCCGAAACGAACGCGGGAGAAGACGCGATATCTCCAAGACATCAACATGGCGTTCCTTGGCGGAGCGTACCTTGGTTATCAAGCGCACGCCAAGGAGCAACGACGAAAAGATGAAAGCAATCAGCAGCTAACCGCCTCGGCGAGAAGTTTGACAGCGGAAACTCGTAAACTCAAGAAACGACTAGCACAGATGCAACAGTCTCTCGACCAACTAGACAAGCATGACCATTGCCATCCATGCGCTCATTCAACGGGAATGCCATCAAACATGGATGGTTCGTCCCCAGCGGTTTCGGTGCATGTCAATGAGTAATAGCCTCGTGCTAATTCCACGCAGAATACTTGTCTAGCAGCCGATGAAGACGACGGCCGGGGATTTCTTGTTCGTTATGGCGACGTTGCAGGCCGGATTAAACAAGATGTGACGTCAGCGGGTCATAGCCACGTTGTGGTGATCTAACTCACACAGACACTTGTCGATTGCGTAGCTCTTGACAGCACCCCGCGGTACACTACCACCCAGCAGTTCAGTGAGGTGGACGCCACTGCCACTACAGACACCAAACCTGCGTTGGGCTCTCAGAGCGGCGTCGGTGTTCTTAGCTATCAACGTTTGTTCTGTGGACTCCCTTACCCCGTTTGAGCCATGTAACACAGCGGAGAGTACAGGGAACGACGGAAAATACTCTGCTTAGCATGCTGGGTATTGCTGTTCTCCTTGCAACTTGTCGTTGACTCAAATATTGATGTAAATGCATTGGATTCATTGCCGAAATCTAACTGCTGTCGTCGACATTTAGCCATATCGAGGGGGGAAGGGGCCCGCAAGACGCAGTTGACCTAGTCTCTCTTGGATGCGATCGACTTCATTCTTGATGACTTTGTGTGTTTCCTTCATTTCGTCGTACGCCCGCTCGACACGTCGGCGACGCCAGCAATCTTGTCTCGAGCTGGCGGACGTGAGCCAGTAGCCCAAAACACCGGCGCCAATCGTCCAAAACCACATGCGGCGTTGGCCATGATGCTTTCCATAGTAGTAGTGGTAGTGGTTTGGGCCACCATTTCCATGCGGGGGAGGCGGCACGCCAGCGGGCGGGGCCTCGGTCGAAAACTTGGCTCGCCCCAGGATTCGGTTAGGCGTCGTCTTTTTGACGGCGCGGCAAATAGGACGGACGGCGCGTTGCATCGCAAGAGAGCAGCTTGAAGAATGACAGGAACGCGAACATTAGAAGACGAGAGCACATGCATTCCCCACGCGGAATGGAGGTCGCCGCCGTGCTAATCAAAGGTTGAGAGTAATCAAGCTGGTTCGACCTGCATTCTGATAGTAGAATGAAGGTCTTCAACGGTAAGTGCACTGTACGACATGCATTCCTCATAGTAAAATGATGGTCTTTGTGGTGGATGGAAGGCCAACCAAAGACACTGGTCATTTTTGGATTTGCCAGCAAGATGTCCCGTGTTTTCCGCCGCTCTGTGGGTATTATGCGCCGCTCCGGCCGTCGTTTTAATACGACCCAGCAAAACTCCGCCGAAGGAGGAACGGGTGCGGTTCCACCTCCCCCTCAAGGCGAATACGAGTGGAGCCGCCGCCTCAACGAATGGGAAAAACGATACAAGCAATATGCGAACGGAGAACGACGCCAAGGGAGCCCATGGGGAGCTCCGGTGTGGGCATTTGCCGGCGGCGCATTCATTGGATACATAAGTCGCCCCAACGATTCGCACTACCGCTATGAAGAAAGTCGCCGTCGCTACCGAGATGTCGAACGCGACTTTAAAGAGGAAACACGCGAGCTCAAGCAGCGCTTGGCGCTCATTCAGCAATCCATCGATCAAATCAAGGTTCAGCAATACAGCCAGCTACCGGTGTACTCGCCCCCCCGCCCTCAACAATAAACACGAAGGGGATACCGCATCTTCTAGACTTTTATAACATCGATAATGCTTCATCTACACTTGCATAATCCCTTTGAATAACTTGCACAATCACCAGTCCTCAAGTATTCACGGCAGTCTTCGCCGTTTGGTTTAAGGATCAATCTTGCAAGCATTATTACAGACAGCTTACTCCTCTTGGGCTTTCAGTTGGCGGCAATGACCGCATTAGGAGGAAGAAAACACAGAAGTCAAGCTGAGGGCCATTCAGTGAACAGGCCGTGCAGTGTATTATCTCACATAGTCGATCGGTCTATTTATTCTTAATACGATTCACTAAGCGCTTGATATCCTCTTGTGCTTTCCTGACTTCGCCGGAGAGTTTGTCTTTTACTCCATCTACTTTTTGCTTGATGTCGTGTGCAGTTGCCTCAACTTCATCGTGTAGTCTCTCCTTGGCATGCTCGACCTTGGACTTGATGTCGATTTTCGTCTCCTTGACATCTTCGTATGCCCGTTCGAGGCGTTCGCGACGGAGAGCTTTTTCTCGTGTCTTTGAAGTTCCAAGCCAATACCCAACGAGGCCAGCGCCGATCGTCAACCACCACATGTGTCGGAGTCCTCGATGGCTTGCATAGTAGTAGTGATAATGATTCGGACCGCTATTTCCTGGTGAAGGTCCAGGCTGCATCCTTGAAGATGGAGCTTCTGTCGAAAAACGCGCATGGAAGACGCGCCGAGTAGGCTGAACGGGGGCGATCTTGACGGCACGAACAATCGGACGAATAGCGCGTTCCATCGCGAGACAGATTCTTAACAAGTGGCGCCAGAAGCTCTACAAGACCAAATGACTTGAAAGTGGAATACACGCTTCCCAGCTGGGGTAAACACAGTCGTGTAATCGGGGTAAACACTGCCGTGTAATCAAGCTCGTGGTGTAAACAATAAGAAATGACATGCATTCTCAAAGTGGAATGAAGGTCTTTAGGGCAAAGTGCACCTGCAGACAACCACTCCGAGGAGTACAATGATGGTCAAAAGGTACAAAGGCAAAATTGGTGGCTGGAAGAATTTCAAGTTTCATTCCTGGATTTGCCAGCAAGATGTCGCGCATCTTCCGTCGCTCTGTGGCGATTCTGCGCCGTCCAAACCGTCGTTTCAATACCACCCAACAAGGACCAGCAGAAGGCGGAGGAGTTCCACCGCCCCATGGCGAGCACGAGTGGAGTCGGCGTTTCCATGGCTGGGAAGCGCATTACAAGAATCCTCCGTGGGGACATGGAAGACATTGTGGACCTTGGGGATATCGGGGACATTGGGGCCGTCGAGGATATTTTGGATGCAAGCTCCCTTTGCTCATTCTCGGTGGATTTGCCATCTGGCACTTCAGTCGTCCTTCCGACGAGTCTGGGCGCCGCGATGAGAGCAACGAACGCATCCAGCGAGAATTTCAAGACGAAACACGTGAGCTCAAGCAGCGTCTTGCACTTATTCAGCAATCCATCGATCAACTAAAAGTACACCAGAACAACCCTCCACCAGTCTACCCGCATCAATATCCTCCACTATAGAGACAAGATGCAACAATGGAGAGAAGATACGACAATGGAGTGATGAATGTTGCATGAAATTCTTCAAACTGTTGATGCACAGTCACGTAATCGAGCTTGATCTATCTACGTTGATTATACTCTCTCCACGGGACGACCCGCCCAACGACATAGGGCAGTTGATGGTTCATCCAATCGCGAATTCCACCGTTAGGCGAGCCACGCTGTTGTTCGTTACTCTTCAAAGTGACTTTTGCTGCACAATGGCTCGTCTTTTTACCATGCGTCGATGTGGATCTTTGCTCCGACGTCCTCAGTCATCCCGACAAATCAGCTCTGGTGCGCGACGGGCTCAAGGCAAAGGCTCTGACAGCCACGGAGGCTCGTCGGATGAGTGGATGAATCGCCTGGACAAAATGGAGAAAGCGTACAACAAGTACACGGCCGACATGAGCAAGCGCAGTCACGGCGGCGAGGGTGACTTCATGAACTCCATGTACGGTTTTGCAGCCGGGGCTGCGATCGGCTATATTGGACATTGGATGATGTCGTCGCCCGACAAAACGTCGTTTGGTCCTGAATTCCAAGGCACGATGCACGAAGTGAAGGCTCGACTGTCGTCGATTCAGCATGCGGTCGACCAGCTCAAGTCTGCCTCCCCCAAGCGTCAGGATAAGTGATGTGGTCGTTTACGAGCTCCGTGCAGCGTTGAATCCGATTTACTTTAGTCTGGTGGAGAACACTTATCGAGTTGCTCAACCTAACTTGATTCCTTCGACTGTTTAACCTGCGCGTCTACATCTAAACTTAGCTGCCACGTGGGGCTTTATCTCGTTGATCCATGAAAGACGACGCATTGCAGTCCCCCTGCTCTCCCCCGTCCGTCTGCAGCATTCCCCAAGCTAGATTGGTAGTGGGCATTCGTAATTCTTGGGACCAGACGGCTTGTTTGACGGTTAGACAGCCAGATGAGACCGTTGAGGTGTTTCCAATGAGATATAGTGTCGTTAGTCTGTCCACCGTAGTCGAATGTCACTTTGTAAACTACCTTGAAGTGGAATCAATGTGTCCGCTTGCCATTGCTCGCCGTAGCTCTGCCCTTCTCCGTCATTCTGTGCCGTCTCGACGCATCAATGCGGGTCCCAAGCTCTCTCAAACAAGAGGACCTCAAGGCTATAGCTACGGAACGTCAGCATCGACGGAAGACTGGACAGCCCGTGTGGACAAAATGGAAAACTTGTACAACAAGATTTCAACCGATATGAGCAAAGCAACGCATGGCCAAGATGGGCGCTACAGCGGCTCCATGTGGGGCATTGTGGCCGGCCTTGCTGTAGGCTATTTGGGCCATTGGCTGACCACTGACACGTCGAAATCCCCGTTCGCCACCGATTTTCACGGCAACATGCAAGAAGTCAAGTCTCGCCTCACGTCAATTCAGCACAGCGTAGATCAATTGAAGTCCAGCTCGCGTTAGACTTACGTTGTTATGCTCCTGAGTGCTGACGCCACGCCATGAGCCTCAACGCAGATCTTTGAGACATATTTGTCGTAGAGAATTAGAGCTCTTAGCTTTGGTTAATCAACAGAATAGTCTCTGGACAACACATCCCAACTGACGGCGACTTTATGAGTTTGAAAAACGCTCTCTTCGCTATCTCCCCCATGAAATCCAAAAGACAGAGCAGAAAAATGGGCAACGTAACGCGAAACTCTCGCTTTACAAGATAATTTAAGCCAGTCCCCAGCCAAAACAACGGATGGTAATTTCCGAGGAAGCGCTCTTGATATCGTGGGTCTTGACGCGCCCTTCGCCAGCAGCGCCGGCAACAACATGCAATGGAATCAAGTGCTCCTCTCGAGGGTGGCATTCACGAGCGTAGGGCATGGAGGCCCAACCCTCGAGAGTCTCTCCACGCTCTTCGACTGATGTCTTCGAACAAGCGCCGGACAAGGCCAATAAAAAGTTCTTCGAGTGGTTCTTGACTTGCGATGAGCCCCGGCCTCCGTGGAAAGACATGCCGCTCCCGACAATTGCAATGTTGTCTTGTCGAAGTTGGGCCAGAGCTTGGCCAATGCGGAAGTGGAGTTGAGGATCTAAACTGCGAGCAAGACTCACTTGAACAATCGGAACATCCGCGGATGGGTGGATTAGCTTCATCGGGACAAAGACACCGTGGTCCCATCCACGCTTCGGGTTGAGTTGGGCTTCAATGCTCGCTTCGGTCAACAACGACTTGATCTTTTCAGCGAGTTCGGGTGATCCGGGGGCGTCATAGCGGACAGAATATGCTGGTCTTGGAAAGCCGTAGTAATCGTAATAGAGCTCGTGTGATGCACCAGACGAAATATTGACGATGTTTTCTTCCCAGTGAGCCGTCACAAGCACAATCGCAGCAGGTTTGGTGGCAGGGTCGTGGAGACCAAGCCACTGCGGTGCGACTTGTTCAAAGAATGTTCTAGTCGGGCCATGGTTGGGATCCGAGGCAGGGTTCAACAAAGGCATTGGGCCAGCGCCATGGCTGATAAATATCGCTGGAGCAACTCGATCGGTGGCGACGTCGGCCATGTCAAGCAAATCGAAAAATGCATGAAATGGTGAACTGTCTGATAAGTTCAATGTCGAATTCGAATAATGATTGGTTAATATTTTACTAATTTGACCAATGAATGGATTTTGTTGTGGAATAGAACGAAATGGTTGGATAGATGTATTGTCCATGAACTGTTGACAGCGTTAATGTCAATAGTTTTGCAGTACTCACCCGACTAAGCTTAGACTGGGCAGGATCGTCCATAAGAGAAGGAAATAAATGTTTGCTATTCCAGCTCGGACTGTAAACAGTTGCGTCTGTTCTGGTTGCGAACAGATTTGTGATTACTATGATGGGTGCTTTGCCAATTACAACGACACGTAAATAGTGTGATTTCACTCTTTTGTTGACTCCGTGCGATAAGAAGCCTACTATTAATAGTACAATGAAACCATCCCTCCATTGTGGAAGCCTCCACTATGTGAGTGGGGATGAATTTCAAGCTATGAACTGCGAAGAAGGAATAAGTGACGACTTGAATAGGGCAACTGCTTACAAGTTCTTTGGTGTGTTTTAACGATGGATCGCGACGAGACAAATACAGGCGCCTAATGGACAATCAAGGAGGCTCTATGTCATCGTTACAAAGTTGTCTATTGTCATCGAGGAAAGAGGAAAAGGATGACGTGAGGGACATAGGGGATGTCTCTTAAATTCAATATTTCAACGAGCGACAGGGCATGTAGGAGCAGTGTCCAAATCGCTCTGGAACAAACCTTGTGATTCTTCTTGTGCTTTCCTGTCATAGTAATCTTACACTAATTCATGAATATTGAGTGCACGTCACATTGACGTAGTTATCTTATTGGCTATATTTAGAGTGAACTTTCCATAGAATTTCCTTCCCAACGGCCCCGGAATAAACTTCAGAACGGCCGAAATGCCACAAATATGTCCTTTGGCACATTCATTGATTTGCATCAACATGGTCAAGACTGCTGTCTGCCGCGTCGCTCCCGCCGTCTTTGTCAACCACGGCGGTGGACCAATGCCCTATTTGAGCCAAGTGACGGACCCAGCCCATGGCCCGACGCGATGTTTCCTTGAAAACGTTGCGCCTAAGTGGCTTGGCTTGGACGACCCTGCTACGAAGCCCGCTGCGATCGTGCTTGTGACAGCCCATTGGGAAGAAAGCGTTGTGACTATTTCGTCGAGCGAAAAGCATGAATTGCTTTATGACTACTATGGCTTCCCCCCCGAGTCGTATGAGCTCAAGTATGACGCCCCTGGTTCGCCTTCCATCGCTCAAAAAATCAAATCCTTGCTCACCGATGCGAGCATTCCATCGCAATTGAATCCAACTCGCGGTTGGGACCACGGTGTCTTCATCCCCATGAAGCTCATTTACCCCGCAGCCGACATCCCGATTGTGCAAGTGAGTCTCGCGAACAGCTTGGATCCCGATCTTCATTTCCGCCTTGGCCAAGCTTTGGCTCCATTGCGCCAAGAAAACATTGCCATTGTTGGTAGTGGCATGTCCTTCCACTCGTTCCGCCCGACGTCGCAAGTCAAGGTCCAAACAAAAGACTTTACTGATGCGTTGAATGCTGCCAGTGGCAAGACGTCCGTAGAAGAACGTGGTGAAGCCTTGAAAGCATGGAAATCGTTTCCACACGCTCGCGCATGCCATCCCCGTGAAGAGCATTTGATTCCATTGCATGTCGTTGCCGGTGCTGCTGGCGAAGGCTCAGTGACTACGTACGATATTGAGAATCCTTTCTGGAACAACTTTGTCCGATCATTTGGCTGGGGTATTTCAAGCTAAATTACATAATGCTACATGTTTGATAAAATGCGTTGGCCTTGAACGAGTTGTTGGTATGATTCCGTCGCTTTGTAGGGGGGCCTGGCCTCTCTTCATGATCCCTGAGGTCGGTCCGTGCGCTCTTAAGTCTGGATGCATCAGCGAGCTCTGCCTTGGAAAGCTCTCGATACTTAGATAGCCATCTTCTTTATATTACCAATTGAAATGGAGGGGAAACCTAAACTAGGATGGAGGGGGTCCAGGAGGAGGTGGTGGAATATGCGCTGGCACGACCGACTGGTTCTTTTGCTCCGTGATGGGTGGAGGGGGCGGTGGGGGGATGCCACGTCGACGTCGATTGATCTTCAGTTCGCTGCCTCCACCATGTTTGGCAAAGAGTTTTTCAGCAACAGGATCATTCCTGCCATGGAATCGATCTTTGATGTCTTGCTTGGACAATGGATCTGCCTTGTCCTTTGGCATTTCATGCAGATATGGACATGTTTCACCGCGTTTGCACTCGCCCCGTGCAAAGAACGAGCACAAATGTGGGCGATTGCGCTTGTAGTAAGGATCTAATCGTGCCATTCGAAGCAAAGCTTGGCTTGGAGCAGCTGACTTGCCATAAGCTGACACTACTCCTTGATCTTCCAACATGGCGTTGTGCTGCTGGGCAAACCATTCACGATTGGCTTCGCTTTCTGGTACATCTTGTCTTTCTGATTCAGCCAAGAAGGCATCACGGACTTGCACTGGCAAATGGTATTGCAGATCCAAGACGCATGTCTGACACACATTTTTAAGCTTTGCACATGTCTGGCAAATCTCTGTCTTCTTGTATCGTGCTTTCTTCCCTGGTTTCCATCGAAACACTGTGAACGGTCGATCGCAAATCTTGCATGCCTTGCCGTGCATTTCCTTGATCATGCGGACATATGGGTCTTCACCCAAGCACGCTTCACACAGCTGCGGAAAAGAGTCTTTGTCTCCTCCTTCCCACGCGTGCTTGAACGTGTCGGTCTTGATCCCCATGCCGCGCTCCGTCATGGTTCTCTCGTTGGTTGCGTGTGGTTCACACCACGAAAATGAAAATAGTGTTGACACACTATTTATTCTAATATCCCGGATAAAAATTATCTTATCCGGATGGGTCGAACTTGGTGCGTCCGGATAAATTGGATTTCTCAAACACTCAGTTGACAAGCCAAACTTCGTTCGACCTCTTGCCAACCAGCACTCGCTATCAGACCTGCACTGGCTGTTCTTGGTGGCATAAGCTCATGCGCAATGCCTGTTTTGCATGGGCTTCACGGCTCCATCCCTTGGTAGCTATGAATGTTCTTATGGAGGAGCCAGGGAGTTGGATGGGCTGGATTTCCATGCAGTAATTTGGCCGACTGGATCTGGCGTGGACAGTCATTAGCTCACTGATTAGTTGAGTGTATTCGGTCGTCTCTTCATGGAATCGTTGGCCGCCAAGTTGCCTCCAATCTGCAGTATATTGGATACCGTACGACAAAGACAGGAGATGAAAGTATACTTTCAAAGCTATGAGCAAGGATCCATGTTCCTCTTCGTATCCCTTGTGACGCTGTCAGCTCGTCTACCGCATAACACGGATCCGTGGAAGCTCAATTGACTTTAAGGCTAGCTGGTGAGCGGCTAACGAGGAGTGTATGGACAAGATTGAGTGTGAACTATGAGTAAACGTTGATGAGACGTAATGCTCCCAGCAGTCCGAATATTGAGATATGTTTATCCGGATAGATAGTTCGTTGTTCCAGTGCACAATTCGACATCCAGCAGACATGGAAGTGCACACTCGAGCGTGGCACGATATGGAAGTGATCCAGCGACTGGTCCTGAGCTTCCTTGGGCCATTGGATGTTGTCCGTCTCTCCTCGCTGAACAAATCTTTCTATCTCTCGGCTATGCATTCGCAATGCCTTGATCTGGCTGACATTGACGACGAAAGCTCGTACGCCAAGCTTGCACCGTTCTATCGACATGCTCACGAACTCCGACTGCACCGGTCGTTTGCACTACCTGCTTGCTTGTTTCACTTGATGAAGTTCCACTCGTTGCAGCAAGTGTCGCTTCATGATGTCGTGTGTCTCGCAGACGACCACCTTGCGTCTCTGACGTCTCATGCACCACAGCTCCGCCATCTTCACGTGGAAGGCAGTCACGGTCTTGCAGATCCGCAATTGAAGCTTCCTGTGATTGAGACGCTTGTCTTCAGGTACAATCTGATGCTGCGAAGTCTTTCGTTTCCTCCAACACAATCTCTTACTGAAGTTGCTGTCACGGCATGTCCATCCTTCGTCGAGTTTGACGCCCTCCTTGCTGCTGCTCCGCGTCTTCAGTCAGTCAACTTTTCACAATCTAATGCACTCGTCCGCTTTCAGTGCGTCCATCACCCTGAACTTCACACGTTGCTCCTCGATCGATGTGCTCAGCTCTCCTTCCTGGAGGTAAGAATGGCGCAAACCTCCCTGTAGATTGATGTGCTACGTTAGCTCCAAGTCCCAGCACTGAAGCTGCTCAACGTTCAACTCTGTGGCCACCTGCAACAAGCTGTTGTATGCGCTAGTCAGTTGCAATCCGTGAGCTTTACCATGCTCACGTCGCTCGTCGTGCTCTACTTGGACTGCCCTCGACTGACAAGGCTAAATCTCACAGGCAGTACAGCACTTTCACCGTCGGGGATGACTCTGGAGTGTCCACTGCTCAAGCAAGTCCAATGCGATGGCACGGCGTTGCGGGATGTCGTGCTATGAATATCAAAACACCAAATCTCAGGGAATAAGTTCTTAAATTAAATCTCAATTGCTAGACGTGGAAGAGCTGAATGACTTCACGGACATCGGCTCGACACACCGCGCATTGCTTGGTTGAATGCTTGATCTGCTCGGCGCAACGCATGCACACGGCAGCGTGGCCGCACGGCACGCAGACAGCGTTCTGAGGACCGTCAAAGCAGACGACGCACTCACGAGGGATAGATTCTTCAGGCTGGTAATCTGAGGAATGATCTTCAAGTGGTGGAGCCGACGCGGCCACTACTGTCGGAACTGAGGGAGGCTCATAGACTTCAACAGTCTTTTGAACTGGAGTAGCGGCAGGGGGAGCCTGCAGAGGTGTTTGAAATTGAGAAGGAGCTTCAGGCATAATTTCTTGATTTGGCGCCATGGATGGAAGCGGCGGCACTGGGTTTTGGAAGACAGTCGGTTGAGGCATCTGAGCTTGGACAAGAGGAGGCACCGAATATGTCGTCAAAGATGGATCCGACAAAGCTGTAGTGACTCCACCTCCAGCGAGAAATGTTGCCCAAGCATGGAAAGAAGCTTGATCAGTCGCCGCCAACTCACACGAGCGAAGAGAACCGACGATTCCTGGCCCAGTTTTGCGAGCACCTCGCACTGTGATTGCAAATGGCTTGGCATCGAATAGTTTGTTCTTCGTGTGCAACGTGACTGGCGATGGCACATGGAGCATCAATGTCGACGAGGGCAATGGAGATCTTTGACCTTGAATTACATCAAAGAAAGCCATTTCGAGGAAAAGAGGCGATCCGACGCGCAAAACAAGTACAAATCGCTTGGTCCAAGACTGCAAAGAGCTCATTCCAAGCAACGCCGAGCCAATATTCTCGGTGCTTTCGTAGAGCCATCCTTGAAATACTTGCGTGCGAGCTTCCATTAGTTGAACGCATGCGGCAGCACCCGGGGTCCCTGTTTCAACGCTCCGTCGCGCAACTTCGAGGGGAGATAGGCCTCGGGTATTCAAGAGGTAGGGACTTACACCCGGGAGCGATGTTAGGTATTCGACAACTCGTGCAGCACCATCCTTACAAGCATGGTGGAGGGGCGTATTGCCCCTGATATCGGTGGCATCAATGAACGCACCATGCTCCAATAGAATCTGCACACACACTTCAAAGTTGTTGGAACACGCAATCATAAGTGGTGTACGGCCCCGGGAGTCTTTGTACTCGAGTAGTTTGGGTCGCACGTTCGGATCTGCGCTTTCGAGAATTTGAAGAAGCGCTTGCAAGTCATTGTTCTTTGCGCAGTCGTACACCGTATCGGTATTGTCGCCAAATGTGTTTTTCACCCATTTGAACACATCGTCGAGTTTGAAAACGACCTTGCCTTGGTTGTTGCGAACAGACGCTTCGATTTCTGATGCTCGTTGCTGAACATGCTGCCCAAGCTCTTCAGCGCGCGCACCAAGAGCTCGTGCGTGGCGCTCGACATTCTTGGCCTGATGCTCAACTTGGCGCGCAAAGTGGTGCATCGGCTTGGTTGCAAATTTGGAAATGCGCGAAAAGCACCCAGCTGAACGGGAATGTTGGTAAGAAATGCAGGAATGCTTGTTAGATTGGCCAACAATCTTTGCAAATGTATGTTCTTTGACTTCTTGCAATTCCTGAGCAAGATTATTGCAATGCTGGACTCTGTTTTCGCCACATGCCAGCTCCACCACCTTGAGTCTGCGATAAATGATATGAAATGGTTCCACGGGAGTTTTGAAGGCAGACTTACTTACGTCGCTTCTGTGGGTAGTTCCTTTGAGGAGGAATATGTCCAGGGCTTGGACTCGAAGGTGTTATAACAGAAGGCGGTGTAGTGAAATAGATGGCGTACAAGCTGGGGGGGGCTTATCGTGGGAGGCTGGTCTCTAGGAAAGGGGAGTAATTGGAGCGAATTCGACGATGCACATGACTGCGATTGAGATATCTCGTTCCTGATTTTCTGGAGAGCCAGGATTCTCCTCGTTCTTGAACCGAACCAGTGGCCGTGATGCCTCTTGTATGCAGGGATTACAGGGGTTACTACAGGGTGAAGATACAACAATAGCGAAATCAGAGAAGACCGACCATCCACAAGCTGGTCTAGAAATCAGGACATTTGAAATACTATTGCAACTGTCTAAACATGCGTTTGAAATACTATTGCAATGGTCGGGATAATACAATGTTCAAGTGAATGCCTATGGTTCGGAAACAGCCAATCAAATGTTAGCATTGAGACAGAGGACTTTTTTAGCTGGGCATGAGCGAGACGGCGTGGCGATTAGGCGAGCGAATGACGAGCTTTGGCAATCAGCTGGGCCAGAGCCTGGATGGCTTAGGCGTCAGTATTGCAGATTCGTTGGAGAAGCAGACGGCGCATCTGTCGACAATCGGGGATCGCGCGGCTGCCAAAGTCCAGGCCGCTGCAGCCAAACTTTCGGCCCAAGAAGATCGTCTGCGTCGAGCATCTGAAGAGCGAGCGAGGGCAGCAATGGAACGTCAAGCCATGGAAAGCCAACGCATTGCTGAATATCACAGGGAAATGAGTAAGCTTCAACAGAAAGAAGCGAAACTCCGCGAGAAGGAGGCAAGAAAACGAGAGAGAGAACTCCGTCATCGAGAAAGAGATGCCATTCGAATGGAAAAAGACGCATCCAAGAAAGGAATAGAATGGGCACATAAAATCGAGAAGAATATCCAAAAGGCCGTGGCCCACATGGAGCGCCACCACAAGACGACTCCGATTGTACTGAAATTTGGCAACGAAGACTCTGAGCGCAAGGTCGTCATCAACCAACAAACTCCACCAGCACCTGCTGAACCTAGCGATGTTCTCTACCGAGCAGCCAGCGAAGGCAGCGTTGATGCTCTGGTCCGCGTAATCGGCCAACGACATCGTCATGAGCTGCTGGAAATGCTTGAATTTACTGATGCCGATGGCTTCACCCCGCTTCTCATTGCAATCTCCCGCGGTCATGTCAATTGCGCTCATTTTCTCCTGGATCGCGGCGCAAGAACAGCAGCTCAAGACCGATTTGGCAACTCTGCTCTTCACTTAGCTTGCCTTCATGGCAATGTTGCTGCAGCGGCTTTACTCATTCGACATCCTCGACAACAATCACCGTATACAATCAACGGCAAAGGTCAAAGTCCATTGGAAATGGCACGGCAAGTCGTGCGGAGTCAAACAGCAGCAGCCGCAACAGACGTCGCTCGCTGCATCGAAGTGCTTGAGCAGGTAAGCAAGCCCCGTGAGGCTATGACGACTATGCATCTGCCTAGCGTTGCAAAGTCTTTGAAGGCTGGATCAACCACTTTCGAGATGGACAATGGACACCGAGATATGCCCTCGTCCTACGCACTGGATCGCCTCAAATGCTTCAGATGGCTCTACATGATGTCGATCAAGGCCTGCGTCGCCCCGTGCCAGAGTACGTTTCCGTGGATTTCTCTCAAGCGACTCACCGTCATGGTAGAGTCGTCTTCTCCTTCGATATTCACAAGCCCATAATGCTAAAACGAACGTCAGCTTCCAAGCCATTCTCAATACAAATTGGCTCGACAATCCTCGCTGCCTTCAACGAAGCTGGCTTTGACGCATGGTCGCATTTCCTCACACAGCAGTTGGTAAGTCCATGGCCTTCGACGTGGGCTCACTTGTGTATAGGAAGCAGCAGCTGTTGATCCGTTTATGTCACCGGGTGACCTCCGCAAAGAGCACCCAGGTCTTCCCTCGAAAAAACAAAGTTTGCACAACTTGGAAGCTCCAACAAAGCCACCGACGGCGTTCGCAGCATCGGCTCCAACTTGGACTCCAACGACTCAACGAAAAGAATTGAATATTGTGATCGACTATGACAGTCAGCAAGAGATCGCGCCATCAGCTCCATCACCATCCATGGAGTTTGAAGAGGATGAACGAGATCTCGCCCATTCCAATCGAGAAGAATGCGTTGTATGTCTCGACCGAATCAAGCAGACTGTGTGCGTTCCATGCGGCCACGTCGCGGTCTGTGTTCCATGTGCTGACAAATTAGTCCGCACATCACGGAAATGCCCCGTCTGCCGTGCTCCTGTCCGTGAAGTCGTCAAGTTATTTCTAACATGATATGCCTATACTATCGAAGGACAGACAAGCTTTACGAGCTTTAGTTGACTCGACTACTCGTTCATGCCATTCGTCGTCCTAGAGAGATCAGTTATGACTGAACGAGCACTCATCTATGTCTTTCCCGTTTGAACCATGCAAGATAACCCAAAGCCACAGTCTTTCCATCACGCAAGGCAGAAGGATATCTGTAACACCGCCATACTCGAATGCATGTCGCCAAGGTGCAGAAAGTTTCATTCTATCGAACGAGAATTTTCGTCCAGAGATCCGTGCTTGACCGCTGAGTTTGTGAGTGTAGATGACGCGTGGTCGCTTGAAACCTATCTTTGGTCAATTGTCAACTCACTTGGCTTTCGACATCCGAGGAGATCATGTGGAGCAACTTCATTCGCTCAGTGGCCAACGAACTATCTGGAGACTCAGTCTCAGGCAATGCTTCTTCCGACGCAGCCTCGAGTGTGCGCAACCTCTCATACGACCCAAAAGCAAAGGAATGGGCCAAGAAACGCGGCCTCTCTTTCGTCAACGTCTCGTGGGAAGACTGTGCGAGATACCAAAATAGCTGCTGGGGACCTTGCATCTCCGATATGACGCTTGTCGTGAATCATCTGTGGATGTCAGTGCTTCGTGTTCCCAACTTTTCAGGTACGTTGATATTTTGGAGTCAGTGATCTGACGGCCTTTAGATCCCATCATGAGCGTCCCATCGTCGTTGATTCAAGTCTCTGTCGGCAATGAATCCCCCTACGACGTCCCTCTCACCAAGATCTCTCTTGAAAACTATCTCCAAAACATCTCCAAGTACACGGAACTGACCAACAACTTGTACATCCCGGAGAAGGACGATCAAGTCGTGGTAATGATACCTCCATCATACTCTATGAATGTGGTCACTGATGAGCTAGCTTAGGTGAGCACGCAGTCGTGTTTCTTGCCGATTCCTCCATCGGGAGAAGTGGATTTCCATGTTGGATTGTACAATTACCAATCCACGCCATCATCACCTGCCGTCTTGGTCCTTGTTTCGACGGATGCTGGCACGAGTGCTCAAGTGATTGGAGGCAATCGCAGAGGAGACATCTTGTACTTTAATGATCGCGGCACGAAGCGCACGTTCAAAGCTGAGAGTCTCAGCACGGATCGAGCGAAACGTGGTGTTGAGCTGACTGGAGAAATGACCGACGAGGAAGAAGCTCGCAACTATATCATGATCGTCCAGATTCCACTGATCAAGCGCTCTGAACCTGCGAGGGTGTATGGAGATCCCTGGATTGCTGCTTCAAGTCCCAAATCTTTCTTGTCGTCATTACCCATGCCTGGAATGACGAGATCGGCTCCTCGGCGAGACGTTGCATACTCTTGTCCTCCACCACCAGACGTTGAGCCGGCCATGGTTGGCTTAGGCAAGAATTTTCTATCCATGCTGTGACTGCTCTCAACTTGACGTTTAGGTTCATCGCATGGTGCGTTTCCAAAGCTAAGCAAGCATGCCAACATCCAACGCGATCCCAACTTTCCCATACGCGCCACGTTGCAATTTTATCAAGCCACGAGCAACGGCGTTGTGACAGACTCTATAATTGGCAAGCTTGCAAGGCAAATGGCGCAAGTGAAGACCAAGGCCATGTCGTGTGGATCTCTCGTTGTGCGTCAGAATGACCCCAGCAACTAGCGCTCCTGGTCTTCTTTAAAGAGATCTAAGGATCCCATTCGTAGTTACTCGATACAATCGAGGCTTTGAACAAGACTGCAATCCTTTGGCTATCCATCACATATTTGTCACCTCACACTTTTCAAATGTCCCTCATTCAACGGCTGTTGCATGCCGACTCAAGAATCTCCCATTGAAGACGATGGCGCCGTTGTGTGGATCTCTCGTTGTTACCTCGGAATGGCCACCACAACGAGCGTTCATCGACTCCTTTAACTTTGAATAACAGACAGTACTGCTAATCAGCTTGTAACCCAAACAACAGAAAAATGATCTCTCATGGCCTACAGCATGAAGCGATTCGATGCCAGCTTACTCATCGGCGATGTCGAAGTGTCCCCGCTGGGAAATCGATCCAACAACGTTGAACAATACCTTCTCAAACACGTCAATATTGCACGCAGAGCCCTAAAGAGCCTCTTGTAAGACACCTTCTCTCTAGAACATGCCTCCAAAGAGAGAGAGAGCTCTGAGAGACCATGAAAAGCACCTCCACCGTCAGATGTCGTTGGTGAAATGCTAATTCGAGTTGATCGGTGAATCGATTCGGAGTTTGCTCTCCACAGCGTACACGTTCAACAGTACTGCGAACACATAGCTTAGACTCCATGACGAGACAAAGTCCCCACTGTTATCACCTCACGCTTTCCAAAGTCACCCGTCTCTGACTTCCATTGAATTACATCGTAAAAGCCACGAAACCACATAGGCAATGACAGCTCCACCAATTCGCACATACCATGGACTACTCGCGAGAGTCTTAATGCCGTCATCTTCGTCACTCCTTGCATCCAACAGAGCGAACAAGAAGTTCTCGTCCAGTTCGTCTCATGAACGATGACATGTGAGTGTTGGTATCGCATGGTCGTAATGCCACGTTAGCATTCCTCAGATCATTTTTCAATTCTCTATCGCAAGTGATCATGTGGAACTCGTTCGTCTCCAAGTCCAAAAAGCTCTTTAACTCTCCAGCGGAATCGACAAACACTGAGCAAGTCTCAAAGAACAACACAGCGGATGCTGTCAAAAGCGTCCACAACTTGTCGCGTGACCCACAGGCACAGCAATGGGCCAACCAACGTGGACTCAATATTGTCAACGTCTCGTGGGAAGACTGTGCGAGATACCAAAATAGCTGCTGGGGACCTTGCATCTCCGATATGACGCTTGTCGTGAATCATCTGTGGATGTCAGTGCTTCGTGTTCCCAACTTTTCAGGTACGTTGATATTTTGGAGTCAGTGATCTGACGGCCTTTAGATCCCATCATGAGCGTCCCATCGTCGTTGATTCAAGTCTCTGTCGGCAATGAATCCCCCTACGACGTCCCTCTCACCAAGATCTCTCTTGAAAACTATCTCCAAAACATCTCCAAGTACACGGAACTGACCAACAACTTGTACATCCCGGAGAAGGACGATCAAGTCGTGGTAATGATACCTCCATCATACTCTATGAATGTGGTCACTGATGAGCTAGCTTAGGTGAGCACGCAGTCGTGTTTCTTGCCGATTCCTCCATCGGGAGAAGTGGATTTCCATGTTGGATTGTACAATTACCAATCCACGCCATCATCACCTGCCGTCTTGGTCCTTGTTTCGACGGATGCTGGCACGAGTGCTCAAGTGATTGGAGGCAATCGCAGAGGAGACATCTTGTACTTTAATGATCGCGGCACGAAGCGCACGTTCAAAGCTGAGAGTCTCAGCACGGATCGAGCGAAACGTGGTGTTGAGCTGACTGGAGCAATGACCGACGAGGCGCTTATTCTTCCCCGTCGTGTTACAAGGACAACTGAATTCTCTGCATCGGTGTCACCGAGTATATTCGATATGGGGATAAAGAAGAAGAGGAAGTCAGTATTACGATCAGCTCCTCCACCAGGCGTTGTATACTCATGTCGTGCAGTTGCCGATGTCGAGCCTGCCATGGTTGGCTTAGGTGAGTTTGCTGTCGGTTTGTTTGGACTCAATCATCCTTAATATTTAGGCACATCTCACGGTGCGTTTCCAAAGTTGAGCGAACATGCCAATATCCAACGTGATCCCAACTTTCCCATTCGCGTCACGCTGCAGTTTTATCAAGCCACGAGCAATGGCGTCGTGACCGAGTCTATCATTGACAACCTTGCGAGACAAATGGAGGAAGTGAAGACCAAGGCGACGTGGTGTGGATCTCTCGTCGTGCCGAAGGATCGACAATGAAATATCCATTCGTAGTCTTCTAAAGCATCAAAACCGTTTTTGATCACAATCGTGGGAAAACATGATTGTCTTATCGATGGCGAGGTAAGAGACTGACGGAGCCACCACGCCAGCTGATGAAGACCTGCTCTACGTGAGGACTTCCGGGGAGATGTTGTTTGGAGGGAGCGCTCTTCACAGACAGATCCTGGTCATCCAATTAACTAATCTATGATCTTCATCTTCATAACCCCCCAGGTTTTGCCCTTAATTCCTTCACCATTTGAAGTGCCACAATCATTGATTCTCTCTGACGACGAGAGGGACACTGACCTTATCTGTATCGAGGACTTGCACCATCTCGAAAGATGTCTTTGCTTCCATTGTCTATTGAACATCGTGCACAGCTTGGACCATGAAGACATTTGAAATGTGTGAACTGAAGGATTGGGTCCTGGTACCATTCTAATGTATGAAAAGCTCCCACATCGCTGCCTCACTCAACTCAAAGCGCGTTCTTGCGTTCTGGCCGTGTAGACGAGTCCGCTGGCCATGAAACCATCGACTTCGCCGACTTGCCAAAGTTTTGTCTCCATGTTGCCTCATTTGTCAAATTGATGAGTTTTGGTCAAGATATACAAGGAGTCACTGGCTTAGTATAATTTGAACATCTTCATGAAAATTCAACTTGACTGTCATGGCATCGACGTCGATCGTTCATTCAGGCCGTGTCGAGAAACTCCCTGGCGGAGTGTGCTCCATTGATCACTACATCAAAGCTCCCCTCGACCACTTTTCTCCATCATCCCGTGAGGCTATAACTGTGTACGTCCGCGAAGTCTTTGCTGAAAAGTTTGCATCCAACGCGTCCTTACCTCTGCTGGTGTATCTGCAAGGCGGTCCTGGCTTTCCGTCGCCACGATTGACTGCTCCGCCGTCTGGCTGGCTGAAGACAGCATTGAATGAATTCCGAGTCTTGCTCTTGGATCAACGCGGTACTGGATTATCGTCGCCGTTGACAGCTCAAACGTGTCGCCATTTCGCGGATCCTGCTGCTTTGGCTGCCTACCTCACTCACTTTCGAGCCGACTCTATTGTGCATGACGTTGAATTATTCCGAAAGACGCTCTTCCCGACGCAAAAGCTCACCTTGCTGGGTCAATCGTTCGGTGGCTTTTGCAACTTGTCCTTCTTGTCGTTCTTCCCTCAGTCACTCGAGCGCGTCATTTTTACTTGTGGTTTGGCTCCCGTCGGTGCCACGGCTCAGGAAGTATACGAAGCCACATATGCCAGCGTCGCCGAGCGCAATCGTCGCTACTATGCGCGTTACCCCGGCGACAAACTCAAAGTTGTTGCGATAGTCAAGCATTTGATGCTACATCCAGCCCCTCTTCCTTCAGGGGGCGTGCTCACTGCCCGACGCTTTCTTACTCTTGGTATGCCTCTTGGTACTGTCACGGGAATTGAAACTATCCACTACTTGATTGAATCTGCCTGGGCGACGCATTTCCATGGCCAACAAGCTGACGCCACCACCGCCCCTGAGCTCTCGTATGCGTTTCTTTCAACTGTTAGGTCGATGCAGTCGTCGTTTGACACGAATCCCATCTACTGGTTCCTCCACGAATCGATCTACTGCGATGGTCCAGCGTACTCGCCCTCAGCCTGGGCCGCTGAGACTGTTCATGCGCGTACTCGTGTTGGCGGCGTTGCGATGTTTGATCCTACACGTTTTGACGGTCTCGATGGTGAAGCTTTGACTGAGGCGGTCAATGCCGCGCCGCTCTACTTTAGTGGTGAGATGGTGTTTTCATGGATGGCCGACGATTATGCCATGCTCAAGCCGTTTAAAGCAGCCGCGGACATTCTTGCCCAGAAGAGCGACTGGCGTCCATTGTACGACCAAGCCAAGCTGCGCAACATTGACATTCCATCTGCCGCACTGGTTTCATTTGACGATTTGTTTGTCGACCGAACTCTGTCCCTTCGAACTGCTGCGCTCCTTGGCGACACTTGCCGCGTATTTATCTCGAATGAGTTCCAACATGGCGGCCTGCGCGATGACCCATCGATCTTCGAGAAGCTGCTCAAGATGACCAAGGGCGAGATCATCCTGCCGTCGTAGAGTTAGGTGACATTTCAATTGTGTGAATCTCGAATCTGGTGAAAGATTCGATTTCCAGATAAAGATTCAATTAACCGGTTGATCGATAGGATAAAATTGATTGTGTTGCGATGCTGGTCCGAGACGCATTGACGACGCGCGACCTCTTTCTGTGCGTTGCAGACTTCCAAGACGGCAGCTTTAAGGACTTGATGCCGTTCCGCCATGTCAAGAAACCCCCGCACTCTGCCTACATGCACAAATTGCCCACTGCTCTCACGCACCTCCATCAATTGCTCGTCCCTTGGCTCGCCACTTATGGCACGGCTCGCCTCGACAAGCTATTTGGCTACATGCCTCACATGCGTGATCACATCATTCTACACTCGGTGGTCTTCGGTGATGTGCCGACGTTGACGTACCTCCTTGAGCGATTTTTGAAAGAGATCCATGGATTCTCTGACCCACTGCTGGATGTTGCAGCAGCCTATGGCCAACTGGCCGTCTTGCAGATTCTCCACGCGGTTGACTACCCAGGATGCACTCGAAATGCCATCGACTGGGCAGCGTTCCACGGCCATCTGCCAGTTGTTTTATTCCTACACGCCCATCGAAAGGAAGGAGCCACGACGAAAGCCATGGACGCCGCCGCGATGAATGGACATCTGGATGTTGTGAAGTTTCTCCATACGCACCGAACGGAAGGATGTACTACAGATGCAATGACCGAAGCTGCATGGAATGGACATCTCGATGTTGTTATTTTTTTGCACACCCATCGGTCTGAAGGTTGCTCTATCTGGACGATGGATCGCGCAGCTTGGAGTGGTCGCCTTGCCGTCGTTCGATTCCTTCATGAAGTTCGAAGGGAAATATGCACGGCCCAGGCAATGGATATGGCAGCGTGGAATGGTCACCTCGACGTACTTGAGTACCTCCATGGAATCGGTGCACCTTGTACTGCAAATGCGCTACAGTACGCAGCAATGAACGGCCATTTGGAAATCATCAAGTTCTTGGTTTCCTGTCGACGAGAAGGCGATTTTTCCATGGCTATTGCGGCAGCAGAGCAGCGAAGCCAAAGTGCTGTGGTCCAATATTTGAAAGCGCATGCAAAATGCAACGTTTAGTGGTTATTCAAGAGTTGAATCGGTTGTTATTGAGTGTCAAAAGGCCTAAGCGACTTGTCAAGGGGTGCAAGTGGCCGCGTGGATAGGTCATGATATGATGCTTTGAGAGATTCAAGCTGGCTCCGGAGGTCTTGAATTGCTGACTTCATCTTGTGCATTCGAGCTTGGAGTTGGCGTTCTTTCTCGTCCTTGCATTTCTCCCATTCCAGCTCTAGAATCTCGCGTTCCTGGGTCATCATGAGCGCTTCGTCCCGCATTGCTCGAAGGTTTGTAGAGGACGAGCAGTTTGAGCAGAGAGAGTGAAACAAACCTTCCAAGTGAAACTGCCAAAGTTCCATCCACATTGACCAACTCTGCTTCTTGCAATGTGAGACAAAGTAATTCATCAAGCACCTCAACGCCACAACGAGGAATGGCTTTGCATGCACACTCTGGAATTGATCCGCGACGCGTTCGACTTCATCCTTTCATCTCATCGTTGCGCCCGTTTCAACCTTGTAACTGCCATGCCACGGAAAATAATCTGGAAAATTGAAAATAATCATTTTTAAATGAATTTACAGTCCACGAGAGCATCCACGACGCTTTTTCAATTTATTTTTCAGTTACTGAGAATCTGACTATGAAATTATATATCCTGGAAGAACTTTTTCTAAGAGCATCTCCACCAGTTGGGTCAAACCCAAAAGGAAACCTTAATTTGAATCTAATTTTTCCTTTTCTCGATAGACTAACAGACTGCGACAACAACGAGCAACCTTTTGCCTGTATTTCAGGCAATATTTTATCAATTTTCTTCAGAAAATGTTTGGGTCATTGGAAATTTGTATTGCAATAGTGTCGTTTAAATACAATACTGCAGAACTAAATATCCTATGAGATATTTGAAATGAAAAATGGAATGCAGGTCAATTTTCACTCCATAACTCTTCAACCTGTAACATTTTATTCAAAAAGCGATTTTGGGTATTAATTTAGAGAGGTTAATGAGTATCTGTGGTCCTTCAAAACCATGAAAATTTATATGCTCCCAAGGATATAAATAGAAGTCCACAAGTCTATATATAGACTCCTGCAACCACTAATCTGCATCCATTTCCTAATATCACACAATGGAAGACTCTTACCTCTCCTGTATCGACTTCGTCAAAAAGAGCGATCTCGAACGCTATCTCGCAAGGAGCGGCTCGACATCCTTCATCTCTATGCGTGGTTTCGGGGCCAAGGTCATGCTGACGTGGCGTCAACAGTTGCTGAGGCTCTTGGTCGTGGACTGAGCCTCGTAAAAAGCGTATGGCACGAATACTTGACTTCGAGAACGGTCACCGCAGCAACAGTCGCCTCGAACAGGAGCGCACATGCAACTATTATCCCAAAGACCGCGGATGTCGTCGAGATGGTTCAAGTCTTCATTCGAAACAGACGTGCAGAACGACAACGTACGACGGCTGTAGATGTTTTGAAGTTCTTTAAGCAGAAGCGAATTCTCGACTACAACGACTCAAATTCAAAGCAGTTCAACTCCAGTCTTCGAACCGTACAACGCTTTCTCAGTCGACAGGGCTACAAGAGAGGGAGCCGTAAACGCTCGTCGACTTACCATTTATCCAAGCAAAATATGGCTGCCCGCGACCAATACGTGCGTATGATGCAACCCTACATCGCATCCGATCAGCGGCCGCACATGTTTACACGGACGAATCATACATACACCACCACTACAAGTGTCCGAATTACGATTTGTACGATCCTTCAGACAAGTTGGACGTACCAAGGAAAGAGAAGCACAAAGGTCGGCGATATTGCTTTGTCGCAGCTATCCTGGACTCACCCACAATGGATAGTCAAGTCATGGCTCTTGAGACATCTTCACGGGTGGAAATTCAAAGGCAAAAGAGCCAAAAGACTACCATGCCATGTTTAACCACGAGTACTACGTTACCTGGTTTGGCAAACTATTGAAAGAACTTGAAGATCTTGGAGTGTGCAACGCTTTGATTGTTATGGACAATGCAAAGTACCACAAGGGTCTACCATCAAGTACCCCCGAAGAGTCGGCAATCCAAGTCATGTTTGTTGGAAAGCGTGCAGAAGATAGGAATTGAAGTCACTGGTGATGAATACAAGAGTATTCTTTAGACCAATTTGTCGGCGTACATTGAAGCAAACGTACCACCGGTTATTGTGTCGATGGCTCAAGATCATGGCCACAAGATTGTATTCACCCCGCCGTACCATTCCGATCTACAACCCATTGAGCTGGTTTGGGCCACGGTTAAAAGTGCCGTTGGACGCCAGTACACTGACATGACGAAGTTCCCGGAAGTGAAGGTGCGTCTGATCGAAGCATTTGACAATGTGGCCCACCACACCATTAAAGGTTGTGTAAGATCCGCTGAAGACAAGCTTCAAAAGCTGCATGAACATCTCCTTCATATTGATGCTCTTGAGGCGGATGAAGAATCTTCAGCAGAGAGCAGTGGAACTTGTGATGATATCCCAAGTGACAGCGAGTAGGAAATCACCTCTATATTATTGTACCTTCAACAATTTGTATTTAATATATAATAAATTTTTTGCAATAGCTTTTTTCTCTATAAGTTAATTACGTTATCAATTTATAAAGTTTTTTTTTGGGTTGCTCGTTGTTGTCGCAGTCTGTAAAACATGACTATGTTTAAAATTCGGAGTGAAAAGCTTGGATATTTCAAGGGTTTTGGCTCCAAGCTGGAATCGGAAATCAGAACAAATCAACGGCTCAAAATAAAGCACACCACTATAAACTCTGTTGAAAAGTCGCTTACTCATCCGAAAGCGGCGGCGATACATCATTTCGTCATAGATCGGACTCTCTATAAAGTACTGCTTCATGAGATGATCATATCTCTTGTCATATTCGCGGTGTTTGTTCGGCTGACGGCCAGGCTGCGAGCCACCCAACCTCCTTCGTCGTTCGTCTTCATCATCTTCATCTGACCACAAGAGATCTAGAAAGCATTGCTCTTCGAACTCGGCGTATTCAATCTCATCATCAAGGTGTGTGTCCATTGTGTGGAAAATGAGTGGTGATCGGTGTGAAAAAATCTGAGCTTGGTGTGGAACTTGGACAAAACCAGGACTATACCCAAACTAAATCGCTAGAATTTTTATTCTATTTTTGCCCCATTGGTGGAGATGCTCTAAGGCCCTGTTCGGTGAAAAAACGTGATTTTTCAACTCAGAGATCACAAAAAGTTGGAGTTTTGGGGCAAGTACAGTTGCCATTGGGTGTAATTACCTAACCTCATGGTCTCAAACTGGCTCTACCAGCTCAATGCTCCAGAGGTAGAAATAATAAATCAGGTTTTCAGTGGGGCAATGACTTTGGGGCAATGTAGCGATGTCCCAAAACCCAAAAATTCGTGTTCGGTGAAACCATCAAAAACCTGGTTTTTGGCCCTTTTTCCATATGGTTTGACCCAAAAACCTGAGTTGATCTCATCACCGAACAGGGCCTAAGGAATCCAAATACTACTTCGTCCAGCTTCCGAAGTCCACTTTCACTTTGGAATGTCCGCAAAAATCAGAGAAAATTGTTTTGAAGCTAAGATTGGTTGTGAATAGTTGCCTTCACAAAGGCGACTGGATTGAATAACGAATTTTGACGATTTATGTCGAATCGGATGAGATATCCGTGTTCAAAAAGTAACCCAACTATTGACTTGATAAATGTATAACGTAAACCCCCAAACTCCTTAAGCATAACCACTGCACCCTCGATCTGAAACACCTTTCTGTCTGAGATAGCCTGGTTCACAGCTTATCTTAGCCAAAATCAGCAAAACAACATATAAACTCACATGCATGATATATACATCGCCTCATGGTGGCGGCTTCGACCCAAGTTTTGATGTGGCATCTCTGAGAATCCTAAGACGAGTTGTCACAGGCAAAGTCGACAGTCGACTTCGAGATGTCTACAAGGTTTTCAAACGCATAGTGAGGTAAACTAGATGACTTTGAGCAAAATACTCATGGTTCAGACAGAAAGTCGAGAGAATTGACCGGCATCCCGTGGTATTATCCTGTTTGCTGACTCTACCAGTCCGTCCTCCTGGTTCACACACCACTTCACCACAAATAGGACTCTAATATCTACCAATTAGATGAAACAGAGTTGATTTTCATCCAATCATATCAAAAGTGGACAAGTTAACCTGGACAAGTCGATTTTCCAAAGTGGACTTCGGAAGCTGGACGGAGTAGTATGGCATTTATTCTTATTTATCTGGAATACTTTGTGAGAAATTCAATTTGAGAATTTGACATTGTGATATATTCACCTTTCAAAATCAATACCCTCAAGAAGAATATACATATACTATATTAAGTATAGAAATATGTAAATTGAATAGGTGCAACTGCTAGTACTACTAACTGTGAAAGATAATAAATGTTTATAATAAAATAAAAAGCGTCCAGGATGCTCTTGACCAATCAAAAATCAATTTTTAACTAACAGTGTTATTTTTTTAATTTCGACTTGGGCACTACTGATTTCCCTCTCAGTTTTAAACGGGTGATATTTATCGAGTTTCACAAGTCATTTAATTGAATGAATATAAAAGTTTAGAGGCTACTCTCACTATCAGCCATTCCCATACTGACTTCGTGGTTCACAATGCCAGTGCGAGCTCAGCAGTTCACAACAGTGCTTTGGGAGACACACTTCCAAGCGTCTTTTGCCCACGACATAGCTTCGACCAGAGGTACCTCGTACAATCTGTCTTGACGTCCATTCATCATTGAGTCGATTTGATCTAGAGCATTTTGCAATTGCCGTTGCTTTACCTTTGCCTTAAAGGCTGCAATGATTCCCGCATCTTGGGGCTGTAGGTGAGCTGTAGTGTTCTTTGGAAGCATCTTCACCTTCACATTTTCCAGTTCAGCGTCGTCGTCAACCATATGAGGAGGAGCATTGTCCACAAGCAACACGATTTTTTGACCCTCTTCAACCATTCGAGCATTCAATGCAGACAGGTAGGTCTTGAAGATTCGTCCATTCATCCAACCCTTCTTGCTAGATTCATAATTGAAGCCCAGTTGGTGCGCGGAGCTGCCGTTGAAGCAACGAGGCCTAGCAGCTGTCCCTATGAAGAGAGGATCCACGTGATCCGTGCCTGCTGAATTGGTGGTAAGAGCGACGGTAATTCGCTTTTTTGACTTCTTTGTTCCAGGGACACGGCTTCTTGTGATCGAGCGGTGGGGCGACATGCAGTAGAACAGCGCTGTTTCGTCCATGTTGTACACGTTCGATGGGTCGTAGCTGCTGACAGTTCGAATCATGTCTTGTCGTCCTTCGCTCACAACATTTGGAGCCACTGAACCGGCCTCTCCATGTTGCACTTTGGACGACAAGCCGTGCCTTATTTGAAATTTGTGGAGCCATCCTTTTGAGAATTTGATTGTTTCGGATTGTTGTATGTTCAGCTGTGTGCAAATCAAAAGGGCTTGCTTTCGAATAAGCTCCCCCGTTATGCAAACACCAAGTTCTTCGCAACGTAGCACCCAACCAACGAGCATTGTTTCGACTGCAGGGAGTGCGACTGGCCGGTCAATCGATCGCTCTTTACTATCAGCGCGGGTGGAGCGAGTAACTTGGCGCTTGATTATGTTTCCGATAGTTGCCTTTGTAGGCGGTTTTGCAAGGTTAAACGTTTCGGCCGCCCATGCTGAAAGCACTGAATAAGACGCACCAGGACGCAGTGCATGTTCGAGGCACAACTTGTGCTTGTCATCCAATGTCATTCTTGCCTTCGTCTTCCTTGGGGTGGACATGTCTTCAAACACAAATGATACAATTCAAATGTTTGAAAGTACTCTATATTTTGATAATATTAATTTGTAAAAATTATCAATTGTGGGCCGTTTAAAAGTGAGAGGGAAAACAGTACTTTATTATAACCCCCGCACTGTTTTAAACCCTCATACAAATTATACGTGTAGATGTGGTTTAAACATCCACACTCTTGTAAATGAGTCCCCGCAGCTTTATTTTATTATCAAAAATTATTTTAAATTTACAGCAACGAAAAAAATTGGCAAAGTGTATCCGTAAGGCTTGACGCTCAGTCTCTTCGAAGAGATAGGCCTGACCCCAAACCACCGTGAACCCCGCGCGCTACGCGCGCAACACTATAAAGATGCGATTTGGGCTTAGTGGTCGTTGACGGTCCGCAACATTGTCAACTTCTAAGCCTTTGTAATTAGTATTCAGAATTGTATGTGAGTTTAAAACACATCTACACGAATAATTTGTATGAGGGTTTAAAACAGTGCGGGGGCTTTAGTAAAGTAGTGCCTCGACTTGAACGACAGAAATTAGGGAAAATCTCACCATCGTGCCACTCGGTCGCAATTTCTCAAAATCGTGCCAATTTTTGCTCAAATCGTGCCACTGCACATAATAAGCCGAAACACTGGCAATCGAGCACAGCATTTCGAAGGCTTGTACGAGGCTAGAGTCTTTTTTGGGTCTCTCATTTCAATAGCCAAAACGTGCGAGAAAGAATTTGCTCTGATCGAGGGGTAAATATGACTTCAGCATACGCCACCAACGTCGGTAACTATTTTTGTTAAAAATTGGCACGATTTTGAGAAATTGCGTGCGAGTGGCACGATCGTGAGATTTACCCCAGAAATGAAGCGATGCAAGACAACCCAGTCGACGAGTGGCGTCCTCGCGTCGCCTGATCTCTTGGCTGGGATCCTATCGTTCCAGTTCGGTGTCTATGAAGACATGCGTGCATTTCCAAAGCTGAAGCTACCAATTGTGACGGTCTCGGCTATGGTACGCAATACAATTGACCAAGTTGGCATCAACGCAATCAAAACCACCCTTGATCCTTGGCTCAAGACACACGGCATTGGCCATCTCACACGTTTATTCCAATGTCTGCCACATATGAAGTCGATTGTTGTTTTTTATGCCATCGTGGTTGGAGACTGTGCTGTTCTTGAATACATGCACAATGAGTTTCCCAAAGACTTTCCCCATAACACATTGGACCTCGCCGCATGGTTTTCCCAAATTGACGTGCTTGAGTTCGCGACGAAGAAGAATATTCCAGGGGCAACAGTTAGTGCCATGAACATGTCTGCCTTGCGAGGAAATCTCGACGTTGTCCAGTGGCTCCACCGTAATCGCTCTGAAGGCTGAACGACCACTGCATTCGATGGTGCAGCCACGAACGGCCATATCCATGTTTTACAGTGGCTTCATGCAAATCGAAGGGAAGGCTGTACGACAACAGCGATGAATGGCGCGGCAATCCATGGCCACCTTCACGTCGTGGAGTGGCTTCATACAAACCGTACTGAGGGCTGTACGACAGATGCCATGGACTCAGCAGCTCAAAAGGGCAATCTCGACATGGTGCGATGGCTACATTTCCATCGAGCTGAAGGGTGCACCGAACTGGCCCTTATAGGAGCCGCTGCCGGTAACCACCTCGCGGTTGTGGAATTCCTCTATGAGCATGGCTATACTATTGCTAGAGTTGAAGCCGCAGCAATGGCCAAGAAGATGCATAATGATGCTGTCTACGCCTATTTGGCAGCTCACATCGCTCGAGACTACTCAACCACCGTCCAAAAGTTCACTCAAATGCTCAATGATCGATTTCATTGACTTCGTCGTTACCAAGATGGTTAATCGCCGATCTCGCTTTCGCTACTTCTCTCTCGTCTACGAGAGTCCAGAGATCTCGGAGAAGAGCTTATCCACGAATTGCACCATGTACTCATGACGCTCTTGTGCAATGCGACGACCGGCATTTGTGTTCATCATGTCTTTGAGCTTGAAGAGTTTCTAAGGCAGCTTGAGCAAATTCATGGCCCAAGATGTCTACCTCATAGAAGTGGTTGAGAGTGTTGCCATTTTTATTTGCCATGTAAGCAGCTTTATCCATAGATTCAAGCGGCGGCACATCTCGATCGTATAAGGGTCTCTTTTTGTGTCCGCCGTACGTGAGGCATCGTGCGATACCTATGGCGCCAATGGCATCCTATTCCTTCAGCTTAGAATTGTCATCGAGCAGGTGGTAACCAAGCGATCAGCATCTTGGACACAGGCTAGCTCAGGGAATACTTCAACCTAATGATAAAGTAAGACTCATTTCGGCGTCCAAGATACCATCTTGGCACCGAGCTCTTCTTTGAATCCAATGCCTTGGATAATTTTGAGTACAAATGCAGTAGTTTCTTCATCGAGGTCCTAGCTTAAAAGATGATCATGTCGTCCAAGTCGTCGAATGTCTACCTGTGATTGCAAAAAAGCTTTTGCCCGATCAGTCGAATCGGATCCCGTGTACTTCCAGTCATCGATATCATGCAAAAGAGCAGCAAGTGCAACGCAATCTATGCGTTCAACACCTTCTTCTTGAGCAAGACGAACGCTAAGCCGCCACACACGCTCAATGTGGTTCCAATCATGGGAGGCGTCATTGGACTGAAGCATGCCACGTACGTACTCGACAGTCTTTTGGATTAAGACACTCTTGGTCTCCATGGGAGCCCCAAACTTGCTCGCCCACTCTGTTGATGATGCTGCCATGTCGTTTTAATCCGCAAATGAACTTTGATAGCTCTCCCATGATGGCACTTCAAACCGCGCAATGAACTTTTGAAATTTCCCGCCCATGTCAAATTTCGCATCGAGTTTTAAAAGCTTTTAAAACTTCAATGTTTATGGTCCATTAATTGTAATTCGTCGAGAGAAATACAAATTTTAAGTATGAGAAATGTGAATCGCTGAGAGAACTCTCAGTATTTTCGTGCATCGGCCATTAATTTGATCCGAAATATATGATATTTTGTATTGCCTCACTATTGGAGATATCTTGTCAAATTTGCTGAGGATGGCCTCAGCAATAGGGTGGGCCAATAGAGTAACTAAAAATTCAAAAAATGTACCCAATCATGCCAAAAATAAATCATAACGTTATCATTTATAGGATCGCATGCTCTACTATGCATACGGAGTAGGCATTGGAGACAATGAAGCATTCACCATGTTCACTAGTAAGACTTATCTACAACACTAGGTAGCCTATACATTGACTAGCTGCAATTTTGTGGATTTTATATCGAAATTCCACCTCGCTAAGCCGAGAAAGCCTCCATCATGTTGACCCATTGTAGCTGAAAAGTGCAAATACTATGAGCACTAACTCCAGTTTGAAGCTATAGTTTGGAATTTCATTTGTATCATCTGTTCAAATGATAACAGGATACTAGTATAAAATGATGTCTATGTATGAAACTTCTATTGCTCTGCTGTGAAAACAAGGCACGCTTATCGCGCCACGACTGTCTCAAACTGTGTCTTGTACACGAGATTTCAAATCAGCATGATCATTCTTGCAAATGTCATGTTCAGAGGGAGTTGTAGATGAGTGAGACATTAAACTTTTACTACGCATTATGTATGATCTGGGCAAAGCAAACGTTCATCTCTGTCGTTGTCATCACTTGAAAGTCTAGCTACATAGTGATATTAAACGCCATGCGTATTGCATGAGCGCTACGAACTCTTTTGCTATTTGCAGCCGGAGGTGGCTTGGCGACAACTCTGAAAATCACTAAGTCGATTACATTTGTCCAATCAAACGTATTCAATAAAATAATTGGTCAAAATTTACAAGCCGATATTCCTCTCAGCAAATTCCGATAACAAGTCAATGTATCTTCCGACCGGAATTTCATACATATTTTGCAGGTATCGGAGCTGTGGGACCCCGGAGGTCTCGTCAGGTCCGAGACTTATCCGGATGAAACCCAAGTTATTTTATAAGTCCAGAGTGAAAATATCTTGGGTATTGCTCCATCAGGTCCCACGCCACTGATAGGCTAAAATACAACTTACATTTCCATCCACTGGAGGCATATCAAGATAAAAGTACACTTCATGACAATAGAAGCCTTGTGCAACATATGAGCAAGACAATGGTCAAAGATCTGTCGCCGGAAGGCTTCCCAACTTGGTGCTTCAAACACATGGGGATGCAAGCGTTTGCCGCTGTGATCTCTTGCGCAAACGGTTTCTTTCACATACAATTCAGCTCGCAACGTGTATAGTGATGCGGGACGCTGGCCCGGAGTCGGTGCTGTTTGCGATGCAGGAGAGGAGCGTGTGTTGTATCGATGAGGAGACACCTCGTGCGGGACTTCGTCTACCATTGCGATCGAATGTTCTTTCACGCCATGAAGAGGGCGAATCGAACTGGCTAAATTGATTCAATTTCTGTGTTTTGATTGGTTAGTCGATTGCCTAGTCGATTTGCTCAGTCTATTCTATTGGACAACCAACTCCAAATTGCAATCGAATGCATAATACTTCGATTATTAAGGCTTTTGTCCAATCATATGTAGTAATTTAGGTTCGAAGTTCGTACATATATTCACCCAATCACAAGCAGTAAGTGTGCAGTCCCACAGTGCTTGTATCGAGGTTCAAATCATTTCCAATGTCGTAGCTCGATATACTCTTAATTATCTGTACGAGATAAAGAAAATGCTTGGTTCAAGTTGTTTGAGGTGCTTGCAGTGACGTTTTGAAATCACAGCCTTAGAAAATAGTTGGTAAAGAATATCAATTTTAATCCAATCATATGTAATAAATGTACCCACTGAATTTTCATTGGATAATTCTTGTTGTCATTTTACTTCAAACAATCGAAGTACCACTAGTGCCATAATTCCGTCGTTCCCTGTATTTTTCGGAACTATATGGAGTTTTCTCGGTCATGACTGCGGTCATAGTTCATTTTTGGTCGTTTTATGACCAGGATAAAATATTCTGTTTTTTCATTTTTCTTTCACAATAGGACACCGAAAATCTTGTTTTCAAGCTTAAATCAGGCATCACAAGACATGTAAACTTTCTAATGACCGTTCTAGCAGTCGAGATGGCTCTCATCATGGAGCATGATAATCTTGACCTTGGCAGGAGTGATGACAACGAGTGTTTGTATTAGCTTAAAATTAGTATGATGACCAGAGTTAAATATATCTCGAATATTTATTCAGAAACAGCCAATTTGGAAACTATATCTCTGATATTTATTTTCTTGGTCATGACCCTGGTCATGACCGCAAAATTTATATTTCAAGTGATAAATATCGGAAGATAAGGGCCCGTCTGGCAACCGAAAATATTACAATAAATAAGCCCAAAATGGCATTTTGAGGCCAAATTCAATAATTGAGGTAAAAATATGACCTTGATTATCTCAGAGAGTTTTGCACCAAATCCTATATTTTTGGTAGGGATATACTCACTGGAGGCTCCCAAAATGCCATTTTACGAAATAGAGGTTTTACCTCCATTTTGAATATGCCATAAATCGCTGATCCCAATTTAGCTGAAAATGGCATTTTGATTTTGAAATTTTGCCAGACGCACCCTAAGCTTTGACCAAGCGAGAGTGATCAATGGGTGATTTAGAGTCAAAAGTTGTCTAACGCGTTTAAACTTCTGATCTGTACGAAGGAAGTGCTTGAACTCATGGACACAAGTCTGATTTTCAAAATGCTTCATGATAGTGCAGATAATCTCGAACGCCTTGAGCAATCGTGATAACTTTTCACGGACGACTGAAGCGCGTTAGGTCAAATGTGAAGCCACAACCATGGAAGTGTCATCCTACTGTCAGATTAGAGCATCACCGAGTGAAGCTGGTGGGTATACTGTCGATCCACACGCACGGGGTTTTACGTATTCATGGAAAACTCCATCTCAAGCATGATTCCACCTCAACACCTCGTCTATTCATAAAATATAGCGGAATCCCAGTCAAAAAGAGAATGCAATACATCTTTATCAACCACACACGGGCAAGATAGAGTGAGATCATCAGGTTTGCCCAATGTAGACATAGTATCCCGCTAAATTGTAGAGCAGGTTAGTGAAATCATGAAGTTGGCCACAGCATTTGTCTAAGAGTTCCAAAGTTTAGAAAGCGCACAGCAATCACGAGCACAAAAGTTCTAGAGTGGAGGCAAGTTGTCTTGCTATACCTTTCACGGTAATGTGAATGATTAGAGCTGGCAAGCTGAATTGTATTGTGAGAGTTTGCTCGATGAGAAGGCTATTTACCAGCACAATCATATATTATCAATTATCGTTTCCAATCACGCAAAATTCCAAGTGGAGAACCAGTCTTTTTCCTCTTCTTAACGTCAGACGTGGCGTTGACGCGAGCTAGCGCAAGACGTTGAGCCTCTACTGCGGCTGCCATAGCACTTTCCTGCCATTGAGACGACGGAGAATCGCCAGGAGGAACAGGAACACTGGAGCCAAGCAAGTTTCTTGCAATTGTTGCAATGCTTCTGGCGTCGCGCTGGGCACGACAAGCTGCGTCTAGAGGGATCGTCTCGAGTTGTTCACTCCAATATCTGTACAGTAGACTTGACATCATCCAACCACGCAGAGCAATGAGATCACTTGGCCATTTACGTGGAGGGGGCAAACATGGTGTGCTGCTTAAACTTGGCACAGCACACGAGGCATCATTTGAGTCATTCGATAGACTTACAGGTAGGCTGGATGGTTGAACGTTCTGAACAAAGGAAGCTATAATCGCTTGCATAGCTGCCAACGACTCGATCTGTTTCTTTTGCTGCTCTATCATTGCCAATTGCTGCTCGAATAGCTGCTGCTGCAGCCTTACGAGTTCTCGCTGCACGTCTCCTTGATGTTGAACCTCACCACGTAGAGCAGCAACGTTAGATGCTGTGTCGCTCTGTGCATGGACAACTCGATTGAGTGCAGAAGCAAAATTGCTGCGAAGGACATCCCCTTCACTTGAATCTGAGAGCGGAAGACGTGCAACATTTTCACGTACAAAACGCTGGTGTACGCTGCTGCACCACACTCGAAGAGTCTCCACTTCATCGTCTCGCGTTGTGAGCTCACAGACAACAGTACAAGCAGCCACCATGGTGTCATGAACGACATGTCGTGGACATGTAGAATGTGTATCGCTGTAGTAAAGAAGTAAAACAGCCGCAAGGGCAAACACCAACGACTCCTTTTGTAGCGTGACATGTAGTTTGCAATCAAGCGTCGCGCAAATGCTTGCTGTTGTGTGGCTTTTGCACCGACAGTTTCTAGTTTTGCTGGCTCAATCATTTGAGTTGGCTGCTGCCAACCACCAAGAACTCTGGCAACTTTTTGATCGCTGTGGCTGGTTTCAGCAATATACTCAAGAATGGTGTTGTAGCCGTCCATTGTCCAGCGACCTCTGTGGGCTAAGTCGCTGAGGTTGACGTCGGCGCAAGCTGCAGCAACAACTGCTGCCCCACGTCGGCTAGAGTGAGAACGCAGGTTTGATGTGAGTTGTATTTCATTAGTCTTGTCGCTGAGGCCGATGAGAAGTCGATTGATATAGCCACTAACGTTGTCTTGTTGAGCCTTTTCGAAGGCAATTTGACTGAAAACTCTCTCAGAGAGACCAAAAGGGTCTGAAGCCAGTTGAGCAGCCAGTGAGTGTAGTGGATCATACGACCATTCAAGGACCGTGGAAAGTACAGACACTGAATGTTGTTGTACCGTTTTCTTGCGATTCACGTCCACTGTAATTGCCGAAAAACGACGTCTCCGACATCGGAACTGCGACCAACAAGAGCCCACTGTAAAGCAAGCAGTGTTCTATCTTTCAATGAAGGAGGTTCATTGCGCATCCACAGACGGTTGTGATCACTCGCAGGTCCTCAAGCGGCATCAGAGGTGCTTTATTTTGTAAAGGAACACCACGAGCCGACGTTTGCTCAATGTATGTTCTCCGCAGAGTCGATCTGAGTGTTTTGTACCAATGAGTGTTGTTGTCAAAGAAACGTGTGCGGGTAATTTCAACGATTTGCCGCTTGACACTGCTGAGGTATGTTGTGGATGTGGAGAACCCAATGTCGGGATCGGACACAAAGAAAGCAGCGAACTTGCCGAACAGGTCTTGCGTGACGTCGTCAGCTCTGATCGTTTCAATGCTCAAACTGCCGTCATTGTAGCGTGACAGAAAACATAACAAACTTTTTCATCGCTGCCGACGCGTGGTTGCGAGTAGCATCAGTATAGCATGATTCCATCAAGTTTTCCAGCGGTTCTTCTTGGTCCTCCATCATTCCAAGGCGACGAGCGCAGACTTCACATCACCTCGCTATGCGGATTTTCCGTATATAATACCTTCCGATCCGGACGAAGAATAAATAAAACACTATATTAAGATTAAAATTGTACAGATGTCCTTCAAAATAGTGATATCAAAATTTTACAATTTCGGATATAAATTTTTACAGTATCCATTTTCGGCGGGTTTCTGTCGATTTCGCCAGGGGTTGGCATTTCAAAAGTGTGAAATAATACTACTCCCCGATTGGAAGCAACCCTAACCCTACACATACAAAAATCAAGTACAATCCTTGCGACTGGAACCCCCCTTACTTAATACTAAACACAAGTATAAACATCAGATATTACATTCATGAAACCTATCTATCAATTCATGCAATTCCTCATCTAAGATTTGCGTATGTTTCCAGCAGTTTGAGATTGTCCTGTCTGTTACATGCTCCCAAGCAGCAGTCGCCCATTCCATTGCAGTCACCACGTCGACGTGGTGAATCTTTTCTATCGCCTTCTTCATTTCGTCGTTCGCCAGTTCGTGCTCACGTCGTAAGAGCTCGTCAAATTTATCGACAGCATATTTTGTCTTCACCTGCATAATCTTGGACTTGAATGAGTGGATTACGCCGGCATCTTGGGGTTGCAGGTGAGTTGTCGTATTCGGGGGAAGCATTTCAACACAAACATTCGACAAAGCTTCGTCGAATCTATGCGATGACACATTGTCCAAAAGCAGAAGCACGTGTCTTCCTTGTCTCTTCATTTCATCATTCAATGACGTAATCCAAGCAGCGAAAACGTTTCCCGTCATCCATCCCTTTTTTGATGACGTGTAACATGACGAGACGTCCACACTTGTATCTCTTGAGAAACACCTCGGACGTTGAGCTTGCCCAATGAAGAGAAGCGGCGGTCTTGCTTTTCCGGTAGCATCGCTCGTTATAGCCACGGTTATTCGCTTCTTCACATCTTTACGCCCACGTATGCTTTTTCTTGAAATCGTCGTTTTGGGAGTAGAGCAATAGAAATAGGCAGTTTCGTCCATGTTCAATATGTTCTGCTTGGAGTAGTTTGCTGTCACTTCTTGCAAACGTCGTCGACCAGTTTCAACAGCAGCATCATTTGCAGATGCGGCCTCACCATGAAGATGCCGCATCTTCAAATCATGTCGCTGTTGGAATCGGTAGAGCCAGGCCTTCGAAAACTGAGCGCTTGAGAGACGGCTCTCTTGACGTGCGTTTGGACTCAGGCCCGCCAATATACGCGTCCGAATTTGGTCTGCCTTGTACCGCAGCATTTCGCCAGTGACTACTGGAACTTCGTACGTTTCAGCTTTTGATATCCACGTCGTCAGTTCTGCTTCGACTTCGGGGTAGAAACCCTTGTGGCATGACCGACGACTTGGTGCAAGTTCCTTCGGCAGCTCATTCTTGAGAATCGTCACTACAGTGGATTGGGCTGGTGGGCATGGCAGTCCGAAGTTCTTCATAGCCCAGCGAGCCAAGACTACGCTGAGTCATATGACCATTGGCTCTGTAATAGAGCAACATGGCTTCTTTTTGCTCCTTGCTCAGGCGTAGACGTCGTGGCTTCTCTTGAACCTGCATGGTGTGATGGGTGATTGATAACCATCACCTCAAAACTCTATAAACAAATATCTATAATTGGCCATAAATATATTATCTTTCAGAAATATTAAGTTTTGGTGTTATCACTATTTTGAAGGACGACTGTACCAAATTTCAGCGATTCCCAGCAATATCACGGCATTAGTACACACCACTTGCACCTCGTCCACGCCACTAGCTAACTGTTAATGTTGTAGTGTGGGCAAAGAACTGCCATTGAATCCCATGTTGACTTTCTCTGTCAAAAAAGTCATAACCTATGCAACAGGGCTGTAAGAATGTTTTAAAAGCAGACTTAGTGTATTTTAAGTAGATTGGCCATCCAACTATTTTAAATACATTTAAAAAGTATTTCAAATGTTTTTGAGCATGAAGTTGGACATGATTGGTTTGAAGCAAGGCGAATTCGATGCAACACGCGCGCGATCGGACCCGCGACCTCATCTCAAGATGCTTCGTGGACGTCTTAGGGCACCGCGTCTCTGCGATCTATGCGCCAAATGTAGTCAACACGATGCGAGGGAAGTGGGAGAAGAATAACCAGCCGCCCGTCGCGACAGAAACGGCACGGTTGTGGGGAGAGTACATGTCTGGAGCAGCCATGTTGAGCTCTTTCTTTAAAGGCGAAGAGCGCGTTGCGATGCGAGTATTGACGCATGAGTACAGCGGGTACGTTGAGTCGATGTGTGTTGGAGAAATCCGCGGTTTCATGCACCGCTCCGTCGATTCGAGTGTCTCTCCAGTCTTTGAAGTCAACAAGATTCTCTACGGTGCTGCCACGCCATACAAAACCGTCTTGACCGCGTTGGGCAATGCAACAACTGACTGGCAAGCGTTCTATGATCAGTCCGAGCAGACACCGACGCTCGTCAAGCTCGAGACGAAAGCTCTTGACAACAATGACGTTGTGTGCTGTGGTCTGACAATCCAAGAAATGCCCGAAGCCAAGGTTTCACTGATGGAGCGACGCGACCTGTTTGATAACTCTGTCATGATGGAGATGGTTCAGACTGAAGGCATGCTCGCGTACCTTAACACTCTCTTTCCCGAGACCAAGTTGACCAAGGAACACATCAAGCGCGTGCCAGTCGACTATTACTGCCGCTGCAACAAGGAACGGTTCGTCCAAAAGCTCTATTCTGTACCAACAGACGAGTTGGCATCACTTGCAAAAGAAGGAGGTGTCGTGTTGTCCTGTAGCTATTGCAATGAGAATTACTTCATCGCGGTGCCAGAGCTCGACTCTATCGTGACAGACAAGGAAAAAGATCAATAAGATAAGTTTACCAGAATGTTTCAACGGTTTCATTCGTAACTGTCGTTGATCCAAGCGAGAGGTCATGAGCAGCGCGAAAGCCAAACCGACTACAACGCGACGTGGATCACGTTCTGATGAGCGTGATGACCGCAAAGATCCTTTGGCATCGCGGCAACTCTCCTCGCTCGACGACTTGGACACGTACATGGAAAAATTATACGAAGAAGATTTGGAGTCCAAGCTCGATGGCATTACGCAAATCCTCAACTTGTCTGAATACGCTGCCAACATTGAGATGCTAGTGCAAAACGAGGCTCTCATGGTAAGCGAACGAACGAATGAATCACTTACACGTGTTTGCAGTGTCTTCTCTCTCGTGTCTTGAACGATGAGTACAAGAAGAGCTACGACTTTACCCTTCATCTCATGCGCATCTTTTGGTGCTACTCCAATTTTTTGCAGCTTCATCCAATCTTGACCAACTACCGCATCGGTGCCATTACACTCAAGATCGTTGACTTTGAAGTAAAGCGGCACCAACTGCGTCTTGAAGAGGAGAAACTCTTGGAAGAAAAGACGCAGAATGACCCGGAGGTACTTGCCAAACTCAAAGCTGAGAAGAAGAAGAACAAGAAGAAGGCTAAGAAACAAGACCAATTGCTGTACGATGCCACTCGACTTACATGGATGACATTTCTGTCTCGTAGGTATGTCTGCTTGAGCGTTCTCTTCAACCTGGCCGAAGACATTCACACTGAGCGCAAGATGGTCAAGAAGAAGATTGTGAACTTCTTAGCGAAAATGCTTGACCGTGTTAATCCTGATCTTGTAATTCTTACGCTTGGATTCCTCAAGAAGCTCAGGTTCGCGATTGTCTCCATGTCGTCCAACTAATAAAGTTTAGTGTATTCGAAGAAAACAAAGACATGATGATCGAGCTACAGGTGCCTGAGCAAGTCATTCGATACGTCAAATGCAATCACGACAAGACCGTGCAGGTATCATCTTTCCAGCTTGATCGGGGTTTTGATGCAGTACGGTCAGATGGCACTCAAGCTCCTCTTCAACTTGTCGTGGGATGCACGAGTCCGCGAGACAATGGTGAAGAATAGTCTTGTACCGAAGCTTGTAGAGCTGCTCAAGAAGCCGCCATTTCGAGCACTTACACTTCGTATTCTATACCATTTGAGCATGGACGATCGATGCAAGTCAATGTTCACATACACTGAGGCGATCCCCATTGTCATGCAGCTTGTCATCAATTTCCCGCAACCTATGGTGGCGAAGGAGCTCATGGCACTTGCTGTCAATTTAAGCGTCAATGGCCGAAATGCTGAAATGATGGCACAAAATAAAGGCCTGGAAGCCCTTGTCCAGCGCGTTCTTCGCACGCGAGATGTCCTGCTGATGAAGGTCAGAGTATTTAGAATGGCCAGAGCCAGCTTACCATTGACTCCAGTGTATTCGCAATATATCTCAGTGGTCGTATGGCGTTCAAGAAGACTTGGCCAGCGAGAAATTGTACAAATACAAGGGTCTTTGGGCTCCATTTGTTGTGCCCCTGTTGGAACTCGTTCAGGGTTCAGACTCGCACGACTTGGTTGTCGAGATTCTTGGAACTTTATGCAACTTGACCCCTAATGATTTGCCCACGAAGACGTCTTGGGACAAGATCCTCGCGCAATACTACTCGGTCATTCCATTTTTGAACAAGCTTCTCGTGCCTGGATTCTCGCAAGTTTGTCGGATAGACAAGATCCTCTTGATAATATTTTCGTAGGATGACATTGTGCTTCAAGTGGTCATGTTCACGAGCGCACTCATGCTTGAGCCCAAGTGTGCACCTTTGATTACGTCGTCTCGTATTGTGCGAAGCTTCCACACGATATTCCAAGACCGACAAAGTGATAGTGAAATGACTCTGCAGCTCCTCTTTTGCTTCTATCGAATGCTTCGCCACCCTGAGACTCTTGACGAGGTTCTCTACGGAACACACATGCTTCCCGATCTCTTGCTTGCCGCTGACTCTCCAAACATTGAAGTTCGCCGCATGTGCGATGCTGTTCTGGATTTGATTCTGGATCATGACATCCATGAAGGAGAAGTGGGAGAATTTGGACGCCAGATCCGACGTCGGCGCTTCGAAATCCACAATGTCGAGTACCTGAATATGATGCACCACGCTTCTAATCCGACTGCCTTGGATCACGACGATGACGACGACGTCCACTACAGCCATTCGCGCAAGTGAAGTTTGGCGCGCAAATTCGAAAATGAAACGTTTTTTGCTGCCTGTCAAAGTTCCAAGTTTTGAGAAAAATAGAAAATAAACTTGGAAATACAACGAAAATTTGGATCTATTTTATCAAAATTTTGCAGTTTTAATGATTTCATTGTGATTTAGGGTTCAGGGGCTTCTGAAGTATCAAAGCACATCAGATTGCAGCAGAGGAAGTAGAGATGGCGCCGGACATCCGTGGCTTTGATGACGAGTCGATGCAGAAGCAAGACGAGTCTATCGACGACGCGATCTTCCACTTTGATTCAAAGAATGTCTTCTCCCTCAAGAACAATCCAATGTGTGGCATTACCTTTGGCCAATGGCTTCGAGTGTTGCACGAGAACGGTCGCTTCATCGAGTGGAAGTATGTTCCACGAGCGCTTTTCCTCACTCTCACTGCACTCTTCAATTCTCTTCTGGCTATCGTCGAGTCAATTTTGTATCCCGATTCCCGCATCGCACAAGTCAAGCTCCCAGACGATCCAGTCTTCATTGTGGGACACCCACGCACAGGCACGACTTTGATGCACAATCTCCTCGCATCAGACACCGCGACATTTTACTCGTGCACAACGTTTTGTGCTGGCTTCCCAACGTGCTTTCTCTGGTTTGAATCGTGGGGCAAGTGGCTCTTCGCTGGTATTCTGGACAAAACTCGCCCGATGGACTCGATGGCGCTCCATTTCGACTTACCTCAAGAAGACGAATGTGCCACGACGATTCTCTCTGCTGGCGCGAGTTACTACATGCCTATCTACATGATGACTCGAGAAGCTCAATTCCGTCGCTTTCTCGATTTCTGTCCAGAGCAAGGCGCTACCCCTGAAGATGAAGCTCGATGGACGTCGTCATTTCTGTACCTCTTGCGCAAACTCACACTTCGTAAGCAATTGCTCAAGCTTGGCGATCGATTCCTCTTAAAGTCTCCCATTCATGCCGCTCGTATTCCAATCCTTCGCAAGTTGTTTCCAAAGGCCAGGTTCATCTATATGCACCGCGATCCCTACGAGACTATGGCATCATCGGCGCATCTGGCCAACACTGCATTTTGGTTCATGTATCTCTCCACGCCGACTGACGAGCAGGTAAATAAGCCTCTCCATCTAGCTCGCCAAGACAAGCTGTAGGTGACGGAATATCTCTTTTGGAACTTTCGCCAGCTCTGGCTCAAGTATAACGCTGCAGCTGAAGTGAAATCATCGTCACGAGTCGTTCACGAGGACATCCTCGAGATGTCATACGTCGACTTGATCACAAAGCCCGAAGAATCCCTCCGTCGAGTCTACACCCATGCGAAAGTGCCATGGACTGAAGCCAAACGAGCACATTTCGCCGCGGAAATGCAAGCCCTGTCGTCGTACAAAGTAAACCAGCATCGCGTGATGGCGCCAGCGATGCGAGCTCGCATCCAAAAAGAAGCGCAGCAATTCATGGATGCATTTGGGTACCATTAAGCCACAAAAAGTTTGATAAGTTCACGCACGGGTGTCCGGCACACTGGACATCGTCGTGTCGTGTGCTGAATGGTTTCAGCGCATGGAACGCACGCCGCAACGTGGCCACATGGAACGCACACGGTTTGTTTTTTGCGGTCGAGGCAGACAATGCATTCTTCCCGAGTCGAAGTAAAGCCACCATCAGCTTCTTCCATAGCAGGAGCAGATGCAGCCACAACGGTCGCCGCCTCAGCGGTATTGCTCTCACCCACGTACATGGAGATTGTCGAGAGTTTCTTGGACGAGGGGGAAGCTGCTTTGGTAGATTTTGATGTATCCTCCACAGAAGCTTGCTTGGTGATTGTGGCTGGTGGCAATGGAATTGCATCATCCCAAGATGGGGCAGATGCTGCGACTGCAGTAGGGGCTTCAATTGTATCTCCTATGGCGAGTTGCTTGGCATCTTTTCGTAGTGGCGCTGCGGCTGGAGGCGGTATTGGCGGTGGAGGGGAGGTCTTTGAGCTCGGGGGGTGATCCTGAGGAGACGACCGGGCCGCAATGACTTCATTAGGGCGAAGATTGGGGTCATGGACAGCGATACTCTAGAGAAGAGTTTGGGGAAAAGGTGCCTGAAGAAAGACATACCGCTTGAACAGTCAAGAAGCGCGACCAGGATTCAAACCCTGCTTCGTCCAAGGCAGCTAAGACTTGGTTCTTCAGCGCAATTGCTAGAGGTTTGCGGTTGAGTCCATCGCCGTCACGGTAGAGTGTCACAGGCTTTTGAACATCAATGTCAAATACCAACCTAGTGCAAAGCATGAGAGAGTGTGACCAAGACGACTAGCAGACAATGGAATTGGAGTTCGGAGACCATTTCGGACGTCGAATAGATGCATTTCAAGAAAGAGAGGAGAGCCCGTGCGGAGGACGAGCGCATAGCGAGCTTCCCATGACTGCCATGCAAACATGGATTGTGATCGATGATAGATCCATCCTTCAAAAACTTTGCAGCGCTAAAGTTTCTCAAACGATAAGCTATGCAGCATCAACAAAGGATCAACCTGTTCGAGAACTTCAATGCACTTGGCGACATTTGTCCAGCCTTCACGCTTAGTCTGAACGATGGTACGAGCAAGTCGCAGCGCTGACAAACCATTCTTGTTAAGCATATAAGGAGTCAGTCGCCGAGATCGATGCGTGAGCAAGAGCGAGACAACATCAACATGTCCGTGTGTACAAGCAAGATGGAGCCCAGTATTACCGCAAACGTCGACGGCAACGTGGTTGGCACCGCGGTCTAACAAGATGCGCACACAATCGAGATGGCCATACGTACACGTGGCCAAGAGTGGCGTGCGTTCTTCAAGGTCTGTGAATTCCAGGTACGACGGAAGCACATTTGCTGGGATTACTGCAAAGAGATATTCCAGCCTGTCAATCTGACCGCTAGTCGCTGCTTCGTAGAGATATGGGACGGTACTCGTGTCGTCATCGGCTGATTGATTGCTCGACGATATGCGCGGTGGGAGCGTACTGATGCTGTCGTCGGCTTTCTGCATGCTTTTCTCGACTCGTTTGCTGAGTTTTTCCCCCAAGTCGTCCATTTTCTTGTCGAATTTATCGCCAAACTTGTCGAGAGACTTGCCCCATCGGTCCAAGCTGTCCATCCTGTCTGCGGCAATCGCACTGAAAAAGCCAGACAGGCAAAGAATGTTGGTGAAATTGGAATGTTGGTCGTTTCTTATTGCCAAGAAGATCGTGACTCTTCGCACTTGGGGACGATTGCCACAGTGTTTGGTCGAGATGGAGAAACTCCTACACTAAATCACTCTCCACGCTGTTTGAGTGGTCGCTTGAGCCGCCAAATTGCTGATGAGACTGAGAGCCAAGAGCCATAGCCATACATGGAATGCAGCTACAGTGTAGGCCGTCGGACAAGGTGATTGGAGCCAATGGTTGAACCAAAGTGTTACGCTATTAGACGCGGTGGAGACTGGCCAAGTCAGCTCCGATGGCTGGCAAGACCAATCGAGCGTGGTGCTGAAGTGCTATTTTACAAGCGATCAACGTGTTGGTTGCGTCCAGCGTTGCAAGATAGATGACAATGCTCAACAAGGCGAAGCAGCCACTGAATCAAACATCTCCTTGCTTGATTTTCCGGAATTGCTGTGTCTATGGCATTGATGACTGCTATGTCGTATTGGGGTTGATTGCTATGCGTCACCATGCTTACATTCACGTTGCATGGTTGAACGGGGAAAGTCAGTTCAATCGTCCATGCCGTCGGCAAGCATACTGCAGTAACGAACAAGTCCCAAGCCATCAAGGTCATCAGGAATCCCCCAGTCAACTGTGGAGGTCGTGCTAGCTTGGACGTCGCCACAATGAAAATGTCGTCCGAGCTCAATCCCGAATCGAGATTGGGGTGGGTTGGGCCATGGGAACGATATCCATGGTGGCCAGTTCGTATCAAAGAGATGGATCACGAGCGCTGGAATGAACTTGTCCAAGGTACTTTCTAGCCTTTGAGGGTTTCCTGCTGATGCGACGGACTATAGATGGCTATGTGGCGCCAGATCAAGATCGCCATGACTTCTGTACCGCTTACCACTTTGGAACGTGTCGATAGTACGTCGTCTCGAGCTGCAAACAATTGTGAAGAGAGGTCCTCTAGCGCAAACTACCCAGTGGACGCCATTGAGCCATGGGAATGCGATCGACACGAAAAATTTCTACGTGGCATGCCCAAGTCAAAGCTTGACGACGTTGAGATTGAAGAACTTTTTCACAAAGCAATCGCAGGGGCGACGGTATGCAATCCACCATCTCTAGACTGTTTTTAATGCGAAGAGCTATGCTACATCCCATGCGGAATCTCAAGGCACGCTTGAGGTAAAACGGAAGTCACCACAGCTGGACCCTCCGATTGCATTTGAATCCATCGTGTGGGCCAAAGTCATCGGCTACCCTTGGCTTCCAGCGTATGTGCTCAATCCGTTTTACTACGACACGCAAGCGAAAGGTAAACCCATCGCCCGAGAAACTCTGAACGCTGTGCTTTAGCTGAAGAAACAACAGAGCAAGAGCTGATTGAGGAACTTCGTGAGGCACAGCATCATCCCAAGACGCATCGCTTTGTATATTACTTTCAATCACACAACTTGTACGCGCTGGACTAAGTCATGACTCACTCATGTTGAATGGCCATAGTAGCTTGCACGTTCAGGATCCCGACAAGCCTCCGTCGATCAAGCCATGGATGTGTGACGAACGATCGTCCTATTTGTACCCACGATATCGCCGAGAGTACCTTCAGCAAAGCTATCCGCAGCAACTTGCCACTGCGCTGGAAGAAGTCGCGGTTTGATCACACATTTGATTCATCTCATCACCACTAGGAGTTCCAAAGGCTCAATCCAAATGTGCATGATCTCCCCGGCATGGAAGTCCTAAAGCTTCGTGAGATACCGGCGAGGAGTCTCATCCGTCAATCCTCACCCCAGGTCAAGGACAAGCCAACTGCGGTGAGCTCATGCCTTGAGGTATTGAAGCTGATCCCATCTTTCCCCCTGTAGAGAAAGAGCGTCCAAAGTGTGACTCCACCATCGTTGGCTCTGGGATGGCACATCAAGGACAACCACCCTTGGATGCCCGTCGTCATATTTGCCATGGACACATCGATGGCGCTCGAGCTATTGAGTAAGCTATCGTTTGAATCAATAGCTTGATGCATGTATGAGTAGAGAGGTTGAGTCGTCCGACTCTGGAAGTCATCAAGAAAGAGCCCAGTAAGTACCGCGTGCTCTACCACTTTGGCAAGGGCAACATGTGTGTATTGCAGTCAAGCCGTAATGATTCAGATGACGATTAGGTCGGTGAGTAAGGCATGTCGTATACGGCCATGGAATAGTCCAAACTTGGAGCAGTATTTCCTGGGGACCGTCGACGGCCGGACGTTTTCACGACTGGCTATGAGGCGACTCGACGCCGCATTGGATGCCTTCGAGGTACAATCGAACCTTACCACTAGTTTTTGATGGAAATCCCGACAGAACTACCTCCTTGGCCTCCCTCTGAAGCGTTTACAAGACCCTATGAGTTTCGAAGGCAAACATGAAGAGTGAATGACGAGAGGTCCTCTCCCAGGGCCAGCAGGGAAAACATGTCAGTGGTCAATCCAAACAACTTTGTCACTCGTAACATTCTGAAGTCCAATCGTGCGTAGATAGAAAGGCTACAACTTCATCGTGGCTGTATTTAGCAGCATGTTGAGACGCCAAGCTCGCGACACTTTGTTTCGAAGCCATTCAATACTTGCCAAGCATTTCACACATTGCAAACGTCCTTTTGCAGCCACGAAGTAAATAAATCCATGGCTCTAATGTCTCGTCCGCAAGATGCTGACAACATGGAGATGGCCATTCGCGGCCGCGAGCTCCAAGGCAGAGGCAGACTGGCAGCCACGATCCAGCAAATATTGCACAACCTCCACATGGCCATGAGCTGCGGCGCCATCCAGGCAAGATTCATCGTCGAATGGGTCGTCAATCAGCTGCTGGGAGGCAATAAAGGCGATGATATTCACGTGGCCACTCCATGCTGCTAGATCCAACCACACACGGCAAACTGTGGCCGTTGATAGATGGCACTGATCCACGATACCAGACAGCCACTTATCAGGATGTTGAAATCCTCGCTGAAAGAGCGGCAAATTGCCAGTCGTAGCTGCATGCACGAGCAGCATACCTTCCATGAAAGGAATGCCTTGGATGCGGCGAGAAATGTCGTCCAGGGAGCTCAGAGTGGCGAGCCAAAGCTCACACACTCCATTGAATTCTTGAATGTGGTTCCAAATGCCTTGGCCGCGAACACTTCGAAGGCTCCACTTGATGAAAGGAATCGCCTTGATGAAATAAAGTCGTGCAAAGGCGGGGAGATCCACGGCTTGCTTGAGGCGGGCAATGTCTTCAGGGAATCCATCTTGAAATGCAAAGATCAGACTGGCCATATCTCGATTCCGCAACACAAAGTCAACAGCAACGTATGGCCTTGACGTTGACATAAGAGTGTTTCCCATCGCGTTTTGGTATGAATGGGTTGAACTGGTCTCTCTCCAACACGTGACCTTGTTTCCCGTTGTCGTTGGATCGCTGGCAACTTGAGAAATTATTGAAAGTCGATAAAATTTGGATTTTATTATATCACACGTGTTCCACGACCGAAGAACAAAGAGCACCATGATGACCAACGCAGCATGGAAGAGCTAAAGATCACTGCAGGATGCTGCATGAGCTTATCTTTCTTGGCGTGATAATGTGCCACACTATCACAGTCGACGCTGAATAACCTTTTGGCGAGGGATTCACGCAAATGGGAGTTAAGTTGATTTACTTTGGCATTCTGTGAAAGAAGCATTTGCTAAAACAAGTAAGAATTTGGCGGATGAAGGCATGAGGATAGAGTACCATCGTGCTTTCGATGGAGTCAGGCAGTGCCAATGGAGAGCGGTTTGACGCCACTTCTTCAAAATGGAGGACAGCAACGGATCAGGTTGAAAGAGAAGGCACTCCAGTAAGTTGGCGAGCATCCTCAATTGACTATCGGACAGTGCATTCATCCCGTCGAGTTGACCAGTCTCGCAAGAAGGTGACGATTTTACTGTGGCCATGGAGTACAGCTGCTTCCCCAACCAGGTTGGCAATATCATGTCTTGAGTCTCCTTGATAGTTCTCCATCAAGCATTTCACACATTCCAAGTGTCCATTTTCTGCCGCTTGAATCACAGCTTCACGACGGTATGGTCCCGACCGCAAGAAGTGTACAACGTCATAATGTCCCTTCGCCGCTGCGTACTCGATGGCTTTGTCGGACTGACAGCCATGAGCTGTAAATATTGCACAACTTCCAAATGTCCCTTTGATGCTGCGCGCGATATGTAGACCAGCAGTCGCGCGAAACGGACTCTCGATGAGAGGCTGCGAGGCAATGTAGTCGACGATATGGACATGGCCACTCCATGCTGCTAAATCCATTAGAACGCGACATATTTTCGACGTTGACAAATCGCGCTGGGTCTTGTTCACAACGGTAGTCAACCATGCATCTGGGTGTTGGAATCCTCGCTGCAGCAAAGACAAATTGCCAGTCGTAGCCGCATACACAAGGAGTACATCTTCCATGTATGGAGCGCTTTGAAGATGGCGAGAAATGTCGTTCTGCGAGCTGAGAGTCGCCAGCCAAAGTTCACAAAGTTTGTTGAACTGCTTGATATGTTCCCATATCCCTTGGCCGCGGACTGTCTTGAGACTCCAATCGAAGATTGTTATGATCAGATAAAGGCGAGCAACGACAGGAGGCTCCATCGCTTGCTTGAGTTGAAGGACTTGGTTTGTAAATCCATGTTGGAAGGCAACAATCACGACGAGAAGGTCGCGATTGCGGAGTCCAAGGTCAACAGCCGAATACGACATCGATGGCATCCTGGCAGCTGGATTAAAAGTGCCAATTCTGGCATTCTAGTACAGCGTGGACGTGCCTCCGTTGCCAAAATCTTTCGCGTCGCTCTTCGCATGCTTTGAATTTGTCGGCAACTTTGGCAATTTTTTCAACATTGCGATCCTGTTGCTATGAACTGTACAGGGGTTGTTAGAGGCTGGTCGGGGAATGTCGGTGTCGATGTCTGTCAGCGTTTTACGATAAATCCAGCCCTCTGATTGGCTAATTTGTCAAATTTCCGGATAATTAACAGCTTTGCGGTCTGTCGATGTTTCCGGATTATCTCAAGCATGATGCAGTTTCCCAGGCATTGATGATGCATCAATGCCCGTGAACGCCTCAGGCACTTTTTCAGAAAAAACGAAGAATTAATCACAGAAAAATTTGAAAAAGTAACACGAAGACGTCCGGATATAATCGATGCCCAGACATCGACATTGACGATTCCCGACCAGCCTCTTACTATTTGGTGCCCCAAAAATGTATTGTATTACTATTTGGTACCTCGTGTTACTAAATGGTCACTACAAGTTTTTTGTATTACTCTTCAGTACCCCTCCGGACAATATGCAACACAATCAGTTGAATGCGATCTTAAGCAGGCAGCTTTTGGACAACAGTGAGGTCTTTTAGGGGCTAACTTACCTGAAGTAGGGACTCTTTTGGGGAAGCTCTTGCACATTCGAGTGATTTAAGCTATCACTGTCACTTTGAAACAACGACACTTGTTGACGACGAGGTCCATTTTCTGCATGTGGTCTGGAGAAATTTTGGAGTCAATAATCAATATCAACATCAATCTTGGTTAATCGTTGAATATCTTACAACAGTCTTAAGTGTATTAAGGGACACAGGTCATAGCTAACTGATGGAACAGAAGGGCAGTATCACACGATAATTTCAACTAAATGATGATGATAAAAAGTCGTGTGTATTTCTGGCAAGGATGACATGGCTTTAGAGCATCCCCACCGGTGACGCTAGACCGCTAAATATATTGATTTTAGCGGTTTAGCGTTGCTTCTGAGTTTCACACCGGTTGTTACACTAGTATTTGAGAATCGCGTACTAGTAGTAGTCCAAAAACGCTAAACGCTACTTGGTCCTCTATATTTAGAGGGGCAAGTAGCGTTTAGCGTTGCTGGCTATTTGAAAACATGGACGCTCCTTGGAACAACTTGATGGATACCTTCTTCGACGATGATGCTGTCGAACAAGCAGCTGTCCTGTACGTTGAAGCCTTCCGACATACAGTGAAACGCAAGGCAAGTGAACAGCGTGGTTCGAGAAAAGGGAAGGCACCAAACATCAACCGCCATCACAGTTTTTACGCCGACTTGTTGCTGCGAGATTACTGGGGCCCTAGTCCAATTTACGATGAGCACTACTTTAGAAAGCATTTCAAACTCCCAATCGGCCTATTCAACCAAATCTTGGAGGATGTCTGTCAGTACGTCACTCTTCGACGAGACGCAACAGGCCGATTGGGAATATCTCCACATCAAAAGATTGCCGCTTCATTGAGACTACTGACATCTGGGGTCTCTGCCAGCGAGCTGGACGACAAATATCGAATGGGTGAATCAACTGTATTGCAATCAATGAAGCGATTTTGTGATGGAATGATTGCTATCTACTCTGAAACAGCACTGCGAGCACCCATCGCTGACGACTTAGACAGACTGCTCGATGAAGGCTATCGTGCTGGGTTCCCGGGTTGTATCGGATCGATTGACTGTATGCACTGGGCGTGGAAGAACTGCCCATCAGCATGGAAAGGAATGTTCCAAGGAAAAGACAAAGTCCCAACCGTCGTTCTTGAAGCAATTGCAGACCACCGTGGGCGATTTTGGCACTTTCATTTTGGGTCACCAGGCTCATTGAACGACATAAATGTACTTGATAGATCTCCCCTCTTTCAGAATGCAGTTAGTGGTCGATCTCCGCAAGTCAAGTTTACTGTCAACGGTAAATGAGTATCTGAATGCATATTGGTTAGCCGATGGAATTTATCCTCCTTATCACTGCTTTGTCAAAACGATTCCGCGTCCGTCCAGTCGACAAGAGAAGTACTTTTCGACCCAACAAGAAGCAAAGCGCAAAGACATTGAACGCGCATTCGGTGTTCTGCAGGCAAGATTCCATGTTTTGACAACAGGGTGCCGATTGTGGGGTGGCGAAGCTATGTCATCGGTCATGAAAACTTGCGTGATTTTGCACAACCTAATTATCGACTACGAGAGAGCAAATCAAATGGATCCAAGCTACATCAACGACGCCGAGTACGCCCCAGCCCATCCATTTGAACTCATTTACGATCGACATCTCGCGTTTTCAAGCTATGAACAAATTCTCGAGATGCAAAACACAACATCCCATGGGAAATTACAACGTGATCTGATGCAAAATATGTGGGAAGCATGGTTGAATGAGAACGAAAGCACCACGGTTTAATATTCATTCAATACACGTTGTTTTTCTCGTTATTGCATCTATTCCTTTCCTTCGATAGATCGAAAGAATTCGTCGCGGCGAAGTTGGAAGAAAGCTTGAGCTGCCTCGGACTGGGGGTCTTGTTCAAATATTCGCATTAAGAGTGCGTTCTTCATCAGCTTGTTCTTTTCTTCCGTTGCAGAGACCAAACGTTTGAACGACGTATCGATGTTTTGCATCAGATCCACATTAGCCTCACCGGCACGACTGTCGTCAATTTTCATTCTCTTGGCCTTCTTCTTGCCGTAGGCAGGCCGTTCGGCGATGCCGATGACAATGCCACTGTCAGTATTGTCTACGTTTGTTTCGTCTGCGTCTTCAATTGCGTCACTTGATTGAAGAAGGCGCAATGCTTTAGCTGCTCGCGGCTCTATTTGGTTGATCTCGATTCGAAATTTCTCGAGTACTGACACTATCTTGTGCACCTCCTCATGACGAAAGATTGACTTTGTCTCATTGCTGAATCTGCATTTGGCCTCTGTGATGTAGTCATGCATTGCCCATCCGCTGTGATATTCACGGAGCACCGTTGTCAAATAGCCAGTGAACTTATAACATCCTTATTGAGCACATTGTTCCATCGATTTTGTAGAGAATTGACATTTCGGCCGCTTGCAGGGACGGCACGGTTGAATTCTGCTTGAACTCGATCCCAAAATGTTGACCTACTTTGGTCAGTTCCAACAGCAGCATCAGTCGAAACAGAAACGTAGGCTCTCGCCAAAGCTTTGTCTTCATGGAGTTTGAAGTTCCCACCCCCAGGTTTGCGTCCCAAGAGCTTTGGTTCTTGCGCCATCGAATATCGATTTCTATCAAGAAATCAACCGGTGTGGATTTGTCGTTACACGCTATTCTTGTCCCTCTGTTTGTGGCGTTTGCTCGACACTACTTCTATAATTTCCGCATAGGCAACAAGTTTATCCGGGAAATCTACGTGTTTAGCGTGGTCCTCACTTGTGTATTGGCTTGGAACTCATCCTTTCATCTTAGCTCTAGTTTGAATGTGCTATTCACATTGTCTAGACACTGGACAGCACAGGCAGACCAGGGCAGAGACTAACGGCTCAGTTCCGGGACGGTTCACAAGTGAGGACATAAAGCCATCACATCGTAGCCAGAGAATGTAGACAACTCTAAGACGTCCTCAACCAACAGTAAATCCTAATACATCAACTACTTTGCATTGTCCTTTCGTCTTGTTGATAGACTTAGACTCATTGACAGCACAAGTATGTTCAAAATGCACAACCCGAGAGGAATATGCCAATAAATTGGCTCGTTGTCATGCTTCAGCAAAATTACATTCCCCTTAACTACTTAGCAAACAGACCTATGCAGGGATTCCTGATGCAAGACAGCATTGCGCTGTCAAACATTTTAAGAGGGAAAATATGACTGTTGTAGGTGGTTGTCAATGTGATGTACCTGTTTGATGAAGATGACTGATATTGGCGTGTTTTCTCTGTGACTTTGTTGAGTTATTGTGCTCTAATTTGAAATTGGCCCGAATTTAGTGCTTTATCACTGCTCAATTCTGCCTCTAATTTATGGATAGCACAGCAGAATAAGATAGAGAGAAAGGTGAGGTCCAATTCACAAGCGAGAACACGAAATTTGACACAGTTAGAACCCATCACATCATAGCCAGAGAATATATACAAGAGACAAACGTCCTCAACCGACAGTTAATCCAAAACATCACAGAGATGTGTCCTCTGATTAGATCATCTATCGAGAATATTCGTTGTCTTTATAGACTTAGACTTGTTGACTGAACTACACATCGAGATGATGGCCAGTGGGAACCTTGTTCCATGAAATTTTCTTAAGCTGTTTGTAGGGAGATAATTGAGGACCTTCTGCACTTATCCAGTGTTTACAGAAGGAGAAAGTGATGGAGGCGGTGTCGAAGTTGAAACAAAATATATTACTCTGCTTCAGCTGGCAAGTAGAATAGAAAATGGGACCAAGGGTGTGTGCACTTTGGATGAAGGACCATTTTGAAACAGAGCAAATTAATTACTACCTCTGCACCTCAATACCGTTGACAAAAGTAAAAATCATTGCACCACTTTACTGTTGACTTACAACTTTGATTGGTCGAGGAAAAATGCATGAATTTAATTCGTTAAAAATCAGCCTCCTAATGCTCAGTCATGTCAGAAAGACGTTGCTAACACTCGAAGACAGCCTGATGGTAGAGAGAAGCAGGGCAAGGGAGAACTTGCTGAAGGGTGCTAGCGCGCTTCTTTGCTTGCTTCCCAAGATGTGGCAACTTCAAACCATTGTCACCGTGATTCTCCATGACAAGAAGCATCACAGATTGTAATGTGATGAAGACGTCGTTCAATTTGTCCGCTGAGAGGACATCGAACGCGATCTGGGTAGCCTGAATTACTTCATCAACCGTGCGACTTACCATCTTGTATTGTAGAGATTGAATTCAGGCAAAGAACCCCAAGTCAAGAACGTTGAGATCCGGGCTGTTTGCGGGCTGCGGGCGCAATAAGAAAGTCCAGCCATCGGTGGACGCCTTCCGTCAACAGTATTGTGGTGCAGAGGTAGTATCCGGAAACTCAAATTTAGTGACCATTTTGCAATCGAAATATTTATTGTGACCATTTATTGCGCCTTTTGTTCCTGACTGGAGTGCGGTCAAATTAATATTCGCGCAACAATTTACGCACGATATGCGCATACAATTTCCAAGTGAAAAATCTGAACGTTCAAATTTGTTTTAAAAGACGTCTCTTAAGTGTTCGAAACAAAGACAGCGCATTTTTCAATCGATATGGAAGCCGCCAGTCGCGGCGATGAAGTGTTCCGCGCCAACCTTGCTCCAAGTATTCGAAACTTCAAGGGTCAGAGTTCGGGGACAACCGCTGAACGCCTTACAATCAACGCTGTATCGGTCGATGATTTTAAGTCCCATGTGATTGATGTAGTTCTGCCTTTGGTCAAACGCGAAATCACCTTTTCCAACGATATGACTCCATCATGGTCCTCTTTGGTGACCCCAAACCGAGAAGACATTACTCGATTTGTATTGTTTTACCCCCATCAAAGCGAGTCGTCGATTTGGACTCAATCTCAACAAGCGTCTTACAAAACTGGTGCAACAAATGCATATCACTCTTTGTTCACAAGTATTCAAACGCTGTTTCGTCAAAAGCACTTTGGCTTGTCGTGGAAAAGACTCTGATATTGCCTGCTGAGCGAGATAGAGCTGGCGCAGCTACAACAGCATCACTGTTTGCATTGAAAACCCGGTTGAAGGAGCTGCATCAAGATTCTTACCAATCTCCTGATATCAATTGGCAGCTTTGGGCTAACTACATACAGTCTGCAGATGCCCACTTACAAGAATCATTGGAAGCACAAGCACCTCCTGCGCATCTTATCCACCTTTTTGCACATGCTCCATCAAATCCAGAGATCCAAATGGCTAATGTTCGTCGCGGGCTCGATATCGCCTACAATATCAATGAGAACTTTCTCAACAGCATATCTCGAATTAGATCAACCTTCCAAATTTTGAAGCGAAAACATGGCGAGATAGAAGCACTTCATCAAACAATGGAATCTCAAATGTGTGCATTGCAAGAAATGACTGGAATACACACAAATATGCTCGATGGATTTGGATCTGCCGTGGAAACTTCTGAGACTGCTTATGGACAAAGATTATTGCACGAAATCGAAGATATTCCTGATGAGGATCATGCATGAAATAGGATTTGGTTACTGATAGTTAAATCAATCGATGATTTCTAGTTTCCTAGACCTGTTCCTGGATTGAACTTGTTGTCTCCTTTATAGCCGCATTTTTTGTTGATAGCCTTGAAATTGTAGTTGGCATACAAGGTCAATGCATTTGACACAGCTAGAGGAATATTCGTTCTGTCTTGGTGGATCAACCTCTTGAAATTCCGTTTTACCATGCCAAACAGAATTTCAATTGGATTGTAGAATGGGCAGTAGGCTGGTAGGAAGATTGGAATAATTCCAAGTAAGCGAAGATAGTAAATGATTGATGGATGGCAATGAATCTTGGCGCCATCAAAAATCCATATTGAATTAGGTCCAGGATATTGCTTCACGACATTCTTCATTGCAAATTGCTGCAGGCATTGGACAAAGATTGACCTCGAAAATGTGCCGTCAGTCATGAATGTTTCGAGTAGCCCATTGATGCCAATGAAACACAAGAGTGAAACACGAGGCTTTCTGTTAAAGTCGCCTCTGTAAACAAGACGTTGCCCCTTTCTGCAGTAACCATGCTTTCGTATCATATCTCTGTCATCGAAACTCACTTCATCGAGGAAGACAAGATTCAGCAATAGCCATGGTAGAGAAAGAAGCTCATTTGCATACCGAATAATATCACAGTAGTTGATTTGTATTGCTCGACTTTCCAATACTTTCCACGTCAAGCCTGCTTCCCGCAAGATCGACCAAACGATGTATGCACTAATAGACATGGAAAAATGATTGATAAAGCGCTGTCTGGCTTCGTCCAGGTACAGTAGTGGCTCATGCTTGTACAGTTCTAATAACCAAACCTTCATGGTTGTTGTAAACTTTCGATGTATGGGAGCTCTGCGCAATTGATTGTCCACCAATCCTTCTTGTTCATAATGTGTTATCCACGACGTTATGGTGGAGGGGCTCTTTGAATACAACGTAGACAATTTTGCTTTCGACAAACCAAGGAAATAATAGCCATACAAGCAATGGTATTTCGTGTTTGGAGACGCACGCTCGCGGGACACCGCGTGCTGAATCATAAGGACAATGTTGTGGAATGCTCGAAAGATTCAAAAGCATTTCAATTAGAGTGAGTAGACTACTCCAATATAGTATGTGCGCAAGTCGTGCGACGATAATTTGGAACATTTGAGAAATGTAGCAAAACTCCAATTGTGAGCCAAATTCACAATAGTAAGATTTCAACTTTATAGGGTACTAATTTGCAACTGTACAGCTGTACATGCTAACTTATCCGAATCCTCCGGATAAGAAGACGACGGAAGCAGTCGGCGGTGAATAAGAAGACATCATGGTTCACATCATCAATGGAGAAATCGTCCAAGACAACGACCCGCGCGTGCTCAATCGCAAGCGAAACGTACCGACACCAGGTAGGAGCAATGTAAACTCATTCAGCCACGGCGCTGCTCGCTCTGCTGCATCGCCAAACTCTCCTCCTCCGCAAGCTGGTGCCCCTCCCAACAACCCTCTGTCCCAACTGGCTACGGCAATCGGCCTAGAAGGAACGATTCTCGTCCCAGCTGTGCCTGCTTTGAATTGGCGTGCGGTGGCTGTCGAGAAGATTTACTTGGCCATCTTCGCAGTGCTAGTCGTCATGATGGGCTGGCGCGCACTTGCTTTTGGCGGCATTGGCTATTTCATCTACCAACATCAACTGAATCAACCTGCTGCACCAACTCAATAATATCTATAAACACAAAGCACATGAGTGTTTTGGAATTCTTGTTTGAAGACTGCGTGAACTTCATTAGAACTGGCGAGCTCGGGATATACATCTTGCATCACAATAATTGTTCAGGCGCCAACTTTTCATGATTTCCAATCGTGCTAGCCATAATCGGCAGCCTCTTTCAACAACGTCACCATTTACTGCTGGTTGAATGCATAGCAGGACGCCATGCAAGTCACCCACGATGCTCATTGTTGCTTTATTTCAACCTGGTGTGTCGAAGCCATAGCGTAGAAGTCGTTGCCATGAAATAGATGGGTCAAGTCGTCGCATCTCTCTCATTTACGTCAACTCACTATCTGCCCCTCCTCCTCGATGTCGACCGCCTTGTTTCCTAATTGCTACAACGTTGTCAAGGGGCTCAAATCCACTCCAGGATGTCTTCAACACATTGGCGCCGAACAAAACTGTCGGCTGTTGCGACCAATGCCTTGGGCAGGGGCTGCTGTCTTGAATCGTCATTGCAGCAATGGGGAATCCTTGGAAGACTCATATGAACTTCTATAGCATTCGGCTCATGTATCGTCAATCCATACCCAGGCATCAGCGATTGAGTGCGCGAAGACAGTGAAGTCATGGTAAGGTTAATTTACTTTTTTTATGTTTGAGTTATGGTATACACAGCGGCATCGGCCGAGGCAAAGATAAGTTAACAGCTATGGAGTCCTATCGTCTATTTCTGGGTTTGTATTTTTAAATATTTTTTGGGGTTTCATAAATATGAGATTGCTCAAAGCCAACGGGGCCGCTTGTCACTGCGCGGAGGCGAGTAGGGCGAATACGGTGGAGAACAAGGCGAATATGGAGGAGATGCAAATCCACATTCGTCAATCGAACGTTTGCGGGAAAAAGTTGCCATGGGGATGTCGAAACATTCGTCATCAAACAATCCCTTGTCAGCTGGAGGAGTCGTCACATCGCTTTCAAAGTCGGTTTCAACGTCTTCAACTCCAACTGAGGCTTTACGAGAGAGCACATGGGCAGCAGTAGTTTCAAATTCTTCCAATCCACGGTATGGGTGAAACATGTTGAGTAACTTGACAATGGAGGGACTCAACGTGCTTTCGTCAATGCTTGGAGACACATACACTTCCAAAATCATAGTGGCAGCGTCGATCAAACAGTTTTGATTGTCGCTCAAGACATATTCCCAAGTTTCACCGTCTTTGGATCGAACGGTGGAAGGGATTGTGTCGTCGATCGTACCAGCCAAATAAGCCGCACCAGCAGCAATATCTTCGGCGGAGAGGCGCAAGCACAATGGGGTTCGAGAGCAATCATTCAAAAAGCTCCAAGAGTTTCTCATCATGGTATTCGTCAACGTAGCTTTGTCTCCTTCGGACAGATGAGTGTGGAGTTCAACGAGGCTTTCAATCTTGTCATTCAAGTGAATATGGGGAAAAGATACATCCAAGTCGAAAGCTAAAGCGTGGAGGACTGCGTATTCCTTTTGCAATATGGCTTCGGCAATCATCTCGGCAGTGTGGTAGCGAAGGGCAAATTCCATTGTAACTTCCTTTCGCTGGGAAATATAGTGCTCAGCAAAGTTGTTGATAGCCAAAGGATGATCTTCGGCTTTAGCACTCAAAAAGAGACAGGTAGCAGCAACCAAGTACTTGTCATGATCGGTGAAGGATTCTCGAATGAAAAATCGGTGAAAGAGCTGTTTGCCAGTAGCGATTGCTTGGCGAGGGACACGGAAGATCTTGGCCATGCTTTCATAAAAGATGATGCCATTCTTTCGCAATTCCAGCTCTTGATCCCACGAGATTCCTTTTTTGGAAGAAGGTGAGTTCTTCAACTCGTTGTCGGAAAAGATCCAATCGTTGGTAAACGAAAAGGTATACGACATGGTTGAATTCTATCGGTGTGTCCACATATTAAGCACATGTGTCGTCGCGCGGCACACTAACCTTTTCTTCCGATTCACGAAAGACTTGAGTGGTGCTTTGTTCAGAGACAAGTGCTCCAAAAGTCTATGACATAATCGCACGGTCAATAAACCGTCCGTTCACGTCAAATATCATATGCCCGTCGAGGAAGTCGACGGGGATCGCATTCTATGCATCGCTATCATGGACCTACGACTCACCAGGTTCTCTGATTCCCGCCGCTGATGTACGTTCGTGTTGCACGCAGCAGACAAGTCGAGAGTCGAGGAGAGTTTCTGATGGGTTGACAGTCGAGAGACGCTGGAGGATGACGTCGAGAGTTGAATCGGTTGAGCGCGGATACAAGTAAGAGGGAGACGGCAGACGATGGGCCAGGAAGGCTCTTCTTCTTCAGTCTTCTTCTTACAGGGGAGCTAAACAACTGACGCCACAAACTCCAAAACGACTCCCAACCACTCAGCATACAAATCTCCATATATTTCCCCTTTGCTATTAATATCCAGTGGTGAATTTTAGCCAATCCACAGTGAGCATATCGCCTTCGTCGCAGCTCTATACTGAAATCAAGTCAATTTCGGGAGAAGAATCTGGACGCAGGTTCCATGGTGGAAGTCACTTGTGTGTAATTAGACTTGAAGTTTGTATGCAAATTGCTGACGTCAGAAACGCAAGTCAACTTTGACTTGATTAAAGTATACACATGACAAAGTCCTCAGAACATTTCGACCGACCAGAACAAAATCGAACATGGCGACAATCTCCGCACCCGAGGTGGTGCGATCTCTTTCCCGTTTGCATATCTTGATGGAGATTAAGCGGGATCTCCACTGCGTATCGAGAAAATGCAAATTACCGCATAATTTTGGATATCCCGCCATGTCTATGCGGAAATGTACAATGCACCATGATATCTGACAAGATAAGAATTTCAAGGCCCTAACCGCACTACAAAGCTCCGAAGAAGTAGGGGAAACGAGGGGAATACAGGGGGGAATGGGGGAATTCCACAGCTATATCAGTCACTGTTGACTCCTCGGGAGTGCTGTGCTTGGTGAAAACAAGCGCTGCATATCCAAGACGAGAAAATAATGATGAGTGGTATGGAAGTGTACATAGAAATTCTGATACGAGAAAAAGGAGAAGCTCAGAAATACTTCGAAGTTGCAGAAATTGCAGAAATTGCATACTCTTGCGGGAAATGTGTGGAGGAACTTACACCCGAAAGGTAAGAGAGCCACTGGGGACACTAGACCAGTGGTCCCTACACGTCTTTCTCCATGGATGCACTCGGCCACCTCAGAATGCTGTGGTTCGTACAACAGGAATGTATCATTTCTATTTTTAGAACCGTTCATTGAGTTTGACCACACATTTTCTCATTACGGCCTCATTCAGAGCCAAATACAGCATTCCTATTCCTTGCCTGGGGCTAATATTGATCACGAGTTGTGGCAAATCCAGAACTTGTGCGTCTGTGACTGCTTCATGATGTTCTCTGGCGCTCAAAAAATGAAATGTGAAAGATTATTGTAAAATGAATTATTGCCGACATTTATTACGTCTCCTCGCTTGGTAGTGCTCTTCTCCAACACCATTGCAGCATATGCGGACACTGCCAACGCCACGCCGGCTAGACATCCTTTTGAGGCGGTGAGGCTTTCGATGGTGAAGAAAAAAATGTAGAAAGTCAATCACAAGCCACTTGCGTGCTTGCGTGATGAACCCTGCATAGCGTTAGATACGAGAGCAAAGTATGTTGAGTATAGCAGTGTTGCCTTGATCGCCACTTGCTAGGCCGTTTGCTCCATGCTGAAGAAGGATTTGTGTTCATTCTACGTAACCGAGCCGACACGCAACGATCAAGGGAGTCTCTCCATTGGGCCGTGTGTACACGAGAGACACTACGAGGGATCATTCGTCTTTGTTGGCGACGATATCATGCAGAAAGCTTGCGTTGTCCTTCTCGGTGGCTAGTCGTATGCAATTTTTTGCTTGTAGTCCATGATATGTTTTGGAGCCAATCTATGGGATGTTGTAGCTTGTGCCATCAAAGCGAAACTCTGGCTTATTGACGCGAAGAAGGGCGACAATGTGCTCAAGTCGAGCGATCCCAGAGTCAAGCGACTGACAGATGGCGATATTCCTGCTGAAATCAAAGTCATTGTGAAGCAAAATGGTGAAATGGATGCAAGCTATTGTTATGTTGAACACAGCATTCGTCTGCAATGATTGTATCCATTTCGCAATATTAGAGTTTTCGCAGCTCGTTTTATGAAGTCTAATTACACTATAAAGCATAATATAATACAAATCTGTAATCCGCTGAAAAACCTATTTCGTACTTAAAAACAAGCCTTTGGATGTTATTATAGTATAATATCAATGGTTCAGAGGTTTTGTTTCAAATTTCATTTTGAGTTGATAGCCATGGATTCTCGCTTGCTGGTTCTCGCTCTAGAGGATGGAGACGATGAAGCAATGCTATTGCTCCTTGATCGGTCCCTCAGAGAACGTCTCATGATACCGGATGAAAGATTCTGTATGGACTCGATATGCGATCAGACGTGCCTTGCTTTGTTTAGATTTTCTAAGCAAGGAATTACGCGCATGCTTTTGTCAGTGAGGTTGCCTGATGTACTAGTTACAAGCGACAGAGACAAAATATGCACTTATGAGGCGCTTTTGATTGTTCTACGACGTTTGAGCTATCCTAATCCTAGAGAGTACCTGAAGCCTTTTTCGACTGTCGCTCGTCATCGATGAACTTCTGGTAGATGAGTTGAAGCCTTACTTGACAGCTGTGAGTCGTTACCGCCATGCCATTGAGCTGCAAACGCTGCGCAATGTTCTTCAAACAGTCGCGCATGGGGCTTTCTCTGTTCGAGAACAAGCCGTCATCGCCCAGTACTTCGCGCAAGAGGAGAAGGTCGTGCTCATCCTTGAAATTGAACCTTTTCCTTTTCTTCCTTGATTTGGAGTCTTCGGCTGCGTCATTCGGTCCTTCGCATTCGCTTGCCATGACAGATTGCAATATGAAAGTTGGTTGGTGCTCATTTAACACCCTTTAAAGCCATTCTGTAGAATTTGTTTAATTTTAAAGGATATAATATTATGCAGGTCAACTTGCTTTAATATAGACGCCGTCCTATAATGGTGGTACTCAAGTGCAGGTCGGCTTGCTTAATGGTTCGAATTTCCCACACTGATTGGATAAAATTGAATCTTTAAAACGAACCTTCAAGCACCCAAGGAGCCAGTTTCGTCCGGCATCAAATTTGGTGCTGGACGAAACTGGCTCCTGGATTGATTGAAGGTTCTCTTTTAATCGATACAAAACTTCAGAGGAAAGTCGCTTCGAATGGTTGACAGTCTCAAACTGACTGTGCAAACCTTGGCATGGCACCAGCAGTCCCAACACGGCGATCACGAGTTGCATGGGATGCCGACATGCGACGGTCGACGGCACTCGTGGAAAAAGCTCGCTCGAAGTGTTGTTGGATTGGATATGCTTGCTGCCAAACTACCAACGTTGGAAAGGAGACACACAACATGGAGTGACGAAGGAGGTTCTGTGCACCGAGATAAACTCCATCATGAAGGCCAATGGGATTACACATAGGTCAAACCAAGACATCAGAACAAAAATTGGTGATTTAGAGCGCAGTTACAGAGCTGCGATTGACTGGAAGGCTTATACAGGACAAGGAATTCTAGACAGCGATGTTCTAGGCGGCACGTCAACTGTAGATGCGTACGTCCTTAAACTTTGTCGACATTTCAATCTATTAGATGGTGTAATGCGTAACCGCCCCAGCTCGCGACCACTTCTCACATCGGATGCAGTACTCGACAGCTCTTGTGAAACGAATGCAATGGATAGTGAAGTTACAGTCGATCATATCAACGATGAGGATGAAGATTCACTTGTTCTTGCGCAACCAACTCAAGTCGAGAATGAAGAACAAAAGAAATCCCACAAGCGTAAATTCATCTCGCAATCAACAAGCAACAATGGTCGTTCAAAACGATTGTTTGGCAGTTTGAAGACTTTGCTCAATGATCCAAGTGAGATAGAGAAAGGTCGACTAGAAATTGAAGCGAACAAATTGCGCATTGAAGAAGAGCGTCTGACTATGGCAAAAAGCAAGAATGATCTGGAATGCAGTCTATTGCAACGAAATGTGAGCTTAAAAGACATTGAAATTGCGACCGAAAAACTACTCTCAAGAAAGCGACTACTCGATGCAGGAATTTCGCCAGCCGACGTCGATGCGGCTTTACCTTTGAATAACTAGAAATGACAACGAGTTTTATTGTTGAAATTCATGCTTTCACATCTGCATCTGCAGTATAGTGTTGAGCAGTAGATTTCTTCGAATTATCCCAGACGCAATCTGCAAGCGCGGTTAATTAACCCCAGGATCAGTGCTGTCGTCGTCGTCGTCGCTGTCTTCATCACTGTCAATCCATTCGTCGTCAACTTCGTCGTCAATGCACAAGTTGTGTAATATTGCGCATGATAGAATCAAACAGATAATTTGTTTCATCGCAGGCTTTCCATCGAGGAAATATCGTATGCCTTTCAAACATTGAAAGCGCCCTATACTTTGTCATTTGCATTTCAGCACGTGCTTACCTTTCAACATACCAATGCAATGCTCCACGGCTACTCTCTTTGACGCAAGTTTGGAATTTAATTGCGATTGATGATCTGTTAGTTGCCTGTTAGGCAGCTTTTTGAAACAAGGAACTAAGCGCACATGGGGAGAGAAAGCTGAGTCCCCAACAAGATATTCATCGTCGGAAAAATGTGATTCAAGATTTCTGTTGAATTCACAATTGAGAAGGACTCGTTGGTCATGACTAGAGCCTGGAAACCCTACAAAAAGTAACTTATACGTCGCATATCATCACAAATGACAAGCCCTACGTCTTTTCAAGCATTTTCGATCATATACACTACCATTGACAGCGTAATCGACCTGTTGTGTCCGAGATGGAGTGGACTGGCTTCAACCAACAAGCACTTCCGTCCAGTTCAAAAGTGGGTGTCACATGTAGGTTTTTGTGATGCCATCCACATCTAAGACACACACTAGCCACAGAGGGACCACATGTGCTACCAGCACAAGCAAAGACAGCCACTCCTATGGAATGCGTACCAAGAGTGGATGCGTCAGAGCTAGTAGTAGATTTAACCAAGCGAATCAATGATTTTCCAAATCGATCTTTCTGGTTGCCACCAGGGAAAACTGAAGTTGGTTCAATTTGTGGATGACAAGCCAAATATACACCAAAGGCAAGAAAGACACGAGGAGATGGTTTCAAAGGATTGGAGTAAATGTGGCGGGGATTGCGACATTTGTCTCCGTTTTGGTCCGTCTTGCTTGTGTGAAAAACAATTCCAAACGCATCTTTTTCATGCGTAATTTGGTCAAAGCGAATTGTTTGTGTCGAATTCGACTGACACATCAAATTCTATGTCAACACAAGAAAAAAGTGACTGAAGACTCCATCCAACGTCTTGAGCAACTCCATTCAGAGATGCTCATACATATAGTACGACATTGGGCGTTTGCCCGAGTCTTTGACACCTCCATTTTGAGTAAGCTCGGCATGATGCCGTCTCATACCTATCAATTAAACTAGCCCAATAGACATGGTTATCTCTACCTTTAAAGAATTCACTCATGTCGTCGTTGTGTTCATCACGTACAGGTAGTTGGCGTCGTTTATATAGATCGTTGATAGCTGAACGATAGCTGCATATTGTACTTGGCTTGTTCGATGTTGTTTGCCACATCCATTCAACAAACGCTCGTAGATGAGTGTTGTGAAACGACAGTATATTGATGTTACCGTCCTCACTAAGCATCGATGGATCGCCAAAGAGGTTGATCCACTTCTTCACCTGGTTTAGACCGCTTCTATAGCCAGCTCTCGTTGAGTTGGACACTCGCATCTCCCGAATATCCTCAAGCGTCAATGCCTGACGTGGAATCGACAACATGTTTTGAAAAATGACCACGCAGACTGGTCGAATGGCCAATCAACTATGACCAATAAGAGCGCGACATGCGTCACACAAATTCGATATTCTAGTTTAAAATGACTTGATATGAATCAATATATGAATTCGAATCTCGAATCCAGCTCAAATGGAGAATTTGCAGGATTGCTGTCGTGCAGGAATACCTTTAACCGGACGACCGTCGCGCAAAAACCGTATTATGTTCGGTACAAGTCTTTCATCTTCCCAAAATGTTGTTCGGATTCCCAAAGTATACATATATATAAAGTCAAAACTGTTGCGTACTAAATTTCATAGTTTTCGATTTCCTTAGGTATCCCGATGTCATTGAAGAAGTCGCATATTTCGTCAATGGAGCTCTCATCGTGCAAGCGATTCTACATGTCGGTATCATGCTAATTAAACAGGCGTCATCTTGCCCATGATGCTAGAAGATAAATTCGGTGGAAAGGTGCTTAACAACCGGCAGATCTTGCTTCCTGAAATGCCCAAAATCTCCATACAGCTCTCGACGGACAACTAAAAAAAATTGACGCATCCAGAGATCACTGTATATTTCGCTATTCTACATATCAATAAGTTAGACTAACTTCTTTTGATTTTCTGAGGTTCGTGAGCCTCAAAGATCATCGCAAACTTTAATGATTAGCGATAAACTTATGGTAAATCTCCAAAAGCATTGTAAATCTGCACATACTCAACCAAAATTGTAAACGTGTACGGTCACAACTTAGATGATCCGGATAAATTATCAATATAACTCTCTACAAGTTTCAAGAATAGTTGACGAAGGCCCCTGAGACCAAAATCTGTCCATTTTCATACATTTGGTCACAAAAGTGGCCTCGGGAGAATCACCATTACTGTACTCGATCAATTCTTTGAATAGAGCAATTTCAAGCGGTAACATGTCTCCCTCAAATCTATATCTATCGATATTACCTCTTTTCTTCTCGTTAATTTGACTCTTGCAGAAATTTATCGACGGTCAAAGTGTGACGAATATTCTGTCGTCTCAAGATAGTGCGTACCTTATGACAGAAATCAAATCTGATTGGCAAAAATTTAGAAACAGAAATATTCTTATTGTCTACTAGAAATCGTCCAGATTAATCCAGTTAGTAAACGTTTCGACATTTTCAACCAATTAATGGGTTTTAAATGCAGTAATTAATATTTTCATCCAATTGAGAGGTAATCAAAATTGGCCTTAATTTCATCCAATTACACTTTCCGAACATCATTTATCAAAATATTGACAAATTGTGTAAACTGTTTGCAAAATGTGTAAAACGTCCATCACTCTTTTGCCAATTGGTGAAAACCTCTATATTGAACATTCTATTACTCAGAGTGATTGTTTTAACCCAGCCCTAATTTACACAGTTTTGATAATATTTTGATAAATTATACACCTTTTGACATTTGCTCCACCTTCACAAATTGATGTATTGTAATTGGAATTTACACGACCGTCGTCCTAAGTATATTCATTGGACGATATTTATTTTTTACCGGCCAATGCTAAATTTCTGAATGCAGTGGAAAATTGGACCTTCGAAGAGCTGGGATGAGAGACACAAGGCGAAGCTGTGAGACTCTTCGGGTGCGTTTCCTGGGCGTTGCGCTGCATACACGAACAATGTAAGCTGATATGAACTGGAATGAGCGTGTGATATCCTCTTCAGATGGCGTTCGTGGCATGGAGAAACCGGCAAGCTGGCAAACTTTTTCGAATCGGGTCATTGAAAATTTCCAGTCAGAAAGCAGCTTGCGCTGCTTTCTCGACGACAAGTCAAGAGGTACGATATATCGATATGGTGGAATGTTGAGTCTCATGTTTCCTAGCCACCAAAGTCTCCAAGCGGATGCGGCGTCCACGTTGGGCAGCTCAAATTCTTTGGGCAATTTCGACAAACGACCGTCTCATGTGAACAGCCGACCAACTGTGGTGGTTCGGCTGTGTCACTCGCAGGTAGTTGGCTCGGCGAACGTTGATCTAGTCTACTTGCAAGCTCCGAAAGAGCCTTTTGCAAAAAATCCCTCGATATATTTCCGGCGCTGGCACTTTGATCTTCGAGAAGGTTTTGCATCCGAGTAGATACATAATCGGCAATGCGAACAATAGCCGTGTAGTTGCGTTCAATGCCTTGAATCAAATTGATATGAGCAGGAATTCCAGTAGGCAATATAGAGCTCGAGTTTGTACTGAGATAAGGTTTGAGTTCGTGTAATAGATCATTGTTTGTGAACAACGGACTTGAAAAAAAGGGGTGTTTAGGAGGCAAGATATCGCACAACCAGTCGAAATGATAAATAAGTGACGCTAAGCCATACGACAATACTTCACGTAGCCTTCTTTGCGAACTCAATGCAGGAAACACAGTATCAATCACACTGTACACAACTTCCGATCCATTGGGGGTAAAATGAGGTGGCAAAGCAGCAAATTCAGGCTTCTTGTTGGGCAGACCCGCAACAATTCGGCCTAAATATTGGTCCCCAGCGCGCTCGTAATGAATATAGCGTTCTAGCACGTGGCCAAGAGTCCATCCATATCTCAAGCATACACTTGCAATTGATGGACCACTCGTTGTTCCAGAAAAGGCAAACGTCGCAACGCCTTTTCTGAACGAATGAGTTCCAAAGTCATTTGAATTGAGCAAACGAGACAAAATCTTACCAAATCGGTCGCGTTGACATAGACCAGGGAAGAGATCACCAGGAGGCAATTGAGGATGGCAGGCAAAGTACAGACCAAACGACAAGTTGATGGATTAAAGGGGTTCGCATAGATGTGTCGAGGATCTCTCTGTTTTTCACCTGCTTGGTCTGTCTTGCTTACAATAAAAACAACGCCAATCGAGTCCTCCTGGAAGGAAATATGCTCAAATCGAACCTGTTGTGTAAAAATCGAACGGCACATGAGATTCCACGATAGAGTGAGGAAAAGATGCGAGAATCCACCATCCATTAGACCAAGCGTGTCAACACATAGACGTTGATACAAAGAATATCCCAATGGCCGTTTGCCAGACTCTTTCACACCTCCGGATTGAGTTTGTTCGGCGTGATGTCGTCGCGTTCCTACCAAGTTGTGATAAAATTGAGTCAATATAGTCTCGTACCTTGAAAGATATCTTTCATATCGTCGTCAAACTGAGGAGGAAGAGCTCGATTTTCTCTTTTGTACAAATCTTTGATTGCTGAGCAATAACTGGCGAGTGTACCAGGCTTATTGTTAGTGAACTGGTGGCTCCAACCGATGAACGCAAGAAAGTCCTGGTACGTGAAGACGTCTAAGTTGATGTCGCCATTTGCCTTAAGCATGCTCGAATCGCCGTGCGCTCTTATCCACTTTTTAACTTGGTTCAACCCGCTCTTATATCCAGCTTTTGTTGACTTGGAGACGCGCATATCACGGATCGCATCAAGCGAGGAGCTCTCACGAGGAATTCCAACCATGGACGTTTCAGGGAGAAGGTATATTATCCAATGGTTGGGACTCCTCTCAAACACGACTTCTTGCAAAACAACTATTTTAACTTGAGTATAGTATAGAAATATGAGCAAAATTCATCCAAACAGAGAATTCACACGACGGCCGTCCTGTTGGAGATGCCTTATCCGGACTTTCGTCCAATAAAAACTGTATTATGAGCCACCGCCAGACAGATCTGTGCAGGCCTCTGAGCCAAATGCCACAGACCACAGAAGAGAACACAGATCATAGACGCGTTATTTTGACAAAATGCTTCTTCCCATGCCTCCTCGGACACGACAATCAATGTGAGTGAACTTTGCGGTATGGAATGCTGTGAGAAGAAATGCTTGATTGAAAGAGAAGAAGAGGCGGCTGGTTTTCTCGCTTCGGTGTCGCAAATGTCCAAGCGTGAAAAACAAACTTGCATGCTGACGTGTCTATCCCTTCTATGGAAGCCAAAGTCGGACGCCACCGACTCCAACAAGAAAACACGGGTTCGATTTCAGTATCGGATCCCCCTTGTTGGAGATGTCTGCCGCATTGCTTTTGCCCAAGCGTGTTAAGCGAGCCAGGGTACATCAGCAAAAGCGACAGAAAATAGCTAGCTGAATACGGCACACAAAATGATGTTTATCAAAATATTAAAAAAAATCATCATTTTCCTGTCCGGAAAAAATCCGGTTAAAAAATTTTAATTGGCTAATTAATCATCTTTTAGTACGTTTTAGGCCAATTGGTAGCCAGAAATCGACAGCTCTTGCAAAATACTGTCCAATGGTGCAATAAAAAAAATTTGAAAAAAAATGAACTTTGCGGCATGGCCGTCGCGCCGATGGTCGTATCTCGGTGACCAAAGCGAGTTTGGGGGACCACAGCCCGTCAAAATGTAGCTAAGACACTGCTCCATCGCACTTCATAGCTAACTCCAACTTCAAGAAAACGCGGTATCCATCATTTGGTTTGCCGGGGTCTCATATGATAACTCTTAGACGGTCTAGCGATGGTCTCAGAGGCAAGCACGAATGTTAGTTGTCTCCTTAATGGTAAGCCATGCGAGGAGCTGGTACCGCTTGTCGTAGCGTTTGCCACATTTTCGCCGTCGCTGCCACTGGATGCTCTTTGCCAGAGTAATCCAGTGCATCGACGTGCCACATGCCCACTCCAAGCAGTCGTCTTTGCTTCGCCAGGTCGTACTTGAGGGCGAGGCTGCGATCGTTGTCGTACCAGACTTGCGTCGTGCCATTCACAGTGAGGAATGGCGTGGCTGAAATATTCTCCCAGTGCTGCTCGACTGGGTTCTTCGCTAGGAGCTTTTGTACGTTTGCATAGTCGATTTGTCGTCCTGCGGCGTCGCTACAAGGTGCTTCTCGAAATGGAACCTAAGTGTTGTGATATCCCACGAAGGCGATTTGGTCAACGTACTGCCTTAATGTGGCAAATATCGTCGGCAAGGGACTCACATGGATAAACATAAGCGTACCATGGCAATCCCAGGACAAGTTTCGACGGTGGAATGTCGTAGCCGACGATGTATTCCTCCAGACCCTTGTCGACTAATGCCAATGGACTATTCGCCCCTGCGATGCATTGGTAGTAGATCTGGCTACGCATGTCGTACTACATGCGAGAACTCGAAGGGGAAAGCGCAGGGGGAGTCTTACCGACATAACAAAGAGCAAGTCGGCGGCATTGGCGAGACCCTTCCAGTCATAATAACGCTGGTCGATGCCATGGGGAGACCATGGGATGTCAAAGGAGATCTAGAATATGATGATGCAGTGACATCTGCAGAACATACTCGAGCATATTCCGTGAACTTGGACGCCGACAGACGAGCTCGAAGTTCTTGGACGAGGAGAGTTTGGCATTTCGCAAATTGGCCCGACATGCCAGCCTCCGTGTCAATGTTGACACCGTCGGCGTAGTTTTCAACGATCTTGTCGTACGTCTCATTGATCCAAGCTTGACGCGCCGTGGGATTGCAGAGCTGACTGACATCGTCGAAGTTGTGGCCGATGACGATCTTGACGTCATGGGCATGCGCATGACAGAGCAGTTCCTTGTCGAGATTCCACGCAATCGTCGTCAACGTGTCGTAGTCGTAGTACCGCCAATTCGTTCCCTTGGAAGGCGAGAATGCAAACACTTCAAAGGCCGGTGTTCGTCTGACAGGAAGACACAGCGATGTTTTATCGCACGGACATTTCTCCAACGCTTCTATCTCCTTGGCATTCCATCCCGCCGACGGAAGAGCTGCACTGGCGGTGAGACTGACAAGGAGAGCAAGACCAACGGAGAAAGATCGACCGCGCATTCTCCAACTGACACCAACTTGAATGTCAATCAAGAAACACTCTGAGTGGCTGATATCCCCGTACTGTAGTCATCTCGACCTCAATAGAAAGAGAACATGAAGATGACAGGGAGACGGAAAGACAATCAACGAGAGAGCAAGGAGTACGTCTATTTATTCATCATCTTTCTTGGAGCTGTCCGAGTGGTGGTTGCCCTTTCGACGCTCTTGCAAGTCGTTCGAGGTCAAGTACTCCTGCGTGAGTTCACTGCCCAAATGCGGCGTGAAGCGGAACATGTTGCGGAACGTGTACATGTACGACTTGGCGACCATTTTGAACTTTGTCCACGTCGTCTTTGGGATCGGCGTCATGTCCAAGCAGACCAGGCCTGGGATCGACATCATGTCGCTGTAGCCCATGCCAAAGACGACAGCACCAGGACCCCATTCCTTGACATAGGATTCCAACTACATGGATGAGCAATTTCCAAGCGGGAGAGCGGCGTACCTGCTTGGCAATGAGACGCTTGTTGACAATATGAGCGCCGTAGTAGTTCTTGGCATCGACCCATCGCACGGGCACGCCGTTGATGAGGACAGGGTCCAAGAAAAGCAAATCGGGCGAGATCACAGGACGACCGTAGATCTTTTCCTGGTCAATCGCCAATTCCGACTGCGTGCTACAACACCGCAGGTTAGAGCCCACTCTCGTCAATCGCAAGAGCGACTTACCGCAAGCGAATGCCCTTGGACAAGAAGTAATGCATCAACGTCGTCTCGAGCGACGTGACCGAATATTCCGGACGTTCGAGGAGCGGATCATTGCGATGGATGGAGTCGTTCTGCTGTGCCCGCTTCAGTTCATTGTTGTCGCGGGGGGTGAGGTCACCAGGCGCCGCCAATGCAGTCTACGACCAAGTCATTGAGCTAGACGACGGCGGATTCTGTTACCTTGATCGCTTTGGGGCTCATGCCACGTGCTTCCAAGATAATGCGCATGAGTGACACGGGTGGATAGTTGTGGATGTTGCTCAGGTCAATGAGCGACTTGCCGCGCTCGTACTCGCTCAAGATGAGGTACTTGTTGCGTTTCACGCGATGTGTGTTGACCAAGAGGGACATGCGCAGCAATTGCTTGCGCAAATTGAGCGTCACGTTGGTTGTGATGGGAAGCATGTTGAGATACGACTCGACGCGCGTCACTTGCTGGTACTTGAGGCGCCGGAAGGTTTCCTTCTTGAGGAGCAATCCTGCCGCTTGCGTTTCGAGAAGTTGTGGGATCGGCTGGACTTCCCAGTCCAATTTATGCACGCGGAGCGAGCCAAATCTACAAGACAAGCTGCTTTAGGACGACATCAACCAAAGAGTTGATGACTTTTCAATCGCCTGCTCGCGCTGGCGGCGAGTCACACCGCTATCACGCCTTTCCTTGCCCATGGCCATCGCAATCGAATCGTACACAGCCGACATGGCAAAGCAAGGATCCAAACCAACAGCTCGAACACCTTCCATGACTGTCAACGCGGGATCCTTTCGGCCAACTTCGAGCGACGTTAGCGATGGGATCTTGGGCTCACAACCTACAACGAAGCTTCAGTTGCAACAGTTGCAGGACGAGGAATCGTACCGCTCAAGCGCATTTCCTGGAGCAGCGCAAGGAAAATGTCGGCGCGCCAAACCATGGCCGACCTGGACAACCAGTGTAAGTACGTCTCGCCCGAGATTTTCGTGAGAGGACGCAGCGCCTGAAGGATGCGAAGCGCGCCATCTTCTTGATTGTCAGCCGTGCACACGGCCAAAATGCGCTGGTAGTCATGTGTTGTGACGACGTGGCCTTGACGGAGGAGGAGGTCGAGAACCGACAAGGCATCATGAGCAGCGTTGTTTTGTTCAGCAGTGCGCAAGATCAAATGCAAAGTCTGACGATCCACTTTGCGACCTAGTCATCGCTTGAGAATGAAGAGAAGACATGGTGCTGGCGTACCGTTGTCGACCATGTCTGTGGCAATAGCAACGGCTTGCTTGGAGTTGCCCACTTCGCAAGACTTGACAATGCCTGGAACGAGGAATGACGCGTCCACCGCTGGGTTGCCGTGCTTGCGGTAGAGCTCAAAGAGTTGGAAGAAAGTTTCTTCATGCTCGACAGACGTGTAGTTGAGCATCGTCGTGACGTGGGAGACGGATGGAAGCGCTCGCTGCCTCTGTGCAATATCTTCAAGCAGAGAAATGACCACTTGGGCTTCTTCATATAGTGGAGATAGCGCTGCCTTGTTCTTCTTGACAGGCGCTGGCTTGGTAGTGGACGATGGTTTTGTAACTTCAGCGACCGCGTCATTTGACTTCTTGGCTGGTTTCTCTGGCGACGTTGGCGTCGACTCTTTGGCTGGAGCCACCGTCTTTTCTTCACCAGTTACAGCTTCGGTGGCTTCTTTCACCTTGCTAGCAACGGTCGTCGACGACTCAAGTGCTGTTTGTTTGTCTGTGGAAACAACAGCATCAGGAAGATGAGCTGGTGGAACCAATGTATTTCGCTTCTTCTTCTTCTTGCGAGGAGTCGTGTGAACCGGCACGACCGTTGACACTGCACGCAAGGCAAGCGGTGCATTTAATGCAAGTGGATGATGCAGAAACGGCGGCTTGGCGTGAATTCCACGCAGTGCCGCGTGCATTGAGAGCCGAAGCATCATCGGTGGATTCTGCCGCAGCCAACAATGACCGGAAGTGTCAAAACCAGAGGCTCTTGATTGGTTGTGTCGAAACGCGCGGTTGGTTCTATGCAACGCCCAACACTCTTCTTTTGACATTTGACAAAACTCGAGGTTTCAACGAGATTCATTAAAACATGTTAAAAGAAAACACATAAGAATAAAAGAAAATTGAAAGCTGATTTATTGTGGATTCTTAAGAAATTTCCGAATTTGGACTCGTTTTTTGTATCAATCTCCAATCGCGCCAATACATTGGATGAATGAAAATTATTAATAGAACAGTACTTTCTCTCAAATTTTATTCAGCCAATCCAATCGCCCTAAATATTCATTAGCCAATGGCGTCGATTGGTGAATCGATCCGCCGGCGTGATTCGATTGAACGGGGTCTGGAAATTCGTATCAAATCAACAATAAGAAGATGAATCTTTTCTAAATAGCTGAAAAATGATTGGCCAATTTCTGTGTGGAATTGTTCAAACCTGGTTGGACGTCTCTCCTGTGGGCTATTTTTAGCTTTGAGGACATGCAACCCAGACAAGCCCCCGTCTAAACCAGCTCAATACCCGCAATAGCATGACTGTTTAGGCAAATTTGCGTTCCCACGCAACTTGCAGTCTCTGGAGCTCACATGAGAGCGCAATTGCCATGAATTTCGCCGATGTTGCTACTGTGGTCTGTTAGCCAACACCATGAGGTTGATATGAGGAAAACTACCGTTTGGTATTTATAGATAAACGGTGGATGCCCTCTAACATAGCGAACGACATTTCTCAAAGCCGTTGCTGCGTTGCTTATCCACAATGGTCCATGTTGGCAGCTTTGATATATGGGCCACTGGAATTGTCATCGTCATTGGGGGCCAATACTTCTCATGGAATGCTGGACTCGAAGCTGGAACTCTCAGCTACGGTATTAGGGAGATTTCGAAGTCCTGCATTTCCCATTGCCACTAAGAGTTTATGCGGGAGTGGGAATGGAAGTGGGTCCCCAAATATTTGATTTCGAGCCCAACCTTTCCCATATCCATAATTTGCGTGCTATATTTAGAAATGCTCATTCATTGTCGTTTCAATTCTCATTTCCACAATGGACTCCTCATTGAAGACAGCCGAGATGCTTCAACTCTACAAGTGGCTGATTGGTCGCATGCAATTATCAAAGGGCTCTGCCATTCTTGTACTTGAGGCGTGTGCTGTGCTACCACCTGAGAGACCAATTATTCCTGAATCTAGCTTTGCATTGGACTTGTCGGATACTGACTGTCGTTTGACTTATCGTTTCGACAGACGTGGCATTTTTGTATTGCATCACTTGTTGAAGATTCCTGCTGTATTCATTACTCCTGGTGGTGATCGTGTTTGTGGTATCGAAGCTCTGTGTATACTACTTAGACGCCTACGATTTCCAACTACGTATTACGACATGATGCAAATACATGGGCGATCTCGTGAACAACTGTGTCGTGTCTTCAATTCCTTGCTTCATACGATTTATTCAAATTGGCATCATACGATCTACTTTCAACTGGACATTGTGAGAGATCGAATTGCTCAATACGCCAGTGCAATTCGCAACAAAGGCTCATCGACGAGAGAGATGAAGCGATTCTGGACTTTTTTGCCGTTTCAACTTCGCGATCAAAGCCTTCACTAAGCATAATGTTTGAGGCAAGCGTTTCCCAGGCCTTAGTGACTTGGCCCTTCTCTGCTGCAAATGGCAAGTCACCAGCCACTTGACGGAGTAGTGCAATGTCTTCCTCCTTCGACCATTTGCGACGCTTTTGAGTCGACATGTCGAGTGATGTTGAACAATGCGAGTGTCCTTTCAACTACCAATCATATGCACTATTTTATACGGCAAGTTTCCCGTAAAATTGATGAATTCCGTGGGAAGAAAAATACGTTTTCAAAGACTTCCCGTAAAAATATCAATACAAAGAGGATATTTTGACGGGAATGGGAATGGATGACTTTCGAAATCTCCCTATTGCTCTCACTCTCATGGCTCTCGCGTACCTCTGTCTTGTCTTGTCCATGGCTGAAATGACAAGTATGATGCCATTTGCCGGGGGCACGTACGGCCTTAGCCGATGTACTGTAGGCTTCTTCATGGGATTTCTCCTCGGTTGTTGTGAAGCCATGGAGTACATCATTTACGTCTAATGCTCCTTTCTCCAAATGGGTCGCATGCTCACCAAGCAATGGCCACATCTCGCGGACTACCAAATTGTCATTTGGTTTCTGTCTTATGTGTTGGCATGTATCATCATTGGCCGTGGTGGCTCAAGCTTCTGGCTATGGAATCGATTCTTGGCAATTGTATCGATTGGCCTTTTTGTCATCTTCTGCCTGGGCTCATTGGCATTCGTCGACTCGAATCAACCTGAACAGAGTGACTTCGTCGCTGTCGGTGGCTTTGGTACCTTCATGAAGGCATCTCCCATCTCAGCGTGGTTCTTCATTGGGATTGAGTCCCTCAACACATTGTCCAGAGTCGTTGAGAATCCGAAAGCAATCGTCCCCAAAGGCCAAATCGCATCTATGATCACTTTGATTGTGACGGGTGTTTGGATTTACGTCGTTTGCATCTTCTTACCTCCTGGCATGCCGACGCTAGTCGACGAGTTGGCTCCGTTGAATCGAGGCTACACTCGAATGTTCAACATGTCAAACGAGACAGCCACACTGTTGGCAGTCCCAGCGACGTTTGCCACTGCTCAAGGTTTCATGCTATCGTACGCGAACATTATCTCAGCGATGGCGAATTCCAGGTTGTTTCCAAGAGAGCTCGCTAAGCGGCGCAAGGTGTACAAGACGCCAGTGAATTCTCTCGTGTGTGGCTCTTTGATAAGCTTTGGCTTGTGCTTCCTCGTGTACTACAATTCGCTGAATAGAGTCATGTACAATGCATGTGTCATCTTTGCATTCGTGGCATACATCTCGCAGTGCTACGGCTACATTCAACTCAAGCGAAGACATGGTTCCATGCTGAGGCTCTTCCACAGTCCCGTTGGTGTTTACGGCGCCGTCTTTGCAACATTGATCTGGATTATGAACTTGATTGGCATTGTGGGCTTTCAAGGCGACGATGAAGTGAGTTTGAGTATTTCCGTCGGCCTGATGCTCATTTTTTCCATCTACTACCACACGTACGCCAAGACTCGACAGACCTTTTCGGAAGAGGAGCAGAAGATCATGCTTGTCGTTCATGTGGGTACGTTAGACAACAACATTTCTGCATTGGCTCACTGTGACTAGCCAAGCACAACAACCAACACAGGCACAAGCATAAAAGGAAGTATATCGGAGGCGAAACAAGCTCGTCGTCGACATCAAAGCCATCGCGTTCAGTAAAATCCACTCCAAAGATGGTCGTGCAACCTCATTCTTCGGTGTCGGTGGATGGCTAAGATGGCAAGTCTACGTGGAAACTCAGTCCAGGCGACGTACAGTATATCGTCATCTAGTTAATTAAGACAGTTTAGGAGCTGCAGGTTAACTCCAACGATTGTACTGTAGCTCTCACTGTGGCATTCAATTCATGAATTAGATCGTGGCTGGATAAAACTACAAGAGTATGATCTGTCTCAAAGCGATCCGTCATGCGAGGATAAGTTTTTCAGATCTAGAGAATACGCTCAATCTTAACGAAACTCCAATGTATCCGTTCAGTCATGAATCATAAGGCATTTGAGTTTCCCATCGCGAGGCTCTAAGTGTCGGCTCCCGGTTCCAAAGATGCCAATTGTGAGAGAGGCTGGACGCTTGATCCTCTCGAAGCACTGTTGAATACCCATGCTATAGCTTGGCTTGTCTTGGATCTGGTTGCACGGATTTCATAAGGCGGAGCTAAGAAAGCGGTTATGTGACTCGAAACTCGATGAGGAGCAGCCTACCTCCCTGTGGAGTAATTGATGACCTTCTTGTCGATGGGCTTGAGCCTGCAGATATTCTTTTCTTCTTGCGTTTGTGCCTCGACTTGGAGTGGTTATGATTAGCTAGGAGTACAATGAGACCATCGAGAAAAGCGGCATGCCACAACGTACAGACATGGACAAAGAGCATAATTTTCTGTTCTTCTTCTGAAAAGGTCTGCCGTGACTTGGCATAAATGTGGTAGTAAATGGAAAAGACAGCGATAAGGCCAAGTGCAATGACCAAACTCACTTCATTGTCGTCTTGAAATCCAGCGATGCCAATCAAGTTCATGGTCCAGATCAACGTAGCAAGGACAGCTCCAAAGACTCCCACAGGGCTGTGAAAATGCTGTGGCATGGAGCCATGCCTTCGCTTCAGTTGAATGTAGCCATAACACTGGGAAATGTAGGCCAGGAAGGCAAAGATGACGCATGCATTGTACATGATCCCATCCATGGCGTAGTTATACACGAGGAAACACAAACCAAAGCTGATGATGGAGCCAAACAAGAGCGCGCAGATTGGAGTCTTGTGCATCTTGTGCAAATGTGCGAGCTCCTTTGGAAACAACTTGGAATTTGCCATCGCAGAGATAATATTTGCGTAGGACAACATGAAGCCTTGGGCTGTTGCAAACGTCGCAGGGACCGCCAACATGGTCGCCGTCTCATTCGACAGGTTGAACATTCGAGTATATCCACGATTAAACGGCGACAGCTCCTCGACCAGCGTCGGCATCGCTGGAGGTAAATAGATGCAAACGACGTAAATCCACACGCCAGTCACGACGAGGGTGATCATGGCTGCGACTTGACCCTTGGGAACAATTACTTTTGGCTTGTCGACAATTCTCGACAGCGTGTTCAGTGACTCGATTCCAATGAAGAACCACGCTGAGATCGGGGACGCTTTCATAAATTCGACAAAACCACCGACAACTGCATAATCGCCCTGTCCAGGTTGATTCAGGTCGACGTACGCTAACGATCCCAAGCAAAAGACAATAACGAGACCGATGGAAACAATTGCCAAGGCACGATTCCACCACCAGAAGAATGTACCGCCACGGCCGATGACGAGGCAAGCCAGAGCATAGGAGACAATCCAGAGAGCGAATTGGTAGTCTACGAGTTGAGGCCATTGTTTAGCTATCATGCGACCCATTTGGAGAAAGGAGCACGTGACGTAGATGATGTACTCCATGGCTTCACAGCAGCCCAGGATAAAGCCCATGTAGAAGCCAAGAGTGCATCGACTGAGGCCGTAAGCACCACCGGCAAACGGCATCATACTTGTCATTTCAGCCATGGACAAGACGAGGCACAAATATGCGAGGGCCATGAGTCCGAATGCCATTCCATAGCTGAGAGTCCCGGCTTCAAGCCCGACATTCCACGAGAAGTACTGGCCGCCAATGACGACAACGATTCCAGTGGCCCAAATGTCAAAGCTGCCATGGTTCATGGCTGTCGAGATGGCTTGAGCTTTCGCTGTTGCTGTGTTATTTCGAGAGTGGGAGCTTGTTTAGATGTCCCGAGCAGTTTCAATCGACACGGTTACAGCAACCAGTCTATTTTGGCTCTAATGTGTCTGAAATGGTGAAAGACAATACGCAAATGACTGCTCCTTCTATTCTTCCCCTTCGTTCTCACGAGGTGGCGCCTCCCTTCTTCTTATCCAAAGCAGCAAGACCTGAATCCATTGTTCTTGTACTGTAATCCACTTTTCAATGTTGGGGACAGATCTCTTCCATGGTACTTCAGAATTGACTGCATTAGAAGACACGTGTTACAAAGCTGGTCGCTTAATCACGGGTCAATTCACGGGTAGAGCGACCGCGGACAATATAGTACACGGCGACTAAGACGAGTACAATCAAGAGCGGTTGCATCATGCTGCTCTTGTGTTTCCCCGTCAAATACTCAGGGCATCGTTGGCTTTCCGGTATCCCTACATCAAATCAACTATTGAACTCCATCAGATGCTTCATACCTCGCAACGCGCTCTCAATATGCATCCCACATCCAGTCCTATTGAAAGCAAGGCATCTCACGACGGGATATCATTCATCTCGACGTACCATGTTGCCTTTTGGCACACTGAGCAAGTCGTTCGACTGCACATGATTTCTCGCCCAGTGCAGTTCCACTTTCAAACACTGCATTGGCTGTTTTTTTGTCAAATTTATCCACGGATGAATCTCCAGCCCAGCCGCTTCCATTCAAACCTTTTGCTGAATTCCATCCAGGCCGCGCTATTCATCTTCTAGACTAAAGCATGAGTGTCGTTGTCATTTCGCCTGAGTCTTTCCTTCGCTCTGGAGTTCCGATGCATGGCTCTGTTCAGGCATGACTTTGGCTCCGACAGTTCGTCGTCCTGTGGATTATAAGTGAGATATTGTACTTCAAGTAACTTCCCGTACGTACGCATGACATCCACCCGAATACGTACATTAAATAAAATTACCCAGGACTGTATATACATGTACAGTACAGTACATTGAGGATGACAGGCAAGCTTTGGCGAATGGCTTCATGGTGGCACCTTGCAACATTTTCGAATTTGCCGACTATGGCCCAAGTCCTCCCTACCCGTACGTTGCCCTCTCTCTTTGGATAGCATCCGCTGATTGTGTACAGCTTCCGAGCTGAGATCGCTCTCTGATGCCTGCAACCGATTGTGGGAATTGGATGAGAACCGCCTTGAACCTGGTGAGCACTACCAGATCAACCTCCAGCGCGGCAAAAAGCCATACGAGCAAGGCGATATGGCCCCCGACAACTTGTTCACGTCTGTCAACCCTGAAGTCTTCAAGAAGAAGACTTTCCAACTGTTTATTGCCCTCTTGGACAACTACGAACGTGGTGTACGATTGTCAGCAACTTTCCTGATGAAATTGACATGTTTGAAAATCCTAGACTGGTGTGGCGGAAACTGTGACCAAGGAAGAATTGAAGGAAAACCAAGATTTTATTGACGCCATTGCTCAAACCAAAGTGATCAAATATGCCCATGCCTGGTTGGAGAAGAATGGCAAGTTTCACGGAGATATTCATGCCTTCAAGCGCAAGATGCATGAAATCTGGTTTGGATTGTATCGCCGTGAAGTCGCCAATGACAGTTCGGGCTTCGAACACGTTTTCATTGGAGAAGTGAAGGATGGCCAGGTGTCAGGATTCCACAATTGGATCCAAATGTACATGGAAGAAAAAGCGGGTCGACTTGACTACCTCGGCTACATCAAGCCAAAGCAACGTGGTCGCTCTACGCTCGAACCTGATGAGCATGAACAAGTCATCACGATTCAATTCGCGTGGGAAAAGGAAACGAAGCCCGTTTCCACCAGGTATCTCAATTTCCCGAGCGCATCTATAATCATCAATCGTAGTTTGATCGGCGTGAGTCCTGAATTCGAAATGGCTCTCTACACGATGTGCTTTTTGAACGGCGAGGAAGCTAATGAAGTCCAACTCGGTACTTGTTCTTTTCCTTGACAGGGATATATATTTGCCCTAGGTCCTTATCGCGTCATCATCAAATGCTTCGCGATTGGCCGTGGCGATCGCGCCAAGATCGGCACTTCTTTCCCGGAAGCGTGCCCCTTGACTGAAGACCAGGTTTGATTTGTTCAACTTACTCAGGTCGTGAACCGTGTTATTCTAGGCTGCTACTAAAATTCAAGCTCGTTTCCGCGGCTTGAAGACTCGTTCGAACTCCCCAACTCCAGTCTCAACGACCCCTCAACCTCCACGTCCTGCAGGAAACCCTTGGGGACAACAACCTGCAGCCGCCGCCCCTGCCCCTCCTCGTGATGCTAGCAACCCATGGGGACAACAAGCTCCTGCTGCCCCGGCTTCTCTTCCAGCTGGCAATCCGTGGGGAACTCAAGATCTCCATGATGCATTGCCCAAGAAGCAACAACCTTAGTCAAACTCCTTGCTTTGTCTTGAATGAAATCGTTTTTGTACTTGATGTGTCGGTTCATGCGTCGTTTCCGGATGAAGCCAGAAAAGATTGCATGACGACAGCATGGCACTGTGGTTCATCATCCTTTGGTCGTGCTCTGCACTTGTCTACGGACAGACTGCGAGTCTGTCGCTGGAGAATCCGAAAGCTGGAGCTGTGACACTCGTGGATGTGTTCTTGACGACCACCCTTGCGATTCCAGTCGGTGGCGCGATCCGAATCACATTTCCTCTGGGATTTCAAGTGGCTCCGACAGCTCTAACCTCGCCTGTCGGCTTGAGTGCCTCGTCGACAGTGTCTTACACCGGCCTTATTGCCAAGATCGACATTGTCGGGACGCCAGTCGCCGTAGGATCGGTCTCGTTTACCATCAACGGCATCTCGAATCCAGGTATTCCGATGTATCCATCACCTCTGATAGCTCGTAGGCGTGGGCAGCACCGCTGTGTTTTCAGTTGATACGTATGATGCAGCGAACGGTCCATTGGACACAATGTCGGCAGGGTCGGTGTCAATCGCGGCGAACTCCCCACTGGTGGCTTCACTGGTCACCAACACAACGGCAGGATCAACGTCGCCATGGGTTGTTTCGCTAACGACTGCATTGACATTGCCACCGTCGTCGTCGATTCGAGTGTCGTTTCCATCGCGTTTTACCGTCACGACGAATTTGGCCTACAAGTTGGTTGGCTTCAACGCAACGACGACGACAACGACGACCGTGGGCAATACCGTGCGCAGTCTTGATCTACTTTCGTCTCTGACGCCTTGAAGTAGGTCCGAGTCACATTGAATATGTTTGCCTTGCCACCAGGCACGTACTCGTTCACGTTGAGCGGCATTATCTCCCCTGGCTCTTCGTGCAATCAATTCTACGACGAGATCTGCACGACTCCATTTGAAAACCATGACGTCTCGACAAATGACGTGAATGGCAACGTCTACCAGACCGTCTCCCTAGCAGGAACGCCGCTGATCAAGTCGTACATGTACTTTGGCCGCGTGCGCACTGCTCTCACGACACACAACACAGTCACGTCGGCTCAAGTGACAATCAACACCGTAACTGCCATTCCATCAGGTGGTCATGTTTTGGTCGACTTCCCATTGGGATATTCGTTTGCTGCAGGGGGGACAGCATCCCTTGGCAGTGCATTTCCCCCTGGAACGACCGCCGCCTATTCGGGACTCAAGTTCATCTTGACAGTATGCTGCGTGCCAATTCCACCTCAGAACGATGTCCAATTTGCTGTCAACAGCATCACAACTCCTCCGCTTCACACAGTCGGGTCGTATTCTATCACAACCACCGATGCCCAAAACAATGTCCTCGAACAAACGACCACCGTTGGCGGTGAAGGCTGCGCCGAGCTGAACGACTGCAGTGGCCATGGCGACTGTACTCTCATGAGCAAGACTTGTCTGTGCTATCCAGGTTGGGGCGCTGCGTCAGATATTGCCGAGTATAAAGCTCCCGACTGCTCCCAGCGTAAGTTCCTTATGGAAGATCAACATACTTTGACTTGCGGTGGTGTAGGCACTTGTCCATCAGACTATGCATGGGCGGACATCCCGACGGCTCCGACAATGGACCATCAGACGATCTTGGAATGCTCTGGCAAGGGCTTGTGCGACCGCAAGACTGGGCTGTGTCAATGCCTGCCGGGCTTTGAAGGAAGTGCTTGCAATCGAAGTATGTGGCTCTTTACTGCTAATCTCATCTATTAATTGTAGTGTCGTGCCCAAATGACTGCTCCGGCCATGGCCAATGCTTGAGTTTGAGCCAAATGGCCACCACTGCGAGTGCAATGCCATTGTTGCCGTCGACAACGTACTCAGTAAAGCTACCACATTCCCTCTCTCATTTCACGACGTGGTTGCTCTAGAGCTGGGATGCAAATCGCATCTTTGGCTGCGTCTGTGACTCATCCTGGCCTGTGGGTTTAGGCAATGGCCAAACGAGAGTGGCAGAGTGGTTTGGAGTAGACTGCTCGCTGCGTACACCCTCGAGTCAATATACGTGATAGCTCATTTCCTTCGTAGGCCATTGTCCAAGCGGAGACGATCCATTGACAACGAAGGATGAAACCGATTGCTCTGGCGTCGCAGCGCCTGGTGGAACTACAGGCGCAGCAGGCAATCGCTGTTTTGTTGAATGCTCGAACCGAGGCATATGCTACTTTCAGCAGGGCACGTGTCGTTGCAATTCTGGATTTTATGGTGCGGCATGCAATTACCAAGACGCTCTCTATCAAGAGAGACCGATGTCACTTGTCGAAGTCGCTCTCTCAGGGTATTAGATCCCAAACAAACTTGTGAACGATATCTTGTTCAATCGATGTCTACGCCAACGGCGGTGGTAGTTTGGAAGTCACGGGCTTCAAAGGTTTCAATGTCACTACACGGCGACGTGCAAGGCCGAGAGCAATGAGCACACCAACGCTTATGTTGACCCACGGTAATTTCTCTGCCAAGGCTTCCCATCCGCCATGTTGAGCTAGAGCGACAAAGGGCAACAAGCTCGTCTTCTCGTACGTCTCACGGTCCAGTTCTCCAGAGCGCAAATGGCGGCGGTCTTGGTGAAGACCACCGATGACGGCCATCACGATAGGAAACCCAGCCAAAAGGCGCATAGACAAGTAAGGCGACGCAAGACTTGTCCCGAGCGTAGCAAGTCCCAACGAGAAGAGCATGGGATACCGAGTGATTTCCTTGAGGTCTGTTTTGCCAGCTTTAAAGTCAACGGGGCATTGGACGGCAAAAGTTATCGGTGTAGTGGATTCAGGTTTGTCTTGCTCTGGTGTCGACTGCGCTAGAGACGCTGCAGCCGTGAAGGGAATCTGTAGCTTGGGTGCTGCCAGTGACGCAATACCAGCAAGGCCAAGAGCTTGAAGAGAAAACACGACGAGAGGAAATCGTTTGGCGACAGACGCGACCATCGGTCCTTGCTGTCGGCCATGCGCCAAGTAGCCGTACGCAATCGAACCACAAGCAGCCGTCGACAGCGTTGAGTACGTCAGGCGGTAGTTCTCTTGGCCAAATTGCGCCACAATGTCTTCCTTGAGCTCAGAGAGGACCAAATTCTCCGCAATAAAGGCCGACCAACCGACCAAAATCCATCGGCAGCCCTTGTGACTCCATGCCGTGGACATCATGATGAAGTTGACAACACCAACAGAAAAATGCGCTTTCCGGATATATATTCCGGATATTGTACAGCAGACAACCAATATCCGGATACATTGAAATATTTTCATTGGTCAAAATTAGACCAATAAGATCGTGGATTGACTTATTGGGCAAATTGCCATGTTTCCGCGGTTCGCATCGGCGCCGGTTGTGGAGCCCACTGATGAGGAGAAGAAGATCATGGAAGACGTAAAGAAGGAGGCTGACCTGCTCATGCATATGCAAGACAAGATGCGATCGATCTGCTTCAACAAGTGCGTCCATCGGTTTCGAGAAGGTGATCTCGATATGGGCGAATCGAGCTGTGATGATCGTTGTGTGGCCAAGTACTTGCAGGCGTATTACAGGCTCAACCAGTTTCTCCCACGTCTTCGAGAGACCATCGTGAAGGAAGCGCCTCTCACGAAACCCGAAGATTTGATTCAATAATAAACGTAGATTGTTAGAACCTCGGAGGTGAGCAACTTCTAGGGATTACTTGTGTGATCTGGAACGAGTCGTCATCGCCCTCGGCGCTTTCAGTCAAACAATAGACAAAGAGCCTAGATAAATTATGTCAAACATGGCTATGGCTATTCCTCCACCATATCGCTGTGTCAGGCACGGCGCATCTCACGACTTCTTCGACATCAAGCAATTCTTCCCTATATATCATTGGAAAGGATGGTCAAGTGGGCTGCCTTCAACGCTTAAGTTCATGCTGCAGGTGAGCAGAGAGATGTATTTAATCTCATCATATCTCCTATCGTTGGAGGATCCAATATCGTCTATTTAGTCATGCAGAGCTCAAACTTCCATTTTAACGATGGCGTCATCTGAAGTCCCACAAAAGCCACACTAGACACCAAACAACGAGGAATCTCTTCATTATTTCTAACTCGTAGCCGTCGTCATTGCCCCGAAGTCGGCGACAAGATAATGGAGCATGTTAAGAGCCTCTTCCAAGTAAGTTCCAAAACACGACTCGACCAATCAAAACCAGTTGAGTCGTGTTTTGGAGTTGCGTTTTTCAAAACGCGATGACGAGTCGCGTTTTTGTCGTGTTTTGTGTTTTCTGCCTGTGTGGCCAATCAAAACAAGCCGACCCACAACAACAAAGCGATGACAGAAACACGATGAAAACGCGATGGATTTATTGTCTTTTTCACCCAAATTTGTATTTTTCTATTTGTATTTTTCTACCAAAATTGAGTTCATTTCCAAATCGATTCCATCATACTGAAGTCAAGTATAAATGAAAAGTACGGTAAATTGGCCAAATAAAATTCACGTGTGTATAGGTGTGTTTTGCGTGAACTTGGTAAATACTCGATTCTGATTGGCTGATCGATTTGAAAAATCGATACATTTGAGACCCCTCTCATGAAATCGACAATACTTGGGAACGGAATTTGTTTCAATACACGACGGTACTCGGAAGAGGCTCTAAGAAGTCCAACGAGAAAATGGTGACGACACAGGTTTGGGTCCATTTTGGCAATGACTACTGCAAAACTCGTCGACTTCGGTCAAAGTCCATCCTCACGGAGGTATACCTCATCACAAAGCAAACGTCTTGAATGGGCAGATTAAGGCAAAGCTACGAAGGAATTCGTCGCCACTGCATTCGGAGTGCACATGGTCGATGTTTGACCAACCTTATCTTGAGGATGTACTTTTTCATTATCCGGATATGCCGGATATGCCTCCATGACGGGTGGTCGGGTCCATTTCTTGCAGATCCACGACGATGTTTTCCAGCAAACCCGCTCCAGCCGCGGCGCCAGCCATGAACGAACAGATGCAAATGGCCAAGGTGGAGATGGAAATGTACACGGATTTGTTCAACAAGATGGCCGAAGTGTGTTTTAAGAAGTGCAACTACCGCTTCCACGACGCTGAATTGAATGTCGGGGAAATGAGCTGCGTGGACCGATGTGTTGGCAAGTACATGCAAGCCCATCTTCAAGTCGGCAAGACCATGCAACGTGTCCAAGAAACGATGAGCGCGGCGGGTGCGCAATAAATTAGCATTGTGTGCGTGGTAGCCCCGATAGTTTTTAGCAGCGACAGGTGTGACCATCCATTCAACCCAATTCCATCCTTTTGATTCTTTCCATGCACGTTGGCCGTTGATATTTCTCGAGCGCCTGAGCAACTACACCGTCGCCTCTGTGCGGCCAAGATGCAATACACGATTACACAGAGGCCATAGATGAATCCTTGCCAAGGACGAACTAATCGCAACCGAAATGAGGACGCCACTGGCTGCATCCACAGGCCGAGCGACCAAAGAATTCAATGGAGAGCCGTTACCTCGAGGGATCCCAGGTGAGTAGACTTGCGGCTATCACGATACGAGCAGACTTTAAATCCGCTCGTTACTGATGAACCAAATGTGGACTCATCAAAGATCATTCGTCCAATTCCCAAGCGCTGGTCAGACAACTTTGACGGCGAGATAGGTGCCGATTCGAAACGAACGTTATCCCCACTACGCCGTGATCATAATTGTGTGATTGCCTCGACACTTCTCACGTGGACGTCCTTCAGCTGTTGCATCCTCATCAAGTCCCCAATCCGACTGACACTTTTTTGTCGTAGTAATTTCCATAAATAGATTGCATGGCATCGTCCACCATGAGCGCCGGGCAGTCAGAGGTCACGGCCACCTTGACCAAAGCTGGAGGCTCCTCGTCGAACCTCCGCAAACCATCACACACTCCAACTCCAACCAAAGCAAGGAGGAAACCATTTCGAGTGGCGTTTCGAATCTTTGCCCACTGCACAGACTTCACCATCATGCTCATCTTCTTTGGCATTACCACCACGGTATACCTCTCAGGCCTCAGGTATCGTCAAGAAACAACGAGTGAGCTGGCTAGCCTTGGCGATTGGACTACCGTTGGTGCACAATGTCAGTTGAACGCTCAAGGATTTTCAAACTGCAGTGCTGCTGACTCTGCTCTGGCGTCGATAGCCATCTGGACATCAATAGGACGCTCTTTGGCTACGATGTCGACTGGTGTGCCATTGGCAATGACGACTTGCTTGACCGGCGTGTCTCGTGGCTATGGCATTGTCGTTCTATTGCTCTCCAACAGCATGAAGCCACCATCATGTACACCAAAGTCCAGGGAAAACATCTCCATGGTGTCTGTGTTGGAGACAGCTTTGGATCCGTCTGGATCGACATCGTATCTGCTGACCACGTACGTGGATGAACCAAGCCCTGCATTGGAAGTCCGAATCGAATCTCAAAGCGGAGCCACCACTGTCGTCGTCAGCAAGCTCACGAAGCTATTTATTTCAAGCCAAGGCGCTGTGTCGCACGCTGACATGAATCAACAATCGTGGCGATTTCAAACTCGCCCCCTCACTGCACGGTACGCCCTGTACAAGGCTGCAAAACGGAGATCATTGCAGCCCCTGAAGCTTTCTTCCAAGGACTCCAGTCGCAGCTTTCTTTGAGCATTGGGCACACTTGCAGCCACCTAGTGGCGAACACGACAGAGTTGATCTGCCTCCACTTGAGTTTGATTGTTGTCTTTTTGTACTTAGTGTCTGGGGATTTCATCACAACCATTGTGGGCATGCGAGGGCCTTGGCGCGGTGAACCAGTGGTGACGTATGGCTTTCAATCGAGCCTGGAGCGCCGATCCCTTCTTGGCTATTCCTTGCTTTCCACGCGAGTGCCCATGCTTCTTTTCTTGGATTATGCGCGCTTGTACTACCGAACAATGGACGACCGAGTGCTCTTTGGCTTGGTTTCTCTCGTCACATCCAGTTTTACCATGCTACCAGTCAATGTTTTCCTGAAAGTCGTTCAATCTTTGCCCTGCCCTGAGCGGTTGATCCTGACGCCCGTGCGTCTCACAATGCCCGTGGCAGCAGCTGTCGTCTCTCTTGTTGGAATGGCTTGGACGAGTTTTGGTGACAACCGATCTACGTATTACGACTCAATTTGGACCCGCCCAGTCAATTTGGGGGCGGTCTTTCAAGGCACGACGTATCCTTTAGGAGCGTATCGCTCCATGGACGACGTCACTGTCGGCTACATGCTTGCAATCGACAAATATTGCCTAGTCACTCTTCTCGGCTATTTCGTAGCGTTCTTGACACCGCGATGGAAGCGAGGTCGATGGACAGCCGACCTGCGGTTCTTTGAGCAGAACACATTTCTCTCCAAGGAGAAGATTCCGTCGTACATCACGGCGATGCCGATTGACAGAACGGATTGCATTCAGCTCGGCAAGAAATTAGTTGTCAAAGCGAGCTCGTTGGCGCTGCTTGGATACGCTGTTGTGGAAGAATTTCACCAAAAACGACGGTCGCAGCCAAGTTCAGGGGCAACAGGCACGAGTGTCATCCGAGTTATGCCACGGAAGGCGAATGACAAGCCTGTCGTCTATGTCATCAGCATGTACGATCTCATGGTTGCTCTACTCCCCATCAAACCATTTTGCCCTCGCGTGCTGGGGACGATCCAAGAGTATGTCTACCATGAAGCTCCTCATGGCACAAGACTAGATCGGTCCAAGCGATACGTCTCGACGAAGGGGACGTGCATCGGCTAGAAGTACTTCAGGTTGAAGAGATTCTATAACAACAAGAGCTCTCTCTCCTCTACAACTCGCTTGCTGCTGATGTCCATGATGTACACTTTGGATTGTCGGTTTGGGTTGATCGAAGCGCGCTTTGTGGGTGGCAAGTCGGCAACTTCAGCCGGAGCAAACCCACGCTCCATGAACCAATGCGACGTTCGCGTCGTGAGAACAAAGAGCTTCTTCACGCCCATCGCCGATGCCTTGCGCAAGACATACCCCAGCAATGCATTCCCCTAGAAAATGAACTTCAGCTAGGTCGCACTGGGTGTTTTGTCACCTTGCCCGATTTACGGTACGCTGGATCCACTGCAACGCAAGCCATCTCGGCGAAGTTGTCCTCGTATGGCTGTAGCGTGCAGCAGGCAATGATAGCTCCGTCACGCTCGACGACTGTAAATGTGTGCACGTTGGACTCGATTTGTTCTTGAGATCGCGACACCAAAATGTCAGCGTCGAGCAATGGCTGGATAAGTCGCATGATGCCTAGAAAGAATCAGCATGCAGCTTAACCTCGACCTCTCACTTGGAATGTCGTTGCTTCGAGCCATTCGCACACCTTCATACATGTCTTTCGAGATCATGAGCCCATCGCCGTCTCGTGTGAACAATTCCTGGAGCAAGGCGCCGTCTGAATGACGACTGACGAGATGCGAACGCTTCACGCCACTGATGCACGACTTGGTCGCGTGTTTCAAATAGGACACGAACTTTGGATTCACGCTTGGATCAAGAGAGGCGAGTTCCAAGTACTGCTGGGCTTGTCGGATGAGCAAAGAATGGACAGTTTGATTGTTGCGCACGTCCACCAAGAGCTCTCCATCATGGAGGAAGACAAGTTTGTCAGCTTCCATTTGAACTGCGCATTTAGCAGCTATTTGCTCCGAGATGATATTGAACACTTCACCAGACGCGCTGTAGGCGATATCGGACAGCAAGACAATGTCGCCAGCATTAAGGGCTGCGTTGATCTTGGTGACGTTTACTCGTCGGACCTCCCCACTAAACTGCAGACACAGTAAACTCGAGCAATCACAGCGTCAGTACTTTGTAATCCACGCCGCCACGAACTCCAACAGGCTGTGCCAAGACGTAATTGCCGCTGGATATGTTGATGGCTTGGCGGTCTCCTGGAGCATTGAGAATACCTCGTCCAAGCGCACTTTCGATGCGAAATCGCACAGACCTAAGCTTACACTGAGATTTTTATATCAAGACAAAGATATACCCAGCGGCTTCCATTGCACAGGCAAGCACGTTTGCATCTGTGACGCGATACCCCCGCTCGACGATTTGTGGAATATCTCGGTTGACCAATCTTGCGTCAGTTTGAGGTCGCGAGCCCGCGACGAGGATGATCTTGATGCCAAACGAGCTCAGGAGTGCAATATCTTGCATGGTCGTTGGGAAGACTGGCGATTCAATGAGATCTCCACAGAGATGGATCACGATCTTGGTGCCGCGGTGGACATTGATGTACGGCGACATGGAGCGAAACATCTCATTGAACGAGTTCAGCTGCGGCACCGCATTGGCTTTCGGCTCTGCCACTTTCAAGCATTCTGGCGGAACATCCGAGATTATTCCCATCGTTGTGAAGCTGCGCTGGCGGATCGCCGTCGTCGCGCAGATGAAGCGCTTCATCCTCGTCTGAAGTTTGGACACTCGAATGGTGATTGGTATATATCCGGATAATGCAACTCAAATATCCGGATTTGCAATCTATTGCCTTAGATAAGTACCTGATCAAGATCTTCGAACATCGTACATGGGCGAAAAGTACTTAATTAAACTAATCTTGGACCTCCATCAATCACACGAATCTTCCATCAAATCCACATAGGAAGCTTCAACATCATGCGAAAGATTGCAGCGCCCGCTGGCCACGTCATATTTGACGATTTAAACTTGAGGGCTGGCTGAAAACGACAGCTTGGCTGCCTTTATCTGCTGCGTATGAGTGCAATCTGTATGAGAGACAGGTGCAACGAAGGTTGTGTGTTTTTCTCACAACTTACTGAGCCCAGAGCATCTTGAACTATAGATTCGCCCAAGATATTCGCAATTGATTGCTCCTGAGGGCTGCAGTCAACGATAGCAGCATAACAATCGCCCAAGATGTTCGCAATTGATTGCCCCAGAGGGCTGCCGTCAACGATAGCAGCATAACAATCGAGATCCAAGCAGCATGAGGCCCAAGTTGACATGAAGAATTGTTCAGCTGCTTTGAAAAAGTGTCGCCACCAGTTCCATCAGATGCACTAACGAAAACACCAAGAGGACGAGGATCTTTGTAGAGTTTTATCTACGCATGATGCACCAGAAGAGTCGAGAGAAGTCGAAAAAATGCTCTTTGGTGTCAAAGCCAGTGTCATTAATGTTAATACCCCCAAACATCGATGGCTCTCACTCCCCAACGGGCCACGAGGACGCTACGACGTCAAACCCCAAGACACTACTTGGCAGAAAATACTTCTATGTTCAAAGACAGAACGACCAAAGTCATTACGTGATAAGCTGTTAAGCCTAGTTACCAGCTTGCTACTTATCCGACAACCTTGTGAAAGACAAAATCACCGCCCAAGGGAAGGACAATGCGGCCAGTCTCACTCTTTTGCACTTGGATGTCCACATGCGTGCCAGTAAAACCAATATCCCAAGAATACGTCGAGTTGGTTTGACCGACGAGCTGCCCTTCAAAGTCGCCATACTTCAAGAACAGCTCTCCACTCTTCTGGTACACCGCTACTCGTCCGTAGAACTCTGGGCATTTCGCCGTGGCGTATTCACCTGACAACCAGTCCTTTTCAGTTTGACTTGGAACGTACGACGCTTCCAATTTCTTGTGGTCAAACGTGTATGGATCACACGGAGCGATTGGAGTCTTGTCGGCGACTCGCACTGATTCATCAAACACCGCTTTCAATTCAGCTTCAGGAATGTCCAGCAACAGGCCCAAAATGTACGTGCGAACATGGCTCAAACGCTGGATATGGCTGTTTTGGTCAACTTGCTGTCCATTATTGACGAGAACGATGCCCAACCCTTGGCTTGGCACAAACCCAGTCCGGGTTTGGTGCACCATCGTGTCGCCATTCTTGTCAAAATAGTCGACGCCATTGTACATGGCATTCCCCACGACATCAAGACCATAGCCAGCACCGATAGTATTGCCACTTGGCTGGATATGATACCCCCAAGTAGTGGCCTCATCACCGACGAACATCAGCTGTACTTCATGCCCTAAGCATGATCAATGGTAAGGAAGGAGCGACGTCTTTCAGGTGAACCTGTGATCATGTCTGATATGGGCTGGCTGGATTTAAACAAGGGCTGGCCTTTGCTGAGAAGAAACTTGGCAAAGATCGCCATATCCTAGTCGACAATGAGTTCCTGTACACTAGAGCAGAGTACGTGAATCGACGAGACAGCCGAACCAGCAGCATTCCCGAACGCTTCCAAAACGGAGTATTTGGTGTCAGCAATATCAAATGGTCCAGCAATTTTGCCGCCACAAACATAATGACCAAACGACCGCGTGTTGACTGGCGTGTCCGATGGATTATGGAAGGTGTGCTTCATTCCCAGAGGATGCCAAATTGTCTCTGTGAGATAATCGCCCCAAGTCTTGTTGGTAATTTCTTGGAGGACTTGACCGAGAATGACAAAGTTGACGTTGGCGTACTCGTAGCCTTGGCGTAAGCTGCGAGACGTCTCAAAGTACTGTAGTTTTTCAACCCATTCCCGTTCAGATCGCTCCACGCCAAAAATCGTCGGAAGTTCACTATCTCCCTCTGCAAAGACGGAATTCATGACCAAGAGGTCATGGAGCGTCGTGTACGCCTCGGCGTACTTGTCCTTGAGTTGAAACCATGGCAAGTGTTTCTTGACTGGGTCTTTCCACGCCACTCGTCCTTCATCCACCTAGAACACATTTTGATATCACGACTGGGATTAGCTCCTACGAACCAATTTAGCGATGCCAACAGCGATCATCGTCTTCGTCACGGATCCAATTTCAAACATTGAGTCTTGCGTGACGGGATTTGCTGGATTGCCGACCTGTCGATCGCGACCCACCGACAGTCAATCTCCAGCAACAAGTCGTCCAGCTTACCTCGTTCAAACCAAAACCTTGAGCAATCAGCGTCTCATTATGATGAACAACAGCAAGAGCCCAGCCTGGGGACTGCGAAATGGCATGTTGGGCAGCCACAAAGTCGAGCACTTTTTGCTTCTTCGTGTCCCAGTCCGACCGTACTGCGTTGCTCACATAAGAATACGCATTGAGCACCTTGTTCATCGGCAAGACAAGGCGCCCAGCGGCGTCATCGAGGATGCAAGCAACGGCTAACAAGCCTGCGACACTGGCAGCTTTGACCATCGGTGGCTAAAGTTGAAATGCCTGTCAACTTCGATTTGGTCGTCGGAATTGAGAATGCTGGTTCAGAGTGCTGATCTACGACCAGAAAGTACATGTCGAAAAGTCTTTGACCTCTTCTGGGTAACTCCACGTCGGCGACTCTGCTTTACTGCTGTGGTTTCATGGCTTGACGACATCATCCATGACCATTGCGAGCCGTTCCACGAGAGGCTGACAATATGGTTGCTGTCCCCATGCTTCCTCTATGAGGACCTTGGATGGCTCGCAATGGCCATGGACGATGTCGTCAAGCCATGAAACCACAACACCAAAGAGCCGCCACTACAGAGTTATCCAGAAGAGTTGGAAGACTTTTCCCAGTGGTTTACATTCAGATGAGCGTGGTCAAATTCACGAGTCGATTGAACGTCAGCTAGGATGTCGAATGGGGAATGCATGTTTGGATTACTGTGCTTGATCGATACGTCTGGTCCGCCTTGCCGACAAAGTACTGTACCAGCACACAGACAGCGGAGAAGAGACTCTCTTACGATGATGAAGAACGGCACGACCGACCAACCTCATCGACTATTTCAAGTCTGAAATTCCTTTCGCCACCGAAGGCTGAAATCCAATTGGCATCTTATGCGCATGCAACTCGAGCTTTATCATTTAGAGGAAGGACATCCTCCGTGAACTTTGATAAGTCCCTGCGGCAACGAGATCAAAAGGAGGGGAACAATAAACTAACTTACGAGCTAGGTTTTCACACCTTGGCGTGACTTGGGAACCTTGTAGAAGCTGTAGTTCTTGCCGAAGGGAATGAAAAGGCGGGCAGTCGAATCGCCGGCGACTTGAATCATTACCAGGGCTGCATATAATTCGATATCCCACGCATACGTCCAGTTGGTTTGTCCAAGCAGCGCGCCATCAAAGTCTCCATACTTGAGGAACAAGCCCCCACACTTGCGCTCGTACACCAGAGCCAGCCCGTTGAATTGGGCACTTTCCAATGTTGTGTATTCCCCGAGCAACCAGTCCTTCTCTACGTGACTTGGAGCGTACAATTCCTCGACCGTCTTGTTGCCAAACGTGTATGGATTGCACGGAGCGACTGGAGTCTTGTCGGCAACTCGTTCGGAAGCATCTAAGGCCGCTTGGAGTTCGTCGTGTGGAATGTCGACCAAGAGGCCCAAAATGAATGTGCGGACACGACAGAGGCGATTGTATTCCATGCCTTCGTCAGCGTTTTGTGAATTGCTGACGAGCACAATCCCCAATCCTTGGCTTGGAACAAACCCAGTCCGTGTTTGATGCACTGCCGTGTCGCCACTCTTGTCAAAGTAGTCCACGCCGTTGTACATAACATTCCCGACGACGTCGAGACCATAGCCAGCGCCGATCGTATTACTGTGCATGATATCCCAAGGCGACACCTTGATCGCCAATGAAATCCAGCTGAACTTCATGTCCTACGCCAGCAAGAGCTCAGATACGAGGCAGTGCCATGGCGTACCGGTGATCATATCGTCGATGGGTCGAGTGGATTTGAACAAAGGCTGGCCTTTGCTGAGGAGAAACTTTGCAAAGATGGCCATATCCTATCGCGTAGTCATGGATGGCGAAGCTGCAGTTGAAAGTACGAGGATCGAAGAGATGATTGACCCAGCAGCCAAGTCGAACGACATGAGTGCTGTGTATTTGCCGTCGTGAGGATTAAAAGGGCCGGCAACCTTGCCACCGCACACATAATGACCAAATGCGTGCATGTCGACCGGCGCGTCCGTCGGCTTGGGGAATGTGTGGTTCATGCCCAGAGGACGCCAAATAGTCTCCGTGAGATAACCGCCCCACGTTTTGTTGGTCACTTCTTGGATGACTTGACCAAGGATGACAAAGTTGACGTCGCAAAGTACTGGAGCTGTTCAGCCCATTCCCGTTCAGATCGAATGACGCCAAATGGAGGCGGCAATTCACTGTCGCCTTCCTCAAAGACGGAGTTCATGACCAAGAGATCATGGAGCGTCGTGTGCTTCTCGGCGTACGTGTCCTTGAGCTGAAACCATGGCAAGTGTTTCTTTACAGGGTCTCTCCATGCCACTCGCCCGTCATCCACCTAATTCAATGCAGTGAGTCATGGCGCTGCCGAGATGACGTCGACCAATTTAGCCAAAGCCACAGCAGTCATGGTTTTCGACACGGAACCGATTTGAAACATGGACTCGGGAGTAACGACGTTAGTAGGATTGCCAAACTATCGATCGACCATCAGTCAACGCCGCGAATGTGAGGACAGACATACCTCATTCACACCAAAGCCTTGGGCAATCAAAGTCTTGTTGTGATGGACGACAGCAAGAGCCCAGCCTGGGGACTTGGAAAGGGCATGCTGGGCAGCCACAAAGTCGAGTACTTTTTGCGTCTTGGTTTCCCAATCTGACTGAGGAAGCCCACCGATGAACGAGTACACATTGCGCATCTTGTTGGTTGGCAAGATTGGCGTGCAACGGCGTCACGAACGACGCATGCAGCCACCAAGAACCCGCTGGCTTTGACCATCGGTGGCTAAAGTTGAAATGATATCTTCAATCTCCGCATTCGCCGTCGGTTTTGTCTTCCGAAATAATGATGACGCTCTTTTGTAAAGACAGCGCGGGGAAATGACAACCGCCTTGTGCAAGGACTAACGCCTGCGCGAAGGCCTTTCACTCTCATCGGCCCACGATGACCTCGCAGAGCAACATCGACTTTAAACAACCGTGCAATTTGAGGTCACAGCAATATTTGATGCATCAGGGTGTCGATACTTTTCAAGTAATCGACACCGCTCAACATAATGGTTGCCACGTCAAGTCTGTTGTCAACGCTGATAGTCATGCACTCCCTCGCGCCTCCAGAATCCCGTCGGACAATTTGCAGCAACACAGTTGGGGACAATGAAATGATCGACGCCATCATCCACCGCTGTCATTTTGACAAAGTCATGGCATGCTACAAAATTCGTGCATTTGTACGTTGTCTCATACTTAGTTGAGCACCTCGGTTGCAATCGAACGAGAAATCTTAAGGGCTGCTCAAGCCAAACATCGATTTCATAACCTCGCGACCGCATTCGGCTGCAAAAGTGTCCTTCTTTTGAAGAAAGCTCTTCTGCAACTGTTCCGCATCGTTGGAGCAACCAAAGATTTTGTCAAAGTACTCGGCACTTGTCAAACCATCCAACGCACGAGCGATGGCATCGTGATCTTCCCACAATTCAGTCAAATGCTCAACCAAATGCACGCTGGCATTGTCGACGATTCGACTCCATCGCTCTCGGTGGCGCTCGCTTAGTTCAAGGCTGACTTTATACAAAAGCGGATGTTCCAGCGTCACCAAAATCGCTGTCGACATGGTTTCTTCGCAACGTTCAAGCAATGCGACGACACTTTCGACATCTCTACGTCTTGCATTAATCGTGTCAATCGTCAAGGAGTTTACTGAAGGTGGTTTAGTGGACAAATCTACGATGTCAGTCGAGTGAATTGACTGAAAGAGTGTTGTAAAGTGAGGTACCTGCTGCAATTCAAGACGACATTTGGCTACATACGTCGCCATTTTCGTCTGTCGCGTGGTTCTAATCAAGTCTTCCAGGAGAACTACGATGGAATCAATGAAGATTCGCTTTCTATCGTCCACCTCGAGCATAGTACGGCCGCATGTCGCCATCGCGGAGCAATTGCGCTCGCATGCCGTTTAACCAGTAGTTGACAGCAATAGTGAAAGCTTCCGATCGAACCTACTGCCCAAGTGACCGAGCTAAGAAAACGTGATGCCTCTGAAAGTACCATCAGCGTCAAGTTAGCGGCTCCAGGAAGTCCAAGGCGGCACGTACTTGGTGCCACCATCCTTCAGGAATATACAACGCCTCTACAATCGAAAGAAGATCATACAATGCAATGCCGGCGAGGAATTCCGTACGATTTGCCGCAACAGTAAAATCGACAAAGCCTGGTAATGCTTTAGAGTCCGCAAGGGAAAGCGTCGTGTGGTTTGTCGACTTGGAGTAGACTGGATGAGGTTCAATCGCAGCGACAGCACTGGGCGGATACAGTCGCACATGCTTGGCGCCATGGAGAACGTGAAGAATGTTCTCGTACGCATCGTAATGCAGACTTGTTTCACTCGGCGCGACGGCCATCCAAAGATTCACTTGGGTCAGCTCAATGTCGTCAAGGCAAGGTGGTCTACAGCCCAAGAATGACGTCGTCAGCATGCACAGACTGTCGATAAGTCCTTACTTTGGTGGTAAATGCGTCAACAGATGAGGAAGCACTGCTGGTGTTTCAGCCGACGTCGAGTAGAGCGGACACTGCGCCAAGTAGAACTTTAGTTCGTCCTCGGTGTCCATCAACCAGTGCGTCTTGCCAGCCATCTTTGCTTGAAAGTACGCGACAAAGTCTCCTATCTCGCCAAATCCACGGTCAAATTGCCGCTACCGATCAAGTTTCAGTACCAAACTTGAGCTCAACGCTTTGACGCCGTCGAACATCGCCAGAGAACGCATCCTAGCCGTCGTCATTCGATATCTCACTGCGGGGACACTTACGTCCCATCGAGGAGCACAGGCAATATCAACCACTACAAGTCAAAGAATTCCGAGCTTACTCGATGGAGACGGCCAAGATCTACCTGTACTTTGGTACTCCTCCAAGCTGCTTGGCGCCAGGAATGCGAGGGGGTCTCGCTCTGGAGAAGCAGGAGCGCGTGCCACGTCGACAAGTTGCGGTCGATGATGCTGGACCATCTCCATGATGATCTCCAATGCAGCAACCAATCAAACACAACCAGATCCAAACTGCATGTCGACGTGAACAGTTCTGGATCTGCCTCACCCATGACAACGGATCCCATCTTTGCTCAACGCGCGACGGAAGCTGGCCGCGTCACGCTCGGATATGCCGCAGCGTTTCTCTTCAACATTGTCATTCAAGTCCGTGGGAAAGTCGTGTCGATTCAAAATTTCAAGAAGGCGAAAGCGGCGGGACTGACCAAGGAAGCGTACAACAGATACACGTGCGATATCATGCTCGCTGCCGACCGCTCCGTGGGCAACTTTGTCGAATGGCAAGGGATATTCTTGTCGCTCTTCTGGACGAACGCAGTCGTCGCGGGAGGAAAGGAAATCTGGCTCGGCTGGGTCTACGTTGCGATTCGCTTCTTGTATCCGATCCTCGCTCACTCTGGTGGCATCAAGAAGAGCGGCATCACGCCATTGATCGCCCTCGCCACCGTGCCGGGCTATTACGTGCTCTTGCGCTACATGTATTTGATCTACCAAGACTTGTTCGCCAACAAGACTGCTGTGCTTCCTCGTGCTTAACCCGTCAAGAATTTTGTGCGTAGAAACCATCGTAATGCATGAAGCTTTGTCCATCTTGTCATCGATCGTTCCATCGTCCGTTCGTCTGAAACTGCCACGAGTTTGGCGTCGGTTGGGCAGCAGGAGATGGCCGAGACTGTCCTGGCCGAGTATACGATTCCGCTGCAGATGATCTTCCTCGAAGCTGTCGGTGTCGACACGGTGCGAGCCAACCCGAGGACGCAGCGCGACCCAATCTTCGCCTTGCAGCGCGCATACACACTCGGCTGCGACGGCTTTGTCCAAGTGCTCAAACACTTTCGCATTTGTCCAGTAGAGACTCCATCTCGATGACTTGACGACGTCGCGTGGGTTGTAGGACTTGCTAGCGAGAGCGCAGGGGATCCAAGTGTTCAAATCGCTCTGCAAGCTGCATCCGACCAAGATGGAAGTGACGGACTTCATGGCCGCGCTTGGACGCTGCGCACTGCTCATCTTTTCAGGACCGGTCTCGTCCCTTCTCGGTCGCCTCTCGAGCTGACGGCAAGAGTGACTTAGGAATGGGACGCGCAGTACCCGACGGAAGGCCAGAAGATGCGTTTGCTGCTGCTGTGGATGGACAAGAACAGTCGGCTCTTCCAAGTCTGGCATCTTTGAGCATCCGCGGAGACTCATGGGAGTTCTAGGGCAATGGACGTAAGCTCTGCAAGAGCGCGAGCTCGCCCCAACTATTGCCAAGCACATCACAAGGCGCGATTGACCGATGGAGAGCGCTGCCGCATTACCCGCGACTTGACATGGCTCTGCGGGTAAGACTCTGCTGGCTGAATCTAGAGCGCAACGACGCGTAGGAAGTGTTTGGGTTTTACTGCAATGGCGACGCGGATTCCATCACGAGCTTGTCGTTCCTTCGTTTCATCCGCGATGCCGGGCTTTGCACCGACGCCGTCAGTCTCTCCTCGACGAGTTCTCGACTGACTGACATGCTGTAGAACCTCCGTCACGCCGACATTGACGTCATTTTCCACCAGCTTCGAGTACGGCAGTAGGTCATCTCGTGGCGCTTACACTCGTCTAGGGACATCACTCGACTTCCCCAGTGCCACAGACTCTTCAGTACCACCACGCACGCGTCGTGGACAGTCTCACCGCGTTGTAGATACGACGACTTTTATGCCGCGTTGGGCGTCGTTGCCACTCGTCTCTATACGTCCGTCGGTGAGTCGGCCCAGTGTTTTCTCCGCCTTGTGGTAATCGCGCTATGGCTCTGTATTTCATGTGATCTTCCGTAGCAAGACTACATTTTGCCCGCCATGGCGCACATTTACCATGCGCATCTACCGCCGGACAACCTACACACGACGTGGAGGCACCGATGGAGAGAACTTTGTGAGCTCAAAGATGAACTGGCGTCGCCTCAAGTGCAGCGGCTTTTTGACGCTCCTCCAGTCGCTGCTCCATCATCGTCACGTGCTTGTCCAAGGCGACCATCGCCTAGAAACCACCGCGGACCTCCAGCAAGTCACGATGTCGAGGCGAAGACATTTGCAGACCCGCCGCCTTTGGCAACTTGCCCATCTGAAATGTTGCTGCGAGCCAAATTACACGAAGCATTGACGAGTCCGATCAAATCGGAGGCCGACGACGCGCCGGACCTGAACGAGAGAAGTCCTCAAGCATTGTCGTCTCCAGTGGCTTCACCGACAGACGCGACAACTTGGGCTGCTCCACGCTCTCAGCCAGCTCCAACTGAGCTGCAGAAGCGTTCGCGACCGCTTGTCATCGATACAAAACAATGCGCTCCACCGACGCCTCAGGCTTGTCATGTCGGCACGGATCGAACGTCGTCAACCAACAACGTGGCGTCGATGGAAACCTGTCATCCAGCTCAAGTCGCTCCGTTGGACAAGCTATCGAGCCGCCCGCCCCCAAGCGTTCGATCACCGCACAGCGAAGTCAGTCGCGTGTCGTCACCGATGCTCAAAGACATCGAACGCCACGTCCTGGAGGAACTCTGTCAATTGAGCCATCACTTGCGGTCCAAGCTTGCTTCTCCCTCCAAGCCCGTCGCAGTCCCAAGTCACTCGAAAAGTGCTCAGCGGCTATCGACTGCGATCGAACAACTCTCTCACCAGTTAGCCAAGATGTCATCGACCCACCAGCAGCAGCACCGCCGCCACCCACAGAGCATTCCGCTGCAGAGAGCGATTGCCACCACCCAGCGCCAAACACAAACGAGAGCGCGGCAGTGCACGCCGCACACCCTTCGAGATCGCTCCATCTCGTCAAAGTAATCACAAAACGAGAATTTTCTTATCTATGCTGGGATCTCGACGTGAAAGCAGTCGCGGAGCATGCGCAGACATTGCGGCAGCTCGCCCACGGAGAGGAAGAGATCGCTGCAGTATTTCTCCAACGCTTCATATGTGATAGATCCCGACGCGTCCACGTCAAAGCACTGCGCAAAGTCTTTGAAGACGTCGTCGGCGCTGACGAGTCCGAGGAGGACCATGGCATGGCTCGGCGCGTCAAAGGCCTTGGCCAGCACGAGCGGCGTGCATTCGCCCTTGGCTTCGACTTGCAGATGCGCAAAGATGCGCTTGGCCATCTTGACAAGCTGGACTTCCTTGAGCATCGCCAGCGACTCCCACAACGCCGACGTCGCGACGCGAGAGCTCGAGACGTCGTCACTTCGCATTGGAAACCTCGATCGGACGTCGTCCACGAGCTTTTGTGTCATGTCGAGCGTGAGGTTGATTCCAGCGGCAGTCTGTAAAGCCGCTTGGACTTGCGTTGCCGCGATAAACTTGTCGTGGGCGAAGATGGCGCGGCGGCACTGGACGATTGTCATGAGCCCTTTCGAGCGCAGGAGGTGGCGGAGAGCTCCCCACAGCCCGTCCATGTTTGGAATCGTCAAGCTCGGGCGTCGTGGTGGTGCTGCCATCTCGACGCTGTGCATAGCTTGCAGGGGAACAATCTTTGCTGCCGCAGCTAGTCGAGACGGCGGCGCGGATTGCTTTGGTCGCTCGGACGTGTGGTTGAGGCACGCCGTGACATTGACCGAGTTGAGCGTTTTGATCGTGCCAGGTTGGTTCATGTACGACTTGATTTGCTTCTCGAGGCGCTTCTGGATGGCGTCGGGGCCGCGGACACCGAGATCGTTTTCAATCTCCACGACGTGGCTCTCGTTGACGAGCACCCTGCGGTTCGACGTGTTGGCGCACCAGCCGTTGCCTCCTGAAATGTGCCACGCGTTGCGCATCATGAGCTCAAAGTAGTCGTCATCTTGAATGGACGCGCTCATGTTGGCGTAGTAGTGCTCCCACATCGCCGGTGTGATCTTGGCGTCGTGGTGGCCATCCACGTCGAACGTGTCGAGGAATTCTCGAAAGACTTGGTCGGGTGTCTTGCGTCCTGCAATCACATCAGGATGCTTGGTTGCGTCGTACGCCTCGACGATGTCGCTCGGCTCGAGGAGGCCGTTCCCGTCTTTGTCCATGAGCGCAAACGCCGCGCGGACAAAGCCAAGACGGCGTTCGTTCATGGGATCTCGCAATCCGGTGATAAACTCTTGGATTTCCACCGTGCCACTGTGGTCAACGTCAAAGTAGTTGAAGAGAATGCGCGCGTCGACGGCGCCGATGCCAAATCCAGCCATGGCTTGCTTGAATTCCGTCATGCTCAAGTGGCCGTTGTGGTCCGCGTCCATGAGTTTGAACGCGCGACTGAGCCCGATGAAGCCATGCTGCTGCGCTTTCAGCTGCTCGCGGAGTTTACCGAGAATCGGCTGCACGCCCACCGTCGCAATGGGCACGTCGACATCGGCGCTGACGCCTTTCTTGAGCCGTCGGGCGGTCGGCGCTGCCGCCTTTGCTCCTCCCCGCGGCTGGCTCATGGCAAGACAGTCAGCGGCACCAGTGCTGGAATTGTTGTGGAGTCGCGGGCGATTCGTCTGCGCGACGGGACGCACCGAGTGGTCGAGGACGTCGTAGAAGGACAACTTGGCGGTCGTCGCGGCAGAGCCAAAGCCTTGTCTTCCGAGAAGTTGCTGGTTTTGCTCGTAGCGTCGGACTCGCAGGTCGTCTTGGGTTCCTTGGTTGTGCTGCTGTTGCTGCGTCGAGCTGCTTGGAATATGCCATGCATTGCGCATCATGAGCTCAAAGTAGTCATCATCGTCGACGGCGGCGCTGATGTTTGCATGGTATTCAATCCACTCGACGAGCGTGAGTTGGTTCTCATGGGCTCGCGTCGTCGACTCGAGCGTCTCGAGGAACTCGGCAAAGACTTCCCGGTCGGTCTTGCGTCCTGCGAGGACTTCAGGATGCTTGCGAGCGTCGTACGTCGACACGATGTCGTCCACGGCCAGCACGTGGCTTTTGCTTTTGTCGAGGAGATCAAAGGCCAAGTGCACGACGAGCAAGCGGCGGTCGTTCATGGGATCTCGAATGCCTTTGATCAACTTGGCAACGTTGATCGTGCCTTGGCCGTCGGCGTCAAAGTTGTCAAACAAAGCGCTCGAGTCGCCAGCACTGAGGTTCACTTGGCACCGCTCCATGGCCATGCGGAAGCGAGCGAGGTCGAGCATGCCCGACCCATTCGTGTCCATCGACGTGAGACAACGATGAAATCCTGTAAAGCCACGCACACCTCTCGACTTGAGCGTCGTCTTGAGGCGCTTGACGATGCGTCGGAGCTCCTTTGGATGCTGCATGTCTGGCGGCACGACACTGGACGACAACCGAGGAGGGGCATTGTCGCCTTGGAGGCACGACGTTAGTCCTTCCGACGCGTTGCCATAACGCCGTGGCGTTGTAAAGACGACGGGCGGTCTGTCATCCTCGAGAGCAATGCCTCGCGTCTTGTTGTGCTCAAACGAAGTGGCAGACCAGCCCGTGCCTCCAGAGAGCTGCCACGCGTTGCGCATCATGAGCTCAAAGTAGTCGTCGTTGTCAATGACGCAGCTAATGTTGTGGTAGTAGTGCTCCCATTCGTCTCGGGTCACTTTGCCGTCCTTGACGTCGACGTCAAACGTGTCGAGGAACTCGCGGAAGATCTCGTCCTCTGTGCGCTTCCCGGCAATCACGTCAGGATGCTTGCTAGCTGTGTAGCAGCCGACAATGTCGCTCGGCTCGAGCACGCCGTCGCCGTTGCGGTCGATCTTGGCAAACGCCTCATGCACAAGGCGTAGCCGGCGGTCGTTCATGGGTTCCCGGACGCCGTTGAGGAACTCTTTAAAGTCAATGCTTTGGCTCTCGTCCGTGTCGAACGCGTCAAACAAAAGCCGCATGTCTGCCTCGCTGCACTCGACGTTGCATTCCCGCATGGCCTTCTTGAACTCGACGAGACTGATCGAGCCATTGTTGTCGTCGTCCATGATGCGGAATTTGCGGCTCAAACCGACAATCCCAACCGCGCCGCGGGATTTTAATGACTCACGAAGTCGAGAGAGGATCATCTTGGTGCCGACGCTGATCTCCTTGGGTCTCGGCAGCACGCTGTTCTTGTCGACGTACATGTGCGTCATGCATTCCGCCGTCTGGGCGCTGTCCAGCGTTGCATTCCGTGATGGCTTTCTCGCTGGCGTCGTTGCGGTCTGCTCTGCATCCACCGTCGTCGTGAAGGACAGAAGGGGGCGGAAGGGGGCGTCAGGTTGATCGTCAAGCGACGGCTGCGACTTGTAATCCATGGCCGTCTCGAGCAAGTTTTTGGTGTGGAGGTTGTCTAGGAGAGTGAAGGACGACCGCGACGCCGTCGGGGCAAGGTTGGTTGGAGCTGCGGGGGGAGGCGTCGTGTCGACTGCCACATGCCACGCCCTGGCAAAGATGAGTTCATAATAGTCGTCTTTCTCCGTCGCGGCGCTGAGGCACTGGCAGTATTCAAGCCACTGCGTCAAGTTGACGAGCGACGGCGGCGGCACGAGAGCTGTGAATGCCTTGACAAACGCAGCGTGCACTTGGACGCTCGACTGGTTTTCAAACAGGACGTCAGGATGCAACTGAGCGTCGTGGTTGCGGAGAACGTCGTCGACGGTCAAGTACCCGCGCTGGAACTGGCTGTCCATTTGGTTGAACGCCCGCGTGGCCAACTCGAGTCGGTAGCCGTTCAATTTTCCCTACAGGGCGTCAGGAAACACTAGAGCTAGCTCGCCTTACGAATATCAAATCCCGCAGCGTCGCGATGGGAATCGCAGTGTCTTCGCCGAGAAAGAGCGCAATCGCGCGGATTTCCTACCGAGATCATGACCAAAGTTGAAGGGCAAGTTGGTCGTACGACGTCCGAGAGGTGGAGATTCTGCGCCGCGAATGCTTTCTTGAGCTGCGACTTGGTGACAGCTTGGGCGGGTCGGCCGAGTTGCTTGAGCGTTTGGAGAAACGAGACAAAGCCGACGGCGCCAGACTGACGCAAATGGTTGCGGATTTTCAGGACGACGGTGGCCGCATTGACGTTGGCGGCGGAATCGTTCTGCTTGGAGTTCCACAGCGACAAGTTGGTCGGCCTGACGACATTCGACAGCGACCGGGCCAAGATGCTCGGCATCGCCGTGTGATTCAGATCGTTCAGAGAGGCAACTACTTTGACAAGGCAGTTATCTCTCAGAGAGGGCTAAAGATAGCCAACGCGGCGGCTATTCTTAGCACCGTCGGTCATCCTAACCGATTCGTCGTCTCCATCGAGAGCTGCCAAGCTCATTCAAAGCGAGACAGTCAGCGATTCCTCCGAGATTACTGGGGCTGTTCATTGCTGCATCTTCTCTACTGCGTTGGACAGCAACGAGAAGAACATCTCCATGACGAAGCAAGTGGATTCCAAGTTGTTTGTCGCCATGCAACTCATTCGTCGCTGATTGGGGAGCAGTTACAAAATTGTAACCGATTGACATGGTGCTCAAGAGTCGGCGGCCAATTTTGAGTGACAACGCGCCCGACGCGATCGACCAACTCTTAAACGAGCTTCGCCATGGTCTGGACAAGGCAAAGACTCTGGAGCGGATCTGGGGCGTCGTCCGGTTCGACAAGGCGTCCGTTGCGACCACGACAACGACGTTGCTAGTTGTCATTTTGGACCTGCGACTCGCATCCCCCGACATCAACTACTGGATTGCAGCCGTGCTGGACGCGTACACTGCGACCGTCGGCTTTGCTATCCACGATAAGCCCATCAAGACGGCCTTCTTATCGATGCTGACGAGAATTATCAAACTCCCCGACTCGACTGGGGCGTTCATTGACTCCAAGTGCAAAGTCGCATCGTGCGTCGCCAACTTGATCGAGATGGCTGGCGCTCCTACAGCTGAAATGATCCTCCAAGAGTCTTCCTTGATGACTCATCTCAGCGACTTGGTTCGTCAACCGCACGCTCAACTTGGTACTTTGCGAGCTCTGTGGCGGATAGTTTACTACTGCCCCTGCGCTCGCCCCGTCGTCCGCGACGTCCTCGCGACGGTCGACTTGGACTCTTTCGACAAGCAAGTACAAGACGTGCTTGAGAGCATGACGCCGTTGCTTGAGCCTACGACGGCACCTGAAGTAAATTAACAGACAGTGAATCTTCGGTGTTAGATTCCTTAGGCGAGGGCGGCGGAGTCAACGCCTTGCTTGTCTATCTTGACGCCGACGGTACTCTTTAGCCAGCACATACCTTGCGCCAAGCTAAAGGCGCGGCATGTCGGCATGTGAAGACAGAGGTTGCAGCAACCGCCGATGGTCTCGGCTTCAGCATGTCCAATATCGTTTCCAGCATAGTCGACATTCTTCTCGACGGTCGTGCACGGCATGTCCTCGTAGCCATCCGCTCGTAGCTGCTGCTCTCGGTTGGTTTCATTGCATGGAGTCAATCGAGCGTGGTGTTCTGGCGTCGACGATATCTCGACACACTGTTGCGTCGCGACGTCCTTGACATGGTTCACTCTTGGCTCGACAATCCACTTCTGCTGCGGGTCATCTTTATCGCAGTCCACGATTTCAACATCCAACGCTTGCTCACTGACGGTCCAGCAGCCGCCGTCCGCCGTCTCAATGGAGCTCGTCGCTTGTCTCCACGAAAAGTTGGACGGCATTCCTTGAGCTGCCACGATGTTCTTGCCTTGGACGGTCAATCCCAAGCCATCCAACGTCGTGAAGGTCACGCTCACCGTCGGCGAGCTGTCGTTTCGGAGCTGATCCACTGCTGCCAAAGCTTGGGCAGCGTTGCCAAGGGGAGCTACAGCCGATGGTTCATCGTCTGCCGCCGTCAGGTTGACTTTCCACTTGCCGTCGACGGTGGAGAGACCAAAGTACGTTTCGTATCCGCCTTTCGACGGGACGTCTTGGAACATGAACCAGTAGGGCAATTCCGTCTGCTCTTGGTCGTGCCATGCTTGAAAGTCCTTGAAAAACGCCGTCGCGACTGTCAAGTCGGCCGTTTGCCCCGTGGGCGAGCGCCCTCCAGCCGACGGCCAACCCGTCTCGGTCAACCTCGCCTTGGAGCTAAACTTGGACTTGATGACTTGCCACCGCGCTCGAAAGTTGGCCGCTGGCGGGCCTTCGCTGAAGAAGGGATGAATGTTCACTCCCATCACATCACAAGCGTCGGCCACTTGAGGATGCTCGAGGAACGAGCCGTCGGTTTGCACCGTGCCAACCGAGACGTTGGTCAGACCAGCGTGGACGAGTCTCTGCTTGGCCTGACGGATCGCATGGACAAGTTGGGCTTCAGGCATTCCACCGAGGAGTTCCTCATTCCCGACATAGACAGCATCAAGAGTGTCGGGATAGTTCTTCGCTCCGTCGATGGCGGCTTCGACGTTGGAGTCAAAGAGCTGCTTGGGCTCCAACGGGACGCCGACAGCAATCTTGATGCCAACTTTTGCCGCCACGTCGATCGTGTTGACAGGACCGACTTGAGTCAAGAAGGTTCGCACGCCGCCGAAATGCTGCGCGATGGCTCGAAAGTCATGTTCGATCTGGCCTGGGTCGGCTGCATGGTAGCCAATGCCGAGCAAAGACGTCGCCGCGGAGGCAGCCAGCAGCCATGTCGAGAGCCACACCGTCGCTCGCAACATTGCAAAAGCCGTAATGACCAAAGCGCGCCCGAAGTTGTTTCTCCTTGTAGAAGACGTGTCGTCGCCGCCGCCGCGATGGTTTCTGCCAGGACTTGGTAGATTACACTTTACTCTACGGGCTGGACGGACTCGACCACGCCTTGGGATCGACGATTAATTCAAACTTGCTCAGCGAGAGTTGCGACTCGTCCAGGTCGTCCGCGACGTTGGGCTCCGCGGGTTGCTCTCGCATGTAGCTGTCGTTTTCGCTTCCCGTCGACGCTTCTTCCTTGGAGTCTGATAAGTTTGGATCTTTCGTCTCTTCCAGCGTGCCGAGGGCACACATGTTGCAGACGAGAGCCTGCGCATCAAAGCCGCGGTTCTTGACATCCCACAGCTGAATGCATCGACGACAGCACACTTGGCCGCATTTCAAGCAGTTGCTCTTCTTGCTCAGCGGGTTAAAGCTGTATTTGCAGCGGAAGCACCGACTCGCGCTACCGGTCGGGACACATTTGTCCGGCGTTAAGAACGGCGTCTTGCTCAGTCGGTTCTCGCGGAGGAAGCGGTCGATGAAGGCGATACTGCGTAGACGCGTCTTGACGGAATTGTCGACGATCCAGCTCGTGTAGTCGCCGACAGTGCCTTTCAGATCGGACTGGAGGATGTAGTCGATGTGGAGGTAGCCCGGTCGGTCCGATTCGGTGAACATGTGGCCTGTGATGTGGTGCGTCATGCGGACGAAACCGAGGAGTTCCTGCATGTCGGGGCAGCATGGGACTTCGACAGACTTGATGCACCGGATCCACGCGCGCTTTCCCTTGTAGTTGATCGTCGTGTGCGTGTCAATCACGACTGCGTCGCGCTTCATGACGACTTTGTCGCCCTTGAGCTTGAACGCCCGCCACGAGATGCCGATCATTTCCTTTGGGTTCTCGGGCGTGAAGGGCACGATCGAGTAGAGATTCACAGCGTCGAGCATCAAGTTGCCAAAGCGGCGGACGTATTCTTTCGCCTGTTGAGTCGTCTGGGAGCGAAAGAGATCGACCACTTCGTCCATCGTGCCCATGACGTCCATTGTCGCCATGAAAGCACTCGATGCCGCCGTGCCGCGAGGTTGCAATGAGTCGAGGCCTTTGTAGATCTTGACGTCCTTCTCATCCGAGTCGAGTCTCCATTGAATCGGTCCGCCTCGGAGCTCAATCTTTTCTGCCTACGAGCGCACATCAGTTAGCGCAGTGTCTGTCAACATGTCGTACAAGTTCATGCGCGGCAGCATAACCAATCTCCTTGAACCACTCCTTCTCTTCAGGCGTCAACGGGGGACATGTAAAGAAGTTGGGGGGAAGTGGCTTATAACTCATCGAGCCAATTGATTAATGGGTCGTCGTGGCACCATGCTACCGTATTTGCCGTACTTCTGCACCTACGATTTTTCATCGTTGAGTTGCACCTAACGGCAAAAATTAACTACTACTAGTACTCTGTATTTTAATATAAGGAGGTTTTCCTTCTAAGGTGTATTGTCTTTTCGGGCAAAAACTCGAATTTTATCCCGATTTCTTCATTTTTGGAATCGATAATTATCCGGTTATTTGTCAAATTAACCAGAACTCAGAGCTTATCCGGACATAATTATGCTATAATCCGGATAATAGGTGTAGTTCACACATCGGAATGCTAAATAATAGCTACTAAAGTGTGTTTAGTAGAGTTAAAATACACGACAAACACACGTCAAAACACACACAAATCGATTTGTAAATTCGATTAAATCAACCGGCAATTCGAAATTTGAATCGAAAAGACAATATAATTTTATAAAGTGCACTCAAATTGCTTTGTATTGGGTATTACTAGTATATCAATCAACAAATCACATCGTGAAGGTTGTAATGGTTACTGAATCAACGCCTTTTGTCCAATGGATGATGAGAAATTGAAAACCACTTTCACATACTCTCCCACAGTAGTGATTTGGATTGTCCAACAGTTACATGGATATAGTACAACTATTTTATATAAAAGTTTGTACTAATCACTCTTTAGTATACACTATTCAGAACTAGTAGATATTACCAAAAAAAACATCTGTGGCATAAGTAATCAGGCACTCCCATACAAACTTCTATATTATTGACGTTACTTATAGTTCCACGATCCGACGACAAACCACCATATTAAAATACAGAGTAGTATGGTTGAAAGATTTCAGGATTTATCGTTGAGTTGCACCTATTCCCTCTTGATTGGACAGAAATCAGCCTATCATGATGCTCAACTGAGAAAAAGTATTGGCATCTGCGTCGAACCCTTTGAAATGAAGCTACGTGCGGTCGATGTCGTCGGTGTATCTTGGCGACTTCGTTTAGCCATGAGGTCAAAGGCAACGAACGAGAACTGGCTGGTGGAGTGAACACACCATCACGATGGAATATCAGTCTATTTCAACCAATGAAACGCTAGAATGTAGAAGTGAAGCATCTTCCAATTTATCGTCGACTTGCACTTAACATATGATAATTTGATGACATTTTCGTAGGTGCAGAAGTACGGCAAATACGGTAGAAGTGCCGCGAGCGACAAACGACCAGAAAGGCGACGCCAGCTAATTTGAATGACAACTCTCGTCCCACTTGACTTCTTCCGTTGAGAGAACAATCGGCAGCCGAGATCGAGCGGCGAACTGAGCATGGCGTCTTCCTCTGCATTCAGAGACCGTCTTGAGCGTCGGTTTCTGCCGCCGTGAGGACTCAAAGGCTTGATTTCTCGATGGATTTTCGTTCTTCAGCTTATTATGAGCTATGTAGGACCAAGCAGAAGTCGCTCACCATGGCACGACTTTGATGTGTGTCGTCAGGGTGCAGCTGTCTCTTTTCGTTGAACAACTGGTGGCGTGGCTCGCATACAATGTCGCAGTGCTCAGTGGACACAAAGCGAGGGGAAAGTGACAATCGTGGGACGTCAGCCATGCTTCAATGACCGTGCGTGTGTTGATTGTGTGGCTCGTCGTCCTGGTCATCACGACCTTGCCACTCTACCGGCAGTCCAGCTTGTTTGCTTATTGTGAAGCTCGAGATACGCACACATCGAGAGCGTGTTCAAAGTGTACAGCGGCCATATGGACGACTACTCTGCAAATTGGACTCGCTCAAGCGCATGCGCTGCACGATCTGTCACGACAGCCGCAAGTGTAACTCAGTGGATGTGCCATGGATATATCTTGCTTTTTTTGCAAATGAGATTCAGAGAAATCCAAGTATAGTTTAAGCTAGATAAAATTGTGCTGGAATCTCCAGTAACACCCATCGAGTCCCCCAACCAACAACTACCAGATGAAACACTTTCTCATCGAGGCAAATTATCGATTCAGAGGAATGATGGGTGGCAATTCGTCAGCAGTACAATACAAGACCGCCCCTAGCGTGTCCCCCATGTGCCTTCAATTTTGATAAATCTGTTACCAGGGTTTTACTTAACAACTATCACTCGAGGCGCGACCACCACCGCTAGCGCAGCTACAATGCATTGCAGCAAGATCTACGGGGGGACAAACGCCCCACCGACAAGCAAGAGGTTTCGCGGGGTAAATTGTACGCGAACGGCAGGGGTGCGCTTGGTCGTAAATGTTTTCAGAAGGGCATGGCTTGGCGTCACGGATGTTTTCCTCTTGGCTGGCTTGACAGTCACGGGTGGACCCGAACGAGTGCTTTGGTCCAAACGTTGCATGTCCCACAGACGGACAGTGTGGTCGGCACCTCCACTGCAAACGATCGAGCTCTCTCCTGAAAAGGCCACGGAATGAACTGCATCCGTGTGGCCCACAAGCGTCTCTATGCGCTTGTTCATGTGCAAGTCCCAAATATTTACAAACGCGTCGTCGCCTACGGCTCGTGGTCAACATCATCATCGACAAGCTGAAAGCCATACCACCCGACGCAAGGTATCGGCCATTTGGGGAAAACGCCACAGCAGACACGCCTCCATAATGCGCTGAAAAGACACGGATGCAAGCACCAGACTGGACATCCCAAATGCGCACAGTCTTGTCGGTTGAGCCCGTTGCGATGTAGTTGTGATTCGGGTGAAATGCGACGCACTACGGAATCAATGAGTCCCCTGCAAGCAATCACGATCGAGGTTGTACCTCGACGTCTCCGAGATGTCCTGCGAAGATGCGCAATGGTTGAACGCGGTCTGTGCTCCACAGACGGGCAGTTCGATCCATCGACGCCGACGCAAAGTAATATCCAAGTGGGGAAAACGTCACATCCCACACTGGATAATTGTGAGCGCGATAGCAGACCATGTTGGTTCGGGAGGCAAGACTCCACAAGCGAATGGTCGAGTCGGCAGAACTTGTCAAGGCAAATCGATTGTCCGGTGTGAATGCACAGCCATACACAGGGCCTGAATGACCTCGCAGGACCGCTGACCTACGTACAAATAGGTGAGGATGCGATCGACAATGCGACTGTACGAGGGATCTTTATGGTGTGCAAATCCACCGAGGGGACCACCGTCTTGTCGCCACACGCGAAAGGAGGCGTCGTCAAAAGCACCGCCAACTACTTCGCCAGTGGTGCTGAAGCACACGTTATTAAGATGGCCTGAGGCATTAGCAACTGTGTAGCACAGTGCAGACGGGAGCTGCGTGCTACTCAATGCGAGTCTGGCTTCAGCATGCTGAAGGTTCTAGACAGAGTGATCTCATCAAGAGACATATAACAGCTATTACCGCTTCTTGGACGTCAGCAGGGAGCCGCAGAACCAGTTTCTCGAGAATATTGGCATTGTAGGTAGATGATCGATCGGGAACTGGACCTGTCACCGCTTCCAATGCATCGTCAGCATCTGTGTCTTTGGGTTTGTCGAGTGATGAGGAACCATTTCCAGCTGCCGCCGATGTCGACGATGCGCCAGGGGCATCAAGACCCGCTGGGCCATCTCCATTCTCGCCATCTGCATCGTCTGTGGCGACAACTCTCTTCATTTAGCAAGTCATGGAATGGTAGTTTTTGGCTTGAAGTACCTTTCGCGGTGGCAAAACACCCCAGAGAATTGGCACGCGGTGCAATGTGTCTAAGGTCGGCTGGGCATCGCTGAAGTCTTTCCCAGTGGCTTGGATCATGTGGCCAATGTCGTAATCACCGCTTGTGACTTGGGCAGCAATGTGATTGTCGTCGGGAGTGTGTTCAACTCGTTGAGAAATCTCATCTAACGATTGATGAGACTAGAATGGTAACGAGAAAGTACCAGAGGATTCAAACAGAGGAGATTCGTCTTCTTCGATCAATGCTGATGGGAGTGAGGAATCGCATTGAGCAATTGTGAGGGACGGGTGGTTAGTCTCAACGGAAATGGAAACGCGGTCGTTGAGAATACACAGGAGAAGAAACATTTGATGGTCGCTCAGGAAGGTATGAAGCAATTGGAAGCTCAGCATGCTGAGTCGCACTTGAAACTTTGAGTGCAGGACTTGCTTTGCGTATTCGTTGAGTGTCAGATGCTCGCGCGTGAGTACACAGCCCAGGCTTCGAATTTCAATCTTGTGTAAGCGCTGGTGGTCCTTGGCATGGATTTGGAAAAAGGATTTCGCTGCCTCTGTGTGTCCTTTCCCAACAAGGTCGAGGTAGCAATGTACAAAAAGCGGAAACGCAACAGCATGGAGCTCAAGCTTGTACATATCGAGCGCATTGCCAATCCAAGCTAGGAGTTGCGAGTATGCATTTTCGTACGCTGCTGGATCGCCTTTGTGCATCCCATGGAAGAGTACATGATTCGAGGCACAGGCATCGATGGATAAGCCGATATGACGCGCATACTCATGGAGACCTAATGGAGCTCTTGGAGTCGACCCTGTTCCAGTCTGGAAGCCACGTTGAGCCAAGTACGATGCCACCAGGTCGTCAATATTGAGGTTCATCATGCTCCACAAAATTGGAAATTGCGCTCAAAAAGGAAAAACAAGTCGAATTTAAAATGTTATCTTTGTTTTTGTATTGGGCATCCCAACAATTATTTCTCATTGGCCAATCAACAATTATTTCTCACTAGCCTTTATTCACGTATTATACCTAGACTCCACACGAATAGCAGCAGCATGACCACGCATCTCATCGCCGGATCGTTGACCTACAATCGAGGGTTTCTTTATCCCGTTCATATGAATGCTGGAGAATTGATGCATTCAAGATGGCATGGACTTCATAAATATTGAACAATTATTTATATTCAATATATTTTTCAATTGTGCCCCAAGATTGTCGTCTACCGAAGATCGTGTGTACTACGAAGTACTACACCATTTGCCGGTTTAGTTCGTTTAGGGCCTGTTCGGAGCGCATTTTGCGATAGCGACATTTTGTCGTTCAGCCAATCAAAATCATTTCCAGCGCATTTTCCCAAACAACGCTCCAGACGACCTCAAAGAGGTCATCTGGAGCGTTGTTTGCGTTGAGAGATGCTGATTGGCAAAAATGTCCAAGTCAAATAACGTTCGAAGTGTTTCAGGGGCTTTTCTCACGTCCCCTAGATCATTTCTTGACATGGAGATTGCTCCTATCCTGTGTACGATTACAGTCATTGCGGCCACTGTTGCTGTGGTTGATGGTCGCGAAAATCCGTCGGAGCGCATGAATGATTTTGTCGGGAGCGGACAATCCGTTTGGCCAGCTGTACGAGCTGCTTCAGGCATGGATGGCTGGTTTTTGAGATACTTACGTTGCTCGCGGAAGACATTCTTTGCTATTGCACACCGACTCTCCATCTCATGGACAAAGGTGCATCCCCCAATTCACATCAGCGCCCGTTGTGATGTTGTGGACCGCTTGGCCATCACTATGTATTACCTCACACACTGCGATGGTCTGGATTGCGTTGCTCTCATATTTGGTATTGGAAAAACAAAGGCATATGAACACATATTGGAAATCATTTTACTCATTTAACGTGCACACCTTTCGGCTGCGGTTGCGTTGCCATCGTCTGCAGCATCTTGGAGCTCAATAGCGTCTGGCTTGAGTCCGTCTCTGGCTTTCCAAATGTCTATGGTGCCATTGATGGTTGTCTTGTTATGATCAAGCGTTTCCGTCAACATGAAGGATGGTACTGCCGTAAAGGATTCCCAGCATTCAATTTGATGGCGCTGGTGGATGATAAGAAGAGGTTCATAGCCTATTCATTGCGGCCTGGATCTCAAAATGACAGAATGATTTTTAAGAACTCTATGTTTGGAAAGTCGCGGGTAATTCCAAATGGCGGCTACATACTCGCTGATGCTGGCTATACGCTTCTCCCTCATGTACTGACTCCGTTTCCGATTGTTTCGAACATGAAGAAATGTAAAGCGCATTACAACATAGTCCACTCACGTAATCGTACTATTGTCGAACAAAGCTTTGGCCTGTGGAAAAACAAGTTCCGCTTGTTCAAGAAACCACTCGAATTCCATTCTCCAAAGTCAATGGTGCGTGTTATCGAAGCCACTTTGGTGCTTCACAACTGGATAATCGATCTTGATTCAAATGCACCGCATGTTGAGCCTCGGGATTGGATGCATATCGGTGGGGACATAGTGTATCCAAGCGAACAATTCATTGTTGATAGCGATTTGGCAAATGCAACTAGAGAGAGTGTAATGCGATATCTCAATGAATTTGCGTGAGTCTAGCACGCTAGGCTTCAATCGTTCACGCAAAGATGTTGCCACAGATGAGATAAACGTAGATTGATTAAGTGTCTTATATTCAGTTGCATGCTCCACACTCAATTGTTGCGCCGCAGAAATGTTAGAAGTTCATTCTCCACTGATGTATTTTGGACCACCGCTGACAACAGCTCGTTTTGAATTGTAGCGCTTTGTGACAATGCTGACTCCAACTTGTTTACAACAGCAAGCAACTCACGCGATTCATTTTTGTCAACTGCGCTTGGTTGTACACTTTGTAATCCTTGCAATCCCATGACCAAGCTTTCACCCAGTGAAACTAGTCCTTGGCCAATGTCGATCTTTTTTGGACGCTTCGATCGCTGTCTAGACATGCCAGAGTCTAGAACCAGGGGCTGGTTCTAGACTCTGGTTCCATGTGCAGTCGATTCGCCCCCTTCATCTGAACTCGATTTGTCGTCGTCTACAGACGCACCGAAAGCATAATCATGGTGACCAAGACCATGCATTCCACCAAGTGCAGACACCAATTCATCCCAGTACTCATGGTAGGTCACAGTGACCTCATTTCCTGTGGATTTCCCAGCCATGCGAATGGCTGAGTACTCGCGTTTGAGACTGCAATACTTGTTCTTGACGGCCAGTGCTGGTACGTTCGTACCATGGACTGTGTTGATCGATAAAGCAATCTTTCCCCACAATATCGACAATTGGGCAGCGCTCCGATTCAGTTCAAAACTTGCTGCATAGTCGTCGCAACGTTTTTCAAGTAGAGTCGCAACCATCTCAGATGTCCAAACAGTCTTGACTTGCTTGGTCATGCTTGTTGTCTTCTTTGCGACACGCTTCGATGGTTTCGCTGCTGACGGGGCCGGATGCGCCTCGTCGGGACTTGTTGAGGCTGTCGACGATGCTGCTATCTTCGTCATCGCTACATTGAGCGTTTGCAGCAGCTCCTCGCGTGAAGCTCCTTCCATCGAATGCAAAACGGACTGACTTATATCCGTTAACTTTACGCTTTCCTTTCAGTGGCCGATTTATTACATGCATTTTAACCAATACCTGCAGACTGACAAATGCGCTGCAGTCTGTCGTATCGCCAGCGTATTTTGACGTGTCGAAATGTCGTTGTCTCAAAATGCGCTCCGAACAGGTCCTTAACTTGCGATATATTTCGTACCATTTGCAATATATTTCGAATCACGTGCAATATATTTCGTATGACTTGCATTTAATTTCGTGGCCGGCAACGAAAATCGATTTATATTTCGCGTGAGGTGCATTATATTTCATACCTCTTGCATTTAATTTCGTATTTTTTAGCTTATATTTCGTATCACGTGCATTTAAATTCGTAGTAATGCAAAATCTATTGAATGTCCTATTGAGATATGAAGTTTCACATGTGTTGAAGTGTTGGCTTGAGCTATGAATTCGCGACGGGCAAGCGCATATGAACTCTGCTGAGCTTGCTTGATGCTCGCATTGACTTATATGGCGATTGAAGTGTCCCATCAATTTCTTATGAGGTCGATAACAATTTTTTGTTAATTTTTCTATGTACTTTTTCTCTTTTCTGCGAATTTAAATGCAAGTGATACGAAATATAAGCTAAAAATATGAAATTAAATGCAAGAGGTACGAAATATAATGCAAGTCATGTGAAATATAAATCGATTTTCGTCGCTGACGACGAAATTAAATTCAAGACATACGAAATATATTGCACGTGATTCGAAATATATTGCAAATGGTACGAAATATATCGCAAGTTAAACGAACTAAACCGGCAAATGGTGTAGTATTAATTATGATGCGATGTATTAAAAACTCTTTTAGTCAATGTTTTACATTCGGGTATCTATCACGGAGGAGCAGCGTTGAGACATTGACTTACAACAATATATTTATTCATTTATTTGAATATTGAAAAATATTTTGTATTGACCAATTGAATTTTATTCTCCCAAAATGAAATCAATTCACATCTGTCTGGCCTTGCCATGAGCCAAGCAAAGACACCGCCGGTTCGCGGCATTTTGCGTACATCCGATGCAAAGGATAGGAGGGCGATCGCCTCCCCATCGAAGGATGCTTCAAACGATGCTCATTTGAAAAGCCCCACGATCAATCGTACCGGTGGTTTTGCCAGCGCTGCGATGGTTGTGTCCCCACTAGTTGACTTGAGCTCGCCTCGTCGAGTGCGCTTCTCGCCATACGAGCCGACAAGACAAAAAAAGGCCGGCAGGTCGCCTCGCAAATCGTCGATAGAGATGCCGAAAGGAAGAGGTGTCGCACCGTGTCCGATTGTGGACAAAGATGCTCTTTGGAAAGTGAGAAGAATGCGCATGCGTTACGCACTCGCGCGGCGGGAATCATTTGGCACTCGACTGCGCGAGAATATTGTGGGGCTCTGGAAAAGCCTGTGGTCATCGACTCCACAGAAAGCACCTCTGCCTCCTGTACTTCCCGATTTGTGTGCGATTGATCAAGACTATGTCGACAAGCAGAATCGGCTCATGACTGAGCGACTCCGCCAAGGAAATGCTGTCGGTGGTCCTCGTGAGCTACAATATGAAGATGTTCGCCCTGCGCGAATTATCATGCAGTTTAAAGGAGCATTTGACGCTTTGATGCACTCGACACATGAAGAAGCCACTGCAGAGGATGCAGCTGATCCTGACGAGATCCTGCTGGCCAACGAGCTGCCTGGAATACGAAGACATCGTTGACGACGTCGGTAGATTTTTGACCTGAGAGTTATTTGTACAGCTTTTAATCTGTCTTGGGCTTTGTCTGAAATAAAGCTCCACGGAGAACCTGAAGTGGAACGACAACCACGACGATGAAGTTCACAATCATACTTCCGAAAATGAGGACGAAGAGCGAAATAACAGTGAGTATGCGGACCATATAGTCCCCTGGAGATGGCCGTTGCAATGGAGCGCATCCGATGGAATCATTGGTACCACTGAAACGCGTAGCAGGGATAGAAGTCTCAATACGAGTACGGCCGCGACGATCAATGACAGACACGGATGCCTTCGGAGGAGAGGACTCCCAGTCAAAGACAACTTGACCGAAATTCGAACCTCCGTAGTGGACGGTAGGATCCGCTCGGTAATACCATGGCAAAATGGCGTTGACAATAGTGTACGCCAAGGCAGAAATGAAATGGAACAACCCTGAGCCTTGCAAGTAGGAGTGTGTGAGACCAGAGCTTGTGACCTCAGTCAGTCGGTACGCATCATCGTCGCCACATCTAACTTGGTTGGTCTCCGCAAACTCCACGTTGCCACTACACATATTTTAAGTCGCATGGACGCCTTAGACATTGCGTTGGTACCTTAGTAAGATGACTCCAGAAGCATGCGAGAGCTGGATCACGTCCAAGAGGCGCTCTCGAGCCGCAGGGAAGATGGACCACGACTCGGTGCCGAACCATCGATCGTTAGGTAAGACTTGAACGGGCGATGCGATGATGTTAAATGTCGCTTTTGACGAGCGGAGTTCTTCTTCCAGCCATCTCCATTGAGAATCACCAAGATTGTCTCCGTCCGAGCCCTTAAAGGATGGGTCGTTGGGATGCAAAGACGAGTATGGGTCGCGATGGAAACTGAATGACATTTTTTGAGCTCGGGAGTACATGAATAGTATTTACCGATAGTCGAGCAGGATAACCTTGACAGATTTCGCGTCAGTGCCGAACGTGTAGGATGTGTAAATGCCCTGAGGAAACAGTTAGCTGGATTCAACTGCTGGAAAAATGAACAGCTTGCGATCGACGGACTGAATCCCTTGGTTCGCCAAGGAAATCCAGGAAGAGTTGTTGGCTCTCTTCACGAAATGGAAACTCGCTTCCAGCATCATTACGACCTTCACAACAATAAGACTAAAATGCAACGTAAGAGCAGAGTACCATAGTCATGGTCGTCCCAGACACCAATGATTGAGGTCGAGGAGAGAAAGTGCACATAGTCTGAGTTATTGAGTTGTTTCCTAAAACAATCATGACTTTGGTGCAACACATGAGAGCAAAAAACTTACTGGTACTTTTCACGCAACAAGTATGGTGGTGCATCGCGATCAAAGCCTTTCGTGATAGACTTGAACTCGTACGCAATTTCATCTGCGTAAATCTATTCAGCGTCTCGTCTCGTGGGCTGATCAAGCGCGAGTAAAGTCCACGTACATTATTGCCCAGGGACAGAAACAGTTGAGGTTGGCGCGCTGCAATCTTCGACCACATGAATTGCTTGGCATCTTGATCGTTCCCAGACCCAAATGCAAACTTGCGCAATATCGTGGAGCTTGCATCAGGTAGTGCCTTTCTCTCTACTGCTGTCAAGTGAGCGGCGCTTCCGATTGCCGCGAGGAATGCGACGGCTACGAGATGCATCTTCCGTGGATCGATCTGTCCTTTCCAACGCAAATTTAAAAATGACAAAATTGCGATAAAGTGCGATGTAAAAAAACTTTTTCTACGGCGTCTTAACCTTGGCCTTGCTGCCAGAGCTGCCAGTAACAAGCAACCAAAGGAGCTGAAGCGGCAAGACGACAACGACGACCATATTGACCAAGACACTGATCAATAAAGAGCCAAGGACGACGACGACAGCCACCTTGCGGATGAGGTACTCTGTCGGATCCAACTCATGAATCGAATCGCAGGTCTCAGGTGCATCGCCTTCGAATCGCGTGGCAGGAATAACTTGTTGCAGCTTGGCGCGACCATCTCTTCCCAATACGGAGACGTGAGCAGTAGGTGGAGACGCTTTCCAGTCAAAGTGCATGTCGGCAAAGTTGAAGCCGCCATAGTATTCATCAGGGCGCACGCGGTACTGCCATGGCAGAATCATGTTGGCCAACGTGAATCCAATGCTCGGGATGATTCCAATTCGGTTGGCCATATTGAAGTGTTTCTATCGCCAAGGCTCAGTTAGTCACACAACGTCCTTTATCGCGCCAGCATTACCCAAGAATGCGTCATTCCCGAAGTCGTGATCTCCGTGAGGGCGTACTTGGAGCCACAATTCACTTGATGGATTTCAGCATAATGAACGTCCCCACTATAGCAAGAATGTCATCTCAACGGGGTTGTTGCTGGTCGTACCTCAGGAGAATCACGCCAGAAGCTCGTGACGTTTGGATCAAGTTGAGAAGTCTCGTGCGCGACGCTGGAAACTTGGACCAAGTTTCGCCAATCTTGTACCATCGATCGTTGGGAAGGATCTCAATACCGGATGCAATCACGTTGAACGTTGCAGTCGTAGTCATGAGCTCATTTTCAAGCCATTTCCACTGCGCTTCGCCCAGAAAATCGCCGCCAGGAGTGCTGTATGGATCACGGTGGTATCGATTGTCCAGCAAGATAAACTTGACGCGTTGGTCACCTTGACCATACTCGTACGACGTGTAAATTCCCTTCGCGGCCATCAGACGACAAGCTCCTCACGAAGACAAACCTCTTGTTGACGTCGTGGTGAGTCTCGCGGTTCGTCCAAGAAGTCCAAGAAAAGCTGTTGGCTTTCTTTCTTGTACACATAGTTCTTGTCGCCGTCGTTGATGCCTAGCCATCTATCAGTGATGTGGATATCGCGACCTCCCTACCATAGTCGTGATCGTCCCAGATACCAATGATGGGGAAGCGTTCGCGAAAGACTTTGTAGTCAGGGTGGCTGAGTTGCAGCCTAAGCATAGCGAGCGTCAGATGCAATTCGTCTTCTTGTATCTCCAGACTCGTATTTCTCTTTGAGAACTTCCGGCGGCGCAGGTCGAAAGATGCCGTTCGTCAGCGTATCCTTGTCCCATTTGCGGATATCGCCGTAGATCTACGCATGCATTCACGGTTAGCGTCGAGCTTATGAAGGAAAGTCAGCTGCACAGTACGTTGTCGCCAAGCCAGAGCCAGAGTTGAGGATCACGCGCTGTAATCACAGGCCAGAGCATTTGGTGCTTAGATTGATCGTTGCACGAGCCAAACGCAAAACGATTCAAGGTCTGCGATGCATTGCCGATGCTCGTTCGTGCATCGACGAGCGATGCGCCAAGAGCGACAAAGACACTCACAAGATGAAGGAGCATGATGACCGCGCGTTTTTTTTCTGTCTGTGCTCCTTGTGACTGCTCAGAACTTAACCAAGCTCGTACATAAAGAGCCATCGAATCTCTCAGACTTCGCCACAGAGTTGCATGAAGACAAGCTCGAGCAAGTCGAGTTCTTCGTCCATGTCACCACTACGTGATGAGGCTGCCATATCCCGACACCGCTGAAGTGTGGCTTTCCTGGCGTCATTGAGTTGTTTGGCTCTGATAGCTTTGGATTCTTTGCAGTCTTGAAGCATGAGACTAACGAGCTTTCGAAGCCTGCCGTCGAGGCAATGGACCCAGCTAGCACGATTCGATTCGCGACTCTTTTCCTGCATGGATCATCGAGTAGACTCCACACGGTGTGTGGCTTTGAGGTACCTGTTCGATCAGACGGAGGTCAGCAGTTGGAGCTTCAGGATGCTGTTCGACATGCTGGATAAAGTCGGCAATTCTCTGCAGAGCTTCGTTCCTACGGGCATTGGAACATAGTGGATAGATGGACAGCAGCAGTACCTAGCTTCATTTGACTCGAGGGCGGCTTGAATCGAGTGGTGTTCCCAGGGGACGGATTCAGGTTGTGGAACTTCAAGCAATGCTGCCATGCGATTAAATACGCTCGATGGCACTGGAATATTCCGCTGTGCATTTCGTCGACGGCAGGTTTCCAATGAAGTATCAACAAAGACTTGGCCAAAGCCCACGCGGTCTACTCAAGTGAGCTCTCAACTGCCACACTGCAGCTTACTGGTTTGAGCAAGTTGCCAGAATCGCTTGCGCATGCTTCGATAGTACATGTTGTCATCCAAGACGATCCTAAAGGAATTCCATCGGTGGACGACCCTCGTTTTACTTACAAATGCCGCGTCGGGGCTTCAGCGATGTTGTCGAGGGTGTGTCGGACACGTTGGTGGACGCTCTCTCGAGTTGCATGCCACAGGCCAGGCTCAAAGTGATCCCCTTGCGATTTCTCTGTATAGATGGCATCGTAGTCGAGTATTTCAATACTGTAATCTGGCAGATATTCCGCCAAGCCACTGGCAAGACTCGACTTGCCGGCGCCTGGAAGACCGCAAAGCACAAGGACAACTGGTCTCGTGGTCATCCAGGCGACTTTGTTCAAGTTGACAAAAATATGCAAAACCGCACTATGAATGGACATTTCAAACATGTGAAATTATATTTTGACGATTGATGCTCCAGAAGCCAGTCGCGCTTCATCCGGGGAATGAAGGAACCGATCGAAGGAATCGCACGAAGGAAGAGCGACATGCTGAACACGGTTTGGATGCACTCTAGGTAGCATTGCCAGTGGTGCTGAGATTTGTAGTCTCCAAAAGGCCGCAGAGCAAAGCAGCAGAAGAGCAAGAAGAGACTTCCACCGAGACATTCGATAAATCCAAGGGGGGGGGCATGCATTGGCGACTGCGAAGCCCGAGATGACAGATATGGCAATGACCCAGAGCGATAGACTAGCGTTCAGAACAGCATGAACTAAGGACCACGCGAAGAGCTCAAAGTACAGAAGAACAAATGTCAATGGTCTCGAAAGGACAGTGATTAAAGCAAAGAAGAGCATATCCAAAATACAATTGTCCACGAGCTCATTCCCAAAGAAGGGGCCAACTTTGGTCTGGAACGGCGATGGATTAAAGGTGTATACATCTCCTTCGTGTAGTCATGCTTGATTGGTAAGCGTCGTGTTTGCTAAGATGGTACAGCCACTCGAGACGGCTGGACTCTGGGGGAAGAAACATCCACCACAAAGACACGTACTCGGATGGTTTGATGTCCGCGTTCCCCAAGTAGAGCGTGTTGATTGTGACTGTGGTGTCGTCCAAGACAGGCGGAAAGTCGAACAAACCAAACATGCCTTGTCATCACGAGCTGGTTGTAGAGCACAGTAGACCAGGAGCAGACAGAGCGGTCCACCCAGGCATTCGAGAATTCCAATGGGGAGAAGCGCAGCAGTAAACGTAAAGCCCAGTACGAGAGATGAAATGACAATCCATCGCGATAGACCAGCATTGGAGGTTGCCAATTTTACAGATTCAACAGCTTGACCAACGGCACGCACCAAGAGCTCAGCATAGACAAGGGAGAATGCTACAGGTTTCCCCACCATGGCAACAGAAGCAACGAAGAAGACATCCAAGAGGCGGTTGTCCATTGACTGGTAGCCCCAAAAATTGCCCACCTTTGTTTGGAAGTGCGGTGTATCCAGTGGCATCGGGGGAATATACGTCTTGGTTGTGTAGCCATGCTTGATGGCCCATTGGTACGCATCGTACTTGCCAAGATGGTATAACCACTCTAAGCGAGTAGGATCTGCTGGAAGTAGACCCCACCAGTGGCACGCACTGAGTTGGTCGAATATCTGCCTTGGAAAAGTAGAGTGGACTAATCGTGACTGTGTCATCGTCTAGCATGGGTTGAAACTCAAACAGACCACCGTCAATCACCCATTCCCCCTTGAAAACAAAAGGAGGAATGGTAAACGGAGGCAAGCAACCCGACGCCATCATTGTTTGCAGCAAGTCATCCCAGTTGGAAAAAGTATTGATGCGACGGGATGTCCATTTGGATAATGACGAGTAGACGATCACACAACGATCAAGATGTTCGGTTGCCCCTGGTTTGTGTAGCCCCAGCTCTTGCATGAGTTCTTCTATGTACTCGCTGATGCGGAAGATGTTGCGAATAGCAGTTTGAGCAATCTTGGAGAGTCTCAGTGCATGTTGATGTCGAAGTCCTTGTCCACGGCGGGAGTCATGGCAACGATGGCGCCACCAGAGGCACCGAGGGATATTGCGTCTTGATGCAGATTCAGTTCTTGAAAACCTTTCCCGGTAGCACTCAAGCCAAGCAGAACAGGCGAACGAATAGCTTGCGGGGGTGCCACCATCGATGAAAATGAGCAATGAGTTTGAACTTTTGGTTGACTTCAGCGCTGCGAGTTTGTGGAGAACTTTCACGTCAAGGATCGTAATGGACAAACACACAACGCCTCACACATCTTTCGTCCATACGCGCATTTGACAAAACGGATTTGAAGGGGAGACTGCCGTCCTGTCAAGGTATGAACGCCACAAACACCACTACACCACAAGCAGTCGTAGTGCATTTTGTCAAAGATGGGATCGTTTGGTGACGAAAAATCAATTTACAAACTTGAACACTGCAACCCAAACCCACCTTGACGCCAATGCCGGGTCGCGAGTTGCGACCTTCGATCGGGCGCTCTTACATATCACGACGACAGCAAGCACATCTACAGTCGTGCTTGGGCATCTGCTTCTCATACCCATACAGAGGTAAGATCCAGGTGGCGATAATATGTGACTTGTTCGGGGAATGCAAGTTAGCGATTAAAAGGCCATTCGCTTCACACTTGGGATTGCTATTTCATCTGAAATGATACCATTGACGTTTATTCACCTCGAAAGAGGTATTAATATCGTGGAGATTATTCATTGGAGGGGCAGGGTAATACGATAGACGAGCGAGTTCTCCTCAAGCCAATCGTGATTCTTGAGGGGAATGACTGAACCGACGAGGGGGATCGTCTGGAGAAACAGCTTCAAGCTGAACATGGCTCGCAAATAGTTGAGGGAGCATTCCCAGTGGAAATACGCCTTGTCATCCCGAGTTGACTGGACAGCACAGTAGACCAGAAGTAAGCAGAGAGTTCCACTGAGGCATTCGAGAAACCTAAGAGGGAGAAGCGCAGCAGTAAACGTAAAGCCCAATACGAGAGATGAGGTAACGATCCAGAGCGATAAATTGGCGTTTGATGCAATCGCTTCCATCAACTCTGCAGCTTGACCAAAGGCACACAACAAGAGCTCAGCATAGACAAGAAAGAATGCTACAGGTTTCCACACTATAGCAACAGAGGCAACAAAGAAGACATCCAGGAGGCGGTTGTCCATAGACTTGTAGCCGAAAAAGTTGCCCACCTTGGTCTGAAAAGGTGATTCATTCACTCGCATGGGGGGAATATACGTCTTGGTCGTGTAGCCATGCTTGAGGGCCCACTGGTATGCGTCATACTTGCCAAGATGGTACAGCCACTGGAAGCGAATTGGATCTCCTGGAAGCAAACCCCACCACACTGGTACGTACTGCGATGGTCGAATATCCGCCTTGGAGAAGTAGAGCGGGCAAACTGTGACTGTGTTGGCGTCCAGGATGGGTTGAAATTCAAACAGACCACCGTCAATCACCCATTCCCCCTTGAAAACAAAAGGAGAAATTGAAAATGGAGGCAAGCAAGCCGACGCCAAAACTGATTGCAGCAGTTCATCCCAGTTGGAAAAAGTATCGATGCGACGAGATGTCCACTTGGATAATGACGAGTAGACGATCACACAACGATCAAGATGTTCGACTGCCCCTGGCTCGTGTAGCCCCAGCTCTCGCATGAGTTCTTCCACGTACTCGCTGATTCGGAAGATATTACGAATAGCAGCATGAGCCAATGTGCAGCCCCTTTGAAGATGGTGAAGCATGACGTCAAAATCCTTGTTGATCGTAAGCGTCATAGCTGCGAGTGTGCCAGCAGACGCACCGAGGGATATAGCATCTTGATGCAGATTTAGTTCTTGAAGAGCCTTCCCCACCCCATATTGATAGCATTGGAGCCAGCCAGAACAGGAGAACGAATAGCTTGTTGGAGTCTTCTTGTCTGATGCTGCTTCCATCGATGAAAATGGAAAAATGAATTTCCGCCGCACGTTTACTATCAAGTATCCTGTTTATGGTGAGCTTTTCACTTCAAGGATCGCAGCGGATGATATACACAATAGCTTGATGGATAGCCAGGAAGGTCCAAGAAGAACAGACCTTTCTATCTAGAATGGAGTCGCGGTGGATATTTGGACTCAACCCACAAACTGGGCGACTGTAATCAAATCTCGCTTGGTGCTAATTCAGGATCTCCCAAAGTACTCGGCGCGATGCTTGCAGATTTCACAAGGCATGTTCGTATGATGAATTCCATGAAGACGATTCTAGTAATGACTATAGTTCAATGATGTGGAGCCGTGCCTTGGAGCTCTATGTCCGCAGTCAACGTGGTTTCGTGGAGCGATTGATCACAGATCATAAGTACATCAAATTAAATTAGAAGCGAAAAGCTACAGGAAATCCTTGGTCAAGCGGTAGACTATCGAGTGTTCGATGAGCCAACGGTGCTTTTTCATGGGGACTGAGGGACCAACGAGCGGAATCGTTCGAAGGAAGAGGGACATGCTGAACATGATTTGCATGCAAGTCAGGCAACGCACCCACTTGTGATACGACTGTTCAAGACGACTAGCACATTCTGAAAAGCAGCAAAGGAGCAAGCACATTGCCACTCCGAGCCATTGCAGAACGCCAACCGGTAAAATCGCACTTGCAACCATAAAGCCAAACGCCACAGACATGATCGCAAGCCAGTTCCACAAACCAGCACTTGATACTGCCAAGACACCAGACTCGGTTGCGTGGACAACGGCGCGGATGAGGAGCTCAGTGTAGAGCAAGAAAAATGCCACAGGTTTCCAAATCATCGCAACTGTGAGGACGAAAAAGAAGTCCAAGATGCGGCTTTCCATGGTCTTGTAGCCCAAGAAGCGTCCAAGCTTGGTTTGGTAACTTGATTCGTCCAAGGGAGATGGAGGTATATGTGTCTTGGTGGTGTAACCTTGCTTGAGTGCCCACATGTAGGCGTCGTTCTTGCCAAGCTGGTAGAGCCACTCGACACGGTCAGGTTCAGGTGGATATATTGCCCACCACATTGGCACGTATTGTGACGGCTTGATGTCGGCTTGAGTGCAGTAGAACGGGCTGATCGTGATTGTGGTTTCGTCCAAGACAGGTTGAAAATCAAAGAGACCGCCATCCATGACCCATTCGCCCTTCAATCGAAACGGCAAACCGCATATGGGTATAGCGCAGCAGGAAGCAAGGACTGACTGAGTAAGTTCTTCGACGTTGGCAAATTCACTCACTCGGCGGGACGCCCATTTCGAAATGGACGAGTAGACAACAACGCAGCGCTTGGCTCGTTCGAGAGCGCCTGGGACTTCAAAGTTTCCCCATCGCTGCATCGCATCTCTCAAATACTCGCGAACGCGAAACGCGTTGGCAAAGGACGAGCGCGCCGCTGGAACCAATTCGTTGACAACACCATTGACCATCGCATCAAAGTCGTTGTCGAGGACCATGGAGAGTGCTGCGAGCGAACCACCAGACGTGCCAAGCATGGTCGCATCATGGTGGAGCTCCAGTTCTTGCAGCGCCTTGCCGACGCCAAATAGATAGCTCTTGAGCCATCCCGAGCAAGCAAACGAATAGCTTGTCGGCAGAGACTTTCTCGTGACGGGTTCCATCAGATTGTGTCTGATCTTTCCTTTGGGATGGTGCTGTAAAAAGAAATGACTCTGGTGGCACCACACAATGGACTTCTCTTCTCAAACTTAATTGGTTGATGCATATGTTCTGTGCATTTTGATTGGCTAATTATGAAATACTGATCATTTATTGGCTGGAAAAATGACGTCATCGGCTTTTACCAAAGGTCATTTCGGTGTCGATTGCTGAGAACAACTGCGACAACACGCGACTGGCCAATGAAAAATCTTTCGAGTCAGGCGCCGCAGCAAAAGATATGATGTAACACCCAAATTGAAGATTGAACCCAACAAGTGACGCCATGCGCGTCATTGACAATGTGATATTCACAGCAGCAGGTTCGGAAGGTACGAACTCCACAAGAGCCAGGCGGACTCTTTGAGATCCTCAGGTCAGGCAGGTTTAGATGTATGGCTCATGAATGCTTCGTACAGAAGCCTGTGCCATTTGTACAGCGTTGCATGGAGGAAATACAGCATGATAATAACAATGGATGGCGACTCGACAGAACTGTTAAAAATAGAAGTGCAAAGTCGTAAAAAAAGAACAGAACTGATCAATTTAGCGCACATTTCGAATTTTGAAGATGGCTGTTGAAATTCGGAAATTGTACTCACACTATTTTAAGATTGCCTTCTCCAAATAAATAGTGATACAGTAAATAGACTTTGCACCGAGAATGGTCAAGATGCTGGAAACATGCTTTTCCTTTTTGTTTTCGAAAAGCAAAAGTACCTCTGGAGGTACTTTTAATTTTCGGCCTACGAAAAGCAAAACTCGAAAAGCAAAGTCGAAACGCAAAAGCAGCCGATTTTTCTAATTTGATTCCCCCTATTTTGTGAATCGTTGACGAGGGGCATCTGCCATAGAGGAGGGCACTACGGACGATAGCGATACAGTTGATGGCAGCTGACAGAGGTAATAAGAGTTGGAAACAACTTCTTCCCGTCATGTTGAATTTGTCTCAAAGCTGCAAAATCAATAGACGCTCGACAGTTTCGTCGCGTCTTCATCCACCCCTTTGAAGGTCATCGATACTAATATTGGTTGCTGGATTGTTTTGCCCAGCGAAAGCAAAACTTCTTGGGTTTTAAAATAAACTCGTTCTCAAAAGCATTGTTTTGTTGTACACCGCAGACGAAGTGCGTGGTATGAGGGTGACAGTGTCTGTGTGTTGTGAGCTATGAAGTGATGAAACGTTTCGTACCCAGCTTGCCCATTTCACCCGAAGTTCTTTCAGTCTTGAAGAGGTTACCTCTGAGTGCTCGTAATGGGTTTCATTGGGAATGTCCAAAATGGAGATGATAGTGTAATTTTGCCCTTCAACTATGTGTGGCAAGAGCCTCGAATGCTTGGTATAAATAGCACTGCATCTCCTGCAAGTAACAATCGTTATGGCTAAAAGCTCATTACCCGCATTGCAGCTTTGCGACCAGTGTTGTTGAGCTGTCGAAATGAAATCCGGCAGAAACTCCATTTCAAAGTGTGCATTTCTCTCAAAAGTCACCATCGCGCATCAAGATTCATCCAATCAAGTTTCATCAATTTCAAAGAGTCTGATTGGTCGGATTTTGACGTTGGATTTTGGCGGGTTGGTCATTGACTTGACAGGATGACAGTCGAGGACGAAGTGACCACAGCGAAAGCTTTGGTCAATCAACTGCTGCGCTCAGGTATTGAGCAATCACAACTCGATTCTGTACTAGTGAGCTTGGAGATGCAACTTTTAGGGGTTTAACCCCGAGGACGTCACTGGATGCCATCAAAAACCTCATCGAAGTGGCCACTCCAGCCACCACAGTCAAGTTTACGCTGCACCTGGAAGATGGTTCATGCGTCATCGTTGTCGTCGGTGTTTCTGCAACATACTCGACACTTCTCAAAGTGATTCAATGCGCATTGAAATCCACCGTAAAACGATCTATTTCATGGTAGACCCACACCGATTTTTCTGTTGGGAACTCAAGATATGTCAATAGGAAGTACATGTGGAGACATTACGGACTCGAATGCAATGGAGTCTTGCTTGAGATTCCTCGCCACGCAAAGACTCCAGTCCTCGACTTCATCACAGAAAAGCACAACGCGACAGACTTACACCTTAGTTTTGTGCGCCGTCGATCGAGTAAATCATAACAAATGCGCCTTTCGAGTGGGCTAATTTGCGAATGCGTCTTACTTTTACAGATCCTCTGAGAGTAGAGGTCCATGTCTTCGCAATTGATGGGTATGTGTGTACAGTAATAGCATTCAAGAATTAGGCAGCAAAACTGGGCTCTAGTCTCGCACTTCTTCCTTATCATCTTCAATAGCGTTCAGTAGTTCCTTCAGTTCAGACCAGAGTTTTTCTCGCTCTTCACCTTCGACAGCGCCAGTCAGCTTGGCGCTCCTTTCTTCCTTTGTGCTACTGAACCACAGCGCAACAATATGGGTGTCGCCATTTTCAGGCAGTGGGAACCCATACTTGTCTTCAATCCACACGGGTGGCCCTTTAGCTAGCAGACGTCGTAGTTCAGCCTTGCAATCGGGCTCTACTCATTCCAGTCATCGCAAGAAAGCACAGATCGTCCTCACCTTGGACCTTTTTCATGAAGGTCGAGAATTGCGAATCGAGCAGCTGCAAGACGACATCGGCACAGAATTGGGACGGGTGCCATTCCATGCTAGGGTACGTTTGGTACTCCACGTATGTTTCTTCCGTGATATCTTCCATCGTTGCGAGGCATTCCATGCCTTCTGTCGGCGCTTGATGGACCGACCCCATGCTTCCCAAACTGTCTTCCGGATAATGAATTAAAAATTCCGGTTAATGTTGTTGACCAACATTTCATTGCAACTGATTGTCAAAAAAAGTTCTCCATCACCAAAATGTTGAAGGAGCTGCATAGTCGAGAGTACTTACACTGCTTCTCTGCAGATGGATATCTTCGGCTTCTCACGCTTTCTCTCCTCGTCGTTTGAGCTTTACAGCCTGGCTATTTGAGGCGGGAGCTGTTCTTCTTGCCGGAGAGAAATGCCGCGGAAACGCTGAGCTATAGCTTGGCTCCCTGGCGATGGGGTGATCTCATGGAGACGTGAATGGTGACGATACAGATACGAACCCGAGAAAGTGAGAGCTCCATTGACCATCCATGGCCTCACAAACACAAGTTATCGTTTGGTCTTATACATCTATTTTTGCTTGAACTGCTCGCCACCGGCATAGCCATTGTTTTCGTGAAAGTGCTTCATGTAGTGCACTTTGCAACGGAGCTGGTCGCCAGCATAGGTAAAGTTGTTGAGGTTGAGCTGCGTAGAGCAGGTGACACATTTAAAGCACATCTGGTGGAAGGATTTGCCTTCGAGCTGGGTTTTCGCATCGTTGGCGTAAACGCTCTTGGAGCAAGCGGCACATTTTGGGCTGCCACCAAATGCAAAGATGCGCTTGACCTTTGGCGCACCGTTGTTTGGGCTAATTCTCTTGCCGTCTTCGCTCAACGACGATGAGTTTGAGTTGGACCGCAGACTTCTGTTGGAATCGCTGCGGAGGAATGGATTGGACGAAAGCGATTCGCGCAGTGGCGACACCTTAGTCGGCTTGTCTTGAATATCTTGTGGAGGGATCTCGAGTGGCGTTGGGGGTGCTGGTGCAGCCGCTCGAGGCGTGATCACAGCTGCAATTTCCTTGACCACACTCGATGACACGACATCATCCTTTTGCTTCTTAAACTTGTCTTCACCACCGTACGAGTTGGTCGTGCGGAAGTACGTCATGTAGTGCGTCTTGCACAAGAGCGTGTCGCCGTGGTATGCAAACGTGTTGAGCGTGAGCTGGCACGCACATTGGCTGCACTTGAAGCAGCTCTTGTGGTAGAGGTGGGAAGCTTTCCCATTAATCTTGGGATCGTTGTAGTACACAGCCTTGGAGCACGCGGCGCAGTTTGGCATGGTACAAATTGACTACTGACATCCACCATGGCCCGTGGCCTCCCCTCGTTGTTTCCTTGGCCATCGTCCGGATAACCAGATCGTTGCTGAATCTACAGGTTATCCGGATACGCAACGTGTGCAACACATGGTTTCGCCAGGAAAAAGCTTTACTTTATTGCAGCTTCAATATTCCGTTCAAGTAAATTCAGGCTTTCCTCAGTCGGCGCGTCGATTTCGCTGCAGCGCGCATGCGGCGGATGACGCATACGCCGAGCTATCGTCGTTGCGTACTGAAATCGACCGTTGATGTCGCATGAATTACCTCGCAATGTTCAGACAAGATTCCATGTAACTCACAGCGATACCCTCCGCAGAAGTAATGTCCATTGCGTTGAATACATTGGAGATATCTGATTGGCTTTAATTTCAGCCAATCGAAAGTTTGTAAACGCGTCACGACGACGCGTTGTCGGGATGTGAATCAATCCCGTCGGCGCGTTGACGGTGGAACAAAGTCGCTTTGCCCCATCGTGGCCACATGGTCAGTGTCTAAAAATGGACGGAGAAGCGATGGGCAGTCTCGCTGTCACGACGGGTGTCAATGAATGACCATATGCGTGACGGCTGCGGGACAGAGACACGTTGACGCAATCAAATTTTAGCGTGGATCGACCGAGAGAATGGATGCTATGCGCTCGGCAACCATCGATGCTGAGCTCCAGCAGCCTGTAAAGTTGAAGCCGCCCGTCACACCATCCACGTTGAGAAACTCGCCAGCAAAAAAGAGCCGTGGAACTCGCTTCGCCTCCAAGTGCTTGGTCAATTGATTGAGGCGCACCCCGCCCGCCGTCACGAACTCGTCTTTGAATGTCGCTTTACCCGTTGTTTCAAATGCTGACTGAACAACTTGTCGAGCCACTGATTGCACCCATTCATTCGAAACGTTTGACCATTGTAAGTCGGATTCAAGAGCGAGTCGACTCCAGAGCCGTTGAGGCAGAATGGGTCTCCTGTCGTTGGTAACCAGAGGACAATGTGAGCGCACCGTTCGCTGGGGGTGGCTCTGTCGCTGCTGCTTCAAAAGCTGCACAACCTACAAGCAAACGCCCATCAATCCTCATTCTTTCAAGCTCCTTACTTGGTTTTGGCGAAATTGCCCCCCTGTCCAGTCGATATGGACGGGAACTTTGTAGTTTGCCGCGTGCATTGCAATGGCCGCAAAGGCACTTTGACGGAGAACTGCAGGACCACTGAGCCCTGTATGTGTTATCAAGACAGGACCGACGACAGGAGCTAGCTTGGGAAAAGTGGGCAAGGATACGGCAGCAGGATCGACGGATATCCCGGCGAGACCATCGAGACGAGGATCGCCGGCAATTTCAAAAGTGAAAAGTGACGGGACAGGTGATTCAATCTCAATGTCAAACGCAGATTGCACCAACGACCACACTGGCAACGACGACCCAGCGGCCACCACGACACAAGAAGCTCGCCATATTCGCTCCTCCGACGATGGTTTGTGCCAGGCTGCGATTTCAAACGCGCCGTCATCGGTGGGGCGCATGCTTGTCACACGCGTGCGTGCTTGAATATCAACATCGCGAGCTGCATCTAACAAGGTTTGCACGATTGTCGCACTCGTGTTGGATGCGGGAAAGACACGACCGTCGGCTTCAGTCTTGAGCTGGACGCCGCGGTTTTCAAACCACGCGTGGGACTCGTCAACACCGAAACGACTGAGCTGGTTGAGAAGGGATTTATTTCCGCGTGGGTATTGCTGTACGAGCTCTTGCAGTGAGAATTTGCCTCGTGCGTGTGTTACATTGCATCGACCACCGCCAGAGATCTTGACCTTCTTCAGGAGCTCTTTCTGCGCTTCAAGGACTACGACATGAGCTTTCCTAGACGGCTGCAGGAGATTCTTGATTGCTTGAGCACAAAACACGCCAGCGGGTCCGCCGCCAACGACAACCACATCCACCACTCGCACTGCCGCCATGACAGATCAATGATTGGCTATTGAGATTGTATCGGTTACATTCGGGTACGCCTATCTACTGCTGATTTCGTTGACGAAATCTCGCAAGTGTACATGGCTCAGAGCAAGACAGAGGACACTCAACTCTGAATATAAACAGGAAAAGCAACGACGACAAATGCGGTGGCTGCTAAGGTAGCGCCCGGGGCTTCCGCTCTAGTTTGTCCGATCAAAATTGACATCGACTGAGTGTGGTAACTACCATTGTGTAACTGCCACGAACCTTGCGCTGAATGGCAGCATGGACGTACGCTTGTGTGATCGTTCAAGGATGCTTTCACTTTGCATTGGCTTGAGCGTTCTCGTCAGCATTGCTGGATCGAGTGTTCAAAACCATGTCGTACAACCGATCATCCACGGTACAAAAGACAAGCTCCTGGCGGCTTATTGTTCTCGTAGGGTTCGAATCACATCAAGCTTGCTTTGTCAATGAATCTACCAGCATCTTTGCCCATCGCAGACTTTCGTCTTCAAGTGATTTATCGCTCTTTCGAAGCCTGAGTGGATTTGGCTTGAGAGGCCACAACAATGAAATTGTCGAGAACTCGACCCCAGATCAATGTGCCTCCCTCTGTGTGGCTAACCTCCGCTGTCTCTCCTTCGACGTCGAAGCCAATACGTGCTATCTTGCATTCACAGACAGGTATGCCAGTCCGACTGACTTTTTGCCTCGACCTGCAAGCACATACTACGAATGGCAAGGTACCCCAATATTTCCACGCAACAGGGGCTCATAGACCGAAATAGGTGCCGCAGCGAGTCCGACTTTTGAACCAAATGGCGGCTCCTTTCTGACATCGACGTCTGTACGTTTGTTCACACAGACAAGAGCAGCGTCCGTGTACTACAAAGTCGTTGCGTCGAATGGAACCCTTGTGTCAGATTTTGCATACCTCGCCCCCAATACGTCGGTGACCTTACCAGGATTCCCCTGCCAAATCGTTGCATTGGCTATCAAGACGGGGCTTGACCAGAGTGCAGTAGCAACATCCCTCGTGTACAATATTTACGGTGTGAAAATCTGTGCCGAAAGTTGTTTATGTCGGCTTGTAGCGTCGAAATACATGTACTTGGTTCCGTTCTACGATGGCAACAGCTTTCACGGCAAGCTCACCCGAATCAAGCTCGATGTTCAAGGAAAGAAGCGCCCTCGGCCGTCGCTTGTCTTGGAGTTCACTGACGTCGATACATTTTTCGGCATTGGTCCGTTTGTTGACCAAGTCAAAGTCATCAATCTCACGACGATCGATCCTCGACTATGTGGCTTTTATGATGCATTTTCTGGTCATCTATCGAAGTGAGCTCCTCATAATGGTCCTTGAGTAGTTGTTGCGACGACAAATTACGTGAACGTCAGTTTGGCAGCGTCTGGTGACGCGTCCAAGTGGTCTCTCGTTGAAAAGACGTTGTATCAACCCAAACAAGGCGACGTAGTCTACAACAACCAAACGCTCGTCATGGAAGAGCACATGTACTTGAGCCCGTTCATGAACAATCAAGGATATTCTGGTATCATCGCCAAAGTCTACCTTCGAGCATTCGATTCACTGAGCTCAGTGTCTTACCTTCCTGCTGCCGTGACAACATTGGATTTGTCAACGTTTGACCCTGACTTGACTGGATTTGCGTCGTGCTTCACCAGTTTGTTCATTTCCATCACGGGCTTTAACGCCTCGTCCTCTAGACAACAACTACGGCTACTTTGTCCAGCGTGTCAACAAGAACGGTCTTGGTGGCAAAATCGCTCGGATTGATCTCGCCAACTTTCATCTGGGGGCTTCAGCTGTGACTGTCTTGGACTTGGAGCTCAAGGATCCACGCTTAGTTGGGTTTGGTGGTGGTTTTACATGTAATCAAACCAATTTCCAAAGCCATGACCGCCTCTAAATAGATGGCAAGTATGCCTACCTTGTTCCCCTCGACCGAAACAAAGAAGGCCTTGAGCTCAACCCCAACTATCGCTATTTCCCCACGCCGTCATCAAGCATTATGGCTCGCATAGACTTGACCGACTTCTCCACAGTCAATGTGCTCGACTTGTCCATCTTGTCACCAAAATATGCTCGCGGTTTCTTCGGAGGCTTCACAGGTACCTCATGTTATTCGCAGTGGCTCGCTAACAACCAAGATAGTCAATTCGTTTGCGTACTTTGTGCCGTACATGTGGACAGCAGACGCTGTTTCACCGAGAGTGAACCCGTATCACGGTCAAGTCGTGCGGTTAAATTTGCTGACGCTTGCGGTTGAAAACTTGGACTTGACTCTCGTGGATCCATCGCTCAAGGGATTCATGCGTGGATTTGCATGTACACGCAGCAAGCATTCGTTGTCTGACGTTAGTTTTTTGGCTCGTAGATGGAAAGTATGCGATTCTCGTTCCCCACCGCAATGGCCAAAACAATGGCACGCCAAGGCGACTCAATCCAAGTCAAAAGTTTCATTTTGGCAAGATTGTGCGCATCGACACGGACGTATTCACACCAGACGCTGTCGACGTCTTGGATTTGACGACGGCGCTGCGTGCCCAGATCCCTAATATGCCAGACGTCGATCTCCGTGGTTTCATTGGTGGCGGTGCCACTGGCGAGTACGGCTTCTTCGTTCCCTACTTTAATGGCGTGCGGTTCTCTGGTGCGTCGCAAACCCCCATCCATGAGTTGACAAAGGACTGGTCATTAGGCAAAGTTGTCCGAGTGAATTTGCGAACTTTTAACGAAGTCCAAGTGCTCGACATGACTCAGCTCGACGACAGCTTGAGAGGCTTCACTGGCGGGATATTGTCGAAACTCCAGCAGCCGACAGATACGTCGCTGTGGACATATACGATTCCTCAAGGCACACGGGCGAAGTATACGTTTATTACTGCTGAAGCTCCTTAAGTCTAGAAGGAAGTTGATATGTGAAGACGATGGTTCTTGTCCTGGGTGCTTAATGCCAGGCTCAAGTGATGGACAAAGGGGAAGAACCGTTCCCGCGGGAACGGCCGTGCGCCAAAGAGTCGCGCAACTGTCTCCTCGAGGCGGGCGAACATCTTTGAGAGTTCATTGTCGCGTAGTCGCAACTCGAATTGCGCTGACGCTAGAAAAGCAGTCCATGGCGTCGTATGGAGAACGTGGCGTTGCGCGACAACGTATTGGATTTTAGTATGCTGTTCAGCGAGCAGAGCATGCAGATCGCCACTACACGCTGCTGCTGCCTTTGGGAGATGCCGTAGTTTGGAGCCAAACTGCGTCAACTTTTGCTTGGCGTCTCGAATGATCTACAGATAACTTTAGCGATAGCCAAACCAACATGACAAACCTTAGCAAGTGCTTGGAACTTGGACATGTCGTGCAGCGCAGCAGCGTCCTCAGCGAACAGCTTCCAGTTCACGGTGGCTGAATGGTCAGGATGCGCTAGAATTTGGAGAGCCTACGAGGGAAGCTCGTGAGCAACTCCTCCAGGAACAAACGTTACCTGAGCTAGCTCTTGGCACTGATTGATCTCGTCGCACGTGCTTAAAACTGCTTGGCACTTTTCGTGGATTTCCTGCATGTGTGTTGGGAACTGCCAGAAGATTTGCCAGCAAGTCAGCGGTTGTGCGAGTGACAAGACGGATTTGACAGCCCGCTCGGCATCAGTTGTGGTTTCCGAGGCCGACTGAATCGCTTGTTTTTCATCACCAGTTGGGATTGCCAAGAGCACTAAAAGTTTGTCCACGACGTGCCTTGTCAGGACTGTCAAGTCGCCCGTCTCGAGCTTTTTAGGCAGCTCTGCGAGGGGGAAAGGAAGTTTTGCCGCCACGCTGAGGACTTGGATGGTATGCATTTCGCTGAGTAAGCCCAGCGTAGCGCTTTCATTCTGAGGATTGGCGTCACCAGGCAAGTCTTCCTCGTCGAAATTTTGGACTTCGATGGTTGCATGTGGTGTCGCCAGGACACTGGCATCGACGCCGTCAGCAATCATCCGCTGCCGCACGAGATCTTCCGACACTTTGACTTGGAGCATTTTGAAGTACTTGCTGTACGTTGGATGCTCTAGCGCTTGAATTGACCTTGCTGACTGCGCTCTTGGTGTTTTGGACCTGGGCGACAACGGAAACACAGGTGGGGGCGTTGCCAGTTGCAGGGCAACTTGGTTCCAAGCGAGCTCGTTGGATGCAGTGTCCATGAGCACTTGGACAATTTTCATAAGAGCGTCCTCAGCATGGGCTTGCTTGGCTTTCGATAAAAGACGATGCAAGCTGTGCGAGATGGATGACGGCTGCAGCAATAGTTCCAGGCAGAGCTTGGCTTGGTAGCCGATTGTCGTCGCTGGATCAGACGCAAACTGCTCGACCAAAGTCATGAAGGATTCCGATTCCCCGAGCTTCTCTCGCAACCAAAAGCTTGACGCTTCGAGTAGAGTGTTTACGAGACAAAAGACTTCTTCGTGTAGCTGTGGAGCCGCTGGCTCCTCCAGTAAGACAGATACGACGTGTACAATTCGTGTCATGCGGTCCAAATCACGAAAAGCCGCGTCGACAGCTTGGCTGCCATGAACGCTTGCAAGACTAATCAAGCGGAGGATCTGGGACGCTCTGATTTTGATCGCCACGTGTCGAGTCGATAGACATAAGCAGAGACTAAGCACACATGCTGAGCTCTCTGGGCGACTGAGGCCTTCAAGAGCCGAATGAAAGTGACAGAGGCGCCAAAATACTTGAAGGATAGCATGACCGCGACTCACATTGAATTCCAGAGCAGGTGCAGATGGCTGGGGAAGGAAAAGCTGGAGAACTTCGAGTCCATGATTGTCAACGAAGGATTGTATCCATGCCCTACGAGCCACGACTTGACGACTCACAAGCAGAGGGCATTTACGTTGAGCATCGCGCGACAAAATGACGCAGCAAGGCAAGGTTTTCAAGGATAAGGCTCCGTCGATACTGAAGTGCCATGAGTTGATCCACGACTTCTTTCGGCACAATCTTAGCTGACGTCCCAGCGTTTGCCCTACGTTTGGTTGTCAATTGCGTTGGGTAACGAGGGAGTATACAGGCAGACGTGCTGCCACTGGCACTCGACAGTCTCCATGCGGCACAGTTCGTCACTCGCAGCCGTGGTCACTCCTCGCTTCGTGAGTAGATCTCGGTAGGCTACCAAGACTTCCTTTCGGTCGGGCATGGCAAGCGACGTCTTTGAATCGACTCAGCACTTTCTAGAGTAGAGAGTCCACCTACCTCGTTTGCGTCGCATTTGAAACCAGCAAAGACGGGCAACTTGCCGTCATTGCAAACTCCACAACTCAATGAGTTCCCCATGCAATTCAAAGCACCAAGAGCATGCTATTGACACTCAAACGACGGCTCACAAAGCTGACGAAACAGTTCTCAACCAGCAAATGCAACGTGTCACGATATGAAACCGACTGCGCCGTTTCAAGTCCTTGCATCCTCATCGATAGATCAAATGACATCGTCGTCATGGAATCATTAGAGCTCTTCGTCGTCCATGCTATCATGGTACAATGCCTCATCGAGCGCAGTTGGGAGGTGATAATCGCCAACGGGCTGCTCGTTTCGCAGGGCCACGTCCAGAATCACTTGAAGATTTTCCTTGTATCCTTTCAAATAGTGCCGCCCGGGTCGTTTGCGTACTTCGACAATCTAAGACATGGAATAGTCAGCAAGCGGCCAAGAGCACATGCCAACCAAGTTTTTCTCTGCAAATGTAGGCCGAATAATGAAATCTCCGTTGATTTTGCCATCCATGACGACTTCAGTGCCAATGTGCTTGTAGAGTTTCTTGCCTTGTCCAAAGCAGTTTGTCGATACGCGTTGCGGCAGCCCGCAAATGATGTCGCCTTCGTTCACAAGGCGAAACGCCAGTGAAATCTATGCCATCATGTCAAATACTCGCAATAGAGGACAAAGGGATACGTTTGAGTTGAAAAGTCGAGAAAAGCCATGCGAGCCGACTCGAGGAGAGCCGTAATTGTAGAGTACCACCGGTAGCTTCAAATTCAGTTTGAAATCTAGAGCTGCTAGAGTTGCTAAAGCTCCCCCCAGGGAATGTCCTGCGCCGCCAACGTGAGTCACTTCAATCTTAGCGACTCACACACCTGTTCAGTAGACGTGAACCAAATCTGAAGCAAAGCCTTGCTTGCCATATCGTGCCAGCAGACTATCGAGCGTGGCGTGACAGCGCTCCCGCACGGCGCCATACGCTCTTAAGAAGCCTCGGTGTGCGAAGGGTGCTTGCGTCGTATCAAGCTCTTCCAAAACAATCAGGTGGTTGAATTCAAGTGAGAGCTTACCTTCAGGGAGCCATGGAATCGGGTCCAGAGCAAAATCAAGGTCAGTTTTCACATTTGCCTTGCTGACTGTACCGCGAAACGCAAAGATTATCCTGAAGTCGGCATGCAGGATGAGGCAGTTGGTGTCTGTCTGCTCGTCGTTGACCTGTAGCACTTCCTCAAGCCCGTCTCGCATGAGGGCGAATTGGTTCACATACGCCGCGGCAGGATTTTTCACGACACCATCGTCGCCCGTGTCTTCAGAAAGGAACAAAGACGATCGATAGTAGGCATACCGCGAGCAATTCAACAGGAGACTTGCAGTTTCAAGGCAGAGGAGGCGATGGGGTTGGGAGATAGACTTGGCACGAAAGGCTCCCATGCGCTGAAGTCTTCCTCCTGCCGTCCTTTCGCTTGGTCGTGAAGTGTTTTCTGTATTGAAAGCTGATGGAGCTGCGGAAGTGTTTTCCTGTGGAGTGAGGGCGTATTGACGCTTCTCACGGATGACATATCCGCGTGGAATCAAACCAGGCTCCAGCTTACTTGGTGGATAATACGCCAAGACCAGAAAGAAGACGAGAACAGCGACGCTGACGTCTAGAATGAGAGGTGCTGCCTTGTACTCGGTCGGTTTTGTTGTCGAGACTTGGGGATATGGACTTGTTGTGACCGATTCCAAAAGGAGCAAGGCCAAAATAGCAAATGCAACCATCGTGACGTAGCGAAAGCTCAGTGAGAGATATCTTGTCTGGGTGTATGGCTGGGCCTCTAAGACGTGGTGAACAACACCAGCAACGTACAGAAAAATTGAAATGCCAGCGACCACTAGAAGAATGTCCACGATGGGCATCCATTGATCAAGATGGGTAATTTCATCCTTGGATCTTCGGAAAAACAGCAAAAGGCCAAGGCGAAGTAGCACTACGCATGCCGCAAGATCGATTTTGGCGAGGATGGACCAAAGGCCGATAATACGCAGCGACGCTCCATTGCTGAACTGGCGACAATCTTTTCGATAACTGTCCATGATGACCATGAGGGAGATCAGAATAATGACATAGCTGAGCGTCTCCCAGACAGTGCGAAAAATTATGTAGCTTTGGCTCGCAGCACCCAAGGATGGTAACTTGAATAAGAGCATCAGAGGGCAATCATTCACAGCGAGAACGAAGAGCATGAGCACCATCAGGTGTCGCTCTAAGCTCATGTGGCCCCAAACGTGAAAGTAGACCGACTTGGTTTCAATTGTCGTCTCCGCGTACCGTTGAACTGCAAATTTGTGTAGGCTCCAAACAAAGTGAACAAGGTAAAGTGTCGAGATCAACCCAAGGAAGCAGCGAATGGTAATACCAAGCCAGGCTTTGGTGTTCACGTAGGAAGTCACATTGAGCTGGAAGGCTGGGAAGGCATCGTCAATGGGTGAAACAGAAGGTGGAGTGAATTCCAACTCAATGGCAAATGATCGTTGCCTCAAATCAAACAGCGCAGCATCATAACGCTGGAGATAAATAGCAGCCAGCGAAATGGTTGAGCAAGTTGATTCGGCGCAAGTGAAGGCTAGCTTGTTGGTGTAATTTTGAATGACAGGGTGAGATGCCTTGGGAGCTGAAAGACTGAGATGATACAAACCCATGTCGTGGACTTTGTCGAGTGGCCTGGAGTGATTGACCAGTTGCAACTCAAGAGCGAGCAACTCAGCTCCAGAGGGGAGTTGAGATTGCTCAAACTCAATGCGATAGTGTCTCGATGTGATATTCGTCCAGTTCAAATGTTCACAATGGTGGCCACTCTTGGAGATACAACTCGATGGGTTCACGTACACTGCCTTCGAAGTCAGCTGAAGCGGATGGAATTCAAAAATCAGAATTGCCACGAGCAAAACAATAATACAAAGCCAAAGCGAAGGTACGACGTCTAATCCTCAGTGAGACCACGTCGCATGAATGAAGACCTTACTCTCATGCATTGTTTCAAGGTATGTTTGAGGATTCATCTTGATGGTGTAGGCTCCTCTGGCGCGTCTCGAGTTCAATTTGGTCAGGTCAATGTACCTAAGACCTTCAGTTAGACAAGAAAAGACTGGATTCATCGGACTTATCCAATTGATTCCTGGGCTCGGACTCATCAGGGGGAAATGCCAAATCCCAACCTTGGTCGTGCGACACTGGGGTCGAAGCTTGCACGTTGGAAACATCAGGCTGGTAATGGTAAGAGTTGCGACGGCGACGGCGTTGTCGTCGCACGGCTATTGTTTCTTCGGAGGCGAGTGGATGCGTGATATGCCAGACGACATTTCCCATCATTTGACGTTGTTTATTCACTTGGTTGAGCAAGACATCCAATAGTTGTTCACGACGAAATACTTGCTCAATGCCATTGTGGCCACCTACATCAGTGCTGGAGCTTTCATTCGTTTTTGTTGCTGGTCGGATTTTGAGTACTTGATAGCAAAAGACAGCTAAGGGGCAACCAAGGATGAAAAGCCATCGCACGATGTTCAACAGAATACCCAAAGCTACGAAAACCACGATTACCTCAGGCGATATACTGGATGTTGTACATACTCGTGGGTTTGCATTGGCCCTGGCAGATTGCCAAACTCGTTAGATCGTCTCCGTCGCAGCCGGGGCTTGAATCGCATGTTGAAATAACCGGCCAGCACTTACACCGACCCAAGGCACAACCATACTCACTGCTCTTGGAAAGCAAATTGCCGCCGCAGGTATTCGCTTCCCAAGTACCTGTCTGACTCGCCGCAGCAGCGAAAGATAAGGTCACAGTAGCAACGATCCATCGTCGCATCCGTCGTACTGCAGGAAAACTCGTCAAGCGTGTCAAAAATGGTCAACTCAACTTGACAACTTGGAGATTCATCGATTTTGAATAGCCAATCAAAGCTGTCTTTCAACTTTTCAACCAATCAAATCTTTCCAAATCCATTAGACACACTTTGCACCGACACTTTTGTAGGGTGATATCCACATGACGATGGACTTCACCTGGAATACGTTTCGTGTCGGGCATTGCATCTTCTTGAGAGTTCCAGAAAGCTCAATGGAACCACCGGAGGAGGCCCTAGCTGTGAAAATACACACGGCAAATTTTGCATCTCAAACAAGGAATGAATTCATTTTCCCCAAGAGTTTGAACTGCATGGCCACCACGTGAATAGTTATGCCTGCTGCCGCTGCCATGGCGTTCCGAATAGTAGACCAGGGGCGATCCCTACAACACCTTTCCTTATCTTTCTTCTGTACATTCTCGAGTGCACGGACTCGAATATAGCTACAGTTCGTAAGAAAGAGAGTGCATTCCCCGAAGCGTTTTGCATGCTAGCCTGTTGTTTCAAAGGGGAGCTACAGTACTCGTCACGCCGTGATATTGTTTCCGGCAATAGTGGAGAATCATCATGTGTGCAGACGAAGTCGCGCGGATACCTAGTTGGAAGAAAGCTTATTGGTTTTGATCGAGAATCCTTGATGGCTTTGTTCGCTTCGACGAGGATTTTGCGCTATCACGCTTTCACACTGTGTGAAGCGGTGTCGTGACTCCAGCCCAAGGATATTACATGTGTTAGGTGCTTCCCATCGTGCTCACCATCTTGGCGACGCATTTTGCATTCGAACAGGTGCAATGAAAGTCCTCAAAGCGCACCTCTGGCTTGCACTTACAGCGATTGCCTCGGCAATTGAGTATCACGATGATACTGACTACCTTGGGAACGATCTTGACTCTGTTCCTCACGACAATGCTGATGACTGCTACGACGAGTGCAAAGCTAAGCCTCCGTGCCGTCTTTATGTTTGGCACGATGGCGTGTGCTGGCTCAAAGACAAGGCCGGTCCCTCGACAGCGAAAGAGGGGGCAATGGCTGCTTTCATTCAATCCTCTGGAAAAAGTGCGAATGGAACCACGATGAGCTTTGCGAATCATTGCCCCTACGAGATCGACCTCCATAAAGTCGACGAGCAAATTTGTCAACTTGGATCTGGAGAAACGTGCGACCACTGGCTCGAAGTGGACGAACATCCAATGTTTCGCCACACGAAATCCCCCGAGGTAACTCTCGTCGAGGTGAGCAAGAAGGAAGACAAGCTGTGGTATGACATCAGCATTATTCCTCCCAACTGCGGCGAAGGTCGCAGCCATCAGCAGTGCTTGGACGTAAACGGCGGTCGCCCAGGCTACAACGTCCCCGTGTCCATCCTGCCGACAAAATACAACAACGACCCGACCAAAGGGAATTGCCACGATGTTCGTTGTCTCCACGACTTGTGCGAAGATGCTTACAACTATCCCTACGACGATTTGAAGATGAAAGACTGTCCAGCGGATGAAACTCTGCTCGTGACGTACTGTCCATAACCTGCGGTCGCCAGAAGGAGCAGACGTATATTCATCTTTAATGTAGTTTGTCTTGATGCTCAAGGCGATTGCAAGTAGGTTCTTGGAGAAGACGCAGGGGGAGATCAACAAATCCGCATTTGGCTAGACGGTCTTGATGATATTTGGAGACACAGAGGCATTGTACTTGGCCTGGGGCGATTTCATAGCGCCGTCGTCGACTTGGACAAACTCGGCAGAGTGTGAGCTTGGGGAGATGGGAGGAGTTGATGCCTCCTGGCGGTGGTAGACAATGCTCTCGACTGTGAACATACCAAGGGCCACCCAGACAATAATAAATCCGATCAGTTTGTACGTCGAGAACGGTTCATTGTACATGAAGACACCGATGAGGAAGTGTCCCGTTGGCTGAATATACTGCAGCACGCCCAGGAGAAGCATCGAAATGTGTTGAGCGGATGCTGAAAAGAGCACGTAAGGAATTGCAGTCGGGAAGATGCCAGCACCAACCAACAAAAGATCCGTCTTGGTGTCCAAGTGACCAAAGACTTTGTTGTGGCAAGTGTTCAAGTAGATAATGGCAGGGATGAACAAAAGAGTGAGCTCAATCGTGACGCCAGTGACGGAATCCAAAGGAGCAAGTTTCTTCACGAGGCCATAGACACTAAAGTTGAGAGCAATTCCCAAAGCGATCCATGGAACTTGGCCGTACGAGATGGCCACGACGAGCACGCCGACAGCTGCACAGGCGACAGAAACCCATTGCCACCGGCGCAAGGTCTCTCGTAGGTACAGGACTCCGAGGAGGACATTAAATAGTGGATTGATAAAGAAGGCCAGGCTCATCTCGACGATATGTCCGGAATTGACCGCCCATACTGTGAGAAAGAGTGTCGCTCCGAGCATGATCCCCGAGATGGCATACCGCAGGACAAGTTTCCAGTCGCACAAGGCGGTCCATAGTTTCTGAATCTGACAAGTGGCTGTGAGGAAGATGAGCAGCGTCGGGAGCGCCCACACAATTCGGTGGCAGAGGAGCTGGAGGTACGGCGCTTGCGTGATTTGCTTCCAGTAGATCGGACAGACGCCCCAGATCAAGTTGGTAATCACACAGCAAATGACGCCAAAGCGAGGATTCGGCTTGATCATGCTGTCGGCGGCGTTGTCGAGACCTTGTGACTTGAAGATTGCTCGACGTTGGTCCAATGGGCAAGTTCACTTGGCCAATCAAACTGGAAAAGAAGAGCTACGAATTGTAATGCTCGGAATGTCGAAACGAGGCACAATCCATGGCCAAATCCACTGATTCGACACTCGACTACGTCTTTATCCACCCTTGGCAAGCGTCTCCAGCAATCTAAAAGCCCCCCTCCACTATTACTTGGGTTAGTCAAGGGTGCTATACTTTGACTTGGATGAGCTGGTTCATCGCCTGCTTGGAGATCGAGTTGACGTTGAAACTTGCAAAGTCGTCGCCATTGAGCTGCAAGACTTTGATCACACCAGACGCTTCGTCCATGATGGTGACAAAGGTCGCCGCGCCATTCGTTGGACGTGTTGTCCACGTATCGTGGCCGGTCGATGGGTTGGCATTGAGCCAGTAGTTGTGAGTCGCGAGGGTGTTTGAGCCCTTTGTGATGGCTTCGGCAATGTCGAGCTCGCCGCATCCACCAGGATCGCCCACGCCGCGGCAGTTGCAGCCGTATTGGTTTGCCCGGACCACTTGAGCGTTGAGAGCCCAAATGGCTGGAAGGCCACCGGTGTCCATTTTCACCTTTGTGATGAAGATCTTGCTGCCCGACCAACCGCGCAGACCGTACACGGGATCAAACGCTCCTTTGCAAGAGTTGGAATTGCACACGGATGGAAGCATGATGTTGACTTCCGCCCCTGTGGCTACACCAGGACCGCCGTAGATGTTACTTGGATTCGATCCATCGTTTAGACGACCACCAAACTTCGTGGCCGAGGTGGTGAACCCGACGCCGTCACTGGTGGCGTAGCCTTGCGGTGACCGGCCATTGTACTTTTGAGGGTTGGCGTTGTTCATGAACACCAAGTTGGACGCGTCACTCGATCGGTCGTAGCTCGAAACGCGAGACCAAGAGCGATCGCTGGCCGGCTGAAAGATCGCAATGTTGTAAATGTCCATCGGCCCGCGGAAGACAAACGTGACATCTTCGTGGTACGGGGCGATCGGGCTAGCACTCGACACACTTCGTTTTTGGCATCCATTCAAGTCGGTGACCATGTTGTACGAGCCACTGCGGTAGTTGGAAGGATAGGTGAATCCAGCTCGGACGTTGCTCACAGGCAAAGAGTTTTTCGGAGCACTAGCTGGAGCTGGCGTGGATTGAGTCGTTCTCGTTGGGATGACGGCTCGGGCTCCTGTCAGTGACGACTTGGCCCCGATTTTGTTCTTGAGGTAGCAGACGCCATCCCACCAAACAGTAGCCACACAGCTCGTATTGGCGAGACAATCCGCGCAGCAGTAATCAGCGGATGGACGAGCAACGTTCGCGATATCATTGCCGTAGTAGTCGGTGTTTTCCTGGATGGGAGGGCACGAGGTTGCCTCCGCTCTGTTTGGAATGACAGCTCGAGCTCCAGTCGTGGATGACTTGGTGCCGATTTTGTTCTTGAGGTAGCAAACGCCATCCCACCAGACTGCCACGACACAGTTTGGATTTGCAAGGCAGTCGGCGCAGCAATGCTCGGCGGACGGGCGGGCGACGTTCGCAATATCGTTGCCATAGTAGTCGGTGTTGTCCTGGATTGCTGAGCAATCGGCCGCCACCGACGCCGCCATAAGACTCAACCACAGGAATGGCCGCATTCTTCACACAGTCTAGTGGAATTGAAAATGAAGCTTTGATTGTAATCAGCATCTTGAGCCTCCACGCGACGATGACAGTGCAATCTGTTGCTATAGTCCAGACGTAAAGGCCTTTGTCCTGGCCATCTGTCGATCCAAACGACGACCGATCCATGAGATTATATCGATCCAGTTTCCAGTCGAGTGTATAGGAGGTCGCACTGCAAAGTCTCGTCGGAGGACTGCCCGTCCCGTACATGCATGCAGGTGAGAGGCCAGTCTCGCACTGGACGATGATATGTCGAGACTGGAAATCTCATGAACAGCGATCATGAGAAACATTGCAGAGCTTCGCGAGGTCCTCCTTTCCTTTGCGACAACTTGTGCGCAAGGTATGATTGTACAACTTGGATCGTGTGTAATGAGCCATCACACGATGGAAGAGCTGACAGAAAACTTGTAGAACCGGAGAAAACTCACATGGCGAAATGTCCAGGCAATGTATACGTGGTCATGGACTTGGTCAAGACGACTGGATCTCTGCGCACTTTGAAACGATTGTTGGATCGAGCAGGAGACTGCACACGTTTGGGATTGCGCCCCCAACGAGTGAGTCAGATCTCAAGGTTACAGTTGTCGTGGTGATAAACCTGTGGTGGCTCGAGTTGAATAGAATGATCGCTTACACATGGACATTGAGGCTGTGTGTGCACCATGTCGTTGATTCATCTCACCTAGGACTAAACCAGTGTAGCCACTCCAGCAATCACCAAGTGCTGCGTGTTTGAGCAGCTCGTTCGTTTAGCCCTCCGGATCCCGTTGACATTGTCGTCCCAGACAAATCGACGATGCCTTCAATTGTACTGGGATGAAGTTACTCGCATGACATCGACCCATCTATAGAGTTTGCTATTTTGGGGGAAGAAATGGATAACGGGGGAATCAATCCCGCGATGTGGAGAGTAAGAGTCTCGCAACTGCCTGATCGCGGCGATATCACCATCCATAAGCTGCAACATTGTCGGGAAGTCGTGAATTCACATCTAGAAGTTCAAAGCACAAAACACAATGATCGGTAGCACCACCGTTTATTACGGTGAAGATTGATCCAACACGAATCTGAAGTTAAACTTTGACTTGGATAAGCTGGTTCATCGCTTGAGGTGATGTCAAAGCTTACAGTAACGCGACTGAGCTGCAACACCTTGTTAACTCCTGACGCTTGGTCCAGAATGGTGACGAACGTGCCGGGTGCATTGGTTGGACTCGTGCCCCAAGTGTCATGACCATCGGATGGATTTGCGTTGAGCCAGTAGTTGTGAGTCGACAACGTTGTCGTGTCTTTCGTGATGGCTTCAGCAGTGGCGAGCTCGCCGCATTCACCTGGATCGCTCATGCCGCGGCAGTTGCGAATTCGCCCGCACCACTAGTGCAATCAGAGCCCAAATGGCTGGAAGTCCACCGGCGTCCATTTTCACTTTGGTAACAAAGATCTTGCTGCTTGACCACCCGCACATGCCACACACCAGATCAAAGTATCCTTGGTATGGAAGATCACAATGTTGTAAATGTCCATAGGGCCTCGAAAGATGAACGTGATGTCCTCGTGGGAGGCTCATGCCTCCACTGAGATCCCCCACAGATTACAGCATATTTTTGTCGTGTGAACATTGATGCAAATACATCAATACACACTCAGAATAGTCTTGATGTGGCGAACAAAGGAGACTCATCCAGCCTAATTGACGAGGACATTGCTAGACTGATCGTTGTCGATAAAATGGCCGAAATACAAGCTTTTCTATTGCGGCATTGGGGCACGACAGCTCAGCTCCAAGTGCCACGTCATGATGAATTTCATTTGGTTGATTTATCCGGATATGACTGAAATATCCGGATAACTCGTTTTTCCACACTCTGCCATCTTTGCTCGTGATGAATTTGACGAAGCTCGTCGTCGCTTTGGCTTTCGCCGTGGCCTGTGCCGAAGAAGCTCCAAGAAATGAGCCCACGAGGGCAAACATCAAGCCACAGAGATCACGGGAAGAGGTTGTGATTGGCGCAGATGGGGAAGCGCAACGTTCTCCTGCAACTGCGGCCTCCAACTCTCTCGTTTCAATTGTCCCTGACGACGAAGATCACAAAACGCTCGATAGCTCGGGCATCTCGGTGCGTTGCCGCTATTGCGGTGCGCATCTAGCGTGGAAACAGTACGTCTTGCACTCGGTGAAAGGCTTCATCATATCATTCTGATACGTAGCCACTATCAGAACCTACCATCCGAATCCAAAGCGAGAGCCAAGTACACTCGGGCGGAAGCATCCCTTGGCACAAACGGCGAAGTGGTTTACTTTGACAACCCGTCAGGCGTCGAATTTGAACTGGCGTCCTTCGTTGATTCCGAAGCTATCCCAACAGATTCATTTACACAACAAGACACCTTCTTTGACGCATACAACTGGCGCTCCTTGACCTGTCCACGTTGTGCCAAGCATGTCGGGTAAGACTTTCCGCCTATATTTGCTCTAAATGGCTCTCTAGGTGGAAATTTACGCATGTTCTCCAAGAACAATGCATGATGGAGACAGAAAATCACATGAACGGTGCAGGAAAAGCGAAGAAAGGCACTCGAGCCAAACTATCTGAGATTGTTGACTCGTCATTTTCTTACCAAAAGTGCCACGTCATGTCGAATGGATGGTGGTCCTATCAGCATTGCTACAAGAACGAAATTCGACAATACCACGAGGTTTGAGTGATCTGGTCGTATGAGACTCTCAATTGAATTCACAGGAAGCGGATGGAACCAAGCCGAGCGACTGGAGTTTAGGCCATTACTCTGAAGATCGCAGCAATGACAAAGAAATTATCCATCATTTTAGTGGGGGACAGGTACGACCGCCAAGAGCAATCGGAAGATACATGACCTCTCGTTGTAGCATTGCGATGAGAATGGAAAGCTTCGAAGCACGACTGTCAAATACGTCTGTTGTCCAGAACAACATGTACCTCTCTCCCAATTTCGCTTATCCTGACATGAATCCTGTCATTCTAGGATGTCACTGTGGATACGATCGATGAGCCTAGCCTGTGCTCCTATGTCTTGCGTGTTTGCGTGCCTGATCTATGCCAGAGCAAGCCCAAGAACCCGGACGCCGCCGTGACCAAGAAACTCGAAAAGGCATGTGCGAAGACCCTTGCTGCCGACCACGACAACGCCATTCTTCCCGTCTTTTATTCGCTCGTGTGGCCCACTACAATTGCTGAAGACAGTCCAGAGCTCAAGTGGGCGCAGTCGCTTTCGGTCGTGACGTCAATTTCTGGTCGCTGAGTCGAATTCTTGCAATCTGTGCTGCCACGTCATGATTCCTAATCCATGAAAAAACGTATACTCTGTTGGTGTATAAATTTGTAAATCCAGACGAGGTCTATTTCTCTTGATTTCACGATTGGGGCCATGATGGGATGGAGAATCGAGACATGTAATTTTGTGTTTCGATTGGTCAGTATGAGATATCCAAGCACGTTTTTCTATAGGTTAAACCTATTACTCACTACCCAAGACGAACATTACCATGTTCCATGCGTGCTGTATGCATCACATTCATAAAGTTGAGAGCACTTACGCAGCTAAGTCATGGTCCGATTGCTCTCTGCGCTCTGTTTCCTCGCGGCCTCGGCCTGCGCCTTGGATTTTAAGCTCTATGGCTTGAACTACAACGCCCGCCAAGGCGCGGACTGGGACCCAAAGCGATGCAAATCGCAATATCAAGTTGACACCGATATGGTTCGTGTGGCGGCCGTCGCTCCTCGCGTCCGCATCTACAGTCTCTCGGATTGCAACCAGGGTGAATTGGTCCTGAATGCTGCTAAAAAAGCTGGCCTTAAAGTGTGGCTCGGCATGTGGGTCACAAAAGACCCCGCGAGTCTTCAAGCGGAACAAAATGCGTTGCAGCAACTCATCACCAAGGGATTAATTGACAGCAATGTCATTGGATTGCATGTTGGAAGTGAAAACTTGTACCGCAAGGATCTCACGCCTGACCAGGTTTGATTATTCACCAGGCTTACTTGGTTTAAGCTCACGGTTGTGTAGGCGATTGCGTATTTCAAGCAAGTCAAGACATTCTTGCAGACCAACAACATCAAGTTGAACGTCACGATTGCCGACATTGTCGACTCTTTCGTGCAATATCCCCAAGTTCTTGATGTCGTGGACGTAATTCAAGCGAATGAGTTCCCATTCTGGGAGCCGGCTGCGATTGAAACAGCCATGGTCAACTTCCGCCTCAAGCTCGACAACTTGACAGCCATCGCCAAGGGCAAAGAAATTCAAATCAGTGAAACTGGCTGGGCGTCAGGTGGCCGCAATGCCAATGCCTCGGTCGCAAGCCCTGAAAACCAAGCGGTATGCTCAATGCACAAGCCTTGCTTAAGCGTGCTGATTGTAGAAATACCTCGTGGACTTGGTCAACTTTGCCAACACGCACAACCTCAAGTACTACTACTTTGCCGCCTTTGACGACTCGTGGAAGACCGTCCAAGAGAAGGACCCCAACACAGTCGAAGCGAACTTTGGTATCTACGACTCTCAAGGCATCATGAAAGCGCACTTTTCTTCCCTCTCGCTCTCTCCAAGCGCCGTCGACCCTGACAAAACGAATGTCACGTCGGCTCCACCTGTGATCCAAAACACCTCAACAACGGGTACGACCTCGGCCCCTTCGACAACGAGCGCCACTAGTGCCTCTGTCGTCTCGACCGTCGGAGCTGCTGTCGTTGGATTTGCCACCATGGCCTCCCTCTATTTGTAAACACAAAAACATGTACATTCCATCTCCCCTTCTAAGCAGTCGCCACCTCTTGAGCTTGCAATCTTTGCTAGCTGTCAGCTATGTTAGGTCGAGGCAATCCCCACAACTCGGGGGTCGTCGCAAGTCCTAGCTCTAGCTCAAACTGCTTGTATCGACATGCGTTACATGACACAAATACTTGTTAATTACTTGGAGAGTTACTTGAATGCTGCGGTGAGCTCAGCGTGGATGGTGTTCAAATCTTTCTTTGGTCGTGGAATCGCAACGTCGTTACCATTGCCACGGTAATTGCACCACACCAATGGATCATTGCGACCAATGTTTGGGTTGTAGCAAGAAGACCAGCCACAACCCATGGCCGTGACCCACGTGCCGAGAGAGTTTTGGAAATGGCCACAGCCACCGTTGGCGCCACTTTCATCGGCACAACTGTTGGAGTTGAAATCCCAGTTCTTGATTTCATCATACCACCACCACGAAGGACCTTCTTGTTTCATGCAGTCGTCGCCGCATTCCAAAGCAGGTGCCAAGTTCTGGACGCCATAAGGACCACCATGACCACCTTGAGGGTGCTGGGAGCAATCGTCAGCCCACGCTTGCATTTGCTTTGCCATATCGTAGTCATATTCGACAGCATTCAAACCATGGGCTTGGCGAATGATGCTGAGCTGATAGACCAATTGAGCGCCAAGATCTCCATTAGATGGTGGAGGAGTTGGTGCAGCGGTGGGTTTGTTGGAAGAGTTGACGCGGTACGCTTTGGCAGCCTTTACTTTGACCTTGCTGCCAATCTTGTCTTTGAGGTAGCAAGCTCCGTTGTACCAAACGGAGACGACACATTTGGGATTCGTCGAACACAATTCGCAGCACTTTTCAGCGGTGTTGGTGTCTGTTCGTGTAATGTCGTTGCCAGGATAATCCGTGTCTTGCTCGAGGACTCCACACTGACGCTCTGACGATGGGATGGCCACTGAAATCACACCTGGGACGTACTGGCTGGCACCTTTGGCACTCTTGTGGTAGCAAACGCCATCTCTCCACGCGTAAACCACACATCCTGGAGTGCTTTGACAGTCGCTGCAGCAATCAGACGGGTTGCTTTGCCATGTCGATCCAATATCGTTGCCAGGGTAGTCGGTGTTTTGCTCAAGCACGCCGCATTGATTGCTCGCGGACGCCACCGACGCTGAAACAGCTCCTGGAGCGTTCAGAGCATCGCCTTTGGCATATTTGTGGTAGCAATAGCCATTGCGCCATGTGTAGACAACACATCCTGCAATGTTTTTGCAGTCGTTGCAGCAAGCTTCGGCGGAGCTTTGTTTGGTCGACTTGATGTCATTGCCGTAATAATCAACATCATAATCTGGTGAAGAGCAGGACTGGCCAGCGGCAAGCAAGGCCACAACCGACAGCAGTAAAGTGCGAATCATGGCTCAAATGTGGAAATGACGATGATAGAGGTTGGACGTCAGCCCAGAGCGATCCAATGTGTGCAACCAGTGCACCATATTCATGGTCTGCTCTTCGAATCCAGATGGAGCACCGGCTAATTCCTCATTGGCCGAGACGCTTTTTTTCGTACACACATGAAGAGGCTTGGCGAGGTTGATCTCTTAAAATTCACCGAGCAGTTTCCGCCAACCCACGAAATCAACAAACCTTGGACGCACAGCCTTTGCCTCTGCTTTGTCAATCGGGAGCAGCCTTCACCGCCTTGGGGTTGGCCGGTTCCTGGAGCCAACATGTCTCTCCTTTTCATGCAATGGGTACGGGATTTTACAGTCAAGTGACTGAAATGTATGACATTTGGGGTTAAGTGATTGGATAATAATTTTTCAGCCAATTAAAGTGTTTTGTTTTCGCTTGAAGATGTCACGCAACTGAATTTTCCGTACTGTCGTGGCTGCCCCCTGCATGGCCTTTACAACCACAGTAGCGTCCATATTAGGTACATCATACAGTGTAGCATGTGGCTCCTGTTCATGCTGCGCTGAAGATGCCAATGCAGCAGAGGGACTCGTTCGGTTTAGCACCTTCCCCACGCATCTTTTAGCCCCAAACAGCACAGGTTGCCTGGGGGAAGTTCTTGAGATTGTGGCGTGTGAAATGTGGCAAGGTGCTGTCGATCAACATCTTGGGTGTATGACAAGCACGCCATGACTGGACCGCGTAAATTCTGGACAGGGACAAGATCTCGAGTTCTTCCACCCGTGATAGCATGACAAAGTAATGCAGTGTCGTTTGTAGCTGTACGTGGCCACCTCATGAACAACAAATGCAACCTGCAACGAGATTGCGATGCATCAACACTAGTACGCTTTGCCGCGACCTTGAAACAAAGTTGCAAGGCAGCAAGATTCTCATGTGCTTGAAGTTATAATCACAGGTCAAGCGTCAAGCATCATCAAGTAGAGCCAACGTTGTCATGCATGCAAGCGTCGTGCATAGCTTGGGCACGTAAATTCGATGAGAAAGATGATGCTACCGCTGAATTGGGTGCATCCGCGAGCTTACGTGCAGTCTGTCTCTGGTAAGACATCGTAAATCTCGTGAGGGGTGGTTAAAATCTTTTTTAGTAACGATGAGTATGCCCCCTTGAGAACAACGTGGCGTTGGTGTCGACTGTCCAATAAGTGAATACAAGTCGCCTCATCGTGAGTGACGACAAAGTAGAGGGGGGGCTTCCTGAATCGCCAAGGGATTTCCGACAGTGCTTTCAACAATGTATTTTAAGGTGGAGATGCAAATAAGATCATTCCCAGCAAGCCCTTCACGAGATCAAGCGCGGCCAACGACTTCGACTCCCCTCTCGTCCCCCCTGAGCCTATCCATCTCGGGAGAAAAATCGTCCTTCCAAGATGAAGACTCAAGCTTGACTCATTCTTCGCTGACGTCCCAAGGTCTTTCCTCCTTGAGTCGAGTTCCTCAGATCAGTCCAAACCAACTTGTAGCTGGACATCTTCTCACCCTCAAGAGCTATATTTTGGTCAAATTTCGCCTTCCAAGATATGACTCTATTGATAGAACCGTTCGACGATGAAGATTCAAACTCCAAAGGCGCCAAGACTTGCTATGTTCTGCAGGTTCGGCGTTCCTGCTCGTTGATTTTGCAGCTTCTATGGAGGGTCATGTCGTGTCGGTGACAAGTTGTGATATCAGTGATGTCACGATGGATTTTGATGTTTTATTGTATTATCCGGGATATCCGGATAATGGAAAACGTACACTGCGAAAGAACACCAAGCAGTAAGTCCCCATGTCCAGCGAGTGCGATGGATTACTTCCGTCCGTCCATGGCGCGCACGACTGCACTAACACGAGAGACTATGAGAAAATCAAAGACTCTCTTCATCTGGGACCATCGACGTCACTACATCCGCATCAGCAGTTGGCACTGCAATGGATGATTAGCCGAGAACACACCAACGGCGAGCTGAAAGGTGGCATCTTGGCCGATGGACCTGGCCTTGGAAAAACGTTGACCATGCTCAGTGTGATCCAGCATTGCGCTTCGAAGTGCCCGACTCTTGTCGTCGTGCCAAATCAAATCATCGCCGAACAATGGTATCAAGAGCTGGTGATCCATGACTTACCGCTTGGATAAATTCTAGGATGAAAGACATGGAGACGCACTTTCTTCCAAATACTTGGGCGGCCAGCATCTTTTCAACGACAGAGCCCATTGATCCATCCCATCATATCGTCCTGATACTCATGAAGGACCTCACAAAAGAATGGTTTGTTCACCACATTGAACAACCCCGTGAAATCGCTTGTATTGTAGGCACCGCCGTCAAAGTGAGCTCAGTGAGCGTGGCAGAAGTGTTAGTACATTGTATCACGTGTCGTGGAGTCGTATTTGTGTCGATGAAGTCCAAGAAATCCTAGGCAAATCATCCTTGGCAGCTCAGATGATTCAGCAGCTAGAAGCACCGATTCGCTGGGGTCTTTCAGGCACACCAGTCTCAAAGTTGGTGGATATTCAAGGTCGAGTTGCATCTAGATCTTCTTTAAGCGTGTTCTTTAGGCTTAGCACAATTTCTCCAGCTTGCACCGTACGATTCAAGCCATTGGTGGCGGACACACGGAAACTCCGCGCTGTCCCTCGTCCGACCAGTTTTGAGCAAGATTGTATGGCGGACACGGAGACAATATGTCATCAAAAGTTTAAAGTTACCGTCACAGACTATTCTTCCAGTACATCCTTGATACTGTTCCTCCAGAAGACTAAGTTGCTTTCGTAGACGACGTATATCCCCATGTCTGCCATTGAATTTGCAGCGTATCGACCGCATTTTGAAAAGTGCGAATCACCTCTTTATATCGACATGACATTGATGCTTTTCCTTAGATACATCAAAGATGTCCGCAAACGCATTGCCTCCTTTGCAGGCAATGACCAAGTGATTGCCCTTTCAGAGCTGCGGCAAATTTTAAATCACCCTGCAGTATTGAGTCTCTGTAAGGGCGCGTCGCATGTGTCCTTCTTGACCAAACTCAAGTCGCGCTCCCCTCATTTTGTTGCACAAATGGTCACTCGTCAACGTGATCAATGCAGTTCAGCCTTGGCGCAGTATATTGAAGCTTGTCTTCCCTTCCCCCACCAGCTACAGATCGCCTACAAGATGTGGCGAGAACACAACGATGAATTGTCGACCCCGTGGCTTGTTCAGCTCAAAATGCTCTCTGCTCTGGCCACGTACACGCGGAATTCGGTCAAACCACAGATTCGATATCGCCATGAAGTCCACCGCACAATATTGGACACTCGAACATCTCGTTTGCCAGCAATTCTATGGCAGCGCGTATTTGAGTTCCTCGTCGAGGATTTCTCCACTCAAATGGATCACTTGCTCCAAGAGCACCAATCCCCGCTTAAAGCCGCATTTGATAACATGGCGGCGGCATTTTGGTCAGAGTCAAGTCCCGACTCGTTGGAAGATTTCCAGCGGGAAGTCATCGCATCTTACCAATTAGGTACCGGAAGTTAACCAGCCTTCAACTGAGTATTATGTAGAAATGCGTCTGCCGAGGCCGCCGATGCAAGCATTGCTCAATGAGTTCATGGACATGCGGCTATCAGAAGCAAGAACACGTGTGGGCATTTTTGAGCGGCCAACCCTTTGGCATTATTTAAGGTACGATATGAAGGTTGTATTCATCCGCTAAAGGCGTTGACAGAAACAAAAAGAGCGGCACCGTCGACTCGGGGGAGATTCGAATGGTCACAACGGACCTCTTGTCTCAATATATTGAGCAGCACAACGCTAGCCTTAAACTTCTCCATGATCTGATGCATGCAAACTGGAGAAACCTGATGCCTCAAGTTCTGGAAGGGTATAGTCTTACTCGATTGAAAAGATGCTGACGGAAAACAGATATGGCCGATGCAATCACGCTACTCGAAGAATGGATCGAACCTTAGTCGTTGGACGTGAAGAACGATGGCAACGACGGGATCAGCAGCACAGTCAAGGACGTGGTCAACTTACTCTTGGTACACGTTGCGTTGTCTGTACGCTGCGCAATCGAATCGACATGGCAATGTAAGGAAAACGAGTGACTTAAGCGGCTAAAATTCATGTTGTAGGAGCTTCTTGGTCACTGAAGGCAAGACGCCAACATTGATGCTCCTCTTCTTCACAACTGATGCACCAATGAAGGTAAGCTAGAAGCTCCAACGTGTCGTGACATTGTCGAATCAATAGATCCAAGCTATGCTGAATCAATCCACGGCCAATCTGCAGCAAATGCTATTGCTCGCAACGCTGCTGGACAATTGGCTTCGGATATCTTTGGACATTCAAACGTGCATGTCGACAGCTCTGCATGACTTTTCAGCCACGCCTTATCGGCGTATTGACCTTGCCTTGGAGAAATTTCAGCAGGCCAATTGTTATCGCAATTTTACAAATGCCATTGCCACATTGGACTCAAGCGAGGCGGTTCAGTGTGATGAGTGTCATCAAACAACGCTAAGGTAAACGAGTCGTTGCGCGTTTGCTCTGAAGTTGTGTAGATCCGAGGTGCGACTGATGTTGTGCTGCCATCGATTCTGCATTGGCTGTTGCACGAGCCAAAGACAATGCCGCTTGTGCTCGAAAGAGCTTCCATTTCCAATGACAAAAGCTCCTCCGTTACCTCCGCATTTACTCGTGTGGGGTTCCAAAATGGACGTCATCTTGCAAGATATCAAATCGATTGCGCCACGCGAAAAATGCGTCGTCTTTTCACAATACCCTGAAGTTCTCGATCTCCTCGTCCAGCAGCTTTCTGACGTGCCCCTCGAATGCATCCAACTCAAGAGTGGCAACCAAGTGGATCTACGCCGACAATTCCAAACCCAGTCGAACCTTCGAGTCTTGCTCCTGCCCCTCAAAAAGTACAACCACGGGTGCGGCGCCTCTTTCATTCATGACACTCCTGTGACTCTAGGCTCAACCTCGTTGAAGCGACCCATGTCTTTTTGCTCGAGCCATCGCTCCAACCGGCATTGCATGACCAAGCCATGGCTCGTGTCAAGCGCCTCAACCAACCTCATCCAACCTTTGTCCATCGGTATATATTTCAATGCCTCCAATTGTATCCAACTTTGAAAACTGTAGCTATGTTATGCGCGACACTGTGGAAGAGGCTGTCGAGTCTGTCTTGTCGCAACACCGTCGACTGACGAAACAAGATATCTTTCGCATTTTTGCGCAAGATGTATTTGAAGCTGAGGAAGCGCCACCGTTGTGAAGATGTGGAATCGCGTGTCTTTACAGCCACTTCAACGCAACAGGGTCGTCCATGGACGAGACTTCTCGATGAACACTCCTGTCGCCACCACCATTAACATAAGCTATTCCGTAGCCACCAATATCAAACCCGTATGCTTCTTTCTCGTGAATGAAGGTGAAAAAGATCAGCGGTGAACGATATCACGTTGCCATGTTGTCGTCCTGTGGATGCGTTTCCTCCAAATCAACCTTCAACCAACTCTTTAATGACCATCTATAGCTATTTTGACCAATTTGTTCAAAATAGCTATTGTGTGTTCTTTCAATCATATAGCATCGCATTGCACAGTACTTACTATCGCTAAACTCTAAGCTCTAGCATCTCATAACTCACTAAATAGATTCTATCTAGCAGGATGATCCTCTTGGATTGATTCATCCTGTGAATTACAAGAGTTCGTCGGTGGAAATTTCGGTCAAAATAGTTTATATTGAGCATAAATACGCAAATAGAACATATCAGAGCTTAGACTGAGATATAAATAGCCGCCTGTGGGTTCTTGTATATTTTTGCACTCTTGTCCCAGAATCCAAAGTCGTTGGTCCCAAGATGAGCAAACGCGGTGGCGAGAAAGGACGCAACAAGCGCAGCCAGCGCCGAGATGGTTATGAATCCGAAGATGGAAGCTATAGTGAATCCGTTGCTTCGAATGAAACGTCCGAGAGCACGAGAAGCCGCGTCTCGGAAGACACGTCGCATGAAGATTTGCTCGAGCGATACATTGACGAACTGACCGAGAAAAGGTAGTTAGCTGTGGTCTTTCCGCGCATCTTATGGGCATGCATAGATCGTCGACGCGAGTGTCGGCACTCCAAGGCATTCTCAAGTTGCTTGTGCATTTTATCACGCCGGAACTCTTTGATGAAAAGTATTCATATCCAAATGTTCTCTCAACTCATGATCGAAAATAGGTTTGATACGATGCTCAACAATGTCTTGCAATGCGCACGTCGCCCAACTGAAGACGAAGGACGCGTTATTCCACGTATCCTCGCCATTATGGGTCTCATGCTTGGCCCAAACTCGGACCATTACTTTGGCAAGGTGGAAGCTGTTTTGGAACCACTGATCAAGTCAGCCACACAAAGCGATCTTGTTCGTGCTTTGGTATGAATTTTGCCGGCCATAAGTTCTCAGTCTTGTCATATCTAGTCGTTGGATGGATTGGGAATAGTCTGCATTGCTTGCAGCTCGGACGAAGAAAACGCACAAAACATCATGGGTATGTGCGATCCTTTCCTCGACAACAAGGCATCTCCAATTCTGTCCAAACTTGCTCTTGAAACATGGGGTGCCCTTGCATCCACGCTAGACTCGAGCTACTTGGTTGAAGAAGGTTTCTTGGACACGTATGACCGCGAGCAGTAGTAGCAAGAGGCTCATATTGTCTTGTAGGCATTTGGCCATGTTTGTTGATCTCACGAGCAACGCTGACTTGGACGTCCGCACAGCGGCAGGAGAAAATATTGCACTCTTGTTTGAAGCCATGTACAAAAACCACATCATCGACCATGACTCGAAGAATGCCACTGTCGCTCGACTGCTTGAATTGAGCAAAGAAAGCAGCAAGAAATTCTCGAAAAAAGACCGCAAAGAGCAGCATTCGGTCTTCCGCGATGTGTACAAGACTGTAGCGGACAACGAAGCTCCAAACTTGTCGATTACGCTTGAGAATGAGACTCTTCGTTTCAGCGATTGGGGCTCCATCATGCAATACGAAGCGGTCAAGGAATGTCTTCAATCGGGCATGCTGGAACATCTCAAATTCAACAATCATGTCCGTCAAATGTTTGACTTGCCACACACAGCTGAAGTGTATCCTCGCGTTGAACGGGTATGGACAATGTTTAAAGGATAGGATAATGACGTGGGTGGTCTTGTCTAGCGTGCAACCAAGGCCAAGAACAGCGAGTCACGAAAGCAGCAGAGCGAGCTACTCAAAGATGAGAGAAAGCGTCGACAGGGCGAGAAGAATGCGTTCTTGGAGAGTGCACACTATGCTGATTATTAATACATAAACTTTGCATGGATTACGTGGCCATTTGGATACGTCGACGTGTTTCGATCAAATATACGATCTTATCTTCAGTTTTGAGGATAGATTGCTTGATGGAAGGTGTATTTTCATGCATGACAACGGTAATCTTGGGGCGCTTGGGCAACCGTCGACGGTTGAGCGTGAAAAAGTACAAACCAGCGATCAGCAGTGCAAGTGTGCCGCCAAGACACCAGAGATATGGTGTTCTAAAATCAACAACCGAAGACTTGGAGGGCAATAATACAGAGGCATTCTCGGGCGCAATTGAAGTTACTTGCATGGAACAATTCCAAAGAGATGGTTCGTGCCACGAAATATCACATTCTTTTGACTGTCCACGGAGATGCAATCTCAAACAAGTCGTTTCTCGAGGGACTAGCAGTTGAAAAGATCCGTTCTCATCAGTATTCAGCTCGTCGTAAAGCGCAAAAGTCCCTCGACTTGAGGTGGTTGTCGTTTCCACACGCAGAACATCACTTACAATAGGATTTCCATCTTGGCCCGTCATTCGGCCATAGACGATATGATACGCGCGGGCATCAGCGACGTGGATCTTTGGCGCCATTTTTGAAAATGATCTGTCCGATCAAAGTGTTCACTGGCTGAAATAGAAAATGGACTATCCAATCAATTTCATGTATTCAACAGATACGCAAGTTTAATTGGCGGATGCAATGCATTCTGAGCCAATTAAAACGCACGATTTCAAATTGTGATATTCAAATTGCCGCCAAAAATCATGACGAAGCGCTTATTCTGTCCGTCTTCCTACATATCGACACATGAAGATGCGCCTCACTTATAACGTGAACGTCGTTGTGCTCGCTCGGTTGAGGCGTAGGCCGAGTTGTTTCTTCTTGAGGAACTGCAGCACTTCCGCAAGTGTCTGAGCCTCGTCTTGGTCTGGTGCAGAGGTTTCCAAGCATCGAATGACTGTCCGGAACGCATCCAAGTGTTCTTGCAATGTTGGAAGGGATTCAGCGCCAGTTGCATCGTCCGTAACATCCGTGACAGCTTGAGAGACGCTCAAGGCGTTATCGAGTGCTTTAAATTCGTCCAATGCTTCCCGTGGTTCATCAAAGAATTCTTCATTCAGTTGCTTGTGGACATCGTTTTCGCCACGCGAGTTGAGTAATTCTTTGATGTTGATCACGCCACCAAGTTGCAGGCAGTAGAGCATGCTCCAGAGATCGTCTTCTGTCGATTTTTCCAACACTTCGACGTTCGTCACGGGTTCTCCGTGGTAAGCCGCAATGAAATTCGCCTTGCGCCAGCAATTGACCACAACTTCTTTGGGGACTTCTCGCCACGCTTCCGAAATCCATTGCATGGCTTGGATTTGCTTGACGGAATAAATATCGGGCGCGCCTTCTTCATTGCGGTCGATTGCATGGGCGAGGTGCTTCATGCGGTAACGGCACTTGAATGCAGTTGTGATACCGCAGTGCATAGGCTGAGCTTTCGATCCCATGGTGTGGGGAAAGACAATCAAACGGACGTTCGACAGCTCAAGGCCAACAACGATATGCGACGGTGCGTTGTCAATAAGAAGGAGAATCGAGCGCTGCGCAAATTGCATGCGGGCATTGAGGTCGCGGAGCCAGTTTTGGAAAATGTAAACAGTCATCTTGGACTTGGCATTGTGGACGTAGTTGAATCCAAGTTTTTCTGCCGATTGGGAGCGCCAGTCCTTGGGGGGCGACAAATCACCAATGATGAAGGGTTCCAACATTTCACTGCCATCGGCATTGCAGGTGAGCGCCACTGTCAATTTAGATTCTTGCGCAAAATGAACTTCAAGATTGTCGTGGTCGGCAAAGACGTGTGGTGAAATACGGAAGAAAAGACCAGTTTCGTCCATGGAGAAAATGTCCTTGAGGGCATAATGTTGCGTGAGTTCCTTGATGTGGACCGAGGTCAATTCATCTGGCAGTTTGAAATCCATGACTTGGGGGATCAATGCAGTCGCGGTCGAGTCGATCAAGTTCATTGCAACCATCGGGTTGGAAGTGTTGGTTTTCGGCATGCCAAGTTTCTTGAATCCATGACGTTGCTTGAACGAACTCAACCAACCGTTGGAGAACGCGAGTTTCCCTTCGAGCCCCATTTGAGCACTCAATTCGCGACCCTTTTCTTTGATTGCATCACCGGTCAAGTTGACCTTGTTGTGGCGTTCCAACACCCAGTTGGCAAGGGCTTGATCAAAATGATTGAATTTCGTGGGTCGGATCGTTTTGCGGGACAAATCGAAGGCAGCACCACCGACACTTTCACGGAACAAGTGCTCGTGTTTGAGGATGTTGCTCATAGTCGGTTGCGTGGGCGCTTTCGCGAGTTGAAACTCAAGCATGGCCCAACGACACAAATCTTTCTGCGTGATTTTGGGCGTGCTGCGATGTTTCTCACAGATACGCCGTTTCTGCTCCACCGTCAAATTCCCTTTTCCCGCTCCATCTGTCGCGCGGCCGCGGCGCGCTTTCACTTTGGCAACCTCGGGTGTGCTCGGCATCGACTTCTGTTGTGAAAAACAATAACCCCCTTCTTCGTGTATCCAGACCTTTGAATTTCAGCCAATCAGAAGACAGAAAATCAAATTCTAGTCCAAATTCCGCCAATCAGATTCAAACTTTTCATTCCCCGTTAGAAAGCCAGCCTATCTGAATTTATATACCGTTTCATTATATATTAAAATAGTCGACTACTTGACATACGACGCACTGCTCGCTTCGCTCTCTTTCTCGACGCCTTGCGGCGGCAGCGTGGACGAGAGCGGGGGTGCGAGGTTTTCAGGACCTAGGAGAGTGCCATAGATAGACGAGAACGCGTGGAGGACGGTGAATGCACCACGCACGATGAAAATCCACACGATACGCATCACGACTACACCAAGACAGAAAATGGCGGCATAGACTGCCCACACGTCCAGCATGACGACTTTGTGCCATGGCAATTTGAGATCGACTGTGCCCAGATGGTGTGAGCCATATTTGAGCGTCGATTCGATTATTGTCACGGCTCGACGAATGCCACCCGCACTTTGCAATGCGGCGCCAACTTTTGCGGCATTCGCTGCAAAAGTTGAGTTGCGAAGAAGCAGCAATGCCTTCTGTCGCACTTCTTCGCTTGTAAAATGAGTCTTGTCCAGCATGAGGCCAGCTCCTGCGTCAACTACACGCGCTGCAACGTCCGGCTGGTCCACGAGAAATGGCAGACACAATAAAGGCTTGCCAAACACGAGAGCTTCTTGTGCAGATACCATGCCGCAATGCGAGATCACTACATAACAATAAGTATAAATCCAAATGATGCAGTTCTACCTAGCTTGACGGCGGGATGAGCCAAGACTCGTAAATGGGGAAACGAAGAGCCCATGACTTTGATACGAAAGGTTGGCGGCAATGTCTGGGGCAAAGCGCCTCGCTGGTCATTTGGAAGCGTCCAGAGCACTCGATAAGCAGGATCATTCGGATTCGACAATCCTTCCACGATGGCCATCGCTTGCCATGCATCGATGTACGACATCGAGCCAAAGCAAATGTAAATCACTCCATGGAGGCCATCGTCACCGCTCATCCATTGCTGAACCAAATGAGGAAGCTGAGACGACTCAGACGAGGCGAAATTCTCAAGGGGAATCATAGGCCCAACAAGATCCACGAGCGGCGAGAGAGGTCTTGGGTACTCCAATCCATACGCAGTGTTGACAAGAATGCGAGCTCCTTTGAAGAGATCGTGCTGTGATCGAAAGGGTGTCAACTGCAGTTCCCAACGAGCTTTGTTGATCTAGATTAGGTTGACTTCATGATGGACAATGGAAAATGTACCTGCATGAAGGGAGGTGTAAGTGCAACGGATAGAAGACGAGGAAAGAGAAGGTTCATACACCGGTTCCAAAGACTCATGTGCAGTGAAAACCCAGTGCCCCATGCAGGGACATAAGAAGGCGTGCCACCAATATCAAATAGGATTGACGGGGAGTTGATCACATATGGTAGTTGCAACTTGTGCACAAGATCGTGGCCGCCAAGGGTAGCAATATCCACAACAACAAGGTCGGGACGGTTCGCCGAGACGATTGGGAAAAGAGCTTCGTACATGGGCTGGGCAGTAGGGATGTAAATATCGTTGAACATATTGAGAATGCCACGGAAATTTGACGCATCTCGGGTAATGGCTTGGAGCTTGTCTCGGAGTACATCGGCAGATATGGGAAAGACGCCCGCTGAAACAAACGTAGCTCCGGTGCTTCGTACCCACTCTTTGCCAGAATCATGCGTTGCAAAACTGACATTGCATCCTTGCTTGACCATTTCTTGAGCAATACGAAGCAAGGGTGTCGCATGGCCGCGAATTCCCAACGAGATGAAGAGCACGTGCTTTTGTCTAAGATCGAACGCTGGATCGTAGGGTGGAGATCGATCAACATCGCCTCCTGAGAGATCATACATAACTCCAGGATAAGGGTTTCTCGATATCCAGCCAAAGCATGGAAGCACCAAAGAAGCCAGAATTGTCCAAACACAGAGCCATCCTCTTCGGCGGGTTAGTGCCATCTCTCGGGTCAATCTCCGTCGCTCGCTTCGATTGGAGCAGACCCAATTTCTTCTAAAAAATAAAGCATTTCTTAAATAATTTAAAGAAAAAAGATGGAAATTTCTGAACAAAAAGAATGAAAACATATTGTGGATTCGCTAGAAATTTCCCAATTTGGATTCGTTTTTTGTATCAATCTCCAATCGCGCCAATACATTGGATGAATGAAAATTAGGGCCTGGTCGGTAGGATTTTTCGTTCCTGCTTGTGTCGTTCACGCTTCTTACGGATAATATCTATCCGGAAATGATCGATTTTGTGGTCGGCAAACAGTCTCTGCTTTGACGTCCCTGCTTTTTGTACCCGCTTCCATGTCCTACAATGCTTTAGTTGCTGGTGTGGTGGCCATAGCCATGTCTTCTGTGTGTTTGGCCGTTTCTTCTCTCTCCCTCCCTCTCTCTCAAGTGTCCGCGAAGTTCAATATACTAACAGTCACTCAAGTTACTTTGATTGCATGCTCGACGACCGACACTATGAACAATGGTTTCGTGAAAACCTTAGATGCTCTCAAACTACTTTCATTCGTCTGGTGAAATGGATCCGACCCCTTGTCCCATTGCTTGCTCGTGAATCCCGACGACATTCCTTCGAGAAGAAAGTTGCTGTGTATCTGTATTTTCTTGGGACTGAAGGAGGATACCGAGAAACTGCAGCAGCCTTCGGCATTTCTAAATCTTGGTGTATCTACATCATATCTGTGTTGGTGGCCAATTTGGTGAAAGAAGTAAAACATGGATATTTCTACCTTCGACGACCTCAGAGTGGCGAAAAATTGAAACTGGTTTCTATAGAAAACAGCATGTTCCTGGTGTCGTGGGTGCCGTGGATGGAACTCTTATAGACATCCAAAGACCAAAAGATTTTGATGGGTTCTATAATAGAAACAGCGACCCCTCCCTCAACATTCAAGCTGTCGTCGATTCAAAATTACTCTTCATGTCTGTCGATATTCGGCCTGGCTCGTACTCTGACCGGAAGATATGGAAAAATTCAAAATTCGGGAGACGAATTCGACACCTTATTCCCCAGGGCTGTTTTGTCATAGGAGACGCTGGGTATACGCTGTTGCCGTGGTTGATAACACCTTTTATTCCCCGAGAAGAAGGAGGAAGACTCTCAAAACTACAAAAAAGATTTAATTATAAACTGTCTAGCACTCGAATGTCTGTAGAATGTGCATTTGGTCGATTGAAAGAGCGATTCCGAGTACTGAAGTCGGTCATGAACGAAAAGTCTCTCGATCAAACAGTATCAATCGTCATGTCCTGCTTCATACTGCACAACATGTTCATTCAGTTTGATGATGATTTGTTTGACATACCTAGTCATCGACGTGATCGCAACATCTACTTTCAACCAGAAGATGAAGACGACTCCGAAACTAATCCATTTTTACGAAAGGCCGCTCGCAACAAACGAAATGCAATAGCTCGACTAGTCTATTAATTCATTATGCAATTAACATTCTTGTCTACTTTCCTTCGTTGTCCCCCCAACTAAATGATCCAACAGCTTCGTCAAAGTTTCGTTCTGCTTTGTAATCGCGCTCAAGACATCGTCCATTGTCGCTCCAGTTTTTGGTTCCGCTGGGGCGTTTGTTGCAGCGAGCGATGAGCCCAAGAATACAAGTCCGTCTTTGATGGCATTGAAGCCCGCTTCGAGAGCATCACTACTATTCTTTGTCTTGGCTTGTTGATTCTTTTTCTTGCGCTTCTGGGGCGATCTTCATCGCTCTCGATGACAATCTCATTCTTCTCAACTTTAATCGAGTCGCATGAAATTATTTTTCTATCAGAATGTCCTATTTCACGTTTAGACTACAATTAGATAGCACATAAAGTTTAATGCATTACCATCATCATCACTACAATCATCGGTCGACATCAATGCTTCTCTTTGATATCCAACTTTAGACCCCCAATATTCCATCATTAAGTCAAAATGTTGCGGTGGTGGCAGCTTTGGGAGGTTGCCAGTTGGGGTCAGCAACGTAGGATTTGAAGACGACCACGCCGTTTTAAGTTTTTGAAACTATGCAGTAAGATCAATGGGCATGTGATTCCGTGCTCTACCTTATCTTGTACTTGGGCAACACTAAATTCTTTTGTCATCGATAGACTCAGCTCGGCAGCCAGCATTATGTAGGCAACCTTTTTGTCTGCATTGTTCTTTAGTTAAACCGAGAGGCCAAGTCAGACTTATAGCGCAGCTGAAATAATTTTGCGACGCTATCGTCGCACCAAAGACCAGTCCTGTCGGCCGACTTGACCTTCGTCTTCTTTGGGCGTTTAGCCTTGCTCATTGTCGAGACTACATGTTGATGGTAATTGTTCAGTTATTCGCTGTGTGTGCACGTCCTCTCGTCCTCTGTGGCGGTTGGTCTCGTGTCATGGTGGGTGGCTCGTTCTTCGTCGTCCATTGGAAGTGTCGAAAGGCAAGTGAAGCAGGAACGAGTCTCCCCAGGCAGAGACAATCCGTCACTGCCTGGTTGAGGAGAAAAAAGCAGAAACGTGTACCGGATACGAATAAATCTAGCCAATGGGATTGAAGTCGTTCCTGCTTTTGTTCAAAAAGCAGGAACGAAAATTCCTACCGACCAGGCCCTTAGAACAGTACTTTCAACAATATATTCATACTATATAGAGTTCTTACACTATTTAAATAGTATGAAGCTCATCCCAACAAACCTGGCGACCATGGCTCATGCTCAAGGGCATGGAGATGGGCAAAGCTCAGCATGTTTCAGCCACATCAAGCCCTTAAACACATCTCCATGAAGCCATCAACATAGTTTCAAAGGCAAAGACACCCATCTTGTCTAGAAGGGAAGTTGGAAAGTGAATTAGATGGTTAACATGAAAGCTAGCTAGGCCTAGTGTGAATTATGTGGTCTTCGTTTGTCTTCGTTTGTCTTCTGAAGTCTTCTGGAACACGCAATATACAAGTTGTTTTATAGTTAAGAGACCTTTCTCGAATGTGAAAGTTGAGATTACATTCTAGAAGTCTCAACATTCCCCCTAATTGAAACTTTCTTCTTCGATGTAGTGAGAGAGAGGGGTCATGACTTTCGAGAGATGCTCTTGAAACTTTGGTCGAGGCAATGCTTTGGTTAGCATGTCAGCAAGCATTTCGTTAGTGGGGCAATAGTCGATCTTGATGATGTGCTCGCGGACTAAGTCTCGAATGAAGTGATGACGAACATCGATGTGCTTGGTTCGTTGTTGAAGGGTTGAGTTTTCAGCCATCTTGATTGTACTTTGGTTGTCTTCATAAACGATGATGGGCAGTTTGACAGAAAGCTCGAGTTCTTCAAGCAATGACTTGAGCCATAGTGCTTCTTGTAGTCCATAAGACATGGAAATGCATTCAGCTTCGGAAGTGGATAAAGCAACTATGTTTTGCAGTTTGGATTTCCACGAGATCAAACACCCGTTCATGAACAGAAAGTAACCCGAGGTTGATCTGCGAGTGGTTGCATCATTGGCATAGTCGGCATCGACGAATAGCTCAATGAGATAGTCGGAGGAGTCTTGCTTGGTGTAGCACATTCCATAATCTTTCGTTCCTTGAAGGTAGCGGAGTACACGCTTAGCGATGTGTTGGTGTTCTTCTTCAGGGTTGTTGAGGTGCCGTGAAAGCAATGTAACAGTAAAAGCGATATCAGGACGCGTTGTCGACGTGAGATAGAGCAGCCCACCACATTGCGAAATGGCAACGAGGGTGTAGAATTAGACGATCGGAAAGAGGCTGTATGGCTGTCCTGAGGTGTTGAAATTGGATTGCAGTCGGCAAGGCCATGCTTAGCAAGTATGTCCGAGATGTATCGGCTTTGGTGTAGTAGAATGGAACCATCCTCAAGGCGTTTAACTTCGATTCCGAGGCAGTAGGTTAAGGTTCCCATGTCCTTCATGGTGAAGCGAGCGGATAAGGCACGCTTCGTGGAGTCCATTAAGTTTGAATGTGTGGACAGAAGGATGAGGTCGTCGACATATACGCCCACCAAAACTAAACCTTGGGGTGTACGTCGGAAGTAGATGCATGGATCAGACTTAAGTTGTGTGAAGCGTTGTGACTTAAAGTAAGAATCCAATGCAGAGTTCCATTCACGGGAAGATTGTTTAAGTCCATAGATGCTCTTGTTCAAACGGCAGACAAGATGTTCTGAGCCAGGTTGGACATATCCCGGAGGTTGTTTCATGTAGAGTGTTTCCTGGAGGTTTCCGTTGAGGAAAGCAGTTTGCACATCCATGTGGCAGATATGCATGGAACTCATCGTAGCAAGAGCAAGTAGGAAACGAATGCTCGAAGTGCGGATTACAGGAGCAAACACTTCAGTGTAGTCAACGCCAGCAACTTGAATGAAGCCTTGAGCAACAACGCGTGCTTTGTAGCGTGACAAAGTACCATCAGCAGCGTACTTCTTCGTAAAGATCCGTCGGCATCCAATGGGTTTACGGTCAGGTGGAAGTTCACACAGAGTCCAAGTATTGTGTTGCATCAATGACTTGTATTCGGCATCAGTAGCCTTAATCCATTCATTTTTCTCTGGTGAAGCATGGGCTTGACGTATAGTCGAAGGTAGCCCGGTTGATTGCAAGGCTAAAGCAACGAGAAGTCGATGTTGCTTGCTCAGTTGATGTTCATCAACATCAGAGTTTGCCTCAGGTCGAAGGCGAAACAAACTGAGTGCCAAGGACTCAAACTGTTCACAAAGCGCATCTTCGTCGAACGAAGTCGAGTCTGTCGACGCCGGAGGAGGCATCAGGACGGGAACAAACTCAGGAGTGACAACAGGAGTGTCCGTGCGAGACATTGGTCCTTGTGAAGGTGAGGATGGCAATGGGATGTCCACAGGAGATTCAGCAGGTGATTGCTGTGGAGCAGGCTCAACACGAGAAGACGTGGTGGAGTCATCGAGTGGTTGCGGAGGTGTGTTCTCAACGCGAGACTCGGAAGTGTCAGCTTCAGTGATGGAAGGTGTGGGAGGTGTGCTCTGTATTGGTCTTGTCGGTGGTGTTAAAGGTTCAGCCAACGTGGACTGAGGAACGTGTACAGGAGGCACATTGTAGCGAGGATTGCCGCGACGGATGCGAGTCGAACGTCTTGGAACGATCGCAGTTCCTTCATTTGGAGCGGGTATGGTAGAAGCTGGTGGAGCTGCAGGTAGTGCTAAAGTCTCATCTCTTAGAGACAGCTCGTCATCATCGTCGATCTCATCAATGAGTTGAGAGACGGGTGATTCATCAGCCGACGGTTCTTCAGTAAAGAAACTCGTGGTTTCATTAAAGACAACATTACGACTGACGATGATCCGTTCTGGGCTTGAGGTGTAAAGACGATAACCTTTGACGTTAGGCTCGTGACCAAGATACATGGCACGTATCGTCTTGGAAGCAAACTTGGTTCGTTGATGCGATTCAACATGCGCATAAGCTTCACAGCCAAAAATACGCAGGTTACCAAGATCAGGCTTAGACTTCCATAGTTTCTCGAAGGGTGTCATACCAGGAGTGGACGCTGAGTATGTCCGATTCCGTAGGTACATTGCATGAGACACAGCTTCGGCCCAAAATCGCAAAAGTGCTTTGCAGAAGTGAAGCAATGATCTTGCACATTCGACGAGAGTGCGATTCATGCGTTTACTGACACCATTTTGCTGCGGGGTATGCGGAACGGTCGCATCGTGTTGGATGCCATTCTCGAGTAAGAACTCGGAGAATAAAGTCGAGAAGTATTCACCGCCATTGTCGGAACGGAGACATCACACAGGTAGATCGAATTGAGTGCGGCAATAGGCAGTGAACTCCTTGAAGCATTGGGGAGCATCCGACTTGTTCTTGAGAAAGAACACAAAGCCATAACGCGAATAATCATCGGTAAACGTGATGAAATACCGAGATCGATCACGAAGTGCAGGATGACGCATAGGTCCACAAATGTCCGGATGTACCAAAGCAAACGGTTCCGAAGTTGTGGAGATAGAGCGCTTGGGGAAGGGTAAACGAGACTGCTTCCCAGCAAGGCAGCTTTCGCAAAAAGCATGTTTGTAGTCATCAAGCTCAATGCCATCAGTGTATTGACACGTTTTAGCAGTATACTTCTCACTAATATGACGAAGGCGAGCATGCCAAAGGTCAGCTGGAGTTGGAGTAGCGGAAGTTGTCAACAAGGACAAACCAACGTGAGGAGTGGAAGACGACTGAGTTGGCAAAGGGTTTGCAATGTCGAGGTAATACAAGTTGTCGCGTTTGAAGCCTTGAGCATACACAACTTCTTCGCGAGTAATGTAGCAAGCATTACGCTGGAACTGAGAGTTGAATCCTCGATCAGTTACTCTCGACAAGGAGAAAAGGTTGTACTGTAGGTTCGGAATGAACAGTACATCTTGGAGAGTGACAGGAATGATACCGGTGGGTGTGTTCATCTCAAGTAAGACAGAACCGGTGCCTGCAATCGGCATGTCACTGCCATTGGCAGCTCGAACTGTACCCTCAAATGGTTGAAGTTCTCCAAACCATGCAGCATCGTTGCAGAAATGATCCGATGCGCCAGAGTCAAGGATCCACGCAGATGACGAAGCGGGAGACTCGAAGGCATTGAGAGTATAGTGAGGCCCTATCGTCAGCATGCTTACAGACGAGCGAGCATTGCGACGTGTGTTTGCGGCAGTCTGAGACGCAAGAGAGTTCGTCGAAGATGGTTGGAATTGGACACGACGTTGGTTGGATTGAGAAGAAGTCTGTTGACGCTGGTAGCGTTGCTTCCGACGACAGTTTTCTTCAGTGTGATTTGGTATGTTGCAGTAAGCACAAACTGTTCCGTTGTTGGTGTCGGGTTGGGCATGTCCATTGCGACGCGGTTTGCGTCGTTGATTACGACGAAGGGACAGAGCAGCTTCATCGACTGGAGTCGCTGGTGGACTGTTTGGACGCGATTGTTCACGGTTATACGTTTGGAGAAGTTCCGTGGTGATGAGCGAAAGCGTTGAGGCGTCAATCGGTGTGCGTTGCAAAAGGTGACTTTGAAGTTGCACGAACGTGTTGAATCGTGAGTCCAAACGATTAAGGAAGAAATGAACGACTTGTTCGTCAGAGAACTTAATGCCAGCATTGGTAGCATCTTTAATAGCAAGGTCGAACCGGTCGCAATAAGAGCGAGGTGTTTCGTTGTGACGCATGCGCATGTGGGTAACTTCGTCAATCAGACGTCCATGACCAACGAAGGACTTGTTACCATAACGGTCGCGAAGGATCTTCATCATTTCGACGGCATCTTCAGTGGTATATACCATGCGCGCGTGTAAGTCATCAATGGCAGCAAGTATAATTACTCGCGCTTATATATTCTTGGAGTTATAATCTTCTGCAGTTCGAGGTAGATTCTTGAAAATTTGAGCACAGTCCTTGAGTTCCATATACGCCATGACGCGCGTATGCCATTGGACAAAATTGGTGCCATCAAAAGTGTTCACATATGATTTAACTCCCATAGTTAAAGTAGGATTAAATCAAGAAATTGTCTTGAACAAATGTTAAAACCTCGAAACTTGATATTTGTGTTGTTGACTGTTCCAAACTTCCTTGACTTGTCGTGACTTCAGTTGTGAGTGATGGTCACGAGTGATGGTCTTGTTCCCGGAATATTCCTTGGTGCGTCGGGAAAGATCGAGATGTCTTGCGCTTGCGCTGGACTTGCCTTCCGGATCCGGATAATATGTGTCACGAAAACCGGGAATGTGTGTCCTGAGTGACTTGACTTGGTGTCTTGAAGGCTTGATAAAATACGGCAAACTCAACTAGGAGTTCAGCCAATCAACGTTCAGCTTACAGCCCTTTCCTTAGTGTACTAACCCGAGATCTCATAAAAGGAGTCCAGGCAGGGATCTGTACTGCTGCTGAAGTTGATTTGTCTTCTGCGCACGCTTCGGCGACTTTTGGCTCAACGGCGGGCTCGCGGGACGGCGGCAGGAAAGGCGACGGGGTGCGGCGGGACGGCTGGGCTTCGGGCAGTTGATCTAGCGTCGGAGGCTAGGTCAAACGGTGGCGGCAGCGGCGGCGGTAGAGGGCTCGTAACCTCTAGAAGGGAAGTTGGAAAGTGAATTAGATGGTTAACATGAAAGCTAGCTAGGCCTAGTGTGAATTATGTGGTCTTCGTTTGTCTTCGTTTGTCTTCTGGAGTCTTCTGGAACACGCAATATACAAGTTGTTTTATAGTTAAGAGACCTTTCTCGAATGTGAAAGTTGAGATTACATTCTAGAAGTCTCAACATCTTGTTTCTTGAAAGTGGGAAAATCTAGCTGTTGACACGAGCTGGCGATTGTAAAAACGGCATGAAAGATCGCTTAGGTACAAATAATTTGTTGAAGCACTCGGCTAGACTTGTCGTGCAACTGGAATGGCTGTGGGTATGGCCACGGGAACTGCTTCGTATGGTGTAGTTGTCGGCACTTGACTTGAAACATTTTGAGAAGGAACATAAGCAGGCACGGCAATAACCACAGTCGGGGTTTGGACTTGCTGTCGATGGCGCTCGCGTCTATCTGCTCTGATGCATCGCTTGGTGAGTCGGACGCTAATTAGGACCGCAATCACTATGATAAAGACCACCCAGAACATGTTGCTCTCGAATCTCACAATCCAAATGTCGAAGAAAAGCTTTCTGTGGATTGTTTGTCGTCGATGTTTCTCTACTCAACTGAATTCCAGCACTGGACACGGTGTCAAGCACTCGAAAATCTCGCGAATTCTATCATGCTGGTCATTTGACATCCGTCCAGCGCTCTATCTTCTTCCCCTGGAAGTATTCTTTCGGAAAAATGCAATGCAATCCATCTTGTAAGAGATCCATGCTTCAAGTCCAAAATGCTGGAGAAAGTCGACCAACCACGACAATTTATATGAAAATTTGTATTGAAGTTATTTTTATGCTTAATTTTGCCACAATTGTTCAGCAACACTTGCGTTGAATTCCTTCAGGACACACTCGACGCTGATCTGTGGTGCACCCTTAAAGAAGGTATTTCCATGTGTGGCTGCTGGAATGTTGTTCTTAATGCATTGACAACGAGAATAACAGAGATGCAGTCGGTGTGCGGACAGGTTGAGAGTCCCATCCCAACTTGGGAGCCTATCCTTGAGAGATTTGCGACTACACCTTTTTGCGGTTAATTTCAGAAAATTTTCGATATATTTCAAGCAATTGAATCATTTTTCGCCTTTTGACCAATATAATTCCCTAAATACCCAATATATTTCGTGGATATCTTCTCAGGTCATATTATATTTCGCGAAGTGGTCAATATATTTCGCGGAACGACCAAAGCGTTCGAGAAATTGCCATTATATTTCGCGCTCCGATCAGTATATTTCGACCGGACAATATAAAGCCATAGTCGGCGCTTCTTTTCGTGGAGTTTCGCGCACTTTGTATACACCGCATCAATGGAACTTGTCCCACCACCACCAATTGTAGACCGCTTATGTTTTAGGCGCAGTCTCCTCACATCCACAACAAATCAAACGAACAATTTACTGCGGCGAGTATCCGTGTGATATGATGAACAGCAAATGCTAAATTTACAAATACAAACTCCGTTGCGACTTTCGAAAATAACAATTCTGGATAAAAATATTCAAAATCTCTACAAAACTTTTCATAATATTGATCAAAAATTCCTTAAAATTTCTAGATGTCTTTTTAACATCATGATCGACATCAAGCTTCTTCATTTGCGAGCTCAAGTCAGAGAAGAATTATGTTTTGTTTGAATTTTTCAATCAACCAGTGTTAAATGACACTGATACAGTCAGCGTCATTGTAAATTTTATATACTTGTGATAATAAGCCAATCACAAAATTTACATTGGCCAATTTGAGAGATTGTCAAATGAATCCTCCTTGTTTGGCTCGGAAATTGTATCAAATCAACTCTGTGTCTTGCCTTGACTGCGAAACACATTTTTTGAGATTTACATTTTGACTCCTGGTAAGTAAGTACAGTGGGTCACATAAGTGTCCGTACAGACGAAAAAAAATCAATTTTTTGGAATATTTCACAAAATATTACTCGGTCAATCAAGCTAATTACACTGTCAGAGAGAAAAAATAGACGAATTAAACAATTCAATTGGCGAATAACATCTTAGAATGAGGAAAGCAAAATTTCTGAAAGTAAATAAGTACCACTGTCAAAAGTGTCCGTGCAAGATGCGTTTGACAGACAAATCAACCAACGACCTCTTGAACCACTCATTTCTCGATTAACCCTATTCTAATCATGACTTGAAACCTTTTGCACCATCTTTATCTTTCTCAATGGCACCTCGACGCGAATATTCCGACGACTTGAAGCAACTCATTATTCGCCATCTCCTTGAAGGCAAATCTTATCGCCGAAATTGTTGTAATCCCTCGTTCAAGTGTTCAATACATCGTGGAGAAGTTTAAAACTCTCGGAATGTTCTCGAATGTTGCACGCCATGGCCGTCCCCGACTGACCACGTAATCCCTCGATCGTCTTATCGTGCGTGAAGCAAAAAAAGACCACCGTGCAAGCGCCGAGACCATCGCGGATGGTCTTGATGTCTACTACGACACTCAAGTCTCCCCAGAGACCGTTCGCCGAAGAATCCGCGAGACTGGGATAAACGGTCGGGATGCCATCAAGAAACCCTACCTCTCGAAAGCCAACAAGAAAAGAGGCTCGATATTCCCTGGGAATACCACCTCCTCCCTGCGTCCTACTGGGAAAAGGTGGTTTTCACTGATGAAAGTCCCTTTAACCTTCATGGTTCGAGCGGTAGATCTATTTCTGGCGGAAACCAGGCGAGGAATACCTCGGCCAGTGCCTTGTCCTAACCTTCAAAAGTGGCATGGTTTGGAGGCCATGTCATGGTCTGTGCTTTATCTTTCAACAAGATAATGCCCCTATTTATAAAGCTCGTATTGTTGACTCGTTTTTCGATGAAAATGCCATCGAAACGTTGCCTTATCCCCCGCAAAGTCCCGATCTAAATCCAATTGCCCAAGAGACTCGATATGGTCATTGCCAATCGTGGTGGACATACAAAGTATTATCTTTCAGCTAAATGTAATAAAATGCATTTTTCATTGTTTGCACGGACACTCTCGACAGTGGTTCTATAATTTGGATTAAAATTACTAAATGACGCGAGCGCGCCATCCGTCATAAATGTCTTCAAAATGCCCCTCTTTACTTCATCGAGGCATCACTACTTTCGTTTGAACGATTCGGCTTTTATCTTGTTTTTAAGTTCAGAAAATACCCATATTTTCCATCTGCACGGACACTTATGTGATCCACTGCATATGGTGCAAATGGAGAAATTTTCGAATAGACTGTTCAATATATATGTGATTTTATGATGATGTCAAAATTAGTCGTATTATCTTTGAATAGAAATTGTCCTACTCATTTAGATATTAGATACATTTGAGAGCAATAAAATACCTCTCACAATTGACTATTTCACATTCGTCATAGTATTAATTAGTCAAAACATTGCAATATCTCTTCAAAATAATATGAATAAAAATTTCGCTCACACACAACATAATATGTTGTGTGAGTGAGAGTTTATAGTATATTACACTACAAAGAATCTTTGAATACAAGTATATCGTATTTTTATTCATACTTAGATCAAGTCTAGGACGGACAACTTCCAGACAAACTCCACCCAAAATCTGCATTTTCAGTAAATTTATAAATTATGGCATATCAATATTTGAGACATCTGGATAACAAAAATGACATTCAATTATCCTTTATAAATATGGATATAAAATTTATTGATAATTTTCAATTGCTTCTTGACACTGGAATCTTTAAACTGAAATTCAGCCAATCAAAGTTCGTACGAGAGAATTCCTCCATATTTTATTGAAATGAGTTCCCAATCATACCTGTCACCAAAATCTATCATTTTCATTTTGCCTCTGGGACATCAAGAGAGATATGATGTGCCAAAAAATTGATTTTGGATAAAGAAAATGGTTTGGTGTTTAGGAGATATCATCATCAAAACAATACTTTTCACATTTTTCAGAGAATTTCTATTTCGATTCCTGTTTTTGGAGGAAAGAAAATAGTCTTGTCCCTTTACTTTACTCGATAAAATAATCTAAACGCTTTACTTTAGTAAAGGGGACAGACAAACGATTTAAAATAATTTGTGTTTCTCAAATTATACGACTATTTCAAATTATCTATTTGGATAATTCAAATTATTGTGACATTTTTATAATTGTATTTTTGCTGATTTTAATAAGATGAATAATTACACTTGAATAAAGTATTTGCAATAAAGAATGAAATAAAAATTTCAATTATCATTTTTATCTATTTTGTCCTGAGATAAGCCATGACGACAAGATTACAAGAGACAAAACTTCAAAGCCCATCCAAAATCTTCACCCCAACGCAGTGGAGACTGCGAACACCTCTACATCTCCGTGGACCGTATAAGCGAATATCATGTTGAGGAACGTGTCGCCAGTGTGCGCCAAATATTTGATCCCCCCAATCAAATGTTTGGTGCACACACACGTCACTTAATCTAGCGTTCTCCATCGTCTCATTGGCGACGGCCACGTGCATTGCCGGCACGACTACACTGTCTACTTCAAGAACAAGCTTTCATTTTCACTTAGTTATGCATATACTCTAGTGTAGTCTAACATTTTAGTCTAACTTGATAATCTCACTTTCCATTTCACCTCAAGAGGTTATGAGCCCAACAACTCAGGACTAGCCGCCTCGCCGCCTCTGCACCGCTTCCAAGCCGCCTCAGTCGCCTCAGTCGCCTCGCCGCCGACCGCCTGACCGTTCAAGAAACCAATCAGAAGCTACATTACAGTTTCGCCTGTTTCCCCTTTTGTGAGATATCGGGTCAGTACCATTGCGGGAAGAACTGTAAGTTTCTGATTGGCTGGCACTAAACTCCTAGTAGAGTTTGCCAATTTATGAAGACAGCCCTCGAAGAACTTGTTCCGAAGACCGTTTCGAACAAGCTCCGCAAGCAGCGCCAAGTCAAGGCCAAGAAGGACACACCTCTGAAAACGCCCTTTCGTCGCATTAACCCCGACTCGACGACCGATAAAGTCCTCCGCGACCTCATCGACTCTATCAAGCGTTCTCAACGAATTGCCAACTGCCTCGGTGGCCGAATTGCTAACGAATTTTCGGATCCCGAATATCAACACATCGTTGAAGAAACCGAAGAAGTTCTCATAACTATCAAGCACACTCTCGAGTCAGCAGCGAACTGTGCCGAGCAAAAGTTTGAGAACAAACTCCACGAATTGTTTCACCGCAAGCTTCTCCAAGTTATCAAGTCTCGCGGTTACAACTAATTTTAATTAATTAGTTTCATCCAATCACATTCATTGAACTTGAACCATGGAATTTAAAAATTTTGTCCGCGTGTTCAAAGGAAAGTCGTTCAGTGAGTGGTACACCCGACTCCTTTCCTTCCTCGAATACAAAGAAGTCGACGCTGTCGTTGAAGGCACTATGCCCGATACTGATCCCGAATACACAAACAAGAACCGTCTGACGAAAGCTCTTATACTCGCCGCACTCGATGACCAACACGTGCGAATGGTTAAGAAGTGTCAACTTGCTTCTTCCATGATTAACATACTTCGCGACCGATATGGCAACAAGTCATTTCTGGGACAAGGCCATCTATTCGAGTTACTATTGAAGACTCGAATGGAACCCACTGAATCTGCACGCGTGTACTGCGACCGCTTCAAGATGACACTTGAAGATGCTCTTGATGTCAATGTCAAGATTGACCATGGCTTTGCTGTTCACCAATTTTTGCGAAGTCTGGACCACCGCTTTGACAGCTTTGTCCACTTCCAGTTTCATCGACTTCAGAATGGGGACGACGTTGATGAAGCAACTCTGCCGAAGATCTTCACTGCACTTCTTCAGCAAGACACACACATACCGTATGACACGTCAGCTCCTGCTGAACCATTCAATGCTGCCTTTGCCATGACTCCACGTCGGCCCCGCCGCAATCAAGCCCAACCCCGCAATCCTGTCGTCTGCTGTCATACTGCAACATCCGGAATCACACTGAGGATGTCTGCCGTCGCAAACTCGCAGATCAACGCCAGCAGCAACAACAACAATCGGGTCAAAACACCGGCTCTTCTCAACGCCGTGTCCGCTACTTGACGGGACCTTCTGAAGCACCTGTTGAAGCTCCATCGACGCCTGACCGTACTTCTGGTCAACAACGACAGAATACGCCTCGTCGAAACAACTCGCGACCTTCCAACACTAACCATGCTAGTATGATGGTGTACACGTCGAGCTTCACATTGCAGACTTCCACTCCATCTGTCCCTATCTCGTCAGACTGGATCCTGGACTCTGGTGCTTGCGATCACTACTGCAACAACGCTGCTTGGTTTAAGAACCTAAGACCCCACGACGGGGCTGTTCGAGCTGCTAACGGAGAAGACATGTCAATTGAAGGATGCGGAACTGTTGTTCTTGAAATGAACACAACCGCTGGCATCGTCTCAGTCACCCTTGATGACGTTTGGTACATCCCTACCATCCAGTTCAACTTGTTCTCCCTGCCAAGAGTCACGGAACGAGGATTCAGCATCAAGTTCATCCGCAATGCCTGCTTTATCACGCGTAATGATGAAGTATACGCGCAAGGCTTCAAGCACAACCTGCTTTATACGTTGGATATCGCCAATCCTCTTCCAATTGTCCCCGATGAGCCTTCCCGGGATTTTTCAAACCTCTCTTTGGCTACGACTCCATCTGTCGATGTCTGGCATGCTCGACTTGGTCATATCAGTGTCAAGCATATGAATAAGACTCGTCAATACACTAAAGGGATTAATATTGATGACTGCAAACATCAATTTTGTGAAAGTTGCCTCGCTGGAAAACAATCGCGACTGCCCTTTCCACAGCGGTCATTAACCTCGTCTTCCGCGCCGTTTGATCTTGTTCACTCGGACATTTGTGGACCGATGCGTCATCCCTCCATCAGCAATCGAGCGCGATACTTTATCACGTTCACCGATGACTATTCGCGATATGGCTTCGTGTATTTTCTGAAGCACAAGTGGGAAGCTCTACAACGTTTTCAAGCCTTTACAGCTTTCTGTCGCACGCAATTCGATCGACAAGTGCGTTGCCTTCGTTCTGACAATGGCGGAGAATACATTTCACATGCCTTCTCTACTTTTCTCATTGAGAACGGCATTCGCCATGAGAAGACAGTGCCCCACACTCCGCAACAAAATGGAGTCAGCGAATGAATGAATTGTACACTGGTCGAATGTGCTCGTGCCATGATGCATTATTCGCATGTACCCTTGCAATTTTGGGCTGAAGCTGTAGCGCATGCTATGTACCTTCGAAATCGCTCGTACTCTTCATCCACACCCGGTACAACACCCTTTGAACGCCTCTGGAAATCCAAACCAGACCTATCCCAACTGCGCATTTTTGGATGTGAAGCCTATGCTCTTATTGATGAAAGTGCTCGCTCCAAGTTTGCATCCAGAACTATTCGTACAATGTACGTTGGGAATGAGCCTAATGTCAAGGGATACCGTTTGTACTGTCAGAAATTCTTCGTCAGTCAGAACGTTAAATTTAATGAAGCGAATTCCTACCATGCGAATTCTCCTTCTCCGCTTCTCTTGCCCGCGCAAGTCTCCAAGAGATGAAAGTCCTCCACCTCCACGACGCTCGACTCGTATTCGTCGACCTCCAATGCGATTCATGGATACAACTCCAGTTTTCCAACCTGCTGCGAGTTCACCTCCACAAAGCTCTTCTGTCCCGACATCTGAACAACATGAAGATGTCATTGACGACCCTGTGTCCAATGCTCAAGAGGATGTCAACACGATGATTGAAGAAACTTCAACTTCGATCCCGGTTGCTCTCGACGACTCTGAGGATATGGACGTATCCACTATCTATGATGCACCTTTCCTGCGTCGTAGAATTCGTGAAGAAACTATTGACGAAGACTTTGAAACAGAAGACGACATAATCGTTTCTAAACGTCAACGCATTCTTGTTGCATTTGCTGTTCACTCTACTGGCCTCCCTACAACTATTCAACAAGCACATTCTTCATCAGAACGAGAAGAATGGATCAAGGCCACTGATGCTGAATACGACTCTCTCATGGAACATGAAACCTGGACTCTTTGCGATCTACCCCCTGGTCGCAAACCCATTGGTTGTCGGTGGTTATTTACCAAGAAATATTCTGCCGATGGTTCTCTCTTGCGATACAAAGCACGCCTTGTTGCTCAAGGTTTTACTCAAGTTGCTGGTATCGACTATACGGACATTTTTGCTCCTGTGATTCGTACGTCAAGTATTCGCTTTCTACTTGCTCTTGCTGCTTTGCAATCGATGCAAATATGTCACATGGACGTACAAACTGCCTTCCTCAATGGAACTTTACAAGAAACGCTCTACATGCGTCAGCCGCCTGGACATGTCCAACCTGGACAAGACCATCTTGTTTGCCGTCTAAACAAGAGTATTTATGGTGTGAAGCAATCCTCGCGAGAATGGAATTCTGCTCTCGATTCCTATTTTAAGTCAAAAGGCTTTGTTCAGCTGAAGACTGACCCCTGCATCTATTTTCAACGTACAAGACAAGGTTTAGTTTTGGTGGGCGTCTACGTTGATGACTTCATTCTACTCTCTACAAGCACTGCTGTGCTTGAGACCACCAAACGCAACTTAAGTTCTCGATTTCACATGAAAGACCTTGGCAACTTGACTTTTTGCCTTGGTATAGAAGTCGAACGACTACAAGATGGATCAATTTTTCTCCACCAGCGCAAGTACATTTTGGATTTACTAGCTACACACGGGTTTACAGACTGCAATCCAATCTCGACTCCTCAAGCAAGTTGAGCTACAAGTTCTTCTACGGCTTCATCACCGTTGCCTTTCCCCCAAGTGGTGGGCGAACTTCTGTACCTGACTACGACAACTCGTCCCGACATAGCGTATACAGTAACTTTGCTGTCAAGACACCTCAATGAACCTGCTGAAGAACATCAACAGATAGCAAAACGCGTATTAGCTACCTCAAAGGAACACAAGAGTATGGTCTACTTTACTCCAAGTCTGACAAAGAAGATTTTACGATCGATCTCTATGTTGATGCCGACTATGCGAACGACGTCTCTACTCGACGATCGACTTCTATTTTCCTTCTCTTTCTCAACGGATGCTTGATTTCGTGGAAATCAAAGCTACAGAATATCGTTGCTCTTTCGACTTGTGAAGCCGAGTACATTTCAATGTCTTATGGTCTCCAAGAAGCACTCTGGCTCAAGTCTCTACTCGAAGAACTCCAATTGGTTATCAAGTTACCCATCAACGTTTACGAAGACAATCAAAGCACTATCAAGATGGCTGAGAATCCAACTCTTCAACAATGGATTAAGCATATCGATGTCCACCATCACTTCATCCGTGATCTAGTCAAGCAGCGCATCATCAAGATCAACTACTGCCAAACCAACTCAATGCTCGCTGACATTCTCACGAAGGCTCTACCCAAACCCAAGTTTGAAGAGCACATGCCGAAACTTGTGACCTCCATTCCCCCAAGCAACAATGAAGAACGTCTCGATTAGAGGGGAGTGTTGAGGAACGTGTCGCCAGTGTGCGCCAAATATTTGATCCCCCCAATCAAATGTTTGGTGCACACACACGTCACTTAATCTAGCGTTCTCCATCGTCTCATTGGCGACGGCCACGCGCATTGCCGGCACGACTACACTGTCTACTTCAAGAACAAGCTTTCATTTTCACTTAGTTATGCATATACTCTAGTGTAGTCTTACATTTTAGTCTAACTTGATAATCTCACTTTCCATTTCACCTCAAGACATCACTGTCTGCCAAGCGGCGAATTGTTGACGCATATTCGCAGTCTCCACTGCGTTAGGGCGAAGATTTTGGATGGGGTTTGTCCGGGTGTTGTCTGTCCCCATTAGACTTGATCTTTGTATATATAAAAATACGAATAATTTTAATTCGAAATTTCTTTGTAGCTTATGTTGTGTGAGTGAGAAGTGTGATTTTTATAGTATTCTTTTATAAAAATATTGCGATATTTTGACAAGTTAGTATGACTCATTTGAAATAGTCATTGTGATGTTCATTTTCTTCTCCTCAGCGCATATAATATATAAATGAGCAGCACAAATTTATTCAAAGTCAACAGAACTAATTGGAATTTGTCAGCTAACGTGACCAAATTTGAAACTTGTCCATTTTCATTGATGTTCGTTTGTAATTCATCTATTTTCGCCAACAACACTACGCTGCATATCCAAATCAAATATGCAATAATTCTCGGAAAAATTTTGTTTCGAACTATTTGGATCAAACCAAAGACTTAAATTGAAATTGATATTAGTAGTGCGCTTGAAATTGTTCTGATGGTATTCATTTGACTCAATTTCTTACTAACGTTAGACGAATTTTTACAGTTATTTCTCCCAGATTAACAAAGGAATTTTTTTGATAATAATTACCATTGGATAATTTATTGTGCCTTGTAGATATTTTGGCTATTCCATGGCTAAATCGAGTGATTAACCTCCTTGTTACAGGTTATTAAATAACGATACAGTGTGAATAACAGCACAAAACACCTTATGCCCCAATGCTGTACATCAAGGACTTAAGCCTCGATTTATCCAATCAACCTCATAATTGCAGTTTTAAAGCACACCTATTACATAAATCTATTTGTGCCCCTACACCATGACTTACAGCAAGGACCCATTGTACTCCGATATGTGTACGCCATTGATGTGACAAGGACCCATTGTACTCCGATATGTGTACGCCATTGATGTCAGCGATATAGCATTGCTTTTAGGCATGAAAGAGCGATATATACTGTAGTTCGATGGAAACAACAATTTATGTCACTTGGACATCACCCGGTGATTTATGGCTGTTTCGTTTCGAATAGCATCAGTCGAATCCGTGTTTTACAGTTGTTATTCACAGGCCAAACCTTCTGCAAGGCACAATAAAAATTATCCATATATTGTGTCTCTAGAAAAAAACTGGAATCTTGCAAAGAAAATATCGACGCAGCCATTTTGACGCAAAAATCACGCAATACAAACTTCAAATGAAATGAAATTGAATGCTTCGAACACGTTTTTCAAACATTTAAAACGTTTGAAATTACACTATTTAACGTTCATGATCGAGAAAATGCTTGCGTAAACCTTAAATAGTGTATGCGTCAGTTAATTGAAAACATTTTCGAAACATCTCAAAACTCCAGTTTTCGACCCAAACGACAATAAATTTTTGTTTTTCTTTTTTCCTAAGTTTTCCAGAAGCTGACGATGCATCAATTTCCTCACGGAGATAGACCAGGCCCTTGTTGTACTTGTTGTTATTCGCAGTCTCATGACTGCGTCAGGGTGAAGATTTGGGTGGTGCTTGTCGGGAAGTTGTCCTGTTGTCATCTTGTCTGTCCCACTCGCTTAATTATTTTACTTTATCAAGTGTTGTCAAGATTAAATAGTTAACTAATCGAAACAAGTTTACTATTCTATATAATTTACTTTATCGAAGTAATAGTCGGACTAAATAACTATTGAACTAATTTTTAAAATAGCTATGTCTTTTAGCAGGAGTCAGCACAGCCATCTGATCTCATTTCGTTTTTGGTGCACCCGTAAGCTGCTGAGTAGAGCTGTTCTCGTTGAATTCACTGTTTGTGATTGCACTGGAGGTTGTGATAGGTTGCTTAAAGCAATAATCTAACACCAGTATCTTTACGATAATCGAGCTTACAGAGCTGTCGTACAGAAGTCGAGTTTGTGAGGTTTATTCTGCTCTACTCTGTGCTGCTTTGCTACTTGTGCCCTTTGGTTTTTTGTGTGCCTGCGCCTGTGGATCTCTTTGATGTCGATTCTACAAGCGACTGTGATCTCTGTCGAGCCATCATCGCCGATCCTTGAAAATATAAATTTTAACAGTTCAATTGTGGAAACAAAATATAGTTTATCATGGGTAAGAACAAATATACATTTTTGCAGGATATAAATATCTACTTTTAGACCCCATTTCAGAAAATGACTTACTAATACATGGTCGCAAAGTATGGACGCATATATGACATCGATCGTTGCGTGCAGACGTTTCATGGCCACATAATGTCCTGTTCACAAGCCTTTTACACTTAGACGACTCATTATATGCGCAATATGCGGTTTGCGTTAGGGCTTATTGGAGAAAGATATGCTGACTTTTTACAAATGACACTGTACACAAAGCATGGACGCACATGAATTATCATGTCTTAGCGATCAATCCTAGCACCTTTCTTGAGGACAACTTCAGCAATACGTGTTGGCATGTCATCAACAAGAGTTGGAGGTATGACATGCCAATTTGATCCCATCTTTTTTGTATTTGTTGAATCAAACTTGCTCGAGAGTCAAATCGACACCCGTCTTCGTAGACAGACCTCGCCAAAACTCCCCAGACATTTTCAATAATGTTCAAATCGGGGCTTTTAGCAGGCCATTCCATGGCAGACAACCGCTGATCTTGCAGAAAGGCCTTGGTTACACCAGAAGTGTGAATACTAGCGCCATCTTGGTGAAAACAGGTGCCATGGGGCCATTTTTGGACGAACTTCTTTCACCAAGGGTAGCAAGATATCTTTCAAAGTCTCAATGTACTTTGAAGAATCTTGCTTCCCCTCTAGGATTGCAATCTTGGATTTTTCATCGGCAGCCACAGCAGCCCAAACCATCACAGATCCACCGCCGAGGACGCGCTTGGAGAACTTGTCGGGCTCCCGACGGATGTCATGCAAGTAGTACTGGCAACCATCGGTGCCGTAAAAATTGAACTTTTCCTCGTCTGAAAAGACGACTTGCTTCCAAAACGTTGGTTTCTATAGGTATCGCTTGGCAAAGTCGATACGATTTTTCTTGTGGTCCTTGGTCAGGTGTGGAGTGGGTTTTCTCTTGATGTACTTTGCGTATTTGGACGCACGGAGCACCTTGATGACCGTTGTTCTTTTGGCTTTAAATTTTATGTCTTCAACGATCTTTCGACTTGAGAGGTGCTTGACACAGGCAAGCCGAAAGATCCGACGCACAATTGCGTCATCCAAAATGGTGGGTCTTCCGATGTTTTCGTTAGTCTTCACGACATTTCGATTGCGGAGAGCTGTTCGTACAGCCTTTTCGCTTCGATTGAGAGGCTTTGCAATAGCCTGGTTGGATTTCCCTTCATCATGGAGGGCATATACTGCCCCAAGCTCGCGCTCCGTCAATCTGGGTCCCGTTGGCATGCTCAAATTCGCCTCTGAGCCATCCAGACACTTTGTTCTATCCACCAAACCAATGAATGCACTTTATGATTATCCTAATTTAAGCCTGATTAGAAATTATCTATGGCATCAAAACCCTTATTATAGGCAATGCGTCCATACTTTGTGTACAGTGTCATTTTCAAAAATGAGGATATCTTCCTCCAATGAAGCCCAACGCAAACCACCTCTAGCTCATTCAATGTCCCGTATAAGTCTATAGGTCTTGTCGAAAGGACATCGCATAGCCATGAAATGTCTGCACGCGACGATCGATTTCATATATGCGTCCATACTTTGCGACCGCACTGTACATACTACGTAGTATTTGTTAGTCCTCAGGAGACTGCGCCAAAGCGTAAGCGGTCTTCAATTCATAATTGCAGTTAATCATTCTTGAGTCGCAGGGAGACTGCGCCTATAGCGTAAGCGGTCTACAATGATCGAGGAGAGAACTGGATTGCGGTGGCAAAGGCAAATGGAGTGAAGGAGTCTACGGCACGAGGGTGGCTAGCGCCGACTATGGCTTTATTTTGTCCGGTCGAAATATACTGACCGGAACGCGAAATATAATGGCAATTTCTCGAACGCTTTGGTCGTTCCGCGAAATATATTGACCAATTCGCGAAATATAATATGACCTGAGAAGATATCCACGAAAATATATTGGGTATTTAGGGATTATATTGGTCAAAAGGCGAAAAATGATTCAATTGCTTGAAATATATCGAAAATTTTCTGAAATTAACCGCAAAAAGGTGTAGTTTGACCTCGTACATGACAAGGTGGAGACGTAAGATAGTGTGGTGTTGACAAGTTTGGTTAAGTTCTGATATATATAGGAAATGACTACACTAATAATCCCCCTATTTTGGCTATTTCCCTCCCCCCTAAAATTCATTTTTGATACAATTTTTGCCCTGGCTTCCCAAAAATCCACCACCATTTTAGAGCCCTTAAATACTGCAAACACTTAAAATGCGCCAAAGTTATGGGCACCATCGCGGGAGCTCACGGTCATGCCCCTAAGTGTCGGAAATGCTAGGCAAGAATGTATCAAAAATGAATTTTAGGGGGAAAATAGCCAAAATAGGGGGGGAAATAGTCATTTCCTATATATAGGTATATTAGTAAATGGAGGACTCCTAACGAATACTGCAACGACCAGCTAACAGTTAGCAAGCCATGTGATGAAAACTTTATGACCAACGTAAGCCCTCGGCAGTGAAGAATTATAGATACCATGTTATATGCCCATTTGCCTCGCATTAGAAGGCTCTTAAACACTCTTTCCATACGTTGGTCAGCAGGTGCGACGACCACGACTGGAGTCATCGCAACGCCGTATGGAGTGACTGCATCTCCACTAGCGGCCGCTTCGCGCCGTCGTCGTCGACAGCAGCGACGGAGACAATTGCATCCAAACTTTCGGATCAAGAAGGCAGCTAATACAAGACGATCAGGCCAAGCACAATCGACAGTCCGACGCCAAACTGGAACTGGTGAAACGCGTGATGGTCTGGAAGCGCCTTCAAAGTGTATCTCGAGACGGGGTACGACGAAGTCGTCTTGATCGTGCCAGACACAGATGGAGGAACCGTCCCTACGACGTACACTGATCCAGATCCACTGATATCTGTCCCAATCGACTCCACTGCACTCGAATAGACGTTGCCGCTGCCCGAGATGGACACATGCGTCTTTTGGGTTATAATGCCTCCAGCTTCAATCGTACCAGATCCACTGATGGAGACATCATGTTGACCACAGCTTCCCATCTCATAGTACGAGATTCGCCCAGAACCACTTTGGTGGCGATATTCGTCGTCGTGTTGACGTACGTCTTGGCAGCGACGTAAATGTTGCCAGAGCCTGAGATATCGGTTTGGATAGATCCCGTCGTGAGAGCGTTGCTGGAGACGGCGATGTCCCCCGACCCCGACATCTTGACTTGGAGCAGGTCTGCGAGTGTGACGTTGCCGACATCAACTTGGACGAGACCACTGCCTGAGATTTTGAGTTGGAGTTGCTTGAGTGCAATGTCGCTGTCTTGCATGAAGATCGAGCCTGAACCAGACACTTCTGCTTGAAGCGACCTCGACGCATTGTTGACAATCGTGCGTGGATACATGATGACATCATTTCCACCGTCGAGATCGACGTACTCGATCATGGCCGTCGGCACGTAAATGTCAACGATATAATTTGCACTCCAGACGAGAAACGCATTTCCCCACGTGTTCTTGACGCCAATGTCGAGTGCTTTGATGGACGATTTGACCGTGCGCTCTTTGAACTCGAATGCATTGATGAATCCTTCGGAGTCGGACTTGACGACAGCAGAGATGGTTTGGACGCCTGGTGGGGCCTCGTAGACGTGCACGCCGAGGTTAAGCACGAGGCCATAGACATCGGTGGACGTGGCATTGAAGACTTTGGAGTGCCAGTTGTCATACGAGGACATGCTGCGAGCTGAATGTGAATTGGAAAATGAGTCGAGGCAGGTCAGTATACACTCCACACTCTTTGCATGTCAAACTCCAAGCCGTCATTCGTTGAGACTCTTCTCGACTACTGTATGACAGTGTAGTGCTGCTGGCAGTAGACAAATTACACTCAGAGGAAGATTGGCAATTTGACGAAATAATTTGATGAGCAGTGCCACGTGACATCGTGGACTCCAGGACGACTCCAAGACATCTTTTAAGGATATCTAAACTCGACTTCCTTGAATACTAGTACTTCATATTGCACGTATAGTGCTACTATGGCGGTCATCGCGTAACTTTGGTTGAAGAGAGCTGTGTGCATGGATAGAATGGGACGACTCCCCCCACGTCGTCACACGACAAATTTATGTGATGACCATGCGACTATCAATAATGGCTCATGGTGCATCAAATTTGAAAGAGGTGCTCGAAAGTCTCATATCCAGCTGGATCAATGGTCCTTGCACTTTGTCAACTGTGCAAGGAAGTTGACATGAATCACGCCATTTGTGAAGTTATTTGGTGCTGCTCTCTCTGTGTGCCCATCTTACCACGACCTCCAACGCTAGTCACAACCATTCTTCACGAGTCTAGAGTGTTATTATGGCACTGGTGGGCACGTTCAAAACCGCACAGGTGAATGTGAAGCAAAGTTGTTAAATATATAATTGCAAATAAGATGTCCATCGCACAAGTACTTAGACGGTCTTTCCGTACACGGGCGCATCGTTCACAATCACCACGGGGGTCACCGCTACATCGTACGGACCGGGAGTTCCAACAACAGCTTGTTGTTGACGCTTGCGACAGCAACGCATGCCAAACTTACGGATCAAGAGGCCGATGATGGACAAACCAACGATGCCAATCAGGACGGCAAAGCCCCAGCCAAACCAAAACACCTCCGAGAAGTCGTGTGCTGGCAAAGCTTCCGTCGTGTATCGCGAGACTGCATTCGCGGCTGTCTTGGGGACGTAGTTGTCAAACGAGATGATGCCTGGAGTCGAATTGCCAACAAGGAAAATGTCTCCCGAGCCAAGCTTCGCTGGGACAATCGACTTGACGGCATTGGTGTAGATGCTGCCGCCTCCCGAGATTGCCGCGTTCACCTCCTGGGTGACGATGGATCCAGCTTGGATGGTGCCAGACCCGTCGACTTTGATCTTGTGCTCGGGAGTGACGCCGGTTTCATAGTACGAGATTTGTCCAGAGCCAGTGACCAAGGATGTCATGCTATTCGTCGCGTTGAGCAAGGTCTTGGCTCCGACGAAGATCTTTCCACCGCCAGAGATCTTGTTGTCGACGTATTGAGTTGTGAGATAGTCGGTGGAGATCACAAGATCGCCCGAGCCAGACACTTTGGACACCAAAGATCCACGCAAGGTGAAATTGGAAATGTCGAGTTGAACAAGACCGTCGCCAGAGATTTCCGCAGCGAGTGAATTGATTGCAATGGCGCTGTCTTTCACAATAAGGGAACCGGATCCAAACACTTTGGTCTGGAGAGTCTTGGTCGTGTCATTCACAATTGTGCCTGGGAACATTGCGACATCGTTGTCGCCATGCAAACCAATGTAGCGCATCAACGACCGCGGCACATAGATGTCGAGAATGTACTTGGAGTTGCCGATGAGAAACACACTTCCCCACGTATTCTTGATGTGGACGTCGAGCACTTTGACTGGGGTATCGTCTTGAGTCTCTTTGAATTCGAATGCATTGACAAGACGCTTCGAATCGGACTTGATGACTGCGGAGACAGTTTGGACACCTTCTGGAGCTGGGTACACAAACGCTGCATACTTGAGTGCGAGGCCATAAATGTCAGCGGAGGTGGCGTTGAAGACTTTGTAGTGCCAGTTGTCGTAGGAGGCCATGTTTGGAGTTGAGTGTAAATTTGAAAATGAGTCTGATGTGTAGCGCAATGTGTTTCATGGAAGTATCAACAACTCGGACAGAGTCACACGGCGTTCCAAGCAGCAATTCACTCGACAAAGAAGAGTTGACTCTTTGATTCTTGGGAACACACGATGTCACAGTGTGACATCTAATGAGTAGTAGTACTCAGATAGTACCTCTGACTAGTCAACATTTCAATATGAGGGCAGTGTGCGGTCAATTTATGCGTTCGAGCGCTGACACCGTGAAGTCGTATTGCGGTTCCATTTGTGGACTCTTGCTTTAACATTCTGATCGTTTTCCAACTTTATCTTAGTTTTGGTAATGCTTGAGGTTGGTGTACTAATTATTGTACGTACAATTACTTCGGACTACTACTTTGGATGTACTGTAGTAGTTTGAAGTTCAAGTGCAGATTGTGCCTTGCGAATGTATGTGCCGTCACTCTCATTTGGTCCTGTCACAGTGATTGATTCCCTGGAAAACGATAACGCAACGATTTATGGTCTGAAGTGCTTGACATTCAAGGGATTTTGTCACTGCATTCGATGGAGAATTTTACAATAGACTGGAGTCACAGCCTATGTCAGCTTCGCATGTTCTCTGTGCACTAGAAAATGTTGGAGAAATATTCTTTACGACCCACAGATGCTTCAACTATCACAAAATCTTCTGCTGCTGGTGAATACAGTTCTCCCTCAACGTTTGCTCCCTGCTGTATCCGATATTCCTTTTAAAAATTATAAACATGGTGTATAAATTGTTAAAGGGGTGTTTCAAGTGGTTCCTGCATGAATTTGAAATTTCAAATTGTGTGGTCAATGAAGGATAGTACAGTCTGTGTCACATGCAAACTTGAATGCCATCCAGCAAGCAAAGCGTTCGTCTGACAATTCATGAGAAGGGCTTGATCAGAGCCAACTACAAGACTCTGCAGCCATCACGCTGCCGCATGTCGAAGTTAGTTGCGTGGACTGTGGATACACTTGGACGTTCACCCCATGTTACGTCACTACGAAGGATCGTGAAGGACGAAAGGAGCTATGAGAATTTCAACATGACTGATGCATCCACCAAAACGCGCTACAATTTCCAAGGTGCCAAATTCCCTGAACTCGACAAACTCATGTATACTTGGGTTATCAACTCAAACGAAAAGCATGCAAGTATCACTGGCGGTCTAATCAAACGACGAGCTGTTCAAGCGGCGAGAGAAAGAGGATTGGACATTGCCTGCTCCAATGGCTGGCTCTTCCGGTTGCAGCAACGACGAAATCTAAAGATGTATCGTCTTCATGGAGAAGCGGCATCCGCGAGCCAAGCAGTGGTTCAAGACGGCAGAGACATGCTTCTGGCAGCAACCACAGCATTCGATCGGTGCGATATCTACAACATGGATGAGACTGGTGTCATGTACAATCACCAACCAACTACGACAATTTCAAACAAGCCACGTAGTGGCACCAAAAAAGACAAGAGCCGCATATCTGTTGCGGTCTGCGCCAATGTCGATTGCTCACATAAGCTGCCTCTATGGTTCATTGGTAAGTCGAAGAATCCAAGGTGCTTCAAGGGCTTACCGGCCGAGGAGCTGCAGCTGCTTTACAGCTCAAACCGCAAAGCTTGGATGACGCTCTCAATCTTCTCTGAATGGCTTGAATCTTTGAATTCAAAGATGGCCAAAGACAACCGAAGTATCGTTCTCATCCTGGACAACGCGTCATCTCACAAGGCATTGAATGTCCAGCTCACCAATGTTCAGTTGTTGATGCTGCCGCCAAACACTACTGCCTTCCTGCAACCAATGGACGCGGGGATCATCGCGTCGTTCAAGAGTCACTACAAGAAGCGTCAGTTGGACTATGTGATACATCGGTTGGATGAAGAAAGTACCAGTCTCATCGATCGAAGGAAATTGTACTCTGTTGACGTCCTGACGGCGATGCAATGGATGACGGAGGCATGGAGTGACGTGACTCCATTGACCGTTCGAAACTGCTGGAGTCACACTGGTATTGTTGGCCATGACAGGGAAGAGCAACAAGTTCAAACGCCACCATCCTTTTCGCTTCGTTTCTTGCTCAATTGAACGATTCATTGGTCATGAAAATGTGTTACTCTTATAAGCAACATACTTCTCTGTTCCGCAAAAATCGTACCATTCACTATTTTGGACTGGACTTTATAAATCATACCAAATTTTGACTTGAATAAAGTATGCAAAATAAGAGAGGCATGACTTAATTTTTGTATGGAACTGTAAAATCTAATATATTCTCTTCCATTACTCATATAGCTACTTCGTCAAGGCAATTCATGAGATCTTCCAAGTTTGACTCGTCTTCAAGACGGCGATTCAACTTTGACAAAGCCAAAACAAGCGAGTCTTCTTCACAGCTCAAATTGAAAGTTGACAAGTCTTCGATTGTCCCATTTTTGTTCATATGCGGGAGCTTGTAAGCGTTGGAGCCTTCGATATCAATACTGATTTGAAGCACTTTTTGTAGAGTGACGAAAGTTTTCCCCAATGTGTCGCTTGGCAATGCGCCGAACGAATAAACAACAGCATCAATCAACTCATCAATGTTTGATGGTGTCGACTGATACTGAAGACTCTGAATAGCATTAAAAAATCCTAAGTCTAACACATTGAAGTCAGGGCTATTCGGGGGCTGATTTCGCATTTGAATATTCCAACCGTCGCTGCAATCCATTTCGCATATCGCTTTGTTCACCTTTGATGAATGTGGGCCAGCATTGTCTTGCTGGATAAAAACTGTGCGTGTTCACGCAGACGGAGGCATCTTCTCTTTGATCGCTGGAATAACCTTTGACGTCAGCATATCCAAGTATGCGTCTGCAGTCACACTCAATGGACGAGTGACAAGAGCACCCTTGGGTCGTTTGAAACTTGATCGCAAAGCGGGCTCGCGGGAAACGAATGGCCAAACACCAAGCTTGCCGTCAAAGTACTTGTGACTGTGGAAGTCGTATCGCGGTCGGGCTACCGCAGCCAGAAACATGACCTTCGTGATGAAGCGCTTGCTTTGAACATGCCGTGTGGACAGTTGCTCGTCGTCATAGACATAGTACTTACCGTTAACTTTTGTCAAGTAGAATCACTTTTCATCAACGTGCACAACGTCATACATGCTGTCGAAAACGTGGTTACGCTTGACAAAGGATAACGCAAACTCCAGTCTTGTCTTCTTGTTGTCTTCGGTGAGGTATGGCTTGAGACTGTTGCTTCTTTTCTTCAGCCGTCCTTGTGATTTCATGTGTCGCATCAATGTTGTTCTTGACACCTTGGCTGCGTGTGCAAGAGTTCTGAGAGACTGGCGCTTGTTCAGTTCGACTGACTTGACGGCTTCCTCGATCAACTCATGTGTCCTTTTTGTTTTGCGACCACAATTTCCTATTCCAAGTACACCCGTGAAAATTTATATGGCTAGAAATTGATTCCTCTATAAATGCATACCTTTCATGCGGCTTGCGGTGTCGGGAACTTTGGACCCATCGGCGATTGATTTGCATGCTTGCTGCCACACCCGTCGTACAGCAGCCCTGTTGCAGTTGAATGTAGACGCAGCTTCATTGATTAAGCCATGTCTGAGCTTCCCGCATTTTGAATTGGCCAGCAAAAAGTCAAAAACGGCTCGCCTCTCGTCGGAGGTGAGATTGAGCGTTCGCACAGATCGATTGGGTGCAGCATGATGGTGGTCGACTGGCCTGTAGATGGCGGAAGGCATTGCTTTCGCGTTGGGCGTGTTCTCTTATCGGTAGGATTAAAAATGAAGTCGTGGCGAAGAAAACATTGATTCGATATAGGTTAGCACCTATTTTGATGCCACATTTCGCGGCCATTATTTATCGCTAGAACGAGCTCAAACCAGCGAATAAAAGAGCATTATTCGCGCTTTCTGGTGAGCCAATAGGATTCCGAATACGAGAAATACTGCAAAAATGCCGCCAATCCAAAGAATTTGGTACGATAATTTTGGATCAGATGAGTATTGTTTATTTTCAATAACCTTCGAAAATTTATCAAAATCAAAGAGAGCAAACGTTGGGGGAGAACTGTACCTCACAGCGATTGCTAATGCGCAGTCAATGATATACCTCCCTCTAAATAGCTTGACAGATATTATTCAAGGCGGACCCCACACAAACTACCACAGAAGAAACTCCCATTGTGCGCAGCAGGTGTGTAACCGGCTAGTCGTCAAGTCCGAGTAGAAGTGTTTCTTCGATGCATTCGAATTTAAAGAGAGTTTCGGCGATGCCACAGTCAAAGTGCTCGATGTCCACATCAAGAATACGTGGTGAAATGCGTTTCTATTGGCAACTCCAAGAGAACTGTTCTTGTTTCAGTGTAGCATCACTGGCTGATTACAACATATCACTCGTGTCAAATGTCCAAAATAAGTTAGGGACATCGATCGTCCGGATTTCAACCAAACTACGCAGATAGTGTACCATTTTGAACCTTTCCTAGTACACATGAAAGGTGTGCATCGTTCCCACAGAAAGACGACAGAAGCGACCAAACATTGCTTTTGGAGAATGCACACACTAAAGGAGATGCAAATTCAACACTTGCTCTATCGAAAAGAGTGGATTCTTGCATCAATCCGAAGAACCGTATGCCTCGCATGTTCGACCACTGCTCCACTCCAACGGATCTTGTGAATCGACACCATGACACAACAAGATGAGAATGATGTCCACCCATCCTTGGAAGTTGAACTTCAAAAGTACTAAGGAGTACTAGTACTTAAGTACTATGTATTATAGTACCTACAACAGTCGTCCCCCAGTTTTTGCACACCACTCAAACTAAATAACCTCCATAATATCATATATGCAAGGGATTAAGTATCTTGAGTACTCTTTGAAATCAGTACATTGATCATTTGAATCGCGCATGAAGCATGGCCGGCAAGTTTAAAAATTTAAATGTGTGGTGTCTTTAGCATAGCAGCACAGATTTGACTTTAAGTTTCAATGCCATCATCAAGACAAGCCATTAGACTTACGATCCATCAAAAGAACCTGATGAGAGCGTATTATAAAAGCCATGTATGGATCACAATCGAGACGATGATGCGTTGGACTCGGATGGAATTCAGGAAGACTCCAAATATATCGACAGTACGAAGGATTGTCCTCGACACTCGACATCACAGCAGTGCAAACATCGACAATGCATCAACAAAACATCGCTTTAACTTATACCCTCCAAAGCACCAAGATCTTGACGAGAGTGTCTACAAATGGATCATGAACGCAAACGACAAGGATGCCAACGTGTCTGGAGCGCTCATCAAGCACCGAGGACAGCAAATCGCTGAAAGAATGGCCCTAAGCGACGATTTAAAATGTTCGAATGGTTGGCTGTACCGACTGCAGCAACGACGGAGCCTCAAGATGTACCGTCTCCATGGAGAAGCGGCGTCAGCGGACCCTATTGTTGTCGGCGAAGGTCGTGAAATGCTGCAATCAAGTATTCAAAAGTATGACTTGAGTGATGTCTACAATATGGATGAGACCGGAGTGTTCTACAATTGCCAACCGAATACGACAATCACAAGCAAGAAACGAAGCGGTACCAAGAAAGACAAAGCTCGCGTGTCTGTGGTCCTCGGTGCAAACGCGGATGGCTCCGACAAACTGCCCATTGTCTTCATTGGCAAGTCCATGCGACCACGCTGTTTCAAAGGAATGAGCAACGAAGAGTTGTCAATCTTGTACCGCTCAAACAGGAAGGCATGGATGACAATTGCCCTGTTCTCGGAGTGGATTGGCAATCTGAATGAGTCCATGATGAAGCGCGACAAAAAGGTCCTCCTCATACTGGACAATGCATCATCCCACAAAGCCATTGGAGTGAATCTTACCAACGTCGTAATTCTCATGCTGCCTCCCAATACCACCGCTTTCCTTCAACCAATGGATGCTGGAATAATTTCATCGTTCAAGCATGCCTACAGACGCCGTCAAATGGAACATGGCATTCGTCTCATCGATATGCCTACCAATGCAATAGTGAGGGGAAAGAAGTTGTATGCTGTTGATGTGCTTGTTGCAATGCAATGGATGACAGACGCCTGGAATGAGCTTTCATCCTCAACAATCCGCAATTGCTGGACGCACACTGGTATTGTTGGTTGAGACCGCACCGCATTGACAAGTTTCCAATGGACACTATTGTTTTCCTCTATAACTCAATATATTTTATTCATGTGATAACTTGTAATACTTTATCAAAATTGGAATGTGCAAAAACTGAGGGACGACTGAATTACTTTACTGTTAATGTGGTCGCAGAGTAGTAGATGTACCTACGTTCTATCAACTCGGATGTCCTCGAATTTGGTCGAGGCTCAACCTTCTTGTGCAAAACGTTGTCACGGATGCTACATGAAGTGTCACCATGCATTGGATGCTCAGCTCAATGCTTATTGCGAGCAAACGAGTTGGAAACATAATATCGTAGTCTACTACTTGTTGTCTCAAATATTCCGGCTGTACGGTGATAGAGTGTTTGTCCAAGAACTTCACTCCACAATGTCCACCACCTAGTCCAGTCGTATGACATCGTGTGTTCCCAAGAATCAAAGAGTCAACTCTTCTTTGTCGAGTGAATTGCTGCTTGGAACGCCGTGTGACTCTGTCCGAGTTGTTGATACTTCCATGAAACACATTGCGCTACACATCAGACTCATTTTCAAATTTACACTCAACTCCAAACATGGCCTCCTACGACAACTGGCACTACAAAGTCTTCAACGCCACCTCCGCTGACATTTATGGCCTCGCACTCAAGTATGCAGCGTTTGTGTACCCAGCTCCAGAAGGTGTCCAAACTGTCTCCGCAGTCATCAAGTCCGATTCGAAGCGTCTTGTCAATGCATTCGAATTCAAAGAGACTCAAGACGATACCCCAGTCAAAGTGCTCGACGTCCACATCAAGAATACGTGGGGAAGTGTGTTTCTCATCGGCAACTCCAAGTACATTCTCGACATCTATGTGCCGCGGTCGTTGATGCGCTACATTGGTTTGCATGGCGACAACGATGTCGCAATGTTCCCAGGCACAATTGTGAATGACACGACCAAGACTCTCCAGACCAAAGTGTTTGGATCCGGTTCCCTTATTGTGAAAGACAGCGCCATTGCAATCAATTCACTCGCTGCGGAAATCTCTGGCGACGGTCTTGTTCAACTCGACATTTCCAATTTCACCTTGCGTGGATCTTTGGTGTCCAAAGTGTCTGGCTCGGGCGATCTTGTGATCTCCACCGACTATCTCACAACTCAATACGTCGACAACAAGATCTCTGGCGGTGGAAAGATCTTCGTCGGAGCCAAGACCTTGCTCAACGCGACGAATAGCATGACATCCTTGGTCACTGGCTCTGGACAAATCTCGTACTATGAAACCGGCGTCACTCCCGAGCACAAGATCAAAGTCGACGGGTCTGGCACCATCCAAGCTGGATCCATCGTCACCCAGGAGGTGAACGCGGCAATCTCGGGAGGCGGCAGCATCTACACCAATGCCGTCAAGTCGATTGTCCCAGCGAAGCTTGGCTCGGGAGACATTTTCCTTGTTGGCAATTCGACTCCAGGCATCATCTCGTTTGACAACTACGTCCCCAAGACAGCCGCGAATGCAGTCTCGCGATACACGACGGAAGCTTTGCCAGCACACGACTTCTCGGAGGTGTTTTGGTTTGGCTGGGGCTTTGCCGTCCTGATTGGCATCGTTGGTTTGTCCATCATCGGCCTCTTGATCCGTAAGTTTGGCATGCGTTGCTGTCGCAAGCGTCAACAACAAGCTGTTGTTGGAACTCCCGGTCCGTACGATGTAGCGGTGACCCCCGTGGTGATTGTGAACGATGCGCCCGTGTACGGAAAGACCGTCTAAGTACTTGTGCGATGGACATCTTATTTGCAATTATATATTTAACAACTTTGCTTCACATTCACCTGTGCGGTTTTGAACGTGCCCACCAGTGCCATAATAACACTCTAGACTCGTGAAGAATGATTGTGACTAGCGTTGGAGGTCGTGGTAAGATGGGCACACAGAGAGAGCAGCACCAAATAACTTCACAATTTCTTGCGCGATGGATATCTTATTTGCAATTATATATGAAGACCCGCCATTCAAAAAATGGCTTATCGACCATCGTGCAACGTTTGATGTTTCAAACACTCGGAAGATTGTTTTTTTACCTTTTCTATTGATTAGAGAATGAATTGTAACAAACAAACAGTTCCATTCGATTCAGCGTGAAAAATACTTTTAGAACAAACCAATATCTCAAAATCGAGATTTTGGAGAAAAAAGTTCAGTCGCTCACTCCCAACCTCCATAACTTTGGCCTCGCTGCACTTCTAGGAGCGCTTGAGGTGTCAAAACGTAGCTAAAGGAGTCTAGTTTGACATGCAATATGTAACTCAGACACCAGCTTCCCAGAAGCCACAAGCTGTTCCAAAAGAGCCAAAAAGGTATGTTTCTTCATGCGTGCGACTTGAACAAAGCGCGACTCTTTTGGCTAGTTATGAGCTCTTGATAATACGTTCTGCCCGTCATAGCTGATGTTCGGCATGGTATACGCTCAGCCAGATAATGTCGAAGGACGAGAAGCAACACCAACTTGACTTCATCACGCGACAGGGCCATTGAAAGGACGGCAATTCACCAAATGAAAGTCCTAATTTCGTATCCGTCATTGACTATTGTCCGGTATAAGTATACGCCTTCAAACCAAATGCTAACTGCCCCAAAGCATGTGAAAACCGTCGACCTTTATTCCGTCGAACTCGCTCCAGTTGTCTGCTTCAAAGTAGATGATTCTACCAAACGCACCCTTAACTTCTTCTGGACTTTGAAAGAGATAATGGTGATGTATCTACCGGTATGGACATCATATAACTATGCACTGAGCAACTTGGTTGGTGTCAATAGTCAGGGCCCCCTTCGAGTTCTAGGTGCCACGGTCGTTGATGCGCTGCATCAGTTTGGTTCGAGATAGCGATGTCGTGATGTTTCCTGGCAGCTTCCTACTTTGTGAATGATAGCGCCATGGCAATCCATGCGCTGGCCGTTAGAATATCTGACAATTGCCTTGCTCGACTCGACATTTCCAGTTCACTTTCGGCACATCTTTGATGTCCTCAGTTTCTAGCTTGCATCAATGGACCTGAGATCCAATCGATCGGTTCGCTCTCGGCGCTTGTTGGAGCGTCTCTAAAATGAATATTCACCTCAAAGCATGGCAAGGTGGGCTGTAGCCACGAAGGCTCTCTTGGTCCAGAGGTTCTCTTCCTGAGGTTCTCTCTCAGCTCAAACCGTCGACGAGGCATGAATGTCGTCGGGTTGTCAATGTTGTAACCGAAAATCGGTTTCATAGCTGAGATATCCATGGATCTTCGACGACCTTCGGCGCCACCTGTGATCCTTTCAGCCATTCAAAGTGCGCCGGCAAGACGTCTATGTATACGACAGCCTCCAAGATAAGTGTGGTTTGGTTCCGGAAATGTCTTCGGCTCCACGACAACCGAGCTCTGGTTGAAGCCATCCGTGTCTCCAACTTTGTGATTCCTCTCGTTGTGATTGACCCCTTCCTCGTTCATCCTAGTCGATGTGGCGCTCGTCCTCTTCAATTCTTTCTCGAATCGCTCCATGATCTCGATCGTTCCTTGCGTCGATTGAACTCTCGCTTGGTTGTCTTGACAGGTGACCCTGTCCATGTCATCCCGCACTACGCTCAATTGTGGAACGTCTCCACCATCTTCCACGAGGTGCTTTGCTGCTTCACGTCTCCAACTGATAGCTCGTAGAGTGACACTGGACGATACGGCTCCGTCCGTGACGCTAACGTAGCCAGTGCTCTTGCCACGACCTCTATCCAGCTACGCTCTTATCATGGACACACACTATACTCAAGTGACGACGTCCGAGCTGCTTACGGCGCCGATATTCCTCAGAGTTATCAAGAGTTCCGCAACCGCGTAGCACATGTTGAGATCGAAGAGCCTCTACCGTCTCCTGACGCATTGCCACCAGTTCCACCGTCGCTCCAAGACTTCAATGCTTCTATTCCTTCACTCCGCGACCTTGGATTCGACGAGGAGGTCAAGCCAACAGCCCTTCTCGGCGGGGAATCCCATGCTTTGGCTCGCATGTCGTCAATCCTGGCCGATGAAGAGGCGATCCGCACGTACTCCAAGCCGAAGACATCTCCCTTGGACTTTGATCCAGCGTCTGGCACTTGTTTCTCTCCTTACTTAGCCCGCGGCTGTCTCTCCGTTCGTCTCGTGCGCTCCAAGGTCATCGACATTCTGTCTCGTGGCCCCAAACAGACGAAACCACCTCAAAGTCTCCTTGGTCAACTTCTCTGTCGTGAGTTCTACTACGCTTATAGCTACCTCACGCCGAATTTCTACGACATTCCGGGCAATCCCATGTGCAAACAGGTCGAGTGGCGTCAAGACCACTCTGCGGACGTCTACTTTCAAGCATGGGCGGAAGGCAAGACCGGTTTCCCGTGGATTGACGCCGTGATGAACCAACTCAAGACGGAAGGATGGATCCACAACCATGCACGGAATGCTGTAGCTTGCTTCTTGACAAAAGGAGACTTGTGGGTCGATTGGCGCCGCGGACGAGACTTGTTTGAGAAGTATTTGATCGACTCGGACAGCGCTTTGAACAACGGCGGCTGGCTCTGGCACAGCGGCAGTGGCTGCTACGTGCCGAAAAACTTCATTCCGCCCAACCCAGCATCCTACGCCAAGAAGTTTCGCAAAGATGACGGCGCGTTCATTCGACGCTACGTGCCGGCGTTGGAGAAAATGCCGACGGAATTCATCTTCGAGCCATGGCTCGCCCCCCTTGACGTTCAGCGCGAGGCAGGTTGTGTCGTCGGCGTGGATTACCCCGAGCGCATTGTCAACCATGAAGTCGAGTCCAAAGTTCTGCTCGAACGCATGGCACCATTCTACCCAGACACGAAGACAACGACCGAATGACGTTGCTTCAATTCGACCGTCGAGGAGTCGATGTTGGTGGAAACCACGAACAACTTCGGCCCATTCAGCCGTCGGTGCTGTTGATCGTCGCTTGTTGATCTAACGGTGCATCCTTCGTTGTTCTTGTCGAGACCTTTTGGTAAAATAGTCGACCCCGAGAGAGAGACAATCGTGCAGACTGTTCGTTAAAAACATGGACGCGTCGATCGCTTTGCTTTGGTATCTTGGAAGAGCTTGACTGGGGTGCCAACTACGTCTGTCAAACTCAAAAAGAGCAAGAATGCGACGATGTCAACCGAGTAGTTGTATGTCCTTCACACAGATGACGAAGTCGACGTGAGGAGGTTTTACCTGCTGGTCATCGCCTTGACGGGGTTGCTCCATTCATAGCAATCTAAAGTCTGTGCGCGCAGGAGTGTCCGCCATTGTGTCTCGCAAGGGAATCCAAACATTCATGCCAGACGAGAACCTCAATGTCTTTGCATGTTTGATGTGCCAACAACACCTTGGGCTTCCATCAGTCTTGTGAGAGTTGCTTGACGTCATGATGCAAGAAGAGTTTAGACAAGTGTGTTGTGACTTTCCCAGGCGTCGGGAGGAGATCGTCCAAAGCATGTTGAACTGCCTGACGGAGGTTGCACTCGCTCGCACTTGACAGGGATTCGCACGATCTCCGGTCAAATCCAACCCATCCCTCGGCATGAAAAAAAGAAGCGAGAGCAGGATCCCGACGTTCTTGAAGCCCTCCGTGTGGTCTTCCCGCTACGGTCAGTCCACACAACTCCTTCCACGTACTCATGGAACCACGTAGGAGGGGATTTCTACACGCTCTCGATCACGGGCTATATCATCCAGCACAACACGTTTGCTGAGTACTCGATCGAAGTCAAGAGTGGGCAGGACACTTGGGTCGTCAATCGTCGTTTTCGAGAATTCGTCGATCTGTGGAATCAGTACGACCTCTAGAGACCATCCTCTTGGTATGAAACGTGCGTTTACGTAGGTTGTACAGCTTAGGACCTCGATTGCCGCCACTGGTGCGTCCTCCTCCTCGAATCACTCTCATGCATGTGTCATTGTAGCCACCCAAGACATTTTTATGCTTTCGTGACTTGAGTCCCGACTACCTTGCGGAACGCCGACACGCGTTAGAAAACTGTCTTTGGGATTTGCTGCAACTCACTAGTGCTGGTGAGATCGACTCGATCAAAGACTTTCTAGAACTCATACGAGATTGATTGTCGTCTTTACTTCTTGCCCTTCTTCTTCTTCTTCTTCTTGTTCTTCGCTTGGTCAGTTGTCGGCGACGCAGCGGGCACTGAACTGTTGTCGTCGTCGTCTGCGGCGACTGTTTCCTCGGTGGAGGCTTTGAGCTCGACAAAGCCATCGCTTGTGACGCTGCTCTCGAGCGATTCCACTTCGGCTTTCTTTGGCGATGATTTGTGTGCGACGTAGGCGTTCTCGATCACATGAGCAGCTTCGACTTCGACCTCCGTCGCATCCTGAGGCGGTGGAAGACTTCCCTTGCGCGTGATTTTTGGAGAAGATGCTGGCGATTTCTTTGGCGACGATGGTGGAGTTGAGTACTTTGGCGATGGTGGTGCTGCGACCACGGTAGCCGCTTCAGTAGGCGCAACTTTTTCCTCCTCGATAGCTTTGACAGGGGATGACACTGGCGTTGGCTTCTTGGGAGAGGCTTTGGGGGATGCTACAGGCGTAATGGGCTTCTTGGGCGATGCTGTAGGAGATGGCACAGGCGTTGTCTTCTTTGGCGATGCTTTAGGAGATGGTACGGGCGTTGTCTTCTTGGGAGATGCTTTAGAGGACGATTTGTGGGCAATGTACGCATTTTCAATCACGCTGGCAGCTTCAACTTGATCCTGCGAGAGTGTCTTGGCCTTGGGAGATGTCTTGGGCGATGGTACTGGCGACGATGACGCTTTGTGTGCAATGTCGGCGTTTTCAATTACGACCGCAGCCTCCGCTTCCTTTAGACTGTCATTGCGAGCGCGTGGTGACGACACGGGTGTGGTTTGTTTCGGTGATGCAACTGGTGTTGCTGGCTTTTTCGTGGGGGAAGCGACAGGGGATGCGTTTGTGGACGAGGATTTGTGAGCAAGATATGCGGATTCAATGGTAGATGCGGCTTGTTTTGAAGACGGTGGTGGCAATGGCGTTGCATTTGCTCGTGGTGACGGAGGTGGTTTGGCCTTTGGAGACGATTTTTCATTGTCTTTGTGCGCAACGAAAGCGTTCTCAATCACAGCTGCTGCTGCTTTCGGACTCAACTTGGCGTTTTTGGGTTTGATCGAACGTGAGGCAGGCTGCTTGTCTGGCTTGCTGTCAAAGTACTTGAGGGCGAGAAACCCAGCAAGACCGACCAGCCCAGCAGCGACTACAGCGTACGTGGCCGTGGCGGCCGGCGCTACGCCTCGCTTGCTCGACATCCTTCGGATCGGGAAGTGGTGGTCCGTGTGGTGGTTATTTTTTTGTCTCTGCAACGCTTGGCTCGGATGAAATCCAGAGTTCAAAATTATCTATTTTCAAAAATATCAATAAATAGATATTGTTCTAGATCGTTCGAATAATCTATTTGACGATTTTTCAATCAATTATTTATTTATTTTACGATATTACGATCTGACGACACTGACACGATCAACAACTATCGAAAAGCGGCTGAGGATGCTTGGAGTGACCGTTTGTACTCTTCCTGCTCCTCTCGCCACTGCTTTTCCTTGAGCTCCTTCGTTCGTCGCTTCTCTTCTTCGCGCTTGATAGCTCGATCTCGTTCCCGCTTTGCAGCGTCGGTCAGAATCGGCGTGTCGTCAAATGCTCTGGGGCCATCATGTCGACCGCTTGGTTCATCGAGAGATTCGTCCTCTTGTTTCCGAGAAGGAGGCATGCGAGGCTGTGAAGGGGGTGGACCTATCACTCCAGGCATTGTAGCTCCGGTTGTGGACACTTGAAGTGATCGTCGTTGGACTTTCGTTGGACTGTTGGATTTTGTCTGGAGCGACAGCCGTCGCGTGCTATCTTCTCGAGGTGGCGAAGGCGTGCTCGGGGTCTTCTTGGGCGGTGTCAGCGATGGAAGTTTGGGAGATTGTGATGGGTCCATTCTTGGAGAAGATGCCTTAACTTCGCCGTGGCTTCTTGGATCTACTCGCACGATCAGCCGTCCAGTCAATAGAAGGTGAATCAACCCGTCGCAGGTGGAAGATGGTTGCTATCGTCGTCATCGTTGCCACCCTTGGGGCGCAGTGTCACAGGATAAACTTTCACAGCAGCGTTTGCTGCCGGAGATGGCAAGCTTGTCAGTGAAGCAGCACTGGATTTCGGAGTGTAAGCAGTCTTGCATGGTCGTTCTGGTGGAGGCTCCTCATCTTCGCTTTCTTCGCCTTCAACGTTGATGGTTAAAGTTTTGCCCCGCTGGCGCACTGGTTGGGCAGTCGTAGCTCGGTGCCCATGTCTCGTAGCTGTGTGCCTCCTCGATGTTGCTGTTGCATGCTGGAGAAACGGATGGTTCAAGAGCTGATCGGCTGTCCATCTGTCCGCAGGAGCAACTTGCAAGCATGCAAGGATGAACGATTTCGCAGCAGACGAGAGGGTGTCAGGCAGCGGCGGTGGTTCCGTAAGGTTCGCGACGTGGAAGAAGAGAGCGACTTGCGAGTGAAACTTCATGTCTTTCCAAAGCGGCACACCCGTGAGCATCTTGATTAGCGTACATCCAATGCTCCAAATATCGGCCTTGGTGTCGTGAGTCTCCTGCTTGATGACTTCAGGGGCCATATAGTACGGAGTGCCGCGCATAGATCTGCTCTTGTTGATGGAGCTGCCACTCAGGAGCCGAGAGGCACCAAAGTCTGCCAATTTGACAGTTCCAAATTGATCGATCAAGACATTGGATGGCTTGATGTCGTAGTGGATCACTTGACGCTCATGCAGATAAGCCACGCCTTGGAGGATTTGCATCATGTAATTTTGAGCGACGGCCTCTGAGCACCCGAATGTCCTTGTGTTCTCTTCTAGAGTTCCCCCAGGTACCCATTCCTGCCAAACGTGTCATGAGGAAGAGTCTATTTGAAGTGGACACACCGTGAAGATGTAGAGCATGTTGGACGCGGTGTCGTACTCGCTGCCCATGTACGTGACAATGTTTGGATGGCTCAAGCTCCGCATGAGCTTGACTTCATTTTGGAAGGCTGCAATGTCACCCACCGTCTCTTCAACGCATGGAATCTCTTTTACAGCCATCAAATCCCCTGTGGCTTCGTTGCGGGCCAAGTAAACCTATCCATGTAGTATCACTTTCTTGACTCTCCATGGTACACACGTACAGAGCCAAAGCTTCCTGATCCCAAGAGTTCGCCTCGTTTCCACTGCAATGGCTCATCAGTTCCTGGCCATGGCTGAGTTGGAAATTACTGAAGCCACATAGAGTACCTTGACCTAAGTCGTCCCTTTCGTCGGAAGAGTCTGAATCATAATTGTCGCTCATGCCGTCGGTATCATCAGGGGCATGTTTGCCTTCCTTGTCCTGAGCTTTACCCTGAGCAGTTGGCATGGCAAGGGAATCTGCTGGTTTCGTGGAATTCGTGGGTGTGGAAGGTTTCGGCGAGGATGTCTCGTGCGGACAAATACCTTCAGCGTACGACAGCGTTGACGTTTGTAGCCCCAGCGCTGAGGAGTTTGACTTGCTCGTCCCGCCACCCATCCACGCATACGAGGGTTTGCTATTGGCGTCGTAAAAATAGTTGCAGCTGTTATCGAATCAAGGTGTCGTCGTAAATGGAATGGTGTGCTTCCAACAGCTATGAGCAGTCGCAAGTGATCGTGATCGGCTTGATAAAGCCCTTGCGGATGCTCCAGCCTTTGGTCGATTCTCTTGACAGGAACGCTAACGACATTCACAAGAACAAAGTGTTGAACACGAGCTACGGACCACGATGTTACTCGCAGAGTTCAATCAGTTGCTGAACGAACCTGGAGCTCGTGGATCCTGTCGTCTGCGAGCAACAAGACAACACATTCATATCCTGTTTATTGGTCCTGTTGTGAGATAGACATCCCTTTGGTTTATCTCGAACGACTTCGTCGCGATCGTCCGCGATTTCGAGAGCGCGACCGACTACGGCTCTTGCTTCCATCCTTATCTTTCTTCGCCTGGTCTTCGTTGTATGTATTGTAATGCCGCTCAAGTTCGAACATCATTTGCCGGGACACCATTTTGATGTGCATAAAATTGCAATACCCGCCTCGGTTGCAGGTGCCTTCGTCGAATTGACGGCATCGGGCCTCTCGGAAATCCGTCACTGGAGAGTACTCGCACATGATCGGTCGACCGCCGTAAAATCGGCCATACAATACTTTGTGGGCAGCAGCAGCACATTCTTCGTCTTCAAACTTGGCATAAACGTTTCCAACCAAATGGTCTCCCAAGTTGTCGCAAACGTTCAATTCTTCCAATTTTCCGAATTTGCAAAGTTCCTCGTATACTTCTTCAAAAAAGTCCTCGAAATCCTCGTCGACTGTCTTCTGGTCTAGCTGATTGGGGTCTCCATTCGCAGCGATAATTGTCGACAGTGGGTTTTGGTACATGTGCTTGATCAACAGAGTTTGAGAAAAGACTGGCTTGTTGTGAGATCGCGAGCATCGGTCGCCGTGTCGGCAGGCACCAATCTTGAAGTAAAACGGACAGTTCACTCGGTCTTCTTCTGTGCCGTGGATTCGCGCCAAGTGCTCTGCCCCGCCGCCTCCACCTTCCCCTCGTCGGCCATATCCTCCTCCCATTCGTCCTCTGTCGTTTCTGTAGCCCCTGTCGCCGCCACCGCCGTAGTCGTTGTACCTGCTCATCCTGTTCCCTGTGCTTCTTGCCAAACGACAAATGCCACCTGGCCGTTCAAATCGAAATCCCTTTCATAATTAATTAAAACAAAGAATTTATTCTCACAGGATTCCCATTTGCCGCCAACCACACAAAAAACCCAAATACTGTCAAATTCAATAGATATCCATAAAAATGAACCTTCCATATTTTATGGGCACCTTCCCTCTTGCTGTTCACTTCGATGCTGTTCTTCGCCCACAATCTTCGCGCTCCAAGCTATTTCGCCAAGCTCACCTATGTCCTTGAGGTGAACCAAAGTAATAAACTTATCCTAGCTCGACTGGTCGATTGTTCATCTGAGGAACAATAGATCTAATACAAAGAACTGGAAATATCGAAATCTCAGGTGTTGTTTCGAGAAATCAAACACAATGTGGCATACTCTGATCCCTCGGAGCTCAGCAATACGTACAAGCACTGGGCCATCGAGATAATGTGGCCGAACAGAGGCTATGGTCATCTGAGACGATGGAAGGGAGATGGTATCTAGGCTAATAATAGCAGAGTAAAATAACGAATTGGGATTGGCTAAATGTAATTGCAGCATAAAAATGCAAACATTTGATTGGCGGCAACAGACTTGGAGGAAATTGATTGGCTGTTGATTTGTCGAAAGTTGAACTGCCATATTATTGCTCAGAATATTAAACGCTGAACTGCATGCAGACTGACAGAAGCCACCGCGCGAGCCTCCCGACGCCGCTTCCGACTATTTATGACGCTGGAAACAACAAAATAGATGACAAGACTCCGTCCAGTGGCCAAGGTCCTCGGGTTACTTATGTCGTGAAAGACGGCGATACGATTGCTGGCATTGCGCTCAGGTATGGTGCCATGTTGACGACCGACGACCAACTCATTGCATTTACTCTGATAGACATGGCATGCGCGAATCTGACCTGCGCAAATTCAATCATTTATTCGGGGGACAGATTTACAAAGGCCAGGAACTAGTCGTCCGGCTCAAAGTTCGAAGCAATAGTGTCCCTACAACAAGCACATATGAACCGGTTCCCATTTCAGCCCCAGTTGTTCGACGGTAGAAACCCTGTGAATTATCGCATCATGTGAGACTCTTGTTTGAATAGACAAAGCCAAGTCAAGGTAACTGAGACGGCCGCCGATGCATTGTAGGATTGATGTTCTACAAAACCCTTGTTAATAGTGAACTAGGTCCTCCAACACGTTCGCACCAAGCAATCAACAAGACGATGGGTCATCGCCGGCTACATCGCCTCTTGCAAGTGACTCGGATCTTACGCCGAAATGTTCTATCAAAGTGCTTGGAATGCAACCAGAGGCTGAACCTTCTGTGAAGAAACCACTGGTTGATGTCACATCCATTCCAAAACTTTACAACGCCACTGCCATGGACATCCTGCCTGACCCAAATTACTCCAAATTCCTCGTTCCTAAGGTATTGTCATTAACTCTTCACCCGCGCTCAACGGGGCATTTTAGCTCGAAGCATGTCTTCCTCCACAATATCGTGGTTACGACTGGTCCATTGCGTACAGGTTACTCCTATTGCTGCAATACGTACTGATGATCTCTAGCTTGGCTCAACACGGTGCTAGCCTTGACACATTGCACCGCAGAGTTCGCCACAAGCGACCAACATTGATTGTTGTCGAAACTAGCGATGGCGACATCTTCGGTGCATTCACAGCGACGCCATGGGTCGTCTCTCATTCCTTTTATGGCTCAGGCGAATGTTTTGTCTTTACTTGCCACCCCAAGTTTGAGTCGTTTACCTGGAAAGGCAAAGACTCGATGTTCATGTTCAGCAACGAATGTGTACTCGCCATGGGCGGTGGTGGGGGCTTTGCCTGGGGACTTAATGCCGATTTGTCACGTGGAACAAGTGCTCGCAGCCTCACTTTTGAGAACAGGTATGACTTTCATTGCCTTTCTTGGGTCTAACTGGGACGTAGATGCCTTACCAAACGCAGTGAATTCGAAGTCGTGAATTGCGAAGTGTGGGAATTTGTGCCGAAAGTTTAAGCTCTTGATATATTTATATATGAACGTATGTATATTTTCAGAGCGAGTTTACAAGGCGTTCAAGTGATTTGACAAACGCGTCAGCTTGCGCATGCTCTCTGCTTTGAATTCGTTGTCCAAGTCAGAATCCTCGAACCAAGTTTGGTTGAGTGATGTAATTGTTGGGCGGAGTGTCGTTGCAAACAAACTGGTGCATTGCGGGACTTGGAGCAACATTAAATCGACCGCATCAACATAGTGTCGGATCGAACGAGCCTGTGATGACTAAGCAACTTCCAAGTAAAAAAATGCTTACCGAAGAGTGGATGAATTCTACAGTGAGTTCGCAAAAGGCTTGAGAGCGCAGATTTTGTTGGATAGCATGAAGAGGATGAGCCTTTGCTTCAGCAGGCTCCAAAATGTCATAACCCGACAATAAGTGTTGAGCAAGGACGATGATCTATGCAATTTGGGTCAGGACGAGAGCATGTTGTTCAAGACTACCTTGTGTTGAAGAGGGGTATCAGAGGCTTTGAGCAGGTTGCTGAGAATAACAACACCGTCGTTACGGGCAAACAGACTTTGTGCCTTTGCGTTGGCTTGAACCAGAGCCGACAAGGCGTACAACATCTTCTTCTGCATCGCAAGCACCGACGCACGGTCCTCCTCGTTGGGTACAATCGATAGAGAATGCAGAATCAATGGCATTGCACCAGCTTGCAGAGCCCATTCTTGCGCTTGATCGTAATGCTTGACTGCACTGCCAACCACCCAAGCCGCTATTTGATAAATGAGAAAATAATTTAAGCATGGCAACCTACCCATAGTTCGAACACGGTAGCTTGATGCATTCAAGTGTTGAACCGTAGCTTCAAGGCCACCCATTGTGTTGAAATCTTTGGCTTTGTCGAGATCTTGTACTTCCCATTCCAAATGTTGAAGCGCATCGACAACGTTGGCTTCATGGATATCAGCATCACCAGACGAAGGTGTAACAAGAGTGTCAATTAGACCTTGCATGTACTTGGCTTCGTCTCGAATGGAAACAGCAGCTTCCTTCAATTCTTCTTGGCGCTTAGCCCACAGTTTTGCAATGTAGGCCGAAAATTGCTCCTTTGTGAGCTTTCCATACGCTTCATGAATGTTCATTCCGTCCATCTCCGGAGGTTCAGGCAATTGTGCGAGCGCGTTGTAGAGGGATTCTCCAATAATTTCACCTTTTTCATTTCGGACAGCTCCACTGTCGTCGCTGGAGATCGTCTCCTTGTGGTAAATATCTGACTTTTCTGGATGCGCATCCTCCTTGTCGAGCAATTTGGCCTCTTTCAATCCAGTTTGCAAGTTGATACGCACGTGCAAACCCTACCAAAATGCAATCAATATCAAGGTGTCAGTTGTGTGTGTCGTACGCCAGGTATAGCTTCATGTGGCTGGACAACTTTCCATTCATGGGTCGGTTCAAAGATGGCGGTTGTTGCGGCTGGAGCTGTGCACTCACCGTCCGCTGAGCAAACCTTCTCGGTCGTTTCCGAGGACTCAGTTGGGACAACAGCAACGGCGTGGTTGTTGTCAGCACGCACAAGAGCACAGAGCAGGCCCACGCTCACTAAGCAGCACAACAGCAGAAGTTTGGACGGCGCCATGATGTCAAATGTGGAAATGACACAAGAATTCAAAAGTCCTGAAAGGCAAAAGTCCTAATTAGAGTATAAATAGGACTCAAAATTGGAATTTACTAGAAATGTCTACGTGGCACCAAGATTGCCAAAGCGAAAGGTCACGCGTGCGGATCAAAGTAGGTCCACTCGACACGTGGCCCACGTCAAAGCTAGAGAAGAAGACGATCAGCATCAATAGGCCACGCGTGGCCAATGTAGACTTTATTGTTTTGCTGCAGGAATAGCTCTGTGGCTCCTTATCCAGTCCTTGGACAGCGAGCCAGATCTCATTATTGAGAGTGGATAGAGGCAAATAGCACGGGAGAACGGACATCAATTGATTGAGGCTCAAATCGCAACAAAGCCCGAGACAGTGGTTCCAACATGCAATCAAGTGCAAGTCCATCGGCGTGCTTGACATACCAGAGGTGCAAGAATTGGGCATTCTCCATTTGACAACCTACACAAGCTGTATGTTGGACGGGGTAAATGGAACTACAGGAGGGGGAAGTCTGGAGCAGGGTCATATAGCTTATCGGAAACTACAACGTTATGGTATGCATTCAGCAAAGTAGAATGAGATCATTGACACCCAAGTGTATCAATTACAAAGTTAATAACGTAGACTGATAATGAATGTTGTCTTAAGCAATGTCACGGAGGTTGCGATACGAGGTGCCACCTTCAGGAAGGGAAGGCTTCTTGCTCACAATGCCATAGACAATGACGGCAAAGCCATATACGATGGTAGCAATCGAGACAATCAAGCCAAAGGTATTGTGCAGCATGAGGGTGAGGAAACCAAGGAAGAAGAGGTAGAAGCCACTTCCAACAAAGTTGCCAATGATTCCAAACCATTCAAGAGGTTGCTTCGAGCCAAACGCGGTGGCGGCGAAGAGGCAGTACGACAGGAAGATGTGGTACAAGTGCAAGATAATTCGGGACACACTTGATCGAGCCATCGCATCGCCCTTCAAGCTGTAGTCATCGATGACCAAGAGCCACACGGCCCCGATCGAGTTGAGCACGGCAAAGATGCAGAGGAGGATTTGGTTAACCTTCTTGTCCGAGATATTCCACTTCATGGCTTGAGCTGGTGGCAGTCAATTTGAAATTGCAAGGAAGTTTGCAGGCTGGGCATGTGATAGATTTCCACCTTGAGGCTGTGGCAGATCTTGAACTTCAAATTTCAGTGAAAAGTGGATGATTTCCACTTTACCCATTTCTAGCCAATCAAATCTCAAGAAAATAATTTTTATCCAATCATATCTTATTATCCCAATGCTTATAGCCAATCAAATGGCTTTGTTGATGAATTCTCTAGGATAGATAACGCACCTTGGGACAAACGCTACTTTTTTAAAAAGAGCATCCATTTCTATGCCATAGACTTCATTTTATTCCAGCGAAGGGGGTGAGATACTGAGAATGGTTATATAAAAAAAGTCGGTAGTCTTAAACTCCCCGAATTCGGTGGCAAATTGCATTGGGATCAACCTTGAGAGCTTGGGTGCGTGGCTTGGATTGTGGATTTTCACTGTTCCATGACTCAAGTATCAAATGTATTTCATTGGATAAAATTAAATAATATTAGCCAATGAAATTCCCATGTTGAACTCAGCAACTGGATAAAAGGCGGCGTCATCGATCGGATGTGGCAGGAAAACAACCAGAGCGCAATCGAATGCTTGGCCCATTTGAGGCAGATCGTGTCGAAATCAAGCAGCCTCGAGCCATTTCATGCCAGCGTGAATCTGCGTGTAAATAAGTGGGACGCTCTCGTCCTTGACGGCGAAATCATGTCGTTGATGAAACATCCCATCAAGAACATGTTTGCCTACTTCCACCCGGGCTTGATGGAAAAGTTTCAACCAGAAATTGACGGCGGCATGCTCGCCTTGCTCTTTTTCTTCTCCGTCGGCATGAAGAAGGTATTCAATGTCGATTTTCATGCCCTCACGTTTGTGTTTAGCCGACGCCAGGCATGGCATTGCAAAATCTCAACTACGCTGCAGATTGCTTCACATTGAAGAAAACTGTACCCCTCTTCTTGTTCTCGGTTGCTATTCCTTATGGCTGGAAGCGGATACATCGCATGCTTTTAAATTGGCGATGGCGTGAAGACCGTACAACTGAAGCCGAGGTACTCGAATTAGCAAGGGTCCGATCTTACAATCGATTGCAGGAAAAATACCAACGTTTCTTGACGCTCCTACATCGAGTGAGCACGATCGTAGCCGTGTGCCAGCTGCTCAACCACATCGCATTTTTCCGCAATGGACAATACCGAACTCTTGCGGAACGTCTCGTAGGCATGAAGCTGGTATGAGTGCGACATCGTCTTGATCATTCAATTTCTGATGTAGCAAAAGACAAAACCAATGCTACAGCCACGAGCTATTACTTTTGAATACATGAACCGACAGCTTGTGTGGGACGGCTTGGTGGTACGATGACGTCTTATGCTGTGAATTCAGGGAGTTGAAGGAATTTGGCTCGTTCATGCTGCCTCTGATCAATTGGGATCGCATTTGGCGAATTGTTAGGCGCATTGGATGGTTTCTTCCAGACGACGCATCGGTGGCTCGAGCTCGTCAAAACGGCTGTCCTATTTGTTTGGCAGCGACGGCAAAGGTTTACGCTGTCGTGTTGTTGCTTGCGCTATTGACTGCTTGATAGACTGCTTACAAAACGTCATGTGGCCACACCTACTGCTATTATTGCCTGCAAACTGCCGTCGGTACTCAACCTGACTTCTCGTAATTCCTCAAGCCCTCACTTTGAAATGACGAGCTCTTGTCTAGGTGCATCGTGTGTGGCGACGTCTTTCAGAGTTCTTATCGACTTACCAATCCCCACCTTGATCAATCAAATTCAAGCTAACTAATGCAACAGATTTGTGTTCTACTTTCATATGAGCTGGCAGTAACATTCAAGTTCATTTAATACAACTGCCCTTGCTAGCAAATGGGTCTTAGTATCGTCGATCGTCGCGAGGTCGCCCATGGTCATAGTTATTCCGGGGCCGATTTTGGTCATAGTACGATTGCTGCTGGTACGAGCTGCCTCCTCGGTTATCATACGACGATGATCCGCCATGGTTACTGCCACCGTGATGCGAGCTCTGATGCGAAGATGTGCTGTATTGCACAGATGGGGCTCGAGGGGCTTCCCGGCGTTTGGGTGGATGCGACGCTGACTTTTTGAAAAAGGAAATGGCTCGTTCAAGAGTATCAATCGGTGAATCGTACGAGAGCTCACCGAAAAAGCGCAAGCCCGTCGGTTTAACTTCGAAATGGAATGATCGCGGCGTTGTTCTCGCGACATACGTGATTGAAAAACATCCAGGATACTTGTGGTACAGATGCAGGGCCCATGGCACAGATTTTGGGTTGGCTTCCTTTTCTTTCACGAGGTCGTCACCAATGGCGTGCACATCACCGGTCCTGTAATTCTTGTGAGCCATGATTTCTTCAATGTAGACGTTCATAGGATCGATCAAACGTGCAAGTAGTTCATCAATCGAGTCGTATTCTTCACCTTTGACAACCAATTTTTCACCCAAACGACCTTCAGTTGGCTTGTTTAGTTCGTGTACATCAAAATGACGATAGACAAGATCAGCAACTTTCCATGTCAAGTTCAAGTGGTCCGAACCCTTACTGGCAGGGCGAAGAATAACATCACCTATGTTCATCTCCTTCATCATGCTCAAACAAGCCTTCAGTGAGATATTCTTGAAGACAGGGTGGGCAATTTGACGCCGCTTTCGCACTGGTCCATTCACTGGAGTCAATTTGGTCCAATCTTTTTCAGCTTCTGGTGTAAGAAGCTTGTTCACAAGTTTGTCATAACGAGCTTTACTGTCGTCAATCACGCGCTCGATATCCGTCCACGATGGAATACTTCGGCGATTGAAACACTCCTCCGTCATTGTCAAAATCGACCGGTCATCGCACGCCAAGCTCAATATGTATCGATCTCCATCGCCGTCAGGAATAATATCCATAATTTTCGCGTTCACTTGCATGCCGCGTGGAAATCCATTTTCTCGGAGGTACTTGTTACCGTCTCGAGTGATGAACGTGGGCAAATTTTCCTTCCTCAACTGAGCACGGATACCCGAATGCAATTCCACGACCACGTTGTCGCCAAGTGATTTGATCAGCTTGCAAGGAACAACCATGCCCACACGCAATGTCTCACGAGTTTCACCATGGAGCAAGAAGAAGAGGTCTTCGAGCAACGGGTCCTTGTATTTATGGCGAGTGTCGAAGTATGGATAACGCAACTCTTGCTTGATCGATTCCAAAGTATGCAACTTGGGTCCTTTCTGTTGCATTTCCAAACGTTGAGCATATGCTGGCAGATCCAAATCGGCCAATGAATCAGCAATTTCAGCATCATGCAGTCGCTTGTATGCTTCAGGATGGTACTTGGCAACTGCCGCCTTAATAGCCGTCGCAGATTGAAACATAGTGTCTTCGACAGCGTATGAATACTGATCTGGGTCGTACAAGTCCATTGTGTTGTTATTGTTGGCGTCACCACACATCTTCACAGCCATATAATAACTTTCAGGATGGATACGTGTATCATCCAAAGGGTTCAAAGCTGCATCTTTCAACGCATCACGCTCGCGAATACGCAAGACACCCGCGCAATTTCGGTACACAATTTTGTCCAAAGCCCGTTGCAAGTCTTGCCGCTTTTCAATGTGTCCTATGACCTTAATTTTGTCGATAAGAGCAGTAGCTTTGACTGGGCCAAGACCACTAACAAATTGTAGCGCGTACGAAGAATGGCTGTAGTTGGCTGCCACGTTGATATCAATGCCCACCTTGTTCACGACTTGGATGAATACACGCTCATACGCTCGAAGCAGCATTTCTTGGTTGACCATTTGTTGCAGAGGGTCAATCGAGAGGTAGAGGAGTTCTCGTCCTCGGCCGGGTTCCTGCAGGGCGTCGGCTCCCCACAACGCACTCAATTCTGACAGCGGATTACGCAAGTAACGAGCCAAGCCTATCGCTGCTCGAGTTCCTTCCATTTCCTCGGGGAACTCCATCTCTGCACGTTTTGATCGGGCAAACATGCGGGGCACATCGTCTTTTAAGAAGGTGACGTGTAAATACTCCGGGTCTTGCTGGACATGACGACGGATTTTGTTACGCACAACATCCACTAATTCACCCACATCCATACTCTTCGAGCCACCACTTGTGTTTAAGACAACAGCAGAAATTCTTGGGTGGTCTTCGAGGAACGTTGTCAGCACGGCTGTCAATTGCGCCAAGCATTTCGCCGTCTTGCAACGACCTTGGACCTTATCTGCCAAGTCGCCATTTTCATCCAACGCGGCGACATAAGCAATCGGTTCGTCGACAGTATTGTCGACAAAAACACCCATTACATGGGGCTCAGTCAAATCGTTGGATTCAAATGGCCGCACCATCAGTCGTTCTTTCAATTTCTTACTGCATCGAGCGAGCACAACTTCCTCTGAAGATTGAAGCATCTCGGCTTTGATTTCCTCTTGAAGACTGGGAACAAGCAAAGAACCAACAGCCTCACGGATAATTTCTCGACGTTGGCTTTGCCATTCTTCGCTCGAGTGCTTTGGATCAAGGTAGGCAGCTTCCAGTGGTTCGATGAGATGATGGTGCTCGATTTGAAAGTGGATATTGAGTACGCCTTCCTTCTCGCCTTTTATCAATTTGAGGTAAATGTCGTTGTTCATGAATTCTTTCACTGGCATTTCCTTGATGTACTGAAGACCGTGGCAATAATGAAACTCGTCAACTTCCTCCACACCTTTAGCGGTTGCTTCAGTGAATACAACAGCAAAGCGCATACATATTTCGCGCATTCGAGCGCGAACATTTGGATCTGTTGCTAAGTGCAACGCCGCCACATGGCGAGCTCCCTTGAGAACATCGTTGACTGAGGGAAAATCTGCACTCAAGTATGGCATGCACGTTTCTGCCAAAGCAACTTGAGGATTTGGAACTTGAACTTGGGAATCAGGGACAAGGCCCATAAGTACACCACCGAGTATAGCCGCGTTAACGGTAAATTGCGAGGCCAAATCTTTAAGTCCGCCCTTGAGACACAGTTGATATAGAGTGCGTCGACCGGGGCGTTTTTTCTGCTTGTTTGTTTGCTTGTCTTGAACATCCAGCATGGAAAATGCTTGAGAAATATCCATGAGACCTTTGTCTTGGGTCTGACGAAGCACTTGTTGGTAACACGAACGAACGGTCGTGCTTTCTGTCGTATCGTTGGCAAGGACGGCAGACTCAACGTACTTTTGAAGCGCCTGACGCTTCCTGTCCAATTTATCCCACTTCACATCCAAATCTAGGATGAGGTACAGTTGTTCTGAGTGAAGCCCTGCTTGCTTCCAGTACTCCTTGCAGTATCGTTGCACAAACGGAGGCTCGAGCTTTTCATCGTGATAAAATCGCAACACGTGTTCAATTGCCGTCACCAAATCGCCACGAGCCACATGCTGATTTGGATCTCTGGCTTCAATTTTCCGGAGCACTTCGTCAACCATCCACTCGGCTTCTTCAGCTCGTTCTTCCACATCAGGGAATTGACGATTTTTGAAAAGAACTTGATAACGTTCTGGGATGTCCGTTTCGCGAATAGATGCATCAGTCGACGTCATGTGGAATTCTTTCAAGACGGCAGGCTCATACTTGTCCAAAAGCATAGCATGCTTGTCTGTTTCAGCATCACCAGCACCAGATGGTACAGCACCGCGCGTTGCCTCCAAGAAAGCGTCAGCATCACCAAACAGTTCCTCGGCTTCGTCCAGTTGATATAGGGACGGGCCCTGGGGTAATGAGCTTGGATGCGAACGTTTCTTCACAGGGCGCTTTGGACGCCCTCGGCCACGGCCACCTTCATCATCGTCCGATACGATAAATTCGTCTTCACTGTTGTAATCTTGTTCATCCATGTACTGATCTGATTTATCGCGGCGAGAAGCCCCACGGTCGTCTTCCTCGTCATCTTCCGAATCAGAGCCAAACATGCGTTTGCTCAAATCTTTGTCAATGGAACCTTTGCCTTTAGCTTTCTTCTTTCGTCGGGCATCGTCGTCCGATCCAAGGTCATCGTCGTCATCACTGTACGACCTGGTGGGTTTTCGAATACCCAAGTTCTCGTTAATCAAATCTAAATCATCTTCGAGATCATCGTCGTCTCGTCCATGGCGCAAACGCGAGCGCTTTTTTTCCTTTTTTTCCTTCTTTTTGCGCCGCCGTCGAGGCTCTAAGCACAATGAAGGGAAGTTGAGCTGGAAAGTTCATACCATCGTCCTCTTCCTCTTCTTCTTCGTCGTCTGCGACGAGAAATCCATCTTTTTCATACGTGTCGTCGTCTTCATCAAGCTCTTCTTCGGATGAATCAACAACTTTGTCTTCATCGCTTTCAGAAGCTTCATCCTCGACAAATCCGGATTTTCCACCATTATCGCTGTCGTCGCCCATGACACGACTCTTCTTCTTTTTCTTAGATTTTCCATCTTTGGACAGCTTGCGCTTCTTAGACGTTGTAACTTTTTCTTCTTCCGAGTCCGAGATCGCTGGAGAGTTATCCCCTACATTGCCCATCACACACTGAACATCATCACGGGATAAAAGCACATCAAGGCATTGCAGAAAAGCCTCCAATGCCAATACAGAGGGAGAATTAGCGCTTACCTTCAGAGTCCGACATGATACGAGAGAGAGATGAGAATGCTTGGCCGCCGCTGCTCCTTCCGCCGCTCAACAAGACCGGTTGGCCAGGTATTTATAGGCTAAAAAATCCTTAATTGAATTTAAGATATACTTTTTAATCTTGATTAAAGTATACTCGAATTTGAATTTCAGACATTTGTAATCTTGATTTCAGTATACTCCTATTTAGGGTCATGATCCCTTTCCCCCATTTCAAGTTTGGCGCGCTCTTTGCATCATGAACAGAGAAGCGCAAGAAGCGGCGTGGGCAACGGAGCAGGCCGAGGTATCTACAAAAATCTCCTCGATAGGAACGATCTCGATAGATGAAACTCCGAATGGATACGAGTCATGAAGTAGATTTGAACGCGGTCACCCTTGTCGGTGGCGTGGACATATCATTTTTCCCCAATTCAGACTATGCATGCGCAACATTGGTCGTCTTGACCTTTCCAGAGCTCAAAGTAGTTTGCGAAGCCTCGTACGTGCGATGGACGATTTCCTCCAGGAGAACACGTTGTTTTAGGTGCCATACAAGATTGACATTGCCATACATCCCAACGTTTTTAGCCTTTCGCGAAATTCCAGCTCTGTTGCCGCTGTTTGACATGATTCCAACAGACCTTCGCCCTCAACTAGTTTTAGTTGATGGCAATGGCGAACTGCATCCTCGTGGGTTTGGTATTGCGTCGCATTTAGGTGTTGTGACGCTTTTGCCTACTATTGGTGTCGCCAAGACATTTTTGAACGTCGACGGGTTGACAAAAAAGAGTGTACGTGCATTGGTCGAAGCTGGCAAGACAGCCACAAGAACTGATGCAGATCCAACATCAATAGTCGCTTTGGAGTTGCGTGGTGACTCGTCCAAGGTTGTCGACGTCGAGATAATGTCTATAATCCTGTATGCAGGTCTGGGGCAAGGCGTTGTGCACTCCTGGGATTGAGAACCCGATCTACGTCTCGATTGGCAATTTGATATCCCTCGACAAAGCCGTCGAAGTGGTCCAACGCTGTTCACTGTATCGCGTGCCTGAGCCCATCCGCCAAGCAGACCTTCGATCCCGCGCAATCATTCGAGAATGGGAGAAGCACGGCGTCGACACTTCGTTCAAGTCTTGCGAGCTTCTTGATTAGCATTCATCTCATTCTGGAAAATTCGAAAGTGTGAAACACTGAGGAACTGACTCATATCTTGAAATTTGTATAGATTGTTTGAACACTAAGTCGAAATCGGATTAAAAACCTAATTAGAATTTGATTTCGGCAAAGCTCGACTGGACGGTACGCGGCGTTCATTTGGAAAAGGATGGAGTTCGGTGGAAACAACGACGCGTCTGCCGAGGAATGGAAGACCAAGGGGAATGATCTCTACAAGAAGGGAGACTACCGAGGTGCCATCGATATGTATACGATGGCAATTGAGCTCTCCCCAACGATGGCAGCGTATTATGCCAATCGTGCGGCCGGGTACTTGATGTTGAATAAGTACCAAGAAGCGATCGGCGACGCGTCGCGCTCGATTGCGATGGAACCTACGTTCCTTCGAGGATACCAACGCAAAGCAAAAGCACAAGTCGCTTTGGGGGATTTGGAAGCTGCGATCAAGACCTACCAAGCTGGTTTGATGAAAGATCCCAACGACCCCACATTGATCAACGATCGACGCTCTGCCGAAATCGCGATGGAAAAAATCAAGCGCGGCCGTGATCATGTCAAAGCGGGCAAATTCCGTGAAGCCTCGTTCTGCTTCGACAGCGCCCTTCAGATTTGTACACACTCGAACGATTTGAAGAAGTGGCGAGCTGAAGCCTTGATTGGATGCGAACGATATGATGAAGCGTTCGCTGTCTTGACTCAGTTGATGCGCTCTGACTCGTCGTCCCCAGATGTTCTCTTCTTGCGTGCACAATGTCTATACTTCCAAGGAGAGTTCACCAGTGCAATCCGTCACTTGCAAGAAGCTTTGCGTGCAGATCCTGACAACGGCAAGTTTGTCAAGGAAATCAAACGAATTCGCGCTTTGGATACACAAAAGGAAGCTGCAAACGATCATTTCAAGGCCGGTCGATTCCAAGACGCCGTCGAAGCGTACACGGAGTGCCTTTCGATTGACCCTTCCAACAAGTCGTACAATGCTAAGCTGCATTGCAACCGTGCTGCTGCTCTCGCCAAACTCAACAAGAACGAAGAAGCTATCAGAGACTGCGACAAGGCTATCTACTACGACAGCTCCTACGTCAAGGCCTATCTTCGAAAAGCCCAGTGCCTCAAGGATATTGGTGGCAAAGACAACTTGGAACAAGCCTTGCGCGAATACGAAACCGCATCCAAGTTGGTCGGCGAAGATCAGCAGCGTCAATACGCGCAATATATTCGTGAGACCAAACTCTTGCTCAAGAAGGCCAAGCGAAAGGACTACTACAAGATCTTGGAGATTCCTCAAACCGCCACAGACGCGGACATCAAGAAGGCATACCGCAAGTCTGCACTCAAATACCATCCAGATCGACATGCCAACAAGACGGACGAAGAGAAGAAGCAAGCAGAAATCGACTTCAAGGATGTCGGTGAAGCTTACGCCGTTTTGTCGGACCCACAGAAGAAGCAAAGATACGACTCTGGCGTCGATCTTGAAGACTTGGATAATGACATGGCTGGACCTGGTGGCATGGGCGGCATGAACCCCAACGACATCTTCCAAATGTTCTTCCAAGGCCAAAACGGTATGGGCGGCATGGGTGGCTTTGGCGGCGGTGGTGGTTTTGGTGGTGGCGGATTCGGCGGCGGAGGTTTTGGCGGCGGTGGCGGATTTGGCCGAGGTGGACACAGTCACGGTGGCAGCGGCACCAGCTTCCGATTTTAGAGGAACGTCGGCGATATGTGTGTGTTAGTAGTGAACGCCGTCGCTCGTTGCTCCATCGGATCAATTAATAGAATCAACTTGGCTAGTCTCGTCTCCATCTTGTTTTGTCTTGTTCCTGTCATGATGCATTGACCTCAGATGTCACGACAGCCCCTGACATGGAACTTTCGTCGGCCATACACTGGAGATCTCCGAGGGGCGATTCAAAAGATCAAAGCATAGCAGACCCTCAACAAGTCATACAAGTAGACGAAAGACGGGAAACTTGACAGCAAACTTGGAATCATCGATCGCAACACACGACGGCATGGAAGGATGGCCTCCTTCACTCGAGACTCCAGCACAAATGGCACAACTTTGAATTGTCCATTGCCTTTCTAAATCCTTTTCAGCCAATCCGGTGTCTGGAGTCCATATTGACCAATCCGATGGCCTCACTTCACAGCCCTTCTACAAGCCGCTACACGACAAGAGATCCACTTGTGGCTAGTGGAACGGCACTGTCAGCGTGTCAAGAAAACGACAAAGTCAAGATGCAGCATCAAGCAAGACGAACGCCTCTCGGGTAGGACATCTGCCAAATGTGAAATATTTGGGTGGGACGTTGTCGCGCCAATGTGAAACGCTTGTTCTGCCATGGCACTCAACGGCGGCGAGCTTCCATTTCCATTTTTCGACCAAGAGCAAACGCAGACGACATGCAGAAGCCCACCTGGAACGCACACCGCTACGACGTGGGCCGAGTCGAACAAATGCGCAAAGCCGTGGCGGCTGCAAACGCGCTATTCCGAAGACCGCAACCACGAGCAAATCGCCAGCGACGCTAACCTCGCCACGAGCCGATCCTGGATGCCGACGCGCAACGACCGCACCATGCCATGGACGACGCGCACCTGATGCTTGTTGCTCTTCTCGTGCCAGCGGTTGACCCTGTGCCAGAGCCTGTGATCATCGACACGCACCTGATGCCTGTGGCTCTTCCCATGCCAGCGGTTGACCCTGTGCCAGAGCCTGTGATCATCGACACGCACCTGATGCCTGTGGCTCTTCCATTGCCAACCGTTGACCCCGAGCCACAGATGGACGACACGCACACGATGCCAGGTGATCCATGCATGCCAGCGACTCAAGCCGAGCAGCAACGCACGACCATCTCCACTGCCATCGCGTCTCCTGCGACAGCCCCCTTTCAGCTTACTGAAGGACGACTTGTCGAGAGTCCACCCGATGTTCCAACGGCCGCGCCGCAGGTGGGCCAACTCCTGGCTCCACCAGTCGACCCAAGCATGAAGGACGCGGTGGTTCAGACGACGACCCAACCACTGAAGACCAGACCACGTGCTGGTCCAGGCGTGGCAGCGCCGTATATCGCGTACGTCTGGACCCACCACCAAGTCGCCTTGAAGACGACACAGGTATGGCGTCCATGGTATGTTTGACTCTCATCTGCTAACTAGGTTCGTCCTCCAACAGCAACCAAGCCTCCTACGATGCCATGGATCATGGAGACGACCGAGCCATGATGCAACTTGGCGACTTGTCCATTGTAGGATGCAGCGATATTTAAATTTGAATCAAATACATATGAAGAGATGTCATACGTTTGGAGGTGTCAAGACCCAAGGCCCAGCCACCGGGTGGGATTGTTCGAACGAGGAGCATCGGCTGGTTTCCACGAGAAAGACTTGACTTTGTCTGCCACGGCAAGTCTCAGATGCATCGCGATGCCCCCTGACCCGGAACATATTGTAATAGTGCAATTATACAAAATATATGCATTAGATATTATATTATTTGTATGCAACAATTTAAAATGCAAAAGTTTCAACTTCAGGTGTAGTCAAGTAATTAAAATTTATTTAAAATATTGTAATCAGAATTTCATTCTGAAATTGAAAGCAAATATATTTAAAATGCATTTGAAATATGAATCAAATCTTACCTTGTACGGGATGAACTGCAAGGAAAGGATTGGCCCATGATGTCAAGCACAGAGGTACACAAAAGATGTCCAAGCGAAGTGCGCGTGGCGACCACGCGGCTCAGAAGAAAGCCAAGCGAGACAGCCGAGTGCAATATACAGGATGGGAAGTTCCGCGTGCTGACTACGTCTTGGATACAGTTGACGTGAAGGACTTGACGCCGGAGACTTTTTATGCCGACTATGTCAAGATGCGACGACCAGTTGTGATCAAAGGATTCATCCAAGACAAAACCTTCCAAGCGCCGGCAAAATGGACGAATGCGTATTTGAAAGAAGCCACTGGCGCCCAGAAGTTAATGGTCGAAGAACGTGCTTCGATTTCGGATTCATACGGCCAAGGAAATGAAGTGTCTTTGACATTTGCCGACTTTATCCAACTCGTTGAAGCCAAGGACGCGTTGCATTACCTCACAACGCAGGATGTTCAAGCTGACCCAGTGACCGGCCGACCGCAGCTGATGGCTCCGTTCGTCCAAGCTTTATCTGGCGATTTCCCAGTCTCACCAGAGCTCATGGTAGGTTTCCGCGACGCTACACTTGACGCTGACTCGACGTAGGGCCATTTGATTCCGCAGAACATCAACATTTGGATGGGATTGTCCAAGGATGGATCGACGAGCGGCCTCCACCACGACTACCACGACAATTTGTACATTCTTCTGCGAGGCCGCAAGAAGTTTCGGCTCTATAGTCCTGGCGACGTCGAGGCCATGTACACCCGTGGCAACCTCTTGAAAGTCCATCCGAATGGCCGCATCAACTACGAAGGCGAAGAAACAACTGCCTATGGCGCCGACTTGAAGTCCGAGCAAGCCGCCACTGCATTTACAGCACAACAAGAAGCTGAAGCCGAGGTATGCCTTGATGATTGAACGAGACTGAATAAACTTGCAGCTGGCAGCAGCAGAGCGCGACTTGGCCAACAATGTTCCTGGCGCAGCGGAACGTGTTGCCGTCGCTGAGGAAAAGCTCGAGCGTGCGATGGAAGATGCTATGGAAGCCGAGTTTGATGAGGAAGGAGATGAAGACGATGGTGACGATAACGATAATGATGACGATGGCGAAGACAATGAAATCGGAGATGAGGACGAGATTGACTCCTCCAACGATCCATTGGTGGACAAAACCATCAAGGATCCGATCAACTTCAGTCGCGTCAAGACACAACGTCCACCGGACGAACTCGACCAAGAGTTTCCTCGCTTCCGTCATGCCAAGGCTGCATTCTGCGACGTCGACGTCGGGGAAATGCTCTATCTTCCAGCGTCTTGGTTCCACGAGGTCATGTCGTTCGGGGAAGATGGCCACTTGGCGCTCAATTACTGGTATCATCCGCCTGATGCCGCCGACAACTTTGCCAAGCCATACACGAGCGACTTTTGGTCCAACGACTACGCCGCCCGAGAATCCATGCTGTAGTTCCTCTCCTCCTCTTGTCTCTTATGAAATACATCCTCCTCTTCCTCGTCAACCTCGTCGAAGTCTCGACGCCTGAAATGGAACGTCGATTGGTGTCGACCACTTCTCTTCCTCGCCCTTGTATCCTTGGGCGGTCGCTGCTGATGGGTTCTTCTCATGCTTCCAGCATTTCACGTGCATCTCGTCACCTGTATATCGTTCGTCGTCCAACAGGAACCAGCAAATCGACTGAGTTGCGTTCTCAGCCGAAGATGCGTCGAGAGTTCAGAGGAGATGCTGAGAGAGATGCACTGCAACCAAGTCGTGGATGCATTCTTCATCCACCGACGGAATATGCGGCACCTACAGCTGCAGCAGCCACAACAACGACATGTCTTTTGCCTCTCGTTCGACGCCGACGTGCCTCTCCTTGGCGTGACGTGGATGGACAACGCGGAGAGCACCATGTGCGTCATCTGCCACGACGCTTTTCATTTCATGAAACGCAAGCATCACTGTCGTCTCTGCGGCCGTCTCGTATGCAATGCCTGCTCTCCAGCACGTGCGTCCATTCGGTCGAGCCAACTCGAACGCACTTGTCGCCTCTGCTGCAGTGTCTTGCAAACCCTCGAAGCACTCGGCGACGCTCGAGTCCAGAGCAACGTGCCGTCAGCATCGTTGATCGTGCCCACCCCTCGGTACACGACGCCAGAGCAAGACTTCGACAAGCTCATGCGTGTCCGCAAACATCTCAAGACTGTCAAGCCGTCCGCGTCCGCTCAATACTACGTCGTCAGTGCGTCGTGGCTTCAGCACTGGTTTGACTACACGCAGCGACAGCGAGCACACCCCGGTCGCATCTCCAACCACTCGCTCCTGTCGTTCTACCAAGGCAAACTCCACGCCAAGCGGGGCGGCGACTTCCGCGTCGTGCATGAACTCATCTGGTGTACACTCCACGAACTCTACGGCGGTGGGCCGACGATCACGACGCAGTCCAACATGGCATGGACGATTCACATGACGGACGGCGAGCTAGCCGAGACGCTCGTGCATACAAACGCCATGCGTCATCCAAAGAAACAATCTTCACTTTCCATGCAGTGCTGGTTCCTCACGGAATGCAACCGACGATCCATCGTTGGCCGCATGAGCGAGTTGCAGGATGCCAACGGCGCCAATTTCGCTAAACATGCCGTCGACGCCTTTACCTCCGCGTCGCATCAAGCTCGTCAAGACGCTGAAGATCGACTGAGCCACGTGCGATTGTCCGTCTATCCATCTCGACTCAGTCGTTTGTCCAAAGTCCACGCAACGCTTTGACGTAATGTAGCTTCCTCTTCAGTTAGCCGTCGAGTTTGTCGGGGCAGAGTGAGCGAGATGAATCCACTTGTCTTGTCCATCTTGGCGCGGAGGATACGACCAGCCTTTGCCGAAAAAGTTGGGCGGCATGTGGACGTCGTCGAGCCTTGGCGGAGGTTGAAATGGCCACAGCGCCGTCGCGACAAAGAAACAGTTGACGCCATGGGATTCGCAGTAGACCAACGTGTACTGAGGGCTGAGAAACGCTTGGAAGGCTCGAGGAGTCGCTCCAAAGTAGCTCGTGATGGTGTCCCAGCCTTCATTGTCGTAACTAACGACTCGAGCATCGCGGAAATGGCTGTTGACTTCGGCGAGAATCACACGGGGCGCGAAGCCTGCTTCGAGAATGGCTTGGAGGACGTGGTAGTCGTTGAAATCAATGTCGACGACGAGTAAATCCACGTCTTTGGGGACGCCACGCGTTTCAAATAGCGACGCTACGTTCTCGACCGTGATCCATTCCCTAGAAACATTTTTCAGGAAGATGCAAGAAGGCTAGAAGGACAAACCTGTGCAAGTTGATGTAGGCGTTGGCGTAGCTGCCGTCGAAAAGAACACCAGACCAGTTGTGGAACTCGCGGAGGTATCTCGTGTTGCACTCGCTGCCATCTTGGACGCCAAACTCGACGAATTTCTTGGATGGAGACGGAGGGACGAGCTCAAAGAGCGCTTGGAGCACGCCGTCTTCGCCATTTTGCGAGTAGAAACCCCACTCTTGGTCATAAAAGGTATGCAGCGGCGATGCTGGATCGTGCACGAGGTTGGGATGCCGTCGAGGTGGAGAAATAAGCTCTGGAGGAAGTAATGGCTGTATGATGCTCTCTCGCTTTGGCAAGTCGAGCGTTGGCGATCGGCAGATGCACTTGTTGTATTCATTCACGACGAGACCAAAGACATAGTCCGCAGTGGGAAGAGGAACCACTAACGTTGCCGAAGTAGACGAGCTCTCTTGCACAATAGATGGCTCCATGCGCAGGCAATGAAAGGCAGCCGAAGCCCCTTGGCGTTTGAGTCTCACACAGATGCGTTGCCTGGAATCACGAATATCAACGCCGTCCAGGGCGACGACGAGACGGTCCTCTTTGACAGAGAGTTGGATTGATGGATTGACCATGAAGAGGAACACTGCATGGAGGTACGACGACCCGTTGGTTAGCATAACCATCAATGGCCCCGGCTGGGCGATGAGCTTGGTTTCAATGAACATGGGCTCGTCCTTCTTGGTGAAACCTTTATACGTTGGCTCAATGGCTTTGTCGAGAAAGTAGCTCGAATCCTCAAGTGTGCGATCGAGTTCCAAGTAGATCCGCTGGTTGATGGGACAGAGTTGACCAGGACGCACGCTGCTGAAGTAATGGTTTTCGCTTGAGGCTTCGTTAAACTCAAAGCGAGTCTTGGCCACTGCATGGGCATAAATAACAGCACATTGATCGATTGTCAATACCGCGCGCTCTCGACAAAAGAGCGCGACGGCTAGCGCAGGATCACGCCGAGGTGTGAGTGACAAGAAGTACGTCCTTCCATCCACAGCCACAGGGAACAAAATTGGCAGTAGGGGGATTGTCAGGTTCACGATGGCAAAATCGAGCTCCTGTTGGTGGAGATAACTCACATGGGCTTCGATAGACGCTGTGATCTATAGCATGCGTGAGAAGCGTCGTCAAGATGATCTTGACCTCGATGCATGTGTCGTTGCCTGGATACATTTCACACAGCCGCTGAGCTTGTTGCTGGACTGACGGTTCTGGCAAAATAGCGACAACCTCCGTTGTTACTGGAATCCCTCGAGGTTCATGCACACTCGACACCGCGCTCGAGACGAAAGCGGTGATCCATACCGCCATGACCACGACAGCCTTCATGGCGTCCATGTTGCGATCTTTCGATATTTCAACACTGCAAGGGGTTCAGGGTCTGAAGGGTTGAAGGGTTAAGGGGTGTGGGGGTTGAAGTAAATACAATTGACATCGACTGACACCTAGAGCTTTGGAGCTGGAGGAACACCAGAGGATGCAAGACGAGAGTGAGCTGCGAGCTCTCGGCAATTCATAAGTCATGACTGACTGAGCGCGCTCTCTGATGAGGTAGAGGTGTTTCCCGGCGCATTTGACCTCATTTGATCTGAGTGGATGATGAACCGTCACAATCTTCACTGCAAAAAATTAGTGCTCTGTGATGCACATTGTGATCGCACGTCATGGATATGAGAAGACTCTGCGGCGAATTTACGAGCGCCGACTGGCTCAACTCGATGTGGCCATGCTGGACCTCCTCCGCAATGCCAGAGTACACGAAGAAACCGTGACCAACATGCAAAACTTTGTCGCGACCTCACTGCAACGATTTTATCGAGGATGGAAAGGTCGCGTCGTCGCCAGCATCGCTCGTCATCGTCATCTATCTGCCATTCAAATTCAGCGGATTGTACGCGGGCGTCTGTACGTCTAAAGAAAACATCATGACTAACTGATTCATGTAGAGGCCGACGTAAAGCCTTGCGAGAAAGACGGCGGCAAAACATGGTGCTCCAGAGTCCGTGGGCGATGCGACAGCTCATTTCACGAAGTATTCCGATTCGAACGATCGGACCATGGCAAGAGTTGCTTGATCCATGGACGAATGAGTTCTATTACTTTGAAGTGAACACTCAAGACAGTCAGTGGCAGCCTCCGCGGGAGTACGTGGAGTTCCTCAAGTGCGACTGGCGCGATTGTTCCTTTGTCGCGCATACGACCAACGAGATCCACGACCATAAGCGAACTCTGCACACCTGGTATTGAACGAAAGCATCACTGTCTTGAGGGGATGATATCTCTCTGTAGGTACTGCGAAGTATGCCAAGGAAGAAATGTCGGCTACACATTTCCCACGTGTCCGACTTGTACCGTGACGATGACGACGCCAAACATTGTTCAGTCAAAGGACTGGCCGCTCGCTGTCCCTGAAGAGCCTGTCGTCGTTGAAAGCAACACAGTTGAGCCAACACAACTCCCTAAAGAGGAGACGCCAAGACCGCAGGTGAAGGCGGCAAATCTCCACGTGAAAGAGCCTGAAGTGCAGGGAGACGACGACCAGAGTAACTTGGTGCGGCGTCTTCCAAGCGAGACAAACGCATTCGACCACGTCTTGTGGATCAGTGCGTTCAAAGGCATGGAGAAAGCCTTTGCCAAGGCAAAGTTTGCCAGCGGCAGTTTGTACGTCGGCGATTTCCTTGACGGGAATTTCCACGGCTGGGGGGAATACTTCTATGCTAACGGCGATCGATACCATGGTCAATGGTCCAACGGAATGCGCCACGTACGTCTCTCTTTGCTCAAATGATAGCTTGACAAGCACGGCAGGGCATTGGTGTGTTGGAAAGCGTCACTGGGAAGCGATATCAAGGCCAATGGGACCAAGGACGTCGTCATGGAATTGGCATACTGCAGTTTCCCAACGGAGAAATGTATCAAGGCGAATGGTGCGATGGAAAGATCCAAGGCCGAGGTAGTCTCTAACCAACAACGCTGTCTTGATGTCATCTTAGGCATTCACACGAGCGCGGCAGGCGATATCTACGAAGGAGAATGGCAGCGGAATGTTCACCACGGCCATGGCGTCTTCTCAACCGTACATTACCATCTAGAAGTCGACACTAAATGGAGAATCGCAGGTCAATGGAAGCTCGTACAAAGGCATGTTTGCCCATGGAAAAGCCCACGGACTCGGCGTCCTCTCGATGGATGGCGAAGTGTACAAGGCAGAGCTTCCTTGAGCCATCAGTGCAAATTGACTCCTGGATCGTAGGGCGAATGGACCCAAGGCGTTCGAACCGGCCGTGGCGTTTGCTTTTATCCAAATGGCGCCATTTACTCTGGCATGTGGGAGCGCGACGAATGCTCTGGCGAAGGTGTCTTCATCTCGCCCCTCGGTGAAAAATACATTGGTTCCTGGCGGCGGAATCTCAAACATGGCCGTGGCCGATACATCTTTGCCAATGGCGATACGTTTGACGGCACATTCGACAACAACGTCGCCAAGGGACTCGGCGTCTATCGCTACGCGACGACTGGAGATGTCTACATTGGTATTGCCGCCGCGGATGAGCCGCGGGAGCCATAATTTTTGCCGTAGGACCATGGAAAGACAATCGTTTTCACGGCCGCGGTGGAATCTACGTTTGGGCGAGCGGCTCCATGTACGAAGGCGAGTTTGTCGACGGACATATTCAGGGCCAAGGTCGCATGACATACCATAATGGCAATCGGTGAGTCTTCCACGGAGATCCTGTCATGACTGTCGCTGTAGATATACTGGTAGCTTTGTCCAGGCAAAGAAACATGGTCAAGGACGCTTTGAATGGCCAAACGGCAACGTTTACGAAGGAGCCTTCGAAGACGGAACAGTCAACGGACGCGGCGCGATGATTTACTCAAGTGGCCACAAGTACGACGGCATGTGGCGCAATGAAAAACGGCATGGTCAAGGCACATTTTGGTATGCAAATGGCGATATCTACAGCGGCATGTGGAGCGATGACAAGTTTGACGGCGTGGGAACATTCACATGGCGTCCTGGGAGCAGTTTGGAGGAGAATTACGCTGGCGAGTGGACTTGCGGTGTGCGGAATGGCAAGGGGCGGTACAAATACTTGGATGGAAATGTGTATGATGGCATGTGGGTCGACGGACGCCGCGAAGGCCATGGCGTTTACGAATGGACGAATGGTGAAACGTACGAAGGCGATTTCGTCAATGAAGAGCAGCATGGCCATGGCCGCTTCACCAACAAGGTAAGGAAGCCTTCTCACGATCGAACTGACGGCGATCTTGTAGGAAGGCGACGTCTATGATGGTGGATGGGAGCACAATATCCGCGTGGGGCCCGGCACGATCCATTATGCTGACGGAAGTGTCTTTGTCGGGACTTTTATCAATGGCATCCGTCATGGCCAAGGCGCAATGACTTATGCAAATGGCAATACGTACTACGGATTGTGGCTCCAAGACAAGAGGCAAGGCGGAGGAACTTACATCTTCCACGCCACCGACACTGAAACACTCAAACTTAAAGTCTTTGGCTATTAACAACCGAGAACTTCATGTGGATATCCTTCCTCTTGGTTCCTCACAAGAAAGAACGTCAAATGTCGATGAGGAGGACTCTATAATGCTCAGCAGAGGCTACATGATCCTTTGACGATGGCCATTTCAAACACGAGCATCTGACTTCAATGGTCCTTCCATATGGAGCGATATATTTACGAGCGCCAACGACGACAGATTCGAGGACAGGGCCCGCTGCTCCTTCTCTGCCTTTCTCGATCGGGATATGAACAGTGGCATTCGTTTCTCTGCGTTTTCTCCAAGAACTGTCGAAGCTCGTCTTTCTGAACCTGTCCACTTGACTGCTTGTGCTGGATCGTAATCGCTCATGTCAAAGCCATCGCCTCTTCATCTCAGTGTCTTCCTGTCCATGGGATCCATCATACCAGTAGATCGCTTTAGACAGACACAGTTAAGCTCCCCCATAGCATTGTGCGACCAGAATGGTGGACGACCCACTCTCTTGCCGCTCTGACTCCGCAACTCCATTCGAACGGAGACTGCAAAGAGGAGCGCGGGAACTTTGGCGATGCTTTACTGGCTTTGAATTATTACCGTGGATGGACGCACTACACTTCCTTTGTTGTCAGTTATCCATCGAGTCACCCATCGCTTGTTGTCGTCATGGTCGAGAGTTGCTTGTGACAATCTTCACAAATCCAGTCGGAATTACACTATTTGAGAATTTGGTCTGAAACATGGAGATCGCCGATTAGAAGCGAGAGCAGAAACTTGTCTACAATCGGAATCTCCTACGCGAGAAACGACGCCAGTATCTCTCAGAGAGACAAGCATTGACAGATGAGCTCAACATGCTCTCCAAGAAGCTGCGGGTGAAGCTCGACAAGGCGCTCTTGCCATGGAGAGATGTGGTGCAAGGTCTCCAAGACGACTACGAAATCCAACAGAATGTCACGCTCGCCTTGCGCACCAAGACCCGCAAGAACAGCCAAGTCATCCAAGCGCTCTCCAAGTGGGTCAATGATATCTTTGCACCGAAGATTGTACGCATTGCCTACTAGACTTGCACGCTGATGGATTCATAGGGCCAGTCATTGCAGCTTCCCTCAGAGACATGGAGAAACGTAACTTTGCCGCATAACCCCGACATCCGCCGTGTTGGCATGGACTGGATCACACAACAATTGTATCAAAATACCGACAGCGTCTTTTACCGCCATGAACTTCCACCAACGAGCAACCTGAATGACTTCTTTAGCTCAAACTACAAACCTTTCGAGCACACACTGCTCATGTCGGCAGGTCGCTCTTGGCCGGCGGCACATTTCACATGGAAATGCGCATGCTCCAACACGCCATGTCCGACAAATCGGACGCGTCATCCCATATTTAAAATCCCCCTCAACTTATGAAAGAAGTCAACTCAGCTCAAGGATCATCGCGGCTGAGTGACATATCCGTCAATGCGTATGATTTACTCCGTCGTCTCTGTTGAAACATGCAACAAGTCTCTGTCGCCGCCAATCTTACGACCGTCTCCAGGTCGAGAAGCTAGCTGTGGTAACTTTTTCAATACAGGCTCTCAATGCTTGCGTTACTTCTACTACTTCCGAGGGAGAAGCGTCAAAATCTACAGCATTTTAGCACGACTGCCTTGTCCAGAGAGGAATTCTAATGGGCGAGGAAGTCGCCGCCGCGTGGAGTTGCGCTTGTCCAGGGCAAAAATTGACTTGTCTGCTGATGACCACGTTGAATTTAGCCAATCAGATGCTTATCCGTTTCAAAATTAGCCAATCATATTGGACAGATGTGATAAATGCCATTACAATTATCTATCAGTGCGACATCACGAGTTCTACCGCTTGGACATCGAGTATAACCCACAGGAAAGCGAAGCCGTTGAAGGAGTGCGCTGCTTTACTATGTGGCTGAATGGGTGCGACGCTAAACGATCAGTTTCACGTGGTCGCCCTCTTTTTTTACCTCGGAGCAATATCGTTGGGCTGTATTCTTAGCATCGGTTGGTTTCACCGTGAGGGCGAACACAACCCCCGCACAGTGCAGTTCTGAAGGCTTTCAGTTCTGTCTTATCTATTCCTCCGTGTCCTTCACGCTCTTCTTCAACACTAGCATGCCGACTGTAGTAGCAAAAGAGGACAAGAAGCCAGGCATGATGGGGCGACTCAAGTCCAAGATCTCGACAACTTTAGGTGGCTCGAAGAAGAAAGACACTGCGCCAAACGAGGGCGACCTCTCGCCATCCCTTGATGCCGCTCCTTCTCAAGCTGATCTGTGCAACCAAGGTAGTAATTGCAGCTCCACCCCTCGACTAGAGTCGTCAACGGATTTGGAGCACCATGACGATCTGGACATCGCTGGTGATGACACTGGAAACGACTCCGTTGAGCCGCGCGACGATTCTGAAAACAATGAAGAATCAACCCAAGACGATGTTGCTCACTCGCCAGCGATTGGAGACCTCGTAGTCGTCGGCAAGTCTCCATCCAAACTGGCGACGCATCCGTCGCCAAAAAAATCCAACCCATTTCATCCCAAAGAAGAGCCCTCAAACTCGCCAACTCAATCTTTCGCCCCGGACAATCTAATTCAACCTCCTGAGACCCGTCGATCGACGGAAAACTTGTGTCCTTCGCCCATGAAGCGTAATAGCGTCCACGCCCTGGAACGACTTGTGCCTCCAGTTTCCAGCACATTAGAGGAACCATTGAAACCAATCAAGAAGACTCGCGCTCTGTCAAGCCTTGAAAACGCACCGATCCTAGCGTCGGCATCAGCGGTTGTCTCCGAGCCTGCCGATTCTAAAGCTGCCGATGCCCCTGAAGTTAAAACTGAACATGACTTTGACGCAGGGGCTGCCATTACGACTGTCTTTGGTGAACGCGTCGCTCGTCTCCTTGGCGCTGATCCGTGGGGTGATCGTCAAGATGGTTTCGACGCGATTTCACACTTCGTCAAGAAAATGGATCCGTCGTCAAACAACCCACAGCCTGCAGCGGTGTTGAGTGCCGCCTTGGCTGCGATCAATTGCGGTGTCACAGATCGCGTGGCGCCTGTTATGTACTGCTCTCTTGAATGCCTGAACAATGTCTTGACTGTGTTTGCTCCGATCGCTGCAAAATCCAAGCGATTCATGCAATATCCAGCACTGTCAACGCATGTGGCAGCTCTCCAAGCATCTCTTCTTGCGAAGCTCAATGACTCCAACAAACGCACGCAGCGCGAAGCCATTCAAGGGCTCATTCGACTAGCCAAAGCTCCGAGACTCCAAGCCTTGACATCGCTTCTCTCTAGTTTTGACGCTGAGCCGCTCGACAAATCGCGCCTTGAGCTAATTCACGATCTGGTGGCGGACATCGGCTACGGCGAGGTTGGCATTGATCGCGTCCTCGCGTGGACAGTGCCAGCGCTAAAAATCTCAGACGAAAAAACTCGTAAATTGGCTCTAGATGTGGCTGCAAACGCCATCGTGCAATGTCCCGATCCGACCGCCGCTCTGGAGTCCATTGCTGGTCTCAAACCTGCAATGGTCAAGGTGCTCCAGCGCCGCGTCGAAGAAATAAAATCAAGTCAAGTCGCTGCCAGTAGTGCGTCCACCAACCAGTCTGAACCAGCAGAGCCAGAGGAAAAGATTGAGCTGTGGGAAGTCCCCAAGGAGGATGACGCGAGTGTCACCACTCTACTGGCGACGGCGATGAAGGAAGCGGAGGCAATAGCAGGACCCGTTGCGTGGCGAAAGCTTGAGAGCAAGACGTGGAGCGACCGGAAAGAAGCTCTTGTTGACATTGAAAAAGCGGTTGAGGAGCACAAATCGGATCTTCGCGACGTGAAACCAACTCTTGGAAGCCAGACGCAGCGCCAATACGTTGCGTACAATGCTTTGATCCATCACACGCTCAATGACTCGATCGCCCCCGTCGTGAATCAAGCCATCGATTTCTACGCAACGCTCGTTAAAATCTACGGACCACACGTCGACTGGCGGGACACACCTGTGAAAGATCTCACGATTCAATCCATCATGCGCCTCCTCGTCGGGATGCAAAAGCCCAACAATCGTACGTCCAAAGGCAGTTGTCGGTGTATCCTCAAACTTGCACGCCTCAGTGTACACACTATGGCATGTGTCATCGCTTGTGTCTTTGCCAAAGAAGCAGAACCTCTCGTTCAAATGCACGTCTTGCGTCTTCTTGTGCCAGAGTTTGGTCTCACTACCGATCCTGCTAACAACGTGCCTGGCATCAACATCAACTCGACTCTTGTCCTGAATGCCGTTGCCACTGGATTAGCTCATTCGAACGAGAAAGTCCGCAGGAGTGCTATGGATGTTGCTCTGTGTACACAACGATTGATTGGCAAGGCTAAGGTGCTGCAGCGCCTCAAAGACATCAAGCCTTCCACGCTCAAAGAACTCGAGAAGAACTTTGTCGATGTTGAGCCACCGACAGTCGATCGTCCTGCCACTGTAACGCAGCCCCCGGCTTCTCTTGGCGCTGGACTGGGTGAAGTCACAGCCTCACGTCGTCTTTTATCAAGTGCGCCAGTGGCTGGAGGTAAAGCTTTAGACGATGATGGTGGTGCAATGGACTGGACGCCACGGGGTGACTCGATCTTGAGTCAGGATGAAGAAAGCTTCATGAACTCGATATTAGACGGCTAGGTGGGACAGAGCGTCGCAAACCCCGATTTATTTCATATTACCTCAATAACGTTGTATAATAAACATGTATTGACGCGGCCAGAGCTTCTACATGTCTTTGAGTTGATGGTACAGCAAGGAGAGGTCATTCCGCGCCATTTGTGCTGCTTGGAGGACGGATTCCCCAAGTTCTTGAAGCTCTGAAATTGGCAGCCATTTGTTAATTTTTTCGATGAGGAGGAGCAATGCTTCTTGACGTGCATGCAAGTTCGTCTTTGGATCAACGCTGAGATATCGGCAAAATCCAATGCATTGATGAAGAAAGAACTTGGCCCATAGCTCGGTCACATTGGCGACGTCTGTTTCAAGTTCCCCGACAGTGGGCGGTGTTGTCGTCACACCGAAGGGAAAAACAAGACTGCAGGTAGCGAAAAGTTTCGTCTTCATATCAGATCAGTTCACAGTTTTGCTCGGTTTTAACGCACCTGATTGTCCACAGTTGCTTCTGATACATACGTCAAGCAAGCACTCCAAGTTTCAAGTGCCGCGATTAAATAATCTTGGACCAGCTCGATGCTCATTTGGCAAATGCTCTTCACAATTCGAAATTGAACTGGTTTGATCTACGACAGAAAAATTAAACAAATTAGGTCAAAGATGGTTGCTGCTACGCGATGCAATGGTGCCAAAGTGTCGTCGATTTTTCCAGCCAGGATAGTCTCAACTTCGTCCAGCGAGTCACCGAGAGTTTGAACAAGAGGAATCATGCTCGACCAAAAGACTTCAGAAGCAGGTTTACATTCTTGCAACGCGTCTTGCAAGATTGCCGGCCACTCTTTCAAGAGGTCGTTTTCCCGCAGTTTATCCCATAGCTCACTTGCACTCGGAGAGGGCCAATTTGCAGATGGCAGTGGCTCAAAATTGTCGATTTTGTCGACATAGTGCAAAAATGCCTGGAGGACAAATTGCTCAGCTTTGTGGTCAGTTAATTTGTTCACGGCGGATTGTGCAATGTTAAATTCATTTAGTTGAATGGCCCGAGTTGCAATGTCCACGTAAGTCGCCAAGGAACAGGATTCAGATGTCATCAGCTCTAGTGCACAACCCAGTGTGTCATCACACTTGAGAAAGCAGACAAGCGCTTGCTCATGATTCGATATCGATCGAAACAAACGACCGGCATCGCTCCATTTTTCCCTAAATGATGTTAACTTGTCAAACAAGTATAGTCCTGGTACAATTTCTGCAAATGAGAGGCATGCAAGAGCGTCGTTTCGTGGAGAATTGGATCCGATGGAGCACAGCGAAGCTCAATTAGACTGAGAGCTTCTTGCCACAATTCACCCTTCACAAAACACTCAACAGCTGCGTAAACGTCCCCAATTGATAGGTATGAGAGTGCTATGCCATAGAAGATCACTTTTGGAGTTACTATTGAACTCCTAACCTCCGTTGCGAAATTCACGCTTTTCACGACATTGCGTGGCATATAAACGTGTGTATTCTCGCCAAACATTCATGCCAGCTTGGGGTGCATAAGCTAGCCATTGTGGACTTAGTTTTCCTAAATGATGTTATATAAGCATGTCCAACATAATGTGATTACTGTTTTGGGCCACTAAACGCAATGCCTCCCCAATACGACCTTCAAGGAAGAGCAAGCGGGCTGCACTTTCAAAATCTCCATCCTATTTTATTTCCAGCATTGTAAACCTGTTTATCATGTACCGTCTCGAATTGTGCTTTCATTTCATCAAGAGCTGTGGTGAGCGGAACGTCTGCTGATGGTGCTTCTTTAAACATTGAATTGGAGGTCGATTTATTCTTTTTCTTGGTCGCGACAGAAACCTCTTCAGATCCATCCAACTTCGATGGCATGGAGAATTCCTGTTTCGGCCAAGGTAACAGAACTCAAAGCTAGCATACTTACTTGGTCTTCAAAGGCCCACTTTCGTATTGATTGATCGGCACCACCACTCACCAGCTTTTCGTCATTTAACCAAGCGACGGCCAAAACACGACTCAAATGGCCTCTAAAGTTATATCCTGTTGTGCGATTCAATGGCCACACTTGAACTGTGGTGTCAAAGGAAGCCGAGGCAAGATATTCCCCTGATGGTGACCAGTGTAAAGATGTGACAGGACCACCATGGCCAGTCAAACAATGACTCATTGAAGCATAATGGCCATTCTCAATTTGATAAAGGCAAATCTATTTGAAATATCAGAGAATTGTTTTGTGTTGCATCTTTACCGTAGCATCTTCAGAGGCTGAAGCAAGAGTTCCCTTCGATGAAAACGCCAAACTCGTAATATTTTTTTTGTGATCCATATACGTACGTCCGCGTTTCCATCCATTTTCTTGTTGCCCGAACACATACACATTACCATCTGGAGTTCCAAGACACAAGACATCGTACGTTGGACTCCAAGCAAAGCAAGTCGCTTTTGATAATTTCAGTAGATCATTCAGAGCAGCCGACGCATTCTGAGGGCTATCTGGTTTGGATATAAACAACTCGCCACTTTCATCACAACTCCACATTTCACTCGCAGTCGATGCAGTGTGGGAATTGACGGCATCTTCAAGATCAAGGCTTCCATCTTTAACAGATTCCAAACTCTTCATCCACAGGCTTGCCGTGTCCTGCAAAATGTTGACATTTTCTCCAGCAAGTTGTCTTACTTGTTTAGTCGCTGGAATATACCATCCAACTTGGCGAACTGAACCTCGATGAAATGATTTGAAACGTGTGTGGTTCTGCGATTGAACATTGTACAAGCCTATTTGGCCTTCGTCTGTTCCATAGGCCAGTAATGCCGGCACTGACATCAAACATGAAACCAAAATAATATCAGCGTATTTACCTTGTGGATGCCAAGATACAGTCGTCACTTTTCCTTGGAAACCTTTCCAGAGAAATTTTGAATTTCCATTCCCTTCTATCAGTCGTATGGTCGAGTCAGCAACTCCGACAGCGACAATGTTTCCTTCACAGTTGAGACTAACAGAACTCACAAATCCCCCTGATCCAATAATCTTCGAATGGCAAGTTGTGGTTCGCAAAACGGTCAATCGAATTTCTCGATCCATGGAGTTCGTGAGAAGCATGACGTTCCTGTTGGACAAGACCAGGGGAGCAATGTTGAACACGAGCCGAGAATGGTTGTTCTTGAACAAATTTGGCGCACCGATTTTCTTTTGATTTGCCGTCCTATGTTACACGATCATTCTTCGAATTGTCGTCGTCCTATGCTCAAACCACTCAAATCGGTACATTTCGCCTGTAAATGAGCTGCACACGATTTCAAACTTCGACGACGGAATCCAACAGAATGTGAGCCAGAGACGACTGGTTTGGTACACTGACAAGGTCTTTTGAGTTTGCGGCAATGCCAATTCGTGTAGCATATTATCCTCTTTCCACACACGAATCTTTTTGTCGCGTGAGGATGAGCATAGAATTGGAGTCTCTGAATCCGGCTTCCACTGAACAGCATGAACTTCTTCGTCATGACCTAGAAAGCAGAACGGACTTCGTATACTCTACTGCATGCATATGTACCTCTGAAGCGAGTTAAAGTTGTGCCTGTGGTTTGATCCATGAGTATGAGTTTGCCACTGCGATAGCCGACAGCCACCTACAGAACGACATCGGGTTATTGGTAGCGAATAGCCATATCATACGTGCTCATGGTTTTGTGGACAAACTTCCAGAGAATAAATGCAATCGCCAGAGATTGGCACAAATAGGGAAATACTACCACTGATCACAACATTAATGCAGATCCAAAGCATTTCACCAACTTGTTTCGCTGCCAAACACAAATGGTTCCATTTCGATCACCGCTGACAAGTGTAATATTGTCCTTCGAAGACACTGCCGAGACTTCAGTTTTGTGCCTATTGTGCTGGTCCACAATTTGCAATGTTGCAATATTCCTGCGATGAACACAAGTAATGAAGCTGTAGAGTTATTCACAACTTGCGTACCAAACTTGAACGAATCCATCATCTCCTCCGCAAACAAGAAGCAATTCGTTGAGTGCGTCGTAGATAAACGTCACACATGAAGTGCGCTTGGATGTTTTACCGCATCGAAAGTCAGCGACAAACCGTGGCTGCGACAGTGTGTCCTACATGACTATTGCTTCACACTTCTTTGTCCATACGAAATACTTACATCTGGCAACTTCTCCACCTAGTACGCCCATGAGCATTCGACAAATTGTAGAAAGGTCTACCTGGTAGAGCGCAATGTAGGATTTCGTTGTGTACGCAAAGTAATACGTGTTTGATCCATCAAGGGGTCGCCCCCAAGCTACCATCTACAGCACAACACGTCGGCATTCTTTCTTTCTAATACGAGGACGCTGCTTTACCTGGGAGCCGAACCAATTTCCACTTCCTAGAAGGAGCGCGTCGCCAACTACCATCTTTGTGGTAAATTTTCAAATGATGGGGTAGAGCCAATGAAGACGTATGATTGGCCAATAAATCCAACATTTTGACCAATTATATTAGAATGTCTTTTCCAGCTTGAACAGTTTCAAGGTCAAAATCAAGAAACTGCTTGCTCATGCAAGTGACACTGGCGGTCCATGGCCTGTCTTTTCCTGTCGCGTGCGGCGAAGGAATGCAGAGCATCAAGTGGCTTGGACTGGTTGCTGCACAAAGATATGCCCTCATGCTACCGCATGGTCGTTGTCGAACGCGGGAAGACGCCCATTCGAAAAATGGATTCTATCTCCCAAGCGAAGTCCGCAATGTAAGTTTGAACCTACCTTGTGTGGATTCAAATGCCGCTTGTCTAGTCTGAAGGCGAGCTCATGAGTCCTTGGTCTCGCATTGTAGAATGTTGCCGAGAGAACGAAACAATAACAATTGTGCTTCAGGTATGAAGCGTTGGACCATCAGCTTTTGAGGGCGTCGTGCTTTGTAGCATGAAGTTCCAGTGGACGAAATTGGCGTGCCTCAATTGACACCATGGGCCATATCGGCATTCTCGAAAGACAGCAATGTCCACGATATTGTCACAGACGGAGACGAAGGGAATGAAGATGAAAAGGAAAGCGTACAGCCCAACAATGGCATCTACAGCGACATGCTTGGATATTCGACCGCATTCCATGCCAACCACATCAAGTCGGGACAATTCATTTCCCAAGATGAACTAGAGAGCGCATTTTATCACGATTTGACTTTCCTCAAGCTGGATGACTTTGTCAATGAACAGAGGGACAAGGTGGCGAAGTACATTAAGGCTAAGTCTAATGTGATACTGATAGGACGACGTCGAGGACATTTTACTCAAGTACTACGACTGTCTTGTCGCCATTTACAAGCACTACAGCCTTGGATTTGGCGAAGACTCTTACGCGTACGCTGTAGTCTAAACTACCTTCTCATCGTGATCTCCCTAGCATGAGTGCCATTGAATTTAGCCACTTTGTGCACGAATCTTCCCTCATGCACTACATCAAGGATGCAAATTTGATTGACAAGGTCGTGGGCCAAGTGAGTGCTGGAGACACCTCGGCATTGGCCCTTACTCGTGCTGGTTTCATCCAAACTTTTATTCGAGTTGTTGTCACTTACAACAAAACCTATGGCGACGACATTCCATTCGCAGCTGCGCTGGAGAAAGCACTCAAAGAAAACATCAAACCTGCATGCTTGCGCCTTACGTCAGGTCCTTTCAGAGACACGTTCCATTCTGACGTATGACCTACTTCTAAATCCTTTGGGACCTCAATTGCATCTAGGCCATCTTGGCCATGTTCCAAGAGGCAAAGCCCAAGTTGGCCAAGGTTTATGACAAGTACGCCTCGATCAAACAGTAAGCTTCCCTCTTGGTCACAAGCTCACAACATATCGACGATAGCAAGTCGAGTTCTCGAGTCCTTTGCGTCTCGGACTTTCGTTCGCTCATTCAAGACAGCGGCATCCTTTGCACGGGTGATAGCGACCGCCACGAACAATTGTTTGACGAGGTAGACATTTCTTGATTGCGCTGATTGCCAGCATTATTCCAGGCCATTCAGCAGTGCTTCATTGGTATGAAGGAGATTAAAGACGCGGAGAAGCAGCTCCTTGTGTTCACCGAATACATCGAGGTCATCTGCCGACTGTCGCTCGGCATTTGGGAAGACAAGGAGGTCTCTGACAAAGAGACCATTCGCATTGGCCTTGATGCTGTGCGCGCGCTCGCCAATGCCAAATAAGAATGCACACACACTTGTTATTGCCCATAAATTGCTCGACGTGGCTCGTTCATGCATGTTCGCACTACGACATGCCATATTTGGAGCAGCTCGGGCGAGTCAGATCGAAGGACAAGAGGAGGACGCGACTCAAACATAAATTGCATCGCACCATCTTGAGCCGCGGCAGTGAGACCCGTGACAAGGTCATACACTTCTGGTGTAATGTCGATATTGGGCGCCACGCTCAACGTGAGGTGGCGCAGAACATAAAAGTATCGTGCAACGACGCGCTTGCCGTCCATCTCGGAAAGCCATCCGCACATGATGGTTGGGATTTGCCTCTTGTCGCAGCTTTTGAAGTAGCGGGTCAGGCCGTAGGAGACCCGTCCGATCGAATCGTCCACAGCTGAAAACCATGCATTGGCGATATCTCGCGACATGCATTGCGTCTTCCATATCTTCTTGGACTTCATGTGAAACTCCAACATGTCCTCTTTGTCTGGACTCTCGTCAATCAAATCATTCAAGTCGGTCGGTGGTACCTTTGAGAATAACAACGTAGGCAATCGTGTCGCATCGAAGCGCAGGATAGCCTTCGTCTTCGGCCATCGTGAGCTCAACACCTTGCAATGTGAAGAAGCATTGCTTCCACCGACCAAAGAAGCCCATCTGGATCTTCATGTGCCCGGCAAAGTTTTTGACGTACGCGCCATGCGTTCGACACTGCTTGAAGGCGGTCTGGTCAGCCGATAACAACTTGGTGATATTGAGACTCGCGAGCGAAGAGCCGCGGTACGAGTGCTTCTTGCGCTCTGACCGTCGCCGATGATCGGCCATGACTCACTAACGAGAAATGCCCCATCTGGTCGCCTGTAGTCTTGGCTTGACAACCTTTTTCACCAAAAAATGCACTCGACGGATAAAATTAGACTTGGAATTTGTATGTAAACTGATAGGATATTGAAAAAATACGATCTGACTGAATGTAATGCGTTCTTCCTCGTCCAGCATTGCGACAAAGCGATGGCGGCCTTCACAACCCAGCCAGGAACCTTCCTCGACGCACGCCACATCCCCCCGCCCTTGCAAGTGCCATGAGTCAGTCCTCTGCAGTGACAGATCTGACGCACTTGGACGCTGGAAAACGATGCATTGTGTTGCTCGTCTCTCAAGGATTGACTTGCATTTGGTATGGCGAGACGAGCCACAACAAGGACGACGACGACATGGAGTGTTTACTAACAAGCTGACGTTGCCCTTGCCAACCAGGAGGCAACTATGCCATAAGCACATTCAGTTCGAGAGCCCACAATGGCAAAATCATCAACAGTGGCCGTTCTGTTGCATACACCGAGAGCTACAACTCAAGCGATGTAATGCAGCACTGGTTTCGCGAGGCATTCGGACGAGATTGTGCAGCTCGCTGCCTACACATGCCAAGTCGAATGGGTTAAGGGTGCACTAGCGTGTCAAGGTTTATTTTTTTCGAGCTGGATTACTGTAGTCGTTCGTTGGCCATGTGGGATCGAGTCCACGCCAAAGCGAACATGGCTTTATCAGCGCCTAGGGGGGGCTCTAGTCTTTCCATGGGAGAGCTCAGAGCCCGCAGAGAAGCTCTGAGACTTGCCCTCGAAGGGGCGACAAGTTGCTTGTCTTCCACGTGTGTGTTTGCAGTGACGAGGGTACAACTTTGGTCACGACCGAGTACAGTATGTCGTGTCGAGTTTGTAAATTGGCTGTGCGTAATGAGGAAGGATGGATAGATAGATTAGGTGGAGTAATTTACTTGTAGGTACCGCGTTGTGCCTCATTCAGACACGTCCGGACGATACGATGCCAGTGGCGCAGTGCGTCGACGGTATCGCACTCGACGACCATCTTCGGCGATGACACAAATTGAAATTCCAGTGCGCAGTCCTTGTCTGCTGGAGTCATGCCCGTAATGACGTCGTAGTCTTCAGGTGTCTCATCCACGTCTGACGCAATGCTGAGTGTGAGGTGCTGCAGGACAAAGTACTGTCGCATGACGCTCTTCTTTGAGATGGTGCGAGTCAGCCACCCACACATAATGGTCTGGATCTGCTTTGTGTCGCAGCTCTTGAGAAATCTGTCGACAGTGTATCGAGTACGGCCTTGACAGTCTTCCACCGCGGCAATCCATGCATTCGCAGCTCGAATGGATGGACACATAACTTTCCAAACACGTCCACTTGTCATGGCGAACTCCAATCCGCCAGATTTACCTACGTCCTCATGAGTTATCCCAGTTGGAGACAGTTGATCATACCTGACCACGGCGTCACTTTAGCGACTGTGTCCACTCGCGTGACTGGCGACGGCGTGTCATCTGACTGAGCGAGTTCGACTCCGTGCAACGTAAAGAAGCAGCGCTTCCAGCTCATGTTGAGCGGCCCTGACGGGATGTTCATCCAGCCTGAAAAGTTCTTGATGAAGCTGCCGTGAGTCTTCGATTGCTTGAAAAGAGTCTGAGCTGAAGTGGGCAATGAAGTGGCTGAGGATTCCTTTGGCTGCAGCACTTGCGCAATTGCACGATGCCAACGCTTTTGCGTGTCAGCATCTTCAGCGTAGACATTGAGCTTGCGGTTATTATCAAGTTCGATGATAAGGCCAAAGGCATGCGTTGTCATGCTTCGCTGGACGCTCATAACTCGGCCATAGCCTTTGACTTGCACTGAAGATTGCATCTCGCGATACGAAAGCACTTCGTTGACGAGGGAGAACCATCGCTTCTTCCATGTTCGTACCATTTGACCTTGTTTGTACAGCCAGCCTTCGCAAACAGTCTGCGTATCCACGACGTAGCTGTCATCGTAGTTCGTAGAGCTCTGGTTCGAATGTGAGCTGTGACGGCGGGTCTGAAGTCCAGAGCCAGATACTGGCTGCGGGGGAGTCACTTCGTCAATGACAGTCGATGGGTGGGGAGATGACGCCGGTGCAAGAGGAATTGGAGTGACAGTTGCATCCATCGACGCTTTGCCACAGGCTTGATTCAAATGGAGGAGCCACGCTTCTTGGTCATCTGTGCTTTCGGCTTGGACTTCCAGCGTCCGATTTGGCGCTAGTGAGATGCTAAGGCCACGGGGTAACGAAAGATGGCGTGTGACACCCAGGACCAGACCAAAACCTTTGGGTTTTCCTCCAGGCGCTTCGCTGTATTTGAGTTCCTGGCCTGTCAGATTGAAAAAGCGGCGTTTCCAATTGCGCACGTGCTGTCCCTTCTTGAGCATCCATCCTTCAAACGTGACACGACGGACTCCGCCACCTATGTCAAGGCGGGGCATCGACTGGAGGACTGATCCCATGATCATCGAAGGTCGCGCCGAGTTCATGATCGCGTTCAGGTTGGCTGGCATGCCAGGGTCGTGGGAGAACGTATGACGCATGGGTTCACCGGCTGACGGAGCGCGTCCTCGTCCATTATGACTCTGAACAAGCGCTTGCATCTGCATCTTTTGCTGTTCTAAGAGTTCTCGCATCCGTTGTTCTTGTCTTCGTTGCTTGCTTCTTGCCCCAAATTGCTGTCCGAGACTCATATACTGCGAGTCTGAATCTTCGTGGTCGTATTCGTCCGGTTCACTCGAGCTTTCCGTCATCGCTTCGGCTTCTGGAAATGGCGCGATTGGCGGGATCGAATTCTCATACCCTGAACTTGCGACGGTACTACTATGCATCGAGTCTCCATTGTCGCCATTTTCCTCTTCTAATACGAGTTCCAGCGGCTCCGATGCTCGTCGTACGCCGCGCATTGCCGACGAGTTGTTGGTGGGAGGAAGTTGAATGAGCCGGATGCCACACTTGGATTTGGGACGAGCATGTGAGCACAGCCAGTGGAAATCCTAATTAGGACTGGGGCATTCATTACAATCGCCTTTGTGGCAGAGACCTGATCGAGACAGCGCCCAGCTGCGTCCAGTCTCGGTGACGACGCAATGTCCGTCACGACCGCCGCCGCGTCCGCGTGAGCTCGTGCGCATCGCGATGACGTTCCACGCCTCATCCACTTGTCATGGTCGCGAGTTTAAGGATGTCCAGGCTCAACAAAGAAGGCAAAAGTAGCAGTCAGGTCGCAAACATATGCACAGATGTGTCTCCAGAACGTTCCATCATCATGTCCATTGTCGAAATTTTGTCGTCGAGTGTCGTCGCGATGGGATTATTGTAGCGGAAGGCTTGGTCTAGACGATCGTGTTATCGATCTAGCGTGGTATCCTCATTGCCGTGGTATTCTTTTATTGAATCGGCAAAAGTCGCCGGTGGCGGATCGTCTCGAGCGCGTGAAAGCTACAATGTGGAGCTTCAACCGTTTCACCATTTTGATCAGGATGGGCCAAACGACACAGTTTGGCCCAAGAGCCTAATGGGACAAATCATCCGATCAGGGCGAGAGTCCACCATGGAATAAGGATCCCTTGTGGGCCAAACTCAAATCAAAATGCGTTGACCGCACACTGGATCTCAATGAAAACCCCTGCAACCCCTCGAAAGAATCCGAGGAAATATTTCAATCTAGTGTTTTTCCGGATAAATTCTTTAAAGTTGAAACTGGGTGATTGACCTGAGAGCGCGAAGGACCAGCGAGTATTTAAGGATCTTCTCACTAAGCAAAGAGTTTAATTTGATTTCATAACTAGACTTGGCTAAAGCGATGGGAAACAGTAACCAGAAGGAGATCTGGTATCGCTCATGGGGATAGGAAGCTGATAAGTTGGGCTTGTCGTATTTACAAGATTTTATCCGGATAAAGGGTTAATTGATGGAATTCCTTGTGAGTCCACTATCAACGAGGGGAATGATCCAGGAAGGTTTGGCCGACGCTCGCGTGGAATGCACACCCACCAAGAATGACGACTCGATGGGTGGAGGCGAGCATGGGAGGACACAATTTGCAAGGAGGAAATAAGGTTGTCGCAATTATGCAGGCCTTGCACCGTTGGAGACAACTAATAGAAATGGGTGAGCTTTGTAGGCTCTGGGTGCGAATTCATAGGGCAGGGAAAGCTCAAACTTCGATGAGGAATACAAATGCAAGGCTTGCTTTGTAATTATACGTCTTTCGTGTCGAGAGTGTCGAGCAAACTGTAATTTTAGTCGTGGGGGGGGGGGCAATACGTTGGCTACAGCCGCAACGGTGAAATCCACTGCATGATCGTACCGACCGCATTTTTCAATGCAAGTTGGAGACATCCACATCCTCTACTACCCCTCACAATGGTGTCTTAAGCTAGCAGAAGATTGACACACAAGCGCAATCGTGTCGCAGAGGACGAAGCGCAATAACGTAAACCTTGAGCTGTGTCAGCATGAACGATGGGAAGTTGTAACCGATCGGTTACACTTCGTACCAATAATTTTATAAAATTTAAAGTTTACTTGAAGTTTGTATCAAATGCCAATATAATAAATGATGTCCTGCCTACAGAAATAGCATGTCAAGAGCTAAAAATAGCCGAGCTGACAATGAAGTGGTGGCCAGTTGACGTTTTCGCGACGACATGAGCGTCTGGCCCAAGAAAGCGTGGAGTATTGAAGAAGAGCTGCTGAAGAAGAAGAACAAGTCGATTGAAGACAAATACCAGAGTCTCCTGAGTGAATACCAAGAGCTGCGCGTGGAAAATGCCAAGACGAATGCGAAACTTCGTGAAATGGAGCGGTACAAGGAGATTTCAGATGACATTGTCAACAGCGCATCCAGTTCACGCCGGTAGCATTGCTCGTCTCGATGCCGACGAGTTCACAATGGACCACAATGTAGCATGGAAGAGAAGGAGCGCATCGAGATTGCAAGCCAGCTCCAACAATATCGTGAAAAGCTCGAAGAAGCTGTGGACAATATTTGCTTCCTTGAGAAGGAAAACAAGCGACTCAAGTCCGAACTCACGTCTGCCAAGCTCGACGCGACGGTGCTCTTGTATATCATGAGCACGTCTGTTGATCCCTTCGTTCTTCATAGACGTCGAATGTCCTGTTGAAAAACTTAGATGATTCAAAGACAAAGCTCTCCACGACGGAGAGCCGCATCCAAATGTACGCATCGAGCTAGAGTGGCGGCATCACTGAGCTGTGTCGTTGCTTAGGATGCGTATTGAAATCCTCGAGCTCAAGAACCGCAAGGCGGACTTGCACTCGCAAGTTCAAGACCTCAAGGCGAGACTCCACGCCGCAGAAACGTTGGCGGACAAGAAGGGGGAAGAGTGCAAGCGACTCAATCGCAAGCTCGAGGTGCGGTTGAGACATCCATTGCAGCGTCATGGGAGCTTGATATGGCTAGTCTGTCGAGAGTGCATGGGACTCGACGCGCAGCCAGAACCACCGGATTCAGAAAGAAATCCGATCCGTCGCTGAAGTTGCAGACTTGAACCGCGAACTGAGTGAAAAGTCCAAGCATCGCGTCGCGAGCCTTGAGAACGAAGTCGAATCGCTCGAGATCAAGCTCAAGTCGCGCGATCGAACGATCGAGGCACGTTTGTCTGACTGTATGTCGCGTAACAGGCTAGTAGGAGTTGCGCTCGGACAATGTCGACGTCCGCACGGAGCTAAACAAGCTCAAGAAGGACTTCACAGAGCTCCAAGCGATCAACAAAGAGCTTCGACGGGTGAGCAACGAGCACGCCAAGCACGACAGCGAAGCCGAGCAGACGCTCTCGATGAATGAGACCGAGATCAAAGTACTGCCGCGGCTAGAATTCCACACTGACTGACGCTAGTGCTTGCGCGATATGAACCGCACGTCGGCCGAGCGCATCGAGGAGCTCATGGCTGAAAACTCAAAGTTGCAGCAGCAGCTCTTGGAAGTCCACGGCGACTTCCTCAAGAAAGTCCAACTCGACTCTTCGTGGAAGCACAAGGAGAAGGAAAAGTAAGTCTTCCTACTCACCGTCTTCCTCCATGTTGACGCCCATGGAATGGCTAGACTCCGACGTGAAGTTGAAGAGGAAATGGACGTCCTGAAGAAGCCGCGGGTGTGCAAAAACTGCCACGAGTCGTTCACGCTCGAGAAGAACACGGCACAGTCGTGCACGTACCATCCAGGGCGATATCTTCCACGCCAATATCCGCTTGAAGGGTATTCTTGGTCATGCTGCTGCAAGCGCGACATCTCGTCACGTCCTTGCAAGTTTGCAGGGCGACACGTCGAGCGCGAGACGCTTTGATTTACATTCTCCATTGATAAACTACACATTTCCGCCGTCTCAGTCCTCGTCGTCGTCCATGTCTGGCAAAATTCGACCAGCATGAAATTGATTGCCGTCGTTCCTGTCGCCATCTTCATTGTCATCGTCGTCGTCCATGGGAGGCAAGACACGGCCAGCATGAGCACGAGCAGGAGGCGCTTCTTCGTCGTCCTCGCTCTCGTCTGTGCTGGAACCTTCTTCGAGCCATTGACCAAACGCTTCCGTCCGCTGTGCTTCTTCTTCCACGGTCTCCTTGGCCGCATAGCTGGTGCCGTCCCAGTATGTGCATTCAATCTTCCTTCCGGCAAACCACCGACCGTGCATCTTTTCAATGCAAGCTTCCGCTCCTTCGGCGTCGTGGTATTTGATCAGGACGACACCGAGTGGATGCGTCTCGTAGAATGTGATCTTGGTGATCTCGCCCAGCGTCTCGCATTCCTTCTTAATGTCTTCCTTCAATTCCTCGCCTTCTTGCGCATCTATTCCATTGAGAATCAACATCCCAAGTCCGCAAAATTGAAAGCGCTCACCAGCAAAGTCTTCAACGCCAAACATGTGCTTGAGCACAACGATGCGGAACTCTTCGTCCCCTGTCGTTCCCCAAGAGAGCGCCTACACCACGCAGGACGTCAAGAAATGCAACAGGAGGCGCAAAGTATACCTTTTCCTGCTCAAACTTTTTGACTTTGGCACGATTGCTCAGCTTTTGACGCTTTCGCTCGACAAATGTGTCTCCCTTCTGGCTAAAGACGGCGACGGAGACGTCAATCGTGCAGCTAGACAAGGAAGAGAGTGCCCATGAGACTAAAACGCGCACAGTCGTGTCGTACTTGGGTCGGATGTCGGATTTATCAAGTAGTTGAATGGCCAGCTCGACGGACGGTTCTTTCATGTAGCAAATAGCGCCGTCGCCCTAGAAATGCCGTCAAAATCCGCGAGACGAGAGGACTCATGGGCAACGTACGTTGAGCTTTCCAGTGTCTTTGTTGGTGTAGAGTTTGATCTTGTAGTCGTCCGTGTGGAGGTCCTTCTGGATGACGCCGCATTTGTTGAAGTGATCGTGGACTTCTTGGACAGTGATGTCGAGCGGAAGACCCGTGATGTAAACCCACGTGTTCTGCTTGGACGCGGTCCATTTCGACTTTTTCTTCTTGGACTTCTTGCGCTTCTTTGGCTTGGCTGCATCATCAGCTCCAGGTACAGCCACCACCGTCGCTTCATCGATAGTTGTTTCTGCTGGTTTTGTCGATGCTACTGCCTTCTCGGCAGAACTCTCGTCGTTCTTATGGATGTTGCTTGGCTTGACGGCCTTTTCGTCCTGAAAGTCCTCTCGCTCTTCAGCCAAATCCTCCAATTCTTCGCGGATTTTGTCCTGGACGACAGGGATGAGCATTCCCGACAGTGTTGCAACGATTCTTACCTCAGGTGTGACCCATTTCCGAGTCTCTGGGTCGTAGATGAATTCTTTGCCGTCGTCTGCTACAATTGCACGCGTACTACCCGATTCGTCGGTGAAGGTTTGCATGGACGGATCTAGAGTCTCCTTTGTCGCTAACAGAGCTTCTTCCTTCTCTCGTTCGTCATTGATTTCTTGCAGCTCTTCCTTCAAAGCAGCGACTTCACCCATCGCTGTCCATGTTGGGACAATCTGGCACGCGCTCCACACGAGCGTCAAGCCGTCAATGTCGCCATTTTCAAACTTGTCGACCAGTTCAGCAGTCGTGAGCGGACCTTGCTGTACTTTGAGGTGGTCGTAGTAATGCCACTGAGGAACTTTCTGCCACAAGACACATACTGGCGTGAAGAGAGGAACGTCCTTGGCCATCTTCCACTCTGGAATGGGCAATTCCGGCGACCACACAAACGTCTCGCCATGAATCAATCCTCGACGGAGCAATCGTTTCAAGACAGACTCATCCATGGGCCCCTTTTGACCTCCAGCAGCATCCACATACATCCATTTCTTGTTTTTCATTGCCTGGAGGTCCATTTCCGTCGCTTTCGGCGGCTCGGATGGCGCGCTCTCGTCTTTGGACGGCATGATGTTTGCAGTTGTCAACAAATTTTAGATTGGCCAAAATTCAAAATTTTCCACAAAGACGCCGCAATGCAGGTCAAGATCGAGGAAGCTCTTCGAGCATGCTGAACAACGACAGGGAGACGCTCGGGAATTCCCGGATCTGTGCTTTGGACTATTCTCTTGGCTTACTACTAGTCCACGTCGTCTGTCTCGTCTGCTTCGGTTGATCTTGGCCAAACCTCGCATGGCGATCTTTCACGCCGTCTCCCGTCTTGCCTCCCAACATTCTACGTGATGGATAAGGATGTTCGTTCATTGCGCCAGTCAATCCTCGCTCTGAATCAACGCAAGGAATTGATGAAGGAGCGGGAATGCTATTCCAGCTGGTCGTGGCGTCATGAATGCATCGCGTCGGTTCAACCAAAGCCATTTGCTCTGCGAATCTGTTGAAGGTATCGATGCATCCTCCTTGCTACAGACAACACGGTCGACCGAGCAAGCTTAATCTACGCCATGCACTGCGCCATGGAGACGAAGCGCAAGCAATTCCTTCAGTCCTAGTTCTTCCACTGCAATCCAAGCTGACAGGTCCTTGGAACTGCACAGCAACGCCGCTCTCCAAGGATGACAAGTCGCCATCAATGTTCTCCATGCGTTGGGGAAATGCGTGTGTGTCCACGACGCCGTGGAAGGATCCAAGGCGCGCTTTTGGAGTGTCGGTTCGTCAACGGCCTCGTGCTAAATTTAGTCGTCGACGGTTTCTCGATCGCTGTCTGTGGCGTATTTCCAGCAATGAGCTCTCCATCGACATCGCCGAACACGTCGCTGCCGCCGCTGTCGTCGTCATCTTCTGACGCGGGAACCGACGATGTGATCCACACGATCGAGGGGGTTCAGACTGCCGTGAACCGCATGAAGGAATGCATCCTCACTGTCAACACTCACTGCGACCACGCCGACCCTACGACCGAATCCACCTTTGTCGCCAAGACCCAGAGTGATCTCGACGCCGCGACGGCCTTGTCGCGACAGATCGCAGCCTTCCTTGATCTCCAACGACAGAACGCATCGCCAGACGAGAAGGATCGACTCAAAGCGACGCAGAAAGACTTCGTCGAGGCGATGAAACAGCTCCAACAAACCCAGCGCATGCACGCGCGGAAGCGCGAAGCGCTCGTCGAGTACGGTACGTCGCTCCTCCCGTCCTCTCCACCCTGATAGATCGTGTCCCGCGTAGATCTCATCCAGACGAGTGCCGTCGTGACCGCGCGGGACCTCGAGCGCGCCAAGGAAGACGAAGCCAAGATCGTTCACTTGGCCGAAGCGACCGGCGAGATCCACCAAGTGTTCAAAGCGGTCGGCGCGATCGTCGGCGAGCAAACCGTTGCCGTCCATCAAGTGGCCGCGCATACGAAAGAAGTGACGCTTCAGATCGGCCGCGCGATCACGGAAGAAGAACAAGCGGCGTATCTGCGTGCCCAGGAGCTGAAGAAACGATGTCTCGTGCTGCTTCTCCTCGTCGTCGTCGTGGCCGCCGTCGCGACGCCGCTCATTTTGACATACTACAAACCAAAGTAACGCGGCGATCCATCATCTTCCATGCGTTCTTCCATCCATGTCAAAGTCTAAATTTAGTCTTCCTTGACATTCTCATGGCGTCGACAGCGACAGTGGAAAGCGCGACGCTGAATACCGTCGAGCAGGCTGCGGCGGCCGTGGCGCGGATGAAGGAATGCCTCAGCATCGTTGAAGATCGCTGCCATGCGCCGGACGTGACGACGGAGAAGCTCTTTGTCGAGCAGACGCAAGCGCCACTCGACGAAGCGACCGCGCTGTCGCGGCAAGTCGCCAACTTTCTCAAGCACAAACATGCCAAAGTCGACGTGAAGGTCGTCCAGGTGGACTTTGTTGCGACCATGAAGCGGCTCCTCGAGACGCAGCGCATGCACACTCGGAAACACGAAGCCGTCGTCGAATACGGTCAGACGGCGCCCGCGCTCTCCGTGAAGATTGACGGACGTCGTTGTAGACTTGATTCAGAGCGGGACGGTCTCGTCGGACGAGTTCAAAGCCGGCCGCGACGTCCTCGAGAAGGAGCTCGCTCTCGCGGAAGAGATGGGCCACTTGGTCCACACGGTCGACCAAGTCCACAAAGTCGTCCACGACCAGACGGCCGTGATCGAACACGTCAAGGCCGACATTGAAGCCGTGTCGCTCGAGATCGGCGCCGCCGTCACTGCCGAAGAGCAAGCGGCGTATCTGCGGTGGGAGAAGACGAAGAAGCAGTTCCTCATCGCATTGCTCGTCCTCATGATTGTCGCGGCGATCGTGACGCCGATCGTCCTCACGTTCACGAAGAAGTAGAGAGAACGCGACGGTAGTTAGATGTTACAAGATGAACACATTATCGCGCGTCGATGGACGGCGGCGGCGGCGTGGATGGAGTTTTGTCGTTGTCGTCGTGGCATTCCTTGAGGATGACCGAGAGCTTGATCGCCAAGCGTTGGAGCACTTCCCGTGTCATTTGGACCACATGCTCGTTCTCGGCGGTCTTGCTAAGCACTTGGTCGACCGCTTCGTCAATGTCGTCCATCCCGGCAGCCATGACGCGATTGCTGTCGAGGAGTTCCGCGACGTGGTGATGTCGTCCTGCGTCTTGGAACGCTTCCGCGCCTTTGTCGACGAGTTCTCGCTTCTTGTCCTGGTCCTTCCGGTCCCGGATGATGACAAAGTCCATGTCTTTCCAAGACCGCGGTTTGTTCTTGTCGGGCGGATTGAGCACGGTTCCATCGGACGCGATGCGAGTTTGATACCCGCAGAGGACTTCGTCATGTACCATGGCGCGCTTGGCGACTTGGTAGAAGCTCAAGAGTTCGCTCGGGTCGCAGTACCGCGACGACGGTTCGACTTGGAACGAGCAGCCCGTCGCGCCGAGAAGTTCGTTGAGGATCTTCTTGACTTTGCGGCTCTCGGAGATCATGGCAAGCATGCAGCTGACTAGTTCGTTGGACTGGATGAACTCGGAGTGGCGCGCAATGGTTTTGTTGCTCGAGATGGTCTTCTGTGTCCGTGGATCGAGGATCTCCGTGATGCATGGACACTGCGATGAGTGGTCTTGGTCCAAGCTCGCCACCCATTTCGACACGGCGTTTGCGACTCGTTCAGTCAAGAGTCGTCGCTTCGCGCGCTTCTTCCTTGCAGTTTGAAGCCCTCGGAGCAAGAGAACAGTGCTCAAGGAATGAGAGTCCGAGTGGAGAATGTCCGTCTCGCGCGACTGATCGCCAAGAACCATCACGCTCGTGTACTCTTGAAGGGGAAGCGTGTCGACGTGACGACGGATCGCCGAGTTGCCAAACTGGTGGATCAGCTCAATGTTCTCGAGCGTGTTGAGGTCCAAGCCGCTCTCGACAAGCTGGCGATCGCGGTCGTCAATCGGAGGATCTTCACACAGCAAGTGGACTTCCGAACCGTGCAGGACAAGCTCGTCGAGAAGTTTGATCATGTCACGGATGTCGCGACGCCAGCCACACATGAGGATCTTCTCGAGTTGCCGCTCTGACGTCACGAGGGGATGGTCTGGCACGGGTGGGATCACGATCGGCGTCTCAGCGGCTTTGTATGTGTCGTTGTCTTCCGCGAGGAACACAATCGACTCGTCAGCTTCTATCAATCGATCTGGAGGCGGTTTGATCTCAACCTCGCCATCTTTCCTCTCAATCCCGATCGGAATCGCCGACTCGAAGCGGTCCTGGAGCTGTGAAAACGGAACGCCGACACAAGTTGGCCATGCACTGATGTAAAATTCATTCCCGGCAAACCCAAGGACGGCGCTAAAGACTGCCGCCAAGCAAGTCAAACGAGCGGCAAGATCGATGGTTTACCTTTGGCTAGTCCTGGAGACCGCGCGGACATGATGACAAGACGGCCGATGACGTCGTGGGAGACCAACGTCTCGACGGCACCCCCGCCGACTAATGCAATCAACGGCTCATTGTCAATATCTCGCACTTCCGCGACGACATGGCCGCGCAACTACGACACACATGAGCGTCTTGAGGCCAAGGAGGAAGATCGTACGCTGGGAAGACCGAGGAGACTCAAGATGATGCGCAGGACGGACGCATCTGACTTGTCCGCGTCGCCGAGGGACGCCATGATGACAATACTGCGCGCCGTGTGGGCGGAAACTTTGAGGAGGTCGACAATGAGCAGCGGATTGCCCGACCGGAAGACAACTTTGGTCCCAAGGAGGTCGTCGACGTGCATTTGCGAGTGGAGTTCCGCCTCGAGGTGTTCCTTCTCGAGCTCTGCGAGGACGACGATCACGCCGCCCTTCTCGCTTTCGTTGGCGCGGCAAATCTCACGGATGAGGTAGATCGACTTGTCCGTCCATCCGAGAAGCAGCTACCGTCGTCCACGCATGAGCAAGATGATGGAAATGGCGAGAGCTGCTCTACCGTGTGGTTGTCCTCGACGATTTGGCTCTTGCCCTTCTTGAGACTGTCCATCTTTTCCCGCACGCTGTCGACGACAAAGCCAAGATTGACCGCGAAGAAGAGGATCCCGATGATCGTGACGACCATGGCGATCCCTCGCTTTTTCTACAAGGCCGGCCATGTCAAGAAGGAGCGGAGCGAGACGTACCCAGCCGTGAGCTTCCCGCTGCGCGCCTGGAAACGTCATGTACATCCACGCATCCCAGAGCGCTTCGTCGAAATGCGAGTCGGAGACGTCGTGGATCGCGTAGATGATGCCTGCCATCACGAGCGTGAAGACGCTGCCGAACGTGACAAGCGTGATCGTTTGCCCCCGCCGCGTCGAGATGAACGTGTCGATCTTGTACGCCAGGAGCGCGTGGTATGTGTAGCTGCGCTTCTTCTTGGCGGCTTTCTTCTTCCCAAGGAGCGCGATCGAGCTTTTCGTCACGAGATTCGTGGACGATCCGCTGTGTGATAGAAGGGAAGCGCTGCTTTCGTTGACGGCGTATTTGTTGGCATTCGTCGGCACGACTTTGACGTCCGTCATGCCAACGACTGACGTCGGCTCTAGCCAGGCGGACGATGAAACCTCCACTGCTCTTGAAACGGCCCACGAAAGAAACAACTCAAAGTTGAGTGGATGTCATGCTCCCCCCATGCTCCCCCCATCATGCTCGTGCCGCCTCTAGGACGACTCTCAGCATCGAACCTTCTCTGCTTTCCACCACGAAGCCAAAGTGAATATTCGACCTTCCCCCCCGTCGTCGTCCCCCCAAGGGGGCATCGATGCTGCTCGTCCAACGCGTAGATCGCGGTGGTTCCACGTGTCAAACAATCCTGACGGTCGAGTGAAGTGTACTCGCAAGACGAAATTGGTGGACGGAACGTGTTTAGGATGCAGTCGGAACACTCGAGTACTTTGCAAGGAGTCGCTGGACTTCGTCGTTCAAGTGCATGAGTTTCTGCCGCACTTCCGGCGTGAGTTGGACGTCGGCGTCGAATTTGGGCATCTTGTGGCCTCCCGGACCGGGTTTCACAAGCACTCGATACGTGACCGACTTGCGCGTCGTCGCAAATGCTTCGATCGGGTTGCTCGCGACGACGCCGACGTTTTTGTCGTCGACCGACATTTGGCGAGCGAGGAGAGATCCACGCTTGCGACGCACCGAGTCTTCAATTTGCTCCACGACAGCTCGTTTGATGTCCGTCGCGCGGTCACCGAGAGTGGAGCCACCTGCGATGACGATCAAATCTAAATTGCGCCAACGGATCGGCTTTGTCTTGTCCTTGGGATTGAGCACCGCCGGCGCATTCTTGTCTAGAAGAGAACACGTCATGACGCATGAACCATGGAAGGAAACCTCGCTTTGAGATGTAGCCGACGAGGAGCTCATCGGCATGGAGCACTCGCATCGACATTTGAAAATACGAGAGAATTTCGGTCGGGGATCTCAAGTACCGCGACGACGGCTGGACGATGAACGTGTTGGAATGCGGCGAGAGGAGCTTGGAGAGGATATGCTTCACTTCGCGCGACTCGGAGATCATGGCGAGCATGCACGAGATGAGCTCGTTCGACATGACAAAGTCGGAATGGCCAGAGATCGTCGAGTTGGCCACGACAGTCTTCTGTGTTCGAGGGTCGAGAATCTCCGTAATGCATGGACACTTGCTCGACGCATGGCGTGTCCATCGGTCGATCGCAGTGCATATCCGCGGACCAAAGAGCGATTCCTTGAGCTTGTACTTGCGCTGCTTCTGGAGGCTCCGCACCAAGAGCACAGTCGCGAGCGAATGCGAGTCCGAGTTGAGGACGTCCAGTTCTCGCTGGAAGTCGCACAAGACCATGATCGACGTGTACGTCTCCAAAGGCAGCGGTTCCAAGTAGCGGCGCACCGATGTATTCCCGACAAAGTGGAGGAACGAACAGTGCTCAAAGCTGTCCATGTCGACGCCGCCCTGCGTGAGAAACTCTTCGCGTTCGTCCATCTAAACCGTCGTCGGATTGTGACGAACCACACGACAGCCACGTACCGTCAATTCGTTCACCAAATGGACTTCACTGCCACGTTCAAGGAAGTTGTCCAAGAGCACAAGCATGTCCTGGACGTCGCGGCGCCAGCCACAGACGAGAATCTTCTCCTTGAACTTGTCTTTCGGAGCGACGGCTGGAATCGCCACGGGCGGGATCACGACCGGCTCCTCCGCTTTGTACGTATCGTTGTCTTCCGCCAAGACGATGATTTCATCGCCAGGCTGGATGGTGTAGTCCAACGCGGGTTTGATGACAACTTTGCCTTTGGCAGTCTTGACGCCGATCGGAGCCGCGGCTGGAAAGCGCGGAATCAAGTCGCGAAAGGCCACGCCGACAACTTCCGGCCACGCTTTGCAATAAAACTCGTCGCCGTCAAATCCCAAGACCGAATTGTAGACTATGAAGAACGATAAAGCAGTCGCAGACACAGATCAATGCACCTCGAGAGAGCCCTGGGGATCGTGCCGAGAGCAAAATGAGCCGTCCGATGATATCATGCGATACAAGTGTCTCGACAATGGAACCGCCGACTAAATGTACGAGCGGTTCGTTGTCAATGTCGCGAACTTCCGCGACAACATGGCCTTGGAGCTACAAAGGCGACGATCCACGTAGCTGAGGAGAATTTGCTTACCTGGAAGAGACCACGCAAACCAAGGATGATACGCAAGCACGCCGCGTCAGACTTATCGGCGTCGATCGATGTCGCCATGATTGTGATGCTGCGAGCCGTGTGTGCCGATACTTTTTTCAAATCCGACACGAGAAGTGGACTTCCCGACCGCACGACGACCTTGGTCTTGTGGTATTCATGCTCGTCGATCTGCGACTCGAGCTCAGTTTCAATGTGTTCTTTCTCCATGTCGGCCAAGATGACAATGATGCCGCCGCCTTCGCTTTCGTTGGCAAGACAAAGCTGTTTGATCAACGCGACAGACTTGTCAGACCAGCCGAGGAGCAACTACGTCAGTGCAGATGAGTACCATGGACAACGAGGAGCGCCACCGAATGGTTCTTTTCAATCACATTGCTCCTTCCTTTCTTCAAATCTTCCATCTTGTCGCGAATCGAGTCGACGACAAAGCCGATAATGACAAAGAAGTACATCATGCCGATGACACTCACAAAGAAGGCAAAGATGCGTTTGTTCTTCCGTGGTATTAGACAAGATTCGCAGACACTTTGGATGGACGTACCCATTCGACTTGTTCGCCTTGAGCTCCTGGGTCCGAGATGAAAAGCCAGCATTCCCAAATGCTCGCAATGATTGAGGCGTGTTCGCTGCTGTGTGCCTCTCCTTCCGTCGTACTTTCAGAGCTGGACGATGTTGAGTCGGTTGGAGTCGTCTCGACTTGTGAAAATGCCACCAGCGACCTGAGCGTGTCTGAGCTTGAGCCAGATCCACTGCCGTCTTCGATTCCAAGATCTGTCTCGGCCTCTACTTCGATGTGCGTCCCATGGGGAAGGAGCGAGAAGAAGAGACCGGAAACAGTCATGAGAAACAAACCAAAGCTGACGAGCATGACAGTTTGCCCCTTCTTTGTCGAGATGAACGTGTCAATCTTGTACAGCAGTCTCGCCGTGGAGTACTTGACCATTGTTGGTTGGTTTTTGTCGTCGATGCGATGGTCGTGTCAACTTGAATCAGTTACAAAGAGGCCGCCGTGACGTCCTTTCACACGTCGCTTGTCTCCACACGGAACAACAGAAATAGAAGGAAGAGTACCGTGTTGAGATCTTACGAGATGGCGCTTACACCACCAATGGGTCCACTGCCTGGACCACGCAAGACGCAGGCAGTCTGGAGCGAGTCCAAGACGAAACCAGGATCGCATTGGCACTTTCCAGGAGACGACGGGGATGAATTTGGTGGACACAGGAGCACACACGAGTTGTGTTGCATCGTGTAGCCTTCTGCGCATTCGCATCGATTCAACGTGAGAGAAAAGGTCGAATGGTCTGGGCATGGCTCATACGCAGCCCCACTTGGCTGGACTTCCGTTTCGACAGGAGTCGCCTGCTTGACGCCGCTAATCTTGATCCCAATCGTCTTCTTCCCTGAGAGCACCAGTGAGGTCAATGTCTTCTGCGTCATGCTCTCTGTACCTTTCTTCTTGGCACCGACCGTGCATTGAGTGTTTGCAGGACCATCGTCTCCAACGTAACCCTCGCGGCATTCACCGCATGTGGCCGAAACAAGCCAGCACTAGTGAAGGCAATAAGATGAAACCTTGATATGCCAGGAGAACTTACAGGTTCGCGGCCCAGAAGTTCACAATTTGGAGCTCCAGTGCAGTCAACTTCTTCCAAAACGACGGGAGGCGGGCCGTGTGTTGGCGTGAGACTTGGAGCTTTGACTAGCGCCCCCAAGACGCCTCGGCTACCGATTGTTTCGGTTTGAATGTACACGTCGTACCAAGTGCTCTCACGCAAACCATCGATGAGGAATACAACGGACGAAGTGTTGGAGATGATGGACGATGCTTCCTTTCCGTTCAGGGGATGGTTCTTCTCGACAACTGAATAATGGACGATGCCAGGACTTGATAGCTCGAGCCCGACCGAGAGCGCATCTGTTCGAGCGTCGGCTGCTACAACTGTGGAGTTTATAATCGCTGGGGCGTGCGCGGACGACTTGATATGATCAAGCTGTGCCACGACGCCAAAGACGCCATGGGAATTGAATGTTTCAGTGACCAAGTAGATGGTGTAGCTGGTGTCAGGATGGGGCACTGGAATATCCACTGAACCTTCGCTGCCTGTTGCATTAATCGTCACTTGGGCGACAACTTTCGTATCAAAGCCGATGCGGTTCCCAAAGACGGCAGGACCAGCTAGCGTTGGCGTCCAGCGTGTCGCCATTGCTACCATGCAATGGACAAGGCCTTGGACAGTGTTCAACTTGTAATCAAGACGTAGCTCTGTCGTTGACGCTGGAGTTGGTCCAGCTTGATGAGCTAGCAAGAGTGGAGCTGGTGCAAATGTCGACACATTGGCAAACACAAGGATTTGCGTGTACAAATCTGCGTCTATCAGCGTCTCGGCGACAACCCACACCGTGTAGCTTGTGTCGGCTGATAAGTAGTTCAGGACTTCGATCTGGGGCTTTGGAGACGTCACTGTGATCGTTCGTCTGTACGAGATTGTTTGATGCGGATATTTGTGCCAATCTTCGCCATTCTTCTTCTTGGAGCTGACGTTGTACGGCGACAAAACTTCGACGTGCTTCGTGTTCTCGGCGATCATGTAATGGACAAATCCAGTCGTTGACAGCTCAAATGCAAGCTCAAGCTCCGTCGTTGATGCGTGCTTTGGACGCACTTGAATGTCAACAAAGCTGGGCGGCACTGGATGCGTCGCAGTAGCGATAGACGTCCAGGGTGACAGCACGCCATGGCTGTTGATTGTTTCGGTGGCTACATGAACTACGTAGCTCGTGGTTGGTTTCAACCTTGCATCGTCTTGGAGAAAGATTTTATAATCCTTGAGGGGGGTATTAGACGGGAGAGTCACGTTGTCGCGCTTGTACACCAGGACGCAAGAATCAGCTAAATGCAATGGCATGGGCGGCGGGCACTTTGGCAAAGTGACGACTGCATGAATGAGCGCACCATTACAGCTCTGAGCACTTTTATCGCAAGCCAATTCAAGGACAAGTTGAAACCCAGTTGTGTTGCCAGCAGCAGGGCGGGCAGCGTAGCTATTCAAGACTGGAGGAGGCGCATGTGTCATTGTTGAAATCGGGCCTTTGACGTCAGTGAAGACGCCATGGGAGCCGAGTGTTTCTCCGGAGAAGAACGCAAAGTACGGCGTATGGGGGGCCAAGTTCTCAATAACAATTTGATGCGTTGTCGGGTTGGTAGCAAGGGATGGGAGTTCTCCAGCAGCAACAACGCTATGTTGTCCTGGAATTATTTCCGAGAAAGTCGTTCGTGAAAAGCCATTTGCACCAAATGAGGGTGGCGCTGATCCTTTGACAAGGACAAAATACGGCCTGATGGGTGCTTCCGACCTTCGATGCCACGTCAACACAACTTGATCAGTCGTGCCATCCACAGGTTCTACGAGCCACTTGTCCTGCGCTGATGTAGCGTTTGTGTAGTCGACAAACGTCGTGACGACATGACAGGACACTGGACCAAAGACGCCGTAGCTAGCATCCGTCTCGGCAACAATGCAAAGTTCATACGTTGCTCCAGAGATCAAATTTGTGAAGGCTTTGTGAGTTTGCGTTTGCTTCGACCAGTCTTCTCGTGAAACAGTCAGCGAGCCATTTAACATGACGCCTTCTCCGAGTTCTTCGAGCGAGGCACGTTGGATGTGACCAGCTGTGAGGATATAACTATCAAATTGGGAGATGTCAATAGTCTCGTTGGACGCATTGAACGCAAACGCGTTACCCGGATTGCGAAGCATGAGGATGTAATGGACGAGACCGTAGCGTGACAGGGTCAAGTTGAGATCAATGGACGTGGCTTTCCATGGAGTTGGTAAGATGGACAATGTTGTAAACGTCGGTGGTGGAGCATGAGTCGTGGCGAGTAGCGGCGCAGGAAGAGCTCCAAAAACACCAAAACTATCAAACGTCTCCGTCGTCACAAATACGTGGTACATCGTGTCAGGTTCTAGCGTGTCGTCAATTGTGTGGTTTCCTTCGAAGATGGGCAAAGCAAGCGGAACTGAGATGTTGACGCCCCCTCTTGTTTCGTTGACGGTAGTCCAAACTTGGTCGACCACGTCAAAGTGACCTCGGCGCACGTAAAACGACGGGTTGGTAGTTCGCAACACGTTTGGATCGTGGAGGTCTCTATCTGTAATCATGTAGTGAAGACGTCCAGGCGTCGTGAGGTTGACCACTAGCAAGATCTTGTCCACAGTAGCATTGAGAGGTAAGGCTGCACTCTGCAAGACCGTAGGGGCGGCTGCGTACGTCGTCGCATTGATGGTTTCTAGAGCGCCGTAGACTTGAGAGCCTGTACCGTTCACTGACAAGCTTTCAGGAAAGACGGCTAGCGTGTATGTAGCGTTCGGTTGGAGATTGTCAAACGTCAAGGCAGTTGAACCATTGTCATAGTCGGTCACATTGTAGTAGTGCGTTGTGGTCTGGTTTTGCAAAATGGTGTCACGAGTGAGAGGCGTCTTTGTGATATTCTCAGCAGCCAGCAAGGCAACATGAAGCCAGCATGGCTTTGTTGTCGTAATTGTGGCAGCTAACAGGTCAAACCGACCTCCGATGCGACTTAGATGCAAAGCAAGTTCAGTGGGAGGCAGGGCGTGAGTTGAAACAGTGACGATGTCGCTTGGGACACCCACAACGCCTTGCGCTGTCTCCGCCACGACGTACATTTCGTAGATTGTATCTTCTGTGAGATTGCTCAGAACGGGCGTATGATTGCCACACGTAAATGCCGTCGGCGCGGCTTCCTTCCAACACAGTGAGACGATATTACGAGGGTCTGATGGCTTCACAGATATGGAGACTTGAGTCGTCGAGCCTTTGACAGGAGCTGCTTCAAGAATGGCCACTGATCCAGCTGGTTCATTCGTTTTGAAGTCCGTCTTTGACGAAGGTAGTCCAAATACACCAAAGCTGTCCACTGTCTCGGTGAAAATTACCACGGAGTACATGGTCGATGCGTTCAAATCGGTCAAAGTCACATTTGTCCATTCGTTCGAAGGCACATTTTGGATTGAACCAACTTGGAACGATTCGTTCGCAGCTACGTAGGTTGCCAATGCGTTCTTCTGGTCAACAACGACTTTATGGAATGCATTTGGCTCGCCAACGACGTAGTGGATGTTAGCTGCAGCTTCCACACTGACACGTAAGATAGCCATGCTTGTCGACTTTGGTAGCGCTGCTACTTCGATAGACTTGACCATTGGCGCTGGTGCATGTGTTTGGCAACCAGAGATTGCTCCAATTCTTCCAAATAAGCCGTGGCTTCCCTTGGTCTCGACTACAATTGCCAACGAGTAGTTTGTTCCAGCTTTTAACGCAGTGATGTTGGCGTGGATATCGACAGTCGTGTCAGTGGCAGCAACAACTGCGACATTGTTGACTTCGCGTGCGGGAAACGACAATTGCAATTGGCTTGCGTGACGTGTGGTAGTGTTGGTTGCGTTTTGAATGGCTTCTGGGGTATTGAGGCTTGGCTCCAACGACCCTTCAGTTGTTGCCACGTAGAACAATGCATATCCGACTGCTCTCAATGCTGACTGAACGTTGTAGTTGACAAAAGCCAAGGCGGGGAACTCTAATCGAAGGCCAACAAGAAGCTCACTTATCGTTCCCCCGCGTGGAACGCAGCCCAGATTGACGACGTCTGGTGCGACTGCGTGAGTAGTAAAAGCTTCTGGTGCATGCAGCACTCGGCCGAGAACGCCATCGCTTCCTTTGACTTCTGTGACCATCCATACATCGTACGTCGTGAATGGAGCCAAATCCGTCACATTGACTTGCACAGCATTGGTCAAGGGAATCGAGAGAGAAAGAGTCTGATTGCTGGTCCAAATATCGGTGGCCGATAAATTCTGGCTAGCTCTTGTTGGCACGATAATGTAATGAAGTAGCCCCGGAGAACTGCAATTGACGACAAATTCAGCCGTAGATGAACTAGCGCGCACAGGGCCACTTCGCTGCAAAGAGAGGCGTGGGGCGTGGGGATGCGTCGTCGTTCCATTGACAGAAACCACCTATATCACATGAATCAAGGCCATATCGAGCAATGATACGCGCACCGTGCCAAAGACACCGTTGCTATTGCTAGCTTCAGCCACAAAGTACACATCGTACGTGGTATTTGGCGCAAGGTCCAAGACATTCCACGCCAAACGCGTTGCAGACTTGGACGTGAACGTGCCAGCTTCAGTCGACAATGTCGCTGCGCTCTGAATCGCAGCGTCTTTGATATCTTGCGCGGTAAGAGCATTATGCCCCTGCAACACGACAGCGTAATGTAAATCTCCAGCGCCTGTCAAGTAGTACGATAGTGCTAGCGCGCCAGGCAGTCCTTGCAGAACGTCCACTTGTCCTGTCGCGATTCCTTCCTTGCGCGAAACTAGAGCAATCCTCAGTAAAGACGTAAATATGACAATTACATATATACCTGACAATGTTGTCGCTCCAAGGGCCCAAGGAAGCGCGCAGAGCCAGAAGATCCATCGGAAGCGCGTCATGCTCGTTTCAACCTTTCCAAATTTGAGATCTTTCTGACTTATCCATTCTGAAAGGACACCATATTTATCCGGACAACATTATCCGGAAGATAGGTTTCCATCAAGCTCTCAGGACTACATCCTTGTCTTACAACGAGCGATCTCTCTTAAACTATGTCTACTTTAAGATGAACGCAGATCATCATCGTCGACTTGCTGCTCGCAAGAGATGTGTCAAGTTGAGAGTTGATGTCCATCTTGTCCAAGTGAAGCTCGTATAAATTTTGAAAGGTTTTCATGTTTATGGTAACGATTGCTCCATCGTCTTCCTCTGATGCTGCAAGTTCAAGCACACTCCTTGCTGCTGTCCTCTATAGCGAGCAAGGTAGAATAGCACGAAGAGATCTGTTCTACAGCAGTCAAACAGCGCGGGGAGGTTGGAAACGGGCGTTTTAGGTGCATGAGTGGGGATCTGTTGTCCGGTTAATTATCCGTATGTCCGTGGCATCTTCTTGTGGAGATCCGATTGGCATTTTGAGTGCATTGGTCTCAAGACAACAGAATTGGAAAGCGCAAGCGGAACGAAGGAGCAGATTGGATGTCGCCCGTTGTGTTGACTGCGCATGGCTTTGATGCCCTCAAGTGCGTCATCACGCTCAATGAAACCAAAACTGAATACACGTTTAAATCGACTGGCAGCGACGCGCAGTTGAAACTCCCCGATGGAAAAACATTGGTGGGATCCAATGTGATTGCGCGCTACGTGGCATCGGCTGCCGGTGCGCTTTCTGTCGATGATCTTGCCGTGGACGATTGGCTTGAATGGGAAAAATATGTCTTGCGTGTCACTACTGACAAGGATGCATTGGCAGCTCTCGTAGAAGGGAAGATCAAGACCAAGACCTTCCTCGTCGGCAATACATTGACACTCGCTGATATTGTCGTCGGCGTTGCTCTCCGAAAAGCATTGGAATGGCTCCCCCAAGAAACGTACCCTCTCGAAGCTGCTCGTGCATACGTAAACTCTCTCTTCCAGCGACCAGCTTTTGCATCGGCATTGACGGCTGCAGTCCCTGCTGCTGCTGCCTCAACCACCTCAGTCGCCAAGAAGAGCTCGTTGGCGGCTGAGCAATTGCAAGGCAAGACGTACGACAATGTTTTGGGCGTGATTGAATCGCTTTTTGTCGAAGCTGTAGAAACTGCCTTCCCTGGTTTGCAAGAACGTCTCAACTTCCGCGTCGAAGTGTCGCGAACGAAAACCCCCAAGTTTGGTGACTATCAGTGCACCAGCTCCATGGCAATCTTTACTGCGCTCAAAGGCACACCCAATGCCCCTGGATCTCCTCGTGATGTCGCCAATGCCATTGTGGCGGCCATGCCAACTAACCCTGTGCTTGAAAAGCTATCTGTTGCTGGCCCTGGCTTTATCAACGCATTCTTGACTGCTCCGTTTGTGACGAGCCGCTTGGAATTGCTACTTCGCGATGGCGTGAAGGCCTCGCCAGTCAAGAAAATGCGTGTTGTGATTGATTTCAGCTCGCCCAACACTGCTAAGGACATGCACGTTGGTCACTTGCGCTCGACGATCATCGGTGAATCGATGAGCCGCATCTTGGAATTCCAAGGCCACGATGTGCGTCGTATCAACCACGTCGGCGACTGGGGCACTCAATTCGGCATGTTGATCACGCACTTGACTGATGCCTTCCCAACCTGGAAAGAAGAAATGCCAGATATCACAGACTTGACACAACTGTACAAGAATGCCAAGCAACGTTTCGACGAAGACGAAGCGTTCCACAAGCGTTCAAAGGACGGCGTCGTGAAGCTCCAAGCTGGCGATCCTGAATCGCTTGAAGCGTGGAAGATTTTGTGCGAAGTGAGTCGCAAGGAGTACCAAAAGGTCTACGATCGCTTGGACGTCCGCCTCGAAGAAATGGGCGAATCCTTTTACAACCCGATCATTCCTCGCGTGATTGAAATGGTCGAAGCCCAAGGCATTACTGAAGACAGCGATGGCGCCAAAGTCGTCTTCACCAAGAAGTACAAGCAACCCTTCATGCTCATCAAGAGCGACGGCTCGTATTTGTATGATACGACCGATATCGCCGCTTTGTGGTATCGTCTCCACGAAATCAAGGCCGACTGGATCATCATCTACACGGACTACACGCAGCAAGATCACTTTGGCTTGCTCTTTGAAGTCGGCGAGATGGCCAAGATCCTCGACCCAACGAAGCATCGTGTGAACCATATTGGTTTTGGTACCGTCAACGATGAATCGGGCAAGCGCTTCAAGACTCGATCAGGCGAAACTGTGCGTCTCGTTGACCTGCTCGATGAATCGCGCGCCCGCATGAAGGCCACTCTCTTGGAACGTATCGCTGCTGGCCAAACGTCTCTGCCTGAAGCGGAAATCGACCGTGCAGCTGAATTGATCGGTTATGGCGCCGTCAAGTATTTCGACTTGATGCGCAGTCCGCAATCCAACTATGTGTTCAACTACGACAAGATGCTCTCGACGAACGGCAACACCGCCGTCTACTTGATGTTCGCTTATGCGCGCTTGTCGTCCATTGTGCGCAAGTCTGGCGTCGACGTTGAAGCTCTTGCGACCAAGCAATCCGGCGTGCTTCAAATTGTCGACCCGAACGAAGCTGCGTTGGCTGTCGAACTCCTCCAGTTCCAAGACGTGCTCGTCTTTATCAACAAGGAACTCGCGACCAACTGGCTGTGCACGTACTTGTACGCGCTGTCGGAGAAGGTCCAAGTCTTTGTCACGCAATGCCGCGTCTTGGGCAGCCCCGAACAGAACAGCCGCTTGCTGCTCTGCCAAGCCACGCTCAAGACCATGCACACATGCTTTACGCTGCTTGGTATCACTCCTCTCGACCAAATTTAAATCTAACACGACTCTGTTCCATGAGTTTTCCATGTAGAGCTGAATTGGCTAGGTAGATCCAAAGGCTAGGAGACTAATCGTTGATTAATCGACAGTGTCCATGAGTTGATGCAGTTGGAATTCCTTGACAAAGTCGGCAGCGCGCTCTTTGCTCTACATCAGTCCGTCAAAGAGAGCTAGCACCGACGCTTGGCGCTCACCTCGCATTTGAAAGTGGTTTGGAAGAACTGGCGAGGATAGACAAAGATAAATTCCGCCAGGAATGGCACAGACGACTCGACAGCGTGGCCGTACAAGAAGATCTCGACCACGTCTTTGGATGAATTGCTCGAGACGACATGAAAGCCCTGGGCGTTCAAGTGCTTGGTCACGTCTGCGAGTGTCGGAGGCTTGTTGCGGAAATTGCACGAAAAGGAACCCCTGGAAGAGCATGGATGATACAACCGGCCGTCACGACAACGTACGCGACGCCAGTCGACTTCCAGAGTTCCCAGAAGGCGCTCTTCTTGATCTTATGCTTTGGATCGAGTGCAAACATGACTGTCGCTGGCCCCCGCACCTCCTCGTCGCTCGATTCCTAGACGGACGTCGAGGTTTAGATCCTCTTCGACGTGTCCATAGTACCTCCTCTTGCTCGGATTCTTCCTCCTTGTTTGAGTTCTCCTTGTCTTCGTCACTGCCGTCATCTCGGCCCGATGGAATATCGTTAAGATCCGTCAAAGGCTCGACATTGACATTCCTGAAGCGGGTTTTCCCGAGAAACTCCGACCTGAACCATGTCAGTCATGACCGTCAGGGCATGAAGACTCGTGTCTTACCCGAGGATGTCGTCAATTTGAGTCGTCTTGGAGTGAATCGTCTTGAGAAACCAAGGGCACAAAATAAATTGCAGCTACAGGCGCACAAATCATCGATGAGTCACTGAGGAGACGACAACGACGTACAACAAGCGTGACGACTGCCACGGCGTACATAATATTTGGTACGTTGGCAGTGATGACAATCAAATCAATAAAGCCAAAGGCAGCGAGAATGCCGCCTAGCAACCAGCCCGCTAAAGATGCAACAGCGTCATGTCAAAGCAACCGCGACAACGAGAGCACACCTGAAAAGAACCACCAGAGGCCCAACACTTCAAACAACCGACAGTGCATGACCAAATGCGTGCCATCTTCGAGGAAATGCCGCCACTTCAAATGCAAATGAAAGCCATGGGCAGCAACAGCCTACTCAAATCTCACTCCAATGCGCCATGGAAGCCAAGGACGTACCGCACATGCGCCCCAGTAGATCATATAGACCGACTTGAGCGCAACACCCATGACAGGACGGCGGTATTCCACAACGTTTGCATACTTGGACGTGATAATCTAAGAAGATGTCAATGGCTGGATGGGTCAAGCTCGTGACGACGTACGATGTAGAGCACAAGAGCAATCAATCCAAATGCAGTCGCAAGACACGCCAGCCAGAACAATCTACACGCAGGATAAAGCGCTGGCAGTCGTCAGGCGGCTAGACTTACCGGCGGTAGATCTTGCTCAGGATTTCATTTTTGTTGTGCGTGTACTCTTCGTAGCTGATCTCGACCGTCTTGCGCGGTTTAGCGTATTGAAACGACTAGAACAAGATAGTCAAGAAAGGCAAGCTCCACGTGAGGGAACGCACCCGACGAGGCAGTGGTTCGCGCGGCATGTTGTTCCTCGCTCGGGTTTGAAAGACACGCTGTGGCTAAAAATACATGGAGAGGATTCATCTATATTTTGCATATATGGGGCGGCATGTCTAGACTGTGTAGTCGTCTTTGTATTTGTGCTTGGGGACAAATTTGGTCCACTTGGTCTTGTTGCGCGTCGTCTTGCCTATTTCAATCTTGTTGCGCTTGAGCAGACTGTCGAATCGATCCTTCAACGCGGAACCCTTGGGCTAAACACACAATCCATGAGCTCCACGTGGTCATCCACGATCAACAAGCGTACCTTGAGCGCACGGATATTGCCGCTCAATTCGTCTGGAGCCGTCACAAGCGTCGGTCGCTCGACTTTTCTACATACCAGAGAATCAACAAGATGTTGTGGAGAGCGACAAGGTACCGCTTCTTGCCGGCAATCATGACTTCGGGCTCTTCTTCGAGCTTCTTTTCCTTGAGTTTAGTTTTGAGCTCTGTCTTTTGCTTTGACTTCTTCTCGCTCTTCTTCACTTCGGACTCGAGCGTCTTGACGCTACACAAGCACGTTTAAACCCTCCATCGTGGCTATCTCATGTACTTGTTGATCTGCTTGAGGAGCTTCTTGTTCAGTCGGCGTTCTTCGAGCTCCTTTTCAAGAGCTTTATGGCGAGCTTGGCGATTTCGGTCGCTGCGAGTGAGCTTCTCCTTGGGCTTACTCTAAGACATCGACACCATCAGCCTCTTATCCATTGAGCACAAGCATACCGCGGGTTTCTCTTCATCATTAGCCGACTGCTCTTTATCGTCCTCTTCATCTTCTTCATCCTGCATCATGCAAATGTTATATGACCAGCAAACTTTTGGATGTGCTTACTGATGATTCCTTGATGTATTCCTTGGAAATGCCAGTGGCAAGTGGCGCACGTTCCTGTTCACGCTTAGCTTGTCGTTCCAACTCCTTGGCTCGAGCTTCAGCCAAGACGTCCTTGTGTGCATTGACTTCTGGATGGTACGATTGTCCATCGGCAGCCACTTCAACTGCCTTGACCTTGTGCTTTGTCGATGGCACTGGCACAAGAGGCTATGTACAGAAACGCTCAAGCAATCATGAGCTAGACCATGCGTACCGCTTTCTTCTTGATGACAGCTGGAGCGACAAATTCGTCAACTTCTTTTTCCCATGCTGGAGTCGTTGCATTGCCATCAGCGTCCCACAACGTTTCCATCTTGGGCTTGCCACCTCGCGTCGATTTGCGCTAATTTCATTGCCGTGAGACGCCTACAAGCGAGAACAATATTACCACTGGTGCAGCAGGCTGCTTGGCCTTGATACGGTCGACTGCATTCAGCAGTCCCTTGGCTTTTTCAGGCTTAAACTTCCCGGACCAGACGGATGGATCCTTTGTAATTTTCGCCTTCTTGCTCTTCGATCCTCCTGTGTCGATTGCAAAAAGATGCTCATCACTGAAGTTCTGCAGCTTCGTAGCTTCGCTCTGCTCTTCAATAAACGCTTCGACTTCCGCGCCAACTTGCTGGATGCGTTGCAACTTGCGCTTCCGGACCATGACGCGCTTGACCAAATAAGCGACGATTAGAGCAAACCAACCAATTTGCAACTTCAAAAACCTCGTTAGAAGAACATCCCATCTTTCTAACAAGGTGGACGAATTTAAAAAGTAGTATTTTTTATTTTAATCCAATCCTGCTGCTGCATTCACGTATATGACAAGGGCCTTAAAGACAAATCCACATCATTCACGTTAAGTCTGCCCAGTCAGCTGATGTGCCATATACAGGCTATCTATGTTAAGCTTGGCAACGCCCAGCACGATTTCAACGACCTGCTTTGATTTGTGCTGAAGTTGTTTTCCGGATTCCGGATAAACCAAGTCTCAAACTCTTCTCGAGCTGTCTAGGGAGCCCAGCCACGATCAATGTTATAAGAGAGGCACATGGCGGGATTTGGTCGTCTCGAACTCACTACGGAGGTGATAAGATCACTGTCCGATGCAAAAGCAACGAAGTGAGGTGCATGATCAAGAAAACTGACATTTTAAATAATATTTTAAATTTAATTTGAAAAATGATTTAAAATAATCGATATTTTAAAGTGTGGGCTCGAAACATCTTCAGAGAGCAGAAGCGACCAAGCGAAGCATGGCCGGCCTTGGGTTCTCTAACTCGGAATTCTCGGCCATGTTGCACGTTCTCGCAGAGAATCCTGACGATGAAGGTAAAGCTGAAGAAACGACACCTGAAGCATCCCCACTTCCTGAAGAATCACGGCCGAAACCAGCCTTACCAGCCGTCGATGTGAAAAAGTTGGGAACATGGCAAAAGCACACCAAGGGATTTGGCATGAAGATGTTGGCCAAGATGGGCTTCAAAGGTCGATTGGGTAAAGATGAGCAAGGTGTTTCTGCCCCTGTTGCCGTGAAAGCGCGTCCGAATCAACTGGGTCTTGGATTCAATGACTTCAAGGAAGCCCCGACGCTGAAACAAAACAAAGAAATCGAACGCGATCTACACGGCAAGACAGATGAAGTAGACAATGAACCAACAAACGAATTACTTCGAGACGATGGTGCTTGGCGGAAGCGAATTGTTGGTGGTGGAAAGAAACGAAAGCGCAAAACAGTGGAAGACGTCTTACAGGAGGAAAAGACAGCCATCGATATCGTCGTCGACATGCGAGGACCTCTTGCACAAGTTTACACTGACGGCCTGAGCTCATTGAAGGCCCAGACCATTCCCGAGAAGCCTCTCTTAGGACAAGAAATCCTCTACAACCTGCGGCTTATCATCAATCAAACAGAAGGCTCGATCCGAGACCTCAATTCCAGGATATCAGTCGACCGTAAGCGCCTCGATGCTTTGCTTGCAACACACGACACAGACTCGACCAAAATCCGCCACGACAATCAGCTTGTCGACAACATCTCCGTCATGCTGAGCTCCTTGCAAGACTTGCAAACAACACTACCAGAAGATCCCGTCGCTGCGATCGAGGCAATTGTGAACACTGTGGTGATGCTGCGGACAAAGTTTCCCGCTGAGTTTGAATCCCATCATGTCGTCGATGTTGTGCCATCCCTCGGCATTCCGCTCTTCAAAGCGCTGGCAAGTCCATGGCAGCCTCTCCAAGTCGACGACGACGCCATGCAGCTCCGAAGTTCCTTTCTCTTGGTCAAGCATTGTCTGTCCACATGTGTCGCGTCGTTGGATGCGAATGAAGCGAGCGTCTTTGGTACAAACATTGGCTCGGCGACGCGCCACAACAAGATTTACGACCACATGGCGAGACAAGTGCTCTTTCCTCGGATCATCTCAAGCATCCATCAATGGAATGTCCAAGCGCCGTGCCTCGACATGATTGAATTCCTCGACAGCTTCCTGTCGGCTGATCTTGTCCAAGCTATTTTGACAGAGTACATCCTTCCTCGTCTGGAGCATCACGTCCGAATTTGCCAAAATGTGAGCGACGTCGAGCGCGTCCACGACTGGCTTTTGCCATGGCGCGGTCATTTCGAAGCCAAGTTTGCGCAGCAAGTGTATCCTATCATGCGGGAAACCTTGGCGCGGACGATCATAAATTGGCATCCCAACGACTTGTCGATCTTTCCCGTCTTGCTCCCGTGGAAGGACGTGTGGACGCCTGAAGACTTTGCCGTCTTTACCCACAAGCACATCGTGAAGAAGCTCATCCGAGTCCTCAACCGCGAGTTTGAGATCAATCCGAAAGCCCAAGAGCTCGAGCCGCTCGAGTGGATCCTGGCATGGCATCACATCTTGCCCGACCGGCAGTTCGTTGCGCTTCTAGAGGCGGAATTCTTCACCAAGTGGCTCAAAGTCCTGGCTGAATGGATCCGACAGAATCCATCGAGTGCGCCGCGGGAAATCCTCGCGTGGTATCTCGGCTGGAAATCGTTCTTTGAAGAGCACGAGCTCCTGGTGGAAGAACGCATCTGCATGCAATTCCACGGCGCGCTCCAACTCATGCAATGCATCCAGCAAGCGTCCGAGCTGTCCGGTTTGAAAGCGCTCCCATCGACGTATGAAGATGCCTTGCTGCGTGGAAAGAAACGTGTTGCGCCAGTCAATCCCAAGCATGAAGTGCATGATGTCAACATGCGCGACGTCGTTGAAGAGTACGCGCAGCTCCATAACATTGAGTTCGTCCCGCGGCATAAGAACCAAGACGGCCAACAAGTCTATGGCTTTGGCAAGCAGCACATCGTGATCGACCACAGCCTTGTCTTCATCGAGACGTCCAAGGGCAAGTTTGAACCGATCGACGTGGACGAGTTGGTTAAGAGAGCATAAGGATAAATAGACTAGTCGACTTCCACGGGCGATTGCCGCGAATCGGCCAACTTCTCAAGCAACGCAATGGCTTGGATGAGCAATTGCTTGGACGTCGCGACGGAATCGGGCCGCTTGTGCACCGCCAGCACCTCCCTACAACATGCAAAGTCACTCCCGAGACGTGTCAATATCGTACCCAGTGCTGTCGTTCGTTGCAGCGTCCTCGTGGGTCTGCTTGGGAAGCGCGGCGTCCGCGATGGATTCGTCGCAATGCTTGACGGCTTCCGTGAGCTGCGCGATCGCTTTCGTCAAGTGCTTTAGCACTTCTTTGCGAGTTGAATTGCTGTCCCCGAGCAAATTATTGCGCATCCATGTCGTTTCCGTGTCCTTGGAGACATGCCGCGACGGATCTCGACGGTGGGCACGAAGTTCGAACATGAGAGATTGCAGCAGACGCTTCAACGCGAGAAACGACGCAGCGACGCGGATCTTCTTGGACTTGAAGGGAAAGAGGCCATTGGCAAGCACACTCTCAAGGTCCGTGCGCGACAGCGAGTACGCATCGACGTACGTGAGAGTGCGCACCGTGTAGTGGCGGATCCCGTGGCTCAGAATGACATCTTCGCCAAAGAAGCGACCTTTGCCGAGGACGCGGCCGAGACGAGCGACGATTCCCTTGGAAACGATGTACATCTTGTCGGTCGGATCGCCCAAATCGATGATGTTTTCATTCGGCGGGTACAGTTCCGCGCGGAGATGCTGCGTGATGGCCGTGACGAAGCGAACATGTTCGTCGTATGGCCCACCGTTGAAGAAGTAAATGTTGTTGGCCCATTCGCCGTTCGTGTAGACAGAGATGAGGCCGCGCAGTCCTGGCGACAAGGTTGCAATCACGTGGCTGAAGTATTTGTGCTGGAGAAGGTCGCGACTGTGGAGGAAATACTCGCGGAGCTTGATCTTCATATCGCGGGGAACCTTCTCCTTGTTCATGTACACATTCAAGTGATCCTACACCGTCGCTCCGTGAAGTTCCGTGAGTGCAGGATGGATAGAGGTACCATTTGCTGGTTGAATTCCGTCTCGGCTTCATCCATCGACGCCACGAGGCCACAGACAGCACCAATGACTACCGGCAGTCCATGAATCCTTGACAACGATGGTTGGACTTACTGTAAGCGTACGTTCCGCCGCCGCAGAGCATGCAGCAGATGCAGATACACCGCTCAAAGTCAGTCTTGGGCTGAACGTCGCCATACCCGACTGTACCAATCGTCATGACACTCCAGTAGAGCGAGACGACGTATTTCTCGAGCGCGCTGTTGGGATTGACGCCGTACGCTTGCATCCAGTTGGTCTCGTTCTGCCCATCGTCTTCCAGAGACGGCGTGAGACCCCACAGACATGCCAACCAGTGTGCTAGAATCAAGACCCCAGAGAGGAACTTGGCCAGCTTGACGCTCGTGTACTTGAATCTGCGTCGACGCTTCTCAGCCGTCCATTTTCGTCGGAGAAGGGTTACCCGAGGATGGCTTCCCAGCGCGAATAAATGCGCGACGCCCGCAGAACGCGCACGAGTTTGATGAGACGAAAGAGGCGAATGATGCGGATGATCTTCAACTGCTGAGCGACGTCCTTCTTCCCAGGCACGGGCGGTGAGTCGCTCGATGAAAACCCCTACTCCATCCGAGGTGACACGAGAGCGAGGGAGTCGCCGCACCATGCTGAGCAAGTCGAATGGGACGATCGAGACAAAGTCGAGAATGAACCAGCCTACGCCATGGCGTCACTCCTACACCGTCCACCGGCGACGTTTGACCTTGGAGGTAATTGAGAGCGATTTGGCGAACGTCTTCAACGAGCTGGTTGTTCTCCTTGTCCACGAACGGCGTCATGAAGTTGAAGATCATGTCCATGAGGAACGACGCGTCGACGCAGCGATCTGTGATAAAGAGGCCATCGACCGTCACCGTCTCGACGAATGCAATCTCGTACGGCTACCAATGTGTGAGCGCAAGTTGCAAGGGTGCAGACGGACGCACCGTCAAGACTGAAGTGTAGATGAGCAGGACAATCATGAAGAGATCCCAGCCGGCGCGAAATTGCGAGTTGGGATGCAAATGCGCTTGGCGTTTGTACATTCCCTTGAGCTGACCGAGTTTGTACACGCGCTTCGACTGGTAGAGCTCTTTGCTCTTCCGCATGCGCATCTCCTTCACGTCGTCCATCGTCGCGGGATTTGCCGACGCTCGAGCAAGACGTTCACGAACGGGAACGATCTTTCCACTGGTCGAATCATGACGCTTGGCGCTGCTCTTATGGACGAGAAACTCTTCCGACTACGACAGCATACTCACCGGCACAACGTCGGCATGAGAGATACCTCGACATGGTATTTCGCGGCGGCAGGATGGAGTGGCTTCGTCAATGAGTTGCGCGCCTCCTCCTAGTCGTTGGCAGTGAGCTGGCGTGCTGAGAGACACTGGATTGTACTCGTTCTTGCTCGACGTTTTGCTTGGATGGTCGCTTCTACAACACAAGAGTGCTCGACGCATGGCCAGAACGCAGCTCTACCTTGAGCTCTGGTAAATGTCCGTTCGTTGGCTTTCGTGGATGCACGGAATCGCTGTGGAATCGCTCAGAGGAAACGTTGTCTTGCATGAGGAGTCGTCCGATTGATTCCTACTGCTCTAGCCGTTGCAACCAGACCGTTATCGGTTACAAAGGCAAAAGACGGACGATCTCCCATCACAAGTCTTTGATTAGTGTTTCAACCACAAGACTCATAGCATAGACAGAGCTCATCTGCGCAGAATCTCTCGTGGCTTATGCTGGCTGTCCACATTAACTTTGCAAGAAGAGCTGCGCAAATGTTGCTGGTTGACCTTAGGAATGCATCATTGTGGGCTGGCTCTCCTACGGCAATGAGGTGGAAACAAGGGACCACAATGTTGCGCAAGTACAAGCTATCTTCAATTCAAAGTTAACGTTCACAAGCATGTAAATGCATTGTCACCGTTGGAGCGTCGACTCGATCATCCCGAGCAAATGCCAAACAATTCCTTGAAATGAGCGCAATGTCGGAGCCCAACTGCAGGAACGACCGTCTCAGTGTAGAGAACGTTGCCAAGCATCAGCGGCAACCGATGCTCAGCGGAGCGACGCCGCACAGATGCTGCTTACTTGTGATATCGACGGTTGAACCGAGTGAAAGATTGTCGTAAAATTATATCACACTTCTCAAATGTCTTTACCATGACTATCCGGAGGTGATCCGGATAGAGAGAATTGGGCATGGCGACGAGGAACCCACCGCCAACGCCGATGGCCGTCCTCCGTGGACATGTAGCGCCAATCAACAGCGTATCGTTCGTGGCAGATGGAGAAAGAAGTCAACTTCTTCTATCGGGCTCTGCTGATGGAACGCTGAAAGTATGGGATCTCAGCACGAGACGAGAGAAGTATTCGATTCAAGCGCACAGCAAAGCCGGCATCTTGCACACTGCAACCCAAGGCAGCTCGATTGTTTCCCACGGACGCGATGGCATGATCAAGTGGTGGGATATGGCTGATGGGGACATGCGAGAGTCCCGCTCTGTCGCTTGTGGATCCTACACGTTTACCAAGACGCATGTCATTGACGAAAATCTGCTGCTCGTCCCGACTGAGCATGCAGAAATGGTTTGCTTCTTGTCCACGCCTCGTATTGACGTCGCTGTAGACTGCTCTTGTGGATTTGAGGGCTTCAGATCTGCACCCGTCGATCGTACTCAATGGATCCACGTTGAAAGCAGGTAGAAGTCATCCCAATACGTTCGTCGACCGCTCCCCCAGGCATGTGCATGTCCCTAGCATTCTTACCGAGTTCATCGACGCTTGGATATCCCTGCGTTGGTTTTGAAGGCGGTTCTGTGTCTCTCTTTGACATGCGATCTGTGACGCCTCTTCTCTCCCATTCCATCACGACATCCTCACGTAAGCTTATCAATCGTTGGAGTTCTGCATCCACGCTGTCGTAGTGCTTTGCATGGACGTCGTGTCTTCCACGTCGACTCTCTTGTGTGGAAGTTCCGACCCGGAATTGTTTGCTGCAGTCATGGATCCATCCACAGCTACCGCGACATCGCAGTCGATCTATCATGGTAAGAAGGACGGCTTCAGCGCCGTGTCCAATCGATCGGACGCCAGAATTTTTGCCACGGCAGGATGGGACCACAAGTATTCGTGCTCGTCCATCCTCTAGCTTGACGTCTTTGTAGTGTCCGCGTCTTCCACCGCACGTTCAAGCCGTTGGCGACGTTGAAATACCACACGGAGAGCGTCTACAGCGTCCATTTTTCTCCCGACAATCGATTGCTCGCATCGGCGTCCAAGGATCACAAGATCGCGCTCTGGTCCATCTATCCTCCTTCAAATAATTAATTTTTATTCACCGATCGCTTTGAGTAATCGCCGACTGCTCCCATCGCTGAGCATTCGAGGTCGTATTCGCTTTGACGGCGACTGCAGCACCGTGTCGGAGAGACACCGCGTGACAACGGCCTCGTCGTCGTCCTCGTCGACTTGGCGACTTAAAAAGTACTTCTCCATCGCTTTGAGGAAGCGCTCCATGTATGGCTCCGGTGGAATCACCGTGGGCAACTGGTACATTTTCTTGGCCCCAGACTCAACTCGCTTGAGAAAATCAAACTGGTGGACGTAATCAATCAGTGCCGCGCGGATTTCAAGCGTCTCGTCGTTGAAAGCGAGCAACTACAAGAAAATGAATACGAGCATGAGAATGAGGACAGACCAGCGAGTAATCAATCACACCACACGACGCAAGAAACTTGACATCGTTTTCCAGGGCCATCGAGAATCGCCGCCAGTCGTTCTCCCGAACTTGAACAGGCACACGATCGATGAAGTTCTCGTCGGGCAGGACTGCCCGCCGTGCTGACGGTTGTTCGACATCGCGATTCCGCTTGACGCCCTTGAGATCGTACATTTGCGTCGTCGTGAAGCCAAACGTGGAGCATTCCATCGCAAAGACATACATCGCCTTGGAATGGCCATGGAGCTTTATCTTGTACGCGCCAAGGATCTTGGCGAGACACGACGGCTTCTTGTTTTCGGCAACGCTGGCCATGTAATTGAAATAGCTGGGGGCCAAGTCGACGAACATGTTGAATTCCGTCGCGGTCACTCCTTTCAAGACAAACTGCCGGTCGTGGGTCTACATGGTCGAATGAGACTTAGATATTCCCGCAAACAAGTCTTTACCAGCAAGAAGAATGCGCCAGATTTGCCGCCGGTGGTTTCCCATGACGCGCTCTGCGCAATTGAATCGAGATAGCCGAGGTTGCCAGGCTGGAGTACATGGCGGAGACAATGAAATTGCGGAGCAAAGTAGACCGTCACAATCGTACAGTCCGCTTCGTCTTCATCAACTTCACTCTCCCGGCTGTCGTTGTCGTCCGTCCGCGAGTTCAAAACGACGTGGCATTTCAAATGATGGATCGCCTTGCTTCGGATTTCCTTGTAAATGTTGCGCGACCGAGCAATCATTTTGTCTTCGAGTTCCATGAGCACATTTATCGCCTTGCAGCTGTCTTCGAGCCGCTCGACGTACATTTTGGACGTCAGCGTGTACGCAATGAGGGATCCAATGTCTTTGTCGTTGGCCCAAATAATAATACCGTCCACTCCACGTTCCAAGTGTTCAGGTCGACCAAACACACGACGAATTGACTGCTTGCTGCTCTTGCGGCCCCCTTTGTGACCAACGACGGCCACGTCGGTGAGGCTTCTGTCACTCGTAGTGGCTTCCTCGGAGCATGGCTCGCTCGAGTTGTCTGTGATGGAAGGTCGCTGGGGTCGATCTTCTTGTTGGAGCCACATTTCTGGAATTGCTTGACGACGTAGATCGGACGATGTGCGCCGCAACTTGACGACTGCTTTCGATTCAGGGGGTTGATACGACCAAATGGAGTCGAGCAGACTCATGCATTCGTCGTAGACAGCTTCCTTGGCCTGGAGGATTTTTAAAAATGAAAGCAGTGCCATATTGCGAAGCGGCTGAATATGCTGCGCTGAGATGGCATCCAACGACGCCACAACTTCAGCGCGAAAGGTCTATGCACGAGTTAATTTCAGTGGAGAGCAGCTTGAACAGCTTACAGAGACAGCCGACGAGGGAGATGTGCTGAGAGGTTTGAGGATGGATTGGATTTTAGCATTTGACTCACTCAAATCAGCTCCATGGTTGAAAAGGTCGTCAAAGACAGACAAGATGAACGCAGATGCGGTCGTGAAGAGTTCTTGGAGAGCTGTCAAATGAGGAAGAACGCATTCAGCGCGGTAGTTCGGTCGCAGCCGCTGGCTTGTCGATGTCTTGAGTGCAAAGGGAGGTTGGCGTTTGAACATAATGTCATGAATAGCATTGATCCACTGCTGCTTGACAGCTTCACTCGGTGCATTAAGCCGACATCGGTGGTTGCCGTTCACCAATTCAAATGCAAACTACGCCGCAGCGGTCATGTGAATGCAGCGCAAGAATAGTGTACCTGGAGTCGGGTTTTGTTGGTCAACGGAGCCACCGCTTCGATAGTCGTATGGGTCGTAATGGGCACTTGGCCAAGCTGGAGCATGGACGATGTGTCCTTGAGGTAGATCAGCGTATTTGTATCCCGGCGGAGAAGGAAATAACGAAGGCGCCAGTTGTGTGAAAAATGGCCGAATTTGCCCAGCCAGCCTTCCTACGCGGCGATTACACCAAAGTCATGGATCAGACCATTTACCATTGCAATGTCCTTCGGATTGAACTTAAGGTTGAGCATCTGCCGAAGTGGAGTCGCCCGCCCGTAGACGACATGGGCAAGAGCCGAGTCCAGCCGTAAGACGCAATAAGAGCGCGAATCAGTCTCGTCGTCGTCTTCCTCGGGTTGGACTTTGATTCGTGTACGGATCCATCGCCGCCGGCGTAAAAAGTCGAACGGTCGAGGCTTCGTTCTGCTCGTGCCTTCGGCGATATGATTGTTCAACGACGCGATGCTGATACCGTACGTCCATCCTTCTTCATCGCACGGCGTGTAAGTCGTGTCGACAGTCCATGGTGTACTCCATCGCCAGACATCTTTCATGCCATCCACCATAGAATCACTCGCCGACGTCGGGTCAAACGACGGCGGAAATTTGCAGAACGCAGTATCTGGTTCGTCTCCAGCTCGATTGCGCCACGGATGTGATGCTGGGCGCCACCCAAGCGGCAATTTGTACGGATGGAGAACTTGGATTTCAAACACCTCTTCTTCGACAGCAGGCGGGACAACGACGCAGATATCAGCGTTCTTCGTCAATGTCTTCGTCACAGCATGATCGTTGCTCATTCAGCCAAGTGAATCGGCTCTCTCTCCGGCGTCTGCTTCCGATTCTACTCGACTGCGCGCGTTCAACAAGCACGACGTGTCCCACCTTTGTGCATGCCAGATGTCCTGAAACGCCAGTGTGTTTTTTACATTTTTGAACAATTTATCTTGACATTTGTATAAACCATTATTTTCGAATTTAATTTTTCATGCTCCTCAAGGGCTCCATTCAAAGAGAGGGTCTTCTCAAACCGCCGCCGCGATTGATTGCGTGAAAACCATGAGGATTCAAGCGCCGTTGGGTCTAGACCGCGACTCCATGCCTCTCACCATCTCGTTGTGCGTTCAAACGGTTCATTTTGGACAAAGTACCATGTAGAACACATCCTGGAACGTCACTGAATGAATCGACAGAGCGTGCGGCCGTTGACAGATCTCTGGAGATTCAAAATGAGCAGCACATCATAACCTTGATAGACACGATGCAATATTCAAGTACGGGCTGTCGGTAGGACAACGCATTGCATCGATTCCGCCTCGCGGCCTCTTCCAACGGTCTTTCAAGTCATCTGGAGGGGCAACGACCGATGATACGCGTTCAACATGTAGGATATGATGCATCCGTAACCGTCGAAAAACTAATTAAAAGTATAGAACAAGATTTTTCACGACCAAATTAGTGATCGGTTTGGTTTGTCGCCCGTTTACTGCGTCTGACAATTAAACTTGAAATTTGTATGACCTGGTCGGGAGTGACGACGACAGGTGGTTGATTATCATCATCGACAAGAACATTGCGACCATGGCGTCGGAGCAACGGATGCGGAGTCTAAGCCACGGCGAGTCCGAAAGGAACGTGAACAAGGTTCCCTCGATGACGCGCTTCAACTCGGACTCACAATCCACTGCCAAAGTGGTCGAAGTGAGTAATCCTGACGCCACAGAATCCAAGTCGGCCAGCTTTCGGCTCGACAATGTCGAGAAGAGCTTCAATCATGTCGTCAAGATGGTCAAGACTGCGTTCGTAGACGACGCGTACCAAAAGGAGATGGCGTCCAACTGGATGCTTGTCGATACAGACGAAGGTGAAGTGCATGCGCTTGACAAAGCCCTCGACACGCTGCGCGATGCTTTTCTCTTCACGACGTCGTTAGCAGAGAGCAAGTTGGACGCAAATGCCCACTCGATCATCTCCAACTGCGAAAAGGTCGCCGAGCGCATCTTTGACCAGAAGGAATCACGCGAAGTCATGGTCACCAATTGGAACGACTCGAACTTGTTGACAAACTTGTTCAACAACCTCCAGGAAATCAAGAACTTGGTCATTCCACCTGTGAACCGCCGCGACAAAGCATCCGAGATGAAAATCCTCAAGCGGATCGAACGCTTCGTATCGCAAATGTCCAGCAGTGTCGAGTCCATGCGATCCAACATGCAGAGTTATTTGAGTGATATGGACAAAGTCATCCTCGAATGCAGCACGCTCTTGGTCGAAGTCATTACTTTCTTGCACATGCGAAGTCGAACGGCGGATTTCAGCGGCACGGGAGTCGCTGCTGGTGCCGCTGGTCTTGTGGCTGGCATTCTGGTACATCTCTCCTCCCGTCCAGCATGATTTTATGATTGTCTAGGTGACAGTGACTGCTCTGTTGACTGCGCCAATGTCAGCAGGATTGACGCTGCCGTTCCTTGTAGCCGGGAAGGGTTTGATCGCCTCTGGTGCCGCGACTTTGGCGCCATGCGGGCTCATGCTTGCTAGTAAGATAAAATCGAAAGAGCAGAGGCATAACTGTGGACCATTGTAGGCCACAACAAACAGCTCCAAGGCTTGGCAGATCTCGTGCGGAGTTTAAAGGCGCGGATTGAGATCATGAATCAGCGACGAGAAGTGCTCGTGACGGCATACAATGCCTGCCTCGAAGCAGAATTCAACATTCAGGTGACAAGACAACTCGCAGACACGAATGCTCATGGTGTTCGTAGCACGTTGGCGCATTTTGCAAAGATGCAGTCGAGCTGGAAGTGTCGGCAGAAGAGAATGCCGGACCATTTATTGCGCTTGTGGACAAGAAGCTCAAGCTCATCCAAGAAAACATCGAGATCTTTGCATCAGAACCATCGCTATTCCATTCCTGCCACGACGACGAAGACGATGGAAACGGATTGCTCTACCAAGATAGCTGAACACACTCCAAGGATAGATAATGTATAAACTGTGATGTCAATCCATCGACTTCAGTAGATTGCCGCGGCCATAGAAAGCCATATCAATCATTTCACTGCCCTCTCATCAATAAATTATGAATACAAGATGAGTTGCCAGGACACAGGCAATGGGGACTTGCGCCAGAGGATTCAGAAGGTATTCATCATTCAAATGGTTACAAGACAGAAGACAGTACGAAGATAACGTTAATGTTTCTCTCAAGATGGGTGGTGTTAAAAAACACCAGAGGTTGACATGACAATATCAATGAGAAAGAGCGAGGAGAGCAGATTGCTTAACCACCGAAACCGTACAAGGTGCGGCCTTGGCGCTTCAAGGCGTACACGACATCCATAGCCGTGACGGTCTTTCGGCGAGCGTGTTCCGTGTAGGTGACGGAGTCACGGATGACGTTTTCCAAAAACACCTTGAGCACGCCACGGGTTTCTTCGTAGATCAAACCGGAGATACGCTTGACACCACCACGACGAGCGAGACGACGGATGGCGGGCTTGGTAATACCTTGGATGTTGTCACGAAGGACCTTGCGATGACGCTTGGCACCGCCCTTGCCCAAACCTTTACCACCTTTTCCGCGACCAGACATGTTGGATTGAAGTCAAAATTCAAAATGAGAGTCGAAGCGACCGAAGTTTTTCAATTTTTGGTGGGAATTTCTGGCACAAATGGCGTCATTTGATTGGCTTCCATTTGGATTTTTTGAATTAGCCAATCAAAATGCTGTATTATAGAAATACCGCAATATTCCGCGAATCAAACGCGATTAGACGAGAAATAGAGCATTTTGATTGGTGGAAGATTTTGGCTCATTTGAGAAGGCGTAACTTGATAAAATTGGAGTGAGGATAGCATTTTTGAATTGGATTCAATCGACTCACATCATGGCTCGTACCAAGCAAACTGCCCGCAAGTCTACTGGTGGCAAGGCCCCACGTAAGCAATTGGCCACAAAGGCCGCCCGTAAGTCGGCTCCTGCCACCGGCGGTGTCAAGAAGCCTCATCGTTACCGCCCTGGTACGGTCGCTTTGCGTGAAATTCGCCGCTACCAAAAGTCGACTGAACTGTTGATCCGCAAGCTCCCTTTCCAACGCTTGGTCCGTGAAATCGCCCAAGACTTCAAGACCGACTTGCGTTTCCAAGGTTCGGCTGTCTTGGCCTTGCAAGAAGCCGCTGAAGCTTACCTTGTCGGTTTGTTCGAAGACACCAACTTGTGCGCCATCCACGCCAAGCGTGTCACGATCATGCCCAAGGACATTCAATTGGCTCGCCGCATCCGTGGTGAACGTTCTTAAATTGCTTGCTACGGTGTAGCTTGCACATTGCATCTGGTGTTTTTTAACACCACCCATGTTCACTAGAATATTTATCCACGCTGTCGTTCTCTTCTCATGTAACCGTGCCAGTTTCTAATCCCATCTAACATGCTGCTCTTGGCATGAGCGCTATGACCGATTCCTTCCCACTTCCATCAACGTGGGGTCGATCCAATGTTCCACTAGTCAATGAAAACGATTCAGAGGATACACCTGACGACACAACCAGGACGCGAGTTGTGCCTGGAGGATATTTGTCGATATATCTCCATGACCGCCAAGGCAAAACCCATCCTGACTCCACATCCAAACTCGCCAAGGTCACAAAGTCCACAGTGGCATTCCATGCACAGAAGGACCCAGCGTCTCCTGCACCACCTCCTCGAGCACGCAAAGGGACCACGATGGTATTCCACCTGGACGCCATCCAACGTACCGCGGCACGCCTCAATGTCAAAGACAGCAAGCGGGTTGGCATCATTCTTTGCGCATGTTGTGAGCCTTCGCGTAGATCTTGGCTTGCTTTGAGCAGCGCCAATCTGCCGCGGTGAATATCGATGCAATCCATGCCAAAGTCGCGAGCTACAACGCTGCAATCGACAACGAGCGGACGCGGCAGGCTCAATTGCTCTCTCGGATCCAAGCAGGTCAGCAAATACTGCCTCAATTTCACACTCAAGCAAGTCATCCGTCATGGAATCAATTTCACGGGCGGTCTTTAGAAAGCCGCGGCGGAAGCGCAGCAACGCATGCTCGACCAGGCGATAGCTGCCGCATCGGCCGAGTTGGTGCAAGTCAAGCGAAGTCTATCGGTCGCGGCGGCAGAAGCCCAAGCCATGACGGCCAAAGTCGAGGTCCGTCGTCATGCTTGAAGCTCATCATGAGGTCGCTAGAATGCAGAAGCGTGTCTCCAACAGCAGCATACACTAGCGACAGATCTCCAGGAAGTCCAGCGACAGCACGCCGTCGCCGCGGAGCGTCTAGCTCGTGCCAAGGCCAAGCTACGACAAGACGAGCTCCACCATGAGGATCAAATGGCAGACTTGGCCCAGCAAACCCGCGACGAAGCCGCGGTACGACATTCCACGGTATGACGACGTCTAATGAGCGTGACATAGCGGCTCCATACGCTCGAGGAGGAATTGAATCGAAGGCGAGAGCAGAGCGCGCACCTCGCGCAGTTTGTCGCGCGCTGCAGCCATGACTTCGAGGCCTTCCGGGGGAATTCCAGTTAAATAAATTAAGTTAATGACGGCGAGCTCCGTGAGCTGCAGTCTTGGAGCATGGTCAAGCCCGTCTTGACGCACGTCATGATGGCATAAAAGTCATCTCGCTTCTTGAGGGACAGATCGACGAGGGCGGCGGCAAGGAGCGTCTTCTCGGCGTTGGAAGTGCACCGCATGGCAAGTCCCAGCGGCGCAGTGACCTACGAAAGAGCTCTCGATGAGGATGGAAGCGGCGAGTGGACGTACAAGTTCGAGGTCGTTCTCGTTGAACATGCGAGCGCGGAACCAGACGGACTCTTCATGCGGTGTCCAGTCAAACTCGGGCAGCGCGCGGAGGAACTTGAGTTCTTCGAGGAAGTATTCCATCTTGCGCGCGATGCTGAGGAGGATGGACGCGCGGCGGATTTTCCATTTCTTGTGGGGGAAATGACTCCGCAGCACTTCGTTCAAGCTCGCGCGGGTGAGCACCATCGCGTCGACAAATGTGAGCGTGCGCACTTCGTAGTGGCGGATTCCGTTGGACAAGATGACATCTTCGCCGACAAAGTTGCCCTTGCCGATGACTTTGCCGAGGCGCGCGACGATCCTAGTCGACGACATGAGCGCGGGGGGAACGACGGGGGAATTCACGGACCCTTTGGACAAAATGTACATGCGGTCCGTGAGATCGCCTTTCGAGATCATGCTTTCATTCGGGGGAAACAACGTCGGCGTCAAATGCTGCGTGATGGCCGTGACAAAGCGCATGTGCTCGGCGGGCGGACCGCCCTGGAAGAACGGCACGCGGTGGATCCACTCGCCCGACGTGTACACGCCGAGCTGTCCCTTGAGTCCTGGCGAGAGCGTGTCGAGGACGCGGGAAAAGTACTTGTGGTTCATCAAGTCTTGCGTGTGGAGAAAGTATTCCCGCAGCGTAATGACCATCTCCTTGGGAATGTTTTCCTTCTGCATGAGTGTGTTCAAGTGGTCCATGTTGTGGCGAAAGTCCGTCGTCGCTTCGTCCAAGCTAGAGAGCACGCCGCAGACAGACCCGATGACTATGCAGAGAGAGAGAGCGTGAGCATGGATCGTCAAGGGAGAAATGTACTGAGGGAGTACGTGCCGCAGCCGACAATCATGCAGACGATCGCGATGCCTTTCTCCTGGACCGTCACGACCGGCACGTCGCCATATCCGATGGTCAAAATCGTCACGACGGCCCAGTAGAGCGACGTGATGTACTGCGTCTGCGTCCCGTCGTCGTCAATGCCATAGACGGTCATCCACGAGAGCGGATTCCCACTTGCGTCAATGTACTGCTCAAAGTGGACCATGCCGCCCCAGAGACAGCCAAGCCAGTGCGAGAGGAGCAAGATGGTCGCAAGATGACTGGCGAGCTTGAAAAACGCGACGGGAATGTTCACTTCGGCTTGCCACCGCGTGAAGATCCGCGACGCTCGAAAGACGCGCACGAGTTTGACCACGCGCAGGACGCGGAGGATGCGAAAGATGGCCAAGTTGCGAAATGTGTCGTCGACAAACTGCGAGAGAGAACGTCAGAAAACGCGATGGAGAAACGTACGAGGCCAATGATGTCGAACGGGAGAATCGATGCCAAATCGAGGAGAAACCAACCTGCGCAGCGACAACTTAGCAAGGGGCGGCGGTCGTACCTTGGACGTAGTGCTTGGCGATGAGGTGGATTTCCTCCACGAGGAGGTTCATGGCGGGGTCCCAGTACGGCGTGAAGAAATTGAACACCATGTCGATGAAGAAGCTCAAGTCGACGCACCGGTCAAAGACAAAGAGCGCGTCGACGGAATCCTGTGTCGCAAAGGCGATCTCAAACGGCTACAACGGAGAGAATGAGCGCTGATGGAGAGAGGCGGGCGAGAGACCACGGCGATCGCAGTGTAGATGAGCAGCACCATCGTGTAGAGATCCCAGCAGAGGCGGAACCTCGACGTGGCTTTGAGAGACGACGTGCTGATCATCGGCGCTGGTTTGTAGAGCGCCGATCGCGTCGTCGGGAGCTTGGAAGGCATGGGCCGCGTCTGGAGCTGCTTCTCGCTTGGGTTGTTTGTGTTGAGCTCGTCGATGCAGCGCATGATGACGCGCATCGTCGGTTGCGCCATCGCCCGCCGTCGAATGTGCTTCAAGCTCGGCTGCAAGCGGATTTTCATCTTGGGGGCGAGCTGCAGCATCGACTAGCATTCAGGGTCACAACGCCATGGAGAAACAAGGATGGACGTACCGAGCGATGCCTGGGATGGACTTCGAGGGACTCGACCAGCGTGTGCGCAAGCGGCGGGCGATCGGGCGGATCGCCCGACATGTCGGCCGGCGCCGCTGCTTGCATCGATCCGAGAGCGTTTCGTCGGTTGCGCGCTTGGTCGTTTCGAGACGAGACGATCAACTTGTTACTCCCTTAAATACGAGCTCGCTGACGATAGAAGCGACATGCCTTTGGCGGCCGTCGCGGACGCTGCTGCTGTCGCTGTCGTGGTGAGAAGCGACGTCGAGAGAATGTGGTGGATCGACGTCTGTCGCGTCGGCGGTGGCTTGGCCGAGTCGTCTTCTTTCACGTGAACTGGTGGTGGTAATCGTGGAGCAACCGCTGGCCGCTTCACGGGCTGAGGCACTGGCAGAAGCGAGAAGCGAGGAACTGGCGCCGCCACTTGGAGCATGGACAAACTCGCGTCGGGCACAAACGTGCCAATGCCTTGGAGCGGCGTCTCGTCCTTGAGGAAAATGGCGTAGAGCAGTCGGGTCATGTGGAATTGCCGCGTCACGAGGTGGACGAGCGCAGGGCCGTAGAGCTCCCACTCGACGGGATCGATCCAAGCAAGCAGAGGCTCCATCTCGGCGAATTGATCGCCCCATCCAAAGCGCAAAAACGCCGTCTCGCCCACGACAACGCGGACAAAGTACAAGTCGAAAACGCACTGGAGCGCACAGGCTTCACCAAAGGCCAGCGGCGACTTGGATGTCTTTGCAGCTGCCAAACACTCCAACACTTCATGGATGTACTTGACAATCCACTCCATGAGGCAATCGCGCACGTGGATTTTGAGGTTGCATGGCTCCATGGCGGCTGTAGAGGCTGCCGACGTCGCTACAGTCACGCCGAAGAGGAGATGCGAGACTTCTGGCGACGCACACCACGGCAGCCACACCAGCGTTGGATTTGCCTCCTCGTCCTCGTCGTCCTCGTCCGCTGGCGGGGAAGTTTGTGTCCAACAGGCATGATACACAGAGCGCCACACCTAGTGAGTGCATTAGGGCCGAGGTGCAGTCAGGATTAGTGACGAACCTCGTTAGAATAGCCGAAGTAACGCGACGCCAAGGCATCATGGAGAGGTTGAGCATGGGATTTCACAAGTTGCGCCGCCCAGTCGCGGCAGAAAGCTCGGGATAAGTCTTCAAAGACGGGTCCAGTCGCCGCGCCGCCTTGGGTTTGAACAATGGACAGGAAGTAAACGTGGTGGAAGGACAGCGACGTCAAAGGATCTGTCAGGAGCGACGAAGGCAACGGCACATGGAGCGTCTACGTCGATAATGTCAGCGTCAGATGTGATTTGGAAGGATTGTACCTCGAAAAGTTGTGCTAGAGACGACTGCGGCATGAGTCTTCCGTCTGCTTCGGTTGCATGCGAGGTGAAAGCTGCTTGGATATCGCTCGGTTTGACAATTGGGGCCGACGGCGGCGCTGCAGAGGAAGGAAAGAGGCGTGGCATCGATGCTGCGATGGCAAGACATAGCGGAGCGAGATGGAGATGTGTTGACGTCGTCTTGTCCGTGAGCAGATCACTCAATGTCGAGATGATTTCGACAAAGACTCGAGTGCATTCGTCGGTGAAGATATGCCGCGCACTTGGATCCGCGACTTGCATTTGAATTGCATCGAGTTGCGCGACAAATGCGTCGGCGGAAGCTACATCCTGATGCATCGTTGCTTTGAATTGAGCAGCGGCGGCATCAAACGCGTCTCCAATGAGGTTCTGCGTCTTGGAGGCGAAGAGATCCTTGGCGACAATCTCCCAAAGCGACGCTGACGACTGTACTGGAACTTGAATGGCTTGGCAAATTGCTGGCAATGCTACAAGTGGACTGAGAGGAGCTGCCAGACGCGTCTTGATCTTGTCCTGGAAAGCCGCCACTGCGTCCACGTTGGGGAGCGCGTCCAAGAAGGTTTTCAAGTCGGATCGTAGCTACGATAGACGTGAGATGGCGAAAGGTGCGGCAGCTTACGTGTTGAAATGGCGATGTGCTCCAGGCAGTACATGCTGCTTGGGTGCTAGAAAATGTCGATGAGGACGCTTCAAAGCCACGACGAGCGAGGGGAGAGTCTGCGGCGACGAATAATGCTTCGGCGTGTTGTAAACTTGACAAAATAGAGTCGACGAGGAAAAGTAAGCGGCGCTCTGACGCTTTTTTCTTCCGCACAAAGTCGATGGCGTGCGCTTGGCCATCAAAGTAGTCCATATGAAGGGAAGAAGATGTAGATACGCTTTGGAGCTCAGCCAGGACAAGCAGAGCATTGGCGTAGAAGGAACATGTTCGCTTTGGGACTTGTAAGCACCGGCGTGCACACACGACAATACGCTAGGTGTGTACTGTAAAGCATTGAAAAATGAGAGAGGAATACCTGTGGAAAGGCCGCCAGGCCGTCCAATTCGAGAGCTAAAAAGCCCAACTCCGTTGTCAAGGCGTCAGGAACATTGATCCCATCAACCTGCTTGTAGATTGACAGCGCTTGGAGTGGATCACCGTCTTGCAGAGCCGTCCAAATGCGTTCGGAGGCCCCAATGATCAAGTTCACAACTGCATCGTTCGATTCCTCATTCTCTGGTGCAAGATTCGGTGGCGGAGCGCTAGTCACAGTTGGTGTTTCGACTGCTACATCCACTGCGCGCTCCATTTGTTCCCAAAGAGCTGTCATATCGCCCAACGCTGCGTCGAGACGTTTAGATGCTTCGTGCATGCTCACAATTTGATCGGCTGCATCGATCAAATCTTGATATCGCGAGCCACCCATGGCCTGCATCTCTTTCTCCTTCTTTTCCTTCTCGTCTCTCGTCTTCTCGAGCAGTTTCTGCGCGTCTGCGACTGACAATCGCTGCAGAATCGCTTCGATGTCGAGCGGCGCGCTGGGTGTCATCCGCACTCTCAAGTTGAAAAAAAAGACTGCAAAAATAATTTTTGTCACTTTTCAATTCGGCAGGAAAGCAACAAGATGGCGGCGACCGAGGAATCGACGGCTCAATCTCTACGCTCAGGTACGATACGGAGCTCACTTGCACCTTAATATGATGCCTAAATAGCTCTCCAGCCGAAGCGATCAAGTAAACGGACGCTGGATGCTGTCGCGTCGTCAAAAGTCGATGCTGCAAAGCGAGGAGCAGGTTGGTGACCAAGTTGGACTTTGAGACGATTTCATCGACTTGTAGCGCACGCAGCCGCGATTACGCGCTACCTCAATGCTGCGCGAGCTTTATATTCACCAGTCAAGCACGATGATACATGGAAATCTCTGGAGAATCCCGTACGTTGCATTATCAATTTGAGGTTGGTGTTCACTTGTATTTCCTTCCAGTTTGGATTCACATCCGCCTTGGACTCTACAAAAGGCCTGCGCCATTTCATATCTCCGCTTCGTCCTCCACACGTCCTTGGTACGCCATTCCTCCTCCATTCCTCGCTCAATTCGTTGGAATTGTGATGAAGACTCATGGACTCCATATCAAATCGCGCTCTTTGAGCTCGGCATCAGTCAGTTTGGCAAGAAATTCCACATGATCCAGCAATTGGTAAGCTTGGAGTAAGATTGTTTTGGCAAGACATGGATGTAGATTCCTGCAAAGTCGACGCGAGATGTCGTGCTCTTCTACTACACATGGAAAAAATGCGGTCTTGACAAGGCAACGTGGGGCGAAAAGGATGCAGCGAAGGATCCGTTTGGAATGAAACGTATGAAGAAGGAGCGTGAAGCGCACGGCATCGTACCGACAGCGTACGATCTCATGAGCGACGAGGACGACAGCACAACCCTCGCCGTCAAGCGTACAGCCGACTGAAAATCCTCTTTTTAACTCATGTGGCCTTTAGAGACCTCGCTGCGGACTCAGCCACGGCGCAAACGGTCTTCATCAGCATCAGCGCCTCCTCCAATGTCTCCAAACCCTCATATAACCAAGATGAAAGGCAAGACAGCCGCCATGACTGAATCTGACGCGGTTTTTAGAAGTCCAGGAGACAACTACCGAGTTTTTTGCAGCCGTGCGAGAGCTTTACGCCGCCACTGCGCCCGCCAGCGTCACTCTAGACGAGGTAGACTCTCCTCCATCTCATTTGAGTCACCATTGTCGTCTAGTTTGATTTGCGAGTCCCGCAAAAGTTGACTCTCGTGCCGATGCTTTCAGTTTTGCGACCTCCGCACGTCCTCGGTAAATCTTTTTCACTCCGTCTAATGTCTCTGTGAAGATGCATGGTCGCCATGGGAACTCGGCGTCTTTGAATGCGGCCTCAGACTCCATGGCAAGCAATTCCATGCGATTTCCAACTTGGTAAACTCCTCCTCTCTCCCTTCTCCTCACTCTTTGTCGCCGTAGCTGCCATCCAAGACGACGCAGGACGTCGTGGCTTTGTATTATGTGTGGAAAGTTCACAGTCCCGTGTACGTGGAGATGAAGAGATCGTGGCCGCCGTCGATCTTTGGCCGCTTCGATCCAACTGCCTAATGACGCTATTTCTTTTCCTGCTTGTCGTCTTTGGCTCCATTCGCATCATCGTCGTCGTCGTCCTTGGATTCAGCGACCATGTGCAGCATCTTTTGCCGCTTGAGTTGGACCAAATGGTGCACGGCGAAGAAGGAAAACTCTTCGTAGTCGACGCAGCCGTCGCCGTTTGCATCCGCGACGGCTTGGAGGGACAAGATCTCTTCGTCCGTCAAACGAAGCGACGTGTGGCGCATCGCTGCTTGGAACTCCACGAGGTCCAACACGCCGTCGTTGTCATGATCTTCCTCGTGGAATGCCGCGAGCAAGATGCGCTCAAGACTTCGCTCGCTCACGCCGTTGAAGATGGACGCGACAGTCATGACGTCGCTCTTGCAGATCTGCACGCGCTTGGCAACGTTGCGGGGATTGATGAATTGTCGGATCAATCCTGCGGCCGTTGTTGCGAACGGGCGGTACTCGACCAGTCCATCGGCGTTTTCCTTGGCATGGCCGACCAGGAGCATGATTTGGCCTTTGCTCAGCATGAGCTTCTTGAGCCGATGAAGCGCGTCGAAGAGGATGTTGCGCGGCAGCACTCCTTTCAAGTTGACGGCTTCGATGTCCCAGTCACGCTCCGTCGCTTCAAAGACTGAGACCAAATAGCCTTCGATGTCGACGGCAAGCGCGAGACTCTGACCTTGCGCGATGCAGAAGAGCGCTTTGGCGAGCACTTTGTCAAAGCCAGTGTAGTCGAGCTTGCCGTCAGCATCCATGGGAACGAGCGAGATGGCGAGGTTGATTTCTTCGCGACTGAGGTTGGCTAGCGGACTCGCGAGGCACTTGCGGAACGTCTCGTAGCTCAATTTGTGCGCTTTGGGGCGTTCCTTTGCGTTGGGAGGCAGATAATCCGCCGCTTCGAACGTCTGGTTGAGAATCGCCATCGTCGCGCTGCACTCCTGGTGAAAGTAGTCGAGGTAGTCGTCGTAGAGCCCATGGAAGGCAGTTTTGTAGCCTCGCGGCATGCGCGAGAGGATTTCCACGGCGGACTTTGCGAATTCCTCGTAGTTGACGCACCCATTGTGGTCTGAATCGGCTTGCGTGAAGAGCAGCTCGACGAGGTCTTCCCTACGAACGCAGTGAGAGTGACTCGAATCGAGTTCGTACCGAAGTGGGCCAGAGCGAAGCGCTTCGCGGAATTCGACGTAGCTGATGTTGCCGTCGTGATTGCGGTCGTACGTCTCAAACATTTGCAGCAGTTGGAGCTTGATCGTCGTCGGGTCAATCGCCGCCGCGTCTTCGCCTTTGGCTTCGTACTTTGGTTCTTGGACGCGGGACCTCGTATAGTCGTCGCTGAGATCAATCAGCCCCGACCGCTTTAATGCGATCTTCCTCGCGATCACGCGGTCCAGGAGCCGCTCGTCAAACTCAATGTTGTCGCGGAGGCGGTGGATATGGCGCTCGTTTTCAATCTCGTAGCTGGCGATCTCGCGCAGGTCGTCCTTGAGTGCGAACTTGACATGGACGACAGCGAGCGGACATGGCGTGTCCGGCCTTGGTTTCCCAAACGTCGCGTGGACAATATGGCGATATCGATGATCCACAGTGAGAGACGCCGTGTAAGAGAGGTTTAAACTACTGAGGAAGCGGCGAACTTGCGCCAGGGACGCGGCTCCCAGTGGCGCGGACGACTTCATCCAGTTGAAACTTCTGTGGCAGTTTCATTCAGTTACACTAATTTCGACCAATCAATGATTGTAAAATTTCCAATAGCCAATCAAAACGCTCTATTTGTTGATAGTGAATGTTGATTGGCTCATTCATTGACAGGCGTGATCGCCATTCGGACGCCGACGACATGCCGTACTGGTTCCTCGACGAGCAGAGTCTCGCGCTGAAATACTACGCGGCCAAGCCAAACGACGCGACGTTCCTCGTCCAAGTCGATTCTCTCTGCGACTATGTCCGGCCGCTCGTCTTGAAAGCGTTCAGCCAGCGCTCAGATCGATGGGATGTCATGACCTTGGACGACGATCCACGGACGCCACACCTCTTGGTACGTCCTCCCCCGCAAGCTACAGAGAGTCACGATGCGATGGTAGTGGAGAGAATATGAAGATCTAGACTGGAAGAACATCCTCCGCGGCCAAGTCGTTGCAAATTCGTATGAAGAGTCGAAAGATTCAAGTGACTGTTGGTTAGGTACTGCGTGCGCAAGGGCTTATCGCGCAAGGCTCAGCTGTCGATCTTTCTCTCCAAGTACATCCGCAAGCATCCCAACTGCGTCTTGAGCAAGGCGTTGCCGCAGACGCTTGTCGTCGATCTCTGGGACGCATTCGACCAAAGTCTCGCCGAGCTTGGCATTAGTTTCCGCAACCGCCTCGAGTCGTGCCTTTGGGAAGTGAAGCAGCTCTTCGACAGCGATCCAAATCCTGGCATGTGGATCATGAAGCCGAGCGCGACCAACAAGGTACGCAGCAGCGATAGCGCGTTGATTCCATGGCGGATGCGCTGGCGTAGGGAGCGGAAGTCAACGTGTTCAATTCGTACGACAAGTTCAAGTCGATCATTTCCGACTGGACGGACATCCGAGGTAGCGGCAGCTTTGGTGGTATCACGACTGACTCTGGCATGCAGAATGGGTCGTCCAGGCGTACGTGGAGCGGCCACTGCTTCTCCACAAGCGCAAATTCCACGTCCGCGTCTACGTCGTCGCGGTCGGCGCTCTCCAAGTCTACGTCTACCAGAACGTGCTCCTCCTGACGTCGCTCAATGCGTACGACGCGTCCAACGTCGACGACAAGCTCTCGCACATCACCAACACGTTCCAGCAGCAGGAACATCCCAACTTTGTCGAGGCCGACTGCGTCCTTCTCCTCGAAGACATGGAGCGTATCCTCGTCGAGGACAAAAACGTGACTGCCGCCGACGCCAAGGCCATCACGACCAAGATGCTCGCCGACATTGGTGCGATCACAAACGAGATCTTTGCGGCCTACCGCGGCGAATTCTCCGTCTTCCAGCCGCTGCCCAACTGCTTTGAAGTGTTTGGCGTCGACTTCCTCGTCGACGAAGACTATCAAGTGTGGCTCCTCGAGGTACAAAGCGTCATCCCGCTCAGAGTTGCTTGACCTTGTCTAGGTGAATCCCGGCCCGGACTTTAAACAGACCGGGCAGCGCTTGCAGCCGTTGATCCAGAACCTCTTCGTCGGCATGATCGACATCGTGACCGATCATTTCTTCACGCACACGCCAAAGCCGTCGTATCCTCACTTCGAACGAGTCTACGATGACAACTGGGGCACCTCGGCGTCCATGAGCTTCCGCGAAGATTAGATCCATCGTAAGACGCAATCCACTAGATGCACTTGGGCATTCTCTTGCGTGGACAGCTCACTGAGCAACCTCCTTCACTTCTCGCTTGGACTGCTCTGGACGGTCGAAAAGGATCCTTGAGATCTTTCCACCGCGTGGAGGTCAGCAGAAGCTCCTCTACCTTGGAGATCTCTCCACCATGATCCCTAGAGATGCTTAATCGTCATGAGCGAGCTCAGTGGCGGGAATATGGTTTCCCTCACCGACACGGGTACGTTCGTGAGGTCGCATGCCATCGAAATGGTCAAAAGGCCGTTCCCTTACTTTTGGCTCCTTGGAGTGAACTTTGGCGTGGAAAGGAGGAAGATGAGGACGACGATGGATGGCGATTGCGTTATGTGACAGTGGGAGACGATCGCGAGCGTCTGTGAGTAATCTTTCTCTGCTTGGTGTGCGGCAAATCGTCTTCATTGACTTTGTTTCAACGTCATGGAGAAACACGCGTTTGCATCTGGGACGTGGATCAATCCGCCCGAGTCGGTGGACATCCTTCGAAACGGCACGATTGAAGCAGCTGCCGTTGGAGGAAGTGATGCATGGAGCCGCACGAGCTATGGATTCACACGAGCGAGCGCTCATCGCCTCGTTGGCGTCGAGCTTCCTCCAGGCAGCGCCATCGAAGTGACGTTCCTAGGCAACTTTGTGAATGAATTTGACCAAACCGGTGTGTATCTCGATGCCAAACTTCCTGAAGGGTCCAACGCGGCTGACGAGCCGAACTGGGTCAAGGCAGGCGTCGAATTCAGTGACGGAGTGCTTCAAGTCGGAGCTGTTGTCACCCGTGGCTGGTCTGACTGGAATGTGTCACCAGTTCCTCACTGGGCTGGCCGAACTATCACCATCCGAGTCTCCCGCGCCGGTGATGCCGTCACTGTGCGTGCTCGCGTCGATGACGAGCCTTTGCGACTCGTCCGGCTCGCTTATCTCGACCCCGCCGCTGCTGTGACTGCTGGCCCATACCTTGCCGCACCGACAAAGTCTGGACTCCGCGTCAACTTTTTATCGTGGACAACTGGTCCATCGGATGCGTCTCTCCACGCGACGACCGAAAACTAACATGTCATTGCCACGACGATCGAGTTGCAACCTTAAACGTGGCTAAACAGACTCCTCAATGCATCGTAATCCAACCTACGAGTTGAAATCGTCGTCATGGCGACAACATCTCATAACATAAATTTGCGCGTTGGCATCGATAAGGCAGCAAAAGAGGAGCACTACGAGTAGAACTGCAAGCATTCGACTGGTGGCACGAACGTTGGGTCAAAGCGAGCAAAGTAACCCTTCCAGAGCCTACAACCCCAACTTAGTCATCTCAATAGAGGAAAACGTACTGGATGTTCTTCCATGCTGTGCTTGGCGCCAAGAAGGTGCGCTCGGGACTAAATCTTGGGTTTGAAAACGTATCACGCTTCGCCTCGACATCCGACCAGATATTGGTCGCGTTGTACTTGGCAAAGCAGTCGAGTCGCGTCTTCTCCGTGTCAAACATAAAGTTGCCATACTTGCAAGAGTAGACGTGGTCAGCTAGGAAGAGCAACAAGCTGGGCGTGAATTCCCACTCTGTTTCGAATTGCCGCATGAGTTGCCAGACGCAGTCGAGCCAGAGGAGAAATATTGGCGATCGCTGGTCGTTGCTGACATCGCTACGAGCGTGGCCACTGCGGAGACCAAACTGATGGCCAAAGCTGCACCATTCCTTCTCAATCAGGACTTGGAAACCTTCAATCGTTCGGTAGAATGGATCGAGCATGAGTTCGGCCAAAGAAACCATTTGAGGAGTTCGGTCCCAGCCATCACTGCAGTGCGTCAAGACGGAGACGCCACTGTGGACATAGTCGGCGAGTTCCCACGAGGCTTTCAAAGCCTACAAATACCAAAGTTAGAATTTTCTGGATGAAAGATTGCCCGTACCAGTCGAACATGCTTGAGCCAGCCCGAACTCTCAATCTTTTGGAAGAAGCTCGTGTTTTGATCCGAGTCCATGGGATCAAATGCATTGCTGAGATTCTGGAACGAGTTTCGAATCGCGTGGATATTTTCCATGTTCATAAAGACAATTTTGGCCCCGCGATAAGTTGCCGTGCTTTCCGTGCCTTTCCCCATGGCTTTGTTCCCTGCTGCAGCCAATTGACCTCGTGCGTCCATGATCACGTATCGAAAGTTGGAATGATATCCTTTGTCACCCGATCCACTGCACAACATTTGCACAAGCTGCTCGTCTTCAGCGCAACGAGTTGATTTAAGACCCACGAGAGGTTGAGACGATCTTGCAATCACTGCTTGGTTTGTCGGGTGCTGCCAAGAAACCACTGGTAATCGCTGGCTGGATCTGAATTGTGCAGCCACTTGAAGCTTCATGTCGGACATGCCAACGGGGACAATTACGTAGCGTGGATACGTTTCGCAGAGGAGGTATGCTTGGTCGATGCAGCGAAAATGAGGGCCATTCAGAAGGCCAAGACGTTGATAGTCGAGTCGAATGTCAAATGGCGCAACCAAGTCAGAGGGAAGAATATGGGGGCGGTAATGAAAGCAAAATGCATCAGTCAATGAAGCTGGGAACGCCAGCACGGACAGACATTTGTACATGCGGCTGAATTCTTGCTGGTCGCGAAAGGCAAACTTGGCCCGCTGAGTGTCCTTGCACTGCAGCACGACGGTGTGTTGAGCTGTGTCTCGAGGGACCATCACAAGCGGGTTTGCATCAAGCGGCACAGTATCACCAACGATAGAAGCGATCGATAAAATGGGGATTTCCCACAAGATGCCCGTCGTCGACTGAAACAAGCAGCGATAGTTGGTAAGGAAAAGTCGTCCTGAGACGAAATGTGACATACAAGACCCAGATGGAGCATGGAAGATAGGCTGATGCATCGACGTTTCAACGTGGGCGTAGCACTGTTCGCCGTCAAAAAATGGCGGCAAGTCGTCCGGTGGGGCGATTGTCGGGTCATTTGCTTCGTGCTCTTGCGGAATCGAGTCGATAACATGGAGGAATGACACATAAATTGGCCGAGGGAGGAGCGCAATGTGCTTTTTGATGTCGTCCGTTGAGATCTTGTACATCTTGACTCCATTGATGGATTCAATCAAGTCTCCAAGTTGGACTTGGCCGCTTTCAAGCGCTTGGCCAGAGAATTCTTTCACGGCAAGACGATGGTCGTACGGCGACTTTGCATTAGTGAGGACAATGCCAAGCGAGCCATCTTGGAAGCAGACAACGTCCATATCTGGATGCGTGTTCTCCTTCATGGGGTTCTCCATTAGCACGGCGCTGTCAATGATAGTTTGGGCATGGAGCGACGACAAGGGATGCATGAGTAGCTGTAGGCATCCAGTGTTATCTTGAGATCGAAGCGTTGCTGAGAAATGGACGAGGATGGCCACGCATAGATAGGGAAGCAGAGTCAACTCGGCGGGGGATTCTTGTATGTGGCTGTGCTCGAGTAATGCATCCCATACGCGCAGACCTTGATCAAGGGCGAATTCCCGTGCAAGGAGGAGACGAATCCAACGTAAGCAGTACGTCTCGGGAAGGATTTGGATGTTTTGCAAGTGGCAAGCGAGTTGGGGATCATGTTTCGCCAATAGTTCATATTGGACGACATGACAAAGCAGTTGCAACTTGGACTGTGCTGGAAGGATGTTGGGCTCGTTATCGGGGCCATTCGTGGGGCGGAACAAACGTTCTTCAACAACAGGTTGAGGAAAAGCAGGCTCGGTCGGGATACTTGCAGAGTCGTTGGTGTCGTCTGATGAAGGAGGAATAGTTTGAATTGCGTACAAAGGTTCCATCCAGAGCATGAGTCGTTGAAATACAATATACGTATCATGCTCCGTGAAATCGCTGGTCACGTTTTGCTCGGCTTCAACGGATACGAATGCATAGAGAATGACCGCAACGAGGTCGTGCATTCCTTGACGATACGACAACGTCGGATTCTGCTTGCACCAGACAAACAAGACATTGCGGAGCATATCCATGTAGTGTTTTCGCTCTTGAAAGTACATTTCTTGGCCTTGGGGATACAAACGATCCAAATCCGTGTTGATTTCGCGCACAAGTTGGTCGTCTTCGAAAAACTGGTTCCATGGATTATCTTCTGCTTCGCTCAATGGATGATGTTGTTGCTCTGAAGTCGGGCGGAATTTCAGTTGATCGCGAAGAGTCTCATACAACTTTCGCTCGTGGGACAAATCTCCCTCGGAACTGACGCGAAGGAAGCGCATCCAACGCTGTCCATAGCTCTCACTTGTCGCCATTGTCGGGTTGAAGTGTCGGCAGTTCAATAGATTCCGGATAATGCGATCTTAAAGCTTCCTTATTTTCAATAAATAATACAAAATGAATGAATTAACATCAATTAAAGAGACAAAAAGATGGTCTTTGTCGTAATACTCGGAATGCCTTCTTCAATTTTTTTCGAGGTGATATTCTCGTTTTCGGCAATCTCTCGAGTACATGTTTTCCAAAGGAATCCTCAACCAAAGCTTGCCTGGACGTGATGGCAAGTTGAGATGACCTGTGGATCATTAATACTTCGAAGTACTACGTACAGTGGGGTGTGGTAATAACCGAGTTTGACGTTACAATGAGACTCAAGAGACTTTACGGTAAAGTGTTATCTATTCCAGCGATTTGATTGGCTATATCTCATTTAATCTCAAAAATATTCTCGAAAATCCAAAAATAGTGTATTTTTTGCATGAATATTTGCATCGTACAACTGTAGTAATTGGATAAAATATAAGTGGCGCAATAGAAATGACACGTAATTGGTTCGGTGAATTTTGGATATCAATCCAAGCGCTGTAACAGCAAGCCAGTCGTCGAGTCGTCGCGTGGAGGAGACAGGAAGATGCGGCGAAGTGGACATGAAGTCGACGAAAAGAGCGGTGCTGGTGGTTTGTATCCCGTCTTTAGAGCCTACCTGAGTGTATATTTAGTGGACTATGTCGATCGAAGCGACGCTTTGGAGAATCCGCTCCTGCATGGTCGCCAACAGACGCCCCGCATGATCGATCGATCGGGTGGTATGAATCACTCGCTCGGAACGTGGAAGTACGTCTGATGCATCGAATGACTACGGAATTGCTCAGCTGAGTGTAGTATTCGTCGCTTACGAGCTCCACATGCATGGAGAGTGTACTTGTCGGCGCCGTTTCACACGTTGGTCAACATGAGCTTGTACAAAGTGTTGTTTTGCCTCACCTCGGTGGTATGTACACCACAAAAGCAACCTTCGTCACTTGGTTCGTGTAGTATTTGATCCTCATCATCATCTACGCCTTACTCTACCTCACGGTTGATCCATCCTGCAACATGGCCATCAACACGTTTCCACAATCTTTCATGTTTTCCGTGAGCACGCTCTTCACGATCGGTTTCGGTGTCGGTGGCAACGACATTTACTTCAACAGTTGTGGCAGCGCCATCTTCTTAATTACATCGCAGGTCTGTTCTCTTTTCCTTTCCCTGCTTATCCTCTTGTAAATTGTAGACAATCATCGGGGTCTTCGTTGATGCGATTGCATTTGGCATTTTCTACGCGCGATTCGCTCGAGGACAGGTTTGCTCCATCTACTTGGTCTCTTAAATATCACCATTGTTGTAGTCCCGTGCCGCTACTATTTACGTTTCCGCTGTCGCTTGCATCCAGAAGATCCGTGGCAATCTCTACTTCACGTTCCAAGTGTGCGAAATGCGCAAGCATCAAGTAGACCTCTCGTGATTGTTGTACAAATTGACAACTGCTTGTAGCTTGCAGAAGCCCATGTCCGATGTTACGTCATCTTGCACAAGTCGCCCCACTTTCCTCACCAAGTACACCAAATGCAAGCTTACCCGATGCGCTTGCAACAGCCCGACGACGACTTGAACGGCTGGCTCATCTTGGCCTTGCCTACGACGTGTGTGCATCGCCTCGATGCATGGAGTCCATTGACGCCTCCAAACTTGGGTGAACTACACAACGCCTCGACGGATTACATGTATCCAGGTACAATCCACAGTCTCTCTGCAGCATTTGCTAACATCACATATAGAACCACCACAGCGCGCTGTCGACTTGGAAACTGGCAACCGCGAGAATCGATATCGTGCGGAGAAGGAGCCCCTCTTTGAACGATCTCAATCTCCCATCGAACACGTCTCTGGCGAAGACATTGATCGTTTGTTGAGATATTGGAGCGAGACGCATGTACGTCTACCCGTTGCTTGCAATCGTTGATTTCTCTGGTAGATGGAAGTTGTGGTCGTCGTTGAGGGTGTGGATGCTTCGACGTCCTCCACAACACAGATGCGTCACTCATTCAAGGCTTGCGATGTGCTTTTCAACCAGCAATTCGTCAATTGTGTCTTTGTCGACGAAAAGACAGGCGCTGCCATCATCGATTTCAATCGATTCGACGATACAGTTCCTTTAGATGCCAAGCCATTGCAAGGAGACCATGGCTTCTCTCCATAAAGGAACTGCTTTGATGAATGACGATCAGTACATCTTAATACAAAAATTACTAGATTAAGAGCAAAATTTCTCTCAGGAATGGGTGGTGTTTAAGAACACCGATTTGGGGGGATGGTTCGCCGCGGGCGAAGCATAAATAAGGAAGACCATTTAGGCAGACTTCTTGGCAGCCTTCTTGGTAGCAGCAGGCTTCTTCGCAACCTTCTTGGCGGCCTTCTTGGCAGCGACCTTCTTGGCAGGTGCAGCCTTCTTCGCGGCAGCCTTCTTGGCAGGAGCAGCCTTCTTCTCAGTCTTCTTGGCAGGGGCGGCCTTCTTTTCAGTCTTCTTGACAGGGGCCTTCTTGGCCGACACGGATTTCTTCACGGCGGCCTTCTTCACAACGACTTCCTTAGCAGCAGCGGCCTTCTTCGCCGAGCTCTTCTTGGCAGCAGCAGGCTTCTTTTCCGAAGCAGCCAACTTGTAGGATCCCTTGACTTGGATCAACTTTTCGCTGTCAACACCAGCCTTCAACGCTTTGTTAAGCATGTGGCTTTGGAAGTTGTTGGTCTTCTTGGCTTGGACAAACTTGGAAATCGCTTGACGGGAAGAACCGTTGCGTTCAGCCAAATGTTGGATGGCTTCCTTGATGCAGTCGTAGTAGGAAGGACCAGTCGAGGCCTTGGCGGCAGCAGGGGCAGCCTTGGTGGACGACTTAGCGGCAGGTTGCTTCTTCTTGGCGTCCTTCTTTGCGGCAGGCTTGGCAGCAGCCTTAGACTTGGTGGCCTTGGCCTTCTTAGAGGCAGGCGACTTGTTATCAGTGGTCGCGGCCGCATCAGCAGCAGGGGTTTCAACAGGGGCAGGTTCAGCAGCGGTCTTGGCAGCCTTCGTCATCGTGTTCTCTTGTGCGAAATCGAAAATGCCTTGCACTCTCCGCGACCAAGTGGAAGTTGTTTTCTAGTGGCACAAGGCTCGCGCTGGGATTGGTGAATTAAAATAACAACAATTGATTGGCTAATTAAGATTTTTTCTAAATGCTGATTCGCGGAAATTTTTCAACTTGAAATTGATTGGTCCAATTCAAAATTCAAATCTTGGTGAGTGACAGAAGCTTCAACATGAACATGGAACTGCCATGTGTGCTGCAACGTGGGTGGGATCCGTACGACAAACCACGTCTAATGCACAGTTCTCCGACGTTGCAATGGTTTCTGCCGACAGAAATCCGCCTCGATACGAGCTGTGTATGCGTCAAAGCCGACCGCGAAGCCTGTAGACAATGTTGGTTGTTTCTACATGCACAAGATCGTGAACTCGACTGGCACCGAGGAAAGATACGATGTACCTGTGGCAATTGAAACAAGCGAAGATGCAAGTCGACCTCGTCGGGAAAGCCAAGAGCTTCTTGTAGCACGCGCTCGTTGGACGGAAAGAAGGAATGCCCGAGCGCGAGCGAGACAAAGTCAAACGAGAGTGCAATCACTGGGATGATCAGCGAAGCAAACCAGTAGAAGAAAGAACCCATCACGATCGGAAAGACATCGAACCACTGAAAGCTCACCACGGGAGATGCCGACAAGATAAAGCCAGAGACGAACCAGCAAGAGATGCCAGCAAGGAGGGCCAAGATTTGAGCTTGCTTCCACGTGTTCTGGTGAAGTGCTAGCTACAGCCAGGATGTCAAGTTGTAGCCACTGTGAGCTAGGTCTACCTTGTAATTCACAACTAGAACCATCTGCGTAAATGTAATCGCGCCACACTCCCACATCCCAAACGGCCGTCCACGCGCATCGTTGCCACTTGTGGTCAACACTGCAACCATGCAGATCACGAATGACTCGACCAGTCCAAAGGCCATCCATTTCCAAATCACCCTACAACACAATCAACCTCATACATCATCAAGCTCATCATACCACCGATGGAAGAGGACTCTTCCGTACAAGTTTGGCAGACGTTCACATAACCACGAGGGGAGATCCTACAGAGGAGAAGTCATTACACTTTTTTCACGCCATGAGGAGATGCTCACTTTGTCATAGACAGCAAAGACGACAATGGGCAACGCAGTGTAGAACGTATTGAAGAGATCGACAGCAACTTGATTGTAAAACTTTTGACCCGACACACCGCTGACCATGCAATACCAAAACTCGGACAAAACCTAGCAATGATGTCAAGCAAGTTACCTTTCATGGTCGCATGACGTACGAGGAGCATATTCTTGTAGAAAATGTACGGAATGAGGAAACTCACGCGCATGTAGTTGCGTCGGCCATGGACAAACAAAAGTCGTACAAGGAACGAAAACTCGCCGATGCTGTAGTCACTGCAATTCGCAGCTTGTGTGCCTTCCTGGCCACTGATGCCAACGCCAACATGCGCATTTTGAATCATCGCCACGTCGTTTGCGCCGTCTCCAATGGCCAAGACACGGCCATTGTCGTCCATTTCAGCCTACGCATTCATTAAGAATGGAAAGGATACACGCACATAGCTGTACCTTGATCAAGTCGACAATTTGGGACTTTTGCAGCGGGGAAACACGACAAGCAAGCATGACTTCGCAGGCTTTGATGATCGATACAAACTTGGCTTTCTCGTGAGATTGCTTCAGAATACTCGCAAGTGTCTCGCCGTCGACAACAAGTGCATATTTTTGCCAAGAGAGTAATGACCGCAAAATATTTGCCAGATCGTCACCAACTGTGTCAGGAGAGACCAAGGTAAGTTGCACAGCGGTGTTTTTCAAAAGGTTGGCAGCACGAGCGACGTTGATCGCTGTGTCAACGTGGTCACCCGTGAGCATCCAAATCTTTATCCCAGCAATTCGGAGCTTCTCGATTGATTCAGGGACAGAGTCTTGAAGCCCATCTTCGATTCCAGTAGCTCCTAAAAGTGTAGATCAAATCAGAGCTCAAAGTCGACGTACCAAGGATGTCCAGCTCGCATTCAAGGCTGTCCATCAACTCGTCGATTGTATTTGGCGCTCCAGTAGCCTGACGCTGGAGTTGGCTCAGGTCTTGCATGGCTGCCTTGTACTTGGCCTCCCATTCATGAAACAGTGTTTCGTCCAGAATGCGTTTGCCAAGCACGAGCGTACGTAGTCCAGACTGTGCAAGTTGCTTGAGATGTCGTGTGGTCGCTTCGAGATGAGGAGTTTCTGCTGTAGCTCGTGGAAGCAAGACGCTGTCGGCTCCTTTAATCAGCAACTCAATGGTATTGTCATGGAGAGGATTTCGAATGATGACGGACATGCGCTTCCGAGTGCTAGTGAACTCGAGTACATGGAGGATCGTAAACTCGACGGGATCGGCATGGCCAGGCACTCGGAGCAATGCTTTGCCAGGTGATCGCCGGATGAATTCGTAGCCGTGAGCATACGCCATAGCCAAGAGGGCCTTTTCATCGGGACATGAAGCAGCGGCGACGAGTGCATCAAGTGACATTGGAGGCTCATCAACAAGCACTGAATGGTTGAGGGCCAAGTGAAGTAGGAACTCTGTAATCTCAGCATTTCGCCGACTAAATGTTGGATCCTCAAAGGCGAGCCATTTGGATTGCCCTTGCGAGCGGCGCCGAGATGTGACAGCGAAGTGGCCATAAAGCGTTCCACGTACAGAGCAGCTCCGAAAGACCATGACGTTGCGAGTAAGTGTTCCAGTCTTATCGGTCACAATGTGGGAGATTTGGCCAAGGTCGTCGTTGAGTGCAATAGTCTTAACTTTGCATTTGGTTGTTGGCGTTGCGATGGCCAAGTCTGCCTCAATCGTGCGAGCTTGGAGGGCCTTGACGACGTTGAGTGTTACGTAGAGAGATATTGGCACAGCATTGCTGAGCATGAGGAAGAAACCAAGGAACGAAGTGATAAAACTGAGCAGGACTGGTGTCTTCGCAACTTGTCGGTGGAAATACCATGCATGTGGAACGTTGGTGCGGTCGAAGGCACAAGACGCTGCTGCAGCTATCAAGCATAAAGACATGGTGAGCCCAAAGATATAAACGAGCTCGCGGTTCACAAGGCGATCGATGCGACTCTGCTTGGTTGGACAAGACCTGGTGCACTGCATTACTTTGGTGTCGTGCCCTGAGAGACAGACCACACCAATGACAGCGCGAGTGTTGCGAAGAACACAGTCGCGGAGAAGGACATTGCTGGCACCCATTGGAATGGCGCAAAGAGCATCAGAGAGGACGAGCGTGCCGCTGAAGGATGACCCCGCATTGGGCGCGTCACAATCGATATGTCCTCTTAGCTTCTCCAACGGAAGAGTCTGGGTTTCCATAAGCGATTGCCGCAACTTGAGATTGGTCTCGCCATCCAAACTTGATGTTTCAACGTAACAAAACGTTGCCGACGTTGGATCATCCACATGCAGGAGCACCATGTCAGCAGGCACCAAGTCACCATTGACGACTTTGAGGATATCACCAACGCGTACATCGGCCCACGGAATAGGCTCAAAGGATAGGGAATGTCCCAAACGTAGTGTCTGACGATTGTTTGCCTTGTCATCGTCGCAATGGCGGGCATAGTCTTCCACAAGACGAAAGCAGGCATCCACGGCTGTGACAAAGATGAGCGGCATTGCAGTCGTAGGAAATCCGTTGGTCGTCGAGATACCCGGTATCATTTCCAGTATGCAGACAAAGAGAAAGTACAGGTTGTTCATCTTGGAGAACGTCTGGGCGAAAAACTTTGGAAAGAACGTCCATGGCGTGTACATCGATGTTGTCACTCGATTCGAGCCAAATTCGTTCGAGAGAAAGCATCCCGCTTGAAAATGGAATTGTCTGTCCGTTATCTGCTGTGGTGGTGCTTCCAGGAATCCGAGAAGCGGCTCTTGAAGCAGCGGCAGCTCCGCTTGCTGCAACATCCTCGACGTCAACGAAACGATAACCCGCAAGGATATTCTTGAAATATTTATACCTAATCGGATTAAAAAGAACATTTAAGACCTTAAAAGAAATAAGAAAAGATATCTTTGTCAAATTCATTCAGTTTGATTGGATACATATTTTAGAAAAGTTCTTAAACTCACTTTCTCATTGCAACAACGGTTTCGTCTTCTGCCTGGTTGGAAACCAAGTCAATATGGCAGTTTCATCCATTCTCATCATTCTTTAAGGCATTGTTCGTGGGCATCCACTAGGTTATGCTCAATAGTGTCCCTCTTGTGAATCGCGATTGCATGCAATTCTCATGAGCTCGGCTGCATCAGCCAAGAACATTCATGGAGTCCAACCTGTCGGTCCTTCCTGTCTTTTGGTTGATCTTTCGACGTGGACAACCAGCTCTGCACCATCAGCATGAAAACCATTCGTTGCTGAAGACTCAAGATTGTGTTGCTACTTGAGTAAAAAGAAGTCAAGTAGCTCGTCCGAGTGGAGGATCAAATCATTGAAAATGTTGCACTTGCTACTGTAGACTCGAATCCACTCTACTTTTCCGATATGAATCGGGCCATTGCATGTATCGAGCACCGATAGCTTACTCAATTGCCCTGGAGTGAGCAGACGCTGTTTTCGGAAGCAACCAAGGCTAGGCCTTTGTGACGTTCTTCTTAGCATCACTTCATGTTCTCTAAGTCTGCCTTTGGGTCTGTTGGCGGATCCCACGTCGTCTGGCGGTTCTTGTGGTCAATGTAGTACCGTCGTCCTTTGCTATCGACAGCAGTATCCCATCCTTCTGGAAGGCTTATCTCTGGCGTTGGAACCTCTTCGTTCGAGATGTGCCCTTCATCTTGTATCTGTCGTATAAATGCCAGGAGCTTTTGTCGATACTGGCTGCTTGTGGTTGGGCTCTGGCTTGGTGGTAGCGATGCTGGACTCTCCTTGATCGATGGTTTGCAAGGCGTTCGTAGCGTGGCGACGCATGAGCGTGGTCTGGGTGTCTTGGGAGGATGTGGATTCTAACATCAAGTTCTGTCAGAGGAAGAGCAATGCGAACTGGGTTTACACTTGTGCTGATACGTCGTGTGGATGGGTGCATGGCTGGAAAATTCGTGTCTGCTGTCACTGCCTTCCTCCTCTCTAAGCTCTGCAACGAAAATGAGATCCACGATGATCATTTCATCCACCGTACGTGATTGTTGTGATCTTGAACGTGCTTTGTCAAGTATGCTAGCCGCTGGCAGTGCTCTCTGTATTCTTTCCTCTGTTGGTATGAGCTACATCGCCAGATCTCGTCACTACGAGCCAAGGATGTGAGCTACAGTCACGACAGCGACGTACATGTTGTTTGGAAGCGTAAATCCAGGGGGATAACCTGACAAACGACAGTCAATCACGTCTCCCATTGCCACGGGACTCACATGGCGGTGGGGGAAAGTGATCCGTCTCGGGTTTCTTGCGTCCATGCAAGTAGACTATCAAACTCTAAGCACATCAGCACGTTGCATAATAAGTACCATAAGGCTTGGCGTCGCGGGGAGTGATCTCCCGCGATGGTTTTGTTGCTTGAACGATGGTTTGGAAGCGACGAAGCTCAGCGCCAACTTGTGTTCGGCCTCCGATATTCCGCTCGTCAAAGTGAGTGTACCCGGATGTGTTGGCGCGGTACATGTTCCCTTGTGCCAAGAATTTCCTATAAATAGCACCATCTTCTTCATGACCAAGCCTGGCATCCCGCCGCCAAACCATGTCCTCCAGCAAGCTACATACACACCAGAGTACTTGAATCAAGCTCTTGATGCTGGCTACGCTGAGGCAGAGCGGGCTTGGTAGTCGCTGAAGGTCTTGCCGTCACTCAACTCCATGTTTGGCATAGGTTGGATCTCCTCCAGCGACATCGACACCTCTACTTTGACGTCATGGCGCCATTATCACAATACAGCGACCAGGACAAACGGCCTCGTTATTATACTGTCAAGCAGCTACAAGCAGCAGCAGCTACGATCGAAGCCTCCACTGCGTCGGTTATGAGGATGCAGCAGCAACTTCTCATTGACTGGCACAATGGTGCGACTTGCTTTCAAGCAATTTGGCGAGGCTACAGTGCCCGAAAGCACACGAAGCCGCTGTTGTGGGCAAGGAGGATCAAGAAGACCGAGCGACTCTTCCTCATCGTTCAAGGCATTCGTCGCCTTGCGCGAGAGAGGAGGCATCGCTGGGTGCTCAAAGCTTGCCGACACATCAAGGTGAGCTCCTCTTGCTGTCTGGCTTTAGTTTGACACTGTTGCAGGCGCTTGTCGTGCGAGCACATGCTTGCGCCGGACGTATCCAGCGACTCATTCGCCTCTATCTATTCAAATGCCGTCGATGGCATGCCGCTACAAGACTCCAGCGGTGGTATATCCACCGCATACGCTTCAAAACGACAACTCTGGCCTTGACACGTCTCCACGGATTCCTCAAGCGCCAGCGTCGCAATGCTCTGCTGGAACAGTACGCTCAAGCCGCGCTAGCCACTCGACGGCGCGAGCGAGAGCAACGCCAAGCCACTTATTTCGCCATGAAGCCCGACCATGTGATTGTCCACCGACTCGTGGCTGCGAGGAAGGAAAAGCTCGCCGGGTCTCTGCTCCCGTGGCGACAACCCGTGAAGAGGAGCAGTCGTTCACGAAGCCAGGCCGTGCTGCCTCTTCCTCTGGCCACAAATCGCATGATGTCTCAAGCATTTTCGTCGAAATCGCTTCCACATCTCACGGCCAAACACAACTGAAACGTCATCTCCAACCAGAGCTCGACGTTGAATTGAAATGGCAGCCAGTGATATGATGCCCGCCTCTGTGTTTACTCTCCAAGTAGTGACTCGCTTGGCCCATTCGATCCACACATTCTTTGGCACGATGGATGAGGGTTGGATTGGGTGGACTCTGCGCTCCACAACACTCGACACATGAAGAGTGGTCGTCTTGTCAAATTCGTGCACGTTCCACGTCGTCCATTGCACTCAATCTGGGTTGCTTTGATGCCACTTTCCTGGATCTTTTTGCATCATCGAATGGTTTCCGCTGCATGCAAGTCGATGTTGACGATTCAAACCGCACCGACGTCGCGAGTTGGTCATCCAGAGGACTCTCGAGGAAAACGCCATGGGCTCAATAATCAAACAGCCGCCACAATCAACATCATCATTTCGTTCGCTTGTCAAGTTCGCACACAAGCTTCAAAATCACAAAGGCTATGATGGCGGCGGCTGTCGTAGACTCTTCATCGACAACAACCAAACATCTTTGGCTCCTCGTGGGAGTTGGATGATCGTCGCGTCTCGTAGACAGGCGGCGCCATTGACTGAGTCTCGAGGTCGAGTACTGTGTACGGTAGTCTGTTGGAGATTGCTTGAATCTCAACGACGCTTCAACTTCTTGCATAGTTGATCCAAGTACACTCTCGGGTGGATGTCGCTGCGGCGGTCATTCAAACGTGTCATCACGGCCGACAGGTCGCACCTTCCATCTTCCTACAGTACAAAGATGCCCAAGATGGATTGAGTGTCTTTTTCCATACTGGAGCTCAACCTTTGGGATTTCCATACAAATTCCAAGATAAAATACGAAATCAGCTATTTCAGTGTCGAGAAAAATGACCCAAGAATGGCCAACGGAGGTCGTACAGTATACAAACTCCAAGTGAAAAAATGGTTGCTCCCACGACGGCCTGACTCCCACCGCTGTTTCTTGTTGGGTGCTGAAAAAATATTGACCAGTCAACCTGAGGGAGGACTGAAGACGAAGCCAGACAACGCTTGATGATCGTTGAAGTGGACCCTTTTCTTGAGAGAGTCGCGACGACGAGGAGGTGATGTGGCGCCACGTTCTTGGAATTGGAATCGACGGTGGCGACCGTTCTCGACGGTTGCTGCCGCCTCCTCGGCGAGCTATATCAGTGTCAGATCGAGCTACAATCCCTGCCGCCACCGTCGTCGTCGTCGTCGTTGCTGACGAATATCACACTCCGAGGCACATCCTTCTGTCTCGCAGCCACCGCCGCACTGTACTCTTTCGTTTTAGCCACTCATCGGCGTGGCCTTGTCACAACTGTCCCATCCCATGGCGGGTTTTGATTGGTGTTTGACGAGACTGGTTGTTACACAGTATGACAAGCGGCGCTTCATCATGAAATCAGGTTTCTACATCAGAACATCCGTCCTTTCGACCGAATTTCACCGAATTTAGGGAGTTTTAGGACATGATTTTGGATTTTCTGCCGAATGCACGTTGGCATGTCTGGAATTCCATCGAATTTTGTAAATTCCATTAACGCTACTGTAACAAATCCAAGGTCACGGAATCTCACTAGCCAATTCGACAACACACGTACATGACCACAGGTAGCCCAAGCGCCGACTGCGCACTGCCGACACAGCAACAGCCTTTGAATGATTTTCAAATGCTCGATAAGTCCCTCGTCGTCGTGACCTCGATCAACCTCGATTCGCCCATGTCGGTCGCGGATACCAACACCCTCCGCGACTCGATCTTCCTCGACGATGAACTCACGACGACGAAAGCACAACTCGCAGACGCGAAGCGCCTCTGCTCGGAACTTCAATTCCAAGTCAAGCAATTGGAAGCAGCCAAGTTGCTCTGGGATGTCACACGCCTCGGCATGGAGTTCCAAGTGATTAAAGATCGCGACGACCACGCTCGATCGTACCATCGCCTGCAAGTCCAACTCGTGCGCACGGAAAACACGGCGAAATATTTCAAAGACGAATGTGAAAAGCTCAAAGCGGAAATGGCAGCGAAAGACGCCCGCATTGAAGCAATCGAAGCGGACCTCAAGGTGCTCCAGAACACGACCGACATGTTCTCCCGCCTCAAACATCTGGAGGACCAAGTCGAACAGCTCATCGCCATCAACGAGGCGCTTGTTGATGAGAACCACGTGCTCAAGTTGAACCAATTTGAGGTTAAGTATGAATCCACGGCGCCTGTCCAACGCACGTCGTCGTGGAAGCTCTTCCAAAGAAGCGATTCGAAACCAGCGTCCCAAACCAAATCAAGACCACGCGCCCAAACCAGGGCCACCCCCACCGTTGTCAAGACCACCCCCGTCTTTGCCGACTCTCCTAAGTCAAGACCACGTGCCCAAACCAGGGCCACCCCCACCGTTGTCAAGACTACCCCCGTCTTTGCCGAGTCTCCTCATCCGATTCCCCCCGCGCGCATCGCCAAGTCGACCGCCAACTACGAGTTGATCCATCTCCTCCAGCGCGAGCTGGGCACGTCGGGTGGTCACCGCGGGCGCGCCGAGTCGCAAGACGGGTGGTTCTAAACCACTAAGTTATAGTTATTTAAGGCCCTGTAGAACCCAGTATAGTAGTTAAGTTATCAAACATAGAGATTCCAAGTCAGTAGCGCTCTACTGTAAGGACCGCAAGAGGACGAGCGTGGCGCGATTTGTGTGCTTGCGACCGCGATCGTCACGTGCAAACGCTCGAAAGCGTGATGATTCCTCCGTTCAGAGCATGTTTCAACTATAAATTGGCTCGCAGTTGCTTGGGAGCCACGCCGTGATATCATGCAACGACGCAGCGTCCAACACGAGGCTTCGCATGTCTCTGTATGCGCAGCTAAAGCCAGCTCTAGTGACGTGAAGCATGGACTCTCCAGAACGTTTCCACGTCATCTTACTCCTCCTGAAGCTTCCAGTTGAGGAGGCATTCGTTGGAGGTTGTCCTGCCCCCATGACTGTTAACGATGCAGCACGGAGTTTCCTGCTGCCGCCCTTTGTAGCTTGCAGGGCATCGCGGTGGCGCCGTGTTCCGACGGCCAGAATGCTGGCTGACATCATGAGAAGACGAGGAATACGTCAAGCAAACACACCGTCCACAACTCTGAACAGTCCAACAGGATCGTCATCTTATATCATTCGCAGGAAATGGCTGGCGAATGCACGTCGACCCCACGACAGTGTGATAACTTCACCAAGTGGGAGCTCTCTTCTCTCTACCTACTGTAGGTTGAAATGACTTCGAGTGCGTTTTCTCGCCGTCGGCTATTAATAGCTTCATCCTCTTCGTATTCTACAGTAGAGCGCCACGTCAAGCTGTCGCCAGCGCTGGAATCCTGCAGCGTGGTAGAAGAGTTGAGAATTTCTTCTGTATTGTTGAGCCATGTGGACGGCGCCAAACTGATTGCGCGAGAGAAGAGTAGGCAGGCGCAAGATGCTCAAGTAGCATCGAATCAACGTCGTCGTAGAGACACAGCGACTCCAACTCATGGAGGAAGGAGTCTGGTCTACATCTCGGGACTGTCGAGCGGTTGTGCGCGACATCGCAGGAGTTCCAACTCATGGACACGCGTCGAGGGATTGTTGCAGCACACGTGCAGTTGAAACCCTGCCGGCGAGCGTGCTATCATTAACTTCAAGGCAGCGACAGCGTCGCAGTGGCCATCCAAGCGGCAATTGGAGCAGAGGAAGAGTATTATTATCAGTACATGTACTTTACAAGGGCGGTCTGTCCACGACAAAGTTGAGCTACGGGCAGCCGCCACCGCCTGCAATCACGTAGCAGCTTGTCGAGTCAAACATGGACATGATGCTACCCGTCGTCGAGAAGACAAGCGCGGCGACGATCAAGAGCACGACAAAGAGAGCCCAGTATGGATGCCGCGCTGGACTGAGCTTCATGTGCTGGATGTGATACTTTTGCGCTGGGAGCATCAGGAGCACGATGACACACGCGAGCAAATTCGAGCCGTGCTGGATGAAGTAAGAGTCCGTGACTTCCCATCGCGTTGAATGCGCATCGGCAGAGATTTCCTCGGCGCCAATGTTCAACTGGCTGCAGATAATGTTGGAGACGACTGAGCTGAGTGACTGGGGCAAGTTCGAGATGGTCGTCAAGAGCGCATACGTGACGCCTTCGTTGCCAATGTCGGCCAATTCAACATTCATGAAGCTCAAGACCATCCATGCGATGGACAATGGGAGCTGCTCCAAGGACATCGAGAAGAGGTAGAACCATTGATTGCGCACGACGCCCCAGATCGTCAAGAACTGGATCACGGCGTCCATCGACGTCGAGACGAGCAAGCACGTGATCACAGTCACGCACCAGTTCCAAGTCGTACCAAAGTGACCGGTGGTGGCAATTCCAACGGCGTAGATGAGGTTGGAAGCGATGGATGCAAATTGGGAGTTCATATTTTCAGCCTTGGCCCAGAAAGTCATCACGTAAGGCGCCGCCGTCGTCGTAATGCACGTGAAGAGATTGACGAGAAAGATAAAGAGCATGACTTGAACGACAGCGCGGTTGAGGAGGAAGCGCCAGCAGTGGCCAAAGTAGTCGTACACATTGACAGAGTGGTGATTCGACTCGCGGATAAACATAAACGAGAGCGGGATCATGAGCAGACAGGGGCAAGTGAGGATCCAAAACAACGCGTTCAGGCCGATGTCCCAGTTGAAAGTGCCATTGTACGCCTTGGAGTTGAGGCCAACGCCAAGAATCGTCTGGGAGACCACAGAGGCAACTGTGCGAGCCGTGTAAGCGAGCGACTGAAGACGGCCACGAGTTGCTTCGGGCTCTCGCTGGGCGATTTCAACCAGCAATGCATCAGCGGCGACATCGGAGACGATGTAGCACATACTTGCGAGGCCACACATGAGCGAAATGAACGCTCCATGCTTGAACGCATCAGAGTTGGTCGTGGTATTGCTTAGTTGCTCTGGCGTCGCTGCAGAAATACGCACAGGAAGGTCAAGGTAGTAAGGTGCGCCATGATGAGCAAGAGCCACGACAAGCATGCACACTGAGCAGAGGAACCAGCCGATCATCATCCATGACTTGCGCCGATAGCCAAAGAGAGGCACGCAATCGGAGAGAACGCCGACGAACACTTTAAAGTTCCAGCCTAGTTGGATGAGGTTCGTGGCGGAGTTCACTTGAGCTCCCGTCATGTGAAAGTAGTTGGTGAAGACTGGGTAGGCCAAATTGGGCAGAACGCCGTAGAGGATGCCGACAGCGACGTACTGTGCAAAGAGGCCGAGGACTTCGCTGCTGGAATACTTGGGTGCTTCGCCTGGACGGAGTTGGCCATTCCGCAGAGGCGTTCCTCCACGATGATGGTGGTCGGGCGAGTTTATCTTGATCGCTCTTGACTCGAGGATCCCATCAAAGTCGTAGTCGTACGTGTATTGATGCTGCTGCTGCGAGTAGGGCGAGAGCTTCCCCATGCCAGGCCGGCAACAAAGTTACAATGCCAACAATCAACAACGACGACGCCATGTGCCACTCTTGCGCAACAAATGACCGCGGGCATGCCCAGCTTTTATGTAGAGGCGACCTTGGCATGGCCATCATAAGGCGGTCCCAACGGCACGACATACTTGATTGTCGTCCATATTCACTGGACTGAAGGCACGAAGAGGGGAGTGCAGCCTGGCACCCCGATGATCATCTTCACGAGTCCGCCCTTGCATTCCAACTCTCAGTTCTAAGCGCTCGACCAGGTAACGATTCGCACCACGACATCCACATGGTCTGGTCGACTTGAAGGATTGGAGTGTTCTTTCATAGCTCTACATTGTAAATAACTGAAAAATGATAAATAATCTTATATAATTTTCACCTTTTTCACAAGAATACACAATTCAAGTATAAATAACAAATAATAAAAAAGACTTAATTAAAGCATTAGAGATATAATAGATGGATATTGTTTATTACCGAAAGCTGTACTTTATCGGTTCAATTTTAGACTGACCAGATCAACATGGGAGATGAACGTGAGGCGGACGTTTCGCCGGGCAAAGAGTGAGAAGATGACGCACTATTGAGAAGCCAGGCAGCTGGAGGTGGCGGCGGTCATCAAGGTGAGTGATATCTCGACAAAGCGTGGGCGTGGTTGTGCCGGAAGACCAGTCGACGTTGGATCGTGCGCTTGCTGCGTCCTGTAACACAGCGCGAGACACGGTCGTGGGTGGAGAAATTCCCTCATTAAAACAGTACCACTGTTGTTCGGCCCCATTGTCGCTGTTGCAATGAGGGAAAGACCTTATCCGGCAGAAAGCCCACGTAAATTGCCAAAAAACATCACCCGGATAATTATCCGGATCAACACTGAAATGCGCCTTCAACATCACTTGGTGACCTTTTGGAAGGAATACACAGTCGCCCCGATTAAAAAATATACCATCTACGACTTACCTTGTCAACCACGTTTGGTGCGACCACTAATGTTTAATGCATGTTGCACAGCAAGTATGGCTTCACATTGAATGGCCATGCCCTGCATCCATGTCGCGTTTGCGCTTCAACTGGCAAGCTGACTTTCCTATCGTCACACGTTAGTTCACCAAATCCAATACAAAAATCTCACCTTTCTTTTGGCTGTCCAAACGGCAAGGTCCAAGCATGCTTCACTGACGTGTTGGTCCTTTGAAAGTATGAGGAAGAAATTCCTTACACCTGTCATCCGGATACTTTATCCGGGTGATGTTTTTTAGGGTGTTCTGCCGGATAAGGTCATTCCCTCATTGCAACAGCGACAATGGGGCCGAACAACAGTGGTACTGTTTTAATGAGGGAATTTCTCTCGTGGGTGCGACTGTCTAAATGAACGATCACCCATTATCAAGGAGGCACGTCACACTTTTTCAGCTCAGCGACGCCAGACCCGACAGGGCTTCTGCGGTAGCCACGCCGCCGTCCAGAGTGTGCATCTTGTCGTCGGCTTCAAGGAATCTCCTCTGAGGATCTCCATCAATTCGAAAAAATTCCCGCGGCGGCCAACTCTGGAGCGATGGCAGTTACGCCTTTTTGGCTATTTTTACTCCATTGGCAGTCAGTTGACAGTTACAAAATCTGGTTGGGCGGCGGATGGTTTTTCGAAAATGAAACCGTCATGCTCCAGTCGATGTGACAGCTAAGATCCAAGTCTATTTTTGACGTGTTCGACGAATCCGCCTGCGATCTCGCCTGAAGCGATGCACACACCGAGCGGAGATCTCAAAGGCTTGCCGAAGCGACCCTCAATCGCGCATTCTGCAACCGCCATGGAACCAAATCGACCACCGAGCTGTGGCGACGAGTCCAACCAGACCCATGACGAATTGATCGAAGCGCGCAATATCATCGCGGATATCCAAAAGACATGCAACGAGCTCCAACATAAAGTGCGAAGTCTCGAAGCGGCCAAGCTGCTATGGGAGATCACACGCATGAGCATGGAGTTCCAGTCGATCAAGGACAGAGACGAAACGCACCGACAACGCAATGCACTCGAAGATGAATTAATAGTTGCCAAGAACCGAGTACGACACTTTGAACAAGAACATACCAAGCTCCTCCGTGACAGCAAAATCAAGGAGAAGCGCTTGATCGAACTGGAAGAAAAGGTCAAACTCCTCAAGGATAAGAATCTCATGGACGAACGCCTCGAAGCCCTCGAGAACCAAGTGAAACAACTCGAACATGCCAACAAAGAAGCTGAAGCTAGAGAACTTGAACTGCTCGAGATGCTGGAACGACAAGACGACGAGCGCATGGAGATGAGAAAGCCAATGACACGCTCAGCGATCATCAAAGAGATGAGAACCGAGCTGTGGAACAGAGTGAACCCTGCGTCATGGCTACGACCACGTCAGACCAAGGCACGAGACGTCACGTCCACATATCCCGACCTTGAACTGCTCGATCTGCTCAAGCGAGAGGTTCCCAAGCTGGCCCTGAGGCCGCAGTTCAACCGCCACTCCATCACATGAAGCTTGGCCACCACCCGGCTCTAGACTTGACGTTTTGTAAAGTGAGGATAGAGATGTCGTGGCGTGGCACGGACAAAAAAAGATTGTTGGCTTAATGCGCGCCGCGGAGGATGATGTTCCGGCCTTCGATGAACACGTCCTCTTGGCGGAAATCAGGATAGAGCTCAGCTTCGCCATCCTCCTCGATTGCACATTCACGAGCGAGCTCACCGTCTTCAAGTGGCGACTAGTTAGGCACGTAGAGTTGAGTAGGAGATACCATTTCGGATGGACCAAAGGGGCACACCTTCAGCCATGAGCACAGACGTTGAGATATAGCGTAGGACGATTACTCGGCGGTAGTTTAAAGTCAAGTTCGGCTCAGATGCATGCGGCAGCCACTGGTGATGGATGGCAGCCTACGCTACGTCAGAGCTGTTAGGATTCGGATCCTTACATGGCCGGCTCGAAGAGGATACCTGAAAGGTGATTGCTGAGCGATGTAAGCCACTGGAAGGATGCGATCAAACTGGAAATGGTCACTGGCTTCACTCTGCATCAAGTTGAGAACGTAATGGAGACGGCCAAGTGAGCAATAAGTACTGGAAGGAGGTTATGCTTGTGTTGTCCTGGAAGAACGACAAGACCACCAGAAAACGGCGGTGTTATGTCATCCAAGGTAATCCTAGTCGTGTTCAGAATATATCACATCGTCGATGAGTGTACCAAACTGTGGCCAAGGGAATATCTTCAGCTGAAGATCCATCTTGATGCCACGGAGTTGCCGAGCATCTATGAAACGAAGCCCATTGAGTGCTTGAACAAGGTGCAATTGTACCCTTGAGGCTTGCAGAAGAGATGCGTCTGGAGCAAAGAAATGTCTGGCCCGCAAAAGATCTGCACAGTGTCGTGACGTTGGTTTGATGTCCCATTGAAGTGCAGTTTACCTGCAAGGCATCGAGTAATCGAGGTTCTCTCGCCTGTGGTTTAATTCATTCCTTCGCAGCAAAGGCGAGTTTATCTTACAAGATCAAGCAACCAGGTCTCGCCAAGTAAATGAGCATTCATAATCCACTCTGGCGAAATGGAATCACTACACAAGGGGTCGTGAGTCCGAAGCAATCGCAGCGTGTTCACTCAACTGCTTCACACTCAATACACGATCCACTTGAGCTCTCAGGAATTCCGTCGCTGCGTCGCTCAAGAATGGTTGCCACAATACATCTTTAGCATGATATCAACTAGTCATTCCTTCTCAGTAGTCTTACATCCTTGGTTTTGATACAGCTCGTGTTCATCTTCGCCATGATGGAACTCTTCATGCAAGAATCCCATGTGTCAACCACCTTCTGGAAAAATACACCAAATTCAAAAATATAATACAAAAAAATGAAGAATTTTTTTTATTAGAATTTGAAAACAATTTTCTGTGATTTTCTTGCAATATTGTCTTTTTCACCCAAATTTGTATTTTTCTACCAAAATTGAGTTCATTTCCAAATCGATTACATCATACTGAAGTCAAGTATAAATGAAAAGTACGGTAAATTGGCCAATAGGTGTGTTTTGCGTGAACTTGGTAAATACTCGATTCTGATTGGCTGATCGATTTGCAGATCGATTTGAAAAATCGATACATTTGAGACCCCTCACAATTTAGAATGAAATCGACAATACAGTATTCTAAAAATGAATATATTTCCTGTTCAAATTAATAACATGTATTTTGTGTGAAGAATTTGAAAACAATTTTCTGTGATTTTCTTGCAATACAGTATTAGACAGATTTCGAAACATGCTTCCATGTATTTCCCGCAAAAAGTACTATTCAAATTTGTGGGAACTGTGAAACCACATGCAGGATCCCGTCAAGCCCAATTTGACGGGAGCCTTTATCCGCATACAATGTGAATTACCGAATGCAGCAAAAGATCATGCTCCAAAACGTCGGCAAGACAATTTGTTTGGCCATGCTTTTCACAAATTGTAAAACATGCTACGTAGGCAGCAACCAAATTAGCCTTTTCTTTGGGCTCAAGCCACCATCACTAAAACAGTACTTAGACAGAAGTAGTTACAATCTACGTTAAGACTTTTCTATAAAGTATCGAATAATGCGCATCATTTCATCGTTTCTACGTGCTTCCATCTCTCGTATTTCTTGTCTTTCTTTTCGTTCTTGCTCTCGCTCGGCTCGGTCTTTTTCTTTTTCTTCCATCTCTCTTTCAAACTTAGGGTGCGTCTGGCAAAATTTCAAAATCAATATGCCATTTTCAGCCAAAATAGGATCAACGATTTATGGCATATTCAAAATGGAGGTAAAACCTCCATCTCGTAAAATGGCATTTTGGGAGCCTCCAGTGAGTATATCCCAACCAAAAATATTGGATTTGGTGCAAAACTCTTGGAGATAAACAAGTTCATATTTTCACCTCAATTATTGAATTTGGCCTCAAAATGGCATTTTGGGCCTATTTATTGTAATATTTTCGGTTGCCAGACGGGCCCTTAAGTTTTTTGAAAGCAAGTTTTTCCTTCTCCAATGATATTTCCATTTCTTGTGCGTCAAGAATCATTTTGCGCATTCCTGTAGGCGTTGGTTCGCTGGCATCTTGATTCGTTGGTGCTTGCCGACGTCCTCGTGACATTGCTTGTTCTCGTATGAATCTCGTGTCCGCTGCTTTTTCGGCAGCTTCAGTCAAATTTGTCTTTTTTTGGAAAGCATATCCTCATACAAGGGGACAAGGCATCCAAAAGTTTGGACTTGTGGTTTCATCCTCGGCCACGCCAGAAAGCCGAGCGGATGCAGTATTCCTCGATTTGTGTTGTCGAACAAGAAGCAGAAAGCGATTCTGAGCCTTCCGACCGTCAATCCCACGCCTCGTAAATCCAGGGGCCAAACGTAAAGCCTCTGCCATGGCGTTCCATGCCTTTGTTGTGTCCTTGAGCTGCATGAACGGTCTGTCGTTGTTGACCTGCGCGAGTAGCGCAGTATCTTCATCGTCGTTCCACCATTTCTTCTCTTGCTGGTCTTGCACTTCACCGCCTTCACCGTCTTCAGCCATACAAACGAAATTGAAAATGGTATACGGATCCGTACGCCCATTGCGTCTTCATGTAACAAAAGCTCCATTCGACTGCTTGGCGCACTCGGCTCATTGATGAGTTGAATTCTTGCATCTGTTGAGTCGTCGACTTTCCTTTATATCCACTGCAGACCCACCGAAGGATTCCATAGGCAGGATCGCCGTATATCAAAAATGAATTGAATATCGCTTCATGGTTGTCTAAGTATGACGTCAATTTACTTTCCCACATGAGCGTGGTGTCGTGGCGGGATCCTTCAATTGGACCCCAAAAGTGCACGCAAAGACCGTCTGGTGCTGTCAACGCTTGGAAATTGAGGCAGTGTCGGCGTTTATGTCCGCTATAAATCAATCGTTGTAAATCGCCATGTTGAGGACCGTTGATGCCAACCAGCCTACTTTGTTTTTGGGTGATTCGGCATGTTTCCAACTTTGAACCATCAATAAAGCCAAAAATGTTGTCCATCATTGCTCCTTTCGCATGAATTGCACGAGCATACTGGTTCAAACGAGGAGCCACAATATGGAGACATAAATAGAGATGATAACTCCACTTCTTGAACAGTACATCCACCATGAAATGGGAGAGTGCTTCTCGAGAACGCCCAAATTGAGCCATCATATCATAAAAGCGGCGAGGATATGACAACCGGTTCAGCACAATACAGAGCGCCTCGCTCCCTATACACCGATCACCCGCCTCCGTAATGACAACGTTTGGAACGCAAAGGAGATGACAAAGCTCTTGAACGCCGTGACGGACAAATCGAAACAGAAGGAAACAATCAGCATCAGAGAGTCGAAGTAGATTGAAATGGGCGTTTGGTACAAGTGGGCGCTCCACCAAACACTCAATCGTTCGCAACAGTCGCATTCGTCGCCGGAAAGGTATGCTGGACCTGCGCTTCAAGAGCACGACAATCTCCTCCACAGTGAGCATTTCCGTGACAAATTCGTGGTGGGGAAGACAATCCGAATACAATATCTATCCGGACGTGGAGGCATCAGGTTCCGACACCTCCTAATTTCTCCCACACCCTATCCGTCCATCAAAATTGCAGTGAATGGGAAATATACGGAACGTTTTTTGAAATCTGTCTATTCTAAAAATGAATATATTTCCTGTTCAAATTAATATCATGTTATTTTATTAAATTATACAGGTAATATTTACATTTGGACTTGTCACATGCATTATGGTGTTTGTACATTTCCGGATAAGCGCCAGATGGCCAATCAGATTTGAGATCGTTGTAGAGTCGAATCGATCTGACGGTCACCAGACCTGCCACGAGCACCCACATCCTTCTCCACATCCTTCTCCGTTCGTCTCAATGCGGGAATTATTCGCTCGTCAAAGCTCCATGTCCCTCCACCATCACCTGACAGATTGGTCTGACGATCCGCTCGTCGCCGCGTCGTTTGATGCGCTCAAACGCCGCCGAGAAGTACCTAGCGACTTGCCACCGCTGCCACATGCATCGAAGATTGACTCCAATTACACGACCAAGCCAAGTGTACATCTTGATGAGTCGCTGCGTGCACACTGCCGAGATACGCTCCTGGATCTCTACGCAGCGAGCATTGTATTCGTCACGCATCTCGTGTGCTTTGAGAGTTTGCTCGTGCTCCTCGTCTCTCTCCTGGCGACGTCCGGGTACTATTACTTGTTCCAGACCACTCCGACTGCCACAAACCCCTCAACACATTTTAGCGCCAATCTGTCGTGGATTCTCATCTCGTTTGCCGTGGTTTCACCCATCATCATGCAGATCAAGCAGGCATTCGTTCGCCGGGAGAACGCCTTGGACGCGCTTGCAGAATGTACGACATAAGGCACTCCAACATGAACTAACTCCCGGGCATTCTAGTCAAAGCGATTGCTTCCAATGTCCTCTTGGCCAACATAACTTGGAATTGGGGTCAAAATACTCGAGCGCAGCTCCCTCCAGGTCACAACATGCGTGCCAAAGTGCTCTTGAAAGGTCTCGTCAGCGATCTCTACTCGCTTTTGAAAATGCCAACGTTCACTCGCGGCCGTCACCGTCTGACCGCTCGTGGCGTCAGCATTGCAGCGCAATATCAATGGCATGCCGACACAATCATGCAGCGGATGGTTCTCGTGGTCCAGCAATTGCACCACCAGGTCGAAGTGATGAAAGGCCTCGGGCTGCCGCCCAACGAAGCATCGCGTATCAATCAATACCACTGGTTTCTCCAAGCGCGCATTGAAAAGCTGACCAACATCAAGGTAATGCCGTCCTTCGTGCACCAACGCTGACTGCTCAGTAGATGTATCGTACGCCGCAAGCCACGCGGTCATTCACGCGGCTCTTCATCCTCGTCCTGCCGCTCTTCTATGGCCCATACTACGTCTACTTGGTCGACTCTGGCGAGAGCCACACGAGCTTTGCCTTTGCGCTCATCCTGAGTGCGATGACAAGTATGACCATGATCGGGCTCTTCAATGTCGAGAAAGCACTCGAAGATCCATTTACCGAGGAAGGACTCGACGGCGTGCAGATCGACTTGGCCTTCCAGCGCATCTTTGACGCATTCGACACGATATTTCCTTAACTACTTATGCCACCACCTCCGACTTTACTTTGTAGATGTTGTCGTCGTTGACGTCGCCGTGTTGGGTAAAATCACATCGAGCGTGTCCAAGATGCGCGCAATGGCGCGATGGACTTTGACACCGTCGAGACCTTGCTCCGTGAATGGATCCTCGAGCGCCATCTCGACGTTGAAAATGCCAATCATGATGAGACTCGTCGCGATGCTGAGCGTCAATGCAAAGGCAAAATTCGTATGGACGCCGTTCGTGCCGGCCGTCGCGATGTAGACGTAGTAAGGGCCATAAAAGAGCGGCAGCGCCAAGATACAAAGCCGCGTGAACGATCGCGTCGCTTGTGGAGTGCGGTAGAGCTACAAAACAGTCTAGCTAGGTGGTTGCACTCGACGCGGAGGTACCTTGATGTTGCAGAGCTTTTCAATGCGAGCTTGGATGAACCAGTGATACTGGTTGATGCGGGAGGCTTCGTTGGCAGGAAGACCGAGGAACTTCATGACTTCGACTTGGCGATGGAGCAATGTAATTGTGTACGCGATGCGGCGGCCGAGGTAGTGGAAACGGTGGACATGGTCCTTGGCGGACGAGATCCCCGCCGTTGTGAACTGATGGCGTCCTCGAGTAAACGTCGGCAGCGTCAAGAGTTCTTCCAAGTCGTTGAGAATGCCCACGAGATAGCTCTGGGTCTTGATGGCATGGTCGGCTGGAAGTTTACTACGCTCGTTCTTCCCCCAATCCCAGATTGCATTCGCCATGAGGACGTTCGCCGTGATGGCTTTCACTAGATGGAGAGAGAGAGCATGAGCTATAGGACAAACAAGCAGATCGTACTCTCAGCAATGGCATCGAGAGCAGCTTCGCGTCGCGTGAATGCTTGACGGATTTGCATGATCTACATGGACTCTCCGTCAGTGAAGATGAAGGGGAAGCGAGCTAGGCATACCATCGGCGACACGATCGCAAACGTGACGAGCGTCCATGACAAATTCGCTCCAAAGTACGACCCCGACGCGTGAAAGCCAATGAAATGGTAGGCGGAAGGCGATGCCACCGCCATGATCACGACAAGAACCTACAGACGACGTGAGAAGGAAGAGCAGGAGAGACAAGATACCGTCTCGAGCGTCAAGAGGTGAAACCAAAAGACGTACATGGCGGCGGCAATGTCGAGCAGACTGGCGTAGCAGTGGGCCATCAGCGCATTCCATCCTCCTCCACGGAGCAGAACTGCCGATGCGTCTGGAAATGTCGCCTGTGTCGGTGGGATGACCAACTCATTAAAGCCAACGTAAGCCTCTGCGAGCAGTGGATCTCTCGTCCAGTCGCCGTGGTCGAGAGCTTCTTCTTCTTCCAGCAGCTTGTCGTGCCGCGATGGTGCCATCATGGGTGCAAGAAGTCGTTACGAATGGAGTGAAACGCTGAACGTCAGTCGACGAACATGGACACGATGATATTTCAACTCGCATGTTTTATTCTGTCTTAGACACTTCGTCGACGACCCAGCCTTCGATGGCGGCGACGGCTTTGGGCAGAGCAGCGTGGATGTCGCTCTCGACGCGGCTGTAGAGCGTCACTTGGACGTTGTATGAGCGCTCTTCATACGGCAAATGGTCCTCTACGACGCAAGTTGAAGCCATCATGACGAAGGAGATGGGTTGAACCTTTGAGGTTGACGTAGCTCCCGATCAAGACGGAGGGAAACTCATTCGCGACGGCTTTCAAAGCGGCGGCGATCGTGCCTTCCGGTTGCTTTGTACACGCCTACACAAGACTCGTCGTTAGGGATGAAGGAAATGTGACTGTACGATGGCTTGGTGGATCGGGATGCCCTTGAAATGGTCGACATTCGATTCGAGCATTTGCTTCATGAGCCGAGGAATGCCTGGCAGAACGTACACATTGCGCATCTTGACAATCGGAACCTACAGCCATTGAGCAAAGTTCATCGAGATACCTTGTACCCATGACGACGTCGTAAGAACATCGCATCCTAAGTTCATTGTCAGAGATCTCACGCGCTTCAATGGTCGGTCTACCTTTGGGAAAGGTTGCCATGCGCAAACGATCCTCGTTGAGCTCATGGCCTCGATTGTTGGCTGCCAAGTAGTTGTAGAGAGCGTCTTTCGTCGGTTGATGCAATTCCAGTGGCACATTGAACGCATTAGCCTAGGTTTCCTTGGTAAGCATCTTGGAAGAAACTCGAACTGCATACTATTCCCTCTACGATGGTGTGAGTAAATCCATGCGCTCGTGAAGAAAGACGCACCATACGTAATGTCGTCATGAGTTGGCCCGATCCCGCCTATGTCTCGCATCAACACATCGCTCGTCAAGGTGGTGGATCAAACCTGTGGTGAAAACGTATCCCGTCGATCCAACAAGGTCTGAAAAATGGCGCACAGTGTCCACAATGACCTGTTCATCACCATATCGTGAGCATCGATGCAATTGCAACCAGAGGTCGTACATCCATCTCGTCAGGAATGACAGAGACGCGGACCAAGTCAATGCCTCGGCTGAAGAGAAACTTGGCAATAAAGTTGCTGTTCGAGTCGAGCGTCTAAGAATCGCCGTCAAGATTACTCTGTCCATTCGAGAGGATCCCACCTTGCCACTGAGAACCTCATTGCCGATGACGCAGATCGCTGCTTTCGGCGGTACTGTAAGCGACGACATGCTCCGAACTGCCGCGTTGAATCCACTGCCGAGTCTGCGGGCCAAGAGCATTGCAGGAGTGAACGACGTGGAAGTCCACACTTTTTTTATCCATTTTTGAACATCATAACCCCTGCACCCCCAAAGATTGACACCACCGCGCCGCCGACGTTCTTCACGGACTACAGAGATTTGCAAGCAATGCAAGGAGGCTTTGGCTCAATCTCGAATTGTCTGGTGGTTTGCTTATGCATTGCCAAGAGCGACAAGCCTGGGCGCCACCGCCTCGAATAGAAAGGAACCAATAAGGATGAAAGGAAGGCACTCATGCTCGACGGACTGGTTCAAAGCTCTCCGTGAGATTCTCTTTATGAACGATCTCGCAAGTGAGTCATAGGTGAGCACGACTAGAGATGTGTATTCATGAGGTGACGCGTGTGGTGGAAGTCTACTCTTGCTTGGCGTCAACATCTTCGACGACCCAGCCTTCAATCGCAGCGACTACTTTGGGCAATGCTTCACGGATGTCGCTTTCGACACGGCTGTAGAGCGTCACTTGGACGTTGTACGTGCGGTCTTTGAATGGCACGCCTTCCTCTACGACAAGATGAGCAAGAAGAGAGAGTGAGACGATTGCAAACCTTTGTGGTTGACGTAGCTGCCAATCATGACGGATGGGAATTCCTTGGCGACGGCCTTGAGAGCTGGCGCAAGAAGGCCCTCCAGTTGTTTTGTGCGTGCCTACAACCCATGAAGTCTCTCTCTATTTGGCGACTACGATGGCTTGGTGAATTGGAATGCCTTTGAAATGGTCTGCGTTCGCTTCCAGCATCTGCTTCATGAGGTTTGGAATGCCAGGAAAGACGTAGACGTTGTGCATCTTGACAATTGGCACCTAAAAGAACCGCGCAATGACTTCAACTGGAGCGACAGAGCGTTGAGCGTACCCATGTTGTTGTCGTCAGGATATCACATCCTAGCCAAAGAGGTTCAACATGAGGATAGTCTTGGACAGAGAAAGATCTACCTTTGGGAAACGTGGCCATGCGCAAGATATCTTGGTTCAAATCATGCGCTCGCTTACTCTTTGTCAAGAGATCTTCCAGTGTTTGCTTTGTTGGTTCGTGGAGTTCCAATGGGACGTTGAATGCATTGGCCTAAGTGGAAGGTCAGCATTCCACGGCGATGACAATCAGCCTACAATTCCCTCTAATCTTCATCAGACGACCATCTTCAAGGGAGGAAGCTCACCATACGTAATGTCGTCATGCGTAGGACCGATTCCACCTAGTTCCCTGTGAGAAATCGTCGCGAATGCGCTGACTACCGGTCGTGAAGACATATCCTGACGGACCCACGAGCTCCGAAAACTTGCGCACCGTTTCCACAATGACCTGTAGCACAAGAATGAATCCAAGATGGAAGGGGAGAGTTCATACATCCATTTCGTCAGGGATGACAGATACGCGGATTAAGTCAATGCCGCGGCTGAAGAGGAACTTGGCAATGTGGTTGCTGTTCGTATCGAGCGTCTACAGTCTATGATTCGACGAAGACGAGGGAGAAAGCTCACTTTGCCGCTCAAAACTTCATTGGCAATGACGCAAATGGCCGCTTTCGGTGGTTCAGCAACAGAAGACATGGCGCGCGTCCACCGTCGGCCGAGGAAAGTTGCGAAATGGATCCGCATGGCCACACCCCGACGGAGTTCCACGGAATTCGAACTCCGAAGGATTTTTGATTGGCTCAATCTTTTTTTGGTCATGCTCCGACGCCAAGTCGCCGCCATCGCGAGAAGAGCGTCCCTTGGCCGGCGATTTCTCTCGCAGGATACAATTTATGCGCTGTCGTCTGCTGAAGGCCGCGCTGGTGTAGCTGTCGTGCGTATTTCTGGCCCCATGGCGGACCAGTGTCTTCTCCAGATGACGCAAAAGGCGACGCTGCCACCACCTCGACAGTAAGTTCATTGCTCTGAGGATTCGTAACGCTGTCGTGGCCTGTAGAGCTGTGCGGCAAGATATCACACACCCAGAGACGAAAGAGCTTCTTGATACGGCCATGGCGATTCGATTCCCAGGACCTAAGAGGTAACGTCGGTGTTGACTTCAACGTGGCGATTGATTCGCGCGCCATAGCTTCACGGGCGAAGACGTTGTTGAATTGCACTTGCATGGAAGTCGTCCTGTCATCTCTGGCGTTCTTCAGGCTCTTGGTACTCTCTCGGTAACGCTGTCTTGGTCAGTTTGAGCTGACTGATGGATCTCTTTAGACGTATCGACCGGCCGAAGCGGGGGAATTCACCGAGCGCGCCTTCGACAACCACAAGATGGATCTCATACAAGTAAGTCAGCATCCAGTGGACTTTGAATTGACTTTTTCTGTCCAGGTGGAAGGCTTGGCCGACTTGCTCCATGCCGAGACGGAAGCCCAGCGCCTCCAAGCGCTCAACCAAGTCCGTTTCGCTGTTTCTCTTCTCCATGACCCACACAGCTCTGTAGATTTCGGGAACGATCGGTCAAGTGTACGAAGAATGGCGGACGACGATCGTCCGTTGTCTAGCGCATGCTGAAGCGCTCATTGACTTTGGCGACGACGAAGACGACGTCACGGATGAAGCCTACGATGCTGTCATCCAAACGTATGCTCTATGATAGTCATATTGGCAGCTAATCTTGCTTAGTGTTCGCGACTTGCACAAGTCCATCGAGCGGCACTTGAAAGACGGCCGTCGCGGGGAAATCCTCCGCGATGGCGTCCACGTTGCCATTCTCGGTGCCCCGAACGCTGGCAAGTCGAGTCTTCTCAACCTCTTGGCGCAGCGAGACGCAGCGATCGTGTCGCCCATTGCTGGTAAAGAAGGCGCCGTCGCATCATCCATGAGACTGACTGCCTTCAGGCACGACGCGAGACATTGTCCAAGTGCCGCTCAACCTGGCGGGCTATCCCGTCTTGCTCCATGACACTGCTGGCATTCGTGACACGACTGACGGTATCTCCATCCTCTCTAGGTCGTGCAGTCTCATCCAGAGATGGCTAGTCATCGAGCAGGAAGGCGTCCAACGCGCTTTTAAATGCAAAGACGAAGCGCACCTCATGATCCTCGTCGTGGATGTTCAAGACGGCGCTGTGGACCCGACGCTTGGCGATATCATCGACGCGTCGACGATTGTCGTGCTCAACAAAGTCGACGTCTCGATTGGCCATGACGCGCTTGAACATGTCCGTCCTCCGCTGCGCCACTGCTTTCCAGGGGACTAAGCGTTGCGTTAGGAAGTCGCGCATGCGCCAGCAGTATGCAAGCTTTCTTGTGCCGACGGATCTGGCGTCGACGACTTTCTCAAGACGCTTCAAGCTCACGTGAAAGCCATCTTTACATCGAACGATGGAAACCAAGGAGCGATCATCACACGCGAGCGCCATCGCAAGCATCTCGAGCAGTGCTTGAACCACTTGGCAGCCTTCCTCCAGCATCCACAACAGGTTTTTCTCCATCAAGATGCATCGATTGACTCTTTTTTGGTCATCTCTAGGCAGAATTGGCGGCAGAAGATCTCCGCCATGCCGTCGCATCGGTCGGTCGAATCGTTGGCCGCGTCGACGTCGAGGATGTCTTGGATGTCTTGTTTAGCGACTTCTGCATTGGCAAATAGAACCCAGTTATCATCTTGCAAGCTTGTCAATCGCACGCGCCGCCGTCTTTCCCATGCTTGATGTGCATCTCGCAGCGATGGCAGCCAGGCGGTCGCGGTGGCTCACACAGAGCGCTTCGTACTTGGTCACAATCGTGAAGACAATCGACGCAAACTTGACGGACGACGACGGCGCAGTCGCCACAGCTTGCTCGAGTTCACTCACGACTCGATCGATCGTCGCCTGCGTCGCCACCTTAAGCGAGGACAACTTGATGGTTAGCGTACCTGCGTGAGCGTTGCCTTGGCATTGAAGATCTGCTGCACGACCAGCAAGACGCGATCGTTCGTGGTTCGAAGGACGTGGGCGGATGTGAGCTGATCGACGAGAGGAAGCATGTGCTGAGCGCCGAGACCGTCTCGAATGATGCGCGTCATGGCTTCGCATTGCGGTGGGTTGGCGGCGTCAGCGGCGAGGACTGGAACGACGAGACGCTCGATGGCAAAGACAGGCATGTCGTTGCAAACAGCTTGGAGAGCTTTGAGCACGAGACGAGAGACAGCAGCCGTCACCGCATGAACGCGGGAGAAGAGACTTGCGTCAAGGCACACTGCAGTGTATCGAACGACCCACTTGGCCTCGAGGAGCTTCCTAGCAAGCACATGATGCTTCGAAGGGGATGCTGGACAACGTACTCGACAAATGCGAGCGCGACGTCGTCGGGGAGCTGGGAGAGTTGCAATGTGGAGCAAAGGAGTGCCAGTAGTTCAGTATCACACGTAGCAAGATCGACGAGATTTGCGCAGAGAGAGAAGATGTCGTCGGCGAGTTGGAGGTTCCCCCTGCAAGAAGAAGGCTGGCTTTTCAACTTGACGACGTCGTTGGCGAGCGCCGTCGCCTGTGTCTGGAACTACAGAGTGATGAGAAGATGACAAGAAGCGATCGCGTACTGGTTCAGGAAGGACGAGTGGAGCGGCCTCAGCTTGTTCCTCAGGAGGAGGTTCTTGGAGATCCTGTTCTTTGATGGCAACACGCTCACTTCCCATCTTCTTCTCCAGGTAATCCATTACGTCCATCGAGTCCAACGAGAGTGCAGTCGGTGTCTCTTTGTCCTTCTTCATGCGCTTCTTGGACTCTTGAGGCGTTCCTGCCGCTGGTTCTGGCTTGCGTTTATGTAGACTCGACAGATGGAGCGGCATGACCACACATCCATCAGTACTGGGGAGCAGAGGCAGATCCGGTGGTGGTCGCTGGAATGCCAAGCGCGCGAGATGGTTTACGTACCGATCGACTTCGATCGCAGAGAGAAGGGTCAGCGTGTGCGAGATGTAGGCGGGATCAATCGACGCAAAGCTGTCGGCTCGGAGCAGCACGGCGCTCCATAGAACACGCTTGACGCGGACAGGTAAGTCGTGAGAATCGACCACGAGCGACAGAAACTCCTGGAGAAAGCCAAGATGGTCGTCAATGTAAGCTGCCACGGCATCGACACCTCGCACTGCGGCGGCGACAAGGTCAGCACGGAGACATCCGACCATCAGGTCACAATGTGATTGTCTTTACGAGGTTATTCATGCTCACAGGTTAATCAAAACGAGATCGGTCCATCGTCATCTTCCGGCGCTAGCCAAGGATGGAGCTCCATGTTTGCAATCGTTGGGCGCTCGCTGGGATCTTTGCACAAGGCAGATTGGAGGAAGTCCATGCCAAGGACCGAGATGCTCGTTGTTGTGGATGGGTATTCGATCGACTTAACGAGAATGTCGTCGAAGAGTTGCTTGGCGTTAGGAGCATCGAATGGCAAGACGCCGTAGAGGAAGATGTAGAGCGTGACGCCAATGGCCCAAATGTCGGCCCGGAATGGATTGAATGGTTCACCAGAGCAACATTCCGGCGCGAGGAAATGATACGTGCCCACAGTGCTTGTGAGTCGCGCAGAGGGCTCCAAGACCTGTGCGCAGCCAAAGTCTGACAAGTGACATCGGTTATCGTCGTTCAAGAGGATATTGTCTGGCTGCAATTGAAAGGAGTTAGACATGCTAGGAGAAGGTGTCGTGGGTACCTTGATATCTCGATGGCAGATGCCTCGGTTGTGTAAATACTTGACTCCTTGAACGATATCGCGAATGTGCTTCTTAGCGAGGTCTTCTGGTAGTGTTGTCCCTGTGATGGGGCTCTTAAATACTTTTGTGTCGGCGTCGTAGAGCATACACGGCCCCTTTGGCAAGTACTCAAGAATGAGGTAGATCTTGTCGCTCGATGGGTCGTTGATCACTTCAAAAAGCAGTACAACGTTTCGATGGTACAAAATCCTCATGATGTCAATCTCTGCTTCAACTTTGTCAAGAGCTGTCACTGCACTCATGGATTCACCGACACGAACGTACTCTTTCATCTTGCTGAGTGCTGATTTCGACATGATTTTTGCGGCAAATCGACGAGGTTCGCTGTTTTCCACACGGCGCTCACACAGTTTGACCTTGGCAAATGTGCCCTTGCCCAGAGTCTCCATCATGTGGTATTCGTTCACGCGGTTCGATCCATCGCCGTCTTCATGCGTCGTGAGCACACTTTGCCACTCCGGTGTGCTCATTCGAGGTCACTTGAATTATGACGATATTCGTCCAATGAATATAGTTTTATATTTTGATTGGCTATAAATACACCAATCAAATAATATAAGTAAATTAATTGGTAATTCAGAGAATAGATTTATTTTTTGAATTTCTTAAAAATAATTATCAGCCAATCCAAACTTCCATTTTCAATCTTGAAGGGAAATGGACACACATGGGGATGTCGCGCCAAGAAAGATGCCGCCGCCAAGACCGATGGCGCATCCCAACGAGGTATTACAGGCTATCCTTAGTAAAAACGAGGTATTTTTTAAATGTTTGCTGATTTATGGTGTACAGACTGATTCTTCATCGTAGACGTGCGAAGATCGCGGTCTACTATCCATGGAAATGGTGCATCCGCCCGTGGAGACTCGAATAATGAAGTACCACCGCCACCCATCGAACTCAAAACAGATCGCTCTTCCAGCAAAGCCATCAGCATTAACTTCATCGCTCCACCAGAAGGCGACGATGAAACCCCTAATTCGTATCGAGGATATACCGCCACTGGATCCAACTGAGGACGAGACCACCATGTTACAGCGACGTCTTGTCCATGCAAAAGCACTTTTGCAACTTCCTGGTATGTTGATCAAGCTGACAGATGCGCCTCTAAATGATTTGTGTATTAGGATCATCGTCTGTGACCATTCCGCTTGTTCAGCGAAAGGTGCATGTGCCTGCCTTGATCTTGCCTCGACACTCCATCAATCAGGATTCTCCGAGGAGGTTCTCTTAATCTGCGAATTCATCTGCCAGTCGCTCCATTCGACACCGCACGACTTCGTATCCTTCGTCGCCGTCATTTTCATCGTCTTTGCGGTGTGCAATCGTGAGCAGCGAAAAGAAACCATCTTCTAGCCAGCCTGCATAGTGTTATTTAAAGGGTTGGCAACACCGAGACATTACCTGGAGCCAAATATAATTGACCCTTCTCTATCCATTCCATGTAGCCTTCTTTCGCAGCGCTTAGGCCAATGCGACAGCACCACGGTAGGCGTGACAGTTTCGAGTAGACATTGTACCGTCCGTCTGGCGAATCGTGGTAGATTGTTCGGATCTCAAAAGCAAATCGTTCGTCTTTCGAGCCTTCCACTATCAAGTCCATCGCGTGAAATTTGTCATCCGAATCACCCCTTGAGTTGATCATGTTGTCCTCGATGTCTTCTGTCAACGAGATTTTGACCTTGTCGCAGTTGATAGAATACGGTGTCAGTCGCGGTGCTCGTTTGAGCTCATGAAGTCGTTTCGCAGTCGATGGATCACTTGGTCCAGGGACATAAATTACACGGCAAACAATCATCTCAAGCCGGGACAACAACGCCGTCATATCGCCTTCTGCCGCTGCCATCGATTCTGTTCGTCCGGCGGTCGACAGGCTCGGAAGGACAAAGTTGCCGCACACAAAGACGACATCTACAGCTTCGTGGCGAATAATGTAGTCGCATAACCGATTGACTTGTCGAATAGAGCTATGGATGTGCGAGATCACGAGAACGTTCAATTGCGGCGACCCGAATGCTTCGTCCATCGATTCCATCATTCTCGGGGTGTTGAAACACCACTCTTTAAAGTAATATTGGAGCTTCCATTCAAGTAGCTCTCAATTAAGTATATTTTTGTCCATATAAGTCCATTCTGAATTTCATTACTTAATCGGGAATCTTTCGTTAAAGTAAATTTGTATGTCCAATCACAAGCCACCATGATAAACATAGCACAATCCAAAATTAGATTGAGTTCCGTGCACCTCATTTCGATTCCTTTCCATGAATAGCATCTTCACGCAATGCGAGGTGAGCTTCTGCAAAGCTAAATGGCTAATATATGTCTCTGTAGACGCCGGATGACGGGCCCGCAGTGAGCCCTTGCCAGCCTATGTACACTTGGTATTGTGGTTATCAAAGTGTCACGAAATCTCATGTACTCGTGTAGCGAAGTGTGCAAAATCAGCATGCGATCGGCTAAGAAGCTCGAAGACCATGTAAACCACTCTCCACTGCACCGTGCTGCACTCAATGAATCGGATCCGACGTTTAAAATGGAAGTCAGTGGGGTGTGACATTGATTTTGATAACCAAGGTTTAAGTGGTGGTTTTAGAAATTCTCGAAAGAATCGGATCGCCCGACGAGCCCATGCAGACAACGTCTTATTTACGACGGCACGAAGCTCTTTTGGCGCGTCAACGAGACGTTGGAGCTGCACATATATGAAGCCATCAATGCAAATCTCGTTACGATTTGTGGCGTCAATGTCCAAGACAAACATGTATGAACTTCTTGTTTCGCGCTTTACTCATATCAATTGCAGAAATTACCACCACTCGCACTAGACCTCTCCATTCTCCAGCAAGCCACAGCCAACGACACGGTAATTGCACGGATAGCTTATTACTTGACGACTATTTAGACTTCCACCTCAACATCGTCGAAACGCGATGCGATTGTCAAGTACATCCTTGCACGTGTCCAAGCTGTCAAGGACAGCAATGGGGTCCTCTCACTCTACCTTCAAAAACAAAACGGCGACAAATACGACCCAACGTTGCCCGAGCCAAACCTTCCCAAACATGTCGTGTCAGATAGTGAGCCTCGCCGCCGCCACACTTACGAGGAAGCTCTTTTGATTCAAAATGAAGTCCATGGCCACACACGAGCACTCAAGACATCGCGTCAGAAAGCAGAGAAATGCCATGATATGGTTCGCCTCTCCTTGGATGCATTCATCGATCTCGAAGCTTCCGTGAAGTCTCACCCCAAGAACAAGAACGATCACCTGTCTTGGCTTGGGGCGCTCAATCGAGTCCGACAACGCACTGACATCGAAGTAATCAAGACAAAGCTCAAGCACGGACATATCACCTCGCCTACAAAGAAAACAGTCGAGGAGGCCCAGCATCCCGAGGAAAAATAGTCCAACGGTTGGATCAGTGGCATTTTCTCTACGAAAATGAAAGCTGCATTGCTCATATATCAAATAATCCATTGTAATCTTACCACTTCCACAGCTTCAGCTCATGCCTTCCCATTTGAGTCGTTGTCGTTCAGTCGTTCGGTTGTTCATTCGTTCTTTGAAATGCAAAAATAAATTTTATCGGGCAATACAATTATTTAAATATTTTCCCGACTGCCTGACAAATTACATTTGTTGTGAGTGATGTTCGTTCTTGAACAATAAATATATTTAACCAATATTTGCAATATATTTTTGGCGTCCTTTTTTAAAACCCGGTTTTATCCTCAGTTTCGACAGTCAATTTCTCACACTCAACAAGTACAACCCTCCTACACGATCTCGAATGGCGGAAGACTTGGGGGCGCCTGTACAGCTCATTCGCGTCGATCCTGACGGTTCCTTTCACGTCGATGATGCAGCGATCAAGAAGCTCGAAAAGATCAAGGGCAAAATCGCGGTTGTTGCCGTTGCGGGTCTGTATCGTACCGGCAAATCCTTTCTCCTGAACTTGCTCGTGAGCAAGCAAACAGCGACTTCCACGGCCAATATGAACCATGGCTTTGCGGTTGGTGGTACGATCAATGCATGTACCAAGGGTATTTGGATGTGGGGTGAACCATTCGTGTTGGACGATGGCACATCTGTCATTTTTCTTGATACGGAAGGCATTGGGTCAGTTGACCGCGAACAGACGCACGATACACGCTTGTTCGCTCTCGCCCTCCTCTTGGGATCATATTTTGTGTACAACAGTCGTGGTGTCATCGACGGAAATGCCATTGAAGATTTGAGCCTTGTCGTGAACCTCTCCAAGCATATTCAAACATCGGCGACATCTCAAACGAATCCAGGCGCATTGCATGAATATTTTCCATCCTTCCTCTGGGTTGTGCGAGATTTTACTCTGCAATTGCAAGATCAAGGCAAGGAAATTACATCCAAGCAATACTTTGAAAATGCTCTCAAGCCACAGGTTTGCCCATGCTCTACTAGATTATACTTACGTGAGCGAACTAGGGTGGTTTTTCAGCCGATGTTGCAGGTCGTGACCAAATTCGAATGCTCTTGGCTGATTTTTTCCGCGACCGTGACTGCGTGACGCTCGTCCGACCCGTGGAAGACGAAGTACAATTGCGCAACCTCCCCAGCATCCCTTATGGCGAATTGCGTCCAGAATTCCGCTCGAAGTTTGAAGCCATGAAGAAGAAATTGTTTGAAAAGGCCCAACCTAAGAGTCTCTATGGCAAGATGCTCAATGGCGCTATGTTTACCAACTTGGCCAAGTCTTACGTTGAGGCTCTCAACAGCGGCAAGGTATTTCGGTCGAATGTATGGTGATCTCATAGTATCCCCTCCAGGCTCCAGTGATTTCCAGTGCGTGGACACGCGTTGTCCAGGCTCAATGCGAAGATGCCGTGGACGAAGCTGTGGACCAATTCAAGAAGGCGATGAACACTCGCGTTGCCGATTACGTTGAAGGTGGAGAAGGCTTTGCTGATCTCTATGAAGCGCTCTTGGCTGAGTCGACTGAAGCTGCATCGGATACGCAAATTATCAATGCTGGTGCTGGCACTGCTCAATTCGACGAGTTTGGCAACTTGAAGAAATTTGTTGCTGGTGTCGAACCACAAACGGTTTTTAGCTCTTTGAACACCTCAATTTATCTCCTGCGTAGTCTACAATTCAGGAAGAAAGCGAAGTCATGGTTGAAAAGGTTACGAAGAAGAAGATCATCGAAAACGTCACGCTACCTGTGTCTGTTGACGATTTAGACGCCGTCTACGATTTGTGTATCCAGCATGCTGAAAAGACTCTTCGAGCTAACGATATTGCCGACCAAGCAGACATGCAAACTTTCAAGGTAGCTGACACCATGTGCATTGGACTTAGCCATTGTCCTAGACGTCGTTCCGCAATTCAACACAAACAATCTTCGATGTGTACCGCCAAAAAAACGCTGCGGCGTCGATGACTTTTTGCAAGAACTTGCTCAAATTTTTGAGCGAGAAGAGATTCAACCAATTCAATGAATCAACGCTGGGTCCGTTGGAATACCACAAGAGAACGCTCGACTACCTTGACAACTTGTCGGCCATTTATCAAGACTATTGGAAACTTGCAGTCGGCCCTTCGGCAGACGCTGCTTATTGCCAATTCATGAGCCAAAACGTTTTCAACCAAATCATGGAATGGACGGACGACACAAACCGTGCTCATGCTGCCCATCTCAATTCTCTTCAGGTACTAGTAGGTACCGATATCCGTTACTTATTGGAAAACGCAGGCGGATGTCAACGCCATGAGCCTCCAAGTGGCATCGGCACAAGGACAAGCCACTGCCATGAAGGAACTAGCACAGCAAGAAGTGCTCAAGTGCGAGTTAACTCTGAAAGAAGCGGAACGAAAATCCAAGGTACCTACGTGAGATCATGGAAGCTTGACGAAGGAATATGTAGAGCGAAATCGATGCCTTGCGAGCTTCGCTTGAGTACAAGACTCATGAACTCGAACATGTTTTGAGCCACAATGCTACTTTGCGACGCTTAGCCGACACAGCGGTACCACAAATCGATTAATCTATCAGCTAATGCCATCATTAGCAACAAAGCAACGTTCGAGCGAACGACTTGGCATTGAACAAGAGTCCACAATTCTTTGCCGGATATTTGATCAAGCAAGGCTCTGTCAACTCTGCAGGCCAACGCTCGAAGTGGCAGCAACGATATTTTGTCTTGAATGGTGCAGCCTTGCGCTATTACAACACCAAGGACGACTTTGAGCGATCACGAAGCGACGATCCACCCATCGATGTGAGTCGCGCTATAGTTGAAGAAGACCGCGACGTCGTCGAAGCTTTTTCGATTTCTTTTCCCGACCATTCGCACGATACGCTTTATCTCCACGCCAAGTCGGCGGCTGTGAAGGAAGAGTGGATCGAATACTTGCTCAAAGTTCGTCGTGCCCCCGGTCTTGGCTCTCGCTCGACTAGCCAAGTGAACAATGGCCAATACCAATTTTAACTGGTTTACATAATATCTTTGCCGTCGTCTTCATCTTCTTGCGTCATGTCAGTGGCGTCGGCAAAGTTCTTGCCACAAAGCTGCCCCGCATTAACAATCACAATGGGCTTAAGAGGTAGTCCAGATGAAGTCCCAACTTCATCAAAATCCTTGAGGAATATCATGTCCTCTAAGATTAACTGGCCAAAGACAACGTGCTTCCCATTGAGCCAGCTACACTACAGAGCAATGAATGCTGTTAAGACGTACTGACGCTTACTTCTCGAAAGCATACGAAGAACTGAGACTTATTGGTGTTGGCTTGGTGTGCCATGGACAGCGATCCTGGCATGTGCTTGCCAACGATGAGGGGAGGAATTCTGTCGTTCTCTACCTTGAACATGAATCCCTACGGAACAATCTAGTTATCAATTGAAGAGCTTGAGAGACTACCTCGTCGTCAAAAATGCGAGCATTAGCAGATGAACCTCCAATTCCATTTCCTATACAATGCATCTTGTAGAGTGGAGGGAGGATTTCTGCCTGGTACCGTGGGTGATGTCACCGCCTTGCATCATGAACCCTGGAATCACCCGATGAATATTCGAGCCCTTGTACCTAATTAAGCATATTTGATGTGTTTCTTGGACATCTTAGAGCATACCAAGGTACTTTTTTTCGTCCCTTCTCTGGACCTTCTCCTGTACAGAGCTGGCGAAAGTTTTCAGCTGTGTCCGGCAGATGGGCGTAGTAAAGCTGCATTCAGCCTTGAGCAAAGAAAGGAGACTGAACTACCGACCTCGAAGCGAAGACGTCTCACTGGATCATTCCCGATTGTTACATCTAGGAACACGACCGGATTACCCCTCCCACTTGCCATCGTGAACTCATAGATGCTCTGAGGGACACCAGCCTGCGTCATTGTCGATCAGAGAAGAATCCGGAAAATATCCGGAGACGCCGGTTCAAATTGTTGACATTTATCCCCCTTCGTCTTCATGACGATTGTCATGGTGAGCCGCGCTTTCTTTCTTTGTCCATGTTCGCTTGCCCGTAGTTTCTTCCCAACTCAACTGGCCTGCCTTGGATGTGCTCAGGAGAGTCACGCCCTGTTTCTCTTCCAAGAGAATGTGGATCTTCTTCTTTGCTTCATACGAAGTGTGGACTCGAGCGTGGTCGCTGCCTCTGGCATCAATGTGATGTTGTCGTGGTGATTCCAATGCATTGTTGTTCAAACAACGTGGATGTAATTGCAAGTGAAAGAATCCCGGTGAGCACTCGGGTCGCTTGTATGCTTTGTCACCCATTGAGCAAACAGGCAGCATGTTTCGTTCTTCGACGACTGCTCGAGGGACTTTGGTTCCCATGCGTTTCTCCAACTTGGCAAGGTTTTCTCGCTGCGCTTGCGCGATAGCATTCGGATGGGGTGACGTGCACTTGTATCGAATCACGGGCTTTCCAGCGACAAAATTGTTCGCGTTGATTTCAACGCTGATGCCACGGGGACGGTCTTCAACGACTGGAGGCATTACAATCCGCTTGACTCCTTCAGGATGCGGCTCCTTTGGAATCGGAGGGACTTTGGGCTTAATGTTGGCAAAATGGTCAATCACAGGATGCACGACAGGCAATACATGACGACGCTCTACCAGTTCATCGTATCTTGCCTTTGCTGGGGGTAAGTGCCGCCTCTCTTGCCGCCACCACGGTCTGTCAACAGTCTCCATGACAATATGTCCAAATATGTCCAAATTTCAACTTGGGCTATTTTTGACAAGTATATAAGATTTTAGAGGTAAACCTATAAGTTATTGAAGGAATCTGTGTCATTTTGATTTTTGCGTCCTGCCTTCAACATGCACTTTCGCGCGCAATTGGTCCTCCGAGTTGATGGAAAGCTCAAGCAGTCCAAGAAGCTGTATGATTTGACGATAGAAAGAGGCGCTGTGTCATTCAAGGAATCGAGTTTGTTCCAGCGGGTTTTCCCAAAACCAGACAAAGCGATCGTGGGAAAAAGAGTCCTTCGGGTTCAACAAGGATCGCGCTATTTTATCTGTCGATTTCCCGATCGAACAAATTTAGAGGCTTTTGTCGCAAAGCTTCGCGAGATACAAGTGAATGTTATTGACTACTTTGACCTCACGGAGCAAGACAGCCGGAAGAAGTCACAGTTGGATTACTGCACTGCGTTCATGTCATCAGCAAGCTTCGAACTAGACACAAAGATAGTTCAGAACAGCATCAACCGAATCGTGTTCGACCATAGTCGCTATTAATTTGGAAACTTACAAGGCGATGCCAGTGAGCGTGTCAGGTGGAGTGTAAGTTGATTCTTGAGTGGTTGTGTTGTAGTAGTAATACGTTTGATATGTTTCATCCCAATACTGCGTCCATCCGTATCCCAGGTCGACTGCATATACTGGCAATATGGTAGCCTCATCCCCTTGAACGTTTTCAGCTGGTTCTTGTACTATCGTGGTCGGTTGATCGAAGGGATCCTGTAGCAGTGACGCATCTTCCACAACGTCAGCTTCGACAAACTTCGGAGGTCGCTCAAAAGTACGTTGCCCAGTTTTTTTGTTGAAATAATACGTTGCATGATTCAGGGAATCACGTTTCTGAACCCAAGCCAAGCTGATATCTTCTGCGCTAGCTTTGAATGCTTCAGGGGGCAAATACGTGCTGACTTTTGTTGTTGGATTGAAGTACCATTCTCTGTGGCTTGCATCGTCGACGTACTTTTCCCATTCCCCCAAAACCAAGCCAGGCTCACGAAATGGGCTTGCTCGGTAAAACCACCCGTCAAGATCATCTTGCTCAATTTCGGACGGCCAGACTGAAGGAAATTCGCCGTCCCCATAGTCAATTCGTTTGCCGTAGAAGTCATATAATGTTCGAAATCGATGCTTTCGCCGACGTCCTCCAGCGTGAATCGCGTCCCAGCACTATGTTTGATGACCATTTGGTGGATTTGATTATTTCAGTACCTCTTTGCAAAAGAATTCGCCACAATCGCCGCATTCAACCATTGCGTCAGCCACATCTACGACCAGTCAAGATGAAAAACAATTTCTTTGTGCCCACTGACCACAATCGTTGCAGCGTGGCTTTGGTAAAATGTCCAAGAGGTCTTGTGGCATTCTGTACCGAATTTCTCCAGTGTCTTGATGCTAGTCAAAATTCAATGAAAGCTCTCAAGACGGAATCATCATACGTAGTAGACTTTCTTGCCTGTCTCGGTGTTTGGAACCTCCTTCCACCGTCGTTTGCGCATGTTCAGCGCCTCGTTGTATCTTCGACGGCCTTTCATTCCTCTCCATCCAGCCTGTATTTGAGTCGCCAATTCAGTTCGAAGCTTTGCTTCCATGGCAAGTCGCTATGGAAAATTGTTGTCACGACCCTTTGAAATCCACGTACGTGGATGGCATCAATTTGAGCTTGGGCAGCCAATGCTCGCCCCAATCGACCGCGCCACCTTGTTTGCAACTTGGTCGTTGCCTTGACACGTCGTTGGTATTCTTCATCTTTGAGAATCCGAAGCATGTGTTTGGCCAAATGTCCTAGCCACTCTTACCTCAGGCCGTATTACAAGTTGACTTACCTTGTTTTCTACGCCACGCTGCCTGGAGCCGAAGAGCTGCCGCCGTTTGCTGCTGAAACTCTCGGCCCAGTTTCATGAGTTGATATGAAAGCATTTGGCGACGCAGACGATATCGCTTTTGTATTCTGATGGCCGCTGTTTCCAATTCGGCCTCACGTTGCTGACGCCTACGTTGAATTCGCCTCTCTCTTCTTCGTCGTATAACGCGCTGTAGACAGTTGGCAGCTTTTTCTTTTTGCATTTGGAAGAGACGCAATGCCTCACGTTTCCTCTGGGCTTCTAGTCGAGCTGCCCGCCCCCGATATAAAGTCTGCAACTTATTCGCTGCTGCTTGCTCTTGCTCTCTTTTGAGTCTCATGGCCTACAACATTGTCATCCCCGAAGATTACAGCCATGGTACAGTTAAATACAAGAAGTTGCGCTTTCGCCACGTGTACGAGCGGTATCCCCTTTGGATCGTTTTGGCCGATGCTTCCCGCTTTTGTTCCCATGCTAATTTCAAAAGACGCTTGGAATTGAAGATATCTCGTGCTATTTTTTGCCGCCATGCTGACTGTACTTTGATCACCATTTGTATGTATCGCTCGCGCTCCCTTTGAAGCCGAAGTCTTGCTGCTAAACGTCGGGCAAGATAAGCGCGAAATGCGGCCTATGCCAGAGCCTTCACAAATTACGCAATGACCCAGTTTACCTGTATCATCATAGCAGCTTCCTCTTTGCGGCGTCGTTGCATGCGCTGAACCATTGCATACCGTCGTGCTTGACGCCCTCGATAAATACTTTGCATTTTAGACGCCGCCCAGTGGATCAAGGCCAGCTCTCTTCTTCGAGCAGCTTCACGTCGGGCTACTCTAGCTCGATAAAGACACTATCCAAGATGGTTATGAGTACTCCAACGAGTCAGGATCGTACTTGTATTCGAATTGCAGCTTTCCAGCATGCGCCGTAAAAATCAAGGAAGAGAATGTCTTCGGCGCGATATTTTGGAAATATCCCGCAAGTTTTATTCCGCTCATGGAGCTCTCCATACTTCCATGCCCCGCGAAGTGGTTTGAGAGATGTGTACAAGATGCTTGAGTTCTACATATTATCATGATATTTCAACCATTTTGTCAGACGCTACCGATACGTCCAAGTGCATGAGCTTAGTGCATCGATCAGCAAGCCATGATACGCCAATGATGGTTATGTTGGGTAAGCCTGAGAGCCACAAATGCTGCAACTCAAAGAGGCTTTCACTGATGGCAAGAAGCCCCATATCATCGATCTTTTGGCATCCTATTTCAAATATGTCATTCCATTCTGTCGTTTGCAATCTTCACCAGCCAAGTCTAAAGTCCGGAGATTGGTGCAGCCATGACAAAGTCGCTTTATGCCAGCAGTCGATATATTTACACAGTCGCGGAATTTCAGGCTTTGTAGAAGATGTACTCCAGCGCCAATTGCACTCAGTGCATTGTCATTGATCAAATGACACCCCGTGAAGTCGACATGTGTGAGCTTCGGACAATGTCGACCAATTTCTTGTACGCCATCGCTGGTGATTTTAGCACATTGCTGCAGGCAAAGAGTCCGAAGGTCGTGAAATCCACGGCCAATTTGTCTACATGCAACCTATGGCACTCATGCACATCCGGGATGCGATTCACGTACATCATCGACGCGGAGGCACTTTGCCAAATCGAGATGTTGTATTTGCTTGCAGCCTTGGCTTAGACTTGCAAGGCCTTGGACGTGCTCGCTTCCATGACAAGTTCCATCCGACATCATGATGACGCTTTTGAGGCGAAACGTTGTCAAGTCCCGGCACCCCACCGAAACGTAGCGTAACCCGACATCTGACATGCGAGGACAATGACTAATATCGAGCACTTCAAGGCGTATGCAGCCTTCTGCAATGGCTCGAAGCGAAAAATCCGTCAGCTTTGTACAATGAGCGATATTGATGTTTGTCAAGGCAGGGCAACCACCAGCTAACCATGCCAGACCTGCATCCGTGAGGTAATCACAGCCTGATAGATTCACTTGCTAACGAATTGGTGTCAAAAAGCCGAGCTAAGATGGAATCAAACCTGTAGAACTTTGCACTTCTCTGAAAGACCAAGGAGTGCCATATCTGTGATTTTATACTGAAAGTCCGTGCGACTGAGATCGATGTGGTGCAAGTCAAAGCAACCATTCGCCAACGCAATGATGCCAGTGTCCGATATCTAGTTCGCTTGACAAGAGTTCAACGATCGAATGTTTCCTACATCATTACAACTTCGGATCCCAAGTCGTTTGAGCTGAGTGCAATTGGCTGCTATGGCTCGAGTGAAATTGTCTGTGACCTGTCCAAAATGTCAACACGAGATGGCATCAAATGCGATGGTGACCTGGGAGCAGTGGGATAATTCAAATTCCAAAAGGCTCGGACAGCCATGGGCAACTTTGAGCAAAGCAAACTCGGCAACTTTGGTGCAACCAGCCATTGCAAATACTACGCTGCACAATAAGCCGCCACATCAATAAGGTTTACCTTCCAAAGATTGACAACATTCACCAATTGCGCTAACTCCGATGCTTCCAAGATGAGGCATGTAACTTACATCAATTTCACGAAGGTTTTTGCACGTCGTAGCAATCCACCTGACCAATGTATCCGTCAACTACAAGGACGACATGACAAACGCCATCCTCTCGAGCTACCTGAATTGTCCGACTTATATTGAGGGCCTGCAATCTTGGCCCCAAGGATGAAATGATTTGCCGCATACCATTGTCAGTGATCTACTGATGTATAAGATAGTTCGATTGGTCATTCGGACATGCTCAGCTCCTCGAAGATTTAGCTTCACTCCAGTTGAGATCGGCTTCGATGGAGAACTTCTTGATTTTGCTACATCTATCAGTGGCATGGAATTCACCACTGACTGTGATATTGCTCTCGTACCTGGCAGCAATGACGCCAAGCTAGTCGGTTCGTCTGACGTTTGGTTGGAAATACTTGCCCATCCTTTTTGGCTTTGCACCACTGCCATTTTTGCCAAACACGAGTCATGGACAACGAGCGTCCACATCTACACGAAGGTCACGCGCGATTCAAGTCGTTTGTTACTGAAAGATCAAGGTCATGGCCAGTCATGAACTCCGAAGGCAATTCATTGTATGCCATATCAAACGATGAGAGGAGACGTTCTTGCTCCACGGTGAGTTTCCTATGCAAATGTTTATACCGCGTTTGGCTATTAAGCAGCAATACGATGATCGACGTTGGAGTTTAGTCGGTGACAATGCTTTGTTCGCTGGATCGATCACGTCCGTTGGAAGTGCATTGAGGCGGATGCCTCCATGTGATTTCCTCTTGCGCCTACATCCCCATCAAGTTCTTCCTAGATGCAATTTCCATCTACCCAGCGCTTCGGACCATGCCCGAAGGCTTTCACAATTCGGTTTCAATGTGAAACTGCTGTTCAGCTTTGCCCCAAGCTCAAGCGGGGTTACTGTTTCATGGTATGATTCTCACAATGACAACATGATGAATCCTCAATTATGTCATGCAGTATCGTCACCGAAGTATGTTGGCTTGGGACAACATGGCGAGAAAAATGAGCTGGCGTGTGTTGTGAGTGATGCGACGCCGTACACTGTTGTCTTGTTTGTGAAACCGCAATTGTAAATCAACAAGATTCCGGTTGGCAACTCGATTTCAGATGGCGTCGTGGGTTGCTTGCTCGGGAAAAATCCGATGAGTTGGTCGAGTCGCCTGTTTTGCAATGAACAATATGAGGACACAGAAAACAAAATGTGGCTAATCAACCATCTTGCAACGTTTGAGTTAGCTATTGCATCACAAACCAGAGTCTTCGAGCTACATTTTGACACCTTAACATCTCGTAAATGACGCTCGAGTCCAAAGTTATGAAGGCTTGAAGGTGATGGATCCCAATTTTCGACCAAAAATGTCATTTTGAGATTTATGTATTTCCAAAAATAGAATTTTGTGCTGAATCGTTTGATACTGTATTGATCAATGACTTCATACTCAATAGAGAGTTTTCGAAAACCCAAATTTTTGGAGTCGATTTCGCCCAAAAACTTTACCTGAAATTTTGAATGCAAGATTTTTCGACGAAAATTTCAAGTTTTTGTTTCAATCCAAAACTCAAATTTGTCTGTTTTTCGGAAATCCTTTATTTTGGATTCCGGATGTTATCACCGGATAATTTGCTCCATTCATTCAACATGAGCGTCAGTCCCATGAGCAACGCCGAGTTCCTTGCTCTAGTGACAAGTGCTCTCGACCGATGTGGCGGTAATGTTGGTGAGTTCATGTCTTTCATGGAAGTGTTACTTTCCAGTCATGTCATAAGATTGCGCCCTGAACGCCCATAGTATCCTACAACAATGCTTTCGATAGAGATATCGACAACGCGACGGCGAAGTTCAAATACCGGTTTACGATACCTCAATTAGAGCAACTATGCTTCAAATTGAAGCTGCCTGCGTGGTTGGTCACTCATGAGGGCGACAAATTAGATGAGCTCGAAGCACTGGCGTTGACATGCCAGCGCCTTGCTGAACCGTCGAGATTGTACACCGTCGCCAACGAATTTGGCCGATCTATGGAGGCTTGCAGCCGTATAGTCTATACTACAGTACGTGAGATACACTCATCTTTTGCCGACATACTGTATTTGCATCAGGAGCTCTTTTCGCGGCGCTCACGTAAGTGTAATGTATGATCAATCAATGACTAGTCTATAGATCAGTATGCATCAGCCATTGAGCGCAAGAGTGGTTTGGTTGGGTTGCGTACGTGCGTTGGTTTCATCGACGGAACTAAGCAATATATTGCTCGTCCCAGTGCTCGGGACCATGCGCCTGCCGATGAAAATCTCCAACGAGCCGTGTATAATGGCTACCCCCGTCGTCATTGCATGAATTGGCAAGGCATTGTGTGTCCCGACGGAATCATCATCAGCATGTTCGGCCCCGTTGAGGGACGTCGGCATGATGCGACTGTCCTGTCCATGAGTGGTGTGCTGGAGCGAATGATGGATGATCCTATCCTGAAATCCTACTGTTTGTATGGCGATCCCGCGTATGGTTGCCGTCAGTGCTTGTCGTGTCCCTTTGGAAATGCTTCCCCTGGCTCGTTTCAAGCGATATTCAACTCCTCTATGAGTTCTGTGAGGGAGTCAGTGGAGTGGAGCTTTCATCTTGTGAAAAGCCTTTGGGGATTTGTGTCGTATGACAAGAAAATGAAGGTGCGCAACTCTCCAATTGGAATGTTTTGGCTTGTTGCAACATTGCTCACCAACTGCCACACCTGCATGAAGTCTCGCGGCAACCAAGTCTCGATGTACTTCGACATGAAGCCGCCTTCAATCGATGAATATTTGGCATGAAAGGATGTTAATCCATTGAACAGGTGATTTTGTATAACAAAAGGATTTTCGTTTTGATTATACTAACGTTTGTATAATGCACGGTTCATAAATCCCTTGAACAGCAATAAAATGGAATAATATTACTCAATCCGCAAACATTCTGTTTAAAAGATCTTCAAAAGATACAAATTTTGCGATTTTGTTTCAAAATTGAATAATTATTACATATTTGTTGAAATTCTTAACTAAATTTGTCCAAATTTTCATATTTTTGGCAAATATTGAACTTTAATTAGGGAAATTCATGAATGAATGTCAGTGTATATTTTTGTTGTTACTTTGGTTGTCTTTGGAGAAGTGCAAGTATCATTTCTTGCATTGCAGCGTGCTGCTCAGCCTGCTGTGTCGCTTGCTCTCTGTCAAATTCAAGACGGTCTTGCATGAGTTGGACAAGTTTTGCCTCGTTTTCTTGTTTTTGCTGGATACCTCGTTGGATGGTGTCGAGCAGCGCATTCGCGTCTGGAAGCGAAGGCTTTGCGCGTTGCTTTTTCGGCTTGTTGTTGCTATCGCCTTGAATGATCTCTTTCATGGCCATTTGGCGCATGAGCAAGCCCGAGTTTTCAATGCCTTCGGCTTTGCGTTTAGCCCGCTCTTTCAGCGTTTCGGTTTGCGATGCATGGTCATCCATTCGGCTCTTGATATCAGTCAAAAGTTGATCACGCTCGTTGTATTCTTCCGTCGTACCAGACTTGCGCTTGGACCGCGTTTCATCGAGTTGGAAGCGCTTCAGCAGCAGGTCAAATCGAGCCCTGAGATTCGTTCCTTTCTTCGGCATATCAAAGTCTTGCCGCCGATTTAGGTCGTCGGCAATTCGTGACCACTTCTCCATGACGAAGCCATGGTCAGCCTCCCATGGCTTCTCATGAACAACTTGACGGAGCAAGGCGATGTCGTGGCTGCACGTAAACTTGCCAAAGGATGGCTTGACATGTTCGGAGTCATGCGCTTCTTTGTCTTCTCTTGGCATGACTTCTACACTGGTCAACACACAAGTGCTTTTTCAATACGGATATGTATTAATGGCAAGTTGAAGTCGCTTGGGCTTACGCGCAGCAAAATTACTTCAGATGAGGAACAAGCTCTTGAGAAGCTAGCGAGTCAACACGGTGTAGCAATCAATGCATAGTGTGATGTTTTGTTGTATTGTGCAACACTAAAAAAGTCAAGAAACCAAAGCCGGCGATCAATGCAAATTGCAAGTCGGCAATTGCTCCAACTGCCTTGTAAGCACTTTCTTTTGGTCTTCTTTGGGGACTAACTAAACGTGCATAAGTTCTAACTGAGTGGGTTCAGTCCTTCAATTTGGCCATTGGGGTTTCAAGCGTTAAGTCAGAGCGTGGTAGTCTTTACCCAAGCCAATCTTCGCAGCTATAAACAATACCGTGCGTTGGCGGGTGAGATTCGTTCAAACGAAGTTCCTTATGCCGCATGAGTTGTCGTATATAGACATAAAATGTAATTTTCACATTGTTTGCTGACTTCTGTTTGACAGCAATATGGCTCCTTGTTATTGAGGTGTTGTTAGCACCAACGCCGATGCTCTTTATTCCCTATCCCGCCTTTGCTCAGATTTAGAGATAGTACAGAGTATGAATTCCTAAATCAGCCCAAATGACCCACAAGTATGTTTTGACTTTCCTTTTCTCTTGCGCAGTTCTACTTGTGCGAATACAGTCCGTTGGTCGCGAATATCATAACAGTCATCCCATTCAAGTACGAATAGTCAGTGTACTTTGGTAACTAGAGCGGAAGTCCTTGAAATGGTAAGAATGACTTCGATACTGAAGTCCATCCGAGTCGGCGCTGATTGGGTAATTTTTATGCGGATTTCGGATGTGATCGTATTTATTGTCAGAGGTGAGAAACAGAGGTGGCGAGCCTCTGTTTGGAAAACAAGCTCGACCAAGCAAGCAAACGGTAGTGATATGCGTTGGATGAGTCTCACAAAGCTGTTAGAAGCAGTGCCATAATGTCGAAGCGTGCCTCTTTCTCTTCTGCTGACGAAAGCAGAAGCTCGATGAACGTTGAAGACCAACAAGCCTTGAAGAAGGCGCGGACGGGCAGACCGAAGAAGTCTGACCAGACCAAGGAAGCAGCACGGTGGTCCGAGCAGTCGATTGAATGCTTGTTCGAGCTTAGATACAAGGTTCTAGTTCCACGATTTGACAACGTCAAGAGCACCCAGGCAAAAAGGATGCCTATTTGATTTTGGCAACAGAGCTATCCAGTCGTGTCGGCTCGCCGTTTGATGCATCCTAAGTACAAAACAAGGTGAGAGTACACGTTAACTTTAATGAATGTTCGAGTGTCTTTCCCATTGTAGTTGAATGATTTGCGGAGAAAATGGACGAGTCCGACTTTGAAACAAACGGGCAACGGTGGCTTGGTGAAGAGTCGACCACAATACTACGACATTATGTTAGACTATTGGGGAAGTAAACCTGGGCTCTCTCGATCTGCATTATTCTCAACTGATGAAGCCATACAAGATGAAAATAGTGGCTTGTCGTCAGGGTCGTCGACTGAATCAAGTGAAGTTGAACCCACTCTTGCTGATACACCAAAGACAGATCCAGTGAATACAAGCAGCTTCTCAAATCGAAGAACTACTAGCATCAAGCGGTCTAAGACAAATTTGACATCCCAAGCGGAGGCATTGATGATTGGCCTCGAAGCGGTTGGCTCTGGCTTGAATAAATTGGAGAAGCCATGACGTCTACAAACAATACGGAAGTCGGTGCAACTCAGACGAATATGACGGATGTGATTGAAGCTCTTGATCGTCAATCAGCCGCGTTACATCGTCAATCAAACCAACTAGATCAATTGATTCAACTCATGATAGCTCGTAATGCCGACAAGTAGAGTTGAGTTACTGTAGTGATTAAGCTGAAGTAAACAGTTCATATCTACATTCTATTTCGCCGTTTATACATGGCTCGTGCTAAATCAGCTCGTCTGTTGCGGGCTATTGAACGCAGTTCACTGGTAATATCAGTTGAATTCGTGGAGTAGTTGAAAGGCTGCGTGTACGAATTAACATCTCTTGATGGATCTTCATCAGCAAAAAGGGGATCATTGAAACACAAAAACATGTTGTGCAAAACTGCACATGACGTCAACAACTTCAGCGTCTTGTCCAAGATCTTTTCAGACATAACACCCTTGAGAATGCGCCAACGCTCCTTAAGTCTACCAAATGCGCACTCCACAACCACTCGAGAGCTAGATAGCATATAGTTGAAATACCTTTGTCTACTATTTAGTCGACCACCTTCCTCGTGAGTTAAAAAGGGGATCATTAACCACGGAAAAAAGACGTATCCTGCATCGCCAATAATACAACATCCTGGCGGGATAAGAGATCTAATCGAATTCCCAAATGACGACAACTTCCAAATTTTCTTGTCAGAAAACGATCCAGGTCGGATATCAATACTCATAAAAGCACCACGGTCATCCACAATAGCTTGAACATTGAGAGAAGGGTTCCCATGACGGTTGTAGAAGTCGTCAAAATCTTTAGGCCGTTGTATTTCAACCAAAGTTCCATCAACAGCACCGACTATACCAGGTATTCCATTTTTTGACTTGAACCCCATTTCAATTTTCATCCATGCAGCCGAATTGCGTGGCAGATGAATCCAAGTCTTTGCGTTTTGCGAAAGGACACCGCTGAAGACGTCGATAATGTCGACACACCAAGATTTAGACACGCCAAAAGCTCCAGCGACCTCCCGATAACCACCAGCGGATCCCACAAAGTACAAAAATATAGCCACCTTTTTCTCAAACGAATGGTGCTTGTTGTTTTGATTAACCTTGTAATCTTTCATCAACTTGTTGAGATACCCACAGACCATACCAAACGTCCGCTGGTTGCATCGAAGGTTGTCCATAAACCAGTGATTGTACTTGGGGTCGTCATGCATCGCATCAAAATCGACTTGGGTCACTGTAAGAAGGTTATACTTGGATGCTTTTTTGCCAGATCGGGTGGAAGACACGGCAATACATACACCGGCCATAGCCAAGGACACTGCAGGAAGCATTGAGCCAAACAACATGACTCTCAACGAACTCAAATCCACAAATGGAAACAAGGTTGCATCCCGACCATCGAATTTCGTCACTAATGTTTTTGTCCGGATAATAATCTCCGGTTATCGATATGATCGTGTTTATTTTTGATCCTGTTTGATCCTGCGTGCTTCCCGACCACGCTCTAATGACAGAGAAAAACAGGATCGAAAAGTGCGTTGATGTTTTTTTCAACAGTTTAAAACAATATTTTGGCAATAAGACTGTTTTTGATTTCGAGCAAGTCAATTAGACTGAAATTGATTTCTATGGTGGCATTAAGACTGATTTTGATTTCTATCGTGTCAATAAGACTGGTTTTGATTTCTCTGAAGTGGTTTCTATCGCGTCAATAAGCCTGAATTTGATTTCTCTGGCGTCTAGACCATCATCGTCATCAACAATGCCTGAAGAAACAATGTCGAATGAAGGGCACTCTTCTGGTCCAACTAGTTTGAGTTCAACGCGTTTGTTTGGCTTGACTGCCTTGAGTCTGGATTCTCGCTTGAGCTCTGTTCGATTTTGTTTTCATTACTACTTCCAAATCAGATTGCAACAGATCACTGTTTTTTATTCAAACTGTTTTTTTCGATTTTCGTCAAACGGAAAAATCACCACTGAAAATCATGCATCGACTTTGATGGCCATTTTCTCGAAAAATGCAAAAGGTGGCTAAGGTACTTTTTGTTTTCCGTGTCCTCATATGACAAGATGGCACATTTGTGCGCTCAATATTGGCGAAATGCACGATCTATGCGATGGTAAGAGGCGGTCACTCGAGAGCAGTGATCGTGGATCTCGTCGGTAAAAATGACCAACCCATCGTCGCTCCACCTCCGACGATCCTTTTCATTCTTCCCCCTGGCTCAACCGCATCAATGCAAACTCGCCCGAACTTGATCCTTCTTTTCAAGATATCACGGCCACTGAGAAGGAAGTGGCACATCAATTTGTGGACTCTACATGCATGCAGACCTGACACAAATCTCGTCATTCAATCTCGTCCGCAGTGCCAACAACTCGTCAAGTGTCGTCAAGCTTCGTCCAACCTCTTTTGAAACCCAACGACATTGAGAGAGACTCTCGACGTTGTGCAGCCGCATCCACTTTTGCTATAGTACTGGTCTTTGTTGCATTGTTCCAAACCATTCGATGCGATGACCATTTGTTCCGAAAATGCAAATTCAGTGGCTCGAATTCAGCAACAAGCCAGCGTCAGGAAGAGTCGCGCAAGGTTCAAAAGACATCTCGTGCTTACATCCACTTGCCATCATGCCATCTGATTTGCCATCACCTCATGGGGCTCCCACCCCAATCTACCTTTGTCTCGAACGAAATATCCAAGAAATCAAGTCGTCATGGGGGGAGCTACCTTATGCATTGACCTACACCCAACATGTCCAGGTGGGATGGCGTGGATCTGGCCAGCATTGTTCAATTCGCTCGACACATGAGCAAGTCAACGCTTCCACCCGAGCCATTCGCATCCAGTCGGGTGAATTTTCTCCACTTCATTGATGTCATGGTGTGCGCGACAGACGAGCATGCCAAAGGCTACCGAAAGCATGTCAACTACATGATTCAAGTGAATGAAGTTGGCAAAGGGCACTGGATTGTCTCGCGTCGGTACACCCAATTCCGACTCTTGTGGCGCACAGTGCTTAAGCTCTACCGAGCGTCGACGATCAAGGAAACGCGCCACAACAAGAATCACATGGCGCAACTCAAGTCCCTCTCGACGTTTGCATTCCCAAAGAAGACCATGAAGCTCTTCTTTGTCGGCATTGATTCAACGTCGCATCATGTTGTACGGGACCGCATCGTCCGCTTCGATGCCTACTTGCAAGAACTCATCCACTTCCTTCGAGAGTTTCAATGGGGCGAAGAAAACCGACAGCAGAATGCTATCTCAAGCAAGAACGCCACCAAACTCTGCTGGCTCCTCGATGCCTTCCTGAGTGTCCCCAAGAACTTCCGCAACGTAGACGGCGAGTGCAACTACCTTCATAGCCATCCTGCGTGTCGTAACCAAGACAACGTCCACTGCCGAGATCTCAATCTGGTGCTTCATACTCCAACCCACAGCATGAGCCGTCGCAGTGTCAGTCGACGTCACTCTGCTCCACCGACGAAGAAACACAAAGGACCGCGCAAGAACAGCCACGTTTCCCAATCTATGGGCAACGAAGCCTTTGAGCATATTCTCCTCCCAACGAAGACCATGCAGCTTCCTATGGTGCCTATGCGCAAGCAGAAGAGCAACAGCGATCCTGCGAGACCGAGTGTCTGGCTGGAATCCATGCGACCTGGCGCTTCTCTCGTCGAGTGTCCTTTTAGCATGTCCTTTGACCACGACTTTTCAACGCCCATGCTTGGCGACTCCCCCCACGACACCATCATCCTCGGCGAGTAACTTCGCCTCCTCTCTTTTGTCTCATGGCCAGATCGAATGGCTATAACTTAATGGATTTATTTATCACGCTGTCGATTCTTGAACTTGTCCAGCAGCATCAAAGACGTCACCCAAGTGCGATCCACGCCTCCGGTAATAACAATCAACGGAGACTTATAACTGAGATTGAGATTAGAGCACAAAAGACACGAGTACCAGCGCGACAGTGGAGACGACAGCGATGGACGCCGTAGACGACGGTGGTTTTGCCGTCGTCGTGGAAATCGAGCTGTCAGATTGAATCGATGAGCAGACTTTGGAGATATCGGCAGCCGGCACACCTCCAATGTTGCATGAGAGACTGCTGTACAACTTGACAGTCTTTGCGCATGCATCGACAGGACAGAGCTTGGCCCAGTCGTCTTTGGTAACTGGAGGAACCTTGAGGCCAGTCGCTGCCAGACATTGGCGCAGCTGGTCCGGAAAAGCAAGAGGCGTGTCATCCACGGTGCATTCCGCGGCAGTTGCTGTTGGAATTGGGGTGGATGGAGGCACTGGAGTGCGCAGTGTTGGAGCTGTAATTGTTGGCATGGGCGTTCTCGTTGTTGTGTTGGTCGGTTTAGTCGTTGGAGCTGTCGTCGAATTTGTCGCAGGACTCGTGGTTGGCGTTGTCGTAACATTGCCGGTGGGATCGGCGCAAAGCATTTTGAGCAAGCTGACGGGACTTCCGCCGATCGTGCAATCGAGCGTCGCAATGGAGTTGTAGAAGTCTTTGCAGTCCTGGTACTGGCACGAGTTGATAAAATCCTGCAACGATGCATCAGCAAGCGGCAGCTTGGAGGCCGAAAGGCACGAGCCCAATGAAGATGTGAATGGGAGATAGTCCGCCGATGTGCATTCACGCGCGACGGTGGAAGAGACGACGAGGGCCAGGACGACACCAGCAGACAACTTCATTGTGCCGAGACAATTGTGTAATGGCCTTGGGAACAACGAAGAAGAGGATGCAGCTCCAGATGGGAAGGCCGAAGTGACAAGCAAACTCTCGTGACAACCATTGGACGAAATGTGAGATTCAACAACCAGCAGGTCGTCAAACCTGGGTATGTGGTGGAAGTTGGATGGATGGAAAGGATTGCTTGGATCTCGCCAGACAAGCAGGCAAGATCATGGACTCCTAGCATCTCTCATAGACCCCAGCAGCTCTTTCGACGATGTGCCGCGGTTTAGAGCGAAATATCAAGTCCGATTTTTGAAACACTCACTATTGATACCCCCTAGTAGGGGGTATCAATATAGAAAATTCTGCTTTTGCTTTTGCTTTCAAACAATTAAAATTTGAATAAAAATATGCTTTCACTTTCACCGTTTTTAAAGTACTTTACTTCATTTAGTACCTCCTGAGGTACTTTCATGTTGCACTTTTGCTTTTGCTCTTTCTGGTTGTCTGAAGAGACGAAGTCATGGCAGACACACAAAAGACGATGGTCGAGATTCAATACCACATCATTTGAGACGATGCTGATCATCGATGACCGGATTCTTCTATGATCCCGATAACCTTTCGATATTCCCGGGGTATGCTGTGAAAGGCATACCACGACATCTAAGTAGAGTCTTTGTCAGTCGCAGCACACGGCTTGTGCTCAAACCTCGAGCACATAGGAGAATATCGTATTTGAATGACCACTTCTAGATCTTTTACATGAAATGACGAAGGACCAGTATGGTATAGATGATGGTTTCCACCAAGTGGTAAAGCTTGGAGAGCATTGTTTGGCGAGAGGAATGGCAGGCCGTGAGCGTAAATGAGAGTGTATCCGTATACGGATATACAAAAAAGTGACATCCCATCTTGATCCACCGTTTTGACTCTGCTTTTGAAGTGTCCACTTCGAATTAAAATTCTGCTTCTGCTTTTCCTGAATTTTGGTGATTTTTTCTATATTGATACTGAAACCATGGGGCCATGTCAAAGTCACGACTGTTGCATGCGGCTTTCTGCGAATAAAGCGAGCATTTCTCCGCAATCGACTGCTTCTCCTTGTGAGGGATCTGTCAGTTATTTCGAGCTCCCCACGGTACATGGTCGTCGTGGATATGGCGACTCGACTTCTCTGGCTCAAGTCTTCACCCCCGAAATGCCCAAAAAGTTGGCTAGGGTTGTTTGGACTTGACTGTATCGGACTAGCATTACTGTCGCTCTGCTGGAAGATCTTCCCCACCATCCGTGATTATGCTGGCGTTGTCCTCACATGCGTTACTCATCCCGATGGTCAGCCAAAATTTGGGATTTGTTGAAGAGGGCAAACACTTTTGAACAGGGCTTTTCATTCCCTATTTAGGGATATTTGTTTAAGGATAAATATGTTTTCAATATATTGAGCTTTTGGGGGAAATTTCCCAATTAGGTTCAATCGTTCCAAATTTGTTTTAAGCCATTTGATTGGCTAATAATCGAAAAATTTCGATTAATTTGACAAAATATGGTACTTTTTTCGAATCAGCCAATGAAATCTATTGGATCGGTTTGCGGATTGATTTGCCGGCGCGATTCGATTGAGCACCAACCCAAAATTTGTATCAAATCGATATTGTGGATTCGCTAGAAATTTCCCAATTTGGATTCGTTTTTTGTATCATCTCCAAATCTCCAATCGCCCCAATACATTGGATGAATGAAAATTAGAACAGTACTTTCTCTCATGGGGACTGTGCTTTCTCTCAAATTTTATTCAGCCAATCACAATCGCCCAAAATATTTATTAGCCAATGGCGTTGATTGGTGAATCGATCCGTCGGCGTGATTCGATTGAACGGGGTCTGGAAATTTGTATCAACTCAACAATAATACTACGTATTGTCTTTTTCACCCAAATTTGTATTTTTTTACCAAAATCGAATTCTATTCCAAATCGATTCGATCATACTGAAGTCAAGTATAAATGTAAAGTATGGCAATCGTCCCAAATTTATTACACGTGTGTCTGGGTGTGTTTTGCGTGAACTAGGTAAATTCTCGATTCTGATTGGCTGAGCGATTTGAAAAATCGATACATTTCGGACCCCCTCACAATTTCGAATGAAATTGACTTATTAAATACGTCGAAAAACCCTACTTCAATTTGCGCTTAATAGTGTTTAATACACTAATATCAAAATGTATAATTAGTGTTAAAAGAAAGGCTGGCATATGTAACCGACGACCAGTTACAAAAGTCCACCGTGGGGATGTCTTCCTACTACATTCACGACGTCAATGGCAGCGATGGACCGTTCTCGCTGGGTGATATCCAACAGGCATTTGCAAAAGGAAGAGTTACAGACTCAACAATGCTATCAGTTGACGATGATCCAGCAGTCCAAACATTGGCCGACCGGACATCGTTGAGATTGAAAATGCCACAGTTTGCTCAAGCCAAGTGGACTTCCCCCGTCAAAGACAAGAAGAGAAGCAAGAGTTTAGTATTGTCTGCACCGAAACCTCCACCTCGATTGAAAGCTAAACCATACCAGAGAGAATCAACTCCAAATGCAACCAACGAAACAATTGAGAAAGAAGACTCGCCGGAAAGACAATCACACGAAAACAAAGAGCAAGACGACAGAGACAGCGAATCAAACCAAGAGCATGAGCTCCATGCCGAGAACTCAAAATCACTGCAGCAAGAGCTAGCCTGGTGGAAAAACTATGTTGATGGGTACATCCTTGTGCAGGTTATCGAACGTCAATCACCTACTGTGAGAATTCTACAAGATGGCCTTGGCACTCCTAGAGATGTTCCTGAAAGCGACATTCAAATCTTGACCAGCTCTCCCCCCTTGGCAGCAACAATATCCAATCTCGTTCGCCTTGACAGCACTGAAGAGCCTGCTGTATTGCATTGCCTTCGTCAGCGATACTTGGAAGACTTGGTCTATACCCATGTGGGCAACATTCTCGTGTCAATGAATCCATTCCGTGGTATCCCAGCACAACAGGTACGATAAAACTGTTTTATGATTGTTTAGAATAACTTGTACTTAGAACAAGACAGCTCCTTCGCCTCATGAGATCGCAGCTAAAGCATACGAGCTCGCAACACGCACTGGTGTTCCTCAGTCCATGGTCATCTCTGGCGAGAGTGGCTCTGGGAAATCTGAAATGACTCGATCGTGCCTGCAATACTTTGCAACGGTAAACTTTATGAAATTTGTGATGACGATATCCATCCGAGCTAGGTGACAGACCGAGGAATCAATCTTGAAGCAATGCTTCTCGCGTGTAGTCCCATTTTAGACGCCTTTGGCAATGCAAAGACATTGCATAATGTCAACTCGTCACGTTTTGGTTTGAACATCGTATTGTGATGGATACTGATTGCCTTCTGCCAGGCAAGTTGATCAAACTGCACTTGAATGACCGCGGGAATATCGATGGGTGTTCCGTCACGTCGTATTTACTAGAGAAGTCACGGCTCAGCAGCGTGGCTGCCCCTGAGCGCAATTTCCACATATTCTACCAGCTTTGTGCCAATATGCCAGACGAAGAAATGACGAAATTTGCTTACTTGGGCGATCAAGAGCCAACGCTTCACGACAAGAGCTCGCTTGAAAGCACTATTGAAGCGCTTGATGCTATCCATTTTGCAAAGACAGAGGTGGATTTCATACTTGCATATTGTCGAGGGATTTTGCATCTCGGTAACATTCAACTCGATGACGATTGCCGGTCAATCTTAACTTCGCAGGCTTCGTATATCCCCTAAATATTTATTCATGACTATATCTATCTCGTGTAGGGTTGACTACGCAGCAACTTGCTTTGGCTGCTCCGTGGAGGAGCTAGTTACCACTCTGGTGACAAGGCGTCTGCGAATCCGAGGCGAATTGATGGAAATGCCACTAGAAGGAGCCCAGGCCGTTGCCAATCGTGACTCTTTGGCCAAGGTATGAGGGACCAGCAGCACGGAACTGTTCAAGGTGTCATTTACTAGGCTATCTACAGTCGAATCTTCGACTGGATATTGCGCCGAATCAACGAAACCATGCAAGACGTTCATGGTACATCCAGGAGCTACATCTTGCTGGTCGATATCTTTGGCTTTGAGTCCTTTGAGAAGAACGGCTTTGAACAATTATGTATCAACTTTGCCAACGAAAAGCTCCAAGAGGTGGCTAGCCACGTCCTCACGTCCGTGACTCTCCCTGGTGTAGCTATTTTACTCGGTCGTCTTTGATGAAGCGATTGCTCGCTACCGAACGGAGGGCTTGACCGTCCCAGCTATCGATCACACGTTTGACTCGACGGTGCTGTTTGTGGCATGACCAATCCTAAAAGAATACTAGGTATTGCACGTTCTCGAGAGCCGACCTAAAGGTATTTTTCTCCTCATGGACGACGAAGTTGCCATGCCAAAGGTAAGACACCATAAACCACTTCAATTCATGCCAAGGGCTCGCTCCAGGCAACGCAACATTCGCTGCATTCTAAAATCACGCAGGCTCATGGAAAATCGTCGATCTTTGTGATGGAAAAGACGCCACTGCTATTTACTCTAAAGCATTACGCCCAGTCCGTGACTTATGACTGCGACGACTTCTTGACCAAGAATAAGGTCTCAACCAACATTGATAAAATCACACTAAGGCGATTTGTAGGACAACACTGCGGAAGACATCGCTGAATTTTGCCATCAGTTGACATTACTGCGAGAGTTTACAACGCCGAGAACTGAAGCGACCATCGGGGCTACCTTTCGTCGACAACTGCGTGAACTCCTGACGGTGCTGCGGGGCACGACGACGCATTTTATCCGATGCATCAAACCCAATAGAGACCAGGTTGAAATCTCTCTGGGATGCATTCAGAGATGTATTTTCTAGCTCCCTCACTACGTCGATGGACCTTACGTGCTGAATCAACTTCGTCACATGGGAGTCTTCAATGCCTTATCGATGCACACAGGTGGTCTCTTTCCATATCAGGAGTCGCATGAGTCATTCTTCAACTCGTATCACATTCTCCGCGATGGTTACGACGCTCAAGCATCTTTGATGCAACGATGCCAGTCGCTTATCCAGCACTTTCCGAATCCCGACGGATTTGCAGTTGGCACGACAAGTGTCTTCACGTCGGTGGAGATGCACAAGTGGCTTGACCAAACGAGAGCGACTCTTGTAGCTGCCAAAGTTTGTTGTTGCCAGCGATGGTGGCGACGGCAACTTTGGCATGCTACAACTTTAGAGATGAACGAATGCTGCAAGAAGCTTCAAGAGGATAGCCAAAATACTTCAAGCTTGAAATCATTTGTGGCAAGAGCCCAACAGTTGATGCGTCGATTTCCTCAGTGCTACAAACTGGCCCAACTGTCAAGAAGTTGCCAAGCTGCCGAGCAGAAACTTCATCAGCTCCGACAAGTTGACGAGCTGTGGCAACGTCTATCTCTCTTTGGCCGTGATATCGGTATGGTCATTGCATTTTGCAGGGTCTTAACGTCGTTTCCTGTCGGTAGACTCCGTGGAAGCTGATTTGGCTCTCTGTGTTAAATTGAATCTGCTTGATGATCCTCGTGTCCTCACATTCAAGGAAGAATATTTCACGCTGTTGCAAAAGCAACATGTTCTCCTGCAGCTTCGAGACATGCTCTACGCAAAAGTCATCGATTTACCAACGCTTGACCAAATTCTTGCTGGGGGGCACGATTTTCCGAGAGACTTGAAAAACGAGATAGAATCCGCTCGTCAGGTCGACAAGCGTCATGGACATTGCCTCACAAGTGATCTAGGCTATTGCAACCGAGGAGGATGACTTGACTCGAATGCGGCCAGCGATTGCCAACTCTGCCGTAGATATTGCAACATTGCAATGCCAATTTGTCGACTGGTCGTGCGATGAAGTCGACCATGAGCTTGAGAAAATATTGCACAAACCAGCATGGAGCACAACTTTGAATTCGACAGTGCATCTCGTCACGAAGCTGCAGCATCTTCGATCAACTTTTCGGGTAAGAACTCGACATGTTGTTTGAGTTTAGAGGTTGTAGGCTGTATGCCGAGGGACTGCTCTTGTCGGGTGTCCAGACCTGCGGCAATTACTAAATGTTGAGATTGGATCGGATGTCGATGGTACGATTGCCCAGCTATGGCAGCGTGAAGTCAATCTGGTGCGCTACGTACTTGACACGTATGACCGAATCCACAAACTCCTCAGCAAGGCTTGGCTTTGTAAAGTTCCCCAAGAGCATGTTTTCATGGACTTGTGCGACCAAATGTCAACCATGGCGACACGACTCGGCATCTCGTTCGACCCTCTCGTCGCGATGGAAGCTCAAACCATGCTTGAGAACATTCGTATGGAGAAACAATTCGTGAATGAAATCGAAAGCATTGTTGCGGTGAGTCTCAGTCGCCGCTGTGGATTTCAACAAGACTTGTAGGTTCGCCCCGACTACCCAGCCAAGGAGAACCTTCACATTGAGAGACTGCATTATCTCGCGGCGATTGTACCGACACCACCGCTGTATGATAAGACTGAAATTGCAGCCGACGTGTGCCAATTCCTAAGTGAGCTACGTTGCGCAGCCAAGGTACACGACTGCCATCGATATCTCTGATGTCTCAACTCAGGCCATGTTTGACGCCAAAACATTGTCCGCAGTGGAGACCGAGTGGAGCCGAGTGGAATCTGTCTTGCAGCAAGGCTATCGAAAGGTACTCAAGTCTATGATGTACCAACTCACGCTGCTAGTTTGAATTTGTGGCTGGGAATAAATGGTTCCGCATCATTGCGCATGGGCTGGAATTGGAGCAGATGCTGCTCAATGACGTGGTCAAGTTCAAACGCAATTCCGCGCGAGTTGGCACGCATCTCGAACAAGCCTTAGCTGCCAAGTTTCATCCGTGGCTTCTTGAAGGCCTTGCCCAGGTGGACGCGCTTGGGCTGGACAAAGATTACACACTTCGAGACACCATTCTGCGAGCGAAGAGCGTCGTGGAAGGTACAAAAGTCCTCCGCCACGAGCTGCGTCACGTACTATCGTCACCGCCACGCTGCTTGACAGTTTTTATCTAGGCTATCCATGTTGTATCACCGGTTCTACTCCAAGATGCGCTGATGAAAGCCAAGAGGTATTTAGCTCGTCGTCAGCGGTTCACTGTGTTTCTTGCACAGACTAAAGCTGCAATCGAGGCTCGTCAGACGAGGCACGAGACTGCTCGAAGCGACGAACAAGATCCTGGCAACGTTTAGCCAGATCCAATTTGACGTTGACTCTGATCGACTGAGGAAATTTGCTCTATCTGCAGCGAAGCTCATGCTGCAGTCACCAGCAAGGACTCGCGCAGAGTGGCTCCTCACACTTCCACGTGAGAAATATCTCCAAGAGCAACTCAAGGTTTCCTCGATTTCCATCTCGATGGGATTACGTTTATTGTAGTGGGCTATTCAGCAATCTGCAGCGCCTGACAAGGTGCTCGACATCACACTTGCGCTGAAAGATTTTGTCTTTCATCGTTCTGGGAGTGTATTCGCTGTGGAAAACTTCCCCCGTCTGCGTTCACCACAAGCGATGCAATCATGCCCCACCATTCCTCTGGCTATGCCATGCACTCGTCTCTCCTCACTTGACACCAAGTTGGCGTTGAAGGCGTCAAAGTTTATCCTGACTTACCTCGGTGTTCATCAACCGAGCTGCCTCTATCCCCAACGTCTTGCCCTCGAGTTGATGTCCCTGGGCTGTCAAAGTCGCCACGTTGCCGATGAAATCTACGTCCAGCTCGCTCAGCAGATCCGTAGCGATACGATATCAGTCGGACCACCATTTCGAGTCGCCAAAGTAAATTCTTTCAGCTCTTTGAATCGTAAACGTGGCTCCACTAGGCTTGGGAACTCGTTTGGCTTTGCGTTGCGACGTTTCCACCTTCAGAAGTGTTTTGGAACTACTTTGAGTATTTTCTTCGACGGCATGATCGGCTCGATTTAGTCAAGCTGCTGCATATTCCAAAGCCGCAGTTCTTCTTGCCCCCAACTCTAGACACTGTCTTCCATACGCTGCATCCAAGCGGAGTCCGCCTTGACGGATGGGCTCTGTGCAGTGTTCCAGCGGCGCATAGACTTGCGAGGAAGTGGTAACTTGAGATAGCCGTGCGATGACTTACAACCGCGTAGGCTCGTCTTGGAAAACACGAAACTGTATGTGTTTGCTGACAACAAATTCCAATCCGATGCACGGACATCGATTGATGTAGCATTCGTGGACGAGATCCAAGAAACCAACGAAGAGGAGCCATCGATCCGTCTTGCGTCGCGATCCAAAAAATCTGCGTTGTGGATTATCCATTTCGACGCAAAACTCGATCACATGACGTGGTTTCACGCCATGCACTCGGCCAAAATTGCATATTGGAAGACCATTCTACCATCTTCGTAGATGGACAAGTTCGACATCGCCTCCTCAGCGTCGCTCAACAAACCAGTTTCACGACTTCCAACCAGACTTTAGACAATTACTCGAGGCGCTTACACTCAAAAACATCCCCGCCATCGCTAACTCATGCATGAAAAACATACAAGTCCTCAAGATATCGTGGCCACACTCCTGGTCTGATTGTAACACTCAGTAAACACCAGAAATAAAAAACACCCTTAGTCCTCGCTCTGCCATCTACAACAAAGTTTCTTGGGAATGCCAGGAAGAACGAGTCCTCTTGGTAAAAGAAACTGTGTGGAATATAGCATCGTACACATACTCATGGATGGTTTCATGAATGGCACCATCACGGCTGAAACTTTCGATGTTGTACATTTTAGATATAGTTCAAATTTTAGCCACCGCAACCAACCACCTCCGCATCCCCTACCGCAGCCACCGCCACATCCACTAGCCCCCTGTCACCCCCTCGTTCTCCACCTCCACAGCCACCGCTTCCACAACCATTAAAACTACAATCTGCGCTAGCACAACCTCCGCTTCCAGATGCTTGACCTTCCCCATACTTGCCGCCATTTCCGTGGTTTTGAGGACCATCGATGACCATCAAGACCACGGAAATAGCGGCTGCGCTGGTAAGTATGGCTTTGGTCAAGCAACTGGCAGTGGAGGCTGCGCTAGCGTAGGTTGTGTGAACGATGGATGCGGAAGTGGCGGTAAGCGGTGGTGGAGGGAATGGTGGTGATGGCTGTAGTGGGGGATGCGGCGGTGGTTGTGGAGGTGCTGGTGGTTGCTGAGGTTAATGTTGAAATGCATTCAACTTCAGTTCAATTCGACCGAAAGCATCGGGAAGTCGGTATCTCGAGATTATTCAATCTCGAGTTTTCCCATTGCATTCCTTTGTTCTACGAGGCAGTCGAATGAAGGTCGAGCGGAAGACGCCAGTCCATTGAGAGCAGCTCTTCGTTGCTGAGTTTTCTTGGGATGTTCTCGGTTGTCTGCTCGTCACAGACGACCAATCACTCATGTCGAGGTTGTTTTCATGTTTTTGTGACACAAGATTGCCACTTTTGAATTGTCATGGGTCATCCCAATGCACATGAATCGGATGCGAGCAGCAAGGGTTGACCATCAATCACACATCAATCAAGTTCAATCCATGCCACCTGAAGCGCCGACGCTGCCGAAATACTTGGTTGACTTTGATGTGAGGACCAAGACTGGTTTCCTTGGCAAGAAACCCAAGTTCGAGAGACGACAGTTCGTGTTGACGGGCCAAACTCTTGAAGTCCATCATGAGGGAAACACCACGCATTCGTTCATCGCTCGCGATGTGACGATTGAGCTCTTGTCTGGGTTCTTGTACCGCTTGAAAGGTAAGCCATGGCAGCGCTTGGTGGTCTCAATTCCGTCTGCCTCTCGTGTCGATCGATTCCGTCAAGTATTAAGTCTAGCGGCCAAGACGCCGCATTGGACTCTACCACCAAGCGACGTCATGACGAGTTTGCTTCAAGTGGCCACCGAAATCATTGAATCCAAGTGTGCGTTGCCCCCACCACCTAATCCCCACGTCAGACTATACAGCCCAGATCGACTGCATTTGGCAATCTCCACGGTGACAGTCGGTCAAGTCCAAGCACATCTCGCTGAAATGTTTGCCATGTACGAATTCCAAGGCAAATGCACGAGCATGGGTGAAGTGTACAGCCGCTTGGTGGATCTCGAAGTCGAGTACGTTGCGAATCGGAGAGTGAATAACTTTGCCCACACGGTCCATCGCCTCCATCCTGTCCAATACATGGACTCGAAACCTCGACCGTATTATCCTCCCCCAGTTTTCAAGTCGGCCAAGGAAATGTTTTCCAAATGCCCATATGCCGACTGCGAGCACGATCTCCCTGTCGAATCCATATACAAGTCTCACGTGAAAGGAGAGACTCTTACGTGTGGCCAGTGTCAGAAGAAGATCTCTCCTGCTGCATTCCGCATTGCTGCATTTATCAAAGATGCACCGCAGTTCCACATCAAGTTCAACTTGAATAAGACAGCGACAACAATCACAGTCGTCACGCCTCCAGTGCCAGAGGATGGCAGGATAAAAACCTTCATGGAAGAATTGACGGCACGGATGCGAGAACAGGCCCCGCAAGCAAACCAGTGGGGCGTGCAAGACTTGCGATTTCAAGTTTATACCGAAGTTTCCAAGCACTTCAACCAGCCCCACTTGGACTTGGTGCTTGCAATGCTTCGTCAGCTCGACTTTGTCAACAAGATCTGCGCCCACATGGAGTATTGGAACAACCCGACGGTGATCCAGGCATCGATCATCCGCTACCACAAGTTTATGAATAATAATCTATTCAAGTTCAACAAACCGCGTGCTGTCCTTGTACCGACGTCCGACATTGACTTGGTTTGGCATACTCACCAAGCGGACGATTCGAATTATCGGGCGTTTTGTAGGACGCACTCGTGTCAAGTGATTGACCACGACGATACAATCAAGAGCGATGCTTTAGAGCGGAGCTTTGAAGAGACTTACCACCAGTGGCTGAACTCGTTTGGCGATTTCTACTCGTCGTATTTGCCGACTAGCTCTGGAGAAAGGCGTACAGAGGACAATATCCAAGTCCCATCTCATGACTGCCGTTTCGTCGGCGTGAACGAGCCTTTTGCAGTGGAAGCGTTGCCATACGCGACCGCTGTTATCCCTGATAAGCTAGCCGTGGATAACGCCAAGACTCCTCCCCCGAACAACTTGACAGTCTACTTGACTGTCATTGGAACTCCAGTCATGGACGGCCGAGTTCGATTGAAGTACTCTCGTCAAAGCTATCTTATGGGCCAAGGCCACTTGGGGTATGTCAATTTTGATGCAAGTCAAGGCGACACGAAGTGTGGCTGTGTTGGCAATTATGGCTATGGACAAGCAACTGGAACTGGAGGCTGTGCTACTGCTGGCTGTGGAAGTGGTGGTTGTGGAGGTGGTGGCTGTGGAAGTGGAGGCGGTGGCGGTGATGACGGAGGCGGCTGTTGCTGTGGTGGGGGATGCGGCTGTGGCTGTGGAGGTTGTGGCGGTTGCGGAGGTTAACTTTGGTAACATCGGATGTCATCTATCTTATGATTCATCTCTTCAAGCAGAAATCATGAGGCCATCAAATCAAGACGATGCATGGCCTGCAGAATGCCCAATTTTGGTCGTCTTCTCGTCATAGTCGACCAATCGAACAAGTGGTCGGGCGACACGTCTTTGTGCCACATGCTTTGCACTTTGGGATTGGCATGGGTAAACCCACTGCGGATGCGCCGAATGCAAGCAGAATGCAGTCGTCTGAAGCACTCCAGAGCGCACGATACGCTGTCGACTTTCATGTGAGGAGAAGAACGGGTTTTCTCGGAAAGAATGTCGTCTATGGAAGGCATCAGTTTATCGTGACTGGCCAAACGCTCGAAATTCGCCACGATGGAAAGAGAACTCACACATTTTCAGCTTGCAACGTCTCGATTGAACTCATGTCGGGCCATTTGTACCGCTTGAAGTCAAAATCTAGGCAGCACTTGGTGCTCTCAATCCCGTCCGCTTCTCGTCTCAACCGCTTTCTTCAAGTCCTGAAACTCGCAGCGGCGACGCCTCATTGGACTCGTCCAAAGTACGATGTCATGACGAATCTGCTTCATGTGACGACCGAAATCATCGAGGCTGAAGCTGCGGAGCCTACTCCAAACATGACATTGTCGGCAGTCACAGTCTCTCAAGTCCAAGCACATTTAGCCGAGATGTTTGCCATGTACGAATTCCAAGGCAAGTGCACGACCATGTTGGAAGTATACAACCACTTGCTCGACCTGGAAGCGGAATACTGGGTCGATGTTACTGTCGACAACTTTGCGCACACTGTCCATCGTCTCCATCCTGTCAAATACAGGACCTGGTGTCGCCGCGACACGACTCATCGAGTATCGCTCGCTCAAGCAGATCTTGTCAAAGTGTCCATTCCCTGAGTGTGGAAACACGTTTGCCATCGAGATGATGTACAAGTTTCACATCAAGGGAGAGTCTCTCCAGTGCGGTCGATGTGGAAAAATGATCACCCCCACGACACATCGCATCGCGGCTTTCATTGCTGATGCGCCACAATTTGTCGTGACTTCCTATCCGAGGAACGTGGAAAGAACCACCATGACAGTCATTACTCCAGAAATACCACCAGACGGTAATATCAAGACATTCATGGATGAACTCCATGCACGGATGCGAGAGCAAGCGCCAAATGCAAGGCTTGACGGCGTCAATGAACTGCAATCAAAAGTTCGCGACAAAGTACAGAAGCATTTCAATCCTCACAACTTTGGATCCTTTGAGCTCGACTTGGTGCTTGCGATGATCCGTCAGCTCGACTTTGTCAACAAGATCTGTGCGCACATGGAGTACTGGAACAACCCGACCGTGATCAAAGCATAGATCATTCGATATGACAAGTTTTTGCATCTACGCAAGGCAAAAACTTACTCTTGGTCATGCGTGCCCACGTCCGACATTGACTTGGTGTGGCATACCCACCAGGCCGATTGCAAGCAGTATGTCATGTTTTGCGTCGCAAACTACCGTCAAGTCATTGACCATGACGACACCATCGGGAAATATACCTTGGATTTTGGATATGCGCATACTTGGCACCACTGGGCGAAAACTTACGACGACTTCTACTCGTCGCAATTGCCAACACAGTCAATCGAGGGAATCACTGCGTACGACGTGCCATCTCGCGACTGCCGATTCTTTGGTGTGGACGAACCGTCTGCTCTTGAAGCGCTGACGTATGCAAAGGCAGTCATCCCTGACAAATTGGCTGTGGATGCTACCAAGAAACCACTTCCAGACAACTTGGCTGTCTACTTATCTGTGATCGGGACACCAGTCATGGACGGACGAGTTCGATTGCAGTATTCTCGTCAAAGCTACGTCATGGGCCAGGGTCGATTGGGCTACGTGTATTATGATGCGACTGCAAGTGGCAAAGCAGAAAGCGGTGGCTGTGTTTGCGCTGGTTATGCTCATGCTGGCTGTGGAAGTTCTGGTTGCGGAAGTGGCGGTTGTGGAAGTAGTGGCTGTGGAGACGGTGGTGGTGGATGCGGTGGGGGTTGTGGTGGCTGTGGCGGCTGCGGAGCTGTGCGTGAAGCAGTCGACAGTTTGCTTCAAGTCATTCACTGATGACAACACACAATCCACCATCCTTCCACGTCATTACAATCTCCACTTGCTTCTTCTCATTGCGCAATCGTTAGCCTGCTAAATATGTTCATCTTATGTTGTCGTCGTCGTATTTGGTTGTGTCAGAGCTTGAGTGAACGCCGTTGGTGCAGGAATCCTCGAGACCACAAGCGTTGACTAGCCGCCTTCATTGCAGAATTGAATGCATGAGGAGGAAACCTTTGGCTATATGCAGCACTTGAGTTGACAAGGGCTAACAAATATGGCCAAAGTCACGGTGACTACCCATGGCAGCGTCCATTGAGAGAGCGAAGTCGGTGTGCCTGAGGTTGTAATTGTTGACTCTGGATAGAAATGAATCATAAAAGGAAGTTATCTCTTAGACGTCCAGCGTGCGTTCGTACTCTTCGATGGACTTGAAGAGCTCTGAAAAGTTGCCCTTGCCAAAGCCACCGCAGCCTGCGGCTTGTTCCAATCGGCCGCCAATGTCTTCCATGCATCCGACGCGCTCAATGATTTCGAAAAAGCAAGTCGGGCGATCCCCCAACGGCTTGGTGAAGATTTGGAGCAAGATGCCTTGGTCGTCTTTGTCGACCAACAGGCCGAGCTGCTCGATTTGCTTGTACTGCTCCGCGGTGAAGGCATCGCCAATCTTCTTGGGGAGATTCTTGTAGTAGCTGTCCGACGGTTTCGGCATGAACTCAAATCCGCCCAAGTGACTGCGCTTGCGCATTTCAGACATGGTGTGGAAGATGTCATTCGTCTTTAGAGCCATGTGCTGCAAGCCTGGGCCTTCGTTCTGCTCCAGGAACGTTTGGATTTGGGACTTGCGCTTCGTGCCAAACGTTGGCTCGTTCATGGGCAACAAGATGAGCTCGGTGTTGTTGGCCAAGACCATCGAGTTCAAACCACTGTCGACTGTGCCGACGTCTTCGGCCGTGAACTCGGCAAATTCGTGCCAGCCAGTAAAGCCACAGACATACTCGACAGCTTCCATCAAGTTGGGAACATTGCCGACGGCATGGTCGAGTCGTTGCAAGCCAATGCCCACTTCAGGACCTTCAACGTCTTCATAGCCAGGGAGGAAGCGGCCTTTGTAGTCACCGCTCACGAAGCGAAGCACGACATCGCCGTACAATTGCACGCTCGAGATGACGGCAGTCGTGTGTGTTTTATCGCACTTGACAGTCTGTGGGGCGCTGACACCAACTGCACCTTGTTTCACGGATAGCTCGTACGCTTGGACGGCGTCGTCGACAGAGATGGCCATGGCGCGGACAGCCAAGCCGTGCTTTGCGCAGAATTCATGGGCAAAGTCGACGTTGAAAGCTGGATTCGGTGGGACATAACCTTCCTTTTGATTCTTTCGAGAATATGGCGCAGTGATGGCGAGTGTGAGCTCGCCCGACTGAAGCACGTAGCTGGCGTAGGCGTGGTTGCCAGTGCTTTGGTCAGATTTGGCCACGAGCTTGAGCCCAGCCGCCCATCCAAAGCGCTTGGAAACATTCGTCGCGTCTTGGCAGTAGAATTCAACGTGGTGGAACTTGTGCATCGTGAATCGATCCGACTTTGGATTATGACGTTGAAAGTTTTCGTAGCCGACAAGTTTCATCTTCTTTGAACTTCCCTTGCGAGGACTTTGGGCCGCACGTTTGGAAGGACTCGTTGGCGCTGCAGCAGCATCAGCAGCCTGCTTTGGACTTGTGACTTTACCGGTCGGGCTCGTCACCTTCTTTGTTGGACTCGTTGCTTTCTTCGTTGGACTTCCTGGCATTGTCGACGCCAAATGTCAAATTTGCAAATGTCCATCGAATGAAACTCCTTGCAACTCCAGAATCGAACGATGCGGTATTTTTAGCAAGTCCTTCCACTGACGTTTGCAGTCGAACAAATGCTTGCACCTCATCTGACAGAGAGCGTTTCAACGTTCGAGAGTCTTCTCCATTGACCGATGTGTCAGTTTGTGCCTCGAAGTAGGTAGATTGCACTGGCTCTGACACCACTGGGATGGTCAAATGCACTGGTGGTTCTCCAGGCTCCAACGATGAGCTACCTTCCATCAGTAGTGCTTCGCAAGGACACAAAGGACAGCTTGGACTCGATTAAACAGATGAAGCTGTAGTTGATGCAAAAATACTTTGGATGGATTGAGGAGATGTTGACAATCACGAGTGCTGTTGTCCTCCACCGTGCATAGAACAGCAGCGAGATGAGTGTGAGAGAAGAGTAGATGCATGAAGGACGGGCCTTTTTTAGGTGGAATGTCGACGTGATGTCTATGATTGATAGTTTACTTCTTCTGCCTCTTTTGGTTGCCGCCAGGTCGTTTGTTTCCCTTCTAACCACAGAACCATGAGTGAGATTAAGGGCTGGAGATGGCGTACCGTTGGTTTTGTTGTTTTCTTGACGAATTTTGGAGCTTTGGCACTTTCGTCGTCGCTTTCTTTCTCATCATCGTCACCTTGCTCGTCACCTTCCTCGTCATTTTCACCTTCTTCGTCACTGTGGTCTTTGTAAAACACTTCTTCAAGGTCCTGCTTGTTCTTTCGCTTCTTGGATTTTTTACCGCTCGTTTCATCCTCGTCGTCATCCTCGTCGTCGTCATCCTCATTGCTTTCCTCGTCCGAGCCGATCAATTGGCGGTTCAAGAACTCAAACTTGTTGGCATCAAATTCTTCCTACAACATGATGCATCAGTCTCCATCATTGCGCTATCCACTTACTCCATCCTTGTCGATTTCGTCTTCGTCAAAGAATTTGACATGCTCTTTCAATCGTTGGAACTTGCGACCATTCATGTGTTTCTCCACTTCTGCTGGGATTCGGTTGAGGACCGTGCCGGTGACGTTGCAATACAGGCATTTTGGCTTGCGGCGATGGGCCACGATATATGGTTCGTACTGGGAGAAGTCGTGGCTGTACCATTCCGTGGCTTTCTTATACCTCTTCGAGTTGATGTGGGCGGTGATAACATCCACCTTGGGTGGCATTTCATGGCCCGTTGCAGAGCATTTAATGCGCGTCACCTTTTCTCCTTGACCATTTTCCACTGAGATCGCTTCCAACGCTCCATTGCTTGAGTCAATCAACGCTTGGACTGCCGCTTCGACCTCCATGGTGTTCAACTTGATATGAATGCCAATCGATCCATATCCGGATGACATCCGGATAACTCAACGTCACAAACTTGGAATGTCCATGGCGCGCATGGACGTGCCGCTGCATGGCTAAATGAAGGACTCTTCTTTCATTCCTACTGAGCTAGCTACTGGATAATTAGCGGATGTTTACCATAGCTAGTCGCCAGTAGCAGCTGATGATATTAGTTGGAGTCTTGGTGAAGCGTAAGCACGGCAAGACTTTGGCTGTATACGCCAGCTTCCAGACGAGCGCGCAGGAGTGCCGCCGTGTCCTTCAAGATGTCAGAGCACGCAGGATGGACAATGAATGGCCCTTGCCCGTCTACTTCGATCAATTGCCCGTGAGTGTTTCGCACAAAGGCAATGAAGTGGTGCGTCACCTCGCCAGCTTGAGAAGGCACTGAGCTCTGCCCTTGAGCGGCGAACGAATTGTGGACTTGATGGAAATCTTCCATCCTTTCAAGTGTCGTCGCGCGTTCCAGCGGCGAGTGCGTCTTGACTGCTTGGTAGTATCGGTCGAGAATCGATTCCTTCACGAGGTGGATGCTGTCTAAGTTGTTCAAGACAGAGTGAAGACATGCGACCAAGCCACAGGCATAATCCAGAACTGGAGTCTGCTTCATGTAGAAGTCCACTTCGCCACGCGGAGCAGCCTTTGTCGGTGCATTCGAGTCTGCCAATTCTTGGTACGTGAGGATGACAGCCAAGACTGGTTGAGGCACAAAGCCGAGGGAATCTTCGTCGAGTCACCGACAACCCAATCAGTAGGAAGACCAAGTTGATGGAGATAGTTTGTAAAGACTTCAGGATTGCTTTCCAGCGGCGGCCATCGGAATTCGTCTTCGCTCGCCATTCGCAAGTGTTCGATTCTCAAAATGACGATTTGCCCGTCCGACCTCAGCCAATCCAGTGTCGAGGAGCGAACTTCCCAAGAAATGACATGCGTCCAGCTGAGCGAAAAGCCATCACTCGATGAATTGGACGGTGTTCAAGCCATGACAAAGCAAACAGCACCTTCCATGCTGAACTAGATCGCTCATGCTGCGCCTTGTACGCGTTTGGTGATGGCTGCCATTGTCTTTCTTTAGAACCGAAGTCGCGTCCGAAAGCGCCCTGCCTGGGCGCTCTAATGTAGTACGTGGTATTCAAGACCCCTTTGAATTCAACTCAGGCATCACGTGGATCGCATGGACGTCTGCTTTTGCCGCCTTTAATAGGTGAAAGGCAAGAGGGGCCAGAGCTTAAATGACAACGAAAGTCAGTTATAGGAATTAAGATAACACATGAGGGACGAGCGAGCATGATCAGTCGGAGACTTTGCTGAGAGTGAGCACAGCAAGACTTTCGCTGTAAATACCAGCTTCCAAACGCTCGTTGAGGATTGACGCCGTGTCATTTAAAATGTCGGTACTTGCGGGATTGACGATGAGAGGACCTTGCTTTAGGCCGTCCAGTTCGATCAATTGACCTTGGGCATTCTGAACGAATGCAATGAAGTGATGCTTGACATCATCTCCTTCAGTCGGGACAGAGCTTTGACCTTGTGCTGCGTACGAATTGTGAACTGCTTGAAAGTCGTCCATGTTTTCTAGAGTCGTTGCGCGATCATGTGGCGAGCTTGTTTTGGTTGCTTGATGATATCGAGCAAGAATCGAGTCAGGGGTGAGGTGAATGTACTCCAAGTTGTTCAAGACGGAGTGAATGCACGCAATGACCCCACAGGCATAATCCAAGGTAGGGGACTGCTTCATGTAGAAATTCACGACGCCAGGAGTAGTCGTCGTTCCCGCGGCAGCTTCTCTGTTCAATGCTTCAAACGTGACGATGACAGCCAAGACGGGCCGCGACACAAACCCAAGGCAATCCTCGTCAAGGCCAAACACTTCACCGACAAACCACTCTGAGGGGAGGCCCAGTTCGCGGAGATATTCCGTAAAAACTTCAGGATTACTCTCAAGCGGGGGCCAGCGGAAATCGACTTCGCTCGGCATCGTGGGCGGCGCAAATGATCTGCAAGGAAGAAGGCAATGTTGACTCGGCCAATCCGGTTGCAGGTCTTTGAATTTGACCCCCGGGTATAGTAAAACGTATGTAAAGTTTACGTAAAGTCCTGTACTTTCTGTGTTATTTCGAGTTTATTGGGTAAAACGTGGTAAAGTATTTGATAAAACGTGCGTTAAATTATTTTGAGGGGTACCCCGGGGATAGTTGTCTCGTAGCCACGCCATTCATCTTTGCAGACAAGCACGATGAGCAAGAGCTTCCAGGACGCGTCGCAAGAGTACTTGCTTGCGCGCCAGCGCATGAATGAAAAGGTAAATTTGTGCAAGGAAATTGAAGCCAAGATGACCGACATCTTGCACCAAATTCAAGATGCCTATGCGGCGCGTGGTGACCAAGCCAAGACGGTCGGCACGCTGACTGTCTGGGTGGAAGCCACTGAAGGCGATGTGCCAGAGGGCAGCGTGATCAAGGTGTTTGTCGAGCCAGAATCTTTCCCAGACTTTGAAGAAATTGACGAGACGACTGAAAAGAAGAACCAAGTGGCATGGACCAACACAGAAGCGTTCCCAGCTACCTTTGTGTTTGACGCAATTCAACAACGCGAAGCTGTTGTCCATGTCACAATCGGTGAAGACAAGGAAGACGCAGAGCCAATCAAGGAATTCACATTCCCAATTGCATCTCTCTTCCGTGACAGCTTGGACTCGTGGTATAACCTTGCCAATGGTGAAGCTGAAGCCGTCGCCCCAGTTGAAGCCCCTGCTGCTGCTCCAGTTTCTGAAGCTGCTTCCTCTGAAGAACCTCGCTCGACGACCCAGTCAACCACCGAAACTATCTTTGGCATTCCTCCTGCTTCCACTCCTGCCACAGAAACCACAGAGGAAGGAAAGACTACCGAAGACAAGGACGCTGATACCTTCCATGATGCTGTCCAAGTTGCTCAAGTTGAAGAAGAAACCAAGACGGAAGAAGCTCCTAAGGAAGAAACCCCTGTCGAAGCTGCTAAGGAAGAAGTTTCCGAAGAAGCACCAAAGGAAGATTCTGCTGAGCCATCCAAGGATGCTGAAGTCACTGAAGTCCAAGCTGATGAAGCTGCCAAGGAGGAAAAAGTGACAGAAGAACCTAAAGAAACCACAGATGAAGCTCTCAAGGAGGATGCTCCTGTATACAACGCCCGCGTTCACATCAAAGCGTCGTTCGTCTTGTCTGAAATCGAATCGCTAGCCCAACAAGCTGTCGTGCTCTCGAAAGCCAAGGCTGACATGGATGTTGAAATCCGTTTGTGCGACCAAGAATTGAGCTCGGCTCGCATTCGCTACGAGCGATTGAAGGCGAGCCAAAAGCCAGTGACCTCCTCTGCTGGCGGTGGATTGCTTGCTGGCATGAAGTCAAAAGCTGCTCTTGCCCGAGCACCCCCTAAACCTCAAGTACGTCGGTGCAATAGCCTACTCCATCTGATGTTTCTTCTAGACTTTCTACGAGCGCACTGTGAGTACGTTCAACTCGACGTTCACTCCCCAACGCCGCTCCTTGGCATGGAGTGTTGCCTTTTTCGTGGTCGTCTCTGCAGTCTTCCATACGAACGGTGACGATCTCTTGATCTAATTTGCCGCCCCTCCATAGAGTCGAGTAGAAAAAGAAGTGTCCAATATATAGAAACGGTGCATGATCGATCAAGGAAATATGCATTCGTTAGCTTAGACTTGATTTTCTGCCTTGGTGGCGGTCGCGCCGAGGGCGACACGGGTCGCATCATATGGCGGTGGCGCATCGCCTGAAAAGGCAGGGTGGTTCGACACCACGTAGTAGTTAAAGAAGGCATTCAGAAAAAGCAAGACAGCGTCGACAATCGTGACCCAATATGTTCCCATTGACAAGGGCCAGATAGCGATGCTACGAAAGAGTCACATCAGACAACAGCCTGACAGGTTTGAACGTACAAGACGAGGAACATCGTGCGGGTCTTGTACCCGTACATGAATCCAAAGTTGGCGCGCATGAGCGCATCGAGTTTTTCCGTTCGGAGTTCAAATCCGAGAAGCAATAAGCCAAATGTTCTACAAAATGCAACAATCATAAGGACACTGATACTGCAGAGTTTGCGTACATGATATACGTGCTGGCAATGAATGTCTGTGGATCTTTCACATGTCCAGCCACCCATGATCCAACGCCAGCAGTGACGGTCAAGGCGGCCAAAATGATATTCACGGTTTGCATCACTCGGAGAATCTTGGCACCGTCCGTCTTTTTGATCCTACACGACGAAAGTCAACACTCAATCCTCTTGGAGATGCGTCGTACGAAGAGCCAACTTCTTCCATGAGATTTTGGCCTGGGGATCTCGGTGTGCCGGGTGGGACTTGATTGTTTGGGTTGGGGAGTGCCGTCGGGGTTGATACTCCATGGGCTTTCTGATGTGCAGAAGTGGCAGAGAATGACTCCTGCTTGTTCGGCATTGGAAGCGTCTGACGGACAGGCGTAAGAAATCGCACGTTCCATGAAGATAGACATACCTTGGCAGCTCCTTCGGGAGATGTTGCCGCCATTTTGACGGACGGATCATTGAATGGATTGCTCATCCCAGCTTCAATTTGGAAGTGGTTTCTGCCATGTTGGAAGCAATCCTACTGGCATTTTCTATTTTCATTATCCAATCAAATCGCTTCATAGTTGAATCCACGAAATTGATTGGCTGAAATTCAATTTACTGGCAGAAAAGAAGATCTTGCAGCCCCCCATCGTCATGAGACGTTCAACCGACCGACAAAAAACGGCGGCAGATTCATGGGAAAGAAATAGGTGTATTAAAGAAGTCGGTGTTGGGAGCACCATGAGCTCTACTGCGGTATTTCTCCTTCATGCAAATAAAGAGAGCGTTCGTTAGAAGGGTTTAGCAGCACCCTCCCTTGTTGGCGCTATTGGCATTTCCACCAAAGCCAGTTGGCGTCGCAGATCCCGTCATGCCCACCTTGATTCCATGAGCCTAGACAAGTCAAGATGAGCACAAATGATGATATCGCGAAGCCTACTTCGTTTGTGACGTCGCAGATTCCGGCTTGGATGTTGGCATGGATCTTTTGTGCGGTCTTGATGAACGCATCCTCGACATTGGCAGCAGTTTTTGCCGAGGTCTCCAAGAAAATCAAGCCGTTTTCCTTGGCAAATTGTTCGCCTTCTTTGAAGCTGACAGCTCGGCGATGTTCCAAGTCAGATTTGTTGCCAATGAGCATAATCGCCATGTTCGAGTTGGAATTTTGACGCGCTTCTTCAAGCCAGCGAGTGAGATGGTTGAACGTCTCCCGTCGAGTAATATCATACACCAAGAGCGCGCCAGCAGCACCTCGATAATACGACCGAGTGATCGAACGGAACGATTCTTGTCCAGCCGTGTCCCAAATCTGCAATTTGATCTGCTTGTTGTCAATGCTGATCATGCGAGCGCCAAACTCGACTCCAATCGTCAAATCGTGGACTGGTTGAAATCGCTTGTCCGTGAACTGCAGCAACAGGCATGACTTGCCAACGCCAGTGTCCCCAATGATGATGTATTTGAACAGATATGCGTACGACATCCTAGACACGATGCATCAAGACTCGATTGCGCCGGGCGTCCCATCTACCTTTCTCCGCGACAGTGGCAATGAGGGGCACAAAGAAGTCGTTGGCGATCCGGATAACGAAATTCATGAAACGACCGACGCGTGGAAATTGTATGGGAAATTGTATGGAAGATTCTCTCCGCAGCCATTCCATCCCTCACTTTAAGGACCAGAGAAAGCAACTTGAAGTGCATTGGACCATCCGGATAACACTCCCAAGGGTGATCCAAGTCGAAAGGACGGCAATCCTTGAAGTCTACGAAGAATGCATGGCCAAGCGACAGGATCCACGCTAAGAATGCAAGTCACAAGAGCTGGTCTTTCGTCGCTTCGTCTTCTTTGTCGTCCCACGTGCTGAGTGTTTGTTGGAGGCGATTTTGTCGAGCAACTGCAGGTCGAAAGCTCTCAAAATGTTGCCAGGTTGACGATCATGCAGGCGCGACTACTAGGAAATCGTGGCCCAGACTGGCGAAATGACGCACTTGATTGTGAAGTTGTAATTCTCGTGCCTGTTTGGAATCATGACGAAGAATTTCAATGAATTGTGTGCTCGAGATTGAGTGTTATGAGCATACGTGGAATAGCACAATGGCTCGGACTAGCATTTGAGGATGACGATTGAATCAATGAGAACTACTTTGAGATTAGATAGAATGGCTAAACTTGTAAGTCGTGACGGACAACACGGACAACAGGTTCGACTGGTGGCACGACAGTCACACCGCCCTGGAGTTGATTCATCAACTCGTGATAGTAGACATACGCCTTGGACGCTGCATATCCCAGAACAGGCATGTTCATGAATGACAGAAGGAACTGCGTGTAGTTCAGTTCCTCTTGGATCGTCAAAGCCGCGACAGAAAGGATCGCCAAGTACGACATGAAGTAAATGCCCAAGCAAATATTGGCCACGGCAAACACAGCCACAGCACGAATGTGTGAGACGTCGACATCGGGACCAGTACTGTACAGACCGACGAAACAAGCGAGCCACGCAAAGAGTGATGACCACAACGGCGGGAGGAAGATGAAATACGCCGCGACAAAGTAGACCATCTGAAGCAAGATGGCTCGTCGGCATGGAATTCGATGCAAATGGCCTTCAATCAACGTCGTTCGTACTCGACGTACATCTGCAACCGGTATCGCCATGGCTACATTGGAAGTCCGGAGTTCAGCTTGTGGAAGGCTATTGTATTCATTCGATGGACTCTCGAGAGGCACAGCGATGGCCACGGGAACGTCGGGACCGGCCATCAATTCAGACAGTGAATTTATCATTCGCGACATTTGTCACAGATTGGGTAAAACACATTGTTAGGAGTAAAACCCAGTGTTTTACCACGTTTGACTGAGCAATACACGTTTTATCCATCATCTCGCATCCATCATCACCTTGCCATGCAGTCGACGAGATTTACAGCGTTCTTTTCACTCCAAGTCCTTCTAACAAACGAACGTCGACATGGAGAGCAAGCATACCACTTGTTCAAGGTGGAAAAGCATTGATCACCTCGTGCATTCAACGCTGACAAATATTTCCGGAAGTTATCCGGACAAAATCCTTTCATCCGGATAATTAGTCTGAATCCGTGAATCCGGATAAATGATTTGTCCGGATACTTGCGTTTCTTCCACCCCAGGTGCACTTTCTTGTCTGACATGTTCGCTCGCCGACTTCTTCGCTTTGCCCAAGTAAAGACTGCTTGCTTACGATCGTTCTAATATATGTATGTTCTGCCTATAGCGACCAATTCGCCGCGGGTTTTCGTCCCAAGGTCCTGCGCCACATTCCGGTGCCAATGACAATTCATCCTTCTTTCAATTGTTGGCCATGGGCAGCTTTGTCGCGTATGGAATTTGAAAGCACGACTCGCGTTTTCTCATGAACTATTCTAGGCTTTCTGTCTATATCTACCGAGATCCTGATGTCTTGCCCGAATCGATTCGCAAATTCATGCCAATCCAAAAACCTGAAGGCAAGAGCATGACGCTTGAAGAGTACGAGGCGTGGCGCGCTAAACAATCCACACCTAGCGCCGCTCCTGCCATTACAGGCGAAAAGAAGTACACTCATCAGGCAATCGCACGAAACTCATGAAATGTGTAGAAATGTCACTGTCAAGGTCGACGAGGCGCCTACGATTGAAATCGATCCAACTGAAGTCGTTGCACCTCATTCCAAAGCCCCAGAGACTAAAGAATCTTTGCAACAAGCTTTAGAATTGGCGCGTTCAAACGAAAGTACGTTCCTTGCAGAATTGAAGGCTTCGAAAGCTCCTCTGACTGACGAGGACAAGGAAATGGTAAATGTGCTCGACGACAATCTTGGTGGTGATCTGGTTAATGTTGTAGTTGCAAGCCTTTCGCAATGAAAAAGCCCGCATCAAGAAGGAACTCAAGGCCCTTACCGCCTAGACTCAATGTCCTTTCTGTGTCTCAACAATTTCTATTTCATCTTTCTTGGCGTCTTTGCTCCATAGCCATGAGACTCTGCGCAATCCAAAACCAACGTAAGCCATGTTACGGTTCAAACATGAGATCCGTCCGAAGAACATACTTCTCGCCTCGATAGACTCGTGCGCCTTCGTGTTCAAGACAATGTTCTCCATGACCATGCATGAGAACCATGCCGGTTTGTGGCGATACTTCCAGCACAGTCTCACGTTCGACGATCTTTTTCTTCTTGCGGCTGGTTGTGCTTGTGTAGAATTTGGTTTCGCCGCCATGAAGCGCGGAATCGTTTGCATCATTCAAGTAGATGAGCACCGTGTATTGACTCACGAGCTTGGTGTCAGGATCAACGACACTCTCGTCAACATGACAGCCAAACGCCTGGCCTGTGCGGTAGCGGTAGAACTTGATGGCAGGATTGCATCCAATTGCATTGGACAAATGATCCGGCAAGAATGGTTCGAGGCGATGCCAGATCTGAGCAGCAAGTTCGGGCGACTTAAGCAACAGACGATCGTTGTCGCGAAATGCATACTCGGCCGTCTGTGGATGGAAAACATGCGTAAAGCCAATGCGCGCCGCCAGTGTCATGGCTTCTTGGCATTCAGCTTTGGTCATGAAGAATCGGAGTCGTTGAATTGATCCATCGTACAGTGTATCTAGATCAGGCTGGGCAGCGTAGATTGGAATATCGGGTGCTAAAAACGACGACGCATACTGTGGACTCGATTTTCCTTCTAGTTGGTATTGAAACGCGGCGCCACGAGACGTATTGCCTGCGCCAGAGGCGGCAGACGCGGTCGTGGACTTCCTTGGCATGCAATAAGTTTGAAAAATGGGCACTCATTTAAATGAACCCCCGAATACAGTTTTAGTATGCGAAATAGAAATCAAACAAAAAAAAATCACGTGTGAATATTGCGCTTTTGCTGCAAATTTCTATTTTTTGCGTGATTTCTCAATTTCACCACAATAACCACAACCCACAATGACTCCTTGAACCGCGCCAGAGGGAAAATATGGCGATAAGCTTCTTTAAAGCGGGTCCGTCCTAGCTCAACTATTACTTATCATCAATTTTAAGCATTATTCATCGTTGTGGCGAGCAAAATCTAATGCGTGTTGCTTTTAACCCACTATTTCATCCAGGATTTGTGAAATCGTACATGCTGAGAAGTTAGTGAGCATTTTGCTCAGTCAAAACAGCCGTATCTTGCGTCACACGCTCCTCGCGGCTTTCTTTGAATCATCTCGTCTGTCTGCATGAGCGGACGAGCGTGGACACAGGAGCATGATCGATGATGGTTCAGGAGTGTCCCGACAATGTTGTTTATAATTGACCAATCAAATCAATTTATAATTTATTTTTATCCAATCAGATGCGTGATCGATTGGCCGCGCGATTCGACTGGCGTGATTCGAAGTGGAAATTTGTACTAAATCGACAATAACTAAGGGCCCGTCTGGCAACCGAAAATATTACAATTAATAGGCCCAAAATGCCATTTTGAGGCCAAATTCAATAATTTTGGTCAAAATATGAACTTGTTTATCTCAAAGAGTTTTGCTCCAAATCGAATATTTTTGGTAGGGATATACTCACTGGAGCCTCCCAAAATGCCATTTTACGAAATGGAGGTTTTACCTCCATTTTGAATATGCCATAAATCGTTGATCCCATTTTGGCTGAAAATGGCATATTGATTTTGAATTTTTGCCAGACGCACCCTCAAATAAATTCGGAATTAATATTATTTTTCCGGTTTTGCGATATACATTTCGGACATGGACAGAAATAGCCAGGAGGTCGGTCGGGCGATGGAAGTGGATCCTTCCGTGGCCGTTGCGCCTCAATCGCCGATAAGTAGGAGGAATTCTGGAGACGCGACTGAGCCACCGACACTTGTGCGGTCCATGTCGGCATCTCGCCGTGTCATGGCTGACGTCTCAGCTGTGTCCCAACAACGAGGATTCCTTCGTTCACTGTCGACGCCGCTCTCGTACTTGTTTCCCCTACAGAGTGACGACGCGCGAGAGATCAATATCCCACCAGCAAACATTGCCGTCGATGCACCGCCAACGCTTGCACAACGCGCAAGACGGGCTTCCACACAAGACGACGACATTCACGTGAGCGAACGTGCGGCATTGTTAATACGCAACATCAATGCGGACGACGAAGAAGCAAGACCAACCGCGAGTACTCTCCGCAGAGACGGAATTCCGCCTCGACAGATTGCAAGCACTATCGCAGCGACTTTGCCGACTTCAGTACCAATCGCTGCCCCAGCCCCGGCACCAGCTCCAGCGCCGGAACCTCCAGTTGATGACTCTGGTACGCACATCGTGTGCCATGTCGGTCGTTCTCACGGTAGATTTCAACACAGACGAGCAACTCCGGACAGAAATGCGGCAATTGTTCCGCCGTGTACAGCACATCTTGCCCTTTGTCGTGCTCTTTCTGCTCTACTTTACTTACCAGCACACCAAAGGTACCATCGATCCATGGCAGTGCCACGCTGACGTCGTTGCGGATCTACTTAGGTATTTTTGTATTTATCATTGGCACGACAGCCATCATTGCGCTCGATCAGCGCTTCCGGGCTCAAGTGGCCATGAAGGACAAAGCAAGCGTCCTCTCGCTTCTCGGGATCGTCTTCATTTGCATCATTGACGCCTTTGCGATCTGCTCCGTCAATGGCGACGTAACGCCGTTCCATTCCTTCTTGAAGCCCATCGAGGACGTCTCTGAACTTAGCGACGTCTTGTGGGCCGTGATGGTCAATGGTACTCCCTCTGGTTCCACGCGTCCTCTTCCTATCCTGCGCTAGACTTTCTCCTTCGCTTGACAAGCATTTCCCTCAAGACTGTCATCGCGATCATCAAGTTTGAAGCGTGTTGTCGGCTCTTTAACGCCGCGTCGTTCTACCGCCGCAAGCGGAAACTATATGCCGCGGTCGAGTACACGACGCTCTTGATCCGTTCGGCGGTGGCGAGCATTCCATGGTGCGCTTACTACCAAGCATCGTCATCCAAGATGGTTGCGGATCTCTTCACGGTCGTCTACTTGGCCTTTAAGGGCTTTATCCTCGCCGGCCAAGCGCGCCTTGTCCTGTCCGTCCTCTCGGCAGCCCTCACCCTCCACCTCGAGTACGGCACGTACGTCACGCCGACGGAACTGGTCGAAGCAGGCACGCCCGAGTGCTCTATCTGCTACGACACGATGGAAGTGCCCGTGCAGCTCTCGTGCTCGCACATGTTTTGCGAGGAATGCGTGAGCGAGTGGTTTGACCGCGAGCGGAGTTGTCCGCTGTGTCGTGCCGACGTTGCCTCGACGCCAGATCAAGACCCAACGACAACGCGGCCGCTCTACTTGGACGGCGGCACGAGTTTGTTTCCACAATTGCTCTGAGATCGCTTTTTGTATAAAGAGTCGCTTGGCTACATGTTGTCTTGAGAGAATTCGACGACAACGCGGCCCGGATCTGCCACTTCGCCGTACGTAAACGTCCGCTCGAGCGTTCCTTGCAGCGCCGCCCAGTCCATCACGCCGGCGCCATCGGATGTCTGCTGGACGACTTTGAACTCCATGCGGACGCACATATGGACGTGGAGTCGGTTTTCTTCCGTCTCGACGAGCAGCGTGACTGGAAGCACGTCGTGTGAGATTGGACATAGTGTTAAGCGCGAGCTCGTCGCGACGCAAGCGATGGCATCGTAGACGTCGCCGCCGCTTTGAGTGCGAGAACTTCCTCGGAGAATGCGCTCGACAAACGATAGCGCTTTGGCTTCGCTATGGGATGACACCGTCAGGGGGCAGATAAAATCGAGGGAATGGGAATACCAGCAGCGCATGAGACGTTGAGCGGGCGACGCGACGCTCCCAGAGTCGTTCTTTGAGTCTTGGAGAAATGCCAACACCTTGGCGACGAGATGGTTGACGACTGCGTCTGAATCGGCCAAAAGCTCGCCATCGACCTCGTACTTATCACGCTCGATGTCGCGAATGACTTGGAGCATCGAGAGGTTCTTGCTGTCGCGCCGCGTCAGTCCCGACTGCTTCTCTTCCTTCTCGATACGATTTCGCTGCCAATCCAATGGAATCGTCATTGGCAACCATTTTCTCAACGCGGCGACGTATGCATCTTCATCAATGTCAAGCCAACAAGAATATAGAGAGTACCTGCAGAGTCGAGTTTTCGGATTTGTTCTTGCATGGCTAGCAGATCTCGCCGCGCGACTGAAGTGATGGCATGAACCCACGCGGCGACTTCATCTTCAGAGTCGGCTTGGAATGTCAGCACGCTATAGTTATGGTGGTTCTTGTCGGCGAGCCGTAGAGTCCATCGACATGTCATACTTCTGTGGGTTTCTGCCACTGCGCCAAAGACATTGACGCTCGAACGCTCTTCGATGGCGGGCTATTATGATGGAAAGCTGTTAAAAGATTTGAGTGTGGACGTACTTGATCCCCTTCAATGAGCCATGCCAATTGCGCTGACAATTTCGCTAAACCGAACAAATCGTCGCCTTCCGAGGACGATGCCGCTGCTGCGGCAGTCTTTGGCTTGACAATTGACATTTCAAAGCGACCACCTTCTTCATAAAGCTCGCACCACATTGTTTGCGGTGGTCCTTGGCTCGAAGGATGCCACGTTAGCGATCCGCTCTTGCAAATCTAGAAGGACGTGACTTAGGACAGCGAATTAAGAGAGGCATCATACCCTGGCGCCTTCTTGTTTCTCCAAGCTGAGGCCTTTCACTGTCTGAAGTAGATCAGCACGGAGGAGATCCATCGCCGTGGCATCAATATGATTGTCAAAGCGCAGTCGCTGAACGAGGAACCAAATATGTCGTACGCGTTGCCGCATCTCGCTCTGTTGCTGGATCAATTGTATCGACGCGTTCAAGAAGATAGCATTGTCGTCGCGCACACGATCAGATACAGTTAGCTAAGCATTGGCAGTCAATGGCCATAGTGAGGGAGACGTCTTACATTCATCGGGATTCCCTGTTCTTCGCCGTGTTCGCTCGTCTTTCCAGGCGCATCGTTGCTTGTCTTGATGTCCAACACGTTCATTCTTCTCACACTCGAACTACCAGCTTCAAGAGTAACGGCCAAGTCGTGAGCACGTTGTGAAACCCACTTCGCGAGAAAATCATCCACACGCAAGCATCCCTGCGTCAAAGCATCGCATCGTGCGCTTGGATTCGTTTTCTAGACCTTCTCCAGACGTTTGCGCACTTATTTCTGCATGGGAAAGGCGTGATCTAAACTTGTTTTCCGCTTCAATCGGCGCTTTCTCAGGCAACTGAGCAATGGATCGAGTACAAAGTATGGATATACGCACGTCGGAGCTTTATACACTCTTTCTCCGCGTTTGAATCGAATGTGGACTTGGATTTTCTCGACGCGGCGTCGGCGGCAGACCTAATTTTGGCGAAAAATATTTGAATCTCGTCGAGCCAATCTGATCTCTCCATACAAAATCGTAGTCAACGAAGTCATCTTCCGCGGGAGGTCTCTACGGTCGGATGAACGGAGCAGACGCAGGCGCGCCGCAGCTATCCGCCATTGGTAAAGCTCTCTTTGAGACGTCCCTCTCAGTCGCAGATACAGCCAAGAAAAGCGGAGAGAGCAGCGGAACGACGGTCAAACGGGAGCGCACGGACAGTTTGAAACAAATGCTGCCATCCCCCGCTGCACAACGATCAAAAAGCAAGACGACCAAGCCGACCCCGATCGTTACTACAAATCTGGAGCCCACGCCAGAATCTGGGCCGAATTCTCTCTCGTCTGCTCGCGGTGGCGACAAGAGCAACCCCCGACGGTGGTCCAAAGCAGAAGACGAATCCCTCCGCTTGGCGGTCGAACGAAGCGGCGAGCGCAACTGGAAAGCGATTGCAGATCAAGTCGTTGGACGAAATCACACACAGTGCCTGCAACGATGGACCAAAGTCCTCAAACCGGGCTTGATCAAGGTGTCTCTCTGTATCTTGGAGATGTTTCTCACTCATGGTGTCGCCTAGGGTCACTGGACGCCAGAAGAAGACGCAAAATTGCGCGCGCTTGTCGCTGAAGGTCGAAAGAACTGGGGGCAAGTGGCTTCGCATATACCTGGTCGCACGTACGTCTGTGGTTTTTTCTCTCATCTAACTGTGTGCATGGGAACAGATCAAAGCAATGCCGAGAGCGGTGGTGCAACCATTTGGATCCCAACATCAACAAGGGGTTCGTCGACATCGCCTCGCTCTCTTCGTGACGTTCCTCTGGGTAGAAATTACACAAGGGAGGAAGATCAGTTGATCATTGACATGCAAGCGAAGCTTGGGAATCGCTGGTCTGTAATAGCACAGCAATTGACGGTCTGCTTGATCCTTCCCCATCGCTGTGGCTCATGAAAAACGTAGGGACGGACAGAAGACGCGGTGAAAATCCGTTGGAAATCACTCATGCGAACAAAGCGAACACGAGACAAGGAAGATGCCGAGAGCAACAACTCGGACGACTCCGCTCCAACATACCAGCAACCACAACCACCACCACCTCATCAACCGCCCGCAGCAGCGACTGACAAAAGGAACGTCGCACCCAAGTCCCGCGTTGCGAAGCAAACAACACCCAAAGGCAACATACAGAAATCCCCCGCGGCCACCGTCGCGCCGTTGCGTCAAAATCCCACAACGTCGTCGCCTCCACGCCATTCTTCGTTCTACATCCCCAACCCGACCATGCTCTCCAGACCGACTGAACTCCCGTCTGAGGTAGTCACCATGTTGCCGTCGACCGTCAATGTTCTCAAATTGTCTGGTCGAGTAGATGCCCCATCGACCGACAGCAAATCCTCCCCACATTTACGGCCCGCCACGGCATGAACCGCTTCCACGACATCCGTCTCTGCGCGATCCGCCGTACATTCCTCCATTGCCATCGTCGTTCACCAAGCAATACCCTCGCATGCCTCCACCTCCTGCAGGGTCCTCTTCTTCGTCGTATCCGATGCCATATATGCTACCGCTGCCCTTGCCATCGTCATCTTCGTCGTCAGGATCTTACGATCAACCGCACCCACCAGCACCGGGAGGCTTCCCCTATCCGTTTCCAACCTCTTCTTCATCGTCGCTGCCGCATCAACACTATCATCAACTACCTCCGTCGCTCCACAGACTCCCCTCGGCGTCACGGGAAGAATGGGGCACTTCGCACACGCCAAGATCACAACTGATATCGAATGAAGGCCAAGTGTCAGAATACGAACTCTTCCATCAACAGAGACTTCGACTTATGGTCCAAGAGCGCGAACGGGCAGGGCCGACGCTCTCTCCTGCGGCGTCACCAGGTCAAGCAATGCTCACCAAAGAGCTCGAAGCCAACAGCGAGCGGCAAAAGAGGCAGGCCATCATGCAATCAGGATGGAAAAATGCCGTCGACGTGTCAGAAGCCAATTCGGTACGTCCAAAACTGAGCCGTTCTTGCCGAGTTGACGGCGCCATGTAGGAAGAGCTGGTGAAAGCGCCGAGCGAGTACGAAGAAGAACGATACGACGGCTTCTTCGAGAGCAAGGAAACACATTTGGGCGAGATCGACCCGAGCGATGATTCAGACTACAGGAGCCGGGTCGCGCTGCCGCCGCTTGAGTAAATGTTGATATATATGTAACAACCACGACTGAACTACCACGATCATTCGCTTGGACTCTATTCTTCGTCTTCGAACTCCAAGTCGTCGTCATCGTCAACGTATTCATCGTCATTGCTAATCGAAAAGCTCACTTGGGAGACAGCGTACAGGACAATAGCAGTCAGAGCGCCAAAGAGAACCCGCCGCGTGCTCTTGTCGTACGTGACCACTGCGTCGTCATCTCCAGCTGCAACTCGCTCAGCTTGAGCTGCTTTGGCGACTTCTCTACGTGGTCGAGCGACGATTGAATCGAGAATCAAGAGATGGAAGGACGCACCGCTTGCTCCAGCTGAGACTCTGGTAGGGTTGGACGTATGCAGCGTGGGGGACCAAGTGAAAGTCAGCGAGGAAAGCTCCTTGGAGACTGGCAAAGCTGTTGGGTGCATTTTGCGTACATAGAGCAGCACCAACAGGCACGTCGAAGAAAGCTTCACGAATGTGCGTCGCGAATTGGACAAGTCGAGGGCCATGGGCATGAACCACTTCGCGCAGTTGGTTGTCACCAAGAGCGTCAACGACATGGCCAAATACGATGGCGTCCAAAGATGTTGGGCTACGAAAAATTGAATAGATGATCTCGCGGAGGATTGGTGTACCGATCACCAAAGAAGAATGGGCCAGACGATGCTTCCAAACGAGCATTGAGTGCCACGTACGAGTCGCGAGCCGTCAAGTACGTGTGTTCCTTGGAAGGAAACGTTTCAAGCAAAGCATTGCTGTAGCGAGTGTGGATAAGCTTAGGAAGGATGCGGTTAAGTGGAAATGGCATGACTTGAAGCACTGCTGGTCGCGTCACTTCTTTGTACGTAATCGGATCCACCCATCGGCAGTACAGCTACAAGATGAAAAATAAGCATGGATGGACAATCTGGCGTCATTACCAAGACGCGTTGGAGCTTTTCTTGGACAAGGGAACGGAACGCGACTGAATCGGCACGCTGGCTTGCGGACAGCTGGGCATCAAGATCTTGGTAATACTAGAGCAAAACCACTGATGACTGGGTTGGTGTCGCATGCATACCGTTTGAAGATGCAAGATGATGTCGTCTTTGGGGACAAGAAAGTGTCCATCGTTCAATTGCGGCAATTCACCTGCATTCCATACAAAGCTTAGACGCTCACTGCGCTAAAATCAACCTGTCGCTTCATATTCTGGGTATTGGGCGTTGACGATATGGAGTTTGATCTGCGCAAATCGAATGTACGCTTGGACATCCCAAGCCGGGAAGAATTGATGCAACGCAGGACGCGCATTGCCTCCAAGTTCCGCACTTGTCTTGGGCATGACGCGGACGCTAGTGTCAAATGATCGAGGATTCGCATTCTGGCTTTTATCCGTCGGCAGGAGCGTCGCGTTCCGGTCTGGGAAGCTCAGATCCAGCTCATCCATCAAGCTTCCATCCATCATGGTGCCTTTTTCAAATCGAGTCATCCGGATACAATTCTCAATTTCTTTTATCCGGACACCCCATTGTTAACCGGATATCCGGATGATGGACTTTCATTTTGAAAATGCGTTTCCGCGGCAATTTGACGGCGGCGTCGTTCCCGATCTTGATGGAAGTTTCCCAATTCATGCATCGGGTGAGCAGCTCCGAGATGTGCTTTGTGACGTTAAATGAAGAGCGCATGTCCTTCGCGTTGAAGACGAGTGGAGAAGATGTACAAACTTATGTACATTTGAATGTCTCGAAGCTCTTTTCCGATGTTGTCATTGAAAGTCGTGCAAACAACCACATTGCGTTTGCACTCGGGATTGCCAACTTTTCACGCGCGCTTCAGTCTGGAAAAGAAGCCAGTGGTGTCCTCCTTCGCTTGCTCAAGCGAGAAGGCCGGTCCTTCCTCTCATTGCGTGCCAAGGTCTTGACTTGATATTTTGTTCCATGGCTTGAAATGATGGCGTCCTTTCTAGACGGTGGATCTCGATATTATTCAAAACATTCCAATCGATGTTGTCTCCATGACAACAGCTGAGAACTACCGCGAGCCTAACGTTCCTCCTCCGACGGTCGCCTTGGAAATGCCATCATTACGATCACTGCGTACAATCACAGATCGCCTCAAAGTCATGCAGAAATATATTCTCGTAAGCTCAACTTTCGCATCTCTGACACTCATTTGTCTATAGCTACAAGCAGGAATGGATGGAACACTGCGCCTCCGCGTGGAAAGCGATGCTTTTGCCCTTCAAACTCTCCACACGAATCTGCGGTCAAGGGCAGACTTGGTAGACGACGAAAACGAGGACATGGACATTCCACCTACGTCGACAGTTCGAGTAGATGCCAAACACATTTCAAAGATGCTTTCCGTTGACGGCAATGCTGTCATGTCGGTCCTCTGCTGTAAGATTTTCCAAATATACCTGGCGTCATATTGCACGTAGGTCTCGTGGACAATCAAGCGCTTGTGATGCACGCAATACTCATGGAACAATTTGGCTCGTTCACTTGCTATGTGCCAGTCGTGGCAATGGAATGATCGACTCTCTTAAATATATATCGTCAGCAAAATTCGTACATGCGGACGAAATGAAGCTGTCGTTTACGAATCATCAATGCTCCCATGGCTGCGATCACAAGGAGAAGAATGCAAATACAGACGTAAACAATCGATAAAGATGGTTTGGCGTCCGCTTCAAGAATCAGAGGTGGCATCGTCTCGGTTGATGCATTCAGCTCATTCAGGTGCTGTTTGAGACTGCTAAGAATCAAGGCGACATTGGCTGATCCATTGGTGAAGTTGTTGGAGTCTGAGTGAAGATGTTGAGCAAGAAGACAATGCTGAAAGACAAGCGGCGCACCAGCCGAGGTTTGATTCGATACGTGGCAGCCGTGGGTGGCATGCGTGAGGTTGGTGGAATTCAATTGACATGAACCAAAAAGGTAGGAGTGGTTTGTGAAATGCAGACACGAGACATTGGGCCTTCCTGGGATGACTACACTCATGAAAAGTCAAAATGATAGAGCCATACCTTGAGCTAGCGATAATGGACAGGCTACGTCGCCGAGCAATTCTAGGGGCGACGGAGGCAATGACGTAGACAGTTTGAGAAGTGCATATTGATAGCTCGTCGTGGAGTTCTGAACCGGCAGCTCGATCCTCTCGACGATGGGAACGCTTACATTGCTTGCCATGACAAAGGACGCATTGGCACGGAGAGTTTGATCCCCACAGGCGTTTGTGGTCACAATGAGCTATCGGTCGCCATGAGTCCAATGAGAATAGCTGACACATACAGAAGGAGCGACTTGCGTCGCGGAGCAAAACGAACCGTCGGCAAAGACGAGTCGACCAACGGCGGAGCTCCAATCGGGCAGTGGAGCCATGATCGAGTTCTGGTCAACCACAGAGGCACAAGCTATGGAGACGATGACGAGAACAAGGATAGACATGTCTGGATTTGAAGTGATGAAAAGCTCGCCATCATCTCATGAGAGAAATTGAAACCAACGCAAACGGACGGGGAAGAGATTTCAATTATGCATACAAAGGAGGACACATTTTCTACAAGGCGCGACCTCAGATCTAGCTCGAGATGGTTTCGACAAACGGCGCAGGTGGCTGCGACGCATTCTTGGCCGCTTCTTCCATGAGCTTTTGCTGACGCTCAATTTCATCGTAATCGATGTTGGCCACAACAAAGATGATGATCAAAGCGACGACAAACATCTTGACCATTTGCTTCAAATCGCGCGCAGTGATGGATTGCAATGACGCAAAGAATATCTTGGGCGCAAAGATCAAGAGGCAGAGCTGGTCCCAGAAAAAGGCACCAACAACGTCGAGGCAGAGGATGCCCGTCAAGATTTGAGCAAAGCGAGGGTCTGGCATCGGCACAATCTCAAGCACCTTGTTGAAAAGTGGCATGGCTTCCGTGCAGAGCAAGAAGACAGCAACCAAACTTACACCAAGCGAGTAAAGCAAACCAGGATTGTCTGTCATACTCTTCATGAACGGACGACCCTTGTAGTTGACTGCGCAGACACTGATAGTCTGCACGCCGTTGACAAGGAAGATAACCGTACTCATGACGTTTGGTTCAAACTTGTTGGGCTTGATGTGCGATTGGTGGCGGGTGTCGCCTTCCAAAGTGTATTCTTTTGCGAGGGCCGTCGAGTAGATCATCACACCCAAGTGGAGAGCAAATTGACCGACCAAACTGGAAAACAAAGCGGGATGGAAAATGGACGCAATCGGGCGAACAGGACTCAAGTCTGGCAAAGGCGTAGCACGGGACAATGTGACACTGGCCACTGTGCTCACCATACCCAAGGCAATCATTTGCGAGTTGGCATACTTGACCTTGTCCAAGTAGAGCACCGAGAGAGAATACGAGCTAATCAAGCAGTTCACGGCCAAGATTTGGTACATTTGCACCGTTGTGACCAACGCACAACGACCTTGACGGATGATATCGACGCAACCTTTAATCGATGGCGAGCGAGAAGTGAATGGAGAAGCAATCGAAGCATCGCCCAATTTGACCATGGGCAGTTCGCCATCGTCAAAGTCTTCCATGTATTGCTGCATGACGGCGTTGTTGGCCCATTGAGTAAAGTTGGTACCGCCTTTAGCCTTACGTTCGTTTTGGAATTGAGTGGCAAGATCTTTTTGCCTCTGGGCAAATGCAGCCAACGCCTTGACACGAGCAAACGATTCTCCGCGGGCCGTACGTTCCCGCACGTCAGCTTCGATTTCTTCGTGCTGTTGTTGTTGGAGAACTTTACGCTGCTCGGGGGTCAAGGGGCCAAATGGATTCAACTTTTTGATATTCTTGTTCTGTTCGGCCAAGACCAATTCAACCAATTCAGACTTTTCAGTCACGCCTTCATGGTTCACGTTCATCGCAGCAAGTTTCTTCTTCAAGACAGACGCATGGAGCTTCATCAAGTTGTCCTTGGAGAGCGATTCAATCGTCGTTTCAACCTTCTTCTTTGCCACAACACCGGTGATAGTCTTGTCAGCATTAGCTGAGCCAAAACCACTCAACAAGGCGACACCAACATGGGCTTGCTTCAACGCACCGACGTCATTACCACCATCACCGCACATGAGTGTGTAGTGGCCACAAGCTTTGAGCGAAGTAAGTACTTTTTCCTTCAGTTCGGGCGTCATGCGAGCAAACACTCTGATGAGTTCGAGATGCTTCCACACACCACCGTTGACTTCGTCAGCACGGACAAGCGCGGCGCCATCCATGCACAAGTCATACGTCTTAGCGAGGGTTTCAACTGATTGGCTTTGATAAGTTGCAACCGGCGAATCGTCTTCAGATTTCTTCCATTCAAACAAGACATCACTGCCCGAAAGCATGAGGGCGGGGCGGGTGATGATACCCACTTCCTTGGCCACATGCACAGCCGTCAACGTCGAATCACCCGTGATCATGCCCACAGTGTGAGAGCTGTCCTTCAATTGCTTGAGAATTTCGGCACTGTCCTTGCGCACCAAGCACTGGTATGCAGCAAAGCCGGAAAATTTCAGGTTGCTTTCGGCCCATTCTCGAGGCTTGTGGGCCAAATCTTGCTCCGACACATTGGGCTCGCAGTCACGGTAAGCCAATGCAAGTACACGCATGCCACGACGAGCCATGTCTTCGTAAGTGGGCCAAAACCAAGCGGGGAGATCCTTCGACAATTTCGCGACCGCTTCTGGACTTCCCTTGACCAAAACACGCAAGCGGGATGATCCCTTTAGTTGAACTCTGGCGACGACACTCATACGCTGCAACTTGGATGCAAAATGATTTCGGTGCAAAATATGCACTCTGATGCCCTTGGTATCAATCGACGCATCCCAGCCGCGTTCAGAGCCCTTGGCATTTGGCGTGCATTGCTTCGACTTGGGATCATACGTGAAGTCAATCGCCTTGAGCGATGCTTCTTCAACAGGGTCACCAATCATCTTGCCGTCAATTTCAACGAGGGAATGGCAGCCCTACAATATACAATGAGCCCTTGAGAGATACATTTCTATGTAATACCGCCAAGACAAGGCACGCGTTCATGTGGGAATTGATCATGGGTTTGTGGGGAAGCACGTCCTTGACGTCGTCTTGTGTTCCATCGTTGGAAACAACACCAACAGCCGTGAGTTGATCGGTGGTAATCGTTCCCGTCTTGTCAAACAAGCATATGTTCACTTTACCAGCGAGTGAAATGCGGAAAGGTTCCGTGCAAAAAATTGAGAGGCGGACAAGAGCCAACAAAGCAGTATTGACAGCCATGGCAGTTTGCATCGGGAGTTCAGCGGGAACGACACTGGTGATGATCAAAACGCAGCGCAAGATGAGTTCGAACGTCACGCGGCCCTTGCGAGCAAGTCCTTCTTGAAGCACGTAGCCAGAACTTGCCAAAGCGAAAAAGACCAAGAGCGACGCAAGACCAACTGCGTCCCACGTGTTGCCAGAAACTTTGCCGCTTGAGTACTCAATCATGCGCACCAACTTGCCTTGCGAGGCGCTAAAGCCCGTGCGCAAGACGTAGACAAGACAGCCTTTATCAGGCGTTTGTGGAATCGAGAGAGCACTTGGGAGCGAGTTATTGCCATCGTGTTGCATGAGCGTGGTACCACCAAAGAGTAAATGAACCTTGTGGGTTGCCTTCATGTCGAGAGCAGTAGCCAAGTCATCTTTGCTCATCTTTTGGCCGATCGCCTCCTTCATTTGAGGAACACTTTCACCAGTCAAAGTAGCTTCGTTCGCCACAGCATTGCCTTGGAGGAGCAAGCAGTCAGCTGGCACAGTGTTATCGCCTTCCATGTTGCGCTTGAGCGAGACCAAATCGCCAGGCACAAGTGTCGACGTGCAAACTTCAGTCCATTGCTTGTATCGGTATACATAGACGTTGCGGAGAGCATTGCCCATGCCTCGAAGTGTTTGGAGATTCTTGAGACGAGAAAACACAGTCACACCTTCAAACATGAGGATCATGACGAGCGTGAAGACAGAGTACTGCCAATATTCGTCCAACATGTAGAGGAGCACGGAGAAGATTTGGAAGACAGTGAGAGGCTCAACGAGTTGCTCTTGGTACATCTTGAGGAACGTTGGTTGAGGGATGCTGAACTCGTTTTCGCCATACAAATCCAAGACGCGATTGTACTCAGTTTCGTTGGGAAGACCAGTCGCCTTGAGATACGTCTCGACTTTTTCCGTGACAGGAGCCTTGAGTTTGCGGAAACAAACGCCAGACTCGCTCACTTCCCCGACGTATTTGTGCTTCTGGAACATGAAGAAAGGCGCGCTCTTTTCACCGTTCGACAAGACATGTTGTTCCAGTGGGACAATGACACTCTTTCCGCGGTAGGCACGAGGCACTACTTGTACAAAGGTCGCATCCACCAAGTTGGCCACAGGAGTGTATTTGACGAATGTCAAAAATCGCGTGGACCAGACTTGCATCAAGCGCATGAGAATGTGCAGACAGATCACACCAAGGAGGCACAAGAGGGGTAAAATTCCAGGCAGGAACGGATTCGGCAACGGGGGAATTTGAATATCCTCCTCTGTTTTTTCGGGAGTTGCGGCGCCAACGCCCGACGACAAGGCCGAGGCAGCCAGTCCTGTGAGCGCCTCTTCCGATGGTGGGTTCAAAATGCGACTGATGTCAAAGCCCGACTCTTCCAATTCCTTGAGTGCAATCGCATACGGCTGTCCGCTCGTTTGGAAGCACCAGTACAAGTTGTACACGTGCAAAATCAGGAACGGAACATGCTCCAAGCCATACTGCATGTTTCCAATGTTGGTGCGCCGCCGATGCAGCGACAACTGCGTGATCGACCGTCCTGTCCACGTCAGCGTCATGATCACACGACGTCGTTCGGTCCAGAATGAGCCGCTCGGTTTGTGGAAGTGTTTATCCGGATACGGATAGACTGAATGGTGCGGTGAGGAATCGTACGGAAGAAGAGAGATGGAAATGACAATAGATAAGCGCTCGGTACAACTAGCAGAGCTACAATCCGCCATGCGCGTCGTTATCTCACGTCCGCTTCGGTTTTGACTCGCTCGTGTTGGGCGTTTCCGTTGTCGTTGGGCGCGACGTCCGTCTTGACGCGCTTCTGTTTCCAAATGATCAGAGACGGCCAACTTGTCAAGGTTTTTTTACCTCGGACGGTTCACCGACATCCGACTCGGAATCAAAGTCGCTCTCGGTGAATCGACACAGCTCATCCACGAGGTACCTAATGCACATCGAGTGTCAATCGTCTGGTGGGAAAGAATCGCGCTACTCGTTTTCATTTGTGACGCGCGAGATCGATTGCTTTACAGCGGCATAACGCTGGGAGAGCTCGACGTGGTCCTAGCACCATCGTCACTACTAGAGAAGAAAGCAAGTATGTACCGCTTGCAGCGCTTCGTAGAGTTTCTTGAGTGCTTCATACCGCTTGGCTTTGTCGTTGGCGGTATCTGTCCCGTCCATGTTGTGGAAAATGCAATGCAATCTCCGGATGAATAGAATCATTATCCGGATAGATCCACTTTTCGAAACGAAAAGACACATGACATTACAGGAATATTCTATGCTTGGTAGATGGACGTCCGTTGTCGCTGGATCAATTCTGACGTGCGTCTGCACAGAGATTAGATTGCATTCAAGGTGTTAAATAGTATACCTCTGCATGGACGCGCGGCGCGACACTCGACCGGCGGATTCTTTCGACGTGGTGTCGAAAACAGGAGGGGTCGACAGCAAGAAGCTGTTGTGTCGTGACATGGACGCAATCCGATTGACGCTATTCAAGTTTGTGAGCTTCTATCCATGATGTTTTGACATCGCACCTGCCCCAAGCGCCTGTTGCTGCGTTTTGCTTGAGCTCTAACTTTCCATTGCTGTGGCATAGCAATCGCATCATTTGCAGGCATAAATCTAAAATAAAGCCGCGGTGACGCCATGATGCTTCTAGATGGAAACGGGGACGTACCGACGGTATCGCATTTGAGGATTAGCTTGGAGTGTGCAAAACCAACGGCGAAGGAGGACTTCGAAGCGCCACCGTCTTCTTCATCTGGAGTCAAATTTCGCACATAAGTGATTTGTTTCATCACATAAGTCGAGAGCAGATCGGGATCTTCGTCATAGAGATGGACAGCCAGTGAAAAGACAAGCAAGCGCGAGCCTGTGAGCACAAAATACTAGAAGGATATGCAAAAGTCAACTCTCTGGATTCAATGCGACGTACATTGGCGACCCACTTGGAGCCATCCCATTCTTGCATGTTGGCGGCGAACTGAACCGAGCTTTCGATTTGACTGCGCAGGAGAGTTTCGCTTTCTTTCTGCGATGCAAACGTGCTGCTACGTGAAATAAGCACGGCATTGTCAAAGCGGCCATTGCTGCCGCTGTATGTTCGCTTGACATCGATCAAGACATGACGCCATGCGAGCTAAAGTTCAAATGTCAGCTTCCAAACGATCTCAAATGAAAAAATACCGCCGCGGCGTCGGACTCGGGCACGATCAAAACCGTCACGTTGACAAACTCGAGCTCCATGGCATTTTCAGGGCAGTTCGTCGAGATGAAATGCACGTCAAGCAACGCGCGGCAGTCAATGACACCGTATCGGATTGCAGACGGCTCTTCAGGAAGCAGCTCGTGCTTGTAAATAGAGAGCTCGCTGCCATACTGCACAAAGTAGCGGCGACGGAGGCGTTGTGTCGGCGAGGTGCGATAGTAGAGCCAGCCACGAGCATTGCCGGTCTCCAACGTGTATGACGGCTAGCCAAAATGAGCCTCAATGGACATTGTAGCGGGCATACCTCGACTTCTTGGAACATGGAAGTCTTCATTAAATCCTGAGGGAAAATCGCGACGCTCGTGGGCGGCGTCAGGTTGGTCGCGTTTGGATTTGTCGATGCATTCGTGCAGCATTGGAAGATATCCGTGGCCCATTGCTTCATTTCGCTCTCGTCAAAGAAGGAAAGCGACAGCGTGAAGAGCGTTTCCTCGTCTTCTTCAGCGTCGTCGGCGTCGTTGCTCGAGTTAGTGGACGTTGTGCAATGTAGTCTAAGTTGAAAGTAGTCGTCAACTTCACGTCCGGTGACCTAAAAACGCTGTAAGTGTGTGGAATCGCTTCGAGATGTGAAGGACCTTGGACATGAAGAGGCCGACAATGTGTTCGAGCGAGACGACGAGGAGTACTCGTCCATTTGGCTCCGTCATGACGACGAGCTCGTGGTTCTTTAGGCAGAAATACCGCTTGCGATGGACTTGGAAGAGCGGATCGAGTTTCCAAATCCATGCTTCGTTTGGCATTTGGCTCTCAAAGCCTTGCGCCGTCGCGGACAGCACGAGATGACTGCAAGAGCAAATCGCGAGCATCCACCATTTGACGTCGTCGCATTGCAGTGTGACTTCAGCATCGTTGGACAGATGCACGATGAATGCCTTGGGGGCGACGGAATAGACACGCTGGACGGACGTGAGCGGGATGGCATCGATGGCATCGCCCCACTCGGAATCCAAATCGTCTTCGGCTTCGTAATAGCTGAAGACTCCTTGGAGGATACAAGCGTAGACGCGGTGGCCGTCGAGTTGGATCCATCCACGAACTTGTGAAATACTCTCAGAGTCCCAGATTTGACCGCCCTAACAAAGCCGTCAGCTGTCTGCCGTCAGTCATTTCTGCACTCGTTGGGACGACTGAGGATTCGATTCAAAGCTCGGTCGGAGCATGTGTTCTCCAGTCGATGTCGAATGATGGAGCTGTGGTTCCAAGCTCCATGCTGACTCTTGGTAGTAGTAATCGGACGTCCACACGAGGAGCGAGAGCCATGCTTCCTTTTGCGCATGCGATAGTGCCACAATCTACGTCAAAAAGCACTCCAACGAGCCCTGACGAGTGTGAGATCTACCGTGAAGATGACATTGGAGGCCGTCTTGAGCTGAATTGTGTTCTCCATCGTTTCGACGGACGATGGATTGCCATCGATGATGTCTTGAATTTCGCTCAAGTCAATCTTGGTGGAGCACATTGTTCCCGTGGGCTACAAGTCCACATCAAAACGGTCAACGATTGCCGACAACGTACGTCGTCAAGAGCATGGTATTTGTACATGTAAAGCCATTGACCACGGAGGACAACGTAACGAGCATGGTACGCTTCTCGTCCAAGCTCACCAGGTTTCTTGACGAAGAACCAGCCTAATAGCCACAGCAATGTCATGGCATGGCGTGATTTGATCTACCTTGCGTCAGGGTATCCTTCTCGTCGAGTTTCAAATCGCCGAGGTGTCGGCTAAGGCTCCATTCACGCTGAAGATCCAAGTATTCGTCGTCCGTGACGTCGTTTGAGAGATCTTTGCCGAGAGGAGACCAGTCGTCAACGGCTTCAATCGTCACATCGATTTCATCGCCAGAAGGCGAGCACTGTTGAGCCACTCGTTCAATCGCTCGAGTCCATTTCATGCCCTGCTGCTCTGAGTCGAATCGAAGGACGACTTCACGGCGGTATTTCTTCCCGTTCGAGACAAGGAGCACGATAAGCTCCAGGTACCAAAACGCTTTGCACTTGCTGAGCGAAATGTCCTGAATTGACTCGCAACGAATCGTCCCGACACGAATGTCTCCTTTGAAGAAGGCCAGCTTGCCGTACGAATGCAGCACGACTGTCCGTGGCTCAAACGTCGGGCAGAGATCACTGAGCTTCATGATGTCGACGCCTTCTAGGACAATTGTCGAGCGCTACAGGACGACAACAATGAGAGAGCGAGCGACAGGAGCACAAGATACCTTGGAGGGCTGTTCAATGACCATCAAGGGATGGATTGGAATGGTCGATTGGCTATGAGGAGACTTCTTTGCTTTCTCAAAGAGTGGCGCATTCTTGAGCAAGTCCAGCCAGTGCCACACATCCGTGGGCCGATTTACATAAAATGTGAGCAGGATTTCCTTTCCTTCCAATGTGATGCCAAACTCTTTGGGATCTCCAGGCGTCTTGCGCTTGTCTACAAGGCAATCCAATGTTCTCCATCGAGTTTACAGCATTCTTTACCGTGAACAGCGCGAATATCCGTCACATCGTCGAGAGAGATGGTCACACTCGGATGTTCTTGATGACCATTGTGCATTCCAGGCTTGAAAAAGCAAACTTTCCACCCTTGCAACTGGAGCAGGCGCACGCGACATCGTGTTGTAGCTACGAATTGACTCAATCAGTCTTCCGCAGCGTACATTCGTACCAGGCTCTTTGGCCAAGACCCAGCCCTGTGCAACTCGTTGTTGATGCTTGAGTGGCGGTGCTTCTAGCCGAGAAAACCGAAGTGTAAGTGGGCGTGACGCATTTTGGATTTCTTCGACGGCAGTGTTGAAGGGCAAGGTAGAAAATGAATGGTCTTGAATACAGACCAGGATATCCCCGACCTTGATGGCTCCTGTAGCTTCAGCGAGGCCAACCCCGCCTTCCGCTGGCTCGCGGAATCCTTTGACGATGATCGCGTCGTCCATCGTGCCTATGAGTTGCAATGAACTTCCCTTAGTTTGTCGGTGTTGGTACTCTGAAGGAGGAGATGAAGGCTGCCTGGAGAGTCAAATGTGACGGTGATAATCTTTTCGCGAACGCTCATCGCGCGGATGTTTTCGTCCATTTCTTGCTCGCGATCTTCCATTTCTTCGTCGAATGTCGCCAAGATAGGCTGGAACGACGTTTGATTCTGCACTTGAGATGGTTGACGGATATAACTCATTCGAGTATGTGGAGGAATCACAGAGCTACCGCGGATGACGGCAGATTCACGCCGCTGCATCAATTTGGGCTGGTATTCCCCTCGCAACTACAGTAGAAGAGTGTTTCGCGTGGAACACACAATCAATACGTACCACGAGCGTAAGCACAGTAGCCCAGCGGACCATGTCCTCTCTTGTCGTAGCAGCAATCGTGTAGATTCGGTCGGCACAGACAAGATCCAATGCATTCTCAGGGGCATCTGCAATGCTGGAAGGGAGGACTGCATTCACGGACGTGAGATGGATCGAGCCAAGCTCTTGGTCGTCATTTTTGGATCGAAAATAGCGTAGCATCATCCCGTCGAGAACAAACCATCGACTGCGGTACGTACTGCCTGGTAGATGCAAGCGAAGCCCTCGCAGACTCGTTTGAATCAGCTTTTTTCCTCCAGCACCCATCTTTTGCATCTTGCGCTTGAAGTCGGGTTTGAGCAAGAAGCCACAGGGGTTCTCGAGCCAATCCTGATGAATCGCTCCAGTAATTTGCGCTTGGTGCACTTCCCTTGACAGTTTCTCATAAGCATTTTCATCGTGCTCCGCCATGTCGTCGATCACGACGTGGGTGTTGCTCACTTTATCTAGCCTGAAATGCATACGGATATTGCGTTCTTTATCCGGATAACTTAAAACCCCTAAACCCTTCAAGAACCAAACCCCTAAACCCCAAAAGTTCCATTTGGTCCAAAAAAGCGACACGAAGATGGAAATCAAATGCGTTGAATAGTTTTTACTCTTGATCGTCCATAAAGACTGCAGTAGGATTGACCGATGCCGACTCGGCATACGTTTTGGAATATGCGTCTAATTCGTCACACAACGACGTGAGCCATCTAGAAGTTGAGGATATAAGGATGCAGCAGGGAACCCTTCTTGTACTTGGCATGTTGCTTCGCTGCTTGCTGGACCCGCCGCCGGCCATAGACCCACTTGGAGATTTGCTTTTCGTATATTGAAGCACATTGGCCGTCGCGAAGTATTTGTGACTCTCGTGGCCTTGATGAAGAGATAAATTACAGAGAATGTAGCATGGAATACCGAAAATCTCGATGGTGGTGTGCTGATGTATCGTATGACATTGGTGGCGGTGTGTGCATTGTTGTGTGAAAGAAAGCGCTCGGTTCATCTCCATAGACGTACAACTGCTGTGGTAGGCGGTACGCATCTGTCTGAAGCTCGTCGTGCAGTCGATTTAGCCCATCCAGTAAGGACGATGCATCGTTTGACGAGGCTAGACTTTGTCCATCGTCACTGTCAAACAACGAGGAGATGTCTTGAAGGCTGCTGGACGAATTGTCCATTGAGCCATTTGAAGATGAATTCTCCAAGGCGTCAACTACAAAGCCGGTCAAGAGAAGCAAGATCGATGAAGGGCATACCCATGAGCTCCATTTGATGGATTTTTGCCATGCGATTCTGGAGGCGACTCTCGGCAGATCGCAAGCTATGAATATTTTGGTTCAATGTGTGCGTACTCTACCAAATTCATCGATTCATATTGAGCGAGTTGGCAACACGTACATGATCCAGCATTCTTTTCATCTCTTTCAGAATGATTGAGCTTTGTCCAGTCATTTGTTCTTGTCGCCATGACTCCTTCTCTTTCTTGAGTTGCTGTATTTGATGTCGTAGGTCTCTTTTTTGTCGTGCCACGAGTTTTTCAGCTCTCTCAAGGACTTCCAACTCGCTCTTGATGCGGTTCTTCCAATTCATTGGCGAAGCCAGAGTATGCGTCCTCTGAATATAGCTTGCGTCTCGAAAGTTAGGATCACGGCAGGGATTGCTCGTTCGGTTTTCATCACAGCTGGGTGTCGACTCAGCGTCGCTGTCATGAAGGAGACTTTCCAGCTGCGTGATGTGGAGCTTGAGTTTGGATATTTCTTCCTGCTGTCCTCGGCACATGTCTTCCAGGTCCATCTAGCTTGCATTGAGTTCATTCCATCGACGAACGAATGCATTGCGTACCTCCATCGTCGCTCGGAAAAAATCGAACAATTGTTTCAAATGAAAAACGTATCCTATACATTTATAAAGGTTCTTTGACTTATAGGCTTTTTGTACTGAAACTTAAACTATAACTTTTCACAGTCTATAATATAATACAGTTAAAACATTCAGTCTTACGTATGAAATCTCATACACTTTCTAATCCAATACCACAAAAATATTGAATTATAGAGAATTGAAAGCAAATGTCACTCATCTTTCATGCTATACAATCTGTGCATGCTCGTACACTACTTAGGTGCGTTCCCTTCATCTCAGTGTATTACCCATCGCGATTTTTCTGGCTATACTGCCCGCATCAACTTCTCAATATTGAAGCTGGTGGGATGAACCACTGACACAACATACCTCTATAAATGTATATATCGTTGATGCCACACTTGGACCTTCTTTGTATTGAATCAAGTGGCATCTGCATGCGCATTACCTAAGAATAAACAAGTGCTGAATTAACCCTATCGGCCTAGCTTTAAGATCCCAGTGCTTACACAGCTGAGGACTGCGTAAGGTTGGCGCAGGATCCATGTAACCTGTGATATATTATATTTGGGAGTACTTAAGAGTATGAATTTATAGAGTATATCCATACTGAGGTCCAAAAAGTGGTTTCTTTTCTATTTTGATGGGAATCTGTCTTGGTAGAAATTTATTTTAATTTGCAAGTTTACAATACAAATTGTAAGATAATAAAATAAAAATATCATCTGGCGTGTCCTCGGCACATTTTTCGCCCATTGTGGAATATGGTGCAGTCAACGGGCGATCTCAGTACGTTCAACATCCAGCATGGCTTTGTGGAGGGTCTCGTCCGCGGCTACCGTAGCGGATTCTTGGACGATGTAGATTACCATCACTTGACGCAGTGTGAAACTCTGGAAGGTGCGTCGTTTTTGCGGCTGGCAAGCATGAGGTTTGACGTGTTTTGTGTAGATATCAAGCTCAACTTGCAAGAAACGGACTACGATCAATTTCTGCAAGACAACAGTGGTGCCATCACCCCTTCCGTGATCCAAGTTGCTACGACGAAGAAATTTGTCGATGAATTCGTCTTTTTGCGATCCCAAGCGATGGAACCGCTTGGAGAATTCTTGGATTTTATCACGTACGTCCCCAGGACTTGGCGGCGCACCTGAATGAAATCCTTTTAGATATGAATACATGATTGAAAACTTGATGCTCCTCCTCAAGGGTACGATGAATGGCCGCGATGTGAACGAATTGATTGCTCAATTGCACCCTCTCGGCAAGTTTGAGGATTCGATCATGCGCAGTATATGCACATTCGAGTCCAACGCCAAGGGCTACGCTGACTTGTACGAATGCGTCTTAATTGATACCCCCATTGGTACGTCCATCAACTTCGAAGTTATATCTCACATTGTGGCGATGTAGGCAAGTACTTTCAACAGTTCTTGAGTGAAAATGCTGCTGAGAACAGATTGGGCGAAGCTTCGCAAGTGCGCAACATCTTGGAAGAAGTTCAAATGGAAATCATCAAGAACTCCATGTTGAAACTATGGTTGGAAGACTTCTACACGTTCTGCCAAGAATTGGGCGGCGAAACTGCCATCATGATGGGTGTCATCTTGCGTGCTCGTGCCGACCGTATCGCGATCAACATTACGCTCAACTCGTTCGGCACTCCATTGAACGAGCCAAGCATGCGCGTCTCGGACCGCAAACTGCTGTATCCTTCCATTGGTGAATTGTACCCTGCTGGTACTGAAGCCTTGTCCGATGTTGGTGACGAAGCTTCCCTCGGCTTGGTATTGGAACCGCATGCGATTTACCGCAAGATTTGGGAAGTCCACCAAAGCGAAGGCGTCGACAACAAGTCGATTGACGATGCGTTTTACGAACGCGACGTCATGATGTGCGAATTGGCATTTCAATCCCAAATGCATTTTGCTTGCTTCTACGCGTATGTCAAGTTGAAGGAACAAGAAGTGCGAAACCTCGTCTGGATATGCGAATGCATCATCCAAAACCAGCGCGATGCCATCCACAACTTTATCCCAATCTTTAGCGAAAATGCGCCGTGGCGTGTTGTCTCGAAGGGCCCTGGCCATCATTGAGCTCACCGATAAGACTTAATGGCAGTGTTTCCTTTCATTGCATTGACAAAGTGTTCAAGAAGTTGGGGTTGAATGGGTTAAGATTTGAAGGTTTATGGATTTGGGGGTTCAGGGGTTGTAATGAGAGCCAAAGAAAGTTGTCAACAGGCTTGAGCGTTGTGAGGCATGATGGCCACCCGCGTCTTTGGACGCCGCTGCTTCTCGATGCAAGTGTTCAACCGAGGTTCCAGATTTATAATACAGATGAGGTCTGATGTGAACTGTAGCAATGAAGCGTCAGCAAAAGAATAACGTGGCTCTGCTTGAGAACAGCACCGAGTATGAATACCTCCGGGCAGAAGTGGCCAATCGCTTGATTGATCGACTCCAAGACATTGACCGAGACTTTCCTCTGGCGTTGGATCTGGGAGCTGGAAGTGGTCATATCTTCAAGCAACTTGCGCCAGATGTCGGCCTCGGCGGCATCAACCACCTCGTTCAATTCGAAGCTGCTGGTAGACACAATCCAAACACTGAGGACATGACTTGATGGATGCTTTAGATCGCTTATTGCTCCGAGACGCTGGAACTGACGAAGACAAGAAGCTCGTTTCCAATCGTGAGCTCTGTCTTGTCATGTTGTTCTCATGCAGTCAATAGTGCCTACCCATCGAATCTGCGGTGATGAAGAGTTCCTTCCATTTCCCAAGCACCACTTCGACCTCGTCATGTCTTCTCTGAGCTTGCATTGGGTCAACGATCTTCCAAGCACCTTTTCACAGGTAGAGTCTGCTCCAGCTCGTGTTTCATCTCAAGATGCATGAAATCAGGTGCATGAGATTCTAAAACCTGATGGTGTCTTCCTTGGCGCTGTTCTTGGCGGCGACAGTCTCATGGAACTTCGGTACGTTGGTTTGTTCCACTGAGTTTGACCTCGTTGTCTGCAGAAGCGCATTTATTTTGGCAGATCAAGAACGACGGGGCGGCATTGTGCCCCATATTTCGCCCTTTATCAACTTGCAGGACATGGGAAACCTTATCCAAGGAGCTGGATTCACTTTGCCAACAGGTGCCGTTATCCTTGCTGTCCTGGTTGATCATCTTGCTTAGTTGATACCGATTTCATCACGGTGGAATACCCGAATGCATTCAGTGTCATGGAGCATTTGCGAGGCATGGGTGAAAACCACGCGCCACAAGACTCAACAGGATTTGTTTCCCGCGATGTCTTGCTTTCGGCGGCCTCTATCTACCAAGCCATGTACGGAAATGAAGATGACTCTGTTCCAGTGACTTTCCAGGTTCGACTGCATTTCAATGAGAGGAGATCGTTTACTGAATTGCAGGTCATCTACTTCATCGGATGGAGCCCCCACCAGAGTCAGCAGAAGCCAAAAGCTCGAGGATCTGCCACTGTGTCGCTTAAAGATCTTCCGACGATCCATCATTCAACGGGTCAACCTAAACCAGAATAAGAATTCGCACATGAAGAGTTGAATTATGGACTTAGATGTTTCATATCGATATAGAGAAGTGTCTTGGAAATTCATTTCTGGGCGCATGTGCATTCCTTGGGATTCTTGGCAAAAAGGCGGGAAAAAGATCGTCAAGCAGTTGCATTCAACTGGCAGTTAACGAAAAGACGGCACGAACTCGTGGGCTTTCGCGTTCAGCTTCTTGCTGCGGCTGTAAAAGCCACGGGTGCCATCAGGTCCCTTGGCCAAAAGATACCGAGCTCCTCCAGCCGGCTTGGACGAGGTCAAGGTGAGCGGTGCGCGTTGTTGCTTGACCGCGTTCCCCGACGACGCCATCGTACGTTCAGACTCAGTACGCTTCGCGGACATGGACAATCCACGTTCGCGCTTGCGTGGGTTGGACTGGTTGTTCATTTTCTTCATCATGGTTGAGATAACGAAGGGAAATGGAGCGGTCTCGGCGCAGCGGCGACTTTCAGCTGCAACCGATCGAGCAAAACCAAAAGTCGTGTTCTTTGTTGATACAATCCAACCGCCTCCCAGCTGGCTTTTTATTTTCGCGTTGCAAATTCTGAAAAAAAAGAGAAAAGACATTGCACAATTGCATCCAGTCCGATGGAATATCCTATCGAAACTAGGGTTTAGACTCAACCTCCATAGCTTTCTCAACCTGAGCTTCCTTGTCAAGTTGGAAACGTCAAAGAAGGACGCGCGGATCGGTCGAAGCGGCGTGGTTGCTCCATTGACTTCGAGAAGCTTCGAAAAAAGAAAATCGAATCTTGGTGTATTTTTTATCGGCCAATCAAATCTCTGAGAATAGTATTCAATGGATTTGATTGGCTATAATATTTAGTTTTAGCCAATCAAACGACGATAAGATCTGAGTGAAGGTGATCTATGGAGAGTCAAAGTGTAAAGACACCTAGGAGATCAACGAGTACACATGCATGACGAAGGTCGAGATCCATCTTGCGTGCGATGCGACGCGACTTTGCGCCAGGTGAAAAAGATCATCTGTCTTTCAGCCGCATTTGTTTCTTCACGTGCTATATTGAATGGGAAGCCAGCTCGTGGATGAAATATCTGCACCTTCGAGTTTGACGAGCATGATACAATCCGACTGTTTGCTCCAGCCGGTCGGGATGCCACCGCCTGCAAACGAGTATCAACCGCACCATCATGGGCTTGAAAAATGTTCACGAGCGCGGAGCGATCTCTCCCTCGGAGGAAAACATTCACGAGATCAAATTGCACGGATGACTGCAATTCGTCCGCGAAGTCTCCACATATGCACTGCTCGTGCATAATTTATACGTACAGGTTTCCAACTCGTCGTGAAAAACACACTTATTCTTGAAACGAGCTTTGATGCGTCGATAAAGGTCCAGCGCTGACAAGATCGAAATACAGATCACAGCTCATGGATGGGAAAATTGAGGGCGACAACACCATGGAGAGACAATTGGATTGATATGCCCTCGTCGTTGAGGTTGTTTACTAAGGCAAAGCTCCAACGAGGTGTCGAAGCTACTCGTCGCAAGCTTATCTCGCCATGGCGTTTGAATCTGCGGACAACGTCATACCTGTAGATGAAAGACAGAAGAATCTTCGCATTGTTGAATGTCGGCCACAGCGTGAATTCCAACCACGGAGGCGCGTGCAGTCAATTCGTCAAAATGAAACAAGCGCAGCTCTTGTCTCGCGTCTGAGAACTTCGCCCTTGTCGATATATCACAAGCCGTGCTTCACGTTTCCATCCCCATGAATCCCTCCATCGCCTTCTGTCTTCTTCGATGCCATCGCGGTCTTTATTTTCATCGGCACACTCGACGATCCTCCCGTCAAGGTCGCCAATTCACCATGCCCATCCAATAGCTTGATCATAAAAAGCTCGACCGTTGGTCAGATTAGCCAAAGGACGCGTTGAGACTGCTTGGGTTCATGTCACGGAGAGAGGAACGTGATGATTACTTTTTCTCCGGAAGGATGTGGCTCCGACGCTGAGATAAACCCGCAGCCGTCCATGCACACAGTATACTTCCTCCACTCTCGACTGACTCCTGTCGTCACCGCTTCCGTCTCCCTCTGTCCAATGCATTGAAGTACGTAGTCGTGGACAACGACACAAAAGTACACACGATCCACACCCGTCCTTCCTCCTCTCCTACCGCCAGCCCGCCGCCTGTCGGTCAATCTTGTCACGTGGGGTTGACACCTGGTCGATGTATCTTTTCGCACAACTTCGCCCGGCTTCACCGTGGTCAATCGAAGACTTTCAAGCTACCATCGAGTTCAGTTCGACATTTGGATTATGGAGACGCAGTTGCGCGTTTTCACCCACTTTGGAGTGTCCTACACACAGTTTTCATAGCATTGCTACATTCCCATGCCACAAGGCTTTGACATCACAAAGAAAAGAGAGAGATGTCGTATAGAGTCAGTCAGTTTTGTTGGGTGTGCAAGATTCTTTGACGTCCTGGAGCCGCCCATGCTTGTCGTCTTTTTGGGAAATTTTCGCTTGCTGAAATTCAAGTCTGTTTCGCTTCAACATTTTCGCAAAACTTGAATGAGAAGCTCGGGGCTGCCTTTGCGCCAACTTCGAACTTCGCCATCGACCCACTCTCTCAGATCTGAGAGAGTGCAAAATGGACCGGATAGAGGTCGATTTCAACGCAAGATGTGCTAGATAGTCCATGCTTTGAAGCTTGAGAGATATAGAGAGCTTGGTGCGAATGTAACGAGCACATACACATCCATGTTGTCGTCTGGTGGAATTGTTTCCACCATAATCGCTTGAGTTTCAACACGGAGTATTTATTGGAGTTTGATTGGCTAAAATTCAAAAATTAGTAGATTCAGTGGATTTGATTGGCGGATTTGCTGATACTCGCTATGTGACACACCCCGTCTTTTTGTTTTCTTCGGAACAGCCCATTTTGAGGCTTCCTCACTCGATGGAGAGAGTCGAAGCCGCGCAGCATACACCCAAGTCAGCGCCGGCCTTTCTGTGGCCCGCTCGAGCCAACAAGCATCTGCATAATGTGGCTGATATGGTCCGCATAAGCACGACGAGCTTCATCGCGCTCACGCCAACTAACGGCAGCGACGTGCGACAGGGGGTGAAGCAAGTCCCAGCCGCGACGAGGTCGCAGTCCGTCCCGACGTCGACGGCGGAGCGTTCCAAGATATCGCCGAAGCAATCTAGCGTCTTGGCGATGGAAGTCGAAGACTGGTTCATCACGCCGTCCTACGTCTGCTCAGTTCACGCGACGACAGATGGACTCACAGGTACACAAAGCGTAGCGGCCACGTGCACGTCGCTGACTTGACATGGTGTAGAGAGTTACCGCCATGCGACGGTGTCGAAAGAAGAAGTGATTCGCGTCACCGTCAAGGAATCGCGCCGTCTTAGCTATACTTACATCTCACCGATGACGTTCGTCCTGTCGAGTCATCGCGTCACGCATGAGTTCAAGCTTGAATACTCCGATTACCGCAAATTCGTCCGCGAGATGGTTGCTCTGCCAATCTTTGCCAAGCCTGTGAGTGAACTCGATCAGACAAAACTCTTGGAAGATTCGTTTGCTGGCTCGATGCGACGAGCTGTGGCTTCACTTGAAGCCTTGACCAAGGATCTTGCCGAAGCGCTTCATGCCCTCGTCCAAATCCCAGACCTCGCGACACACCCTTCTTTCCTCAAGCTCGCCCATATAGACTCGTTCCGCGCCATCTACGAAGTTCTTGTCCATGGCGAATCTTGGGCGACAACGTCATGCCATCCTGACAAAGGGGGCGAAACCCCCGCACTCGAAGACGAAGATGCCGAATCGGACACGACAGAGCCCATGTCCTTGGATGGTTCGCAAGACTGCCATTGCGCCTTGTACGCCGAAAGCGCGTTGATCTTTGCGCGACACATTGCCAATGAAGAACTGACCGTTTCATCCAAGTCCGCGTCAGATGCTTCATCGGATTCGGATTCACCTCCATCCGTCGAAAAAGTTCTCTGCGTCGATCTCATGCTTTCCCGATCGCTTCTTGTCTTCTACACCGACTCGGTACATCTATCGCTCTTTGTCTCCATTCTTATAGGTTCACTCGTAGATGTTTACTCTCGACAAGACCAACTTCACCGCCGCCCGCCATTTCCAAGAATGCAACATCTTTGGCTTTGGTTCTCGCCTCCTCTTCCAAATCAAGAAGAAGTGCAAGGCCGAATGGGTTGTCGTTGCGGCTGGACATGCCACGACACCGCTCATGACGCTCAAGCTGCAGAAGCATTACCCACAGAAGCCCGTCGTTGAGATTTATCGATCCATGGCCAGCAATACCTCTGGAGAATGCATTGGTCAATTCCGCAAGTCATGGAAGCGTGGCTTCGAGTTCCATCTCTTGAGCGAACTCCTCACGCAGGGCAAGATGACAACGGCTATCACGATTGCCTCTGGCATTGTCACCCGAAAGCATCGGTTCAATGTCCTATGTGGCGTGGCTGGCGCTGAAGATCCCATCACAAGTAGCGCGCTGAGCGTCTCGCCAGCCGCACCGACAAAACAACAGCTCCATGTGAGTGAAGGCGTGGATGTTGTCCTGCAGCTCGGAATTGCTGCAGCATTCGACATTGTGGCCGGCGCCATCCTCTTCCACCGCTCCGAGTTTGTCTACTAGCGAAGGTTGTGCGCGACTCTGAGTTTGTATCTATTAGAAAGTCTTCCCGATTCATTTGTTGTCTTTTACTTGGAGACCAACTCGTAAATGTCGCCGCGCTTTTGGACAGACGTGGGGATGTTGCGACGCATCTCGTCCACTTGCTCAATGTCGATGTCTGCGTACACAATCGCCTCTTCGTGCGAAGTTGTCGCGATCACTTCGCCCCATGGGTTCGTGACGGAGGAATGACCCCATGCTTGGTAGCCGCCTTCAGGTCCACGGGCTAGAGACGTCGCCGCAACGAACAATTGTCCATCAACCTGCAACATAAGTATCAAATGAGAGATTGTACACAATTTCACGTACCGCACGAGCACGTTGCAAGAGTTCCCAATGCGCAGGACCTGTCGTCAGGTTGAATGCGCCAGGGTACATGAGAAATTTCGCGCCTGCATCCTTCATGAGCATCGCAAGCTCAGGGAAGCGGATGTCGTAACAAATGCCGACGCCGATTTTGCACCATGGCGTATCAAAGACCGTGACTTGACTGCCTCCAGTCAACGTGTCCGATTCCTTGAACGTAATCTTCCCAGGGACATCAATGTCAAAGAGATGCACCTTGCGATGCTTGGTGATCAACGAGCCATCGGGGCCAGCAATCACACAAGTGTTGTAGATCTTGCCGTTATCGCGTTCAGGGATGCTTCCACCGACTAAGTAAATACCAAGCTGCTTGGCCAACGACAGGATCAAATGCGTCGAAGGATGATCGGCTTCCGTGACGAGAGGACCCGCGGGGATTTCTTCAGCGTATTGAGGGAACGAGGTCGTCGCGTAGGGCGAGTTCCAGCATTCAGGAAGCGAAACAATTTGGGCGCCGTTGCGAGCCGCTTCTTCGACAGCAGCCTTCGCACGTTGGAGATTGACAGGCTTCTTGTCTCCCACAGCCAGTTGACACAGCGCCACCTTAAACTTTCCGACCGCTTTGCTCATGCTTGCACTTCTTGAGTAAGATGGAGAACTGCTAGGACTGCTGGAGAACTGCTTCTATTATGAGGATTTATTTTAATAATACTCCAGCGGACGTTCCATACAAAAATGTAGTCAATTTAAAAATTGACTACATTTTTGTATGGACGTCCGCAAAGGATTGAAAATTGTGAGTGGAAATTTCATGTGATAGAAATAGATCCCTTGGCCACAAGGTGGAAGATGGAACCTTGAAGGAGGTCCAAGTCACCGAGATCGAGAATGAACTCTCCTGAAGATCGTAGAGTCGATGCAGCGTGAGCGACATGGGGGGATTTGAAAACCTGAAGCTCCAGTACCATTAAAGAGTCGTAATATGATGTCAGGAGATCTGTACATGACGATCTTGGTGCATCCCGTTGGAGAATTTGGTCACATGCTGCGCTCACAGCAGCAATTTCGATCTTGTGGATTCGAGTTGATGATATGTCGTGGACTTCGTGGAGGTTCCATCATGGAACCTCCACACTCTTCAACGATTCAGACGAAAGATATCTTTCGGGTTGAACGACTGACGTAGTGCCAGGTAGCAAGATCTCGCTGTGTGTTCATCACCACGACAGTCACAATCCCTGCTACACAATCCTGTCCATCTTCAATAAACGCCACAAAAAAGCACCATTTGCAAAGGGTGCGTGGCTCCTCCACGAGGAACTTACTGTAGATCTCAACAATGCCGTCAACCTGACGACGATGTGATTGCGGTGCACTCAACAAAAATCACCTCCATCTATCGAGGCAAGGGAGAAATTCATTCTCCAGACTTGAGCCCCAACTGAGACGGGAAGGGTGCCCACAACGTCGACATGACGATTCGTCCGAGACGAATTCCCCCAAGATTGTCTCGAAGCACTCCTCAAGCTAGAGCCACAAGGCTAACTTGCATAGCCAGGTGATGGCTTTTACTCGGAGGCTCACAGCAAGCAGAGTCCCCCAAGCAAGATTGATATTTGCTTCTTGGGTGCATTTGCTCACACGTGGACAGATAGCAACAGTCGACCCGCCATGGTAGTAAAAGCTCCACCGTGAAGTGCTCGTGGAAACTTCATACTCGGGACGCTCGACGCCAAAGCGGCTTCCTTGTCATGGCCATTCCAGTGGGATTATAGTTACACACGTATCGAGCAAAAAATGGTTGAAGCCAGTCTAAGTGACCTTTTTGTTCTTGCGTCGCTTGAATGCCATCTTGGGCTTCGCAGCCAAGGCACCAGCCTTCTTTCCGCCGCTTGGCAAATGGTTTCCAAGCAAGCGTTTGACTGGATGATCGCCAGTCGAGGCTTTCGCAACACGCTTCTTCTTCAGCGACATATTTTTCAGTCCCTTCATGGTTACATTGAAGAGGACTTTGCGCTCATCCTTGTTGGCTGGTTTGACGACAACTTGCTTTTTCTTGTTGTTCGATGGGGAGATCGTATTTTGCAAGGCACGTGCGCCAGCCTTACCCCGTTGAACATTCACATGAACTGCCTTCTTGTTGACTTGTTTCTTGGGTTGTTGTGGTTGTGTGTTTTGTTTCTTGGGTGTTTGTTGGTTGTTCGATGCAGGTTGTTTTTTCTTGGATGGATTCGGTTGCGTTTGGGCAGCATTGCCATCAGTTTGATTGTTCTTTTTCTTGTTGCGCTTGCGTCGCACAGTCTTGGTCGTGCCATCAGCTTCACCATTTTGTGTTGTCGTTGTGGTTTTCGCTACTTTGGCCTTGTTTTTCTTTTTAGGGGCGACGGCAGGCGTATTGTTTTCAATGCCGCGTTTCTTGTTGAGTGCTTGCGTTTTCTTGGCTTTGTCATTCGTTTTCTTGGCCGTCTTAGCAGCGTCGCCCTTCTTTTTGGATTTCTCTTGCTTGAACGCTTTTTGATGCTCTTTAATCAAGTCATCAAGCGACAAGACGAGCTGAGCTTCCACGGGCTTGAACGAGTTGACGGTCGTGGCCATGTCGACGGCTTCCTTGGGGGGCGGTGGAAAATACGAAAATGGAATCGGTCAGACGTGACAAACTGATCTATACAAACCTCAAGTTAAATTTTTCGGTCGGATTTTTTCGAAACTTCATTCTGATTGGTCATTCGAATTTCGAAGGTTCGACCAAATCCAAAATTGGGGTTGAAGGGCTTTTAGGGGTGAAGGGGTTTATGAAATTCGGGGTTTAGGGGTTGCAGTAGAGGATCGCATGTCAAAGGTGAAGGATGGAGAAAGTGGTCGAGGAGGAAAGCTCGTAGCTTAGAGCATGGATTGCGTTGGAGATAAAGAACGACGAGGCAGTTGTTGCATATAAATGTTACGACTGCGATGGAAATAACTCATTGAAACGGTTTTCCAGATTTCACCATTTGATTTTTGCGTGATGGCCCAAAGGACAAGCAACAATGACCTGGACGAGGATATCCACCGCCACGAGCGTGAGAGACGTCGGGCTATGATCTACAAGCTTGCATTGCCGGAGGATCCACCGCGCAAACGACCACCAACCCATCCACACGCTCCGAATCCAGTCTTGCAGGAGTTTGTACAGGCGAGGTATACTCCATCGGCGTTGAAAATGGACGAGCTTGAGCCAGCACACTCGCAGACGACAATTTGGCGCAGACGTTTTCCACAATCGAGCTGGCGATCTCCCAAACTCCACCCGTCGTCCTCTTCCAACCAGGACAATGATATCTATTAACATGTTTTGACTCTCTTTTCCAATCTATCGAGCACAATCTCGTCTGGCGACTTGCCCACGCGGTTCGAGCTCACTACAACATAGCCGCGAGCAGCGTAGAAGGCTTGTGCGGCGTGCATTTGGTCCAGCGTCTCTAGCGTGATTCGATCAAACCCGACCGCCGCGCCATAACGTTCCAGCTCGTCCACAAGCCTCGTCGCGACACGGCATTTGCGCATTTTCCTACGAAAGATACCATCGATCGTGAGCTTCATACCGGCAATGCATCACTTACGGATCTACGGCGAGTCGACAGAGTTCACCGACGTCTCCGAGCGGTTTTAGGCCAACGATGCCAACGAGACTGTTGTCTTGATCGGTCGCGACCCAAAAGCCAGCGACAGTTCCAGGGCGAAGGTAGTAGTGGTTGACATCAGCAAGATCCGTCTCGAGGGCCTTGGCCGCGAGTTTGCGCACGGATTTGGACGCTTGAATCAATTCACCATGAACCGACTCGAACAGCGAACGAACTGCGAGCAGATCCGACTCTTGGAACGGACGAACGCGCAGCACGCCGTCAGAAGTTGGCAATGAATATGCGTGGATGATTCCACTCAAGGCTGTCGTAGTTGGCCAGGCAGCTACGGCAGCAGCCGTGGCACTCCCAGTCGCATCCAAGGTGCGATTCGTCGCGACCAGCACGGCATAGTGATGGTTTGTCAACTTCCAATCCTCAAATTCATCAAATGGCTCGAGCGACGCAATCCTGCAGAGCAAGTCAGGACAAATAGCTGTGAAGTTGATACCGCTGTCGCTCGTTGCCATCGACTAGAGCATTGTAGATTGCGTTCATGTCATGAAGACGGATGGAGAGCCAGCCGACACTAGTGAGAAAGGTCGTGTAGTCGGGAATTGACGATATGAGCGAGGCAGAGCGCAATGTACAGCCCTTGGCTTCAAAGTAGCGATGCATTTGCTGGCCAAAGCCGTCCTTGTTGAGTCCAACTGGGTCGTACGTGACGACCATACTGTCGGAGAATGCGCTACTAGCCCATTCAAGGATCGCCGTCGATGCTTCAGGGGTCAAGTAAGCCTACAAGAAACCCATTCAGTATGAATACACCAGTCCAAGACCTACGAGGACACATTCAGCAAGAAATAGCGTGGGGTGAGTGTAATCTAGCCCTTGGGATGCTAGCTGTGCTTTCAGCGAGTCTAAATCACCCAAGTCGCAAGACAAAGCAGCGTAAGAAGCGTTCAATTCCGGCACCGTGGCTGCAAATGTTGTCCCAGTTTGCGTTGTTTCACTCGCGGGTCCAAATAGAGCCGCAGGGTTGGCTTTGAGCATATCAATCTTTTGCCTTGTAATTGCTGTGCAGTCGACTTCAAACATGCGCAAGTCTGCGTGCTGCTGTTGCTGTGTCAGTCGAAAGAAGAGCGTATCAAAACCAGCTCCAAGGGAGACGATTTGAGCAGTACGCCCTGGCGTTCGATTCTGGAGGAATAAATGCACAGCGTGCTCGACAGCCACATGGCGAAGATAATACCCTCGGTGAATCTATTCGTCCGTCAAGCAAGATCGAGTGGAGCCATGCATTACCAGTGGAATACGTCGAGTCGCTTTCTTCTCAAAGAGCTTGGCATGTGGATCCTCAAAGTAGCCAAGATTGATCGCAGAGCTACGCAACCACACCATGAACATTCCGCCAAGCTTCGTCGCGTACATCTTGCAGTGAATCGCATCATACGCGGTCTCCGCGACGCCATGGTCGCTGGTGTCGGTCGTGTCCATCAAAAACAATTCTTTGTGCTCGCTAAGCCACCGTTTCCTCGTCAGTGATTGGTCCATTTATCCGGATACCGGATAGATGGCGTAAACATGGAGTGGAGTCGATGGATTGCGGTCGATGTTTATACCAGCGCCGCGATGGACAACAGCTAGAAATGAAGCTGATAGCAGAGGATTTGCTAATAGAGACCATGCTGTTGGCCTACGTGTATGGTATTCTTGAAGTTGGAAGGTTTCCGGTGGCTCGTTTGGCCTAGCACAATCAGTCCTTCGCATTTAAGGCTCTTATCCTGGATTTGACGGCATGCAAGTGTCCTGCCGCGCGAATGGGCTGTAAACTTTTACGATTTATGCAATAGACCAACGTACACAGATATGACTGTCAATTGTTGCGTTGCGCACTCGTTTCTCAAGGATCTCGTACTCGAACCTTGCCACCCCCAAACATTTGAGCACTGTAATTTGACGTCTGCTGGTGGATTTGTTCTCAAGCTTTCGAGACAAAGCAACCAACATGATATCATGGAATTGTCTGACAGTGTGTCATCTCTTAGGCAAAGATTGCTCAATCCTGGACCAAACTGACGGCAAAAGTGAGAGAGTTCATATAGCGCTGCGCCAAAGGAACAAACGTATCATTCCGGATAATCATTAACCGGATAACTTTGCTCATGTACGGATATATTATCCGGAAACGAAATTCGAAGTTGAAGATCATCCATAGAAGAACGTGCACATTTAAGAAAAAGAAAATTCTTTTAATAATTTAGGAAAACACCTTGACGTTCTTTTTCTCAAACAATGAATCCTTCCAAATGTTCCACGTCATGACTTGGACGAAAGGTTGGTGGCGGCGATTGCTGCAGCACCTTGGCTAATTGAACGCGCAGTTCACGCATCTCTTGACGCATGGCCTTCATTTGCTTGTCCTGGCGAGACCATTGCTGCAGAGTCGCCTTCCACATGTCTTCAGACGACAAAACGTCCGGATCGTTGAGCTCGTCGCGGGATTTCTGCACTTGATGCTCAAACTCGGCCACGATGGCCTGCTTCGTAGCGTCGACCAACTCACTCGGTACACGATCGATCTTAACCAGCTTGTCGAGTGTATGGAGGACATGCTGTTTGACTTCGAGGAAACGAGTCTCGACATTGAGCTTTGTCGGGGGGGTTGCAGCCGTCGCTTGGGCAAAACGATCGCGAATCTCACGCTCACGCTTCTCGAGAGCCTCGGGAATGCCTTCGATCGGCTCATTGTTCAATCCTAGACATGATTTAGTTGCAGCTTCCGCTTCATTTTCATCGTACGTTGACCGAGTTGAGCCATGTGATTGAGTGTGTGGCGACGCAACATTTCCATTCCGACATGCCATTCCTTGGAGCTTTCTTCCAGCGAGCGAAGAATCTCTTCGTCTTCCTCGGTCTTGGCAAACTCGGCTTTGTTCCTCGTCTCGCGGAAGGCTGGGTTGAGCGCCGCGCCCAATTTCATCGTGGACTCATTTCGCAGCGACATTTCCATGCGAAGAATGCACTGAGCGTAGGACGCGAGAGCTTCCGTCTTGGCGCGCTCAAGGCCTTGTCCAAGGGTCGTGTTCATCATGGCAATGAGCAGATTCAAGAGCAAGACGACGACAACCGCGGCGTGGATCATCGTGAGGAGTCTTCGATACGACTCAAGAGCTGTCGGGTCGTTGCCTTTGTCGATGAAGCCCAAATTGTCGCCAAACAAGACAAAGAAAGTTTTAGTGAAGACGCTCCAGAAAGTGTCATTGTCTCCGCTCTGGAGGACATAGAACGTGACGGAGAAGCCCCACTGGACTGCGGCGTACAGCAGCGCAAAGTTGCCGACGTCCATGAGAAGAGAAGGCAGCATGGGTAGCAAGAAGCCCGCTGTGGGATGGATTTCCAAGAACTACAGCGCAGATTAGCTCGAGATGGTCATGGAGATGAGACCATACCTGGACGAGAAGCAGCCACAGCGACAGCGTCACGAGCGTCCCCACCGTGAGCACAATCGTGTAGACAACTTGGCTGTGGTGGCTCATGTACGAGATCGAGCATGGGATGTAGACGACGATGATGAGCACGTAGATGGAGAGCTGCCAGATATTCACGAGCGAGCCAAAGTAGTTCTTGAAGCCGCGGACAATCTGCTTGCGGTCTCGAGCGCGTTGGGGCCCACAGAGAGAGCGGAATCCTTGACGGACTGACCCCGCGCCGCCGATGAACTCGTTCATCTCGAGGTACAGAAAGTAGAGCGTCGTCGCAAAGAGCACCAGCATGTTGAGGATAAAGAAGGGCGAGACCACCGCATCACGAATGCCAATCTTGTCTAGAATGGTGTACAGCGCCAGGGAAAGCAGCACCGTCAGACAGAGAGCAAAGAGCAAGAGCCATCGCTTGGCCATCGCTTTGCAATCCTCCAAGTCTGGAATTACCACCGTCGGGTCGTAGGCTGTCCAGCGGCGGTCAAAGCAAAAGCGAGCGCACGACCAGAGCCATGCTGGTCGAAGGAACTGGATCATGATGCAGCCAGAGACTGCCGCTGCGAGGACCAAGATCCAATTGACGAGCAAGAGTTTCCCAAGACCTTCGGTTTTGCCATGGTCGCTCGTCCCGTAGATCGTCATGGTCGAGATGGTCATCGACGTCGCCAAGAGCAAGTACAAGAAGAGTTGCTCGAGATAAATGCGCTGGCCAAAGAGCTACAAGACAGAATGCGTCAAGGAGAACAGAGGACGCCGACGGACCTCCCACTTGAGCTCCAGGATGCGACGCATGACAAGGTGCGATAGGACGGACTTGTTGATTCGGACTTGCATCGCCGCGTTGTGGGGATGGAGCGCATGGTACAATGTACTCTGGATGACGTCGGATCCGTAGATGGCATCGAGCTAGACCAGAGTCAGAAAAGTGGAGGGCGACGAGAGCCGTACGTTGTGGAAGCTGATCGTGTGGCGCTCGACGACCAAACACTCGTCCAAGAAGAGCGCGCCGAGCTCAGGATGGAGATTGATCGCGCGGCGGAAGAGCGATGTATTGAACGTTGTATTCTTGCGGATATGATGCTCGACGCTGGCTTGGAATCGATGGCGATACTCGGTCGATGTCGATCTGTACACGTTTTCCTTCTTGAGGAGCGACTTGCAGACGACCCACGACGCGACATCCATGTCTGTGTTGTTGTTGATCACGTCGGACGCGAGCATGAGCGCCGTGTTGCCTTCCTATGCGTACTCCAGTCAACATCATCAATGACCAACTCCATCTCGTACATAATCCTCGATGTCAATGTCTGCAAACTGTTCCAGGAGCATCGAGACAATGGAATGATCGCCCGCATCGACGGCGTACATGAGCGCCGTTTTGCCAGTCTAGTCAGCAATCAGAGACGCTCCTAAGGCGGTTGTTGTCGCCATACATGGTCGGTGGCGTCGACATTCGGGCCATATTGCAGAATGAGCTTGACGAGCTTTTCCTTCTTGGCGACGACGCCGTGGACGAGCGCTGTTTTGCCTTCCTGGCGTCTCCACGTTAGACATGGCACCGCATGTTGCAATGAACTTACGATATCGAGCCGATCGATGGCTTCTGGGTTGGCATCGAGCCATTCTTGGAGCTTCTTGAAATGTCCATGACGAATGAACGACAGGTGTGGCGGCTCGTCGTCGTCGGCATCTTCGATGGGTTTCGATTCGAGCTTGATGTAGTATTCGGCGTTTTGTTCATTCGCCTTCTCGATCCATCCCTTGGATGTGCCGGTAGCTACATCAAGCGCCGTTCGTCCGCGCTTGTCAAGGAGATCCGCTCGTGCTCGGTGCTGGATCAGTAAACTCACGATCGCTTCATTGTTGTTCGCCGCTGCCAAGTGCAGCGCAGTCATGCCATTCTATGATTCAGTAAGAGATGACATGAAAGGAGGAGGGGAGCGCACCGCATCGGGAATGTCTTTGTTGGCACCGCGTTCCAGTAGAAGCTTGACAATGGGCAATTTATTGGCCGCCGCGGCGATATGGAGCGCTGTTTGGCCAGTCTACAAACACAGTCAACATCACGGGTGGAGGAAGCTTGTCGTACGGAGTCCGTCTGGTTGATGTCAATAAGCGGCGCGAGCATTTCCATGATCGGCAGTTCGCCGTGGAAAGCTGTCCAGTGAAGTGCTGACTTGCCTTCCTGTCGTCTGTCGTTAGAGAGATGGCGGCATTTCCCAGCCGTACGTACCCAGACACTCTTGTAGGCATCGGCGATGTCTCTGTGGACGAATCTCGAGCGCAGAGTGTCCCAGTCGGCATCATGCGCCACCTTGGCCAGGGACGGAGGGGATGTTGCCATGGCGACGACAATTCGGAAATGAGTTGCATGGGATCGAAGACGTCCAACGGTGGATTCCTCCATTTGGTTAAATTTTCAGCCATGAGTAATGATCTTCGATCGTCCGTGTCGCTCGTCTCGTTGTGGCGTCTTCGATCTCAAAAATGCAACAAAGTCGAAATTTGTGGTGGATATTCGTCGATAGGACGGAGAAATGAAAAGATTTCTCGCTGGTTCAAGCTCGTCCGAAAGAAAATTGAGAGGAGAGAACCTCCATGCAGCAACTCGGTCGTTTAGTTGTCTGACGTGTTGACCGCGGATGGAGATGGATAAGCGTCCGACTTGTCAAAGACTTATGGTCAAAGTTGCTCCGTTGCGACTGACAGACGACTTGAAAAGCCAGTAACATCGGCACGACTGACATCTGTGACCTCGAGGAGCTACAACACATCGTGCTACGGTACTGTGCTCAGTGGAAGAAAGAGGAAGGTTCCCCAACTGAGAGAGATACACTTGTAGCTCATGATGATTGTACTCGTCAACCTGAACGGACCGACCTGAACCCAAGCGTGGTAGTGACAGCGCTCTCCTAAGAACGACAGGGCATGACGCATGGGAAGCAGTGCTCTCTTTGGATCATCTTGGGAAGCGTGCTCGTTGAACATGCCGTTGTTTGCGTCGAATGTGATTGAGCCGTGGACGCAACTGGTGCGTAGACATTGATGAATCCACTGTGCGCTGGAATCCAGAAAGGATGGTGCTGGAAACGATGATTGAGGTTGAGGATGGACGTTACTCAGTCGTGCATTGCAGTGAAGGGACGCTTTGTAAGATGGCCGCCAGTGTATCGTGGGTTCCTGGGACTAGTCCAACGAGAGAGCAAGACACATTCGGCTATTCGACAGACGATTTCGAGGACGACTTTGTCCAGTCGCGCGAGTCGGAGCATGACAACCCTCGACAGAAAGATGTCGTCATTCTCGAGTCCGACGCCGATGCAGGAGAGCGAGACACTGCTGGAAACGAAGAGTCTTTCCAAAGTAGTCGATCCAACCCAGAGCCAAAGCTATCAAGTGCACACGACGATGTCGAGAACGAATACTCCCTCGACAACTTCGATTCGAGTGCGGCACCTTTGAAGGACGAGTCAGCAGACAGTGGCGATCTCTACGAAGACGAAGCCTTTGAGAGTGCGCAGGTCCATTCAGTAGACCTGACTACCGCGCAAACGACAAATGTCGACATGATCAAGGGGATAGCAGACTCTCCAACGCTTGATGGTAAGAACGATCAACCTGTTGATCCAACATCACCGCTCATGGATGACGGAATCTTCACGGACCGTGCTGTCTCTCCTCCAAGACTTCATGAAGAGCAGCAAGCCAGTCTTCATGAAACAGAATCGAGTGCAAGCCAAGGAGAGCAACCTCTCGAGGAAATGAAGCCTCCCGTCAGTCCAGAGACTCCATCAGGTGACGACGTGAGTACAAAAGAAAACCTGCGAGGATTTATGGGCTCTCTGTCGTCGGATAACCTTGACCGCGCCGTGGCACCTTCATCGCCGCCACTCAAGCAAATGCACATCAACAATGCATTTCCGTCTGTTGATCCGGCCATCAAGCGTGGAAATGACTTGACCGACGATGCCACCGCTGACGAGACGATGCTCTACAAGCTCGTCATGTCTCTCTTGCTTCAGCCGGAAGAACAAAAGCGTCGTCAAGTTCACACTGCGACGCAAGCAACGCAGACAGAGCCACCGCCGCCTCCACAAATTCCACCACCAAGTCATGCCGTGGACTCCTCCATCGCCGCGGCGTTCAACGATCACTACGTCGAATTCGTCAAGCATCTCACGCAGGTACACCGTCCACTCACCATGACGGTCTCACATGATTCCAAGCGGCGTCAACAAGCCACACTTGTCTCCTCCAGTGCTGAAGCCCGCGACGTCCAGAGAAAGCTCGACCGCCTCCGGCTCGTTTTCCACGAGACGGTAACCAACTCCATCGCGTCTGCTAAGAGATCCATGCACAGGTTTGCCACGTCTTTGCCAACCCAAAGATGATCGCCACCGTGCGAGACATTGTCTTCATGAAGATGCAAGCCATGGAATAATTCCTCCCAGGGAATAATTTTTTCAACTGGACGCCCTGTCGCTCATGGAAGTCTCGCCGTCGTTGCGCCTTCTCTTCCTTGGAGGGGATCACATGCTCGGTCGAGCGATTCAGCTCACACTGCCGCATCGCACTCGCCTTGAAGAATCTCTCATGGACTCCATGCCGGCATGGTATTACCTCCAGCTTGGTCTGCGCGACGCTCTGCCATCCTTGCCAGCGATTCGGGAGGCCAACCGAACGGGAGGATATCTCTACCGCCACTTGATGCCGCTCTGCACTGCGTTGGAGCCTGATGTGACTCTGTTTAACGTGGAAACTTCCATCATGACCTGTCTCGACCATGAGGATGCTCCACCCAAGGCGATCCATTACCACACGCAGCCTGACAACTTGTTTGGCTTGGTCGATAACTTGACGCCGTCGCCTTTGGTTGTGTCGTGTGCGAACAATCACGTCGTGGACTTTGGTCGCAAGGCGCTGGACAACGAGACTCTGCCTGCACTCTCAAGACACGCCACGCCATTTTGCCGCTATGTTGGCCTTGGAAAGAACATCGAGGCGGCCGCCACTCCGGCAAATATCCAAGTCGGCGATGTTGTCGTTCAAGTGTTTGCCGTCGCTACCTGCTGTGCAGGAGCTAGTCCCCTAATGCAAGCAACCACCGACCGGTCGGGAGTTGTTCTTCTTCCAGCTCTGAGCTCGACAGCAGCGGTGACGACGGCACTGTCCATCTTGAGAGCGGTAATTGAACGAGCCAAAGAACCAGGTAATAATCTTGTCGATGGCTTTGGAATTGACTGGAGATGTTAAGGGAGTCTGTGCGTGCTGTCCATCCATTGGGGGCCCAATTGGGCGCATCCAGCGGACGATGGCCAAGTGTTTCGACGGCAGGTTGCCCATGAACTGATTGACGCTGGCTTGGTTGACTGCATCTATGGACATTCGTCGCATCACGTGCGCGGCGTCGAAATCTACAAGGGGAAATGCATTCTCTACGGCGCGGGTGACCTTGTGAACGACTATGAAAGCTTTACGAATCCAGGGGAAGACTGTTACTTGAAGATAGGCGCCGTGTTTGCCGTTGACGTCGCGACAGACTCGAGACGAGTGGTGCAGATCACTGTGATCCCAATGTACATGGAACAACTGCAGCTGGTGCGTCTTGGTTCTGGCAGCCAGCAGTGGCAGCCTCGCTCGAAATGCATGGAATCCGCGCCGTCTTTGGAGCAAGTGAGAGAATTCTTGACCGAGATGAGCCTCCTCGACTGCCAAGAATCTCTTCCGTGGCGTCGCGTCTGGGCAGTTGAAGGGCCTGCGCTTTTGTATCCGTAGCTTCAGCATGGCTTGCTATCCAAATGGACAAAATGATTTTTGTTTCCTTTCGTAACTTTGTCGACGACTCTGCGCTGTTCACGATCGAGCTGTCTTTCGACAAAGTTGCTCACCTCAATGTCTCCATATGAAAGAAAGCGACGGTGGCGACGAGAAGACGGCGCTTGAAATATCTCTCCCTACCAAACCTGCAGGAACTAAGCCATCGTTGCAACTACAAGGAGCGAAAGTTTGAATTTGCTTCCAGCAACTCATGAAAGATATTTCAAGGACCTGTGTGTGGTTGAGAGACTCGTCATCTATCCACGTACCATCTACAACCAAGATACATGGAGTGTTCTGATCGGCATGGAGGTCGCAGCGATTCGGTGGGAAAGTTCAAGAGGCTTAGACTCACCTCATAGTCCATGGCTGCTCGGGTTGCTTTGTCTTCCAGCCGTCTTGTTTATTGAAATGTTCATCATGTTCATCTTTGAGGTTTTCGCATCCTCTCGGCAACTGAGCTCCCCTCGGCTCAACAAAATTGTCAATCGCACGACGAGGCCGTGCGGAACAAACGTCTCGAACTACTCACGCAATGTGGTCGATTCGTCATCTATCAACTTGAAATGACAGAGACAACTGCATCGCTCGCCAAGTGTGCGCATGATGGAGACTGGCATGCGGAGCAATCTCTTCTCTGCCAGCTGGACGCTGCCGATGCCTCAAAGAGTGTCTGGGTACGATCTTGAAATTATTTCCTTCTCTCCAATGGTCATCATAGCAAGGCAAGTCCGCCCTGCACTGGGCCGCTTTACCACGGAGAGCTCCAAATCGTGGAAACACTCTTGACCCGTCTCGACGTCAATCACCAAGATATCGTAGTACCAATGTTTCATCCTGCCCACTTGGTGTTGACAAAGTTCAAACGGCTCTGCACACTGCCGCTGCGGCGAATAAGTTGGCCTGTGTTGAGTTGCTCTTGGATCGTGGCGCCGACATGGACATTCCCGACGCGGTACGTCCATCTCGTTAGAGCTTCTATCTCAGACAGACACTTACTTGTAGAATGGCTTGACAGCGCTCCATGTAGCTGAGTCAAAGAACCATAAAGCACTTGTTGGTCTGTTGCTGCATCACCGGGCACCGACAGATCTTTTCAATAAGGTGAGACGCTGGTCCAACTTGGTGTCTGAACGCAACTTCTAGCGCGGGGTGGCTGCATTTGATGCTGCTACGAGTGCATCCAAGGGATGGCTGGAGAAATCGAACGAGAGCAAAGACACTTGCTATATCAAGCTCGATTCCACTCCGATAGACGATGTCTTCGATGAAGAGCGCCCACAGCTTTCGTTCATTCGCAAGAGCGATATCAACCTGCTCCAAGAGTGGCTCAATGGTAGCCCGCAAGAAATCGATCAGCTCGATGAGGTAACTCGGTTCTTTGACGTGAAATCCTGAAGGTGTTGACGGCAGAAAGGCAAAACGGCGCTCATCCATGCCGTGGTGACCAAGCAAGACAAACTTGTCGAGCTCATCTTGCAACATGAGCCGAACGTCGACGCCATTGACATAGTACTTGGATGATTGTGTGGCCATAAGTTCTCATCGTTGACTAGACTGGCAAAACGGCGCTCATGTACGCCGCCGACTCGGGTAATCATCGCGTCGTAACGATGCTCCTGGAACAGTTTGCAGACATTGACATGGAGGACTTTGTACGATGGAATCTTGTCGAGGGCTTCATATTGACTGGAGTTTGAGTAGGAAGGCAACACGGCGCTCATGATTGTATCTGACGTGATCAAGAACAATGCAGACATGGACGTTGCGCCGTGGGTCATGTGTAAGTCGCTCCTCAAGAAGGAAAGCGTGTACCGATCTTCGTCTACCGAGTATCGACAACGGTTCCAAGCCAATGTGGAGAATCATATTCGCAAGAATGGAACCTTTAACGCTTCGCTGTTCCGCCGTGCGATTAATCTGCATGTTCTCTTCTTCATCGAGTGTTTAGTCATCGAGTGACACACGATCGGCTTTCAGAATGTAATCGTGTCTTGCATTCCTTTCCTCACTGATGTCTAGCTCGATGCCATCTACGGGTCAGATGTCATCCAGAGTGCATTGTACCATGCACTCAATCCCCAGAACATAGAGATGCAAGCACGCATGAACAAGTCGATCTTGTTGCACCTTGTCATGCGTCGCATACTTGAGCTCAAGTGGGAGGTTAGTCTGTCACTCTTGATTTCTTGACTCAGTTGTTTTTGTAGCTCTTTGGTCAGCGTATCTATCTTGAGCAATTCTTCCTGTACGTGCTGCTGGCCACGTCGATGACCATCTCGACCATGTCAATCTTTGGTACGAGCGATTCTGGGAAAACCAAAGGTCTTGGGAAACTACTGCTGGTCAATTGGGTCTTGGTTCTTGCTACTGCAGTCTCTGGCTGTATCATGATTCAATTCCTTCGACCAGCATGGCTCTGGTCTATTGCTCGCTATTGTTTCGATGGCCAATGGAGTGCCTATGACCCGACTCTCGCTTCCCGATCTGGAGGTATACAAGTCCCGAGCCAAGCAATGCATTTTCCTCTTGGCAGTCGGATTGATGGTTGTACTCTCAGTGGCAATCTATACTTTGCTGTACTGCGTGGGTGTCTGTTGGCCCCAATCTTCTTGGATCTCAATTTGGCGGTGCTTGTTGTGACGACGATTTACTTCTTGCACCTTGAAGTAAAGGAGTTCATGGGAGGTGCTGGCTCCGTGAGGCAAGCGTGGCGCACGCTCTGTCCTCAACGAGCTCGAGATCGCAACCAAATCGTCCTGGGCTTCAAGAACTACTTTGGCTCAATCGTCAATATCTGGCAGCTTTCTGTCTACTTGCTCATTCTTGTAGTCTACATTCCATGCTGTATTTTGTACATGCGCAACCACATGCACGACGTCTACATGGCTGTGCTCTTGGTGGGGACGCTAATCACACTGTCATCGTGGCTTCTTCTCGTCCAGGTATGGATCTTCATGGCCTTCTCAAGCTTACATGGTTGATTCAGTTCATAGAAATCCATCCCACGGCAGGGTTCTTGCTTCCAATGCTTCCCTCTCTTCTTACTGACGTCAGCAACTTTGCGCTTCTCTATGCCGCAGTCCAGTGGGGATTTTCCGTCGCATTCTATGTTCTCCAAAGCAGTGACAATATGCACCGATTAATATGGTGCATCCACCGCTAGCCTCCATTGATGGAGGACACCAAGTATGGCTATCTATCTCATAGCCGTTCGGAAGTTATGACTCCTTCAAATTTGGCCGCCGAGACGCCCGATTGGAAAAACCACTGGTTTTGGCTAGCGCTCTCCCGCTACACACTACCTATGGCGATTCTAATGGTGCGCTATCCTTCGTACGTATCGTCGCTACGATTCTGCCAAGTGGCTCCATGCACCGCGGCGCCGTTCGAAATCCAGCTCCGACGATGCTCGCGCTCGAGACCTATCCGCGCATGGCGCATGTCAAAATGGCACCTCCCAAATATTTTACCCTTTTTTATTATTTTTGGGAGGTTTACCCCAAAAGCCCAACCCACAAGGGATTTTCCCTCTATCTCGCCACCATCAACTCCGATGAAGACGCTCCTGAAATCAACTTTGCTTGTCATGGAACGACCGACCTCGTTGATTTTTTTGGCTGGTCAAATCGTCCAAGAACATTTTATTTTGGATGGTCTTTTCTCTCAAACCCAGCTTTTCCCATGGATCCAGCGATTTAATTCGGCCTCCTGAGGTCGAATTAAATTGGCCACGACCTTTTTGGATTTTTTGGGCTCCTACCTCTTGCCAATTTATTTTCCTTGGGCCTGATTTTACTCTGTTTCGACCCTTTTGTCAATTTTTGGCCTTCCTCTCCTGTCGATTTATTTATTCATGGATCGACCCCAACTCAAGCTTTTATTTACTTGGCCTTTTTCACTGCGTACCTCCACTTGGAATTTTTATCAAGACTTTTGTATACAAATTTTCAAGTCCTCCACAGTCAACCCGAAATTGCCTCGTACCTCGCCACCACCAACTCGGATCAAGATGGTCATGAAAAGAAAGTTGCTTGTATGGCTCTTCTCTATACTGTTGAATTTTTTCACAGCCTGAATCGCCATGCAACATTTTCTTTCTGCCATGGTTCCTCCAAATTACCCCACACCCAAGTCTATTTCGGTTAAGCAACACTGGACGATTTTCCACAAGAACCTTCCAAGGTCACATTTCGCAACACATATTTATTATGCGACCTATGAAGCCAAAATCGAAAGTCTAGTTTGCGGCCCTTTTGGGCCATATTAATTCTTTAATATACTCAGTTAACCAAAGCAGTGACAAGACTTTCGTTTTTGCTTTGTAGGTTAAACTACCACAGCCCCCCAACGGAAAATCTTGCTTTTTAGGTGCTTTCGACAACGTCATGGCCTCTAGCGCGGAAAAAACCATCCTTTCGACGGTGTCTCGATTCGCTCAACGTGAATCGACGCCTGACCCTAGCCAAGCGACGCCCGGTCCGAGCCGAGAAGCCGCTGAAAAACCTCCTTCCTCTAGGAACAGCGCCGCTGCGTCCGACTCTCTTCGTAGGGAAAATGTTTCCAACCAAGATGGTGTTGACTTAGGTGGTGACACTGGTCCAAATATGGACAAAAAAAATGGACCCGATGATGCAGGAATGGGTATGGATATTAATGGTTCCAACGAAAAACCTGCCTCTGACGCCAATGGTGGCAAATTACCCAAGGATTCTGACAAGCCTGGGGAGAATATTACCCATCCTGACGGCACCCCTCATGGACGAGTTTTACCTAATTCGAAAAATCCCTCCAAAGATGGGACAAACTCTCCTGCCAAACCCTCCAACCCCAAAAAACAAGCTTCGTCCAACAACGAAGGCAAAAAAACCAACTCGAAGAAAAATAATGTATGGGAAGGAGCCCGCCATGTGAAAACCCAATTGGTTCGCAACACTGGTGGGCATCCCATTGACGACTCTGAATTGGAAGAATTAATTCGACAAGCTCGAGAATTCCGCCAAAACCCTACTGCTATGGATGAATTCATTGAAGACATCTTGAAAACTCCATCCTCGAAGGCTTGCACTGTGGACATTCCTCTGGGAGAAGCTTTCCGTCAAGTCAAGGACTACCAAATCCGAGCGAATTTAATTACCCAAAACCCGGGTACGCTTTGGGAATCGAAATTCAAGGAAATTCTGTTCCACAAGAAAAACCCGACTACTCTCTCTTTGACGTTTTATGACGATGATCTATTGCGCAAAACTTGTGGAACCTCCCTTCGTCTGGGAAAACAAGAATTTACTGTGCCTGAATATTCTCCCCACTCGAAACTTTATTTTATTACTTTCAACAACCTGGTGGATCACGATATTCAAAAAGCGATTTTGAAAAAGTTGGAAGAGCTCACTCACTGCGTCATTGTTGGTTTTAACCCCAGTACTGACAATTTATTACGCTCGACCCAATTTCGAGTCCTTTTTGACTCCGAAACTCCTCCTTTGGCATTGGTACCAGATGATGGAGGCGAGCCTCTGAGAGAAATCGAGATCCAAAACCAAGTTTATGTTTTTCAACATAAAATTCGGTCCCTCAATCAAACGGTCCCTCCCAGCGTTCAAGCTAGACTGGAAAAAGCCAAACAAAAAGACGACGCTAAAAAGAATACAGACCATGTCGAGGAAAACGCTACAGAGGAAAAAACTGATGCTCCCGAAAATCCATCGACAGAAAACCAACCACCCAACACCCCGAAGGAAAATACTGGCACAACTGGAAACTCCGAATCCCCTAATGCCGATCCCAAGGAAAATCAAAATGGCAAGGAAAACTTTGTCGACCTGTCAAGCGATGTGGACATGGAACAAGAGGAGAAATCAAATATCGAAGAGGAAGAAATGGTAGCTCAACCCAAGAAGATATTAAATCCTCCACAATCACCCAAGGGCTCGAGCGAGAATAATATTATTCTCACAGACAAACCCAATTTATCCCAGGACGAATTTAAACCAACTCGAGCCGGTTTTATTCAAGGTCCCCAATACAAAATATCAGCTACCTCGATTCCAACACAAAATCGATTCGCTATCCTCAGCTCAGACGACTCTGACGTGACAACATCAGGCACAACGGTTCCTCGATTCCATCTTGATATCGTTCCTACCGACACGCCCAAAAAACGTCCTGCTTCGTCCCCAAAATCAACGATACCCAAAAAAATTCCAGCCTCTACGAAACCAGCAGGAGCCAAAGTGAAGGCTCAAATCACAGAGCTGAAGAAAAAACTGAATGAATCCACCAACCCATTGGTATTTCATGATGAAACCCTCAACCAACCTGGCTTTATTGGAAATATCTATATGGACCCAAAATCTCGCAAAATCGCATCCAATTTAATTGCCTCGAGAGGAATTATACGTTTAATGGCTGGAGAAAATCCCATGCAAGCTATTGATGAAGAACGATTTACCTCGTACTACCAAAAACAGCATGGCCATCCTCCTCCTGAAAATTACAGCCCCACAAATCTATTCCAAAGTTTGTGTCCAAATGACGAAGACTACCACATGAGAAGATCTCTAGCAGCAATCGATCTATTTCTGTCCAACAGAGCACCTGAAGCTTATACGAACGATGAGTATATTAATCTGTGCCTGAAAGACAAAGTCCACCGTTGGCCCAATTGCAATTTAATCACGGACGCCTCCTTGATTAAATTAATTTCCAGTCCTGCTGCTGGAAACCTGGTGCAACATCATAAAATTGAAGAAGAGTTGAGCCATATTGTGAAAGATCTGGCACTCCAAACAATTGACCCTACGAAGTGTTTTGACTCGGATACTGATGCCTTGTTAACTTTACTTCCGGACGAAAAGGCTCCTGAACTCGACTACAAAGAACTTGGCGATGGTGACAATGCAGACTCCAATTGACTCGCCAACACACAAAATCAATTAAAACCACAATCACCACACCCGACCCAAACCAACACAACGACTTGAAGTCAAAAAATCAAAACCCAAATATTAATCATGACCGTGACCACAATTAACGCGCTACCACAAGCCATTATCGACTGGGATATTAGCTTGTTTTCTCTCAACACAAATGGTCTCTCCAACTCTTTCCACCACCTTCTCAAGAACTTTCTCCTCAAAAACTCTATCTCACTTATCCAAGAAACTCGACTGCCTTACCCCAGCGACCATGGCAAAATCAATTTCTACTGGAAAAAACATACCAACCAACAAGGCACTTTCTTCTACGAGGAGCCAATTTATTCCATCAGCCATACCTCTCATCCTACTGGAGGCCTTGCTACATTTATTCATCCTGACTGCCCTCTGGACAATTGCACCAATTTAAACCACTCTTGGGACAAACCTCTCCTCCGTGGTCGTTATTTACTTATATCGGCCACTCTGGACAATATCCCGGTTTTTATTCACAACATCTATGCTCCGTACGACTATCATGACCGTGTGGATTTTTTTAATGATCTGCCTCGCGATTTTCCACCCGAAGCTTTTCATATTGTTGGTGGCGACTTTAACGTTATTTTCTCCCCAACATTAGATTCATGCCGTCCTTCGACTCATGCGACCCATGGCTCATATGAACTCAACCTATGGCTACAAGATTTACACCTCGTTGACATTTTCCGTCAACAAAATCCACTGAAACGTGCTTTCACAAGTCCAAAATTTGTCAATCGGCTTGACTATATTTTCATCTCGTCTGCTATGGCATCCCTACGTCATCTGAAATTTCGTCACCTGGAACCAATTCCTCATGCTGACCACACTCCCTGCAAATTATTGACCAAACGTCCATCAGTATCAATGGGACCTGGTCCATGGAAAACACCACAATGGGTTCTCAACAATGACAAGGCCAAATTAATTATCTCTCGTCAACTTGAAACCTTCCTTACCAAGACCCAATTAAACTCAAATGTTGGTCTACATTTCGACACCATGATCACCAACATGCGAAATCAATTAAAATACCTACACGACGAGTTGGTCGAAAATCAACAAAGGCCTCTCAAGAAATTATCTATGGATTTGGCTTTATTGATTCGGGATTACCAAAACGCCCCATGTGCGTCCTTGATGGCACGTATCAAAACAATTCAAGCTGCCATACATGAATATCATGACAGGAAAAAAGTCCTACGGGAAGATACTGCTATGCAAACTCATCTCGAGAAAGCGGAAAGGTGTACCAAATTTCACCTGAAGCCACCTCGCACAATCCCTTTACAAAAATCTCCCTTCAAGGCACTCAAAATGTCCAATGGAAATATTGCTTCTGATCAACAATCAATTTCCTCGACACTCCACGAGTTTTATTCTGACCTGTATGGCGACCATGAGGCAGTTGACAAGGAAAGAATGGCCAAGTATTTAAAAACTCTGATATCTCGCCGACTCAATATCGACGACAAGAGATTTATTGGGGCTCCTCTCACGGCAAACGAATTTTATTTTGCCATTAAACACTCCAAACGGAATTCAACTCCTGGGCCAAATTCACTGCCCTACGAAATTTTGAAAATGTTTCCCCATGAATGGTCCCTGGCTTTGGAAATGCTATACTATTACCAAATCAACTCTCACTCCAACTTGGCACCCTCCCAATTGACAAGTTTAATTGTACTGCTGTACAAAAAGGACGACAAACTACTCCCAAAAAATTACCGTCCCATCAGCTTGGTCAATATCGACGTGAAAATCCTCACAATGGTCCTTGCAGAACGAATGCAGAGAATCATTCAGTCGATAGTCCACCCGGATCAAACAGGTTTTATTCGTGGTCGATCAATCCAAACCAATTTACTGCGCTTGGAAGACCTGAATCACTTTATGAAGTTTTATTCCTCCGAGTCTATTGTGGCCCTCTTGGACTTTGAAAAAGCCTTTGATAGGGTCAACCATTCCTATTTATTGGCAACCCTGAAGGAATTTAATTTTCCACCGTCCTTTCTCAACATGGTCAAAGTGCTTTATTCAAATCGTCGTGGACGAATTATTGTCAATGGACATTTATCCAACCCATTTAAGATCCAACGTGGTGTTTTACAAGGCGACCCATTATCACCTCTTTTATTTGTCTTGGCGCTAGAACCTATGTGTTTAGCCATACGCAAGACAAAAGATTTGGGCATACGAATTGGTCATCACACTCACACCGGGAGCTATTATGCAGACGACTCCCAATTGTACTCCAAAAATACATCGACGTTGCAACTCCAACTCGACATCGTCAAAAAATTCTGTGATATCTCTGGTTTCAAGTTAAATCTCTCCAAGACAGAATTATTAACCCATGCCAATTTACCTCCAGACCTGGCACCTTTGGCTATTACTGATGACAAACCTGCTAAATCGTTGGGCCTTTTAATTTCTCCCAACATCACAGCCACAACACGTTTAAATTCGCTATTGGAGAAATTGGTCTCAAGAACACAACTATGGTCTTATCGAGCACGAACCCTACCCGGAAAAGTGACAATCCTAAGGTCAATTTGTTTTCCTGTGCTCTGGTATCAACTCCAATTTATTCCGATCGACAAAGAATATGCCAAACTATTCGACAAGGTCGCCAAGCAATTTATTCACGGCGATACAATTGATCCATATTCGACTCAACGTTATTTGCATCAATTCAACTCGGACATTATTTTCCTTCCAAAAGCACAAGGTGGTCTCGGATTTAAATCGTCTACCCACTGGTGGTCAAAACTACACCGGGTCATGACCTTTAAATGCTTCAAGCTACTCCTAGCACCACCTCACAACTCGTATGGTCAAACGAAATTGCCAGCATGGCTATCCATTGGAGAATATTTACTCTCCAGAGCCTTCAGTCCATGGGGAAATTTTTATGATCTCCTTTTCATGAGTCCACACTCTAGTATGTACAAAGCCATATCCCACCAAGATAAGGTTCCACCTCTCTGGTCAGCATTTACTCGACTATGGTTATCCTTATCTCCAACCCCACTTAAATTTCCCACAGTTCAAGTCGATGGAAATTTTCCACTTTGGCACAATCAATTCTTACCCTTGGAGAAAACTGTCTTTGAACACTGCTATCCAAAGACTTATGATTATGCTGTATCACTGGCAAAATTAAATTTTACCCATGTTCGCCACCTACTCGATGAAAATGGCAATCTTATGGATCGGAAAATCCTGTTAGATTGGATTAAATCTCAATGCTCAAGACGCCATTTAGCCACTCCCGATCATAAATGGTGGTATGCTCTACACGGAAGACTTAAGTCTATCCTTCCATCTCCACCCGAGGACACAGAAATTAATTTTCGTCAGCCTACACCTTATCGGCAAACGGCTACCGAAATTACTTGGGCTGGAAATTTTAAAGATGGCTTTTTACCCTTTATTGATGCCACCTTGGATGATTTAACTCATGAATTTAAATCCAAATCAGCTCAGGAGGTTTTACCCACAGCGCATTTATTGGTACCCTCGGATTTTTATGCCCACAAGGAAAATATTAAAGTGGTCGCATTCTACAGGCAGCCCAAATTTATTCTGCCAACGTATAGTGCTTTCATATATCGACTGCTTATACGAGCCTTACCTCTCCGATACAAATTCAAGTACTCGGACGATATCCCGAACACTTGTATTTTCTGTCATGAAGTGGAGACGTATAAACATTTCACCTTGGACTGTCCATATACTCGAGCATGTTGGAGTCCATTTAAATCCATGGCCAGATCCCTTAACTTTACTTGGCCAACTACCATGGAAAAAATATTCTTCTCTCCTATAGCACTCCAAGACAAAGACCTCCAAGCTGGATTTAATTTGCTGTGGCCAATTTTTTTATCTTGTATTTGGTATACAATATGGAAAACTCGGTGCGACCGGATTTACCGTCCAGATTTACCTAACAAAACACCTATGACGATATCCAGCTTAGCAGGACACATTATAAAGCGGCATCTGTACCAAGTCAATCGAGCCTCCTTGGACGACTCCACGAAGGCTTCCTTGACATCGGTGCTTCATAGTTTGCACCAGAATGAGTGGTTCTCTGTCCAAATCTTACCACAATCTCAAAACGAGACCTTGGAACCTTAAAAGGCATGTTATATTGCAACCTTTGAAGAAATTCACCTAAGTCACCCAAACCAATGGGAAAACTCAAAGTGGATTTTCTCGCGACCCACTTGGCCTTTTCATGCGTTTGATGGCTCGTTAGCCCCAGCTAACAGAGCTCTATGGACACACCAAGTAACTTTATCTCATGCCGAGTCGTTCACAAAATCGACTTGACTTTATCCGTTCACCCAAAATGGCAAAACTATCGACAACTCTGGCATTGCTCTGACGATCATTTCAGACATTCTAATGGTCTTCAGGGTTGCTAGACATCCCAAGCAGACAAACGCAAGCGTTAGATTGCAAAAAAGTGCAGTGGTTCTCTCACAACAACACTTTGAAAATTGTTGCGACGTCTCCCCCTGGGGGCGAAATCTCAAAATCGAGTGCACACTTTTTGTTCGGGAAAATTGCGCCACGGTGCCTAAAAGATTCTCCCATGTCTCCTCCTCAAGATGTGCCAGTTTGCGAGTGCTCAAACCTCGCCAAACTCGCGAAACAAAATTCGAAAGGAAATTCGACCCGGTGACACCCATTTTGAACCGGTTTCAACCCGTCACCAAAAGTGAAATTTCTCTCGACCTACTGCGTGGATTTCTACGTTTAGTGGCTTGTTATCTCAGTTGAATCGAGCTCTATGCCGACACCAACTAGCACATATTGCAGATCTATGGTTCAAAACCACGAACCCATTTTGGACTGTCACCCAAACCGGTGAAACACCAGGACAACTCGAACGCTTTCCCTACGGTCACCGAGTGACATCTAGGGGTCTAGTGGGTGGCTCCACCACTTATTACGACTAGCCAAAGCGTTAGAACGCCCTGAAACATCCTGGTTTGCTCGCAATCCTCAATCCAAAATGTCAACCGCCCCTATCCACCGGCTACAAAACCTTAAGTCGGCTACAGGTCGCAAATCATTTCCTATCGACCGGCTATGACTCTTTTCCATCCTATCATGGCTAGACGAGTGTTTTAAGCCATCAAGAGCGATGATTGAAGCCCTGGAACCTACTTGCCGTCGCCCCGACAACTTTTGGTGAAATGGCTAAAACTCATCGGAATGGCTCCTGAACGCAAATCAACTCCGATCGCCCAACTTAGAGTTGGAGAGGCTCGAGAATGTCCTCGCGATGGATTTGAGCTATCAAGCACCATGATAGCAGCACAGGAACCCAACTTCCGATTCCAAACCATTTTGAGCCGATAAGGCTCCAAAACGACCATCGTAGCTCATTTCAGCTACACGACTCTATATGCACCGATTAATATGGTGCATCCACCGCTAGCCTCCATTGATGGAGGACACCAAGTATGGCTATCTATCTCATAGCCGTTCGGAAGTTATGACTCCTTCAAATTTGGCCGCCGAGACGCCCGATTGGAAAAACCACTGGTTTTGGCTAGCGCTCTCCCGCTACACACTACCTATGGCGATTCTAATGGTGCGCTATCCTTCGTACGTATCGTCGCTACGATTCTGCCAAGTGGCTCCATGCACCGCGGCGCCGTTCGAAATCCAGCTCCGACGATGCTCGCGCTCGAGACCTATCCGCGCATGGCGCATGTCAAAATGGCTCCTCCCAAATATTTTACCCTTTTTTATTATTTTTGGGAGGTTTACCCCAAAAGCCCAACCCACAAGGGATTTTCCCTCTATCTCGCCACCATCAACTCCGATGAAGACGCTCCTGAAATCAACTTTGCTTGTCATGGAACGACCGACCTCGTTGATTTTTTTGGCTGGTCAAATCGTCCAAGAACATTTTATTTTGGATGGTCTTTTCTCTCAAACCCAGCTTTTCCCATGGATCCAGCGATTTAATTCGGCCTCCTGAGGTCGAATTAAATTGGCCACGACCTTTTTGGATTTTTTGGGCTCCTACCTCTTGCCAATTTATTTTCCTTGGGCCTGATTTTACTCTGTTTCGACCCTTTTGTCAATTTTTGGCCTTCCTCTCCTGTCGATTTATTTATTCATGGATCGACCCCAACTCAAGCTTTTATTTACTTGGCCTTTTTCACTGCGTACCTCCACTTGGAATTTTTATCAAGACTTTTGTATACAAATTTTCAAGTCCTCCACAGTCAACCCGAAATTGCCTCGTACCTCGCCACCACCAACTCGGATCAAGATGGTCATGAAAAGAAAGTTGCTTGTATGGCTCTTCTCTATACTGTTGAATTTTTTCACAGCCTGAATCGCCATGCAACATTTTCTTTCTGCCATGGTTCCTCCAAATTACCCCACACCCCAAGTCTATTTCGGTTAAGCAACACTGGACGATTTTCCACAAGAACCTTCCAAGGTCACATTTCGCAACACATATTTATTATGCGACCTATGAAGCCAAAATCGAAAGTCTAGTTTGCGGCCCTTTTGGGCCATATTAATTCTTTAATATACTCAGTTAACCAAAGCAGTGACAATATACTCAGTTAACCGCTTAAAATATACTCAGTTAACCAAAGCAGTGACAATAAAACCTTCTGAACCATCTTCACTGAAGTGTACTTTGTCATGTTTGGCAGCAGTTTACATTTCCAAGGTAAAGCAAGCGAGTCTGAGGTCCTTGACACGTATCGCACAGTGTTGACGATGGTTCACGCCGCAGTTGTCGTGGTCTTGCTCTTGGATCTCCTGATTGCCATGATGAACACAACCCTTGGCCAAGGCCTGGAACGCGCCAAGACTGAAGCTATTGCGTCCTACGCGCAATGTATTCTTCGTATGGAAGTGTCGACACGAAAACATTCAACAATGAAATTGGGCTCGGTCATCAACCCAGCTTTCCACGAGACGAGAAACAAGGCCGACTTTGCCAAAACAGAAGAAGATGATGAAATTCTCCGCTCTCTTGAGGAAAGCTCCAAGGAGTGGCTTGTCGGAATGGAGTTCTTGCGTCGCGATACGATGAATCACTTGACTCAACTCAGACAGCGTAAGTTGAAGCAACCCAGGACATTGTAGTAAACCATGGGAGTTGGACTGCGTGAGGAGGCGAACACGGGAGGCGTATGTATGCTCTGGAGTGACGGGGGCTAGAGATTGGCGACCATTTCGCACTTGCAACTGCTTCAAACCACCCTTCGAAAATCAGCGTGGAAACTTGTTTTCTTGATCTGAAAGAGATCGTTCTTCGCACCTTGGACAAGATGATCAAAGTTGACCGCGTTCAGAGTGCATTGGTTGGTGCGACGAAGCAATCGATCGCATGTGCATTTGATGCACAAGTGGAGAGATCTCGTGAAGAGCTATGTGTTGCAGATAATGCATCCCCAGAGCTAGTCCACAGGGCAACTGGAAAGGCAGATCACGGCCATGCGTCAAGATATGCGCGAGCTAAAAGCCCACATTTCAACTCAACCACAAACTTTTTTGTCTGACAAATCGAGGATAAAAAGTCAGGCAACTAGCCTAAAATTTGTATGAATTAAAATAGATTCGGGAATTGTTACCCAGGAAGAGTCGAGACATGATTGGCAGATCGCACTTGCCATCTTTACGAGTCGACCTCGAATGCGAACGGTCTACCCGCGGTATGTCGACGAAGAGGCAGTCTCGTCATGCAGCCCTGTGCATAAGATGACGAAGAGCTTGAATCAGTCCAAGATAGTGAGCCACAGTTTGATGGACGATGGTTCCTCCATGCATCCCGGTCATTTCAAGAGGAAAAAGGCACCTACACCTGTCTGGCTCGATGACCCAGCCGACATTTCGCTCGTCCGTGATACTGACATCCCGCTTCATTCACGCCTCACGACTGAAATCAAAGCTTTTGTGTCCTACATGAATGGTGAGATTGAAATCGCACAAGAATCAGTACAAGACAGCATTGCACGACTCAATACTTGCATCGAGAAGCAATGGCCGACTGCTCGGGCAACCTGTTTTGGATCGTTTGCAAGTGGCTTGTGGTTGCCAACCAGCGACGTAGACGTTGTGATTCAAGGTATTCCCGCTGTTGATAAGCTTGGCGCGCCGCTGGACACCATTCTCGATATCGTCAAGGCGGAGTCGTGGGTAGAACATGCGTCGATCGTCGGCACCAAGGTCACCGTGATCAAAGTTATCTTGAAGGCTTGCCATCGTCGCATGGACATCGCAGTGGAAACGGCAGATACACAGCATGGGCTCGCTGCAACCGAGATCCTGCGCACAGCTGTGCTCTCGATGCCTGCAATGCGTCCACTTGCCATTGTGCTAAAGACATTTCTTCGAGAGAAGGGTCTCAATAGCGCCTTCACAGGTGGCCTAAGCTCGTACGCGCTGGTTCTTCTCTGCCTCCACTATATGCTGCAACCTGGCCGTGCTTCAGAGAATGACGACGACGTTGGCAAACTTTTGCTTGGGCTCCTCGAATACTACGGCACTTTGTACGACCACAAGAGAACAGGAATCACGTGGCTTGTCAATCCACTCGGTCATTTGGAATCTGTCGAGTATGAGCTGAAAAGCGGAGGCAAGTGTCGGCTTGTTCTAGACGATCCAATTAATCCAGACGAGCGTGGCGTGTACAACGTCGGCGCAGGTGCGTATGCAATGGCCCGTGTTGTGTCCGCCCTCGAAAATGCCTTCTATGCCATCAAGTTTCACCGCGCGAGTCGATTTACTCCGACCCCTTTGAGTCAAATGATCCATTGGTCTGGGCCTTCCACCGTATAATCTATGCTGTTTCTTGCTTCGTCCTTTCTGTCGTGCGCGCATCTTGCGCCTTTCCACTGGTCTTGTCGCCAACTTTTTGAAAAATGCGCGAAAGTGAGCACCGAAATCTTCTGTACTTTCCTCTGATTGGTTAATTCTGAATCCAGTTTCTATTTTTGGCCAATCAGAAAAAAGTACAGTTTCTAATGATCTCATTTTGTTCTTTCGCATGGAAGCCGTGCTACGGAATCCGTCCCTTGTCCAAGTCGTCGTCGAGTTCCAGCGAGGAATCTACCACGACATCCGACCAGTCCTTCATGCAATCGACCCCATCTCCGTCGCAATACTCAGTCATTCTGCCACGCTTCGATTTGGTTGGTCCCATAAAGGAGTGCTCTATCATGGCCTGATGGAATACCTCGACAAGTTTCGCTCTGTCTTTGCGCCTTGGTATGCGACTTGGGGGCATGTCGGCATCCAAAGACTGTACAAGTGTCTTCCCCGCGCAGAATTTATCGGCATTATCCACGTTTATGGCGCCTTGAGCGGCCAGCTCGATCTCTTGCCAGTCAACCCATTGCTTCCCACGCTTCTCTTTGACATTGCAGCATGGCACAATCACCTCCACATTCTCGAATATCTCTGCTCTACATGCAACGTTTTAAAAATGGACGAGCGCGCGATGGATGGTGCAGCCGCCCACGGACATCTTCAAATCGTGACATTTTTGCACAGTCACGGAGGCCGCACCCGGTACGCGATGAATCTTGCGGCTGGTAATGGTCATTTGGACGTCGTTCGATTCCTACATTTCTATCGCGGAGCCAACGAGCGATGTACGAAGAAAGCAATGGACACAGCTGCAGGGAATGGTCACTTGGAGGTTGTCCAGTTCCTCCATACACATCGACGCGAAGGTTGTACGCGGGAAGCTCTCGATGCGGCTGCAATCCATGGCCATATCGACGTAGTTCAGTTCTTATTGTCACACCGTCGTGAAGGATATTCGCCCTGGGGACTCTCCGTCGCAAGAAAAGAAGGTCAGGTCGAGACGGCGGCGTTGCTCGAAGCATTTCCTCATCTCTGCTTTGTCCGCGAAGAAGAAGGGTATATAGAGTACGATTAATCCAATATCCTGTTTCATCACGCAGTGTCCGATCGCCATTGCGCTGCAGTCATCAACACACAAGCATTTCCACTTTCTACCGCATTCCTCAGCGTGAGAAAGCTTCACACGAGGCAAACGAAGCTCCAGAGACGTCTCCATGGGGTCTCAGTCGAGTGGGATGCTTTCATGGTATGCAATCATCGTGAGCCTCATGCTTTGAAGAACTTCCTTGTCATCGATGTCATTGTCCGCGGCGCTCCTCATTCACTGGTGGGTTTCATTACCAATCAAATGCAATGTTGAGGTGACGATGCGCATTCTGCAATTTATGCCGTCGAGTATGCAAGTCGCGTCGATTCTAGCGCCGTTCTTTGACACGGAAGGCGCAAAGCACCGACAGTCAGCGCTTGTCCTCTTCTTCAGTGCGTCGTGGTGCAAACCAGCGAATGACAAGACCCAATCCAAGCTGCGAGAGCTCATCCAGCCTAAGAAGATTGACATTCCATGTCTCGTGCTCTCGGCAGATCTGGATCAAATCCAATTCAATGGTGCGTACGTGCTCTGCGGAATCCAATCATGAAGTTGCAGAGCACGTCGAGGAACTTACATGGGCAGAGATCTTTTCATTGACGCGTCGCGACGAGTAGAATCCTCGACATGTCATCGCGGGAACTGACTTTCCTCCAGGCTGATTCAAATCTACAGACACTTCGGCATCAACGCCGTCCCTCGCGTTCTCGTGATTGACTGCGAAATGAACGTCCTGTCCACAGATAAACTCCAGGCCTTGTTGAATCTTGATCGCGAGCCTTCCATTGCGGAGAGTACGTTGTGGCGGCCTCCTCAGTGGCATTGATGTCTTCTTTGCTTAGAGTTGGAGTCGCTGTTGCATCCCCAACCAGAGGGAGTGGAGAATCTCGCGGCGGATGATCCGATGCTGCATGAAATGAGGAAGAATGCGAATGTCAGGTACGACGAGGGCGATTTCCACGGCGCGGCGAGCATCTTCTCGGAAGTCCTGGCGCTCTCTCCGCAGTGCGTTCGATCCAATTTCAACATGGCCGTCATCTTGCACACGATGGGTACGCTTCAATCCTTTTCTTGGGATCTGAAATATGTTTCTCCAGGACAAACGCATCTTGCAGTGCAATACATGCTCAATGTGATTGAAGTCGATCCAAACGACGCGACGGCGCATTCTGTCCTCCGGTACACTCCCTCGATCTCCATTTGTCATGACTGCTCTTCATAGGACCGTCTTCTTTACGCCAGAGCCAGATCTCGTCCTTCGCGGCTACGAAGACATTGTGAAGCGGCACCCCGACCACGTCCGCGCGGCACATTCGCTCGCAGCTCTTCGTGGTGACGCGACAACGAGCGAAGCGCGCTATGTCCGTCAAGTCTTTGACGATCTCTCGGACACGTTTGAAGAGAAACTCGTCCAGCATCTTCATTACAAGGCACGAGCTCTTCAAACCCATCCATGTGGACAGTCGTTCCGTAGGTTCCATGGCAACTTTTAGACTTGGTCAAGTCCGTCACGCCGCTCGAAACGAGCAAGAAGAGCTGGCGCGTCGTCGACTTGGGCTGTGGCACTGGTCTCTGCGGTCGACTCTTCAAGCCGTTCGTCCAACACATCGTCGGGGTCGATCTGTCGCCGCTCATGATTGAAAAATCCCGCACGACTGAATGCTACGACGCTCTATACGGTGCGCTCGATCGTTCTCTGTGGTGTTCTCATGGAAATCCAACATAGCGGATGATCTCTTGCCTGTCCTCCATGCTCTGCCTGATGCAAGCATGGACCTCGTTCTCTCGGCCGACGTTTGGATCTACGTCGGCGCACTCGAACTTGTCTTCCAAGCGTGCCGTCGTGTCATGAAGCCCGACGGAAACTTACCATCTTCCAAGCCATCGTCGCCGGCAACCAGCTCGTCCTACTTGGCGTTCTCCATTGAAGAGTTCCATGACACAGTGTCGCCCGACGAGCCGCACTTGGAGTACCAACTTGTCCACTCGGGGCGATTCCAGCACTCTCGTCGGTACATTGAACGCCTCGCCAACGATTACAGCTTCCGCGTCGTCGCCGCCGAGTCGATCGTCGTGCGCCACGAAAGCGTCGAGCCGATTCCAGGCGTGCTGTACGTCCTCGAAGCTGTCTAAACACGCATAGAATACATTGCTCTCGACTTATCAAGACACTCAAGCGTCAGTATGAACTTGTGGAGCCGGGGCTGGAAGCTCTGGGACTTCACGAGCTGGAGGAGCCTGTGGCGCAGGTGGCGGCATGACTGCCATGTCCGCCGTTGGAGGGCGAGGCAAGACGGGCGATGGAGGACGAGGCGTCGACGCTTGCTCACACGAGTCGTAGATGACCAAGTGGAGCTTCTCGGGCTTCTCGCTTAGCTCCGTCGACGGCGGCTCCGTGGCATTCTGACCCAGGAACACATTCGCTTCGATGTCTTTATGACGCGCTTTGAGCTCCGTGAGCTCTTGCGGCTCGTCTGGAATGACAAACGCGACGACAAACTTCATGACGAGGCAGACTTGCTCGGCGATGACAAACGTGACCCACTTGGTCGTCGAGCTCGTGGCGGTCGTCGTCACGCTGTCGTTCGGGTCATGCGTGAAGAGCAAGATGGCAATGTTCGTCACGACGGCGAGCGTGTTGATGATGTTGAGGAAGAAGTCCCTTCGTGGAGAATATCAACTTTGACGAGGAAGCGGAGATGCGTACCAGGAGCCAATGCTAGCCGCACGATGGGGAAATGGACGACGATGCGCCGAGCAGAGCTAGGAAACGTCAAGGGATAAGCGCGCAGGAAGCGGTGACGACGTACCTTGAACGCATCGCTGTGGATCTCGATCATGTTGTTGATGAGCGCCATGGCGGGCGTCAACGGGAACGCGACGACAAAGAGCGTGACAAAGCCATACTGGATGACCATCTCGTTGTAGTCTTGAAACGCGTCGGAGCCTTCGTAAGGAGCGAGCAGAGATTGAAGCTCTTCCTGCGAGAACTGCGCGTCGTCGTGGTGTTTCTTCTTGTCGGAATACAGTGCAAGGGAGCGTTGCATCATGGGCATCAACACTTCAATGAGGTTGCCAGTCACGATCTGGAGGCCAAAGAGAATGATGAGCTGGAGACGCAGCTCCGCGAGGCAGTTGTCGTCCACGCATGGATCGTTCACGTAGTGTTTGACGTACGCGATGTAGAAGAAGGACGCGAACGAGTTGCAGAACTGGAAGAGGAAGACCTTGTTGATCAAGTGGTTCTCGTGCTCGACGTCCGTCCGGTGGTTCTCCCAGTTGTTCAACCAGTGCGCGACGCCGCTGTAGAACTACAGGACGAGCAACGGAGATGAGCCTTCCATGGCGACAAGACGACGGACCTTGTTGAGCAACGCGATTTGGATGGAATTGAGCGCCGAGACGCCGACGGACGCCCATTGCTTGGCGGATGGCGACGTCAACTGCGCGCTCAAGTATTTCAAGTAGAAGAGACCGACCAAGGCGACAATCACGATCAAAACCATGACGAAGACGACGACGAACGACGCGCGGACCTTGCACTTATGTCTACAAGAGCGTGAGAGAGGACGTTCGAAAGGGGGGAAAGAGTACTTGGACGCCGACTGGATCCACATTTGAGGCGTGTTGTCGACGGGGTGCAAGCGCTGGACGCCGACAAATTGCGTCCGCGGCGTCGACTGAATGTCCGAGTGGTCCGTGCCCCAGATGACATTGTAGATCGCCGACTTGCGCTTCCACAGCTCTGTGAACATGGTCGACCAAATGACGATCGCGACGGCGAACGCGATCTTGAGATCCCGCGACGGCACGACAGTCGTGACGACGTCCAGAACAAAGATCGCAATGCCAACCGCCGCGGGGAGGACGAGCAACTTGGTGTAGAGCTCGAGCCATGCAAAGTAGAGCGCGATCTTCTCGCCAAAGTAGTCGCGGATCGCGCCGATCGGCTGCGCGGACAGCGTCACTTTGGTCGCCCATTCCTTCTTGAGCATCTCGAGCGTCGTCGGGTCATGGAGCGCAAAGACGTCGTTCAAGAGGCCGTAGTGCCGCAAGACGTCAAGATTCAAGTGGCGATTCACGATCGACATGGTCAAGCGAATGCGATCCACGGGACGAAAGAGCGTTTCCTCCTACGACATCATAAGAAGACGGCGCGGCGCTGCTCACCTTGGTGCCCTTGGCCGACGCGGGGTACCATCGGAAATATGGCTGGTACATGGCGTCGCTCTGGTATGGCGTGTAGAGCGAGAAGTACGTCGACGGATCGCGCGAGATGTAGATTAGAGAGCTCACGAAGCGCTTCCAGAGCGATCGCGGCGCCGACGCTACAGAAAGACGTCAAGGATGCAAGAAGAGAAGGAAGATGACGCACGAGGCGGTGGAAACTGGCCGTCGGCAACTTCATTATGACCCCATTTCGCCAGCGCTTTGGCCAACGTCGGCTGGCATGTCTTGCCCAAGGAGAGCAGAAGAGGATCCATCTCGGGCTGGTCGAGCTGCGCGCCGGATTTCTCGCTGGCGTCGCCAAGGACATGCGGCACAAGGCTGCATCGCGCCGCTCTACATTGTCGTCAACGTGAGGAATCTCATGGAGAATGCTTCGTACTGCAGATGGTCCTTGGAAGCGTCGATCACGCTCGCGTCGTTGCCTTCGTCGGCGACGATCGCTTTCAACTTTGCGTCATGGATCGCATCGAAAGGCTTGTTGGACGTCTGGAGGCGGTACTCAATGCGCGCCGCTTCGGTTTTCAAGTCGCCTTCGTCGGCTTTGACCGTCATGATGATCATGTTGCCGCGCTTGCTCTTGAACATTTTCACCGTGAGGCCGCACGTGAGCTGGAGGCGCTTGGCCACCGCGCGGGCGACCAGTTGGCAGAACGCCGCCTCTGTTGCGTTGCCATCGCTGCCGATAAAGTCCTTGTACTCGGCAGCAAGGCACGCCATCTTGTTCTCGACGCTGTCGGTGGATCCGTTCGTTTTGAACGACAAGCCGGCGTCGTCGACAAAGCACTTGGACGTCTTCAACACAGTCTTGAGCTCGTTCACCGCGGGTCCCTTGCGCGTCTCGCGCAGCCCAAGCATGCGTTTGAGGAACTTGTCCTTGGTGAATCGCTCCGCGTGCTTGACTTCGCCGCCCGACTTGAGGTTGAAGAGCAGGACGAGATCGACGTCCGAGGAGTCAGGCTCGACGTGGAGCGGCACGTCCTGCAGCGCGACCTGGCCAGGCGTGACGTCGCTGGCGTCAATGAAAGGCTCCGCTAGCGACGGACGCGGAGGTTGCGCCGCTTCGACTGCTCGCGGTGGTTGCATCTCAAGTTGGAGTTACAAGTTGGTGCTATAAATTCTTACGATGGACATCTCAAACGTGTGAAATATTTTTCTAGATGGAAATTGAATCTCAATTGAGATTTATCCATCCTTATTGCGGGAAACGGCGGCGTCCAATGACGACGGCGGCGACGACTCCGTGGACGAAGCTCGTCGCGCTGCTCATGAAGAAACGCGACGCGCAAGACGCCAAAGACGGCTCTGTGCCCATTGGCTGCCGCTTCGTCGTGGTGAAAAGCAGCGCGCGCACGCTTTTCTCGTTCTTCTCGACGCATCGAGAAGCCTCTCCGTCGGTCTTGTTTCTCTCGGTGAATGCCGGCACGATCGCGATCCATGACGACACGCAAGGCGTCGAGACGGACATTGCAGACGTGCATGTCGAGCTCAAGGGAAAGAAGCAGATCGAGCTCGTGCTGCAGCGAGAAGGGGGATGCGTCATGGCCACGTACGGCTTGGAACACCGCGTCCAAGCGATCGAATGCATTGGCACGATCCATTTCATGCAGCATGCCGCGTATCTCCAAACGACCAAGCGAAGTCAGTTCTCGAACGTCTTCCACGACAGCATTCTCGTCACGCACATGCAACACACGATCGACTTTGCCTCCGAGATGTGGACGTTGGCCATGTGGAACGTGCTTTACCCATACAGTCGAATCTCGGACGTCTTGCGCGACGCACAGAGCGCTCTTGTTGCTACAGACGTGAGGCAAGCGGTGCTCCACTTGAACGCGCTCCTTGACGAGTTTTACGCGCTTGCCTCGTTCTCGGACGAAAGCGGCGCGCCGCGGCATCTTCACGCATCCTACTTGACGCTTCTCCTCGCCAAGATCAAAGCCCTTAAAGTTCACATCGACCTGTACATTGTCTAAGCGCACGAAGACTCGAACGCGGCGGCGCTAGATCTCAAAGGAAGCGCGGCGGCAAGTCCATCGCGGTCGTATATGATGGACGGACGGCAAGATTGAAGTGGTTGGATTGCTTGGGTTTGTAATTAAATAAATTTATACTTGGTCTTTGTAAAGGAAGACAATAAAAAACAACTTTTCAAACGTTGCTTCAAGAACGTGAGATGGAGAAAGCCAAGGTCGAGAAGAAGGGAAGGTTCACGATCATTGACTTGCCGCCGGATGAGCAAAGTCCGTCTTCGTCGCTGGAAGATGTAAGAAGACACCCATCTCTACCATTCCAAGCGCACTTTCTAGGGACTTCCACAGAGCCCGGTAGAAGGAAGGAGAGATTCCGTCCACGACGAGTTTAATGACGACATCGAGTCGCGCAAGCCGTACGTTCCGTTTTCCCACGACTGAGTCTCAGTGGCGTGTGTAGGCGCATCAAGCAGAAAGGACGATTCACAATCATTGACCTGGATCCCAATACGCCGTCGCCCGAGAGAGGATTACGCAAGGTAGTCTCCACGACCCATGCATTCCCGTTCATACGCATGACACCTCGCAGGGATTCCGAGACGATCCAGTTGAGCGAACGGGAGACACAACCTCAATATCAATCCCGTCGACGCCTGTATTCGCGGACAACTTGGAAAAGCCATTGCCGCTTCCAGCACAGACACCCCCTCGATTGAAGCACTCGGTCAGTGAAGGCGGTCCTGGAACGCAAGAAGTACACAATCCTGCATGTTGCTTGCATCGATCGTCATTTCTGTATCCCCAAGCAACGCCAGGGCCTCCTCCATGCACGATCCTCTTTCCTCAAGGCGCTCCAGCGCGGCGGCCGTCCATTTCCTCTCCTCAGCAATACACACATGTGGCCGTGCCGCTCCAGCAATACCAAAGCCAACAGAGCTTGTTAGCAGCCCTCGTCGAGCAGAACCGGGAAATGCGGCACTTGATTGACTCGCTCCAGAGCCAACAGGACCAACTCCTCGGTCTTGCGCAGTCACTGCATGCCTTGGCGCCGCCACTCGAACCAGAGTAAGCCACTTGTATAGATTTCTCCTTGAGCTGTCGACGTCGCAGTCTTTCTAGACAGGATCCTCTTGTCGTTTCTCTTCCTCGGTCGTCGGCGGCAGCGGCATGAGGCTCTCTTCGGGCTGTGGCGTCTACGGAAGTTCCGTCCAGCATGAGTTTCATCCTGCCATCTTACCTCCATCTCCATTGGAATCACCTCTTCCCGCGGCGTTTCGGCCTTGTCCATCACTGGAAGATCCGTCGACTTCGTCTCCTTGGCAGCGCTCTTTCGCGGCGTTTGGCCAAAGTCGTGGTTGATCCATTTGTCCTGGAGCGTCTTCAATCGCAAGCGGGAGACGTCTGTCGGTGGCGCGGACGATTGCGGTCTGCCTGCAATCCTCGACGCATCTTTCTTCTTGCCCTTCACGGGGGAAATCGCTGGCTTTGGCGGCGAGACGATCGTCGGAGGCGGTGCAAGAAACTGCGAATGTGGTCGCTGGACTTCCTCGACGGCCGTCCGCTCCAGGAATGCAAAGAGAGCTGCTGGGAAGCTCATTGTCGCCGACGTTGTTGCTGGTTTTGCATCATGCAAGGTTTCCAGAGCAGTGAGGAAGCGCTCGACGTCGAGGAGCGGCTTCTTGGGATGCTGGAACGCTTTCAACACGCGGCGCCATTCGTAGTGCGTCCAGGGCGCTCCCAGCGCCGTCAAGACAGCCTGGAAAGAAGCAACGGCGACATATTCCATGCCGCAGTCGACGACTTTGGCGACGTCACGGAAGGACCACTCCATGAACTCGACCGCTTGCTTCGCTTGGCCTTTGCGCACTTTGAGATCAAACTCTTTGCGGTTCCTAGCGCTTCCTCGCTGGAACGTCATGAAGTCGACTTTGGCCTTGGATGTCGACCTCTCCACGCCGTCGACGAGCTTCACCATGGCCTACAGCGCCGTCGTTGAGGACATTCCATCGTCGAATGTACCAAGTAGAGCTGTTCCGTCGATCGCGCGGTGTACACTTGATCGTCCACGACTTGCTGCAGAGCGCCATCGAGTGGATTGTCATTGAGTTTGAGCGTCTGGAGCGCGCCGTGGCGTTGGTTCCGTGGTCGTTTGGACGCCCACGTCGGTGGAATCGTCATGATGAGGTTGTTGCTCAGGTCGAGATGCTCGAGCGACGCATTGAGCTCCCTTGGAAGCTACAAAGTTGATCGCATGAGTCGACCAGGAGAGTCGAGAGCGCTGACTTTGGAAATGCGGTTGCCATTGGCATGCAAGGAGAGCAAAGCGGGCGCGCCCTGCACCTCGTCTGGAATCGCGACGAGGACGTTGCCCTGCACGGACAAAAGCGAGAGCTTTGGCATGCGGAAGAGCGACGGCGGGAGATGCGCGAGGCGATTCTGCCGCAAGTCGACCTCGACGCAGTGGATGAGCGTTGAGAAATCCACCCACGAGAGATCGCGGAGGTCGTTATGGCCCAGTGCGCACACTTGGAGACCGACTAGATGCGTCAGCGCCGCTGGAAGACGCCGCAGACAATTATGGCCAAGAGAGAAGCGCGCAATGTCGACGAGACGCTCGAGACTCGGCCACGACGCGTCCTCTAGAGCAGCTTGACGCTCCATGGCGAGGAAGAGGCGGCTTACCATGGTCCATGGCGAGCTGATTGTAGTGCCATGTTGCTTCCTTGAGGTGAACTAAGCGAGCGAGAGCTTTGGGAAGTCGGGTGAGCGCATTGCGATGGCAGGTCAGCTCCATGAGCGCGTGGCAGCGTTCGAGACTTTCAGGAAGCGCGACGAGGTGGTTGTCATGGATCGAGAGCGAAGTTAGATGCGGCCACACGAGCGTCTCAGGGAGTTTGACGATGTTGTTGCTCGATAGATCGACTTGCTTCAACGCCCGCCAGTGCTCCATGACCTACGCGTTCCTCACGCGGCGCCATAGATTTCGCAACGTACCGACGGCACGGCTGTCAGTTTGTTGGCCGACAAGTCGACGCTCTACGCCGTCAGAATCAAGACGGAAGGGATGGAAGCATTACCGTGAGGTGAATCCACTGCCGCAGAGATGACGGGAAGCTTGACGCGGTCAATTGGTTGCTACAACGAGTGAGTTCATTGAGGAGATGCCGCGGCAACGCTCTACTGCGACGCTTTCAACTCCTTGAGATGGACTAGCTCTGCGAGAGAGTCGGGGAGCGCCGAGAGTCCGACATGCGCGACGTCGAGACGAACGAGGGACGGGAGATGCAATTCCTTTGGTATGGTTGACGCCACAGGTTCAATCGTGAGGTCCTGGACGTGTCGGAGCGCGATCGACGCTTTTTCAAGCACCGCGGACGATGCCAAGTGCAGGAAATGGCCTGGAACTGTAATCCCCTCGAGTTGCGCGGAAGATTTAGCAAACTCGTGCGTCGTTGTCGTGATGCGCTCGACGAGCGAGTCGAGTTCGCGCTGGAGCTTCTCCATCCTCACAAGCGTCCTGCTCGCTGCTGAGCTCTCGTCGCGTTTGCACAAAAGAGCAGCATACGATGCACAAGCGACGTCGGTGGATTTCGCGCCAAGTGCGATGAAGTTCCACACGCGATCTATCTCCAAGACGAGGAGCGATATGATGACGCCAGTTGAAGTCGTACCTAAGTAGAGGAGGAACTCCATGTCGTCTTCGAATTGATCGCTCTGGATGCGGTGAAAGCTCAGCCAGACATGCTTGGACATCGTCGCCTCTACTCGATTGTGACGATTCGAGCGACGAAGGACAGCTTGTAACCTGAAGCATGGCTTTGGAGCCATTGAAGAACGTCTGCGGCGGCGTCCGGATGGCGCGTTGCAGTCTCTTTGACAAGGGCAAGGAGCTTGAAGATGCGCAGTTGACTGCTCGTTTTCTCGACGGCAGCGTGAGGGCAAACAATGCGAAAGACATGACCGAGCAACGTCTCCCGAGGCGACGACACAGTCTGCAGGAGCTCGAGGAAGAGCCGCATGTCGACTTGGGCCGTTCCTTGCGTATCGCAGTGCGTCATCATCATGCTGATTTCACGATCGGAGAGGGGAGACATTGCATTCGTTGTGTCTTGTTGCTTCGCCAGGAGAGCTGCAACGTCAGCGCGGCTATAGAAGCGATGGTTGGATTCAAACATGGCGTCGAGCTGCTTCTTTCTCTCAGCGGGACAGCTCGCCATGTGCAGCCGCAAGCGACGAAAGCAGCGGTAGAGCTCTTCCAGGTACGCATTCGTCTGGGAGCCGAGCGCAGCATGCAGCATCTTGAGCTCTGGCAGTGTCAGATCCAAAGCGAGTGACTGCTTGCGTCTCGCTGCCCTCCCGAGCTCACGGACAGCGTTCTGCACTAGAGTTTGGGCATGGAGGAGAGTTTCTAGATTCCTCTCGCCTGTGAGCCAAGCGGTCATCATCCCTCGTGGCTCTGTCGTCGCGGAATCCTGCAGCGATGACAACCCATCGCGCCTACTGGCGCTCGAGAACGAAGCTCTGAGACGCCCGCGGATGCCGATGGCAGTCTGCGGTCGTTTCCTGCACGATTTCGGCGCCGCGGCCAGGTCTCTGCGATGCAATGATGAATACATGACAGCTGTGATGCATCTTACGCAGCGAGGAACGCCGTCGCGGCGCGCACAGCTTCCATGGCGGCCAGTTCGACCGAGGAGCGCACGACCATGGAGAGGACAATTTTAGAAACTGTAACTCAAATTAGAGCTTACTTTGTCGCATCTTCTTCTCGCGGGCACGAGACCATTCCGAGACCTTCTCGGGCGAAATGGGCGCGGCGCGGTGGAGATAAGCGCCGCCGTCGGCGATGACGGTGTGGCCAGTGACGTAGCCACCGGCATTCGAGACCAAGAAGACGGCGACTTGACCCATTTCCACCTTGGTGCCATAACGACCGAGAGGAACAGCTTGGGCGAGTTTCGCATCGTTGTCTCCCGAGAGCTTGGTCATGCCGGGAGTGTCGGCGATCGGGCCTGGCGCAATGCCGACGACGCGGATGTTGTAGCGACCCCACTCCAATGCCAACGAGCGTGTCAAGCTGTCCACCGCAGCTTTGGCAGCGGACGCATGGGCTTGGAACCACGTCGCGTACAGGTGCAAGTTGGCACTGATGTTCAAGACGACGCCGTTGTTGTTCTTCAAGTGCGGGAACGCCGCCGTGCTCATGTTGAACGTGCCCACCGTGTCAATGTCAATGACGGTGCGGAACGCGTTCGTCGAGAGTTCTTCCGCCGTGCTGAGAAAGTTTCCAGCCGCACAGTTGACCAACACATTGAGCCCTCCGAAGGTACTGACTGCTAATGCAACAGCCGCCTTGGCATCGTCCGGGCGGCGGACATCACCCGTCGCAAACACGGCGTCGATCTTGTCGGCCTTGAGCGCCGCCACAGATTGTTCAAGCACAGCTTGGCGACGGCCCATGATGACCAACTTGGCGCCATGGAGGCCAAGCTGTCTGGCGATCTCAAAGCCAATGCCAGAGCCACCGCCAGTCACCAACGCCACGCGGCCGGCGCAAGCTTGAGGAGAAAACGCCGACATGACCTTGTTCGCGACGTGCCAAGTACAAAAATGTCCGATCAGGAAACGTCAACACACACTATTTATAAAATCATTAAATAATGTAAGTAATGAATTAGTGTAAATCGTCAAGAATACAACTCCATGGCGCTCTCTCCACAACTTGTAAATTGAAAATTGACCTGGCAGGACATGAAAATAGCACGACGGTCAATGTCACCACTGCGCTCGAAGACTGTCCAAGCTGCGAATCCGACATGGCCCCGAAGGGGATGATCACTACAGGGATGTTTGCGATCGAAAACAACGCCCAATAGACGTATTTTGCTATTCCACAAAGTGCATTTGACATTCACTTTTGACACACATTCCGTGCTGAAAGCACAAAGTTTTGTTCAACAAAACGCTGATTTTGCCACAAGCTCAGTGGAATACATTGAGACCACTGATTGGTCAATTTTCTGAGGAATTACATCCATGGTGAAAATTCTTCAGTTCACGGCATGGACAGACGCCGACATGCTTCGTGAAGTCATGCGAATCCGACGATTACCACCGATCGCTGTCTATAGTCGATCACCGAATGAGTTTCGGGTCGTATGTGCAAAATTTACGATGAGGGAGTGGCTCATGTCGGTACTGATGAGTCTTCAGCTCCAATCAAAGAATGTGCAATAGCAAAATCAAAAAGTTTTTGAACTTTGTATAATAGCCAACTCCCCAAACCTAATTGCACTTTGTGTGGTAGCAAAATACGTCCAATATACGAAGTTGAAGTTCCAACGTGTCCAACTGTTCATATTAATTCAGTACTAGAAAGTACAATTTCACACTAAATAAGATGTAATGTAATTAGTGTGGAGTCCGCCGAATTGCACTTGGCAAACGGCGCCAACACCACCGACAAGCGTGTGCATGGAGATCAAAGGTGCCATGCGACGTTTGAGGGAAGAGAAGATTGCTATGAATGATTCCTTGCTCTAGGAGAGTGAATAGCTGTAGACGATATGTGTGTGTTCCATGCAGATGCTGCGGCAACAGTGTACGAGAGCTCCAACAGCATCAAGCCAAGGGCGTGGAGAGTCGAGAATCGCGAGACATGCATGAAGTTCATTGCCAAATGTATGACCTTGATGCAGTCATACACATTTTCCACGAGTTTGATGGGAGGGAAAGAAGCAGTGCTGTCCTGAAATTAAGATCCGATCAGAGGAGACGTTGAGATCGAAGAGCAGATCACGTCGTAGGTTGATAAGTTATACGGCTATTCTTCCTTGGATTTCTTCAAACTCGGTCGCCACTGCACGGGGTTTCGGTTGTAGAATGGCCAGTCGGGCAGGACAACGAGGCAGACAAGGACGCAGGCAATTCCCCACGCATAGAGTGGATACGTAAAGTCGTCTTGCATCCATCCATAGAACCACGCGGGGGTACAGACCAGCGCAAAGATGTAGTTCATCAACTGATCGGCGAGCTTCTGACCTCGGTAGTCCACCATCGCGCAATCTCTTGCTGGAATCGAAACTCGATTTGACACTGGACACGTGGATAATTCAGTATACTTTGATCAAGACAACATTTAATTCTAGTAAAAAGAAAAAATAATCCATTAATTCAATGATTTATTAATTGTAATACTTTAATCAAGTATAAAATATTCAATTTATTATTCGTTTCAATTATTTATTATTAATAATGCAAATAATGAACATAGTGAAATCCATATAAATAAATATAACAGGTGTTATATGACCAAGCTGTTTCATTGGACGATGGGTTTGTTCCATGCAAATTATATCTTGCGTCGTTTCAGAGTCTGGGGCCGACCGCCGACGGTACACGACGCACGTGAACGAGCCGATGGAGAAGCAGGAAAGAGACCACGACGGCGAACATGAAAGCAAGCAAGTAGTCAATGACTCGGAGGCGAAGCGTGGCGATTCGGACGACGAGGACGCGGCGCCAGATGCACCATCTCCAGATGTGATTGCACTCCGCGACGGCTACAACCAAACATACATTATTCAATCGAGCAAGACGCATCTCCACGATGTGCTATTTCGCTGTGGAAACTGGTGCTACACGGGTAAAGTCGACTTGGGCGATTCGGAAATCACGCTCGGGGACCTTCCACTCGTTATCCCCGCGCTCCAGAAGCAACAGGGATCATTGCAATTCCTCTGCGAGTGGAAGCAAATTCCATCCACGTCGCCGTATGCAGTACCCCTCGAGACGCTCTACGACGCATTCGACTTTATCGGTGCAGAACTTGGATCGAGAGCAATTGAAAAGAAGCTCATGAAAGCAACCCAGGAGAACTCATGGGTTGATGACGAATCGCCGGACGGTAAAAACTTTTTCGAGCTCGAGACTGGTGGTTTCGACTGCTTTGACGTACGGCCGTCCTCTCGTCACGACGCTCTCATGCTGCTTTAGGGAATCGATCTCGTGGCGAGCAAGACATTTGTCCGAGGACTCATTCTCCTCGTCATCTTTTACCAACGGAGCTTTTATGTTGTCTTGCACGAAGGAGATGGCGAGCAACCGCTTCTAGACGTTCGCTTCCCAGACCTCTCGCAGCACCTACAAGGTGTTCATTTACGCCACTACCAGGAAAACTTCATGAACATGAAGAAGCTTGTGCTGTGGCAATCGATGCCAGCCGACCTCGTGGCCAAATCACCACCAAAAACCTTTCAAATGCAAGTCAAGGATGTCAGCGGCGTTGGGTACAACCAAACTTTCCTCATTCAGCGCACGAGGCCTCGTACGACACTAGAAAACTCTTTGATCATCATGTTCTTGTTGTAGTCGAAGGCCATCCCGAGAGTAAGCTTCGTGAAGTGCTCTTCCGCTTTGGCAGTTGGTGCTACAATGGCCACGTCGACCTTGGTCCAAAGCTCGAGCTCTCGGACATCCCCATTGTCATTCCCATGCTTCGTCGACAGCAAAGCGCCCTCGTAGGAGCATCTCGTGATGGTTCATCCCTAACGTCTCGTCTGTAGACGTTCATGTGTGAAGTCACGAAGATGCCAGCGACTTCGCTGTTCACCGCCACGATGGAGTTCATTGCGTCGATCATTCCAGCCGTGCAACAAGAGCTTGCCGCATGTGAAGAAGTCCTGGCGCACATGGCCCGCAAAGGCCAGGACGACATTGGCCGCTGGCTGGACGACAGCAGCACCGAGTGTTTCTTCGAGCTTACGATCGAACCAACGCCAGTGCTCAAGGTAAGCACTGCTGGTCTCCCGACTGTAAACCTTAGCGTGACCTAGCACGTCGAAGCGATTGCCTGCAAAGTCTACACTGGCCCACTTGTTCTGATCGTTCTCTACTACGACAATGCATTCTATGTCCACATTGAAGACGGCAAGGACGAACAACCGCTTCTCGACACGCGATTCCCCGACGTGACGTGCCAGAAACATGGCTTCCAAGTCAAGACATACCGCAATGGCGTCGCAGGCTTTCCACTGTTGCGCAAATTGACGTTATGGAAGGTGAAGTATGGTGGTGATGATGAAGATGACGACGCCCGTGTGCCTGAAACTGTCGTGGCCAAGGTGAAGGCGGAAAAGAAGAGCGAAGCCAAGGGTACTAGCAGTAGTGGTGGTGGATCATCACCCACGCGCAAAGTCAATATGCCGCACCACATTGCACCACTCAAGGCTAGCGCCAATTTGAAGTCCAAGCTCCAGGAACTAGGCCCGCTGACCGACAAAGGCAAAGCGCCATGGGACGAAACGGGTCGACCTCTAGGTTTGCGCAAGTGAACAACTGAAAAGAGACTTCTATGTGTTGATCTACACGGCCATCCAGTCTTGTACGCTCGAGCCATCTACAAACGAGTCGGCAGATATGGCATGCGTCTGAGCTGCTTCAGTTGATCCGTAGATCGAAGCACCGATCCACGACATGAGATGGCTTGGGAAATACGTCTGGACTAGCTTTGCATCTGTCAAGCGCTTCGCCAACTTGTCGCGAAATCCTGCATGAACACATCAGTGGTCATAAAGGAGAGAAGGAAGTACCGGGAAGCATGCTTGTGCCGCCAATACAGAGGATGTTGGAGCGAAGTGCACGGCGAGTGTCGACTGGGCATTTGGACAAACATTGCTCGATCGCATCGGGAATGGATCCGTCAACTTCCGAGCCTAGTGACACAGAGTGAAAAATCTTTATGGGAGGATGACAAACCAGAGAAGAGTGTCTCCACGACTTCACTCCTAGTCTTGGCTGGAATCTAATTCAGAGGTGAGGATCGAGATGGGGAGGACGATAGTACTGTCAGCGCATGAGGCGTCATGGCAAAGAAATGGGCATCTTGAGCTTCATCCTAGTGCAAAACAGCATGAAAGGTGCTGATCATGTATCGCAGTACGATCATGTCGTCTGGCGCAATGAAACAAGCTCGCTCTAGAATGTCTTCGGCAGTTCTATCCTTTGCACCCACTTGTTGTACGATAGCATCGCAACTGGATCGGCTAGCAAGTCCAGTAGCTACACATTTGATCACAGGATGTCAATAATTCAGTCGAACTTGTATATGCATGGAGGAGAGGCACTTGTTCAAACACAGGGAGGATGCGAGTTTCGTGCCATCCAGCGTCGACGATGAGTGCAGTGGTATGACACGTTGCATAGAGAGCTGCAGTCATAGCTGGAAGAAGGACGAGTTGTTTAGCCTTGAGTACGTTGAACACAATTTCCACCAGCGCCTCTCTCAAATTTCGAGGGAACAAGAGATCTTCGCACACAACGAGGCGGCGATTCTTCGAAGCCACGCGTAGATGCCTTGTCAATGTACATGAGACATCTTCCCACCAATTAACCACCTACTTGAAGCAAATGTCGTACAAAATCTCGCCAACATACTCCTGCCATGCTGCTTTCGTCAGTGGTGGTTGAATCTGCAATAACTCCGCCACCTATCGAAAAAATTGAGTACAAACCACGACATACTGTCCTTCTTACTTCCCATCTAAGGAACGTTCGTGGACTTCTCTCGCCAGACATGCCGCATTTCAAATAGCGCGATCCGACGTCCAAGACAATGGCGCTCTTCTCCACAGTGTTCATCATCTTGAAAGACCAAAATGATATCCGGATAATTTAATTGTGTATACGAATCCGGATAATGGCCCAATCATATCCGGATAAATATCACTGGACTTCAGTATTATAATATTCTTCGCGTTTGATTGGCTGATTTAAGATTTGAATTTTAGGTTATCAAGTTGGTCTACGAGAGCGAATGGTAGCCGCCGTTGAAGGTCGGCGGCGGGCCTGTGTCCATGCCAAGCTCTTCTAGAATGCTCTCGAGCCTTGCGACGATCGTTGAAAAGTTTGGTCTTTGTGTCGGCTCGTTCTGCCAGCATTCGCGAATCAGCGACGCGTAATTTGGATCGACCTCGTCGTCGATCAATGGCCGGACGCCGGTCAATGCCTTGTTGTAAAACTTGACAGGAGCCATACCCAAGAATGGGTTTTCATGGACGCCAGCAATCACCTCCCACATTACAATTGCAAAGCTATCAAGCGACACATCAGTAAGCATAAGCGAGGAGATGCGCTCGTACCTCCAATTGTCTGCTTTGAATGTGTACCCAACATCTTCATCGAGCAAGACTTCTGGTGCAACCCTACACAGACGCGATTCACCTCAGTACGACAGGAGGGCAATAGACGTACCAGCCACTCGTACCGCATTGGGTAAATGCTTGAGAATCAGCATCGAGGACTTTACTAATGCCAAAATCGGCCACTTTGACACGCCAGTCGTCGTCCACGAGTAGATTGTGCGACTGGGATAGCATTTTAGAGTCATTCCTTTCAGTTGATTGTCGGTTGTACCTTGATATCTCGATGGATAATGCGGACCGAGTGCAAATACTCGACGCCGCGAGCTGCATCCAGCATCATGCGGACTTTAAACTAATCACAAGACATGAATCCTGTCAAACATGGCGGCGGCCATTACCTTCCACGGAATCGTTGCAAACATGGTGTGGTTGTGAATCACATAATGGAGACTCCGTCGGGCGCAGTATTCCGTCAAGATCATCAGCTTGGGCTGGATACAAGCGCCGATGAAGAGCACAATGTTGGGATGCTTGAGCTGTCGAAGCATCGCGACTTCCTGTGTGTAGTCGCTCATGATCTTGTCTGTGAGCCGAGCATATCGAAATACTTTGACCGCCACCTACAAGTTGCCATCAGACCATTTGCCTTCAAGCCACGGCGGTCGTCGTACTTCAGCGACTTTGTTGCTGTCGACAATCCACATGCCACGATAGACAGTCGCGCATTTGCCACAGCCAAGTTCGTTTTCTTTCCCATCGAGGAGTCGAATGCTGTCGTAGGGAATGTCGAGGTATCGCTGCTGGCTGTCCAGACGCTCGGCTTGGACTTGCAGCTCTTTCGTCTTGGAGCCATCCGACGGCGCCGCTTTTGCCATCTCGATCATGTCTGCAGTCATGCTAATGTGTTTCTTGAGTTCTTTCTCGCGGGCTTGCACGTTGTATTCGACTTCATGACGTCGTTCAGCCGGCAGACTCATGACTTCCGACCCAGCATTCATCTACGCCACTGTCAAATCTCCATGATGGTTCAGACTTGGTACCTGTTCGACAAGCCGTGCCAGAATGGAGTCCGGGCCAGTGCTCATGTCGTCCATGTGGATCTTGTCACCATAAGTGAGCCCAATGTCTTGCTGGAGACGCGCTGTGTTGTGTGTAAGGAGCGTCGCTTGGGATGTCGACTGGAATTCGTGAAAGTCTACGCGTCAGTCGTCAATACGACACTAAGATATCCATCGCACCAGTGGCTTCGCCATAATTCTTGGCGTGGAACCACACGAGCCGTTGTCGTTGTGGAGGCAAGCCCACGACTTGTTCAATCGTGGATTTGAGCTCTTCAAGAGTGGCTTCCCGTGGAGTTTCAATGCAAATCGCAGGTTGCGCTTCGCCCGTCGGCAGAATGCACACCTAACAGCTCTGTCAACCCAACATTCAAGACATCATCGAGTCCGACCAGACGCAAAAAGAGGCGATCGCTATCGATTGACCGTCGAACACGCTCTCGGACGACCTCTTCCGATAGATCCGCCATGCTACTCGCAAAGAAGTGGATCTAAACAGACGAGATCCTCATCATGGCAGTCGCTTGCGAGGATTTACGTGGTGGGGAAAGAAGCGATAGATCTCCGCGCCGAATGAGTACGTGTTGGTCGCCGTCGCTACTTTGGATTCGCTCGACGGCGGTGAGAACATTCCCTCGTCTTCATGGATCGGTTCGACGTGGTGGTAGGTGACCAAAATGTATTTGCTCACAGGTCCTTGTTGCAGTGGAACGTCAATTCGCATGTAGATGTACTTGACGCCAGGCGAACTGATGCTCGAATTGATGCCTCCAAGGCCACTCAGTGCATTGTAACCACCCTACAATGCCGCGGTCAACGACTGACAGAGAGATGGAACGAGTACCATGCCAGTTTCGAGCAGGATAAGCTTTGTCGGTTGTTCAGCGTCAGTCGTTTGGTCATATCCTGCGACCATCCAGTTGAATGGCACCGAGTCTTTGCGGATGTCGGCGTAGGCTTGTTGGACTTCAGGTGCGATCTCCACGCTCGTCTTGACGTTAACCCCACGAAGACTCCGTCGCTTTGTCGATGGGAGATTGAGCTTGATATTCTCTTCGCTATAAAGTCATCAAGTTAAGACGATGGTGAACGATGAGAAGATGTACGTGAGGTCGTCGGGAGTTTTGACTTGGAGGTGGATGACACCGCCAAGATGATCTTGTATTCTCTTGTGGAACTCTGTGTGCTTTGTTCGGAGTGAAAACGGCATTGTGGCGCCTTTCCAGCAGAGAGAAATCACAAACGACGTCACGCTGAAGGAAAAAGTGCCAGACGATGTCGCGTGTGTAAGCGAGCCGCAACGTGGCGTCCGAGGCGACGTCGGGCTTGTCGCATCCACTTCTAGTCGAAAGAGTCCATAGCAGAGCGACTTGGGGTCAAATATCGCTTGTGGCCAATTTTCTTGGTCGGAAATGTGTCCCGCACCTTGGCTCAAGACGACGAGCGTTGTGTCTTGACCAGCGGTTGTTGAAGCCGGAAATCCAATAAAAACCCACGAGATTGAGCCATGCATGCGACGAACTTCTTCTAGAGATGCATCTACAGCATGGAAAAGCTGATCGTCCGACGTTTTGCCGGAACTGCGCGGCTGGATGCCGCTGAAACCGAGCATCTTGGTCGCAAGGTAGAGTCGACCGCACGCAACACACGATGGTCAAGTTTGAAGTTCCGGATAACATCCGGATAATATCCAATTTTATGGCAGATTCAAGATCTTCAGACACGAAGCGACAAATCCCGCGGAAACGACATCCTTCCATGAAGCTGAGTGACGACGAATGCAGTCCTCCAGCTTTTCGTCGAAGATGCAAGCTGAATTTCCTACATGTCGACTAGCTCTGTGCGAAAGAACGGCGCTCAAAACGAGAAAAATCGACGAGAAGTTGCAACTCATCGTTTGCAGAGGTCAAGCTCGACTGCACTGAACGCATGAATTGGCCGCATCAGCTCCAGCAAATGCGAAGAAACGAGCAGTCAAGTTGGGATCTAGACCATGTCTGCTACTGATGCACACCGCAGCGGCCTTGGTTGACTGGTCAGGAGTACATTGTATCAGGATTGTCGTGTTCGGCTCGTCGTCCCAGAAGTTGAGCTTGTGAAGAACTCCCGCCATCGATCGCGATATGTAGTCAAAGACTGAGCTCCTTGCCCTCCAGCGTGCGCAGCGATCATTGGCAATGCTTGTGTATATTGTTCAAGTCTCAGCCTCATGTCGGAAACGTCCAAGGCTTGACTCTCCATCGTGTTGCACACATTTTACTGAGAATGTCCAACTGGAGGAAGTTCAAATCAACCCCAAGGACCATGAGACAGACAACTCCTAATGGATGAAGGAGTGCTTGCATCCTCTAATACTTTCTCGCTGTGATTAAGCGAAGTCTTGCAAACAATTGGACAATTGTCCATGGATTCACATCTCACGGCTGGCTTAGAAAGTACGCATGACACCTCGGGCGATTTTCGCTGTCAATGAAATCTACAGTTGCAAGCGCACTGCTCTATGTCTCTCAATTTGTTGCATTCCTCGTTGGCAGCAAGGGATACGTCCTACGCGCTAGATCACTTAGCACGAGGGATAATTCTAGGCTTGCTTGGGCGGTGCTGGCGCGGGTTATCTCGCACTGCACTAGTTCGAAGCCAAAAGGTTGATCTGACCAATCTTTCGCTGATTGCTTGGCTTGAGTTTCCAATGCTGAAATACCGCTGCTCCAAGTGAATTCTTGATCAAATTGCGAGATATTGTCCGAGAAGACGGCACTGAGAGCTTGATTGTCATGGGGCCGTTCGTACATGATTTCAATGCACCATCTGGGGATGATCACAAGGGTGCACCAGCTAAGAGTAATGCTTGGTGGCAATCAATCGTCAACGATAAAATTCGAGCTGGTGCTTGTTGCCGCGTTGGCTGCGAGCTTGCATTGCCTTGCACAAGGATGGCTCATCTTCAAGCTTGGTCTTGTACTGTATTGACTGACCCTTCCCTCATGGATGTTCTCTCGCAGTCAATGCAAAACGTGTTGTCGCGCCGCGTGTTTTTGCACCGAAACCACGCATCTTTGGACCTTGTCGTTGCATTTCTGTGGACACTTCTCAATCCATGGGCTGGTCCGGCGCAAGCATCGAGGAGAACTTGGTAGATCGGCCGCGCGCCTTGGTCCATCGCATGTTCAGCAAGGTGACAAATTCGTCAGAAAGATGCATGTACTTTATTGAAGGGAGAGTCCATGGAAAATTTACTTTGGTGAATAATCTTATCGACCAATCAAAATCATCCAAACTAAAATGAACCGATTTGATTGGCTGTCTGTGCAAGTTCACTTTGAGATTCCAGATTCGAACGAAGAAAATACACCGAGAAAACAGTCTGGTTCGATAGTAATGAATCTTGATCTATTGAATCCAACAGGTTATTCACTCTGGAAGACTTTGCGCTCCATCACTCGTCTCCATTGTCAACGGTGTCTGTTGCTCTGGATGTGCTGTCCAATCTATTCCAACAAGCTTATTTTATCGAACCATGAATTGTCTATCGGTCGAAACGACGTTCATTCGCAACTTGCGTGTCATGCCGTTTCATGTCGTATTAAGTTTGGCAGGTTGAGTCACCCACCGCACATTGCGGCATCGTTCTGTGCGGTGAATGTCGGCCAAACCTGTGAGATTTAATATTCATTGTCATGGGATATCGAACGCCACAGGTTTCAGAATGACCACTCAAAGTCGAGGATTAGGTGAGGGCATTTGGTTGGTGCGGCAGTCCTCACTTTGCATTTTTGCGCTTCGCCGGTACTCCTCTCGTCTCGTCGAACCAACACCGCAGCAACAATGGTACGAAGATTGCGATCTTTGGAGGGTGGGAAGCTGATTGGCAATGCGTAGGTGAATTTCACGACCGCTCAAATGCGTGAAATCATGGACTACACGAAAAATATTCGTAACATGTCCGTGATTGCCCACGTCGATCACGGTAAGTCGACATTGACCGATTCGTTGGTGTCGAAGGCTGGGATTATTGCTGCCCGTAACGCCGGTGATGCCCGTTTCATGGATACCCGTGCCGATGAACAAGAACGTGGTATTACCATCAAGTCGACCGGTATTTCTATGTTTTTTGAATACAACATGGATGCTGGGGAAGCCCTTGCCGCCAAGAAGGCCCATGACGATGCCACTGCAAAGGCTGAAGCTGAAGGTTTTGCCTCGGAAGTCACCATCAACGAAAACTCGTACTTGATCAACTTGATCGACTCGCCTGGGCACGTCGATTTCAGCTCTGAAGTGACGGCCGCATTGCGTGTGACCGATGGTGCCTTGGTCGTCGTCGACTCGATCGATGGTGTGTGCGTCCAAACCGAAACCGTGTTGCGCCAATCTATCGGTGAACGTGTCAAGCCTGTTCTCATGATCAACAAGGTCGATCGCGCCTTGTTGGAATTGCAACTCCCCCCTGAGGAATGCTACCAAGCCTTCAACCGCGCTGTCGAAAACGTTAACGTCATCATTGCCACGTACAACGACCCTAAGCTCGGTGATGTGCAAGTCTACCCTTACAAGGGTACCGTCGCCTTCGGTTCCGGCTTGCACCAATGGGGTTTCACCTTGAAGAAGTTCGCCAAGTTGTACGGCGCCAAGTTCGGTATTGACGAATCCAAGATGATGGAAAAGTTGTGGGGCGACTGGTTCTTTGACGCTGAAAACAAGAAGTGGAAGCGCTCGTCCGAAAACGGCACCTTGAAGCGTGCTTTCGTCCAATTTATCATGGACCCTATCTGCAAGATGTTCGATGCTATCATGAACGACCGCAAGGCCAAGATCACCAAGATGTTGCAAGCCGTCGGTGTTGAACTCAAGCCCGATGAACAAGACTTGGTTGGCAAGCCTTTGTTGAAGCGTGTCATGCAAAAGTGGTTGCCTGCCGGTGATGCCGTGTTGGAAATGATTGTGTTGCACTTGCCTTCTCCTGTCGTCGCCCAACGTTACCGTGTCGACACCTTGTACGATGGTCCTTTGGATGATGAATGCGCCAACGCCATCCGTAACTGCGATGTCAACGGTCCTTTGGTCATGTACGTCTCCAAGATGGTTCCCACCTCGAACGATCGCGCTCGTTTCTATGCCTTCGGTCGTGTCTTCTCTGGTAAGATCGCCACCGGCCAAAAGGTCCGCATGCTTGGCCCCAACTACGTGCCCGGCAAGAAGACCGACTTGTGGGTCAAGAACATTCAACGTACCATTATCATGATGGGTCGCTACGTCGAACAAGTCCCTGATATTCCTTGCGGTAACACGTGCGGTTTGGTCGGCGTCGATCAATACTTGATCAAGTCCGGTACCATTACCACCTCCGAAACCGGCCACACCATCCGTACCATGAAGTTTTCCGTGTCCCCTGTCGTGCGTGTCGCCGTCGAACCTAAGTCGGCTGCCGATTTGCCCAAGTTGGTCGAAGGCATGAAGCGTTTGGCTAAGTCCGACCCTATGGTGTTGTGCTACACTGAAGAATCTGGTGAACACATTATTGCCGGTGCCGGTGAATTGCACTTGGAAATTTGCTTGAAGGATTTGCAAGAAGATTTCATGGGCTGTGCCGTCAAGATCTCTGAACCTGTCGTCACCTACCGTGAAACCGTCACTGGCGAATCGTCCATGCAATGCTTGTCCAAGTCCCCCAACAAGCACAACCGTCTCTACTGCTCGTCGTCCAACTTGTCGGACGAATTGGTCGAAGAAATCGACACTGGAAAGGAAGAAGTTGGCCCTCGTTACGATGTCAAGCTTCGTGCCCGTTACTTGGCCGACAACCACGGCTGGGATGTCACTGATGCCCGTAAGATCTGGGGTTACGGCCCTGATGGCGAAGGCCCCAACATTTTCTGCGACCAAACCAAGGGTGTGTCGTACTTGCAAGAAATCCGTGAATCCGTCATGGGCGGTTTCAACTGGGCCACCCGCACGGGTGTGTTGTGCGATGAAGTTGTCCGTGGTCTCCGCGTCAACTTGTTGGATGTCGTCTTGCACGCTGATGCTATCCATCGTGGTATGGGTCAAATCATGCCTACTGCCCGCCGTGTCGTGTACGCTTGCCAATTGGTCTCGTCGCCTGCTTTGATGGAACCCATCTTTTTGGTCGACATCCAATGTCCTCAAGATGCCATGGGTGGTGTCTACGGTGTCTTGACTGTCCGCCGTGGCCACGTCTTCTCGGAAGAACAACGCCCTGGTACCCCCATGATGCAAATGCGAGCTTACTTGCCTGTCAACGAATCGTTCGGTTTCACTGAAGAATTGCGCGCCAAGACTGGTGGCAAGGCCTTCCCTCAATGTTCGTTCGACCACTACCAAGTCGTGAACGGCGACCCCATCGTCCCCACCACGATGGCCGGCAAGTTGGTCAACAGCACCCGTGTCCGCAAGGGTTTGGCCCCTGAAGTGCCTCCTTTCGACCGCTTCTACGACAAGTTGTAAAGCGTTCACATTATATTGTAATGGATGTCACATTAGCCTCTCTACACTTCATTTCTTCATCTTGCTCGAAACACCGCAGAAACCCAGTCCAATGATAGTCACTTGAAACGTGTGAAAATTTAGACTATAGTGAGAACAAGATATTTGTAATGTCAGAGCAAATTGACGCTGTGGTTGATGGAAGTCGTGGAATCGAGTCGCAGTTTATGCGCAATCTATCGTCAAGTTCAAGCGACTTGGAGATTACACTCCACAAGGAGGCAGGACATCAAGTTCAACGAGAGAATGGTACAAGAGCGACTAATGCGAGCATACTACATCAAGAGAGAATAGAATGGTCAATTTGCCTCAACTGACAATCGCGCTTGAAGAGAGTTGACATGTGACTCAAGTCGCAAGATATATCTCATGGGAAAGGCTGCACGGCGCTGGTTCCTTCATGGATGCGTCGATGAGAGTTGAAAGTTCATGGCAAGATTGCGGACACTCGATGGCATCTTCGTGGTCTCACAAGGAACAGTTTTAATAGGGAGATGTTGCAAGTGGTGTTCTGTATCTGTGTCTGTGAAATAGTTACAGATGCAGACACAGACGTGGACTCTTCCAAGCTGTTGTTGCACAGCCTGTGTCTGTATTTTCTGGCTAAATTTAGAGTAAAAATGCTATCCATCCAAGACATCACCGTCCTCCTTCGTCGCGCTCGTTCCATGCCTCAACGCCGTCATAAACTGCTGCTTGAATTCACATTGAACGCCCTGTCGTTCCTGACGTGAGGTTTGATCCCACAAAAATGAGTGACAAGGACGCTGAACAAAATTTCCGCTTTAACATGTCTGGATTACACTCTCTCGTTGTGCTACATGGGCTTCCCGATGTCTTTGTCACCAGTGCATGTAACCGTTGTTGTAGTTTGAAGCTCTGTGTATTTTACTCAACCGAATGTCTTATCCTCGGCGATACGTGGACATGATGCCAATGTTTGGTAGGTCTCGTGAGTCCATCTGCCATATATTTAACGACATGGTTGATATTCTATTCGACAAATGGGAGCATGTGATCTACTTTTGCAAGCGACTCGCTGTCAGTCGACTAGACATGTATGCTGCTGCCATTGAGGCCAAAGGGGCACCACTATCTTGCGTGTTCGGCTTTATAGATGGCTCCAAAATTGCTACATGCCGAATAACACAGCCTGTTTTGGAGAGGAAGGGTCTGTCGTTGTTCACTTGAGTGAGTAGCACCAAGTCGTCTTTGTCGCTCCACCAACTCATCGTAAATGGGACATGCTCAACTGTCCGGACGCTGGTAGATCCTTTTGCCGTGCCTGCTGCTTTCCTGTCGCCCACAGCGCCATTTGACACCCGCTTCGCAAATGATTGAGGAAGAAGAATCGGTCGAATCGGCAGTTGATGGTCAAGTCAATATCCAATGAGCAGGACATCGCACCAATAGCCACCTCCACAAGGTCTTCGCTTTGAAGACGAGATGACAACCAGTGGCGCGGTTTGAAAGATGCAGCTCAGTGGTGGAGTCACTATCCTGGCGCCGAGTGCTTTCCATGGATCGTGAGGTTGCCAATTTTACCGTTTTCATCGCTGCTGCTAGTCTTAAGGCATTCTTCAATCACGGGGAGATAACGCCGGCAAGATGATGACAAGGAGAGCATGTCGCCCATGAACTGCCGAGTGGGGGCAGGCAGGTCAATGAAGATGCTGATGTCCTCCCAGCATCAACAATGGAGGGAACCTTTCAACACACACACAAAGATTCATCCGCTTCTGCCGCGACCGTCATCTTTGACATGCGCCGTGTGCTAGCCTTCGGTCGAGTTGAGCCACTTCCCTTTGGTGTGAACGCCCAGACAGGGGTCCACCTCCACAAGGAAGGAGGTTCATGAAGTCCTCCGGACATTGATATTGGACAAACCTCCACCACTGCTTCCCAGTGTGGCCAAACACTTCCTTGTTAATCCAAGCGGCCAGACTGTGGGTGCAAATTCGTGCATCGAGAATTGACGATTCTGTCCACAGCACATCCTCACACTTGTGACAGTCGAGTGACGATTGTGTTTCAAAGTCCCCATGGACGTCCCTCTACCACTACCATTGGATCCTCCACATGGGTGCTGCAACGGCTCACTCCCGCCCAGATTCAAGGCCGATGCGAAGTCAATTTAAGCAGGCATTTAGCCTCAAGTCGTGGCCATACCGTCAGTCCCAGGAGCCACAACGACGCGCCATCTCGCCTTGTCTAGCTTCCGAGAAACTACTTATGTAGCTGGACGTTGAGGCTCCTAGAGCGTCCGTGTAGTGTCTACTGTCACCACGAAAGAAACTCGTCGTGGCACATCGTTTGGCTTTGTCCATCCCCAACCTCCAGATTGAACTTGGGGGTTCACCCATGCGTACAAACGGTTGAAATTCACCAAGTTCAAATTGCCACCCCATCGGTTGTCTCATTTGTTCAGTCAAATCGCCATGTCTCTGTCCGTCTCGTCACTGGATCGCGGCGGTCTAGACGCGCTTTCCACATTTCCACGCTCGTCCTGTCATCTTCATGTCTTTACCATCTTCTCGCAATTTCCTCATCTTTTCACATCATCATGCGCTTCTATGCATCGGAAAACATGGCATTTCCAACTGCCACGACGATGCACGCATTGCCTTTGGGATCAACTGTGTGTATTCAGTGGGAGAAACAAGTTCGTGAAATATGACACTGCTGCATCACACCCAAATACACAATTTGATTGGATCGTGAAGATTTTATGACATTTGATTGGTTGATACGATATGGGATCAACCTGGGATAAAGTTGACATCGCCACGTCACATATGGCAAATTGCATGTGCACCAATGACAAGTTTGCACTTGACAGCCTCCTCATTGTCAACCCAACGGGGACATCTTCCCTTGTCATTTTCCAATTTCCTCCATCAAGATGAGCCACACTACTTCCGCCGCGTCCCTTGGCTTGGACTCGCTTGGCATCCACAACACGTGCACGGTCTTCCACAACTTGCCTTACGACGAAATTGCTGCCCATGAACTTGCCAACAACGAAGGCGTGTTTACTGCCAACGGTACGTTCGCCGTCGACACCGGCAAGTTTACCGGGCGCTCCCCCTTGGACAAGTTTATTGTCCGCCAAGCGCCCTCGGACAAGCATGTCGACTGGGGCAGTGTGAACCAGCCAACGACGGTCGAAGTGTTTGACATTTTGTACAAGAAGGCCACCAAGCACTACTCGACGGTCGACAAGATGTACGTCTTTGACGGCTATTGCGGCGCCAACGAAAACTCGCGCCTCAAGGTTCGCATTGTGACGGAACTCGCGTGGCAACACCATTTCGTCACCAACATGTTCATGCGCCCAGAATTCAAAGACGTCGCTGCCCCCTCGGCCTTTGCGGCGGATTTCACCATCATCAACGCCTGCAACGTCGTCGACGAAGACTGGCAAGCGCATGGTCTTCACTCGGAAGTGTTTGTGATCTTCAACATTGAAGCCCGCGTCGCTGTGATCGGCGGCACGTTCTACGGCGGTGAAATGAAGAAGGGCATCTTCTCGATGATGAACTACCTCCTTCCTCTCCGTGGCATCATGCCCATGCACGCTTCTGCCAACAAGGGCGTCGATGGCGACACTGCCATCTTCTTTGGTCTCTCTGGTACTGGCAAGACGACCCTCAGTGCCGACCCCAAGCGTTTCCTCATCGGTGACGACGAACATGGCTGGGACGACGAAGGCGTTTTCAACTTTGAAGGCGGTTGCTACGCCAAGACGATCAACTTGAGCGAAGCCAACGAACCTGAAATCTACGGCGCCATCCGCCGCGACGCCATGCTTGAAAACGTCTGGCTTGACGAAGCAGGCGTCCCCGACTACTACAACGTCTCCAAGACTGAAAATGGCCGCGTGAGCTATCCTCTTTACCACATTCCCAACTATGAACCTACCTCCCGCGGTGGTCACCCCAAGGTGGTCATCTTCTTGACCTGTGATGCTTACGGCGTCTTGCCTCCCGTCGCCAAGCTCTCTGCTGGCCAAGCTCAATACCATTTCTTGTCTGGCTACACTGCCAAGGTTGCCGGCACGGAACGCGGCGTGACTGAACCAGTTGCGACGTTCTCTGCTTGCTTTGGTGCTGCCTTCATGACGCAGCACCCGATCGTGTACGCCGACTTGCTCAAGTCGAAGATTGAAACGCACGACACCAAGGTCTACTTGGTCAACACTGGCTGGACTGGCGGTGCTTATGGCGTTGGCAAGCGCATGTCGCTTAAGTACACTCGCAAGTGTATTGATGCGATCTTGGACGGTTCGATTGAATCGGCCAACTTTGTCGAAGATGCCATCTTCCACGTGCAAGTCCCTACTGCTCTTGAAGGCGTCCCATCCGACTTGCTCAAGCCTGAATTGGCCTGGACGGACAAGGAAGCGTACACGGCGACGGCCATCAAGCTCGCGAATGCTTTCCAAGACAACTTCAAGCAATACGTCTTGCCCCACCACACGGACTACTCTTCGTTTGGCCCCACCACTCCTCAATAAGTTTGCTTCTAATCTATATATATCTACAGTCATCTCCAGTGCATTTCCACCGAGTTGAAACTTCGAAGGTGACCACGCGCGTCGCCACGGCCGTTGGGAGACGCGTCAGTCAGTCGGCCGATTCTCAGTCCCAACAAAAAACGATCTTTTGACACGCAAAAACCTGATTTCATACCACTTTCAAAATATATTTCTTATAATAATTGATATTGTTGAAACATACAATAAGAGAGTAGAATTATACTCTCATATTTATAACCCCAGAATCTTATAAGATAATACCTGTATGAAATAGATTACTTTGTAAATGAATACAATTACAACATGCGTTACAGATGTATGGAAGAGAGACGAACTCTCTGTCTGTGTTCATCCGACGAGAAATATATGGAGAAATATATACTGGACTTCTAAGGCCGAGATATCATCAGGTTGTCAACGTGCTACGACACAGCAGGCGGTCCCCCGCGAGGCGTCGTCGACGGCGGCAGTGAAATTCCATGTCGCGCCGTCGTTGCACTTGATCTTGAACGTGGGATTGCGATATTGAAGGAGAAGACTGCTGACGCCTCTGTGGAGAAACATCTTGGACGTGTTTCATCCGAACGTGTTGAGCTTCAAGTTGAACTTGTCTTGCTGTAACGCATTCGTAAGTGCAAGAAGCAGGTCCGTGCCTTTCGCTGACGAAACAAACCATGCGCGCTGTCTCGTCGTGGATCTTCTGTTTGGATGCCAGCTCCACGCTCTGTCTGTCGCGGACGTGGCCATCTCCTGCCAACAGTCGACACATTGTGAGATGGGAGAATCGGAGATGGTCGTCGTCGGTTCTCAGCTATTTTGTTCTCGGTTTCGCATGTGATGACCATCGTCAATCGATGTGTAACGGATCTAGATTTCCGCGAGGATCAACCTGACGAGAACGACACCATTCTATCTTTTGCCGCCGATGACCAAAGTGGATCTACGTCAGCAGAGCCTCCCTCTGTATCACCCACAGCAGCAGCCACTGCAAGAGAGCAGCGGACATGGCACGTTTGTGACGCTCGCCGTGCCGAAACGGTCGTCCTCCTCGCGGTTTCCAATGGTCGTGTCGATTGTATTGCGATCTGCGATGGCCATGGCGTGTCTTGCCCTCGGAAGTCTCGTCTTACCATTACCGCACATTTTTAATCCCGCGACGCCAGCGGTCCAAGATGCAGCGGCCTGCACTGGTGACATGATGTCGTCACCGCTGTGTTTGTTCCAAGCGTCGAAAGCGCAATCTTGGTTTGCACCGCCACGCAATCTCCACGCGTCAATTCCAGCCGACAAACCCATCCCGACGAACCGATGGTGGGGCAACTTGATCTCAGCCGCACGTGACGACACGGTGCCCGAGAAGCGTGTGTGGACAAATCCATATGCCATCGTCCTCTTGACCCAAGGCATCGCCATCTCGTTTCCATTCGACACGCGGTACTTCCAAGGCGCATCTGGCAACACCAACGGCGCCAAGTCGTACAGCCATGCGTACACCAAGGACATTACGCTTGGTGGCGGCAATTCCAAGTCGCCATTCGTCGTCACTGGCTGGGACGACCTCGGCGTCACGGCGCGACAAGACCAGGGCGACAACAAATGGATTGAAACGACGCTGGTCAGCGGCATGGCCTTCACGACGGCGTCCTATTCGAACGTGGCGCCACGAGTCACGACGACGCACAACATCATGTCGATGAACCATGTCCATCGCACCGCCGGCCGCACGACCAAAGGGGAGACAATTCGCGGTGTGAAATTTCTCATCGGCCTTGACAATGGCCAGACGTGGGTCGTCTACGCGTCTCGTCCTGTGACGTTCAAAGTCGACGGCCGTACGCTTGAAAGCCCTGATGCCTTCACGGGCGACATCCGCGTCGCTCTCGTCCGCAAGCCTGACGACATTACATCGCTCGACAACTACCGCGGCTGCGTCGTCCGCGGCGGCAATTTGACCCACGACCGCTTTCACTACCGCTTCGACTGGGCGACGTCCGGCGACTGTGCTCCTGGACTTCTTCATTTTGGCCTCCAGCATCACACCGACACGCTCGACGCCACGACTGCCGCTCCTCTGACTGGCATGACGCAATTGGGATCGGCCACTCGCGGCTTCATGATTCCAATCGCCACGACGAGCAAGACACTGCGATGGACGTTCACGGAAAACCTCGTGCCGGTCGAATTGTATCCTCGTCAACGCCCGACTCCTGAGCGTCTCAAGACGGCGCGCCTCCTCGACCATCTTGCTGCGGACATTGACGCCACTTGGAACATGCCCAACGACGGATCGTACTACTTCAACGGCAAGAAAGCTCAAAAGTATGCGTCGTTGTGTCTCATGGCGAGCGACCGCGCAGTTGTCGGCACGGACTTGAGGCTCCTCAAGCGATGCCAGCCCAAACTTGCGGCCGTCCTTGCGCCGTTCATCAAGAACTCCTTCGCGCATCGCCTCGTTTACGACACGGTGTACAAGGGCATCGTGACGTCGCAAGGCTTTGACGACGCCGACACGTACGCTGACTTTGGCAACACGATCTACAACGACCACCATTACCACTTCGGCTACTGGGTCGCCGCCGCTGCGATCGCCAACGTCGTCCATCCGCAGATGCCTGGCCTGGCGACACTCAACCAGCGCATTTCATTCCTCATTCGAGACGTTGCGAACGCCGATGCGCACGACACGTCGTTTCCAGCCTTCCGCATGTTCGACTGGTTCAAAGGACACTCGTATTCACATGGCGTGACGGCGGCAGTCGACGGCAAAGACTTGGAATCGACCTCAGAAGATGTCAACTTCTACTACGCCATGGCGTTGTTTGGTGAAGCCACCGGCGACGTGCCACTCGCTCACCTTGGTCGACTCATGCTGAGCGTCAATGTGCACAGCGTCCAGACGTACTTCCTCATGGACAGCGCCAACAAAGTCCACCCGCCGTCCATTGTGGTCAACCATGTGCCTGGCATTTACTTTGACAACAAAGTGTCCTACACGACGTGGTTCAGCGACGCGCGCCAGTCGATCCACATGATTCAAATGCTTCCCGTGACACCCGTGACGGAATTCGTTCGCACCAAGCGCTTCGTACAAGAAGAATGGACAGACATTTTGACGCATCTCCCGATCGTCAAGAATGACAACTGGAACGATCCCGCGCTCTCGTTGCTCTATCTCAACTACGCTGCAGTCGACCCTGACCTCGCGATGAAAAAGCTGCAGTACATGGCCCTCGACGATGGGCTGAGCCGCTCGTGGGCGCTCTACATGGCCGCGTCGCGTTACTAGAGTCGTCGCAAAACTAATTTAAGATTCATTTATGCATATTTAGAAGAGACTACTGCTTGCATCTCCCGCTTCCGTAGGTTTCGCCGTTGCTGTGACTGCAGAATCATTAGCATCGATGCAACTTTCGAGTATGCTTACCTTCTTCCTTTGCTTGCAAGTAAGCGTCCCACAAAGCTTGGCGCTTTGGCTTGTCTTGAAGCAACTTGACCACATCCTAGACATGTCGTCAGCAACATTCGACAACAGGAAATGCAGATACCGGGTAGAGCGCGACGCGTTGCTGAGCATTGAATGCTTGAGCCATGTAGTTCGTGAAGACTTCGTTGGTGATCTTGTTTTGGCCGAACTCCTTGCATTTGACTTTGAAATCTTCGGCGAACTGCTCGCCAGCTAAAGTCTCAATTGTGCTGATCACACGATGGTACACCGTCTGAACGTCGGCGCCTTGAGCAGGGGGTGGCAAGCTGTCACCACTAGCACCACGACGCAAGATCGATGGAATGGCGGGGATGGCAGGCATTGTCATCGTGGGAAGTGATGGCAAGTTGTTCAAAGGGTTGCCTTGGGACGGCAAAGACAACACACGATCAATGGCTTCATAAAGAGGAGCAGCAGCCGTAGGTTGTTCGACTGCACCGGTCAAAATTTCAGTTGGAGTGATTTCGCGACCGTAGAATGTCTTGTTGATGTCGCTTCGTGCAGCAATCGCAGAACCTTGAAGGCCCACACCGCCAAAAAGCCCCTTGCTGTGGCTGTACGTGTAGTTTGGCGCAACTCCCGACGCACTGATATTCGCATTTGCACCCGCGGCACGACCATAAGGTCCAGCGGCAAATTCCAAATTGGCACCGGCCGACAGCTGTCCCTTCGAGCGGAACGATTTGACAGCCGCGTCCGAGTTGAGGATAATCATGAAGCTGATGATTTGTCCACCAGCTTCAAAGCCGACACCCATACCAGCGGTACCAATGGCCGATGGAGCGGACCAACGGCCGTCGGGAAGGCGGGCAATCACAAGCCCCGTGCCGATTTTGGCGGTCCAGACGAATCCAGCTTTCACAACTGTGAGGAACGCCAGACCTTTGGCATCTTGCATCAAGTCCACGGGAATTCGGCGATCCTTGTCGATATTAGGATCGAAAAAGTCTTGCATCGTCTTGACGGCGTACTTGATCGCGCCTTCCATCGTCGTAATAGCTTCCTTCGTCTCCTCCATCTTGTCGATTGCTCCCTTCGCGGACAATTTGATTCTGTTTGTGCCAGGATGTTTCCGGATACCCTGTCCCAAAATCAATGAATCCAGTTATCCGGATAAATGCGAGCACCTCCAGAAAATAATGTTTATCCGGATAATGAATTCACCAATCGTGTGACACTTTTCTGTCCAACGGCACCAAAGTTTTTGAGATCTTGCAACACAATCACGATCGGAGGACACGCCGGTTGCTGTCAACACTCTTCATGGACACGGTGAACGTAGTGCATCGTTCCGCTGTACAAGAACGCTACGAGAGAAAAGGTGCGGGAATCCAAGCTGACCAAATCAGGTAAAAGATTCGAGCTTTTTCGCCACGCAGACTGGTTAATTGGTGGAGATGGACGATCGATTTGCTTTTCTCCACACCGTCGTGCTCGTGGCGAGGTCCAAACATTCCTGAAATCCTCGTTCAAACCGATCATCTGGCGTACTGCAGAGCAGCGCCTTGAGTAGACAGTGCGATGAAAGCGCAGAGCTTCGAGTGATTGATACCAACGAATGACGCCCCCACATTGAAATCTCCCCGATGAGCTCTAGCAATGTTTAGCCGGAGAGACCGCCGTGTGCTAGTAAAACATCTCATCTTTGATATGCCTGCCTTACGAATCAGTGAGAATCACGCCATGGTGAACATCGATTTCACGGGTACGTGCTTGGTACTCAGTGCTAATTGCTGTAGTAATCCGGGCTGAGGCCCAAGGAAAAGACTCTCGATGGGATGCCACAACGAATGCTACCTTAGAACTGGAACTAGAGACCAAGCCATAGACTACCAATCCTGACTACTAAGACCACGTTGCGCCTAGTCTATCATTGTCTATGCTTGGTCTGCGACAACCAATGCAAGAGCTATTGGAGATTAACAGCCCAGTGCCTCGCCGAGGACAACGAGTGAACTACGGGATTGTTGCAGCAAGGCACCGGTAGATTGAGGTACAATAGCTAGAGCTCTCTACATCTTGGCTGAATGTTTCATGCACAATCAGCATGTACAGACTGGGCCTCATGCCATGAATGACGCAGGCATTGCCCTTCAACAGTTCGCTCTTCACAAGACTTGGTCCTGTGCACTGCCTTCGAAATGACGAGTTTCGTATGACTGCCAGACCCTCTCATGAGTTTGAATGCCCTAACGAGGAGAATCCCAAACTCGCTCGTCGAGGCCTTGTGAAGCGTAGTCGACGTGGGCTCCATCGCTTGTCTATTATCATGATACATATCCCCGAGGTTGTCGTCGTGAGCGCTTCCAAATATACATTCCTGTTGTAAGAGATTTACTTGGACTTGTTGTACGCACGCAAGACAAGATGGTTGAGCGTCGGCTTTTGCTTGCCACTGGTTTTGGCTTTGAGGCCGGCCATGCACTTGGTGATGTCTCGGAATTCTCGGCGGCATTGCGTGATTTCCCAGTCGCTCTTCGCCATGGCCGTGATGAAAGCCAAGAACTCGGTCTGGCATTCCGTGGATTCGTTGATCACACGGCGCGTCATCTTCTTCATCTGCTCATGCGTGTAGCGCACCATCGCAAGGCAAAACACTTCCGAGCGGCAAATGCTCCACCAGTCCCTCTCATTTCCACTAAAGTCCGATATCCATCTCTTAAGTGCGTATCTCAAGGCAAATTTGAAAATGCCAAAAAAGGCGCCAAAGTCAAGATCGCCGAGAACGATGGAAGAAGTTGAAGAAGAGGGCTAAGTTGTCTATTCAGATGGTGATAAACTCGGAGTTGACAGAGCCATGGCCGCTACTCTCACTCACATCTCGTAGCCTTGAAGCCAACTCATGGAAGGCAACTTGGAGACTGCGCATAGACGCTTCCATCGAATCCATGCGGGCGCTGTGTTGCGTCAGTCGTTCGAAGATGATAGTTTGTTGCTGAGCAAGCATCTGCTGTGTGTCGGTAACTCGACAGAGCAGGTCCAGGCACGCTGTTTCCGCTTCGGATTTGCCAGATAGGTGACCGCCAGCGCCACTGCTGCTACCGCCGCTCATGAATTTAGACCTTGTCGAATTACTCTCCCGTTCGAGCGACTTGGCTTTGGAAGCTGTGACGAGACTGCTCAAGACGCTGCTTGTAGAGCTCCACGGTTCCTTTGGAAGGCTATCTGGTGGCGTTGCGAGGCTGACGTTGTCCTGACGGCGGTTTGTAGCTCGGCTTCTTGACAAGGTCGAGTGGTGCATCGTACCAACAACAGCCATAGCGTCGCTTCCAATCTCAGACGCTTCTTCAATCATGGAGAGTCGCTTTTGCTCGCGTGCCCTGCGGTCTTCGAGCATATCCATGACAATCTTGGCTAGATGGAGCAGCATATCCGTGACGGCTGTATCGACTGATTCGCGAGGTTTGCAGTCAAGAACCATGATAGATCCCAGCATGTGGCCTTCATGGTTGACGATGGCTACACCGGCGTAGAAGCGGACATTGGCGGCGCCAGCGACAAGAGGATTTTGCATGAATCGAGTGTCTCTGCGTGTGTCAAGAACGACGAGCGGTGTATGGAACGGTCTCTCAAGAAGATGCGCACAGAGCGCGATCTCTCGCGGAAGCTGCGTTGGTTGGATGCCAATGCTGGCTTTGTACCATTGTCGCGTCGCGTCCAGGAACCCAATTGCCGCGACAGACGCATCAAACGTCGTAGCAGCTGCTCGACAAATCGCATCGAACTCGTGATCTGGCGGCGTATCAAGGATGGCATACAAATGCAGCGCCTGGACGCGCGCCGCTTCCCGGTCGGCTTGGTATGAGTTGACCAAGCTGAGGCTGCCGACACTGCGGAGCGTCGAGTCATCGAGCAGAATGGGCGAGATGCAGTCGTTGCAGAGCCGTACAGTGCGTGGCGGTACCGACGCTCTCTTGGTAAGATCCCGTACAAGGCGATGTGTTGAGCAGTGGCTGCAAATGACTTCGCCACACGCGCGACAATGGTGCTTCCGGACGAACGTCGTAAACTTGCGCGAGCAGGTCAAGCACTTTTGCCGCTGGGAGTCGGAGACCCAGTCCTTCGGCGATTTCAGATCGAGGTCAAGGATGTCCATGCCGCCACTCTTCTCGGTGAGCTCTGCAGGATACAGTGAGAATGACTGCTAACATTGTCGGTAGAGACGCGGAAGTCCGACTTGTCGTCAAAGGAGAGGCGCGGTCGAAGGCAGATGGTTCTAAACTTAGATGATGGTGGTGTGGACAGATTGCATTATCGACTTAGGCGTGGATGACAGTGGGTCGGTCCTCCTCGGCGACCGTCCAGACGCTGTCGTCCTCTTGGTCGAGACGTTGCGCGAGCGCGACAATCGATCCCGTCTCGAGCAAGAAGGACACGAGTTTGTCGTTGGCGTCAATCATGTCGTCCAGGCGCGACCTCAGTGTTTTCGACGGCTGTGGATCGGCTGCAGTCTTGGACGACGACTTTGGCGCTGGATTTGGTGTCGTGGACGCGGCATCGTCTCCACTTTCGTCGTCATCGTCGTCGTCGCCTGCCGACGAACTGCCTGACGATTTGTGTTTGCCAGTTGCTTGCTGTCGCATCGCGGCTTTGCGTTCCTTGGTACGCTGGCGTTTTTTCAATCGCTTGTTGCGTTTCGACGCCTGCTTGGCCTTCATCTCCGACGTTTCCTTCTCCGTCTCCTCTTTCCATAAGCTTTCCTACACACGCCGCCATCGCATGTAAGTAAATACAGCCCATGTCATGGAGATCATACCTGGTACTGAAGATGAAAGACCGTGCAGTCGCAGTTTTTGCATACGTTGCATTTGCACTCGGCGCAGAAGAACGTGTCGTTCGAGTGCTTGGAGAATGCGCCAGAGCAGATCGCGCACGTGACGAAATGTTGCTGCCAGATACGCGTCGCGCTACGGATCGATCGCCGTCAGGAGAATGAAGTTGATAGGATGTTTTACCGCTTGGCGACAGTCGCCGACTTATGCGAAACGAGATGCTCAATGTTGGCCGATGCCATCAGACTTGCATATGGGTTGGGTGAATCCGTCCGCTTGGCTTCGAGTTCGCCGACTTGAAGTATTCTCTCCAGCCCTTCCAGCGCCATCATGACCATGCTCGTTTCCTCCAGCAGGTTGCCAAGTATTTGAATGCATCCTTCGTTGACCAAGTACTCAATCTACCGCCAAGTTCAGCCTCGGAGGACATGGAGGACGTCGTCTACCTGGCTGTCCGATCCACATGATGTTGCATTGAGCACGACCCAACAGGCTTCACTCCGAACTTCCGCGTCTGTCGTTTCGGACGATGCAAGTCCCATCAGAGATGGAATGCAGCCGGAATCAAGCACGCATTGGATTTGATCGACGGTGCCGGCGGCGATGTTGGAAAGAGTCCAACATGCTTCCTTCTGAATCTCCCGATTAGAATGCGCGATGAGCTTGCGCAGCGACGGCACTGCTCCGCACTCTATGATGTGCTACATCGAGACTCTGCCGTCAGGAATTTATTGCTGAGAGGGTGCGTACCTGCGTGTAGTCGTGATCGTCCTCTGCGCACACAATGTTTCCAATCGCACGGAGCGCAGGCTTGGTCACCCGCCACGAATTGTGGCCGAGGAGCTCCACGAGACGCAAACAGACTTCGGAATCGACTACCGCTTGAATATGCGTGCTAGGACCATCGCAGAGATGCGAAAATGCCCAGCAAACATGACTCAGCACTTCCGTGTCGGCGCTTGATAGCATCTATCTCGATGAGAAACAATCGCGGACGACAATGTACCTTCGAAAGTGATGGAAGGACAATGTTAATGTCAAAGACGGGTCTTGGCTGGCCGTCGCACAGATTACTCAGCGTCCATGTGAGGATACGAAGCAGGGAAAGCTTCTCTGGCGGCGTCTTTCTCAGGTTTGTGATGAGCGGCGCGAGGGCACCAGCGGAGAGCACGAGGTCTCGCGTTTGCGATCCCTCGCCGGCTAAATTGCCCAGGACCCATACGGATTGCTCCAAGACTTCATCGTTGCTCGAGTCGAGAAGTGACACGAGTGTTGGGATAACACCGTTTTGTAATAGTACGGACGTGTTGTCGGTCGCACCCGCGGCGATGTTGGTCAATGCCCACAACGCTTCGACCTGCAATGTCGGCCGTTCTCTCAACCGAAGCCATTTGATTAGCCGAGGGGTCCAGTTCTTGTCGAGCATCTACAGGCATGAGCGACTCGATCCTTGTGTTGCGGAGGCCCACCTGTCGGATGAGGAGGTCTCGTTCACTCGACAGGAGCAAGCGGAGTTTCTTGGCAGCCTCAAGCTGCACTTCTTCGTCTTCCGACGAGAGTCCTTGATCGATCTTGTCAAAGTCGAGCTTAAAATCTGCGCTCGCTTGCGCATTCGCAGAGACTGTGAGCGCATGAATGCTACTGCTACCCAAATGCACCATCGAACTCGCATTGATTGAATGAGCAAACGCGCTCGGATGCGCATGCGCACTATGGCTATGCATCGCGCGCGACTTGTTGTAAAGCGAAGACGGCCCCAGCATTCCCGACGGCACGGAATTGGACGAGCCCCCTGTAGATGGCATGGATGTTGTGTCAATAAAGAGTTCCCCGACGGAGCTTGGGCTTGGAGATACAAACAGCGGCGTCGGCGGCAGTCAGTGGTGCGACGCCCGATGCTGACCAGAACAACTCTGTTAGAGCTTCACTATGGTTTCTCATATATTAACAGAAACAGTACCGAGAAAAAATGCTTTTTTTCGAAATATAATATCCAAAACCTCTCATATTGTATAGTTCGCACCAACTCTCACGATCGATTTCTTCTCTACACCTTGAGCTACACCACGCTCCAAGCTCCATCTCAATGCTTCTGTCGACACTACAACCATCAAATCCAGCTTGCTAGCTCTATGCTATCCACGAAAGATTCGTCTCTGAAAGCCTCGGAATCTACAGTATCTCGTTTTTCTCTGACCTTCCAGACCATTTTTCGCAAATTTCCTTGCAAGTCACCATGAAGCACTTGATCGGTAGCTACACGCTCTAGTTAAGCTTAATGGTGTGATATATCAATTAGAACACTGCGATGCCATGCACTTATGAACGAGATGCTTTTAGCTTTCAAAGGGTAGCGCGTGGGGAGAGGGAGGTAGTAATCAACACTTATGCGTGCTAAAACCAAGTCGGTGGCATTGTACACCATGTTATTCCAGTGATATGGGGGCAGAGATGGCCACGGGGGGCTGGTTTCGATGCCTGTGGAACTCAATGACCTGAGACAATCACTTCTCAGTATATATAAAATTTGACAGGTTTTTCTTCTGACCATCTTTTTTTCTGAAATCTTTCAAGTCCGGATAAAAATTACATCTTGGACAGACAGTGCCCCTTCATGCAAGCGAAGGTCGAATCTGCCGCGACCGAGCGAAGGTCATTGTATACAAGGCACGTTACGAATCTGTTAGATAAACTCTTCGCCATGGAGGACCGAGTGGCTCACGCGCATGAAAGTGTCTACGCATTCGTCGAGATCCCAGTCCTACGCAAGAAATCAACATGACGGGATGACAGGTCAAAAGCTGGACGTACCACCAAGAACAATTCGACTGCCGCGAGTAAAATCCCATCCGGCTCGTTGATCGCTTGGCTTTTTAACGCACTCCGAACGTCGCTCGAGATAAGTCCATGCTTGAAGAGACAACCGATGACAGCAAGCAACTAGGCAAATCATGTCAGCGAGTCACAAATTGACTCGGGTGGGAGCCGTACAATGTATTGAACCTTGGTTTGCTGCGTCATGGTGGCAGTCGATTGAATCTTTTGCTGGATTTCAGTCTTGACGGCATTTACATCAACGTCAGTCTAGACCCAGCGTTGTCAATGAAACGATTCAAATATGGACTGACGTACAGATTGAGATGACCAGAGTGGCTTGGCCAACACTTTGAACTTCTTCTTGGGAGCCGCATCGACTTCGGGTGTGGCTGGTAGACCAACTTGTGGTGCCCTCTTTGTTGACAACTTGGCCTTGGCAGCTTTCTTCTGCATCCTCGCCAGTTCGATGTCATGGCAGATTTGCGGGTGCTTTCGTTCTATGTGCTTCATGCCAATTGTGGTGGTGCCAACAAGTTTGAGTGCTTTCTTCCATGAACCACCAGTCTTTGCGATTCCTTCCATGCACATGAGGCAAATATGCGTCATATCTTTGTTGCCCACGCGATACGGCTGGTCGAGTTTGTACATGAACTCCCACATCTTGTGCCATCCAGGCTGCCGATCGTACTTCAGCCAGACTGGAACACCGCGCGCATCCACATCGCCTGTGTCTTCCTCTTCCTCTACTTCTTCCACGTCCGACGTTTCGTTCGGGTTTGGCGTCTTGGCTGGAAACTCCTCCTGTGTGTCTACCTTGCGGCTCTCCTCCATCTCGATGGCTGCACTCAAATTCGAATTTTGAATGCCAATCGGCGGTATTTTCGTCAAATACCCGGTCTTTGGTGGCATAACTCGCATAAATCATTAAAAACCGGGTATTTGGGTCAAAACACCCGGCCTTTGGCAAATATCCGGATAATTTCAAATTTTATCCGGAAGTGTTTTGCCAAAATGAGAGTCCGTTGATTGACCACTCCAGCGACGACCTAACCCTCCATAAACAATTCTTATTGGATAAAATAGTCTTAGTAAATTGTTGTGTGAATTGACATTATTCGACCAATCATACTGTCAAATACCTAAGAAGCACTAAAAGTAGTGCTCCACAAAGGGAAATTGCACAGATCTTGCACGCTTGCAATGGCTAAGCATCATACCACGCGGACGACGTCAGACATCCGCCCAGAAAATTGCGCTCACCGAAGCGAAGCGGAGGTCGAATGTAAAATTTTCTGCAGGCGGATGACTCGGAGGAGGGAGCCCCCAACGTGCACCAAAAAGGGTCCTCTTTATTTTAATTCTCATCGGGAAAGGCGGCAGGTAGGCCGTAAGGCCGTGCCGCCACCCTGATGAGGCCTGTTTGAGTACTTGGCCTGTTCAGCTTGATTATGATTGGCTGAATGTTTGTCAGTTATTCGTTATGATTGGTAGATTATTTTATCCAATCAATTGGGCTCGGACGTCGCTGGAGTGGTCAATCATTGGGCTCTCCAAAATGTTCGCAGTCGTCCCCACTCACAATGTCAAGGAAGTCTCAAGTTACAGCCAGGAATGCCATTGTTTCAAGCTCGTTATGCTGTCGTTATGCTGCAACTAAGAGCATCTGACTCACCTTGACAAAGGTATCGATGCATTCGTCAACGTCCCAATCCTACAATTCAATGACAAAATCCTGTGAAACGACAAGACAGGTCCAACCATCAGCGGCAATTATATTAACGCCTCAGTCGTGCAATGCGATCCCATACTATGTCCTACCTTTCGAGATATTTTGATTGAAGTGTCTTGGAATACACAAGACTATACTGCTTATGGTCAAAGTGTGAAAGTTCTTTTACCGCTATCTTTGGATCAAGTTGAACCATCGGGTACACTATAAGGAAAGGACGATCGCAGCGAGTCAATTTGAAAGGGAGCGATTATCTCGACAATTCAAGTTTGAGTGTGTGTGGAGCCACTCAACTTTGACTCCTGCAACACTATTTCTGACAGTCAAGTAGTGTGTATCTCTCCTGCACAATTGCATAGTGGTGAAGCAGCAGTTGCATTGACCTTAAATGGTGGTATTGACTTGAGTCCTTCCCTTTCGTTTACTCTGGAACCGCCTCTTCATGTTATGAGCATAAGTCTAACGTTTGGGCCAGCGCAGACTGAAATGCAAACAGTTTTGAATAGTCCTGTTGTCGCTAAGTCCATCAATTGTCTTTTCGATGGTCATTTTATTTGTATACTGATGGGTACATGTCAAATAGAACTGCTATATATTGCACAGTTCCATCCGTGTTTCAACCCAAAGTCCTCACATTGCAGCTTGCTGTTTGGGATCTCATTGTTTGGACTGACTTCAGTTTCATGCTTGTAAACGAAATGTCGGTATTTCAAGTATTTCCTACTTGTTGCGATCCCCAAATCAATGCATGAGCTACATGTTCAAGTCAGCCCTTGTCAATACCGTGAAAGATACATCAATGTGAGGTATCGTATGGAGCCGGCAGAAGATATATCGATTTGAAAATGAACTTGAATATTAGTCAAAAATACAAATTTGACTGAAATTGACAATAAAAAGACTTCAGATTTTTCTTGAAAATAAAATCCGGATAGAGCTACGCGTAACTGTAAATTCTTCTTCTTCATGAAAACATTAGAGACCTTTCGCAAACCACTTGAGTTGTGTTTCAGCTTCAGATAGACCCGTTTTTTCAATCTGAAACAGAACTGAAAAGGTAATCAAAATAGAACTTTCGCAGATGAAGATGATATTTGAGTTTAGATTCACATACAGCCACATCTACAGTGTGGTTCATAACGTCCTCTATGTTGATATGGTCAAATTTTAGCTCCTACATCATCCATAAAGCCTGTAATCCTGAGCAAAGAGTGCAGGAAACTTGTTCATCCTGAAGCTCGTTATGAACTTGAGTTGAAGGCTCTACATCATCTCAGGTCACCTCGTTTCTAGGTATTGCCACGACTACAGGCTGACGTCGCACCTCTGCTCCTGTGATATGTTAGAATACATACTTTGGTTGCCATAACGGCCATTTTGTCTCTATCTCTGTGGGGAAAGTTATGAAAGTCAGTCTAGAAGGGAAGTTGGAAAGTGAATTAGATGGTTAACATGAAGCTAGCTAGGCCTAGTGTGAATTCTGTGGTCTTCGTTTATCGTCTGGAGTCTTCTGGAACACGCAATATACAAGTTATTTTATAGTTAAGAGACCTTTCTCGAATGTGAAAGTTGAAATTACATTCTAGAAGACTCAACATTCCCCCCTAATTGAAACTTTCTTCTTCGATGTAGTGAGAGAGAGGGGTCATGACTTTCGAGAGATGTTCTTGAAACTTTGGTCGAGGCAATGCTTTTGTTAGCATGTCAGCAAGCATTTCGTTAGTGGGGCAATAGTCGATCTTGATGATGTGCTCGCGGACTAAGTCTCGAATGAAGTGATGACGAACATCGATGTGCTTAGTTCGTTGTTGAAGCGTTGGGTTTTCAGCCATCTTGATTGTGCTTTGGTTGTCTTCATAAACGATGATGGGCAGTTTCATAGAAAGCTCGAGTTCTTCAAGCAATGACTTGAGCCATAGTGCTTCTTGGAGTCGATAAGACATGGAAATGTATTCGGCTTCGGAAGTGGACAAAGCAACTATGTTTTGCAGTTTGGATTTCCACGAGATCAAACATCCATTCAGGAATAGAAAATAGCCTGAGGTGGATCTGTGAGTGGTTGCATCATTGGCATAGTCGGCATCGACGAATAGCTCAATGAGATAGTCGGAGGAGTCTTGCTTGGTGTAGCATATTCCATAATCTTTCGTTCCTTGAAGGTAGCGGAGTACACGCTTAGCGATGTGTTGGTGTTCTTCTTCAGGGTTGTTGAGGTGCCGTGAAAGCAATGTAACAGTAAAAGCGATATCAGGACGCGTTGTCGTCGTGAGATAGTGCAGTTAGCCCACCACATTGCGAAATGGCAACGAGGGTGTAGAACTAGACGATCGGAAAGTGGCTGTATGGCTGTCCTGAGGTGATGAAATTGGATTGCAGTCGGCAAGGCCATGCTTAGCAAGTATGTCCGAGATGTATCGACTTTGGTGTAGTAAAATGGAACCATCCTCAAGGCGTTTAACTTCGATGTCGAGGCAGTAGGTTAAGGTTCCCAAGTCCTTCATGGTGAAGCGAGCGGATAAGGCACGCTTCGTGGAGTCCATTAAGTTTGAATGTGTGGACAGAAGGATGAAGTCGTCGACATATACGCCCACCAAAACTAAACTTTGGGGTGTGCGTCGGAAGTAGATGCATGGATCAGACTTAAGTTGTGTGAAGCGTTGTGACTTAAAGTAAGAATCCAATGCAGAGTTCCATTCACGGGAAGATTGTTTAAGTCCATAGATGCTCTTGTTCAAACGGCAGACAAGATGTTCTGAGCCAGGTTGGACATATCCCGGAGGTTGTTTCATGTAGAGTGTTTCCTGGAGGTTTCCGTTGAGGAAAGCAGTCTGCACATCCATGTGGCAGATATGCATGGAACTCATCGCAGCAAGAGCAAGTAGGAAACGAATGCTCGAAGTGCGGATTACAGGAGCAAACACTTCAGTGTAGTCAACGCCAGCAACTTGAGTGAAACCTTGAGCAACAAGGCGTGCTGTGTAGCGTGACAAAGTACCATCAGCAGCGTACTTCTTTGTAAAGATCCATCGACATCCAATGGGTTTACGGTCAGGTGGAAGTTCACACAGAGTCCAAGTGTTGTGTTGCATCAATGAATTGTATTCGGCATCAGTAGCCTTAATCCATTCATGTTTCTCTGGTGAAGCATGGGCTTGACGTACAGTCGAAGGTAGCCCGGTTGTTTGCAAGGCTAGAGCAACGAGAAGTCGATGTTGCTTGCTCAGTTGATGTTCATCAACATCAGAGTTTGCCTCAGGTCGAAGGCGAAACAAACTGAGTGCCAAGGACTCAAACTGTTCACAAAGCACATCTTCGTCGAAAGAAGTCGAGTCTGTCGACGCCGGAGAAGGCATCATGACGGGAACAAACTCAGGAGTGACAGCAGGAGGGTCCGTGCGAGACATTGGTCCTTGTGAAGGTGAGGACGGCAATGGGATGTCCGCAGGAGATTCAGCAGGTGATTGTTGTGGAGCAGGCTCAACACGAGAAGGCGTGGAGTCATCGAGTGGTTGCGGAGGTGTGTTCTCAACGCGAGACTCGGAAGTGTCAGCTTCAGTGATGGAAGGTGTGGGAGGTGTGCTCTGTATTGGTCTTGTCGGTGGTGTTAAAGGTTCAACCAACGTGGACTGAGGAACGTGTACAGGAGGCACATTGTAGTGAGGATTGCCGCGACGGATGCGAGTCGAACGTCTTGGAACGATCGCAGTTCCTTCATTTGGAGCGGGTATGGTAGAAGCTGGTGGAGCTGCAGGTAGTGCTAAAGTCTCATCTCTTAGAGACAGCTCGTCATCATCGTCGATCTCATCAATGAGTTGAGAGACGGGTGGTTCATCAGCCGACGGTTCTTCAGTAAAGAAACTCTTGGTTTCATTAAAGACAACATTACGACTGACGATGATCCGTTCTGGGCTTGAGGTGTAAAGACGATAACCTTTGACGTTAGGCTCGTGACCAAGATACATGGCACGTATCGTCTTGGAAGCAAACTTGGTTCGTTGATGCGATTCAACATGCGCATAAGCATCACAGCCAAAAATACGCAGGTTGCCAAGATCAGGCTTAGACTTCCATAGTTTCTCGAAGGGTGTCATACCAGGAGTGGACGCTGAGTATGTCCGATTCCGTAGGTACATTGCATGAGACACAGCTTCGGCCCAAAATCGCAAAGGTGCTTTGCAGAAGTGAAGCAATGATCTTGCACATTCGACGAGAGTGCGATTCATGCGTTCACTGACACCATTTTGCTGCGGGGTATGCGGAACGGTCGCATCGTGTTGGAGGCCATTCTCGAGTAAGAACTCGGAGAATAAAGTCGAGAAGTATTCACCGCCATTGTCGGAACGGAGACATCGCACAGGTAGATCGAATTGAGTGCGGCAATACGCAGTGAACTCCTTGAAGCATTGGAGAGCATCCGACTTGTTCTTGAGAAAGAACACAAAGCCGTAACGCGAATAATCATCGGTAAACGTGATGAAATACCGAGATCGACCACGAAGTGCAGGATGACGCATATGTCCACAAATGTCCGAATGTACCAAAGCAAACGGTTCCGAAGTTGTGGAGAGAGAGCGCTTGGGGAAGGGTAAACGAGACTGCTTCCCAGCAAGGCAGCTTTCGCAAAAATCATGTTTGCAGTCATCAAGCTCAATGCCATCAGTGTATTGACACGTTTTAGCAGTATACTTCACACTAATATGACCAAGGCGAGCATGCCAAAGGTCAGCTGGAGTTGGAGTAGCGGAAGTTGTCAACAAGGACAAACCAACGTGAGGAGTGGAAGACGACTGAGTTGGCAAAGGGTTTGCAATGTCGAGGTAGTACAAGTTGTCGCGTTTGAAGCCTTGAGCATACACAACTTCTTCGCGAGTACAGAGGTCTGGGAAATTTAAGACCACAGAAAAATGCTCGTTGATTGGCCAGTTTCAAGTTCAACGTGACTCTTACACCTTCTATATATAATATCCTATATTATATGATAATTGAATTGTAGAAACTCAACAGCACTCAGTTGAGTAAGAGATCCTGCAATTGCATATACTACAAAACTAAATACAGAATGCCAATGACCCAGTAGAGCATTGTTTTGATCCATAACCAATACAGTTTTCAAGAAACACAGAAACCTCCATAAATTAATATTGATGATGTGCTTGTCGAGGATGCAATTCATTCATGAACTCGATGTGATCAAAGAAAAGGAAAATGAACAATGCTGAATTAACCTTCTTTAGGCAACGCTTTCTTGAAACTAGATCTAATTGTTTCAGAGCTAATTGCATTCCAAGCTGCAATGGCTCGTTCAATAGTAGCCTTTCTCTTTTCTTTGGCTGTTCGTTGCGTTGTTGTTTCGGCAAGCCACATTCTCCGTAAAATACTCTTGAAGGGGCCCATGACGCCCACGTCCAAAGGCTGCAACACAGAGGTGCAATTCTTTGGGAGAGGACAGAGGTAAGAACTCAATTCTTCCTCAACAATAGAGACGCTCTCTTCGCTGACATGCGCGGCAAAATTGTCAACAACAAATAGTGTTGGCCCGCGCAATTCAGGTCTAAATAGTGTTAAACATAAATAGAGTGAAATTTAAATAGTACCTCATCAGCTCATGAAGGAAATATTTCCATCCATCACTGTCCATCCAGGCATTCTTTTGAACAAAATATAGGTGCTCTTGAGGATATTCGCGTAATTCATCTTGCTCAATGTATCCACCTTTTTCACCCTTAATGATGAACAGTATTGGTAGTTTTCACCTGTAAATAGTGTTAGAAGCAGTTAGTATAACACTAATTTATACCATTGCTGCGAGCAGAAAGCACCGCAGTTAAACGAGCGGACGACTTTTCACTCGAGTTCACAGAGGTATCTTGGCCGATCTGTGCCCATAGATACCGAGGAGTATCATAATAGATACCCGTTTCGTCTACATTAATGATATTTTCGTTAGTTATATACCTATAGTCTCGCCAAAATTGATCACAGAACTTCTTTTTCGTGTCGCGCAGTTCTTCACGTGTCAATGGACACGAAGATGTTGATGCACGCCGCCATGAAAAGTTGTGGCGAATGGCGAAATCACGGCAAAGTGACCCAATATTCTTGTATGGGTCACTGATACACTCACATGAAGCGAGGTAATCGCGTAGCCATTCTGAGTGGTGCGATTTCAAATATTGGACCATGTGGAAAGTACTAAGAGGCCTTCGCTTCTCGCGTAGAAACTCCATGAATTGGAGAAGGCTCTAATGAATGCAACAAATAACAATAACATATTATATCCTTACTTGAGGCTGAGGTAATATAAAGTGATGGAAGGAATGATATGCCACTTGCTTCCATCGTTGACATCTCTTTGATGATGGGTCAATACATGGAGGATTATAGTCCAATAGAAAGGCAAAGAGAGGGTACACATTTCAAGCGCCAAAAGAGGATGCTGGATGGCTATGAACTCTTCAAAATGGCGGGAGATAGAAATGGCGCGAGAAATAAACATATGCCACTCTAAGGTTTCACTGCACTGGAGGGTCCATAAGCGATCCTACGTAAGCGGAGAAAGTATGTATATACGAGCATTGAATGGTCTCATATTTGTACGTTGAATAGAAGCCTCTTCGATGCCCAAAGGCGATCCACTCTCTGAAGATGAGAGAATTGAAGCTCTCGTCCTTCAACGAGAAGGAAGGACCATATCCTACATTGTCAATGAGCTCGGTCGCTCCCGCGGATGTATTCGTGGGTTCTTGCGCAATCCCAAGTCGTACGGACAAGCTCGGTCGACAGGAAGACGCTCTTTGATCTCGTATGAGCTTCATCGGCGCATCATCTGCGATGCTGTTTCAGGCAAGTACACTGCTGCCGAGCTTGTCAAGTTGAATTCCCTTCCTGTTGGACCCCGTCGAGTCTGTCAGCTCTTAAATAAGAGCGGGCGACTGAAATTCAAGAAGCGATTGGCTGCGCCGATGATGACTCCTGCCCACAAAAAGCTCGGGTTGCTTGGGCTCAAGAGGCGAAGGACTGGGGAGCCCAGTTTAATGAAGTTATCTGGTCCGACGAGAAGAAATGGAATCTCGACGGACCCGATGACTTTAATTACTACTGGGCTGATCTACGTGGCCGCCGTGAGCACTTCTCCAAGCGCCAAAATGGAGGCGGTGGAGTCATGTTTTGGGGTGCTTTTAGCAGCCGCGGCAAGTCCGAGTTGGCCCTTCTTGATGGCAAGCAAGATGCTGCTGCGTACGTGGATACGCTTTCCGAATTTATGGTTCCTTTTGCTCATGCTTTGCACGGCAACGACTTTGTCTTTCAGCAAGACAATGCTCCTATCCACACCGCTGGTTTGGTGAAAGAGTGGTTTGAGCTCCCTGAGGTGGACGTGAAGACTTTTAAATGGCCTGCCAAGTCACCAGACTTGAACCCCATCGAAAATCTCTGGGGTATCATGTCTCGTAGAGTCTACGACAACGGTCGTCGAAAGTTTTCGACCAGAGCCGAGCTCATCGCCTGTATTCGAAAAGTGTGGGACGAGTTGGATCTAAGTCTGCCCCAGACACTTGTGGCGAGTATGCCTCGTCGCTGTGAAAAGGTTATCGCAAGTTGCGGTCGCAAGATAAAGTACTAAAACTCTCGTTTTGGTCTACTGGCATATCATTATTTCTTCCCCAGATTTACATATTGTAGTGCAGTATGAAGAGTAGACGTCTACACGACATGTGAAGCTCATTAGAAGTCCATAATAGCTCTAGGATTGATCTGTTTGAGTCTCACGTACATTCGAGATCACACCAGTGAGAACTCTCATAAAACTGTGTGTGGCATATCATTCCTTCCATCACTTTACATGGTCTCCCTGGTCCTGGCGATCTCTTCGCTTTGGAAGGAAGTGATACCAACGCTTGAGGTTTCCATTTGCGTATCGTTTCTTTTGATATGCTCGTGGCTTGGGCAACGGCTTGTATACCTTGCTCTTCTACAGCACGTACGATCTTCAGCTTGTAGGCAGCGGTGTATGACCGCCGCAGTTTGGCCAAGTTTTCTTGCTTTTCTGACATCGTGTCAGAACTTTTGTGGCCATCAAGTTCGGGCTGTCATCCTGTCATTTCAATTAATCGTCATAATTAATATTATTAATTTTGGAAGTTCGATAGTGGGTTAGGGTTGCTGTGTGGTCTTAAATTTCCCAGACCTCTGTAATGTAGCAAGCATTACGCTGGAACTGAGAGTTGAATCCTCGATCAGTTACTCTCGACAAGGAGAAAAGGTTGTACTGTAGGTTCGGAATGGACAGTACATCTTGGAGAGTGACAGGAATGATACCGGTGGGTGTGTTCATCTCAAGTAAGACAGAACCGGTGCCTGCAATCGGCATGTCACTTCCATTGGCAGCTCGAACTGTACCCTCAAATGGTTGAAGTTCTTCAAACAATGCAGCATCGTTGCAGAAATGATCCGATGCGCCAGAGTCAAGAATCCACGCAGATGACGAAGCGGGAGACTCGAAGGCATTGAGAGTATAGTGAGGCCCTAACGTCAGCATGCTTACAGACGAGCGAGCGTTGCGACGTGTGTTTGCGGCAGTCTGAGACGCAAGAGAGTTCGTCGAAGATGGTTGGAATTGGACACGACGTTGGTTGGATTGAGAAGAAGTCTGTTGACGCTGGTCGCGTTGCTTCCGACGACAGTTGGCTTCAGTGTGATTGGGTATGTTGCAGTAAGCACAAACTGTTTCATTGTAGGTGTCGGGTTGAGCATGTCCATTGCCACGTGGTTTGCGTCGTTGATTACGACAGAGGGACAGAGCAGTTTCATCGACTGGAGTCGGTGGTGGACTGTTTGAACGCGATTCTTCACGGTTATACGCTTGGAGAAGTTCCGTGGTGATGAGCGAAAGCGTCGAGGCGTCAATCGGTGTGCGTTGCAAAAGGTGACTTTGAAGTTGCACAAACGTGTTGAATCGTGAGTCCAAACCATTAATGAAGAAATGAACGACCTGTTCGTCAGAGAACTTAATGCCTGCATTGGTGGCACCTTTAATAGCAAGGCTGAACCGGTCGCAATAAGAGCGAGGTGTTTCGTTGTGACGCATGCGCATGTGGGTAACTTCGTCAATCAGGCGTCCATGACCAACGAAGGACTTGTTACCAAAACGGCCACGAAGGATCTTCGTCATTTCGACGGCATCTTCAGTGGTATACCATGCGCGCGTGTAAGTCATCAATGGCAGCAAGTATAATTACTCGCGCTAATATATTCTTGGAGTTATAATCTTCTGCAGTTCGAGGTTGATTCTTGAAAATTTGGGCACAGTCCTTGAGTTCCATATACGCCATGACGCGCGTATGCCATTGGACAAAATTGGTGCCATCAAAAGTGTTCACGTATGATTTAACTCCCATAGTTAAAAAAGGATTAAGTCAAGAAAGAAATGTTAAAACCTCGAAACTTGATATTTGTGTTGTTGACTGTTCCAAACGTCCTTGACTTGTCGTGACTTCAGTTGTGAGTGATGGTCACGAGTGATGGTCTTGTTCCCGGAATGTTCCTTGGTGCGTCGGGAAAGATCGAGATGTCTTGCGCTTCACTTGTCTTCCGGATCCGGATAATATGTGTCACGGAAACCGGGAATGTGTGTCTTGAGTGACTTGGTGTCTTGAAGGCTTGATAAAATACGGCAAACTCAACTAGGAGTTCAGCCAATCAACGTTCAGCTTACAGCCCTTGATCTCACAAAAGGAGTCCAGGCAGGGATCTGTAGTGCTGCTGAAGTTGATTTGTCTTCTGCGCACGCTTCGGCGACATTTGGCTCAACGGTGGGCTCGCGGGACGGCGGCAGGAAAGGCGACGGGGGCGGCGTCTCGGGGCTCGGCGGGGTGCGGCGGGACGGCTGGGCTTCGGGCGGTTGATCTAGCGTCGGAGGCTAGGTCAAACGGTGGCGGCAGCGGCGGCGGTTGAGGGCTCGTAACCTCTAGAAGGGAAGTTGGAAAGTGAATTAGATGGTTAACATGAAGCTAGCTAGGCCTAGTGTGAATTCTGTGGTCTTCGTTTGTCTTCTGGAGTCTTCTGGAACACGCAATATACAAGTTGTTTTATAGTTAAGAGACCTTTCTCGAATGTGAAAGTTGAGATTACATTCTAGAAGTCTCAACATACAGCCACATCTACAGTGTGGTTCATGACGTCCTCTATGTTGATATGGTCAAATTTTAGCTCCTACATCATCCATAAAGCCTGTAATCCTGAGCAAAGAGCGCAGGAAATTTGTTCATCCTGACGCTCGTTATGAACTTGAGTTGAAGGCTCTACATCATCTCGTGGCAATACCTCGTTTCTAGGTATTGCCACGAGTACAGGCTGACGTCGCACCTCTGCTCCTGTGATATGTTAGAATACATACTTTGGTTGCCATAACGGCCATTTTGTCTCTATCTCTGTGGGGAAAGTTATGAAGGTCAGTTCATGTCCTCTATCTGAAACCAGCACACCTACCGTATTTCCCGTAAGGTTGTCACCAAGCAAAATTTCGAAAAATGGTGACAAGTCAAATGGAAATCAGATATTGAATCAAAGTTCAAAAATGAGCATTCATTGGATAATAATGGGTGAAAAATGAGATCTTTTCACTTTCTGACTGCGCATGGAATCGGAGCGAGACGACTTTGAAGGCGTCGCAGAGGCAAGCGGCAGGCAAGCGACCGGTCGGAAAAAGACCTACACCGTTTCGTATAAGCTGAGGGTCGTGATTGACTATGAAAGGCAACCTGAGCCACAGTCCTTCTATCGCACAGCCAAAGCACACGGCCTCGACACTGGACAGGTCAAACGATGGGTTCACGCAAAGGAAATGCTCAAGCTAAGAGCAAAGACCAACCCCAGCAGCAACTCTTTAAACACTGGCAGACAGATCAATGAGTCCAACAGAGATTTCGAGGACGAAGTCTATGAGTACTGGAAAGAGCTGAGGGACGACGATATAGCAATTAGCACCAACATGCTCATCATCAAAGCTCTGAGCTTGAACCCGACATTCCATGGTGGCAGCCCCTCAGCTCTATCAAAATGGGTCTATCAATTTATGGAGAGACGGAATCTGGCGATACGCCACCCGACAAGATGTGCACAAAAGCTCTCTACCAATCTTGCCGTCATGCGCAGAGACTTTGTTGAAAGCCTGCGAGAACGTTTGAGTCCCTTTGGAACTCTTGCCGACGTTTCCAAGTCTTTTATTGTCAATATGGATGAGACTCCAGTGAATGTGGAGCCAGAAATCAAAACAACCGTTGCTGTCAAAGGATCTAAAACGGTGCCTGCTAGAAAGTGCTCTTCCTCAAACCCTCGCATCACTGTGGCTCTCGCAATTTCCGCTGATGGGAAAAAATTGGCCCCTTTGGTTGTCTTCAAAGGTGTTCCTGGCGCCAGAATCGAATCCTCATTGTCAGAGTGGGCAGCAACAAATGGAATACATGTACTATGCCAGTATAACGCATGGATGGATGACGCAACAACCTCACAATGGATTAAACGTGTGTGGCTTCCATACGTGTCAGGCCAGAGCTCGTCGTTATTGCTATGGGATGACTATTCTTGTCACAAGACAGCAAAGACAAATGCTGCATGCTCCAAAGCGGGTACAGAATGTGAAATCATTCCAGGTATATGGCGAAAATTAAAACTCTAATTGAAATTGTAGGTGGCTTCACTTGTGTCCTACAGCCTTTGGATGTTGGTGTGAACAAGCCGTTCAACGACTACATACGTCACCAGTACACGATGTGGGCAAGCGTCAATTTGCGTGGTCGCGAGAAGGTTCCATCGCCTTCACGAGAGCTCGTTCTTTCGTGGATCAAAGCATCATGGGACAGAATAACGCCGGAGATGATTTTGAATTCGTTTCGTGCTTGTGGATATGAGTTTTAATATATCTTTGTTTCTTGTTTATTTACGATCGATTGTACTCCTCGATATGGTCAAGCAGAACAACTTTAACAAGACCAAAGCATCGGTCTGATCGATTTCGTTTGGCCAATGATTCAGATGTTCGATAGTCTTCAACGACGATAGCCATTTTGTTATTGAATTCTTCATATCTACGTATGAGTCTTGACGAGAGATAACCAACATGACATGTTTCCTGTGTACCAAGCATTCGAAAGACTTTGAGAGCACCTTCAACTGCCCCATCTGAGCCCAATTCAGCAGACCATCTAATGACAATAATGTCATTCACAGAAAGACTTTCACCACAGACTGAGTGACTCTCGCAACTGCGTGTGCCGTCTCCACTCGAGCATCCGACGACATCAACGGCTTTCAAGCTGCCCATTTCAGAATGTCAGTGCTGAAAGAATGCATTGGGTATATTTCAGCCAATTAAATCGGAATAGTGACAACTCAACGGGGATGCCTGAAAAATTCAATTTTTTGATATTTTAATCATATACGAAAAATAGCTATTTAATGAATTATTCTCTTGGTGACAGCTCAACGGGGGAAGATCATGGTGACAACCTTACGGGAAATACGGTATTTCAGATACGATCGAGTTTCCTCAAACCTACCCCTGTTTAAGTTTAGATAGAGAGAAAATTTTCCCCTCATCGTCGTCTATCTGAATCTGAAACTGAATCCTCTACAATTTTGTGCTTGCGAAAGTTATCTGCTGTGGAAGAAAAGAACATGGAGACAACAAGACGTGGTGACATCGCGGGGAGGTAAGACGGTCTCATATATTCTTACCACTGATCGGTTTACAACTCCCTTAGTCACAAGAAACGAAAACACGCGAAAACGAAAAGCAAATCATGCAAGAGGACAAAGATATCTGATACTTCGTCCGATCCACACTTTCTCCCTGTGAACGCGGCCAAATTGACTCAAAAATTGATTGGATTGACCGATGAACAAACGAAGACCTTGGAAGAAGAGTTGAATCGAACTGATGAAGATCCTTTGCTTGTCATTCGACATAATCCGGATTTCCCTGCGGGCAGCATCGATGCTAACGAGGTATATGATGCGATAGCAACGTACGAGATGAGAGATAATACTCGGCGCGATGCTGGAAATGGTTGCCGTCGATGGATTTTTCATTTCAATTATTTTCAAGACATTGACCCCTGTAAACGTGAGATGGAGCGGCTTTTTCCCAGGGCATTTGCGGATCCTCCTCGTACCATTGGTAATTTTGTCGCAAGTGTACAACGCATGCTCAGTCAACAACAACTTGATGAACTCAGAGCTACTTTTGATATTCAACCTCTGGCATTCGCAGTAGTGATTAACAAGATTGCTGTTCGTCAAGATGATGCGGGTAAGACCCTTTTCTTCTACAAAGGTGACGCCGATGATTCATCCGAACCATTGATATCTGTTTGCAAATGAATGACATATTTTCTTGCACTATTTCAATTTGCCCATCTTCCCGCCTTTCTTCTTCATAGCGGCCATCTCGCGGCGGACCATCGTTCCGCGCCAAACGCTTTGATTCCGTGTGGCTGCATCATGCAATTTCTACGACATGAACCAATTCAGCCTGGTTTGAACGTGTGGACCTCAACCTGCACTTGACTGCGCTCCTCTTCTCGAATTGCCTCCAAATATGTTCTTCCTCTTCAATACGCGCTTGCTCTTCGTCAATCTACGACAAATCAGCCTTTTAATGGAATGTACTGAATAAACCTTGACAAAGTGCTCAGACAGCTCTCGGAACTCCTTCTGCTCCCTGCTGTACGTGTCTTGCATATTGTCAATGTCACTCGTGATCGCGAGCATGTCTTGGTCGTATTTCTCAATTGTGGATTTGACTTCAACAGCCACCTTGCATTTTGCTTTGCGCAGCGCCTCCTCAATATCTCGGTGTCTTTTTGTAAAGTTTGCTCGAGTTGCGAGTATTTTTCTTGCAGGGCTTGCATTTCGGTATTTTGCTGCTCAAATGCTTTATCCAACGTATCCTTGACTTGAGTTTGGATCAATTGAAGCTCATTCTCTGTTGTCTAAACGCAGCATTGTCAGTGAGGACATGTCTGGATGCAAGGCTACCTTGTTGATTGTTTGGAGTTCTCCTTTGAGCTTTTGCATTTGTACGTCAAGATGGGATATGTCGTCTTCCTTGGTTTTGCGCAAATCGTTGAGCTGTTCACGCAGTTGCACCAAGTCATCCTCAGCCTGTTTGCGTCGATTGTACACGTTTTCCATTATATCGCGCATGGTTGCTTCGTCTTCCACAGTTTTGCTGAGCTGCTGCGTGTAGGTCAAATCAGTAACTCAGAGAGAAATTTGATCAATGTCATGACGTCGTCTCCAGGATTCACAGGCACCGACGATGTGGTTCCAAAGAACGTTTCACGACTACTGGATTTTCTCTCATTTGCCGGCATATGCTGCGAACAACTTGTTTGATCTTGCTCAAGACGTCGTCTTTCCGTGGAGCGTTGTCATCCAAGCCATCATATCCTTCATCCAATTGCCACAATTGTTGGAGCACGGCTCCGACGCCATTTTCATCCAACCTCCTCACCAAATGGCCATCATGCTTCAGCGGCACATATGTCAAGCAGTTGAGTCGATCTAGTGTGTCCCCAAGGACAGACATGACGCGCTGCGATTCCACATTCGTGAGCTTGTTCATCGTGCTGTCTGCTGCAAAGACTGGTCGCCCGGATAAAGTCCGGATAGCTTAGATATTGACCTTTCGGCTAATGAAAGCACCAAACAAAAGATCGAGGAATGCCACACACAAGTTTTGACGAACTTCGTGCTCGATGATCTGCCGCGTGCGTATTGTCGCCTCCTTATTATTTTTAAAGTCATGCATTGCTGATAAACATTGATATTCAGCTGGGTCTCCCAATGGCGATGCATCATGCAAATATGAATAAAGCGGAAAATATGCCAACAGGTGTCCAGGTCGAAGTGCTGTAAATGGTTTCCACGGAAACCTTGGTCAAACGGAGAGGACCCAATGGGCTCAATGGGCAATCTGCATATTTCTACGGAGAAAGTTATCTCGAAGCCCAAGTAAACATAAATTGCAATATCCTCCCTGAAATCACAACGGGAGCATGGATGTTCATACCAGAATGCAGTAGTAACTTGGTCCCTCAGAACTCCAATCCGACATCCAATGATACATCCAGGTAATGAATGTCATGGGCATTTCTAAGACGCTGTCAGGTTTATAATGACACAATCAACCAGAGGCAATTTTGAGCGACCATTGGCAATCGACGAAAAGGTTGGGCTGCTTTCACAGGAAATTTTGGATATGGAGTCATGGATGGACTGGCTGTAAACGCAGGTTCCTCGAGCTTTGTAGCAGTATCATACAATCAAGCACGTAACTCCACCCTCCTGTACGTTGATGGAGATGTTGCAATCGGCCAAACCTCCATTCGCATGGGACAATCCATTCTTCGAATAGGATCCGGTGCATATCCTGGCAGTGGTTTTGTCGGCTATATGAACCATGTTTTCATCTACAACGCGGCTTTGAACTCATGTGAGCTGAATTTCTTAAGGACTACAGTTGCCCCGGATTTGGAACCAGTTGTCGGGACTGCAGGCTATGCGTTAGCGTTCACCCCATCAGTATTATACAAAATGATCGCTCTTTTACCCAACGAATCGACTCTGCAAAATGCGGTAACTCTCTCAATGTACGCATCTTTGGATTTTTCCCTCCACTCCAGGCTGTGTTTGTGCTCATTACGCTCGTCCTTGCAGCATGTTATATATTTAGAGCAAGACACCCAATCGACTTATTTTCATTTGGACTTGGTTGCAACCAATTCAACTTTTGAATTAAAATGGACCGCTGGTGGAATACCATTACCTGCATCTGCGACTTGGATTCATATTGCTTTCACCTGGACATTGAACGTGTTCAATTTTTACTTAAATGGAGCCCTGCAAGTAAGGTTGATATACGATATGAAATCGTGAACTATGTGTAGGCAACAACTCAGTACAACGTACCTTTAGTACAAGCAAATGGGGAGATTTGTGTCGGCGCTTGTGATGATAGCATTGGCTTTTACGGGTCATTAGATGAGATCCAACTATGGAATATCGCTAAGTCACCACAAGACATGACAAAAAAACTACGAGGCGATGTGCGATGTGGGTCTTATTGGGTATTGGGACATGGATTATTTTACGGATGGTCATCATCTCTCTGGAGATTGAAAGCAAAGCTTACGCTTATTCGCCTCGTTTGATTGCTGAGCTTCGTATATTGGGCTATACAGACTCTGTAGCAGGCAGCACATTTTTGTCCGAGTCTCAAGCCCCAGTCGGTGATATTATTTATACATCAGTTGATGAGCCTGCCGAAGTGTTGCTCAACTCATCGTACTTTGGATTGAATAGCCTCCACTTAAATCTATCACAAGATTGCCAGAGAAAGGCTCACTCTTCACAAGTTCTGGGGCCCCATTTGACGTCACAACAGCCAACGTAGTGTCTAATGTGCCATTTACTCTCCCCAAAGGAAGAAAAGTCTATTTTATTCCAGCCACCGATGCGTACACTTTGAATGATGATTTCTTTGAATTTACACCTGTTGGAGCGAAGAGCACAAAACGCATTTACCTTAGCGTAATTCAAGGGGCAGTACTACCACACTTTGCAATGGCAGAAAGACTTGTTCAACGACTGAGTGGTTACCGCTTCGAAGATGTTGATACAAATGAGTACTACGGCACCGTTGACGCATCCATCCATATATATTTTTCGCAAAGTTATGTACAGTTGCTTTTGCCATCGACGGACCTGTCAGCTCATGTCGCACAAACCTCAAACTCAAATCTATCAGTTCGTCTATTGGGAGATCCTGACAAGGTTACAGCTGTGGCGAATCAAATTGACATTCAAACTCCAAGCGCATTTACTATTTCCACACAATTATCTATTGACGTGAGGGACACAGGACCAGCAATTGACCCATCTGCATCTTATCAGCAATCTGTGCAAGTTTGATTGGACAATGATTTGGGAGTCCGTTTGGAAAGTTTCCAAACGGACGGTATCGATGCTTGTAGAGGCTTGAAATGACCAGGAATATCTGCTCTCAAGTCGTTCCCATGGCACAAGATCCACTCAACTTACATTTGCCACTTCATGCGATGCTTTCACACGCTGAAGCTTATCCTCTAGCTCTTCTTTCAGCGCTGAACTCGTTTCACGCAACAAAGATGCACGCTCCGCCGGTTGCTCTTTATCCTCAGTCGCATCAGGCGCAGCTTCTTGCGTGTTCTACATCACATCAACTGTAGCACGAGGAAGAGAGGCGTACTGCTTGGATATGCTCGGCGATGCTTTGCTCGATCCTTTCTGCAATTCTGTCTCGTCGCTGTAGCTCTCGTCTACGCCAAAGGACCGTTCAACCTATCTTCCCCCAGTTTTGAGATTGTTGAAATATACCGGATAATACATTTTTATCCGGATAACAAGTTCAACCTAACAATATCTAAGTGGAATCGACACCTCGCTTGGACGCCAAGGGTTCGACTTCGATGGGTTTCTGGTCCATGTGGCGAGCAAGGCGCCGACGAGAGACTTCGACAGCAATCATGGAGAGGATTATTGCCCAAATGAGCCACAGGTACGGAAAAAGGAGCGTCCATTTGAGTCCCTGGCGGTCTTGAGCACATTTCGGATTCAGCATATTGTCGCCAATTATATTGCAATGGGGCGCAGCGTAGTCCTTGATCAGTCCAATGACAATGGGGGATGGAACGTCACCAAGAAGATGAGAGAGAAGCGTGTTGATGCCAAGGGCAAGCCCTCGTCGACGCTTCTCCACTGAGAGAATGATCGCGACAACCGACGCTGGAACACAGCCAAAGAGAAACGTGAGTGCAATCGATAGAAGCGAGATGCACACGATTGTTCCATGGTCTAGCATGAGCCAGCTTGCGATCAGAAATATTGTACCGACGGAGAGCATGAGGCAAAGCTGTCGAGTGGCCATGTAAACACGAAAGTGCTCGTTCTCTGGCTGGCTGCGGCAATTTCGATCGAGGCTGATGGCCCCAAGCAATGTTCCAATTGTACCAGCAACGACAATAATACCACCAAAGACTATGGCAGCCATGCGCTCTTCAAAAAGACCCATGCCAATGAGAAGCGATGGACCAAATGCTCCCAAGCCAGAGATGCTGAAGACATACGCAGCAGAGCCGAGGGCGACGAGCATGTAGAGAGAGCTCTTGAGGATCTCCCAGATCTCAATGTGGAGACTCACGCGCTTTTGTAATGGAACCTTCGGGTCTTCTGTTTCCTGAGGCGGCACCATAGCAGTTGTCTGCTCGACGATGGAGAACTGCGACTCGAGAACACATTCGTGCGAGATTTCCTGGGAAACGTCCGATTCTGTGTCTTTCGGTGACTCTCGCGTGGCCGACACTTCAGCAATCGACTTGCGTCGCTGTTCCACTTGGCTGCCAGGGAGGTTGAAGCTTGCAGGGATGCAAAATATGCAAATGAGGACAAGAGGAATCATGAGCAGTCCTTCCGAGAAGAAAGCCCACGGCCAACGAAGCGATGACGTTGCAAACAGCGTGCTGTATAGGTAGCCGGCGGCAGTGCCAACGGTTATACCGCAGTAAAATATCCCAAGCCAGAGAGTTCGTTTCGCAGGTGGTGCTTGGTCGTCGATAAAGGATGGAGCGATGGCTTGGAAGGATGACTCGCCAACACCACTGAGGACACGCCCGATCAAGAGAACAGTCAAGCTCTTTGTCGAGTCCGAGATGCCACAGAGGAACATTGCGCCAATCCAGACGGACATGCCACATGCAATCAGTACGAAGGGTCGGTAGTAGATCGCCCAGTAGCCAAACGCAATGCTGAATACTGAATAGCCCACAATAAATGCTGACACCAAGAGGCCAAGCCATCCACTTTCACTGTCGTTGGGGGCGGCAGTCGTTGCGTTCGTTGCAGTCAGGTTGACTGGATGCTGTGCAGCACGCAGGACCGTCGAGATAAAGCCTTCAAACTGCAGTGGCGATCCTGGGATGATCCCGCGATCTATGTAGTTGAGCATGTTGATCGTGCAGAGCAGCACAAAGATGGCCGTTGCGCTCTTGAGCTCAATCATGGTCAATCGTCGAGTGACGCCACCCCAGATGCATCTTAGCATACCTTGCCCACAGGTGACACCACCGAGTTTGAAGCTTGTATACAAACTTCAAGCTTAAATTTTAAAAAAGAGCGAAAATCTTGCAATATGTTCGAATCCTTCAATAAACTATAGAGATTCATTTATGGTTTTTCTCGTCTCTGATTGGTTGACAGAATTCAAAGATTGATTTTGATTGGTCGATTAAACAACTTGACAAACGAACACATCTGATGGCGTGCAATGAAACGATCCCGAGGGATCCATGAGCGGCCGATGGATATTAACGCTTAGGAAGTGCGCCTTCATCATGATAGCCTTGGGATCGAAGCGAGAAAGCAGACACCCTCGCTGTGTTGTGGGTTTTAAAACATGATGGACATTTGAACTTTGTGAAATTTCAAATAGTGTGACTAATTTCCAACTCTATTTCATGATTATGGTGAGATGAGAATGTGTCCCTTCATGAAGCAAGATGCTCAAGGAGTTCACCAAGCTCGTCGTCGGCAAAGTCGAAGACGTTTATCATGAAGGAGCAAGACAATCGGAAGACATGCCACCTGGACAACACACGCACCGGATTGAGGTTATCTTTCGATCGCCACCGTCGAATCTGTCCCACATTACGTTTCAGAACTATTATGTTGGGTCTTTGCGAATCGACCAAGTTATAAATGGTAAGCATGATCCATCGACACCAAGGCTGATCTACACGCAGGCAGATCCGACGTAATTCTCGACAAGCGAAGTCTCATGGAAGATGCCCATCATGAAGACGATGCCCAGAACTGGCATATCATCAAACGTGAAGAGGTTGAGACCTTGGGAGGATGAACTCCTCATAACGACTCGTAGCTGGGTTCGCACTTTGACTCGACAAGTGTAGAAAAGCTCATCTTCTACCTCACCCAGCCATCTCCTCTTTGGGAAAAAGTGCATGACCTCCGCCTTGATCCACCTCATGGAGTTGTAGTGGGAGCTTCGGACGCTCAAAGTATTTGAGACTTCCGAGGCCATTGAAGTCGTTCCAAAAGCGCTCCTTGCAGAAAAAGCGACGACAGAAAGCTCCATGCATATGTACCGAAAGTACACGGTCAATACGTCGGGCGTCGCGCTTGATTCGAAAGATATCTCAGGGCACGCGACGAGGTTCATGAGCCTCCTCGCTTTGCTGCAAAGTAAAGTAACGAAGGAAGTAAAGTAATACTCAACACTTGATTTTTGCTGCTTTGAGAAGACTGATTTCTTTCCGCCGCTGGTCATAGCGCTCGGTAGGCAGGCTTTCGTAGACAACGGTGGAACAAACGTCGTTGGCTGCGATCTCGACAATGACTTCGTATGCAAATCTTGTGACGAGAGTTGGCACATATCGATCAAGAGTGTCAGGATGTCCGAGCTGGCCAGCGCTTCCACGTCCCCATGTAAACAGACGACCAGATCTTGTCCGCGCTAGTGTGTGCGCACTACCACACACAAAATCGACAATATCACGACCGCATAATGCAGGCACAACCACAGGAGATTTGGCACACCGGTATGGTGCGTCGGTCCTGGCGTCAAAGCCGTCAACGAGATGTGTGTTGGTCATTGCTCCAATACCCAGTCGTCCATTTGCAGCGCAACCCCACGCATAGAAATGCCCTAGAGCAACGTGACCACATGGCATAATGCTGTCAATACCTCGAGGTTCGACTTGAATTTGCGCCGCCACAACCATGTGGTTTGTGAGATCTAAATGAGTTGCGTTGCGGATGATTTCACCGTGGGAAAAGGAGACCATTCCGACGAACGGAGCATCAACGTCAAATGGGTGAGGATAGATGAATGGGTCGCCTTTGGATAAGTCTCCGTCAAAGGCGCTCACATCGTCTTGCCCTTGACGCTGCTGGAGTAACACACCACTAGCGCCATGTTGGAGAGCTGAACGAATGAGGCCAGGGGTATTGTCAGTACGGTGAAAGAGTCGAGCCTCAGCATCAGGACATTGGACTATTGATGCTTGGGCAGCTTCAAAGTGTGGCATTTCAAGAAGCACAACAGGAATGTACAGCCCTTGGTCAACTGCATTTCAGTTAAGTTGATGATGATATTCAAGTTTCACCAACCTGGAATTTCGACTACAAATGGTGCCGTGCCGTGAAAGTCGAAGCCTGCGACCACAGCGATCGCACCAGCCTCTTGTAGTGCAATCACCTTTTGCGCCAATGATGCTGAAATGCAATCGACGATGTTGTCTATAACCTCCCTGTGAGCTAGCTGCGTGCACGAAATGAACATACCCACTCGAAGTAACGTCGTTTTGACAATGAGGTCGTCTGGAGAGAACCGTGTGAAGACAATGCGATTATCCAAGCCGGTGACATCTAGGAAATTTGACTTCGTGGTCACACAAAATGTAAACTCACCCACTGGATTCGAGGAGATGCTTGCAAGTGGTGCCCATATTCCTCGATTCGTGATACGTCGAGTTGTGCTCGTTGGACACACTGGTACTTCAAACACGATTGTGTCGCCCGTGATAAGTTCAAAATAAAATCCTTCAGGTAGGCACAACTTAAAGCATGTTACTCTAAGCAGGGATGATGATGTTGGAAGCGTCAACACGTTTTACCTTCCAGCAATATCAATCATAATCTCGTCGATGATGTCGTCATAGCTCATTGATCCATTTTTAACAGCTTGGGGCCATTGTAGAGCCTTCACGGATGGATGCATGCATTTCATTTTTTCAAGTGAAGGGATCACTTCTTGTGCACGATTGACCCACAATTGATCCAGCAATTCGTCGATTGATCTTTCAATCTCACTGTCAGTCACGCTTTCCTAGCGAAATAGCATGAGGGTTTCTGAGAGTTTCGTCGTACGGCAGTAGATGAAATTGAGGACATGCGGGTATCTTGATCCTAAACAACTGACGTTGGCTCGAGGTAACTTCACGCTGTACCGCTCGAGATAATGACGTGGGTCGAGGTAAGTCTGCTTGATCATCTTGAAAGTCGTCAAAGTTGAAGTCAAGCGCCACAACTTGGACAGGATTTTTTAATTGACGGACTGCGTCAATTGAGCAGGCATGCTCAGCTAACATGACGAAGCAAGCATTGGTCTCTTTTTGAGGCAATCTCAGCCAAACACTTGCCCCTACATACCATCATACTTCTGCATGTCGTTCGAAAGTACCTTCAGCGATGGTGTGTTCAGCACCAATCGCAATTTTGTAAAAGCCCAACGATTTCACTCCTTCTCTTTCCTGAGGGACGAACGATGGTTCGACTTCTTCTCCAAGTAATCGTTTCCAAGCACCCCATTCAAACACTCTATGGTCCTTCGTCAATGCAGTGCATCTATTGCCATAGACAGCTATCGAATGCACATTTGATAGCATTGGGATAGCTTTAGGCTCATCCGTAAACGTGAATGCAGAGTGCTCCAATCTCTTATCGACGTAGCCAACATCAAACGCGCAGTCAACACCAATCCCAAGTTGTCCGTCTGACCCTTCACCCCACGAATAAACTTGACCATCTGTGCTCAGCACCACGGAGAAAAATTCTCCAGCGGCAATTTGTTGAATGGGAATTGGCACCGCATCTTGTTCAACATCTCCAGTGAAATATGGTAATTTCAGCGGTTTGTCCAGAAAAGGTATCATTTGACGAGTTCGCTCATCGTAGTAAGTTTGGTAAGATGCACCCTCATTGCGGACGCTGAAAACCTTGGACGAGCTATGTCCTACGTTTGATAAATATGTTGATAAGAGAGTTGGTATACCTGTTTGACCGTGGTCATGCCATCCCCAACTATGCACCATTCCTTCCTTGTCCAACAAAAGGCAATGTCCACGTCCACATGCAACACTTGCGATGTCGACCTTCAAATCGACGTGAATCGGAAATTTGTGAAGAAATGATGTAGACTTCGTATCACCAATGTGCATAGGTAAGCACTGTCCCCACATCATCCATCCGTTATTTGTATCGACAAACGTGCAGGACGAGCTCATAAACGCTCGACGAGTGCGTACACTCTGCAGTTTTAGTTCTGCCACCATATCAGCACTTCGGGGTAATTTCTCCGTCACGTCACCAGTACCCACACATATACCTAGACATGCTATCAAGTCGTTGGCGATGATCCAGATCTACCTGAGCCAAAAGTCAGAAGAGCTCCATTTAGCGACATTCGCTCCATGGCTGCACGTTGCATCAATGTGAGAAAGTTTCGCTTTTTCTTGACGTAGTCTTGAATTTTTGCAGCAGCGAAATTCAAACGAGACAACAGTGTATGCCGCTTTGCTTCTAAGACTTGTTGAGCTCGATGGCGTTTCCACATTGATTGTATCTTGATTGTAGCCATCGTTTGCAGTAAAGATTCAATCTGCTCATTTCCGACTGGATTGATTTCATCCAAAAGAGTCTCGTACAACTTGGCTTGGCTGGAGACCTTGCCATAAAATGGCATGTGGGCAAGCACTGATGTAGGGTTGAGGATGTCACCAGGGATGAAATGCCGCAAGACGTACAACACAGGTTTATACCCAAGGCACCAAGCAACAAAGTCCTCCCGCAAAATCACAGACTTCATGGTGGGAGTACAACCAATCATGTATGTGCACGACGCTGTAGTAAGATCCTTGGCAATATCGTGTGTGGTTTTCCCCGAGATATTCCACGTGTCTTCCAGTCCGATGGTCACCTTTTTCAAGCCATTTATGGTAGATAACATGATAATCGCAATGTCGCTTTCTTTCAATGTTGGAGCGTATTTGTGGGTGAACAAGGTGCATAGCAATTCGATTTTTTCCGTGATTGACGGACAAGTTGACGTGCAGACGACCATGGCAGCCAGGAAATCCATCACGTGGACTCTGGATGAGGTTGGTGTTGACTTGAGCGAATCAAATACGTATCGCAAGTACACCTGAAGATATGACCCAACTGTTAACCACTCGTTGAATTCGTCAAGTGTGAACAGCGCCGACTTGGTCGAGTTTCGAAGCCTCTCGCTCAACAATTCAATCTGGTTCATCGTCACACACTTCGTAAATGGAATGAACTGCGGGAGAATTGCGACTTGCGCGCTGTCGTAGCGCATTGAGCTTGGGCTGCATCCCATCGGCTCCCGCGCTTTTTGAAAGGTCGCAACTTTCAAATGATTTATCCGGATGACAGGTTGTTCTTTTACTTTGGACGAGTCAATTCTCACATGTCAAGCTGGCAAGATGGAACGACTTCACGTGGACACAATTCGACTCGCAGTTGGGTTCTTGGATCCAAGAGGACTTCGAGCATTCTCAATAACGTGCAAAACATTTTCGGCAATGGTGCATGCTAAGCATTCATCGCTTTGGCGCGAACAGTTCATACGAAGATGGAGCAAGCTGAACCTTCCTCTGTCGGTATCAATCCCTTGCGAAGTATCCCCATTGCTCCTCCGACATTGCAAAACGTTTGAAGAGGGCTATTCTACTCTAACAGATACTGTTGTAGAGAAAGCGCATGTTATCGCTTGCTGACGTATGCAATATGCAAAGTTCCATCGTATCCTGACGTTCAACACAGCCGCAATGAGGCACAAAACGTGAGTGCCCATCGGTAAGTACGAAGCTTCTGCCCAAAGCTCCACTCGTCAATAGATTCGACACTTGTGGCGATGGAAACCAACTGACCACTGCGTTTGAGGGGAATGACACATCCTACATGGCGGGTCATCGTTGTATCCGAGGCAACGCTGTGTTTCCCTCGACAGTGCACTCTGTTGTTCGTCTGGTCAATAAAGACGACAAATCCACTGCGTATTATATTGGACTATCGAGCACTGACCACTTTGAAGTGTCTATTCTAACTGCCACCCCTTCTGGTAATAATGACTTGTTACAATCGGCGTAGTCGAGCCTTCGTTTATCGTCATTGGCAGTCAACCCGGTACTGAAGATTTCTTCATGGATTCTGCAGGATGGGGTCGATGGGGTCGTGCATCATGTGGCTACCATGGAGATGATGGGAAAGTATATAACAATTCGCTGATGGAACGTTTGCATGCAATCTCTCAGATCCTGAGGATTCCATTTAGGGTGAATGCTATGGGGCCAGTTTTGGAGTGGGCGACACAGTCGGGTGTTCCATCCACACTTATGGCATGGTCATGTTTACTCTGAACGGTGAAGCTGCCGGCAAACCTTTTTCCTTCTTGGGGCTGTCTTTATATCCTACCGTTGGGGTCAACTCGCCTCATGTCGTTCGATGGAACTTTGGTCAAGAGCCATTTCGATTCGGGAGAAAAGGTACGATCACTACGCTCGATCTTGATGCTGAAGCACATGTGTAGATGAGTTCGAGGCATCAGATATTGAAGCCATCTCTTGGAACGACCTGCAAGTCGAGAATGAGAGAGAATCCTGAATGACTAAGATCTTTCATCTTGCAACTTTCTATCTTGTGTTGTTACTAAAGATGTCCGGATAATATGTGATATCCGGATCCGTAGGTCATGGAGAGAAGACTTTGCAACTGGAAGATGGAAGCCTTACCCGGAGAAACGTTCCGCCACGTTGTTAGCTTCCTGGAAGTACGAGACGTCAAAGCCATATCGATATCTTGCAAGTACTGCCATGAGTGTGTGAATGCCCCAAATTCGCCAGTCTGGAAAGACCATTTTTGCCGTCGATGGGCGCGCAACAACTTCGTCATGGATTCAAATCTTCCTTGCAAATTGACGCTGCTTTTGCTTGGGCAATGCAAAACGTACGTGGAATATCACACCTGAGATGTGTCTTACAGGAAAGCATTGTAGTGAGAGCGCATGTTATCGATATCTCACTCATGTCGTGCATCAGCTCCCATCGTATGCAAACATTGAACACACTCACAAAGCAGCATGCCATTTCGAGCACCACCGGTTCGTATCCAAACACCAGCACGCAATATTTACTAATGTGAACTTGTAGCTTCCGCGCCATCCAGCACAATGCAGGCGAGATAGATTCACCGTTGACGATTTCGTTTGAGGGAGGTGCGTTGGGTGGCGATCGATGTGTCCGATCGAATGCACCTTTCTCCATCACACCCCATGCATTTGTGCTTCGGATACGTGAAGAAGGCGGTCAAGAAGTTTATCAAATCGGAGTCTCGACAAGCGGGTACTTTGAAATCACGATTGAGAACTTGGAGAATTCAAATCCCCCAACCGAGGAGAATCAACGACGGTAACCCATGGAGCAAGTGCTCATGCTTGACTCTAGTGTCTGTAGTCGCCCCCGGCGCTTCGGATATGTAAATGACTGTGTCGCCATCGGCATTGCGGATCGCAGCTTTCGAGTTATTGGAAACCAACCAGGATGGAGAGGCACATCATTTGGCTACCACGGAGATGACGGTCATGCTTTCCACAGAACATCTCGCGTACTTTCCTCTTTCGACTGACGATCCATCTGAGTACCTTGGCAGGGCGTTCCGCACGGAGAAAGGTTTGGTCCGGGCGATACAGTTGGCTGTGCGCTTGTGAATGAAGGAGCGACAATCGTGTTCACACGGAATGGTGTCATTGCCGGTCCTGTCATTCCTTGCTCTGAAGGATGTCCACTATATCCTGTTGTTGGCATTGACACGCCGCATGTGATCCGATGGAATTTTGGCCAGTTGCCCTTCGTCTACGCCGCTCAAAGTACGCCATTTCCATCTCAATTTCCTGTAGCTGACAATTATGCTTGCTTGAATAGATCTCTTTGGTGCTGACGGATTCGACATGTATGAGAAGAGTGAATGGGAAGAAGAGTGTGTCCTGGACGATCAAGACAGCGACTCCGATGACTCTGAAGACGATGATGAGAGCATTGAGATGGGCTACTACTTCGCGAATGAGTTCGGTGATGACGACTTTATGATGGACGAAGAATTTTTGGATGAGACGGAGTACGATCCATTGCATGACGAAGAAGATGAGGAAGTGGAGGACGACGAAAGCGATGAAGATGAAGAGAATGACGATAACGACGAGGATGAAAACTCGATGGACGTGTCAACGACGCAGACGTAAGACGACGTCTGGCCAACATGGATATAAATTAAACTCTTGTCTAAAACGATTCGCCGTCGCTACTAGACGTGGGCGAGCTGTTGCGACGATCCAATGAGTTCCGGCGACAAACTTCGACACGAGCTTTCATGAGAGCAATTCGGCGTTGGAGTGGCGTCAAATCGACATCGCCGGTCAGTTCTTCCAGCGAGTAATCGGTGTGGCTACTGGACTGACGAATCGACTTGATCTTACGGCGCACGGACATTTCGTCGAACGAGTGAACATGCGCGGGTCTGATTCCTCCGGTATTCCGAGGCAACGAGTAGAGCACGTCTGTCTGCTCATACGCAGTCGCCAAATCTTCAATCGTCTCTCCTTTGGCGTTTTGGTGGTAAACATTGGCACCGACAGATGTGAGAGCTTCCACGACCATGGCATGTCCATAGATGGTTGCCATCCCAAGTGGCGAGTTGCCTTCACGTGTGAGGCCCAAGTTGACATTCACACCTTGTTCCAAGAGGTAGTGGACGACTTCAATGTGTCCTCCGACGGCTGCAATTAGCAAAGGCGTAATAACCTTCACCACCGCCGGGTTTTTCGAACTGGGGATTCTGTCCACGACGTCGCGGATATGTAAGCCCGTGAGGCGGCACATCTTGTTGATGACATCGACATTCGCGCCTTGGACTGCCAAGTTTACAAAATGATGGCTCAGGTGCTTGTGTTCTGGCTTCGCCAACTGGGGCCCAACAACGGCCGACCACGGATGGACGACCAATCGTTCAAAGATCGTGTACGAGCCCGACAAACATGCGTTGGCAACCACTCCTTCAACTTGGGCGGGAGTCATCTTGGGGAGCATATTCTGGGCCGCATGGACTGCGCGTTCGTCGCCGCGGCTGATTCCTTCCAGCAGTTTCTGCACCGATGCGCTCATCTTCCCTGTACGAGATTTGAAAAAATGATCCACTGACCTCGATACAATCTCACAGAAAATTTGACCTTCCTTGGTTTTGATTCGCTCGACAGTTGCAACACCGTCGCGTATGTCACAGCGGAATGAAAATTCCAGCGCAAGTTGCTCACGACGATGGTGAGCCGTCCTGAAAACGCGGTTGGCAATCATTGGGGAGTCAATGAAACGCAGATGCATCTTGGGAGCATCATCATAAGCATCGCTCTTCCCGAGATATCGTCCGCTGACGACTGTTCGGGTTTGCTTGGCGTGGCGTTACATCCGGGTCACAACAACTTAAATATGAACTGGCCGGCAAGCAACTCACCCAAGATGTAATAATTCTTATATATTAATACCTTTGAAATTAAATATTTAATTGTATATCGATTTATACGATAATAACCTTATCTCAGCGACAGAATCGTCCGATCTCATATCACGTCGTCGCATTTTATAACCGTGCAGATGATCTGGTCTTAATTATTAACATTGCAATAGGTGAATCATAAACAAACGACACGATCGAGGAGAATATCTATTTTATTTGCCCTCTGAGAGACAGGAAAATTGTATAAATTAAATACCTATATGAATTAATAAAATACTTTCAAGTTTAATATCCTACGTATGGGCAAAAAGCCTGATCTATACACAATCAAGATGGTTGGAGAAGATGCTGTAGCGTTCATTCAGCTGGCATGAGGGGGGAGAGCGCTGCTGAAACCACGGCAAGCAACGCGACAGACTACACTTGGCCAGCCAGCGCGCGACAGGCACGATAGTGTGGATTTGGAGTGATGACTGTACTTGAAGCTACTCTGGTTGATAGGCACTGTTGCGCCAGCACCAGATGCATCGAAATTTTCAACGGCATTGACATTGGAAATCGGTTTCGTCGGTTTCACAATTCATTGATGGAGATAGACGAACTCCTGGTTGCCGATCATGAGCTCGTTGCCGTCGCACGCGCTGGCTTTGACTTTACGACGCAAAAGCTCGATGGGATCCCGACGACTTTCTTCCCAGTGGATTTCATTCTCGACAAAGTCGTGCTTGGCTTGACCAAGTGCTTGCAAATTCGCCCGCGACTGCTTTCGAATGCTCGCACAACGAAGTAGGAGCTCTTTCGTCGTCACGCTCGGCAGTGCGTCGAGACGAGCTTCTTCCACCGTCTCGATTCGTTCGTATGGCAATATGCGCCGCTGCGGCATGGCTTTGCCCTTCACCTTGGATGGAGATAATTCGACTTGAGCGGAAGCTGCTAGTGCATTCCGCCGCTGCCAACCAGACACCTTTGGGAGATCCTTAGGAGAGAGAGAGGCGATGGAGCATCTACCTTTCGTGGCGACTTGACCGTCACATTGATCTGGCCACGCCGTGCAATCTTCTCCAGTCGGTCCTTGTGCTCTTGCATCTTTTGCCGACGGACTTCTTCCTCGACAACCTGCTGGTCCGAGTCGATCAATGCCTGCAACAAGATGAGTCATGCCATGTGAACTTTGCGTTCAATACTTGGATCAGCCGCTTCTCGTGGTTGGCATTGAGCGACTTGACAACGCCTTCGACCGCATTTTCATTCCGGACGCGGCTACGGCATGGAATCTCGTGAGGATGAAGGTCGATGCCGTGGTACCTTAAGCCCAAGTCGATCGAATCAACGAGTGTCGTTGGGTCCAGCTTTGTCTTGCCGATGAGTTTCGAGTTGGTGGCCTTGATCTGCTTGAGATCGATCTCAATCACGTCTCGAAACTCTGCACGCTGGTCAGGGTTTGCCGCCGTCTTGGCGCTCTGTTACCTGGAGCAAGTCGCGTCTCGCCGACGCGAACTTCTTGCTTGCAGAATGTCTCGGTGAGCTACCCGCGACATGGTGTGAATGAATGAATGGGCAGCCAAACCTGGAAATTGCGCTCGACGATAGCTCGAGTGTGTTGAGTGTTGAGCCGTTCAACGAGCTGCTCCGCGGTATCGTTTTGCCGCCTCAAAGATCCCTGACGAGGGACCATAAATCTCTCGTTGGCGCGGGTGGACGTACCTCACTAGCGGAACCGTGAAGCGTGGACAAGATGTCAATCGAGCGTTGAGTCAGACGCCTACAGAGTCAATCAGTGAGATCTACGAGGCGCCGCGACCTTGATCGCTCGGCCTGGACCATGTTCTCGACGACGAGATTGGCTTCAAAAGGATTATCCTCGAGGGAAGTGTCGCGCTTAGCCTTCTCGCGCACGAGACAGCGCTGGTCGATCGGAAGGGTATCGAAGGAGAGGATGGGATCGTTCCATGACGAGTTCTCCACTGCCGCGGAATCGATGACGAACGTCGGAGACGCTGGAGCATCGACGATCAAGCCAAGCCGCAACTCTCGACGTATCTCCTCCGCCTCTAGACCACACGTGTCAGCAAGACGACCACCGCTGATATGCCGACCATCCTTCGTCAAGCCTTCATACGATTCCTCATCAGGCGCTTCGTCGTCGTCTTCATCTCGCAGAGGTTCTGGCGTCGCGTGGCCGTCGACGGCGTACCGTAGGACTGGCAACTTCTTCACAGGTGGAAACGTCGCCGAGGCCATCTCCTTCTTGAGCTAGACAACAGAAGAGAGTCCTCAAGCTTTCCGTGGCGAGAGCGTACGATTTCTTGGACGGTCTTCCGCGTCGCCCACGGCGCATTGGACTTCCTTTGCAGCGTTGAAGTCTGCATTGTGTCGTATCGAAGTCGTCGACCGAGTTCTCTCTCGACTGCTTGGACATCATCCAGCGAAATCATTTCCCCGTTGAGGTATTGCAGCATTGGAAATCCTTCTCGCCGCGGCACTGGCGCTGCTGTTCTCGTCGCCATCGAAGTTTGATTCGACTCGACCAAGACTGCCGCTGCTCTCGTGGTAGACGACGACGGAGCTACGTATGACGAGGGTCAAGAACGAACAAGTTCAAGCGTCGAACCTCGAAACAACGCCTACAGGACGCTCGTGACGGCGCTAGAGTCAAGCGTTGTACCTCGAGAAGATAGATCCGATTGGAAACGAGTGGCAGGGGATTGCCCTCGACGTTGAGCGTGTGCAAGCGTGAGAGCTTGGAGAGGTCGAGGATGTCGTGGAGGCACTGCAGCTCATTGCACGCCAGCGAGAGTGAGCCGAGATGGGGAAAGAGCTGAGCTAACCATCGTCCTGGAAAGCGCACGAGTCGGTTGTGGCTCAGGTCAAGCTCGAGGAGCTCCGTCAAGCACTCAATCGACCGCGGAACCTTTTCAAGCTTCATCCTCGACAGCACAAGGCGTCCTGTTTGGTTGGCCACGTCGTACGCGTGCCTCGCAACGCTCTTCAGATCGACGTCAAGCAAGTCATCTCGCCTTGGATCCATCAACCTGGATGGAGCTCAAAATAGAACTTCCAGCGTTTCAGCTGCCGTCGCGCCTTCGAAGTGCTCAATGCTCTCTCCGTCGACTCGTGGCTCCGCTGATTCAGTGCCGGCTGCTGGCCAAGCGTTAGCGGAGCCACAAATGTGACCCCAGTCCTGTTGCTCGTCCCTCTCCATCGCCACTGCGACCGGAGTTTGGCTTGTCATCGCTAGAGTTGGCGTCTATGAGGTCAGCCATGGGGTTGCCGCGTAGCTAGAAGAGCTATAGCACTGCGTCACCGCTTGGTTGAGCTGGACGCGAACTGTTAGCGGCAGGAGCGGCTTTGGTTGTCGCTTCCACCTTGTCGTTCCATCATTTCGACGCGTAACAGCCGTAACTGTCTGGTGCACTGATGGATTTGCTCGAGGCGGCGGAGAATGGTAATGAAGAGCGCGTCGTCGAGTTGCTCCTGGGCGCTGGAAAGAAAGCGCCAGAGCTTCTTCGACAGACAGATCACGCTGGTCGAAGTGCGCTGCATGTAGCATGCATTGGTGGCCAACTCACGGTGGTCCAATTGCTCCTTGGTCGCACTTGCCAAATCTTCTTCCCAGGACGGTCGCTTGAAGAGACGGAGGAACTCGTCGCGGCATGCGGTCCTGACGTCCGCGTCGTGATGAAGTGCAAGGAGAACATGCACGTGCCGTCTGCCGTGCTGCGTCTGCCGGCTCATGTCGTCGTCCAGCCTTCCGACTTGGCCCACGGCCGCATCTACGAAGACGACTACGGCAATGCGCCCATCCAGTGCATCAGTTGCTTTGGGTGCGGCAGTGAAGTCAAGCACATCCAAGATGGTCTTGACATCGCCAAGGAGCTGCTCCGAAGCGGCTGTCAGACCAACACGAGCAAGACGAGCAACAACTGGACGCCGCTCCACTGGTGTGCGTTCAACGGCAGCCATGAGATGACGTCGCTGCTGCTGCATCCTCAGGATTACGGCGGTCTGGAACACCAAGGAGCGATTCCTCTCGTGCGCTCGGAAGGCTTTTATCCCGTTGACATTGCCGGACGCATGGGCCTGAAACTTGCCGACGAGATGGCAGAGCTGCAAGCCAAGGAAGAAGCAGACGACGACGACGAATTCGAAGCCGACTACCGCGCATGGCGGCTCCGCCTCGACCACAAGCGCGTCGTGCAAACATTTGTCGATGACTTCTTAACGCACGCCGCCGAGAGCAAGAAGTATGCGAGTCTGGTGACTGCCCGTGCTGCTGGCACCATCAAGACTGGCGCGAGACACAAGAGCCCAAGCTTTACCGAGGACGACGTCTGTCGGTCGGTAGATCTCCATGATTCTTCATGCTGACGTCGACGACTGCGTAGGTATGGCCAGCATTTGCTCTACTGGAGCAGCGGACTTAACCTGCTGCCGCAAGTCAAAGCCTTGCTCGGTCTTGTCTTTGAGAACCGCGCCGTCTTGTCGCCGCTCTATCCCGTTCTCTACGAGGAGACGAAAACGCAGTCGGCAGTGCATTTCGCATCGGCGAATGGCTTTGCTGACATCGTGGAAGCGCTCGTCTTGCGCACCAAGGCCATGTACTCGAGCTCCCAAGGGCTGCGCAAACTCGTCACGACCAAGTCGAGGATCCATCCGATCGTGAGCGACGCGCATCCAGATCCACGTCATCAAGACGTGCCGTACAGATCGCTGGAAGGCTGGCTCAACTACCGCAATGAGTCGCCGCTCTTCATGGCGGGCATGCGCAATCGTGTTGAAGTCATCCAGCGTTTCCTTGAGATCCTTCCACGGAGTCATATCCAAGACGAGTTCACGATGCAAACGATCGAGGGCACGACGCTACGGGAGATCTCCAACGATGCGATCAGGATAGCCCTTGGCTTGCTGTCCCGATCTGCGTTTCCATTGGAATACGTCCTTGTCTTCCGCCGTGCCGACGCTTTTTTTCGAAAGACGCTGCAAGATGTGCTGCAAGAAGAGAGTTCTCGCGCGCCATCTGTCTTGGCGCGATCCATCGGATCGCGCGAGCATTCCCGCGGGTTTTGGTCGCGCCACAGCTCCGACGTACGTCCCGCTCTGGAAAATGCCGTCTCATTTGGTGATCGTAGCGCATTGACTACATGGCCGTGGGTGCAACCGACACTGTTCTCGCGCAGAAAGCCGAGAATCTTCGGCTCATGGTGCGGAAGCGCGGCACGAGACGGATGCACGTCTTCAACGTCAAGAATCGCCACGAGTTCGAACCATTCCCATCACTCATCCGGCAACTCGTTGGAAGAAAACCTGTCGAGATCTTCACGGACGTCCATGTAGGTTGTCTTGGACTTGATCCGCGACAATGTCAACATCAAGCGCCATCTCGCGCAGGGAACGATCTACGACATGTTTGCACTGCACAACCGCACGGGCGTCTCGACCATTGAAGCGCACTGGGTCCTTCGTCCTGGCAACTGGCAGCTCCAGCCATGGACCAGCCTCGCGCATTACTGGTTTGAAGGCCCCACGTTGAACTACGAGGTCTCCTTCTTCCATCTTCATCTTGACGCTCCTTTTGTTCTCGTAGATGCTCTGGCCGCTTCGTTTCTACTTTGGCGACAAGCACACGCTGTACATTGCGTGGACACAGTTTTCCACGGCGTATATGATCGCCATCGCGCTGCCTTGCCTCATCGTCGAAGTAAGCCCATGGAGTATTTCCTTGGCTGTAATTCGCCATGTAGATTCTAAAAGCAAGCGGCCAAAACGCCGCCGTGCCGCCGCTCGTGCTGCTCATGCTCGTCTGGATTACATACCTCGTCGAGATGTGGAAGCGCAAACGCGCCGAGCTCATTTGCAAGTGGGGCATGCCTCAACTTTGCGACGGCTGCGACCTCATCAACGATGAATTCCACGGTGATTACGTCGTCGACATGTCGACAAATGAGGTAGACGACCCTCTCCGGCCATCTTCCTATCGTCCATTCATAGCGTGATGTTCGCTTTCCAGAAACGCTCCATGTGCTTCGGATCTACCTTGGCGCTCCACCACTGATGATCATGGTCGCGTTGGCAGTTCTGTCGTTCATCGGGACAAAGTACATCGCGAGCCATGGAGATCTCAAGTCAAAGGAGTACGTCTCGCTCGTCTCTGCGATCAAAGCCGTTGCGATCATCGTCCTCGACTTCCTCTACACCAAAGTCGCATATGCGCTGACGTACTGGGAGAACCACCGGACCGTCACGTAAGTCTTCTCCATAATGCGCTCGCCTTGACCGCCACTAGCGAGTTTGAATCGATGCTGGCCATCAAACTCTTCTGGTTCAAGTTCATCAATGCCTTCATGGCGCTCTTCTGGACGGCCTTTGTCGATTGTTCCATCGACCAACTTCGCTACGACTTGATCATGATCCTAGTCTTCCGCCAGGTCGGTCTTTTTATCTTCCTCCTCATTCTTGATGACTTTCCATCCAGGCGTCGTCAATTGGACTCGCGCAACTCCTTCCCTTGCTTCGAGTACGCTATCGATGGCACAAGGCTGGCTTTCAAAGGACGCAACTCTTTCAAGTCGACCTCCCGACCGGTGAGTGATCAATCCATGTCGCGCATGAGCTCATTGTTTCGTGCAGCGTCACCAGGACATGACGTGGACGATTGCGACGTCCCAGTGGGCATCCAGATGCAGGAAATGATGGAGGAACCGATCCACATCTTGACGAAGCAAGTAAGATGACTATCCTTCAGTCGAGTTGGGCTGCTGACGACGATGTTTTAGATTGATGCGCTCATTCGGTTTGGCTACGTGACAATGTTTGCCACGGTCTTTCCAGGCGCGCCGTGCTTTGTCGCGTTGACCAACACGCTTGAGATGCATTTGGATGTCCAAGTGAGCTTGGAAGCGCGGCGACGACCGTCATTTGACGGCGAGACGGAAACGCCCGTCTTTATGAACTTTGTCCAGTTCATGAGCTTGTACGTTGTCGCGGAACTGTTCGGCTCATGGAATGTCTAGTGCCGCGGTGACGGTCAATTGCGGCTTGCTCTACTTGACAACAGACATTGACACCTTCCTCCCGTGGTCCTTTGGCGACGCTGGGAAGCTCTGGGTCATGCTTGGCATTGAGCATATCGTGCTTAGCATCAAAGCGTCGTTGGTCTTCGGCATTGACGATGTTCCGTCGTGGGTGACAGCTCACGACGCTCGTCTCGACAAGAAAGCATCTTCACCAGCAGAGCAACCGACAGCAGCAGCGACTGCACCGCCGCCGAGTGCGCAACTCCAAGAGGGCAATGAGCTCCCGACTGTGAAGCCAGTCCTCGTTGCGGACGAGTTCCTGTTCCAAGAGGAATGTCTATCGACAATGGCAATGCCTCCTGGTGCAGACGACAACGACTCTGCAGAGTGCCATGAGCCAACAGCGACGTCACCGCCGGCGGAAACATCTCTCAAGGCACAAGTCGAAGCACTTCAGGAAGCTCTTGCTGCTATGACGGCAGCCCGCGACGAAGCCATCGCAAAACTCCAAGTCAAGGCAGAGTCGATGGAAAACCTCTGTGGGTTTTGCACCCGACAGACGCCATGCAAAGTGAAATGCATCGAATGCAATGCCGTCATGTGTAAGGATTGCGATGCGCTTCAGCACAAGGCGCTGTCTTCCCATATCCGCGTCGACGTCGGCCGAGAAGGCCATGCTGTGAAGGAACGACTCGACCACGTTCAGCGCCTCCTCCATGAACGAGGCCCAAGCATTGTCGATATTGACGATCTGCCGACGGGTCATGCTCTCCATTTCGATAGACTAGAGACCACCAAGCAGGTTTCAATAGATCGATGAGATTGCAGAGAGTTAGTTGTCGTCCTCGGCTTTCTTCCATTCGATCTCTAGAGCACAGCCTGATAGCACCGTCATGTTGGCGATCGGACAGCGGAGTTTGACTTCCTTAGCGAGCACGTCGACGTCGTCTTGCGTCCCGGACGTGTACACTCGAGCTTCGCCCCAGATCCTTTGGAGTCGGGCCAGTGGTTGAGATGGATTTCCAAGGGGAAGTTGCAAGGCACCAGCGTTGTCGCGACTCGCTCGGACGTCGAATTCAATCTTTTCAATGTGCATGCGGGGCTTCATGTGTCGCACGACGAACTGCGCGGTCGCGAGTTCACAGCCACACAACGAGGAGAGAAACACTTCCACGGGTTGTGGCGCTGTGTTTGTTCCTCCCACGGCTTTTGGAATATCTGTCGAGACAGTCATGCCATCACTTCGCTGCGTAGTGCATTTCACGCCACTTCCAGCGCCTACGAGGTGATATGTCGCCGTCGACTTGGTGGCAAAGCGGCGGCTGCCGCTGGCGATCTTCCATGCAGCACGTTGCATTTCCACTTGTATCCGGATGGCGTTCAACCGTTGCATCCGGCTAAGGCGTGGCATCGAGAAGCCACCATGGAGTCATTCTGCGACCCAGGACGTGGTCGAGCGCGGCGTTTGGTCGTAGAAAGACGGCGGAGTGGCCGAGTTGGACACCGTTGGTGCTCCTGTCCATGTCGTTGACGGTTTCATGTGGTTCATCCGGATAAAATCCGGAAAGTGGCAGTTACACAAAGATTTTCATATCCAAACGACGAATGGACGGCCCGATGACGACGACATCTGGAGCGATGCTGACGATGCCAATGATATTGATCAACATGGGCGGCGAGATGCTTTATGTCTTGGATCAGCGTCTCAAGGCGCAGAATATCGCTGGCGACAAGAGCGTGAAAGGTACGCTTCAACTGAGAATTCGCAGCGCGCTTCGGTCACGTTTAGTGCTCGTGGATGTCGTCAAGACCATGTACAACACCAAGTTCATCTCCGAGTTGTTCAAGCCCCACCACATGTACTCGAATGTATCTACGCGACAGATCTTTGACCGCTTGGCCCATTCGTCCATCATGCGCCTGAATCAATCGAGCATGGACAAGGTACAACGAAATTGACGACATGGAGAGGTTGACGTCGCTGCTGCAACGCTAGCTCTATGGCTTGATGCGCATGGGATTCAAGTACAATATTCTCGCATGTTCGTCGGCCGACCAGCTGGTTCAAGTCACGATGAACCATCTCCGCTCCATCAAAGAGATCGTTCCATTGGAAGAAGCGACCGTGCTCATTGAAGACGCGATTGTCCTCACAGCCAATGTAGCTCCATCTATCTTGCTTTGCTTCACTCATTGCTCCATTAGACTTATGGGAATATGTCGCACGGCAACTTTCTCCTCCTCAAGCAGAGTCTCTGTCGTTTCTTCCAAGATGTGCGCATTAAAGTATCGCTCTTCCTCCAATCTGAAATCCAAAATGGCGACGGCAGCTTTGTCATTCGATCCGATGGCCAAACCGCCACTGGTGGCGATGTCCCAGGCACGATACGGTATGTGTATTTCTCTCGGTCCTCATCTTTTCCTTGCAATCAGATACTACAGCTCCAGTGGCAAACTTGAGGACGACGACACAGTCGAGCTAAACAATGCCCGCGGCGCTATCCCATACGACGACAAACCCATCTTGTCCCGAGATCCTTCGCTGTGTCCTTACGGCGAAAACTTGTACGTGCGCTGCGAGCGGTGGAAATGACACAAACGCTAGATATATTCCCAATGCAAAGCCAGGACTGAAAAGCGTCAAAACTGGTGAGGAAATGGCCGCTGATGCAAAGAAAGCTGGCGCCAAAGGCACAGCTGACAGCGACAAGGCTCCTGCTAAACAGTGGAAAGCCACCGCATCTGATGGACTCAATCTCTTGGCCGACCTCCTCGGAACCAAGGCATCTGCGGACGTGAAGCCGTGGAAAATCAATCTCTTCTCGGACGAGCCCTTTGACGAGTATACTTGAGCCGTCTCCATTTGACTTCACGACGACATAGAGATGATAAAGGCTTGGACCCCGAGGTGGAAACGATCATGATCGATGCGATGAGTGACCGCAAGACTCTCTTGGACGACTTTGACGACAAACCAAAAGCTCAAGGTTTCTCAGCTGCAATCTTCCAAACTCACACACTCAGTAGGAAAGAAGGGCGACGAAGACGACTTGCTTAGTTTGATGGACTCGACATAAAGCCAATGATGGCCTCTCTAATGATCTTATTTCTGAATGTGCGCGCATTTCATGCACTAGACAAAGAATTATCACAGTGAACTCCAGAAATGTGAATTACCTTGTAGGATTTGACGCCTCGTGGCAACGCTAAGAGGGTTCCGCAGCTGGCGCAGTTGACTTTTTCCATAGCTACGAAAACAATTAAAATTCGTTGTCAGAAGATAACTTACAGTCAAAGCCATCGACGCGGGAAATATTGGAGCATCGCGGACACTGGATGGTCGGTTGACCCGTCGGAGCTGAAAATGCATGGGCGCAGTAGCCACATTTCATCGTCTTTGTGCGTGGGGGTGGAGTTGGTGGGGGAGCTGGCGCATCGAACCTACAAGTTATCATTACCGGAGGTTCAGGGATACATGACGTACTTATTGACAGCGTTGCAGTAGGGGCACATCACCTCGGGTAAGTCCAGTCCCTCTGGTAAGTGTAGAGGGCGGCGGCACTGCGTGCACGACACTGTCTTCGTCGAAGAGTCTTGCTGAGGAGCCGATCCCAACGACGTGTTGCAATGGGGACAAGGAATCGTGTCGAGATAGGCAGATACACCGACGGGGAGATTCACAGTCATCGTGCAGTGGCGGCATTGCACTGAAATCTCGTTAACTGTATCCTGAGGGAACAGGTCATTGTAACTCGCAGCTGATTGTGGAGCCGAATTGGATGAAGCATAGTAAGCACCATTGGGCGAATCGTACGAGTTGTAGCTAGTTGGAGCTGGGGCTGAGGAAGCTGATAATGGTGCAGGCAGAGGCGTCGGAAGAAGCGCAGGTGTTCCGTACGAAGTTGTGTTCGGCGGGATGAACGATTCGTAGTTGTCTTCCACTTCAACACTTGATGATGTTGCTTCTTGGGAAGCGACAACTTCTTGTTCAACGTAGCCGATTGCGAGGTTTGGAGAGGATTCTTCATTATCGTCTTCGTCACCGTGCATCGAATTTGAAGCCTGAAGAACTTGCGTCGAGACGACATCCTGGCCGAGCAACAGGTAAACATGCTGAGCCAAGGGATCGGGATTAGCGCAGAGTAGACCGATGACTCGTGTTTGGCTCCTCAGAAACAAGAGAAAGGAGTTCGATGTACTGCAGAGCTGTAACATTAGAGGCAACACCAAAGCATTCTCAGCGTCTAGGGATGAAATCACAAGCCATTGCATGAGTTCGTTGGGAATATTCACGCTTCGACGAGAGCCCATTTCAAGCGCCAAAGGAAGCATTGCAGATTGGACTTCCCGAGACGCACTTGACGACGAGCGTGCCAAGAACGACGACGAGAGGTTTTCTATCACCGTGCGCCATCGAGAGTCACCATGGGGGAATCGTTTTGAGCCCCACATGATTGACAGAGTTCGGCAAACAACCACATTGACTTGAGTCAAGGAATCTCTCTGCAGTGCCGTCAGGTCGATTAGTAAATCCAAGAAGGACTTATCGGACGCAGAGGCTTGAGCAATAATTCTATGCTGAATCAGGATCAAAGCGTTGATCACCAAATCGTTTGGAAAATCGTCAGACAAGGAGCAAACGTGTCCAAGCCACAAGTACAGTTCAGAATATACTTCATCAAGGACCACAACTTGCTGACGGATTTCTTGCAACTCGCACAACGACGCCAATACTTTAACAACAACTTGTGTGACGGGCACATTGCATTCTTGAGTTGATTGTACAAGTAGTTGTCGCCACAATCCCAGTGAGCCTGATATGGCAACTCGAAATGGCTTCTCCATCTGGGCCAAAGTATTCAAGATGTTCAAGAGGTCCATGAGCGTGGAGGGGTTGTTTCTGTTGGCTTCCACGAGAGCTAAAAGACGAGAAACCCCATGACAATTTAGAAGTCGCTGAGATGCAGCAGGGTAATGCGCCAAGTTGATTAAAATCGACTGGCATACATCGAATTGGGCCAGATGTTCCATGACACACTCAATACCATTACCATCAATCAACGCTTGAGCTAGTCTTGATACCAAACTCAATTCTCGCATCAAATCCAGCCAAACTCCACGATTATCAGTTGTCATCACAATGTTTGGAAGATTTGTCGCCAAATTGAAAAAGGTGTTCACTTCCCGTGTCTTTAATGGTTTCTTCGCAACGATAAAATGTTTCAGCGCAATAGCCACACTGTCTTGGACAGGATGCACATTGGAAAGAGTTTCTACAAACACTGCCCGCATATTAAACTCGGAGACAGTCGCCCAAAACGAGCTCAAGTCCCACTCAGCTTCACTTGCAAATTGCAATAAATTCGCCACTGCTAGTGGTTCTGAGGTGACAGAACTTAGCACTGCGCGGTCGAAAGGCGGTTCGAAAACAGACCGTCCATGCGCAAACAGAGCCCGACTTGCCTGTACCATAGTTGACAAAGCGACAACGACAGTTGTGCGCACCGATTGTCTGGTCGCAGTTTCCAGCACATGAAGCAATGTGTCTCGAAAGCTCTGGGCATCTGGCGTCAAGTCTTGCACAACATGCTGCCCACAAGCGATCGCTGCTATCAATACACAGTCATGTGCAGCCACATTTATAATTTGATTGACAATTCGCAAGTTTCGTGTCTCAATGATGTGAATCCATATCAAGTTGTTGGCGAAATCAGCGTCAGTGAGGTGACTCAAGATTTGTTCGGAAAGGGCGACGTTTATTGCAGTTTCAAGTTGTTGGATGAGGCTAGAGATAAATACTTCGGAAATAGGAAATTCGTCTTTTCGTTTGGCCAGTGCACACAATATTTCTCCAGCAGCACCATTGTCCTGTGCATACAGCTCCACCAGGCGGTTAAAGCAAGCTTGGTTTTTGAAAACAGCAGATTGAAAGTTTTCATGACGTAGAAAGGCTTGCATCGACACCAAAACGTCATCAGCATTGGCATCATTTTTCAGGCCGTTTAACAAACTGGTGTGCAAATCTGCTTGAAGCAACAATGGGACGGCACTTCGAACACTGGACAAAGTTCTGCAAATAGACAAAATTGACTTTGCCTCTGAAGGTCGAGATGAAAATGATCGATCAAGACGTTCGGCCAAAGCTTCGCAAAAATCAATGAACAATGGCTTTCGCTGAAGAATTTGACCCATAAAAATATACTTCCAGATGGAGTGAGTAAAGCAAAGCTCAAATATGTCTAGCACTGTTAGCAACGCAACAGAGTCAGTCGATGGCTGGTTGATGACAAATTTAAGGATATTCGTATAGAGGGCTTGGATGGTCTCAGAATCATTCCACGAAGTGCTCGAGGCGCAGTGAACACACTGAAGTATTACATCCCACGTCAGAATTGCGAAGTCATTTCGCTCGATACAAGCCAAAAGCGCCTTCAACACGCCTTGGTCCATAAGTGTGGGTATGTGGGCAACATTTTGAACACATTGGAGGGCCAATGATAGGATGTCGGGATCATCTCGAACGCCAAAGCGGAGCAGCGGATTAAGCACTGATTCATACAACTTGGTCACTACTTGCTGCTGGAGTATCAGCCGATGGCTTGAACGGTTCAACCCCGTCAAGTTGCATACACTTGCTAATGCCAGCTTTTGATACTTCTTGTCCGCAGCCAACGAGAACAAGGCTTGTGTGGCCAGGGCAGAAATGATAATGTCGGTGGAATGTGCCCCCATGAGGCCAAAAAATATCAAAGAGGATTCCTTGCACGATTGAGAGGCTTGAGCATCCTGAAGTATAGCTTCAAATCCTTCCCCTGCCCCGAACGGAACAACTTCATTGAGAACAGACGGAGAGGCTTGGATCAAGCGCACTAGCGCGCGAGCACTGAGCTCTAAAACTTTTGGCTCGTACGTAAAAAAAGCCAACAAGACTGAAGTTCCATGATAGCCCAACACAATCGACACGTACTCTTCCGTGCAAAAGGCGCTCAGCACCATGAGCAAATTCTTGTGTACTTCGACGTCACCTATTAGTGGTACAGAACTTGCACACTTGGACATCCACTGTAGTGTCTGAATTAAACCATTTGCTTGAATAACAGCTTGAAGAACGGTAGGCTGGGCATTGTCTGCGCAGCAGATTAAGCTCACAACACGCAGTGCTGCTGCTGCAATAGAATCTGGCTGATCAAAACATAGGATTAACGATTCCATGACGTTGATCTGAGCGACAAGAACGGTAGCATACCGCATGTGATCGGTCACGAGAGCATCCAGAAGATCAAATATTGTTGGGACTGACGAGAAATGTGGCTGAAGTGCTACAAAGAGTGGAGCAATGAGTAATCTTTCGATTGGATATTGCTGCAAGAACTCGCTTTCCAAGCAGAGAAGCATGGTTTGGATCAGCATGTCCATTTCAGGATCTGGTGACGACGCAACAAGAAGCAGAGTTTGCACCAAAACGCTTAGTCCATTGTTGCCAACAACTTCGTCGCGGCATGCATCGTTATTGAATATGTAGACATGAATGCACTTGGAGGCGTCAATCTATACAGATGAAATGAATGACATAAGAAGCAGTATTGCCTGCCTTGACTTGAGTTGACGCATCAGAGGCTAAAATTTCACATAGATGTGCAGTAGCACCAGCTGCCCGGAGCGCATCCTACATTATCAAGACATATCAATTTATCAATAAGTCGGAACTGAATTACTTGACAGGCTGTAGATTTGGACTTGCACAGGTGAAACGCAGTGCGAAGAGCCTGTAATTCCAAATCTTCAACACCACTTCCCAAGCAAAGAACAAGTTGCTGGCATGCTTTGGATTGTGCAAAGGCTTCGGCCGCTTGTGGCTTGCCAGCTACATTGTACAATGCCAAACAGTTAGCTAAAACCATTAGCAAATGTATTAGCACATCTTGCGGTTCAGTGTTTTGCAACATATTGAAGAAAACGGAGATGCCTACAAGTTGAATTGAACACAACGCTTTGCGTCACACTGTACCTCCTATGCTATTCAAGTCGTTCAATTGTGCAATTATTTCAGTCCCCATCGAGGAATCAACTTCTTTACGAGCGGAGGTGAAGGCAAGGGCTAATGCACGAAGCCTTTCGACTTTCTAAGGAAGATATTAAGATCCATTCGATGATAGTTTCCTTACTTCAGGCACGGATCCAGGCTGCTGGGTTAATAACGTCACCAAGCTTACAATCGAGTAATAATCGCCAACTTGAGCGTTGCGAAAACAACGACGGCAAACAGTCTACGAAAAGTCGTAACGATGAGACAGCTTTGAGTTTTCCACTGACCGATCTTCCTTCCAAAGTAGGAATGACTGCCTTGAAATCGGTGCACTCAGCACAAAACAGTCCACCACACAAGCGACAATGATGCTACACACAAAATTGAGTGCAAAAGATGGAACTATCATCAGACTCGTCGTCGAAGGACGCCAAATTTTAGACGGCACTGGGTACAATCTTGCCTTGCAGCATCGGGAATCACAACAGGTGAAAAATATTTCGCCAGCGTAGAACCTCCGAGAGAACTTGAGCGGATCATTGGTGCAGGAATGGAAAGACTGAGTGACGATCCTCCAGATGATGCTTTCCGCAATGGCACAGTGACGATAGAGCCTCTTGATGATGACATGACGGCTTCAAGAGCTGTTGCACTGGGATGCATTATGGGAGCCGACGCCACTGGTGACGGCTGGCGAGCTGGTGATACCATTGCTGGTGATACAATTGCTTGTTCTACAGGTACGACAGGTTCTGGTTGTATGATGTTCACTGGTGATGTGTCACGAGCTTGATTTGCATATTGTTCCGATTCATTCGTCATTTGATTGAGTTGCGATTCTCGCGGGTCAATCCACGTGGTTGTCCGCGTTGTGTGATCCACAAAGTAAACACGTCCCTGGAAGACATTACGACAACAAATAGTAGGAAAAACCTACCTGTGGATCTCTCAGCTCTTCCCATCCCGGAGGCAACGGTAACGTCGACGGTGGTGTCCACGACGTCTATAGAGAAGAACTTTGGACGTGGAGGTCCTCAAACGACGTACCTCTTTCGTCGTGTGGTTAACATAAAACACCCGGCCCTGGGCATCCTGTACTTGTTCCCATCCTACAATTCACCACAATCTTCCATCTATCGACAGAATATAGCACAGACCTGGAGCAAGCATGTTGTTACACAGCGGTCGAATTTGCTTTTCGTTGATCTATTAAGGCAACACGAAAGGCTTATCCGGATCCGGATAAGCAATTTTTTTGATCACTTGCCATAAATCGAAAATCTGTCCAACATGAAATGTCCAGCATGCACTCTCGATGCGGATTCACGACGATGGATCCATGCAATCCAAATGTTTCTGCACTTGTGCAGAGATCCTTGGAATTCTGTATCCACGTGTGAAAGAAATTTTACCTCCTGATGTATAAAACCCGAGCAACATGTGTTTGAAATCGCGAGTACGAATCCTCTCGATGAACTCAACCATAAACGATGATTCCACTGATCATGCCCATGAGTCCATATAAAAGTTTGACTGATGACTCACACTACGAAGCTTGGCTTGATGGACGAGTAATTGTTGAGAATTCGAGTACCAGACAGTTTCGTGACGTTTCGGACAATATCAAACTGCGTGAAACTGCACTCGGTCAGACCTAAGAGCTGGTTGAGAGTATGGATGCCGCGGATGGGCTCAAGCTTGAAGAGAGCTTATCTCCAGGCGGCAGGGACTCGCTTCCCAAAAGTGCACACCGACGACTCTCAGTGAGTGAAGTGCAAAATATTGCTCGAAAGGCTTCACAAATGCTCACAAATGCAAGACTGAAGCACAAATACTTACAACAGGTCGAAGCGTCGAGGCAAACCAAACTTCAAAAACAAACAAAGATGGAAAAATGCGCTCCAAAGTGTTCACATGACCAAGCAGAGCATTTATCACGAGTACAAATATTACACAGAGTCAGGACCCATTTTGCTCAAGTTGCTGAGATGGCCAGATCCACGAAGACAATTTCACGACCCGATAACGATTCGAGTTTGCAAAGCTTGCACCGCCATAAACAGACGATTCCACACCCCACTCAACTCAAAAAGCGATATTTTCTCTCCGTGTTTAGCCGGAACTGTTCCCATTGTATCCATCATCCATATTTCAAAAGAATTGCAGGCTATACGATCGCCGTCGACATGATTATTATGGCATTTGCGAACAATAACAGCTCAGCCTTTGAATGGCTCTCGTGGCTTGAGTTTTGCTGCACATTGCTTTGCCTTACAGAGATCATTTTGTATTTCTTTGCCATGCGATTACACAAGAAGCGATGTAAGGTTTTTAAAACTGTTCGAGGACTAATGTGTGATCAGGGGCATTCTTAAATGTTTCTAAAAGTCGTCTGGCATATGCTGGTATAGTAATCGCGAGTACCTTTACCCATTTGATTATCGGAACAACGAAGACCCCACTTCGTGTCATCCATGGCCTCAAGACATATCGCTGCTTCACAATCTTTAGAAGCACGCAACGTATCATTGACTCGGTGGCCCAAGCAATGTCATTGCTGGCTAATGTTGGCGTGCTTGCTTTTTTCTTTTTACTGCTGTTTAGTATAGTCGGCCTCGAGAGTCTAGCCCCAGCTTATGAAAAAGCATGCATGTTGGTTGATATAGAGTTATCGATGGACGAGCGACTTTCATATCCACGTGAGGAACAAATTATTACCACAAGGTTTGACTTCGTACTATGAGTAGTCCGGTATTGTGTCGACAATTCATCATGTAGCGCAAGTGACCAAATTTGTGGCTTGTTGGACAAACCTGCATCAGCCCAGTTTAAGAGCTTTGACAACGCTTTCAGCTCATTTTTGCTTGTATTTCAAGTCATGTCCCAAGACGATTGGGTGGACAAGATCATGATCCCAACGATGCAATCAACTTCGGCTGTGGCAAGCTTGTTCTTCATCATGATCATCGTCACCCTTGTCTTTCTCGTGATCAATTTGTTTGTTGCAGTCATCTCCACTTCATTTATGAGCTTTCACACGTCAGACACAGCCCACCATGATTCCATAAAAAGTGGTTCTATAAGCAGTGTGCCATCACTGTTTGATTTAAGGAAGATGGATAAAGTAAAAGAGGAGCAACATGTTATGCTCGTCTATGGCACGACTATCGCTGTTGAGAATGCTGCAAGACGAGGCACAGTACTTGATAACGATTTGGATACTCTCGAGGCAACACCAGTGAGACCGACAGAAGATTCCCCTCGCCTTAAAAGTGCAGCCAACACCAGCGAAGTTCTTTCAGGGAAATCATCCAGGGACCTTCTGCCTATAGCAACAGCTGTTAAGTTGATGGAAAATCACATGATACATGAGACTCCAACAGATTCAGCAGAGGACAAGTTCCTCACTGACCTCAAGAATGCCCCTGGACGACTGGGGAGACTAAGACGGTGTGACATCAAGATAAGAATATCTCTGACTTTGAATGTAGGTATGTCATGTCGAATCACTTCAGTGATATGATGGTGCTATGCATTTCTCTCAATACGATTGTTCTCATGGTGGAATATCCGTCAATGCCTGTCAAGGCACAATACGCAGTCAACTTTATAGAAGCCACATTTACCTTTGTTTTCACGTTTGAACTCATGCTTCGTTTGTACGCATACCAAAGGTTGTGTGTTATCCCTCTTTTCAGAATTTCTTATTTGACATGTAGCATAAGAAATTATTTCAGCGCTAAGGACCGTTGCTTTGATGCTTTCGTTGTGGTCGTGAGTCTTGTTTACACGGTATCCGAGCATATTTTATGTTTTTAATGTTTTGACAGATATTTAACCCACCACATGTTCGAGCCGTTGGAGAGCACAAATCAAGCTTAGGATGGCTAGACAATGTGTCCATATTAAGGACATTGCGTATTGGACGACTGATGTGGAAATGGAATGGCACACGCAAGTTAATTGAAGCGATATTGAAATCTGGCAAATCAATGAAGCATTTAATAATATTTCTCATGCACTTTTTAATCGGTACTTCCGGTGAATCAGAAGAGTTCTAACGATACGAATAGTTCACACCCTCTTGGCGATGCAACTGTTTCAAGATATCCACTATGAAGAGGCTGAGCCAACTGCATCCACTTTCGACGAATTCTTTGTTGCATTCATTACAATGTTCCAAGTATTCTCTGGAGACCGATGGGCTGAGGTAATGCAGTCGATTCTCATCACATTACCGTTTGGGGGCCAAGTTTTTGTTGCTGCATTCTTCATGGTCTTTTTCTTCTTTGGGCAATTTGTTATACTCAATTTATTCATTGCTGTGATCTTGGAAAATTTTGCTATCTCTGAAGAAGAAGCTTACCAGTTGCAATTGGAACGCGTACTTGCACAACCTAAAGAACTCTTGATGCTTGAAAAATTTGATGAAGTTGGTGTTCGTGCATTTTATCAAAATAGAGATATGATGAATCTGGAGAACGTACAAGACATCAAAGCCCGGCGATTTTTGGGTGTGAGTGAACGTGGATTGGATACCACACATAGTGGTGCAGCTCATGAGATAACTTCATTGGATGTGGCCAAACACTGGATTGGAGTATTACTTCAAACAACTGGGTTTAAATTGTTCATAATTCTTACCATCTTTGCAAGTTGCGTTGCACTTGCATTGGACGACCCCATCGTCGACCACCATGACCCGATTGAAACTCAACATCATGAAGATATGGGCAAGGTGCTGGATGGTGTCAACTATTTTGCGATGACTGTCTTCATAACAGAATTCTTTCTAAAAATATTTGCACATGGATTTGGTCTCCCAATTTTGGGTGAGAAATGGTTCAAGATAGCAAAATATACCAAACTCAATCGGATCAGGCGCCGGAGGAAGTTGGCGAAGTATTACATCGAGGTATTTACGACAGCTTTGACCGAATTCACCTTCACTTCATGCAGGATCCATGGAATTTATTGGATTTTTTCCTTCTTCTTGTTTCAATATTAGACTTTACCGTCACCCAAAAATATCCAAATTTGTCCTTCGCCAAAGTTCTTCGAGTGGGCAGAGTATTAAGACCACTACGTCTCTTCAACCAGGACGGAGATATGAAGTTGATTATGACCTCGTTTGCTGCATCTTTACCTGCGGTGGCAGACGTTCTCGTCTTTTGTCTGGGAGTTTTTGTCATTTTTGGTATCGCTGGTAGAACTCTCTACTCTGAAAAAGTTCGTTTATGTTTCTTTATAGCATGTCTTAATTATATCCTAGATGTATCAATGCAACGACACGTCAGTGAAGAACAGGACCATGTGCCAGGGATTTTACATTGCATATCCAATCCCAGAGTCACCAGTGGGAATTTTAGCCACTCGCGCATGGGTCCCATATCGAGCGACTTTCGACAATTTGATGACGTCAATGATGGTGCTCATGGAAATTTCGTCGTTGAAGGTAATGTCATGGCGCTCAAACTCGACTGACTCCTATTTCAGTGGATATATACGGCTCATTTTGCGATGAGCATCGTGGGACAAGACGAACAGCCCGAAACAAACGCGTCAATTGCTAACGCCTTATATTTCATTCTCCTCGTGTTCCTCGGAAATTTCTTCCTCATTCGATTATTTGTTGGTGTATTGGTAAGTGAAATGCGTGTTCAGCGAGTTTTACCGTTTAATTAGGTAGAGCAATTTCAACGCCACAATGGCACTCAAATTCTAACCTCCAGTCAAAAATGGTAAGTACAATTTGTTTTATATTGGAATTAATGCATGCAGCTGGGTTGAATTGGAGAGGCATATGTTACTCCTCAAACCCAAGCACAGTCCACCCCAACCATCCAACAAATATCGCAACATGGCATACAAATTTGTGAAATGTAGATTTATTGTTTTGATGATAGTTTAACAAGTTTGTAGCCATGAAGTTTGAACATGGAATGACAGCCCTTGTGTTATTAAACATGATATTTCTTCTTGTCAACGGCAAAAACTTGGACGAAAGCACTAAGCATACATTAACGGTATGTAGATTCTTTTTGATATTCATATGCGACTGTTTTGGTAGTCCATTGACACGTTTTTCTTGACAATCTATTCGATTGAAAGTCTATTGAAGATCATAGCATATGGACAGCATTGCGCTCGCGACTCGTGGTTTCTTTTTGAGCTTGCCATACTAATTGGATCGTACATATCCAACGTGTCTGATGAAGTGCCGACAAATGGAATTGGAAAGCCTGTCACCCAGGTAAACTACTTCCGAATCAGCAATTATTATTCTATGGATAGATCGGTCGAATATTTCGTGTGATGCGAGTCATGAAGTTTGCCAAGCTTAGCAAAGGTGTCCGCACGGTCTTTCGGACATTTCGAGCAAGTCTGGGATCAATTGGCAATGTTGTCTTGCTATTGGTTTTATTACTTTACATTTTTTCTATTCTCGGGCGGCAAGTAAGAACATCATCTCCCTCTTGTACTATAATGACATCACCTTAGCTCTTCGGCACGACAAAACTAGGCGAATATCTTAATGATGACATGAATTTTCGAACATTTTCGTCATCATTTCTACTGCTGTTTGGAATCATGGCTGGGGGTGATTGGAATTTTGTCATGACAGATTGCATGGTTGTTGATTTTATTCATTTTAATGACTGACCTCGCAATGTAGATAAGCACAGGATTTTGTTCAACATTGGTCGACGACATTGGAAACACAATCACAGATTGTGGGAATTTCCATGCAGCATGGATATTCTTTTTTGTGTTCATCGTGAGTATCGTGTACATTTTCTTGAATTTATTCATCGCCGTCATTTTGGAAAACTTTCGCAGCTGCTACGTGAAAGACATCAGTCCTGTCACACTTGAAGACTTTGAAGGCTATCAAGACATATTTGAAAAATATGACCACCATCACAAAGGCACCATTCCCTTGCATCAGTTGGCTGCTTTCTTACAGGTACAATACATTGATTCGTCTTGAACACAATATTCAATTACATCCTAGGAATTACCGCTAAATTTGCGCGTCTGTTCAACTGGGAATCGAATTGCTTACCTACACCTGCGTTATGAAATTGAAAACATCCTCATGACGAACAAGTCGATTCCTTTCTTCAACGGGCTACTTCGTTCTATTTGCATCCATCATATGGGCATCCGAGCACTTTCTTACGAGCAACAACGAGATCGTGTGAAGCAAATTTTCCTCATCAAGGAACGCGTCGCAAATATGCTTGTGACCGCGATGATCACCGGTGCAGTTCAGCGGAAGCGTATACGTGACAAGAAAAGAAGTATGAGCTGCACAGCACAAGCACGAGGCGTCTCCAAAAGCTCTAACTATCTGTATGAACCACATCCAAATTTAATGGCACAAACTCCAACCTCTTCACTCGCATCGTCACCTGCTAAGAAAACAAGTTTCGTCTCCAAACGAGTCTCAATGGTGCAAGAAGAAATGGAAAACATGACATCCACTAGTCACGACCACCAAGCTGAGGCGGAAAATTATTCATGTCTTCAGCCACCACCTGAAATCGCTTCTGTCGGCAACACGGTAGCAAATGCCGACAATGACGAATCTCCAGAATCCAAATCACATGCGAAGAAAGGGCACAAGAAACACAAACATCGCCGAAAGGATAAAAGCAGCCACCACAACCATGATAGCATCGAGCTGCCGATGCCAAGCACTCCGTGTACAAACGAAGCAGACGTTCCTCTCGACGTTCCGACGGACCAAGTTCACAAGAATGTGGATGACTGGCATGGAATTCCACGACGATTGCCAAAATTAGGCGATGCTCCCAAGATCGTTCCATTGTAGTTTGTACACTATACCAAAAATCATGTGTCGAGAGAAAAGCAGGGAGCTTCGACCAGAATCCATTTGGCCGAGAAAGTACTATGACGACCGTCGCCGTTGAGCGAATGGAGACGATTGCAGAGCCTGCAGCAGAGCTAGATGTATCCATCAAGATGGTGGAGGAAGCCGTGGCGGAGTTCAAGTGTCAAGCGTGCTTTGAAATGTTTCAACTGAGTGATGGAATGACCGAGATTTGCAGCGATACATGCCCTGCAATCATGTGCACAACGTGTATGTCGTCCTATCTTACCGTTTGCGCGGAATCTGCCCCACGCGGTATTCTTTCCCGCCTCAACTGTCCAATTTGTATTCGCCCCGTGAATATGCATCGCCTGCAGAAGAAATCAAGTGGCATTTTCGATGCCTTGGATCTATTTCGCACTCGAGTGGAAGGTGCATGCGAAATGCTCCAGAATGCCACGAATCTTGCAATGTACTCGAAGAATCCCCATCTACTCTAATGCCTTGGAAGGTTTGACGAATGGTCCTGATACATGGCCAAACGAAGTGAGAAGTGAAGCTATGGATGACTTGCCGACCGTTTATGAGCTATGTCAACGCTATCTCACGCACGATATGACGGTGGATACTTTCGTTGGTGAATTGGTCAAGACAGCATACGTGGGTCGATTTTGGGCAAGGTTTGCCGCTCGTTGATGTCCTACATTTATGACGCCGAACGTCGAGTATCACTCTTTCTGGCCTTGATGAAGCATGATCCCTTTGAATTTACACCATGCTGCTCGCGCCCAGTGTGCTTTACCTGCAAACGTGATGGCCATCACTCTGGAGAACAATGCCAAGCTTATTTACCAAGCGTAGAAGATATGGCACAATGCTCGAGCTGCGATTTAGTTCTCGTTAAAGGCGATGGCTGCAGCTCCATCACTTGCTTTTGCGGTAATCAGTTTGAATGGGAGCCAGCAGTTCAGGTCTATCGTCTCAAGATATTAACGGCTGAAGCTCTTGTAACGAAGCGCTCTGCGTGGCAGCGTGTTTTGTTTTACTTGCGTGGACAAGCTTGCTGCCGTAGGTTGACCTTGATGGTTATCTCGCAGATCCCCAGCTTTGTGCTCCAGCAGCGACTGAACAACAAGAGTCCCGTCTTGTTTTATCCACCATGGAGCACCTCTTTCCGCATTGGTTTGAATAAGTGCATGCTACGCCGGCGCATCGCAAAAAAAACTGCTGCAAATCGCCAGCCTTCTTGGACCTCGTTGTCTCCCAGATCCCAACAGTAGTCAATCAATGGCGGCTGCAACGCATAAATATGGCTATGGCCACAAAGACTACATGGAAGAACAGCTTGAAGGCGCTTGTTAACGCGAAGGTAACGCGTCGGCGCCACCAAATCGTCAACTCTTTTCTGATCTCGTGGTCGCTCAGATTCCAGTAGCAGTCGAGCTACGCAAACTTCAGCAAATTACAAAGGCCGTGGCGACGTCAACGGCATGGAAAAAGAGCTTGAAGGCATTGGTTGCTACCTACTGGAGCCACCGACGATACAGCTCCATGATGCCACTGGTCGCTGATGCTCAAGTCAAACGCGTAGAAGCTAAAACACGCGCTTCATTCCAACTTGTCCGTGCTGGCATTGTGGCTGCCAAACGCTGGGCAAAACTTGAGCCTCAGCGAATGATCGTGGTGAAGCGAACTATGTGTCGCTGGGTTAGCGTCCGTCGTATTCGAATTGCTGAAGTGCATGCACGCCGACGACAAATAATGAAGATCGTTGCAACCATTCCAGGCTTGATCCAGCTGCGCCAACAAGAACTATTGAAGAGACAAGAGGAAAGAGTTTTAGTAGTGCAAGAAATTCACGACCAAATCCAGCAGGAACCAATGGCGATAGACATGCAACACACCCAAGGACTCTCGCGAGCTACCAATGCATTTCACCATGCGATTGTGTCCAAAACAACCGCCATCTCAGCGCGGTATCGTGAGCTCGTAGAGCCGATCGACCTTCCACCCCAGTCTCTCTCGCTCGACCGTATGCCGTCGAGCAACGAGGCACCTGAGCGTAATCGCATGCCTGTCGCTGCCTTGTCTGCCTCTAGCTAGCCTTATATCTAACTTAACATTGCTCCAATCATTCAACATTACCTTGTTTACGCATCTCCAGCAGTGTTTCTACTGTATTTCTATTTCTAATCGAAGTTACGGATAACTTTTTACCAACTCATTGGACTTATCCGTAATTTTTGGGGTTGGAGTTGCTATTGGTGTCCAGAATACTACTCTGTGCGGCAATCAAATGTACATTTCAGAGAAGTTGAAGTACACAAAAATATTCACTTGAAATTTGTATGCTCGTCTGATACGATACATTACAGTTGTACTACTGGTCTTCATTCATTGGCTGATCGCCAACTTTTGACGCGATCTCATTGGCGGGATACATTGCAGGGCATAACCCAATGTCCCAACACAACTTCCTGAGACCATAATTCAGTTTGCCTTTGGTTGATAACCGCGCCGTTTTAACTGGCGAAGCAGCGTTGTTTCACTAATGGTTTTGGCCAATCAACGGCCCGTAACTCGAAAATAGAAGTTTACTTTGGGTCGTATTTCCCAAATGTAAATTTCATTTCCGCACAGAGTAGTAGCAACTCAAAACATGAAATTGTTCGGATAATCGAATAAATTGCTAAAAATTATCCGTAAAACCGAAGTTTTGACAATAGAAATAGAGTTAATGCATCAATACATTTGGCAGAATTTACGCAGCAACGGCGCGGATGGCAAGAGTGCACTAGCTGTGATGGCGCTCAAGAACGTCTGCATGCCGTTCACAGAGTTGATCTCAAAGGCAAGCAACGTATCGCCGTCTTCCACTTCACGCTGCATGCAATCGCGTAGTTTTCTCACTTCGCCCACCGTCGCAGTGATTCTCCACTTGTCTGCCACAATGTGTACGATATACACAAGGAGATGCGGGAATTCACGACTTTACAGTCCCCGACACCATCGAACCAGTTGGGGAAATATATAAACAATTTTCACAGGTATAAAAAGTTAAAGGTCCGAATTGTACTGTTTAAACTTATACATCATATATGTATTCATTATTCAAAATATAAAATCTAACAGTAGTGAATTTACGTCGTCGTCTCCAGTTGCTCCGTCATCTCCAGTTGCTCATCGGAGCTGTCAGATTCATCGTCTCCATCGTTTTCATCCCCACTCTCGGCTGAAGATTCTTCATCTGAGCTCACTTCGTCAATCCTCAATAAATGTTCATGCAACATTTCAAGTTTTCGTTGAGCAGAATCAATGCAATTCTTGATAGTCGAGGATTTCAGACTTGCGAATGCTTCAACCAATCGTACCTTGACGTCAGCAAACGACGTCATATCATCATATCTTTTTCCAACTTTGCTCGTCACTTCTGCCCAGATCAGTTCAATGGGCTGAAGGTCAGAATGTTGAGGAGGGGTATACACCACAGTATGGCCACGCTTCACTGCAAGTTCCACGACGACCGGACGAACATGTTCCTATACGTACTTTGAGACCTTCTCCCAAAGCAAGCTCTTGTAGTCAGAGGGAGCAACATCTACACCAATTCGAATGCATTCATCTTGCAATCGCTTTTTGGACCATCGACCGGAAGGGGTGTCGGGTGGGAGACACTTGTGGTACTTTGCATTGTCCATCACAATCAAAGCATTCTTCACACCCAAGTCGTCCAATTCGTCCAACATGCTTGAGAACCATCTTGAATAGTAGGCATGATTGAACATACCATGGTAGTCTTTAGGCTGCTTGGCTTGTGACGAACCCCCCGTAAAAACATCCAAACTAACGACGCAACACTCCACAGAAGGCGAATCAAGGATGCCAGCCACAAAACAGTATCTTCGGTCTTTGTTCTTGTCCTTTGGCTCCTTGTTCTTGCGGTCTTTTGGTTGATACAAAGAGTCATGGTGCCGCTTGTAGTGGTGGTGAATGTAAGCCTCGTCAGTGTAAACCACAAATGGTGGGTCCGTGGATGAGAGTCGAGGGTACATGAAGTGAACGTAAGCATCTCGTGCCATTGCATGGGCCTTGGACAAGTGGATAGAGTTTGAACCCTTCCGACTGCCTCGTTTGTAACCTTGACGGAGTAGAAAGCGCTGGACCGCGCGAATGGCTGAGTCTTCGCTTTTCTTGTCCAAGCGATCAACAGTCAGGACAGCACGATCGGACAGGAAATTCATTACATCCACTGCCGTTGTACGCATTTTGCGGGAACGTCTGTTGCGTACGAACGTTTGGACCATTTCAATGTTTTGCTTCGTATCTCTGATTCGAGGCTCATGATTACTTCGGTTTGCAGCAGGCGTAGCCTCTGTGACGGTGCGGTTAAGCCTGTATTCGCGAAGGATTTCTTTGACAACGTCAATACTTCGACCCAACGCGCTCGCCACTCTTCTGGAGAGGTTGTTGACACCTTCACTTCGATAATATGCATGCAATCGGAGTATATCAAGTCTTTCTTCGCGAGTAAGGCAGCGAGACCGTGCTTGTTTCACAAAGTCCATACATGCTTGAGCAGACTTGTCCATGTTAGCGACGTTATCGTTATCTCAAGGTGCCTGCTTGGAAGGACGATACCTATTTTTGTCCTCGAAGGAATATAAGGTTTCAAAAGTGCACAAGCTCGCCCTCTTCAAAAACCTCTATAATTCAATAATCAAAATTGAATTTTGCATGATTTTATGCAGGTTATTGGAATATACGATCAGTTTTAGTACATCTCAACATAGTTTTTGTAACATCTTTCAAAGAATATTGGGTTTTGGAGTATTTAGCGAATTCTGATGAATTCGCAATAAAATTTGCCATCGAACATACTAATTTCCATACAAAACAAGGACAATTTCGTGTTTCTGTGGAAAAAAATGGTTCGATGGTGTCGGGGACTGTTAATAAAATTATCAATAATTTTAAAAAAAATATTCCCAAAATTTAAAAAAAGTTTCTTCAAGATTCTTTTAGAGGATTCTTTTAGGATTATATAATCTAAAAAGAAACTTGCAAAACGACCTAAAAAAACCACACTTCCCAAACGATTCAAAGCTTGATATTATAGGACAAGGTACTTAGGAACACTTCATGAGGATGTCAGTCGAGAAACATCAACTTTGTTATGTCTTGTTTGGTTTTTTCAACGTCAAAGTCGGAGTTTTTAGAAGTTTCTTTTAACTTTACATTAAAAAAAACCACATTCAAACCATTTCAATCCTGGATTTCATTGTTCTCAGCTGTAGACTGTACTTATAGCTATAAGTTTCAACGAAATGGGAAATGTCTTGGTTAGTTTTTTTAAGCAACAAGTCAGACATTAGAGAGTTTTAGCAACCTCTCCACTTTTCACGGTGAGAATAAAAATGTACGAATTTCGTCACAGTGAAATATACGAATAGGAATGAATTTTAGCAAATCGTATCGTTTCACTTTCACGAATTCGTTCGAAGTCATTTCTCAATTGTCGTACGATGGAGGGTGTTGACGTTGGCACCGCGATGCTTCTCCTTTCGGTGCGGCCACTCCTCAGGTGCATCAGTATGTTTGTTCTTGCAAGAAGAATTCGACGCAACCGCCCTCACTATGTTTTGGCTATCAAATTTGACTTGTGGGAAATACCATCCTCTCATCGACTTTGGCGAGACCTCTTTCGCTTCCAAAAGACAGACATTTTGCTTCTTGTTGAAGTATTGAACATTCCACGTGAAGTTACCACTGCATCACGTGTCAAGTGTAGTGGCAGAGACGCATTATTGATGACGCTCCGTCGATTGGCTTATCCAAATCGTTTGTGTGACTTGGAATTGCTCTTCCATCGATCCAAAGTTGCTATATCTACTGTGTGTCAATTGGTTGTCGGTCACATTTATGAGCAGTTTAAACATTTGCTTGTATGGGACCATGAGCGTCTGACTAAGTCAAAGCTCACCGAGTTCGCGAACGCGATGCGTGAAACAAATATTCCCTTACAAACGTGTGTGGGCTTTATTGATGGGACGATTCGAGCCATTTGCAGGCCGTCGAGGAACCAAAAAATCGTATATAATGGACACAAACGGAAACACGCCTTGAAATTTCAATCGGTAGTAACCCCCGATGGAATTATCGCCCACCTGTTTGGCCCCTTCCCTGGAGCGAGACACGACTCGTACATGCTTGATCAGAGCCACCTTGTCTCAATACTGGAGCGCCATCTACATTTTGATGATGTAGACTTCACTATATATGGTGATCCGGCTTACTCTCCAAGTGCCCATTTGTTGTCGCCTTTTAAGTATTCAAGTTTGACACCAGCGCAGAAGGAGTTCAATCGACTGATGAGTGCTGGCCGAATCTGTGTCGAATGGCTATTTGGAAAAGTTGTTAGCCTTTGGGCTTTCAATGATTTCAAAAAGAATCTCAAATTGTATTTGCAACCTGTCGCTAAGCTCTACATTCAGTGTGCCACCGCCGACAGCACGAGAATACCTTGGATGTAGAATTTTTGAGCTTTAACAATGAATCAACACTGTATTAGTCTTTGGTCATACGAGAGAGCTTACTGAGATAACTACGAGGGCAGCTTGAGCTTTTATAGCTTTCTGACGTTCCAATCTATCCAATTGCACTTGCTGTTCTCGTTCCATTTTGTCGAGTTTGAACTGCTCTTCACGAAGTTCTAATTGGCGTTCCATCAACTGCAATTGTTTTTGAAGCAGTGACGTTCTCTCTTGTTCAATGTTCATGGCATGCTTCTGTGTTTCGATCAGAGACTGGAGAAATCCATCTTCGTTCACACGCCGTTTCTTTTTTGTCATGGTTGTCGGCATGTCTTCACTGTCTTCATCGTTTGAAGACTCATTTTGATGTCGTTTTTCAATTGAAGCCATAGTGGCTTCCATCATGCCAGTTGCATAGCCTTCTTTCTTGCTGCTTCTTCTGCAGCTTGCGTAGACTGCATGTCCTTTTGAGACTCAAAATCATTTACCTATAGATTCAAGTTGAATAATGTACTCTATATACGAGCCTCACCATCTCCTTTATTTCGGTCAGAAAACCTTCTCTTTCCCCATACTCCTCCTCTGTTCCTGATGCACGAAGCGACGCCAATTCGTTCGAGTTGAATGTTTCCAGCAGTGAATCAAAGCGTCATTGGCATGCCAACGGGGTTATCCGAACCCCAAACTGCATGCTCAGGACAGAGGCAATCGCAACCCACGTTGACTGCACCTTGCCGTGGCTTGCACTCCATGGCTTGTGAACCATCGCTTCCCTCAGCAAGTCTACATCGTGGGCTGCTTTGAACCTGAACGCCTTCTTTCTGCCTTGTGCCGTCGGTGCCGACTCGCTCATGGTCCAGTGTATTCGTCCAATGAGAGTTAACCAACGAATCGTGACCACCAGCACAGTGAGGCTTGCTCATTCGTATTATTTCACCACTGAATTTACCAGTGAGATTGCTGTCGTCCGGATACAGAGTGAAAAGTCATTCGTCTGAAACTTGCTAAAACTCTCTATTTTGGAACTTTTAGAAACTTTTGTAAATGTTGTACAGAAAAACCTGCTAGTTTAAACACCTCGGATAGCTAAACGCCTTTCGAACTGAACAGGTTTTCAATCCACGGACAGATTTCCATATATGTCGACCCTGGTAGATTGAACAAAAACCTCTCATGCTAAACGAAGTAATTTGATCAAATATGAGTTGTACTACGTAACATCAGAACACATCGTTGGTTAGCCACACATTGTTAGTCTTGGTGGAAGGATGGTCGACTTGAGCATGGAAGACAAAGTCACCATGCCGAAGATGATCGATGAAGGCACCCCATACGAACACATCAAGAAGCGCTTCAAGTGCTCGGTTGAGACAGAGTAGAGTGTATTGATTGATAGAGTTGAGTGTGTTGGAAATGTCCTGATACCATACGGTAAATTAGTAACTTGAAATTTGTATGCCTATACAAACGCTTCGATAAAGCTATAGCTGAACACCTTTGGAATTGAACAAGAATCCCACTCCACCGTGCGTTGTTCAAACAAGCAGGTTTATCTGTATACACCAACAATCATGTAATTTAAAAAAGTTTTGAGCAATATTTTTTTTAAAAATAATGAAGTATTTTTTTAAATTGTTGATTTCCCGCATCTGCCAAGCGTGCCGTTGAACAAGATGGCATGGATTGGACCCACTAGGATCTTCGCGTGGAGTAGCGGCAAATCTCTACGGCGACGATATTCAAGCAACGTAAACATGGCTAACATGGGAGTCGCATTGGGTCGTTGGATTGAAAGGAGGGCCACCAACTTGGCTTGCCGCGTCACGAGCGTCGCCATGGAGGTCTTCCTCAGGCGGTCTTCCTCCAAAGTCTTCGCGTGGTGACGATTCACAATGGAAGACAGTAGAACACAAAGCAAAAACGTTGCCGCGCTGTCACTCCCAAAGACGGCAGTACAGCCGAATTGAGCCATGACCAAAGATGACATCCATGTCAATATGCTGAGAGAGTTGGTCACAAATGGCTCGCCACACACCATGGCACAAATACTAAACACAACCATCATGGTTGCTTGAATGATAAAACCACAGTCGATCAAATCTTGGTCTATTTCCACCTCTTGGTGAGGAATCGTCGTCTGTTGGTCGAGCAATGCCAAGGGAAATACCAATACAGCTCGTTCAGTTGGTTCCTCTTCGAGGAATTCTTCTGGACCTTCTTCGGGTAGTTGATACGGCCCTTCTTCGTGTTGTTCAGGTTGTTCGTGTTGTTCAGGTAGTTTAGGTTCTTCTGGTTGTTCTTGGGATCATTGTTGTGGTTCCTCTTCAAGTGGTTCTTCTGGACCTTGTTGAGGTCGTTCGACAGGTTCTGCGACTCGCTCGGCGGGCCGAACTTGGGCCTTCTATAGACATACCTCCGCGACGCACCATTCTCGTGTCGCCTTGGATCGACACAGATGGAACCTTTCGCGTGTGGAGAATTGATGACATAATCTCTTCAGAATTCTTATAAGTTCGTTTTATGGATATGGATGACGTAATCCGTCTGCGAACTTTCTGGAGTTTCCGGTAAAGTTCGGAAATTGGACCATCATTCTGGTCACGAAACGGGCAGTTTGTGGCATTTGGCAATAAGAAGACGAGAAGAATGGATTTCGATTTGGGGTTGCGCGGAAAGAAGCTCCAGAAGGAACAGGAAGCGAGGCGGCAAGCTGCGCGTCAGAAGATGGAAAGAGAAAGAGCTCTGCAAGAGCAAGCCAACCGACTTCGATTGGAGATGGAAGCCGAGACACAACGCCGGAAGGAAGAGCAACATCGTCGAGAAGTGGAGGTGCACATGAATCTCTCCACTTTGCTTGACATATTATGCATCTAGGAAGAAGAGAGACGTTTGGAAGAACAGCGGGTGACAGGAGGTATTTCGTACAAGAAGACGCTTCGAGCTGTACCAATTCCAAACGACGGCGACAAAGTCACCTTACCAGTGTCAGCGTTGGAGGAATTGAACCCACAAAATGCACTCGACCTTGGTGTCTTCACGTTTAAATTGATTGCTGGAGAACGGAAAACACATGCAAGTGTACTCGAATTTACTGCGGACGAAGGCACAATTGGCATTCCACCCAAAGTTGCACGCTCGTTGCAGTTTATAGATGCAGTCGTGGATGTTTCCGTGCGGTTTGTAAGATTGGAGAAAGGACGCTCGGTGAAACTCCAGCCACTTGGAGATGGATTTGGAGACCGCCAAGTCGATTTCAAGCACATCCTCGAAAGAACCCTACACGTAATGTATCGTGAATGCAACTCAAGCTCATGATGTCGCTAGACACACACGACCTTGACCGAAGGAGACATTCTGTTGGTACGCCATGGAAAGATTACATTTGAAGTCCTCGTCCACAACATCGAACCAGCTCCTCAGGTTAGTTCCCCCCTTTGTGAAAGTTTTCATGATTGCAATCTGCGCAGGTGACAATCCTGAATGTGGATTTGGAGGTGGATCTACTTCCAAGCGAAGCCATCGAAAAGAAAAAAGCGGCAGAGCAAGCTGCGATTCAAGCAAAGATAGACGCTGAGAAGCAACAATTGCGTCTTGAAGAGGTAACTCCTGAAAGCTTGTCATGCCGGGCACTCAAATTTCGTGATAGGAGAAAACAAGGAGACAAGCTGATGCTGCAGCACGATTACCTGCTGAACCACCTCAGAACGAAGGCATTAAACTCATGCTGCGAACTCCTGAAGGCGCACAACACGTCCGACGGTTCCACAATTCAGATTTGGTCTCGACGTTGTATGATTTCATCACCAGCGTCACGGGATATACCCCGGGCTCGTTTCGAGCGACAGCAAATTACCCACGCCGCGTGATTGAAGAATCAGCATTGCCATTGAATGAAGCAGGCTTGGTTGGCAAGCAAGAAGCGCTGTTTGTAGAGCGCGTGGTCGTTGAAAGCACCGAGATTGCCGACGTTGAAATGGAAACACATGCAGACGCGCCGCCGTCGGTAGCAGAAGTTTGGACGACTGCGTTGTCCGAGTGGGAAACCAAACAAGATGAAGTATGTCGGATTCTAACTCTGCTGAAGCTCACGGTGTCCTTCTAGGCGTTATTTACCCCTGAAGTCATGCCAGTCCATGCATTGGAACCTGTGCTTCCAACCTCATCAGACGGAGACAAGTGGGCGGCGCAGCTGAGCGAGCTCGAGAACATGGTAGGAAGAGATCCATTCGACCGTGTCTAAGGCTGCAAAGGGATTTTTCAACCGAGAGCTAAACATTCAAATCCTCGAAAAGTACCAAGGCCGACTGCTTCGCGTGGTCAATTACTTGTCAGAGCTGGCAGTGGAAGACGCTTAAGTGAATCAAAACATGTCGGCGATCTCTTCAAGTTCACGCGCTTGGCGAGCGGCACGTTCATGTGCTCGCTTCAACTCGTCGACGTTGGAAGACCATTTCGGATGATGGAGAACGACATTGCAAACCTGCAATCGGTTGAAATACCACGAGCAGGAGAATGGAATACCTTGCATCCATGGACGAACGGAGGACTGCTCAGGATTTGGCCCAAGCAGTCGTGGTGATACCAGTGACCACAGTAAGTCTGCAGCGGTACTTGACGAGGGCTCAGTTTGGAATTGGGATCCGTCGGCAAGATGGCTTTCGAGCACGTCTACGACGAGAAATGAGCTCCAGACAATGCGAGCATGCGCCGTACAACACAAGTTGTTGCTGGGAGTCCAACAAGACATTGATCCCACAGGAACGTCTTGCACACAGGGAGCAAACTCTTGACGGCTTCGTCCAAGGGTGACTCGTGCAAAATACCGCCATCGAGGCCGTAGTACAGAGGCGCAATGTTGTCGCGCGGTGCGTGCTGGAGCGACCATTTGATTCCAACCGGTTTGGGAACGGTACGTACTTTGATGGGGACCGTCGCGGCTGCTGCTGCCTTCTTGCCGCCGGTTTTCTTGGGCTGTGGGATCTACGACAGGGACAAGTCGATGGACATTCATGTCGAGTGTGGAGAATACCTCGGTATCGATGGCATCAATGAGCGCAAGTGGTTTCTTGATGGAATTCGATGCAAAGAATGCCTGGTCGACAGTGTATCCCTGGACAATGCGGGCGACAATATCGTTCGCTCGCTTGGTCATTGCGTCGGCGATCGACGGCGGGTAGTTGGAACCATCGCAGCTTATCACGACGGGCGAGTCGGGGTAGTGATCATCGAGCTTGATGTTGGCCTAGTCGACGACATCAACACTGCAACCACTGCTTGGAGCGCATTCCATACATGGAAGAAGTATTCGTTGTGCTTGAGATGGAGCTTGATGCGTCCTGTCCGTTCGTTCAGCTTGATCTCGCCGCCGTTCTGCTCTGCGAGGAGTCGCAACTGCCGCACTTCATCAAACGCGTAGAGGAGTTTGTTGTCTTGCAGCGACGACTGGATCAACGCGACGATCGTTTCGACTTGGAGCTTTCCTTCCTTGGCTAGTTCGACCGCCTTGGCATCAATAAACATGGTCAATCTGCGCAGCGCAATATCAGGCAGCGTGTCGCTCGTGAGCTCAACCATGAGTTCTTCGCGTGGATAGTTGTCTGGGAACCGCAGTCGCAGGCGGAGTTTTCGGTATCGTGTGCATCTACCAAGCCATGTCAACGTGTCAAACCGCATTCTATCTACTGGATCGACGCCTGCAGGTGCTCTGGACTGCATGTTTCAACGCCAGACGCTGGAATAAGCCGCTTAAACGCCGCAAGCTCGTCTTGTCGTTCCATCGTTGCCATCAATTGTATGCGCTCGTCGCCACTCAAGTCCGAAATGTCTCGATTAAGTTAGTCGTTCAAAATGGCCGCCAAATAAACTCGCCAAGGTCACTTTGGCATTTCCGTCCGTGTCGCCGCCGCCGCCGCTGGTCGTTCCAGCGACGACATCTAATGGCTCTTGCGCTCTCCACTTGAGCAGGAAGGCGTCGACGTCGTGGAATCCGCCGCCACTGCCGACGTCAGCACGGTCGGAGCGTTCGGATGGAGGCTGGCAGTGGGAGATGTACTTGATATTCTGCCACTCCTCGAGCGAATACTGCTGCGCTGGGAGCGATCGTCCGTCGAGACAGAAGCTCGGCATGATATCCAAGAGCCGCTGCATGAGCCGCGCGAGCTCAGGGGCCGTCGCCGCGACTCTCTCGATGAATTCCTCAGTCGTCAATGTTGTCCCCCACTGACTTTGGCTGGCAAATGCAAACATTTGCGACCGAAGTCGCTCGTCGGTGTCAAACCACCGCACCGAGTAGTCGCAAGCAAGAGCTACGATCTCATCCCAGGAGAAGACGCTGCGGCGCGGATCAAGCGCCGTCTGGCCTTGAAACGAAGGATGGAGGACGTACGCGAGCACAAAGAGCGGCTGGTCCATGCTGCTCCAGTGGACTTCTAGCTCGTGCTCGAGTTTGAGCTGGAGCAGCGTCGTGCGGCTCAGCGCTTGGCTCTGGCGGTACATTTGGCCCAAGACGTCAAGAGTATGTGCGAGCGAGAGCGTGTTGGTCCTCGCGAGGTTGTGCGCCTGACTGAGCGTCGCGAGGAGCAAGCCGACGCTGTCTAGCTGCTGCCAAAAATCGAGCTCGAGCGGGTAATGTGGTCGCGCTTGGTTGACAAGATGGAGCCATGCCGTCCAGTCGGCCCAGCAGGATGCAGGCAGCGGCGCCAACTTGGTCGCGGATCGAAGCACGCGGAGCACCATGTCGTCGTGGAGAATGCATTTCCAAATTGATCGAAAGATCGAGGCCACGTTCGTGCCGACGTGGAGTCTTGGGAAGTCCGCGGCAATGCGCGGCATGGGCAATGGCACAAGGACGGCCACCAACGAGTCCTCGATGCTACGAGCATGGACGGCAGCCACGAGTTCGCTTGTCCTGCAGCGCCAACTGAGCTGCTGCTGGTCATGGAGACGGTGGGGAAGCACGGCGCCATTGGGATGGAGCAGCCACGCGACGCAGGAGATCAAATCGCCGTCCACTGCGACGGCTTCAATGACGAGCGTCCTGGGCTGACCACCGGCGGCAGCGCGCTGTCTAGCTTCAGTGTTCTTCTCCACACGCTGCAAGATGGTCGTCGAGAGCTCCGCAGCCGATGGTAGTGACGTCGTTGTCAATGAAAAGGCGGCGCGCATGTGCGGCGAGTCAATCCACGCGAAGGGCAACGAGTACTCGATGGTGAAGTGGACGAGAGCGTCCTGCGGCGTCAAGACGGCCGTCGTTGCGCTACTGGAATTGTCGTCGTCGGCCATGTCGCCCTCGTCGTCGCTTGAGAAGACAATGTGTTCCATCACATCTCGGAGATGATGCATGTGTTCGCAGTTGGCGAGATGGGTTTGCATGTTGTGTTTGCGCCCGAGGATGATCTTGGGCGGTGGATTCTCCTCCGGGTTGCGCTCATGCGCTTCCGTGCATGACTTGCACTTGGCGAAGTAGTACATGCTTCCTGGCTGTCGGTCGAGTTGGATGAAGAATTCCCACTCGGACAGCGACTTTGCGTCCGTCGATGGTTTCTTCTTCTCGGGCAAACGACCCGTGAAGTACTGGCAGAGGGTCAAGTGGCGCCGCATGCTTTCTTTCCTCCCCGCAAACACATCTGGCGGTGTCGGGCGCGTCTTGGCGTCGTATGCTTCCGAGCAGTACTTGCACACGACTGGAAAGTAGTTCGTGTTGCCAATGTACCTAGCGAGGAGCATCGACTTCAATTCCACGAGATGAGATCGACCGTACGTACCCTTGGTTGTCCAGTCGATGGAAATGCGCCCACTCGGCGATGGCGCAGTGAACACCTCGTTTGCCCGCTCGGCGCTTCACGATTGGATTCGGCGGAATCGGCGACGCATGGACGCATTGCGCCAAGTGGGCTTTCATCACACTGCGTCGACCTACAAGTGCTTGGAGCGCTTCATTTGGTTCTGACGCAGTCGTCGAGCTCGGCAGCGGCAGTTTGTCGACATACTCTTGGATTTCTTTCGCAGTTGGCGTCGTGGACGACGTTGCAGCAGACGTTGAAGTCGCAGACGGCGTTCCAGACGACGACGGGTGCATGGCTGCTGTCACACAGTGGCGGCAGTAGACCCACCAATAGCTCGTGCTCGCTTTGTGCGTTGTCTTGATGAAATGCGCCCATTCCGTCAACGAGCACGTCCGGCCCATTCTGTCCTGCAGCGACGACGCCGACGGCGGTTGTCCCGAAATGGAAAATGGTCAACTTGGTCATCCGGATGACCAGTCACATATGAAGCCAAAAACTCAAACCTCAAATTTTGTCGGAAAAGTCGGATCACCAGCTTTGAAGCCTCATATCTCGGCGACCAGAGCACTGTTTGGGGAGATTCGAGCGGCAAAACATAGCTAGAATAGTGGAAAATAACACTATATATCTAACTCAAACGGCACCCAACTGGCAATAAGACTGATTTCAATTTACGCGGCCTCAAATGATGTTTACAACAACCCAGTGCAGATCAGGTTGAAGACTTCACAAAGAAACGATCCCTCATGTTGAAACGTCAACGTGGTGAACTAATATATTAGAACTAATATATTAGAACTAATATATTATATTAGTTCACCACGTTGACGCTTCAACATACTAATATATTAGAACTAATATATTATATCAGTTCACCACGTTGACGCTTCAACATGAGGGATCGTTTCTTTGTGAAGTCTTCAACTCAACGTGGTGAACTAATATATTAGAACTAATATATTATATTAGTTCACCACGTTGACGCTTCAACATACAGGTTAGCGGTGGCGACCAGCCGGTGGCCCTTCGATGGCAAGAGGAGTCGTTGTTCAGAGCATCTATGCGCGTTAGTAATGCCGATGTACGCAGAGCCAGTCGTGGGATTGTAATCGATTTCTCGTCGACCAGCACCGAGGAATCGCCGTCAACGAGAGCCACCGTCCATTGTTCCGCTTGGATAGCACGACAGCCAGCGAGGAATTTCATCGGCAGCGCCGCGCCTACTGGAGCAACGCCGTTGCTGCGTCGCTGTGGCGTTGAAAATGAGAATGCGGGCGTGGTTGTGAGAGTCTTTCGCGTACATGCCAGGCCTGTCTCACTCTCGCGAGTCCTCTTACCAACGGTGCAACAGGCGACACGGATCACGCACACACGACGCGAGGACAGGTCGCATGTGGGTTGGTGCTACGCACGCATGGCCATTACAAGAGTGGCGTGGCCACTAAAGTTCTCAACAATGCGACAGCGACCTGTTGTAACTCTATTATACTACAAATGTCATCTTAAGAATGCTGGGACTTCTGTCGCGAGGACATCTACGTCGTCGTCGCTGGGACCGCCGACCATCATCGGGCCGTGCCACAATTGTCTCGGATGGACGAGGAGATCGGGACGCCACCCGCTGCCGTACATCTGCATGCCGTTCACAAAGAGCGAGTCGATGTGCTCGACGTGGCTCAAAATGTCTTCCGCTTGAACGTCATCGGATGAGTGGTTATACTCTGCACTCTGCCAAGCGTCGTAGAAAATCTCAACGAGCGCCTGCCTTGCTCCCTGGAATGCTTGCTTCATTTCTGCCAGCTTGTCGGCCGTCACACTGCGGGCGACATTGTTCATCTCGTTGAGCGGGTCAACGACATTGCAAGCTCGAACTTGGAAGGGCAAACTGGGCCGAAAGTCCATTTGGACAGTCGCAACTTTCGCCTTGAGCTGGTCGACAAACGCTTCGTCGATTACCAAGTCTTTCGTGTTGACTTTGTAGCCGCTGTTGAGGGATACAATCGGCACGGCACCAAAGAGACTCACGGCGTTGTACTGCCAGTCAAAGTCTGCATAGACGTGGAGGAACTCCATCAGGCCTTGAAGTGGGTGCACGATCCGCCTTCCGTACAGATTAAAGATGCACATGACCATCGTGTTGAGTGCAAAAGTGGAGAGCGCGCCAGAGACTGCGCCGAGGATGTTACTCCGCTGCCCTGGAATGAAGCGGCAGCTATCGTACATTGCCCATGCTTTGATGAGAATGAGCGTGCGCTTGAACAAGTGGTTTTGGCCAACGCGGACGTCCATTTCGTTCAGCAATGAAAGGGCGCCCAGTGCACCAAATCGGTTGGCTGTGAAATCGATCGAGACGTTGTCAATTGTGCATTTAACGACGCGGACTTCAGCGTTGATGAACGTGACATTGCGCACTGTGCAGCTTGCTTTCTCGGGCGCGTCCTGAGGGTTATACCGCGTTTCTAATGTTGCAGCGCCGATCAATGCTTGTGTTACGGCTAAATGCCACGTTGCGACCAGCGCTGGATCTGGCACTTCGAGGCATACGTCAATGTCCGAGTCGGGTAAATATGTCTTGAGTGGGTACGACCCTGACGGTGTGCAGGCGTACGGGCATTGACTCTGGTCCAAGACATACCGCAGGTATCGAAGAATTTTTGCCCGAACGCGCTCGGACTCGGCTGTCGGTCCGAAGGACTGGTCAATCATGGCATCAACTTGGCGCAACACTGGGCATCCAAGAATGGCAGGATTGAGCGGTCGCATGCATCGCTCCATTCCTTGTAATTTGTGCGTGAAGTGGACCGTCAGGTTGTAATTCAACGTGGGAGTCATTTGGAGTTGCAATCGTTCAAGCTCCAACCGACAGTGAGTGTACTGCAGTTGCATGGCTTCGAGTTGGGCTTGAAGTACCACGACACGGTCGTCATTTGTATCTGCTTTCGATGTGGGCGATCGATTTGGAGTTCTTGGCTTTTTTTCTGGCGTTGTAGGCGGTGGTCTTGACTTTTGAGTGTCGCCGTTGTCTTTGTGTGTCTTGGGAGATTTTGATTCTTTTTGCGTCGGTTCTGTTGGCTTTGGTTCCTTCTTGAGCTCTTCGAGAAGTTGTTTGGCTTTTTCAATTTCGTCAACCAATTGGTCTTGCATTTGTTTGCGCGTTGCTCGATCGATCGCGTTTGTAATCGAGTCAATATCGCGGCGCTCGCAGACATCAATCAAGTCTGCTCGCAATTTCTCAAGTTGCTTCTGGCGCTTCTTGAGGTATCGCTCGTCCATTAAAATAGAAGACATGGGCGAGGGTGGTGTAGTTTTGTTGTCAGACGATTCCATGGGTTCGTCGTCGAGGGAGCCACCATCGTTGTCTGGCGAAGCAGAGTTCGATGTGGTAGTGTCCGTGAGGGAAAAATGGAAGAGAATATTGCTCGTGGGCAATGGCGCTTCAGGTTCTTTCACGCCCTCGGCTTCGCTCATGCTCTCGCACGCTTCGTCACGTGTAACGACGGAAGGATGTCCGACCGATCCAGACGAGAGAAGTCTTCGATTCGGTGTCGGTGGCTTCGGAGGTATTGCAGGAGCGGGCTTCTCAAATTGTGGTGGATCAATCTTCTTGACCTTTTTCTTCTTCTTCTTTGCCTTTTTCATCTCTGGCGATGATTCTTTTGCAATTTCGTCACCATGCTCGAGGAGCCATTGATATGCTTGGTCAACGGTCTCTGCCCGAGTTTTTTCTTCAAATTCTTTTGCAACCTGAAGTTCCAATTGTGCGTCTAAGTTCTCGGGCGCGACAAGCGTGAGGCGTTGGAAGTCAATTATTGCTTCTTTCACTGCTGCTTCGGTTTTCAAAGACATATACAATCGAGCTCGACAGAGAAGGGCTCGGATCGCAATATCTTTCGGGTCGGGCTGCATGGCGATGGCATAAGGAGGTTTCACTTGGCTTTCTTCGCGTTCTTCATCCTTACGAAGCAGTGCATGTCCATACATTTCAACGATTGCGCTCAAATCTTCCACGGCCTCTTCAACAGAATTGTTCTCAACTCGCAAGCGAGCACGGGCAAAGTACGCTTGGTGGGCATGCGTCGCGAGTTCAATCACTTTGGTCACTTGATTCAATGCACGATGCAGCGGGTTCATCGTGAGATGAGCATCTTGGTATTTATACACCATAGCACGTAACAACAGCAACGATGCATTCTTGGGATCATGTGCTAAAGCGGCATTGAGATCCACGAGCGCATTGTGGAAATCTCCAAGGTGGAGATAGCAGTCACCGCGTTCTTCTAATAAACCAACAGAGTCGGGCTCATTTTCGAGGGCATGATTGAAGTCCTTGATGGCTAATCGGACATACGACAGGGCATTCTCGCTTTGAAATGGCCTCGGCTCATCGATCTCTGACAGCCCTTCAAGGACTGATGGCAGTGTCGTCAAGACTAGAGCTGCTTCAGTCGATGACGCCGCCATATCAGCCAAGTACGTGCGTTCCTCTTCGTCAGCAAGCTTCATGTGCATGTGAGCACGGTGAAGAAGTGATTCTTGTTTGACAGGTCGTCCAGATTTGGTTTCAAGCTCAATCATTGCGTTGAAGTCGAGCAAGGCCAAGTCGTATTTCTTGAACATTGTGTATACTTTGCCGCGTTCCAAGAGCGCAGTTTCCGATCGCGGATCAAGGTCGACGGCGCAGCCAAAGTCTTCCAAAGCTAGAGATAAATTGTTCATTTGGACGTAAACACGACCCCGCGACAAATGCATGTCTCGAATTTTGTCTGGCGTCGTATTGAGGTCGATTGCCTGAGTGTAGTCATTGATAGCATCGCTGTAGTTGTGGAGCTTTTCATACGTATGTGCGCGTTTCGCAAAGATATCGGCGTTAGACGGGGTCATTGTGATCACCTTCGAGTAATCATCAATCGCAGGTTGATACCGACTCGTATTGACGTAGCAGAGAGCCCGCTGGATGTAGGCTTTGAGTTTGTTTGGGGAGATTTGGATAGCTTCTGTGAACTCGGATAGAGCTCGTTTGTAGTCTTTTTTCTCGATGTGCTGTATGCCGCGTTTGTACGCTTCTTCAAACTGAAAAGCTTCCTTGGAAGTCGAGTGAGGACCGTGATGATGCGCGTGGTGATGATGGCTGGTTGGCGGCCGTAGAAGGCTACTTGTGGGTTGGTATAGGCCATTGTGCTGCATTCCGTTGCTCCTTTTTGCCACTACAACGCAAAAATGACGTTTGCGAGGGTAACGACCCGCGACGAACCCGAGTTGGCATTTAGAAGCTGCGCGACGGCATTAGTTTGCTCTTGATATGAAAACGCGTTTCGCTTTCGCACTACGCTCGAGTCGATCGTAAGCCTAGATGGATCTGGTAGTCGCGAACCTGTCGAAGTTGTGTCAGACGTCGCCGAGGTCGCTCCATTCACTGCTTGTTGGGTATGTTTCCGGTCATTAAGATTCCTGTACTTGAGTATTGCATGCTGCAATGGTTTTTCCTCCATTTTGGCGAAGCGACAGCGCGAGACTTGGTGCAGAAAGCGTCGAGTTTAGGACCCTGTCTTCTCTCCACCGGTCCTCGGTTCTTGTAGCTTCAAGTAATATCCCCTTCAAGACTTTATATTTTTGGCCGTGTCAACCATAGAAGTCCAGTAGAGCAAAATTATCGAATTATACAATTCATGTATTTTCAATTACATAAATTTATAGAGAATTCGAACAATTTCATACAAACATTCATTTTAAATTTTTAAATGTCTTTCCTATAGAAAGGATCAAAGGTCACTGCTCCCAATGTCTCAACAGGATGCGCAAGAGGTCTAACGGCGCGTGGCGTCCGCACAGCGGAAAACTCTGCAGCATGGACGTGAATGCAAATTTTAGGAGGGCACGAATTGCCTTGGACTTGGTCGTTCTCTTCACGATTACGAACATGTCGAGGCGTCCTGATTGGCCAACTCTTTGTGTTCGATCTCCACAATCGAGTCTGATGCCCCCAACCCGAAGAGAGCTCATCTCGCAACGGTGCCTCTCGTGATGATGGGCCTCTTCAGCTTGGGGGGTTGAGACTGGTCGGCGGTTTTCTAAAGCGCATGGTTGAATTCTTGGACCTTCTTGAACCGAAGATGTGGATCAAACACAGCGTGCTCCATTCGACGAGACTGTTGTGCGTCGGATCAACTTCGTCGCTTTACATTGCAAGATGGCCGTGAGAACTATAACGCACCCTTGTCGTCTTTGTGAAGTTGTGACCTACTTCCCGATCTCCAGTGTGTGTCAGAAGTATGTTGGGTTGTCTCCCGTGTCAAATGGAAATTGGAAGGCCATCATCTATTTCCATCAGGAGCCGAGCAAGCAAGCTTGCAGCTATAAATACCAGATATCACAAGCCAGACAGGACATCGTCCGCGGCGGCGATGCTTATGGAAAAGAGTTGAATATTCCTTGTGCACCTATGACCGTGGCTCCAGCTGAAGTCTGCTCGAGAGCGTGGGTGCATTGACTCCATGCGGCGCGGGAGGTGCTAGCCAACTTCCAAAATTAGACATTGCATCGCACCATGACATTGCTTGAGTCGAATGTGTCCAATCCATCAAGTTTTTCCCCGTCGAGCTAAAATTAAATCGAGGGACAGAATCAAACATGGATGTCAAGGTCTTAGCGGCGACCACGGAGCCGCTACCGGCACCTCCGAATCCACAGAAAGCCGTCGGACGATATGTCTTTCAGCTCCGCGACCGACTGTTGATTTCATGCGCGGCGTTCATGCTCCACGCTGGCTCGTTTCTCTACCTGATCTGTTTGGCTGTCGTCTACTACGGCCTTCCTGATGACCAGATTCAAATCCTCCACACGTTTCTCCCGCGCATCAATTCGGGCTTTTCGTCATCCTTGCATGCCTCAACCTGCGCGGCATGTACTGGATTCTCTATCCCCGCGCCATCAACACGTCTGTCCTCGTGTATGACCCGAATGCGAATCCGTCGACGTTTCCAGAGAAGTTGTGGCATCTCTACGTGCGTTGCTTTAGCCGATATGGACTCTTTGGCCTCCATGGCGAGCTCTATGACGTCCGCGTGGCCGCCAAACATGTCGTCCAAGTCATCTCGCAAGTCGTTCAAGCCCATGAGATGAGTATCTACTTGACGCAACCAACTGCTTCAGCCGCGTACACTGTTATTCTCGGCTTTGGGTGTGTCATCATGCCGCTATACCTCTTCGCTTCCAGCCCGCTTGTGAACCGGTGGGGATCTTCCATCACGGACGCCTTCTTGAACTTCTTCCTCTGTGCTGGCTTCGCCCTCCTGCTGCTCTTTCGAGCAATCACCGACTATTACTTCTCAGGCAACGACGATTTCTTGTGGAACCGCGTGTGGCTCAACCAAATGATCATGCTCGCCCGTGCCGTCTCGATCAAATCCCCCTGGAGCTCCTCTCGACGGTCTTTCTCTTTGTGAGTTGCTTCATCTCGCTCAAGAATCTCCATGCAGCCGTCCATGTCAAAGTCAAGTAAGCCGTCACCTCCCACCAAATTGCAGCAGAGTCCTTAACTTTGTGTAGAGATGTCGAGAGCGCGCATACATCGACGCATTTGTCCATCTTGGCCCTCGACAAGATCACCAACAAAGAGCAAATTATTACGATCACACGACGAACTCTCCTCGGCGTTTCCGTTGTCGTGTCTGCTTTGATCTTTGCGTTGTCTGCTACGTCCGTCCATCGCGAGGCTTGTCCTCCTGGCTGTCTCCTTCAGACATATCCTTGGTTTAGCCAGACGTGTAATTGCGTCATGATGCGGCAAAATTGTCTTCTCCACCCCATTCCCAACAACGATGTAGACAACTTTATCACGACGCGATTGAGCAATGTCTTTGACATGACAGTGAGTCAATGCGAGCTCCGCCAAAGCCTCGCAGCTAACACACTCCAGCGACTCAACAACTTGTACTCGCTAACACTCCGTCGCACGAACACTGTCGTGTGGAATGCACAGCCCAGTGACGTCCCCGACTCTCAGTTCGTCTTGTACTTGATCGACCAAGTCATGCCGGCAGTACCGACGATTCTGCAAGCTAACCCGAAGGGCCTCAAGTACATTCTCCTGCGGAATATCACGCTGACTCGGAATTTGACGATTCCACCGCTCGCCGGTTTGTTCCAGATCGATCTGACCAACATGACGCTCGACGTCGTTCCTCCATTCCTCCTTGCGTCCGATATTCTCACGGACGTCAGCTTGGACTCCAACCACATCCAGGAGATCCCGATGGAAATCATCTCCATGACGTCGCTCCAGGCGCTCTACTTGACATTTAATTCCATCACGACAATTCCGTCAGTCTTGACGACGAGTTTCCCCCCGACTTTGAAAACATTAGCCCTCGGCGGCAATCCCATCGACACACTGCCGACGGATTTCGACTTTGCGCTCCTCCAAAGCCGTCGCATCACCATCGACGGCCACGCCATTGTGTTTGCGAATTTTGAAGGCTGTGGCGACAAACGAGGTCGACAAACTCTCACAGCTCGAACAGCAGATCGCAAGTATTGTCAAGACAATTTGCCAATTCGACTGCGCTGTCGGGTGCACGTCCAAGCGCCTTGGAAACACTCAGTGCGATCCCGTGTGCATGACACGAGCATGTAACTTTGATTCAAGTGCAGCTCAATTTGCCGCCCGTGGTGTTGAAACGAGCGACTGCTACGGCGAAATCACAGGCTGGGAATCCACCGTCTCGTAGCCTAAGCGGGATGGATGGGAGAGCTTTTGGCGAGAGCAGCACTGTGAAACTCTGGTTTGCTCGCTGATCCTGTGGCGTTTCATCGACCCAAACGACCCAATCGACACTGTTTCGAACAACTTGACGAAAACGACGAGATTGCGATGGCTGCGAGCCATCAGGCAAGTCCACAAGGACCACCAAGCTTCCTGGTAGACGAACTACTTCATGTACATTTCCAAAGTGGAAGATCACAGCTGAAGCTAGATCTCTGTAGGTTCGAAGCGAAATCCGCGAGCAAGTCGCGCTACTGCACGCAAAAATCGACGCAGTCGGTCGGGCCACGGCAGACTCTTCAAGTCGATTCGATGCCATCACAGCTGTCCAAGATGCCGTGGACAAGAAGCTCGAGCAGAACATAACAACGACTGAAAAGGTCCTTTCAACAATTTGAACGACATTGTAACGTTGCCTTGTAGCTGCTTCAAACCTTCATGCGCGACGTGGACGCCCGACTTGGTATGCCACGACTCGTCGAACTTGTAAAATCTCACGACTGCGCCATTAGACTTGCTGGAGAAACGAGTGGCTGCTACGAAATCCCTCCAGACGATGAACGAAGTACAGCCGGAGAACTTGGAGATTGTTGATGGGTTGTAGGACTTGATGCGTCTCAAGCTGTCCGATCGAGACACCCAAAGCAACCAGAGCCAGCAACACTTGGATCATGTCATGGAATGCGTCTCGATCAACAAACAAAGCATTGCGCTCGTCGCGAGGCGTCTTGATGCGCTCACTGCGCAAATCAGCCAAGCGCAATCCGACATGGATAGCCGAATCCACCAAGTCGGTCTAGTTTTCAATCTATGTGGCACTGAGGGAATCAAGTAGACCCTCGAACTTGCCCATGCTTTGAGCTCTGGCCAAGCGCTCATGGAGGAGAAGCATTCGCTCGAGACACACCGCGTGAAAGCGCAATTCCAGCACATGACGCAGGTTAGCGACGGTGTCCACCTTGTCATTACTCATCGAAATCCACGCAGCAACTCAACGATGCCAACGAGAAGCGCGCTGTTGGCGTTCAACTGGTCGAGCGTGGTGTGACTTCTGTGCAAAACGACGTGAAAGTGCTGCAAAACCTACACTCGGCCATGAGCCACGAGATGCACGACGAGCTTGCGACGCTGCGGTCGCATTGCACGAGCCACACGACAGCGTTGCGCCGACTGGCGGATGAAATACTCAACCTCAAGCAAGACAAGACGGAAGAAGTCAGGCGTCTCCACGAACGGAGGAATCAAGAGCCGCCACCGCAGCCGCCACCGCCGCCGCCACCACCAGCTCAGCGTGGCGATCTCGATCTCGTGGACGAACTCAATCTTCTGCTGCGCCACGCGACGTCGCACTCGTCTCCACTGTCATCATATTAAATCGTTCGCTTAACCTATAACTGTCCCCGACTTGGCGCCGGTCACGCGGATGGCTTGGCCAAACTTTCGCTTGAACGAGCATGTGCCTCCTTGCTGTCTTGTCCACGTGAACGCCTTGCAACGCTTCTGCTTCTTGCAGAGACCACAGCAGAGAGCAGCGTCGGATGCAGCCACGGCGCCGCTGTCGTAGCCGAGGTATTCGACGTTGTTGACCAGTTGTGAGCAGGAACTCTTTGCCTTGGAACCTTGGAAGAAACACGACGGCACTTGGAAGTTCTTGTTCTTCTCCAAGTCGGCAATGATCTCGGACATGGCATGGGCAACGTTTTCGCATCCACCGCAGTGATGCAGCGCGATGACTTTGTGGTCCGTCCGGCTAAAGACGGGCGCGCCCGACGAACCGCCTTTCGTGTCGGCCATGTAGCCCACTTGGTTCTCACCGCACTCGTTCTTCACCGACAAGCTCATCACGACTGTCTCTGTGCCATTCTCGAGGCTGTTCGTGATGGCTTTCGGGAAACCTTCGGGATGATGGACGACGTAGATGGGCTCGTGGAGCTTGGCGCCGCTTTTCCTCGCGGTGACATACCCGAAAGGCTTGACGGTCTGCTGGTGCTCCTTCGAGAGCTGGAGCAGCGTGTAGTCGAGCGTCTCGTCGGTTGCGATCAATTTGGCGCCCACAACGACAGCGGAGCCAGGACAACCGAGGGCGACTGCGTTGCAAGGATCGACGCACGTCGAGCTCTCCGCGCCGAACTCGATCTTCACCGAGTCAGCGATCGCTTGGGATTTGATGTTGTGGTTGTTCGTGAGGAAATAGCCGTCGCAGCCCAGGAGGAAACCAGTGCCGTAGCGGAGACCTTCCATGGTCAACCGCGCGATGCTTTTGGAGTTTTTGTACTCCTTCGGGTGGTTGGTGGCATTGCAGACATTGGGCCACCACTGCGGCTTGATGCCGCAGACGTCTTCGCGTCCCGTTGACGTTGGAAAGCCTTCGAGGACTTTGGAGATGATGACACCGCGGTATGGATGCGGGTGGGATTTCGTACTCGGCATGTACCGAATATTGACGACTTTGCCATGGACGTGGTCCGAGAAGAGCGTCGGCGGGCCATGGTCAGTGTAGACAAAGCTATTGCTTTCCGACGATACCTCGAGCGTGTCGCCAGGGCCAAGGTCGAATTGACTGAACTGCACACCCATGAAGCGTGTCTCGGGGTTACTCGCCTCGATGCGCTCGGTACGAGGTGTTCCAGCTGGGATCGCCACCGACACATCGACGAGGTCACCGATTTTACCGTCGAGAGGCCGCTTCATTTCATTGAGACGGCGTGCTGAGGTGGTGACAGCGACGCTCCATCCCAGCACGAGCCAGAGGATGCACACCCGTGGCCGTGGCACTGTCATGATTTCGCAACTTTGTCACAATTACACCTGTCGACCAATCGCATGTTTCCGACAGCACAGCGATTGACGACAAGAGTGGGCGACAAGTTTGTCGTCAGGAGCACTTCATGATGCCAAAGTCCACGGACTCTGTCGAGCGTAGCGCACAATCAACGAGAAGACAATGAGTTGGAAGAATTTATATGAATATATCAACCATGTTGTGGCGATTACTGATGAAAACTTAGCAGCCCACTGAGGGGAAGACGCACTTGTAGTGGACTTGGCCCGTCTTTGGGTTGGGAGCTTGCATGCAGAGAGCATCTTCAGGCACAACGCAGCCTTCGGGCGAGTTGACCATACCGTCTTCGCATCCGCCGATCGGTTGGTCGTACGCCAAGGGGCACGCATCACCTTCGGCCGAGCAAGGAATGCCAGCAACGAGATAGGTGGCGCCCTTGCACACGTCAACAGGGAACAATTGACCTTTGCTTCCAGACTTCTTGCTACCTCCACCGCTGCTCCTGGAGTGCTTCTTGCCAGATTCTCCGGACGGAGGAAAAGCACCGCCGCTGATTTCTTGTGAGTTAAAGCTGCCCAATTGACCGCCGTGGCTCTTGGACGCATGCTTCTTGGCAGAGCCGCCAGAAGCTTGGTTCAAGTCGATGCCTGGAGCTCCAGCACCAGCGTGCAAGTCAATTCCTTGGACATGGGTTCTGCTTTGAGATTTGGAGCCAATGTTCAAGTTAATGCCAGGAGCATGACGGCCGTTGTTGGCAGCTTCCTTCTTGCTGTCACCGCCGTTGCCGCCTTCAGTACCGTACCAGCACTTGGGAATTGCTGTTCCGCTCTTGGCCAAGACTTTTTCAATGTCGTCAAAGATTTCTTTGGTCGAGTAGGCTGCGTTCATGCAGCCACCACAGTGGTGCAAGCCGATCACAAGGTTGTCGGCGGTGGCGATGACAGGCGAGCCGGACGAACCTCCTTCCGAATCGGCATAGTAACCAAGTTGGTTCTCACCGCATTCGTTCTTGAGCGTCATGGATAAGATCGATGTCTTGGTGCCGTTGTTCATGGCGGACACAATCTGACGTGGTTGCGCCATCGGATGCTGAGGCATATAGAATTCATCACCCAAGACAGCGCCCGAGCGGCGGATTTTCATGTATCCAAACTTTTCAAGGTCATGCCAGTACTTCTTGTCGAATTGGAGAAGCGAGTAGTCGAGCTGCTTGTGCACGGCGTGGAGCTTGGCGTTGCCCTTGACCACGTACTTGCCATTGCAGGCAAGCGATTCGTTGTTCTTCTTGTCGCCACATGCACATTCGGCACCGAACTCGTACGAGGCATCGGAGACGGCGGCTTGAGTCTCAACGTTGTGTTCGTTCGTGAGGAACCAGCCTTCGCAGCCGATGAGAAAGCCCGTACCAGCGCCTTGACCGCCTTGAATCGACATGCGAGCAACCGCTTGTGCCACCTTGTATCGAGCTTGATGCTCTGGGCCTTTCGTCGCGTAGCACTGCGCGGGTTCCCAAGCAGGCTTGACACCGCATACGTTTTGGCGCTTGGCGACCCTCTTTTGGTTCTTTTGGAGAATGTAGTCGATTACAAACGCCTTGGATCCATGGGATGAGCCACGGGGTGTGTACTCGATCGTGACTTCGCCTTTGCCTTCGAGGCGGTCACTCAAGAGCGGTGCAGTCTCGCCCGATCGGATGACTTGGTGTTGCTTGTTGGTTGACACACGAATGGCGTCACCGTCCGCCAAGTTGAGATGCGAGAAGTGCACTTCGACGAAGTGTCCTTTGAATGGAATCGACTTTGTGTATGGTGTGCCCGCAGCATGCTCGATGTCGAGTTTGACCTTCTCGGCAACTTTCATCGGCTTTTCCACCTTGTACTTTGACGTCGTTCCGGCAACATCGAACATCACGCCATGACGTGAAGCGCTCAATTCGCGACCGGCTTCACTATACGAAGCGAATGCCACAGCGGCAACAAGTGGAAAGACCAATCTCAAGTTCATCTTGACGGCTGAACCTGCGGCAAATTGGAGACTGCTCTCCAGCAGGCGTAATGTCCAATCGGCAACATTTGCCGTCAATCGTCGAGCTGGAATCGTAATGTGACTGGCATATGGCACGCCCTTCCTATCAAGGATATCATGTCAACAAGTTGATAAAACGTATGTAAATCTCGTCGTACAAAATATGACATACATTGTACGTACATTTTTGTACTTGGTATTTGTATGAAATGTGTTCGCTCCCAGGAATTCTCCTAAGCTCTGACTTCCAACCTTATTTTTTTTATCACCGAGACAAATTCCAAGTATTTTTATTAATTTTAATTCAAATTATATTTGATTTATTGGAAATGAATTTTTCATGTCAAGCTCGAAATTGTCGCAGTTTTGCAGGTACATCACAATTGACGATCAAACGATTGCTGACAACGACTGAGAATCGATTGATTTTGTCCACGCGGGATCTCGCAACGATGATATCGATCGTTGATTGACACATTTCGACATATCTTTTTTCTACCTTAAATGCTTTTTGCGCTTTCGTCTACCTCTTTCGAGTGCCTCGTATACTGGCAGTCACGACTTTGAGGAATAAATCAAGTGCAGCTAGTTATTCGTGGCAAACCTATCTGTCGTGCAGACGAAAAGAGGAGCGATCGTAATCTCAGTCCAAGGGCAATAATTGAATGTCCCAACAATGCTCGCCCTTTGAGCACCTGCAGTATGAGATTTGAGACCAAGCTTTGTCTTTATCGGTTGCGCGATTGTGTCGCTGTTGGGGGGGATTGTGATTTCCCGCCAAGTAGTATATTTTCGTGCGATAGAGCTATCCCCACGAGCGTTGTAGGCGTCTGAGAGAAGTGTCGAACCGGCCATAGGAACGTGATGAAAAACTTGATTCATCACCCGAAGTTACGCTACAAAGTCCTGCCTCCTCCATCTCGAGTTTTCGTACTTTGGCAGATTTACGAGAACCTGTAAATCTGGTTATCGTAAATCTGCCAAATATTAATGAAATATTTGAACTTTTGATGAATTAATGAGGTTTAATTGGACAATTTTGAATAATATTCAAAAATCCCCAAATACTTCCTCCATGTGGTCCTGTCACAAATTGCACGTCTAAAATTATGCGTATAGTACATTGTACCGGTACTCGACTAACGCATCTACCGGTAATCTTGTGGATGCACATTTCGTTGTTTGTGCAAAGCTCCAGCAATCTGTCTTCTCAGTTTGCATCAAGGCTATTCAACCTCTACTCCAACGCACTGAATATACTATCGTATCGACTCTCGCTCGAATGGCCGCTGTCGTCAGCCTCCATGCCTTGGCCATTTGTATTCACTCTACCATGGAAAACAATCTATTAATAGATCACGATGCAAAACTTGTTTAAAATAAAGGGTAAATCTCACGATCGTACCACTCGGCTCGCAATTTCTCAAAATCGTGCCAATTTGTGCTCAAATCGTGCCACTGCACATAATAAGCCGAGCACAGCATTTCAAAGGCTTGTACCAGGGTAGAGTCTTTTTTGGGCCTCATTTCAATAGCCAAAACGTCAATCGAGCACAGCATTTCAAAGGCTTGTACCAGGGTAGAGTCTTTTTTGGGCCTCATTTCAATAGCCAAAACGTGCCAGAAAGAATTTGCTCTAATCGATGGGTAAAAATATGACTTCAGCATACGCCCCCAACATCGGTAACTATTTTTGTTAAAAGTTGGCACGATTTTGAGAAATTGCGTTCGAGTGGCACGATCGTGAGATTTACACTAAAATAAAATCTTCTGGGTGCCCACAGCATTACTGCATTGAAAACTATGTCAAGGTCCTTGACATGGTTTGACTCAAGGAGCCAATTTGAAGCTGCGCCAACGATCGGCGACCAGAAATTTCCCAAGTTCGCTCCAAATAGTTTAATATATTTACCATGAGCTAAATTGACTAGTTAATTAGGTAGTACTACTCTGTTCCACAATAGTGGTTGTCAGACTCGATTTCAGCTGAATTTTTAGAAGCGACAAATCAACCAATCACAATATATTGTCCCTGATGCCCACTTCAGATGATTTCACAGTTGAAATTGACTGGTTGCTCGAAGCCACCCACAACCTTGACGCTGCACACATGCCGAAGGAATCGGAACGCTCCTTCTTGTTGAAGAATGCAAACAAGTTGATTGAAACTTGTGCTCTACACGAAGATTTTGAAAGTGACGACTCCTACTTGGAGGAAGAAGTAAATGATTGCCTCGACTTGTATGCCTTGGTACAATCCAGTCGATACATTGCAACAAGGCAAAAGCATCCACGAGCACCATCAAACCTGCTATACTATCTATTTCGAATGCCCGCCACAGAATTCTTGTCACACTTCCGTGTGAGTCGTCCATTCTTTTTCTCTCTCGTCGAGCTTATTCGTGATCACGCAACAAACGAAATTTCTTCCTCCTTTGAATACGTTCTTGAGCAACATTTGCTTGCCTTTTTAAAATTTGTTGGAACTATGGGAAGTGGTGGCTCGTGTATTAAGTTGGCATCATTTTTCTCCATGGGCTCCGGCACTGTCGACGCTCTTGTAAACGCAACAGCCACTTTGATACTGAAATTGAAAGACAGAACATTGATTTGGCCTGGACCCAGTGAAAGAGTCGAAATAGCCTCGCGAATTCAAATGGAGTCTGGTTTTCCAAATTGTGTTGGCTTTATTGATGGAACATTGTTTCCATTAGAATCAAAGCCTAAGTGTTGTGGCGAGGACTACTTTTCAAGAAAATCGTCGTACTCTTTGAATGCTATCTTTATTTGCGACGATGCATGCCTCATCCGCTACATCAATGCTGGATAGCCAGGCTCAGCACATGACAATCGTGTATGGAAAAACTCAAAACCTGCTCTTGATCCAACCGCGTATTTTGGCAATAATGAATACATTCTGGGCGACTCTGCATTTTCGCCAACAAAAAATCTTGTCCCAGCATACAAAAGCACTCCCGGCTCGAACTTGTCAAGTGAGTACGCTCGATTCAACCATGCTTTGTCAAGTATACGTATACGAGCTGAACACTGTGTTGGACTGCTGAAGGCAAGGTTTCCCTTTTTGCGATCGATACGAAATCGATTAACATGTCAAAGCGACATGCATCGAATTCTATCAATTATCAATTGTATCGCTATATTACACAATATGAGTATTGAACAACCGATGCCCATTGATGAGCCACCGCACGAATCAACAAATCGACACGGTGAAACCGATAGCGAGGACGAAGGAGAAGATAATAATGACGAAGAATCATACAACGAAGGCGAAAACCGCCGAACTAGTCTTAGAATGTATTTATCTGAGTTAGACTAATTCAATGAAAACATCATGTCAATTTCATCTTGAGGCACGCCTGCTTCGCTCATTTGCTTCCGGGCTAAGAGTAGTTGCATTTTAGACTTGATTTGGGCTTCTTTAAGCTTTTCTTTTGCCAACGCGAGATCGACGGTGGCTTGGTCTTCTTGGAGTTTGTGACGTTTCCTCATTAGGTCCAATTCTTCTTCTCGCATATCAAGTTGTCGTTGCTGTTGTTTTTCTCGTAATTGCATTGCTTTGGACCGTATTTCTATAAAATCGTTCACAGCTGAGCGCTTTTTGATTGATTTTTGGTGTGAAGTATCGTCATCACGTTGACGAAGTGACAGAGTTCTAGTGCTATCTTGATCGGATATTTCATCGCTTGTCAACACTGGGCGGCTCGAGGGTCGATCAATCATGATGGGGCACAATTCGTCATAGTAAGGACACCGTTTGTAAATTGCAGCTTTGATTGATGCCTCATCTTGAACTCCTTGCCCTGTTGCAGCTAACCAATCTGCAGCACTACGGTATTGCATCTCCAGATTTTGTATTTTGTCTCGTATGTCAGCAGGCTTGCGATGCGAAATACCTGCATCAACAAGTCTGCCGACAATGAGACCACACAGGGCTTCCTTTGTGAGACCGCTGCGGTCTCCACCGCGCCATTTGGAGTAATTGCCTTCATGTGTAAGCCATTCCAACAACACTTGCAGCGACGTTGGCCCACCGTTTACGCTATCGTTGTCCCAACGGAAGCGCCTCTTCTTGTCGCTTGCCATCGTCCAAACTGGTTCTGAATTCAGATGTGTTTCTGAGAGCTTGAGAGTTCAGGATGCCCATCTAAATTCAGAAACTTTTTAGCCAATCAATTTTATTCGCGTCATCTAAAATTTCAGCTAAAATTCAAGTCTGACACCTACTAATTATGGTTAATAAATATTCGCAATTTTTTTTAATATATGAAGTTAAGTATGATGGGGACTGTGAGTGAATCTAAAAATATACCACTCCGTCCCAAAAGTCTGTAGAGTTTCACCAAATTTCTGAGCCAAATATAATGAAATTTTGTAGACGCTATTTTATTTTACCTTAAAGCAGTACATCATGAGCCTTTGAGACTGCTTCTCTGGAGCATTCAAGTTGACGAGGCAGATAATCTACACGCCGCAAACGATCCTTTCCTATATGAGGAATCTTGTAGTCATTATTTCCACCGCATAACATAACTTGTTCCATGCACAGCATCCAAGAATAGAAGACATTATCCAATGTCTTTGGCTGGAGATCTTGGAATGCATGCTGGACATTGCCAATGAGCGCTTCTGGAGTCTTTGAGACTCTTCTTTGCTGTAAGGCTTGTATGGCAGTAAAAAAACCAAGGTCCAGCAAGTTCAGATCAGGGCTTCTTGGAGGTTGATTTTCAACAACAATTGAAAGGCCATGGCCACACCAAAACAATCCTTGTTTCACATGAACAGGAGCGTTGTCCTGCTGCAACCGAATAGTTTTGATATTTCTTGGCCACTTATCGAGAATTGCAGGAACCAAGTTATTCAAGAGCATTTCTCGATAAGCGGCGCTGTCAACAGAGACATTTCGCGTCTCAAGTGTTCCAGCAGGACGGTTCTTGGAGGATCGCAAAGCAGGTACTTGAGTCACAAAAGGCCAGATTCCCAATTTCCCATCAAACATTTTGTTTCGATGCTTGTCAAATCGAGGCCGAGCAACAGCAGCAAAAAACATGATTTGACCAGTAAAGCGTTTGCTGTGTCCTTGACGTGGGGGTAACATTTCATTCGGCGCAACATAAAATCCCCGCGTGGCTGTGTCCTTAAAGAACCATTTTTCGTCAACGTGAATGGTGTTGTCGAAATCACAAAAAACCATTGGGTCATCACTTTCCATTACTCTCTTAAGGCAGAATTCTACCCTAGATTTCATGTGCAGTGGGGTGAGAGCTGGCTTTAGGTTGGACTTGCGATGCTGCAACGTGCCATCTTGAACGCGACGATGGAGTGTCGATTTCGAAAAGCCAGTCCGAATTTCGAGACTCCGAAGGTTCTGTCTGTCTTCAAGCTCGATGTTTGACACAACAGTCAATATGTCTTCATTTGAGATGGGCGGCCGTCCAGAGCGATGCTTTGACTTGTATTCTGAAAGCTCAAGTGAGCTGTTGATTTTTGTTTTGTTGGCCTTCCACAGATTAGCCACAGTAGTGGCGTGGCAGCGAAACTGAGCCGCAACTCTAGCAAAAGCGCCGCGAGGCAATTCATTGTCTATGACGACAGCATTTAAGGCGCAGAGGATGCCAATCATCGTTGCGACGGACAGCTCCGCACCGGGTTTGCGCTCCATTTGAAAATGCACAATGTTTTTGGGAATTAAAGTAGTGAGGTATAATAACCTCTAGTATTTTATATTGTTGAGTCATGTTGTGCTTCTGAACCATACAATATTCAAGACCGGTGAGAGGCCGAAATTTTTCCCCGGGGTGACAATTTTAATTCGCTTGTATCTTATGTTCCATAGATATTTGAAGTGAAATATTGATATTTTGAAAATGCCAGAATTGAAAGCTTTCGATTGGTCTATAATTGGCCACAATCCGGTCAAGATAACGAATTTCCGGGTGGAAACAAGTTGAAACTCTACAGACTTTTGGGACGGAGTGGTATATGGTTTGCGAAATATTTTAACGGATATAGACAGGGATCACGAAACACGAAATTTCGTGAATCGATTTGTGAGATATAATTTAACTTGATATATCTATTGCGAGTTTATATCTCGAGATATCTGTGCTTCACGAAACTCATCATCCGTACATCCGTTTAAATAATCAAACATCATGGCTTGTGGCTTATATCCATCGATTTTCCCAAATGAACGAGGCAAACTCAATCGAATCAACGGGAAGTGAAATCGTCCGATTAAAATATGGTGACAAGACGCGCTATCAATATGAACGAACCATCCAGCGCTTTGCAGCATGGCTCTCTACAGAGCGACTGTCTGCAGTCGCTGGTGGTCAAATTGCTTTACCTCTTGATGCTGGTTTGTGCATCAAGTTTCTTGATGTAGAATGCCGCAAAACACCCAATTCCACAGACGGAGAACGTCCAGTGTTTAAGTCTTACTCATCCGTCAATGCTTACAAGACCGAGAAACGGGCGTAGACGTACCAGAAAAGCTCAATCGACTACTGGCAGGTATTGCAATGGATTAAAACGATGTCAAAATATTTAGACTATGCCTGTGGCTATAAAAGAAAGGTTGCTCAGTTGAAAGACTCTGGCGAGATGAATGTAAATGAGGGGAAAAGACCAATTACAACTCAAGGTCAATCAATATCGTAAGCATTAGTGAGAATTGACAGTCAAATCAATCCAGGTTTCCAGTTTCTGGCACGAATTGCAATGCTAAACCAAAAAGATTACTCTCTTGCAACTATTGTTCACCCCTTCTTGATTTTTTGCTGGAACTTGATGCCTCGATCAGCGTCAGTAGAATCAATTCGATATGATCATATGACTTGGGAAGGTACGTCTAAACAATCAGGTTTAGTCTAGATTGATTAGGTGATGCACTTGTTGTGCGCTTTGCATTCACAAAAAACGATCAAGAAGGGGTAAACAATGTCCCTCGCCATGTATATGCGAATGTGTTTCAGCCCTCTATTTGTCCCATTTTAAGGTAGATTTCTCTTAGCTATTCATTCATCAATTAGCGTCATAGTTTGGCTATCCTCGTGTTTACTCGTGGCGTTCGGCTGGAGAACACCAGTCGCTTAGTGTTTGATCAAAATGCCAAGGACAGATTCTCCTCCTAGCTGTCAAAAACGTGTGCCGAGAATCGGCAACAATTTGAACTGCTGGATTTGCCAATCGAAGACATTGGAACCCATTCGTTTAGAAAAGGGGTCGCTAGTGAGATCTCAAATACACCAGGAGGGCCACCTGCAGTTAATGTCTGGCTACGAGCGGGTTGGACGCTTGGAAGTGTGCAAGGACGCTATATCTTTGCTGCTGACGGTGGTGACCAGTTTGAAGGGCGTGCAGCCACAGGTAATCGACTATATACTATAATCTAACGTTAACTAGGTCTCAATGTCCATGGTTCAGAGTTTGCCAGCTTACCGCCACACTTCGACCATAAAAGCTCTGAGTATCATATATTTGAGGAGACTTTGCCTGGGTTTGCTTCATTTTATCCTTCTAGCTTTCGCTGTATTGTACCATTTTTGCTTGCCTCTTTGACCTACCATCGCGAGTGGCTTAAGTCAAACTTGCCAAAGAAACACATCCTCTTTCTTTCGCCACTATGGAGACGTGGAATTTTGAATGAATTGGCTGAATTCGTTGAGACTGGGCATTTGGTGAACACGAAAACAAATATGCGAGCGTCGGGGGTTCCTCCACATGTCGTTCTCTCCTCCAGACAGGACTCGATTGAAAAAGCTGTTCATGACATCCACCAACAGCTCGTTGAGCTCCCAGACAAAATTTGCAAAAAATGTTATCCAGCAGCTGCAGCACACGTCTATTCCCTTTGAACAATCCAACACCACTCTAAGTGACAGCATTAGACAACTCCTTGACCAAGTTCGTACAGCTCTGTCGAACAATTCAATTAACACTTCATATACGAGCCAAATCTCTGAGGACTGTAATGGCGTCACAACGTTTGAGTCGTGGAGCCAACAAAGTACGGCCATGCAGAGGACTTGGTCGTGCCCAACGGGGAGAATATTCGATGTTTGGAATGCTTGGTGGTGTGGTGTGCCATCTACTAGCTGTCCCCCAGTTCGATTGCTGTCTACAGAACAAATTGCCCAAGGTCGCGATCGAGTGAATTTTTCTAAGCTCAAGTTTGTTATGGCGAAGTTGATGGAAAAATCAACATTGCCCAACAGTGATGTGTCAAGGCTCTCGATTTCTGAAAGGTCACTCCATTTCCACTTGTGCTTCTCTGCATTAGTAGAATCTTTATTTCCATCGAGTGACTCGAGCTCGAAGCGCCGATTCAATGATATGAAGCTCCCATCCTTGTATGACCTCACCAAGCGAAGCCTTGAGCAGTAAGTTAGATATTCTATTGTGTGAGTTGTAATGATAGTGTATATCTTCTCGTACTTGTATCAGTTCATGTCGGTGATGAACTCAAACACAATATTCTGGCAAACGTCACGAAATGCATTTGACAAGCTCATAAAGTACAATTCACTTGCTAGCGTGCGATGATTCGAACTCAGTTTCCATCAGCAGAATGCTGTCATGTTTGTTCATGAGGATGTACACAGTGATCATGATTTGAGAATAAACCATGAGTTTGCAATCACCATTCGTAGTCAACTCAAGCGTTGGTTAACTAGAATGGACGATTGGAAGCCGCCAAGGACGTGCATCTCTCTGTACAATCTAATCAACAAACGCTTGAGAAGCTGTGGAGCGTTCTTGGCTCTTGCCAGTGCGAATTGGTGCATGACAGTCGAGAAAATCGAGCGACAGCTTGGTGCTTGGATGGCGAGAACAAGAAGTCGGCTCTTGGCAAGGCGGGCATGATCTTCAGGCTTCGCGCATAGCAAACAAGACAAGACTTCACTCTAGCTGAGGTCCCCTGGGAAGGTCCTGGAATATGTCGGGCCTGGCAGGACTCGAGAGGCTTGAGACAACAATGATGCAAATCGCTGAATGCCAAGTCATCTGGCCTAACTCCTGAAAAATAATATATGTATATTGGAAGGAATTTCGTGATAATTTCGCAACCCCCCCAATACCTCTAAATATAATAAATTACGACGGGTCACTAGATGTCCTGACGATAAGCTTGAGTGTCATATCATGGAAGTCAGTGATTAAGTTATCTACCAGAGTTAACAATAATGATGTTGAATATTGTTCCCCTTCGTGGGAACTTTCACTTGATCCGAAGAATCACGAATGATTTTTAACTCATCTCAAACACGACGTTGATAACACTTGTGTTGTCTCGTGGTTCATATCTGTGGTGCCATGAACGTTTCGCATTGAAAAACTTTCATGACACTTGAAGTACTACACTGTGAGACAGATTGGTGAAATAACGTTACAAGGAATTTGGCCCATTTATTCATCGTCCTATTCTCCACACCGGTGCAAATTGGAAGATTAGACGACGAGATACCTTCTCAACCGACCGAGTGACGTGAGCTGTTTCAGTCGAGCTGCGCTTGGCGTTGGGTCAATCAACGGCATTGCCTCAGTTGCGCCAAAGTTGAATTTGTGTAATAAATTGACTACCGATCAGAACTTGGTATACTTTTATCAAGTCACTTGGGTGAAATATAATTTAAAAATATAAAAAAATGCATTTTGACTCGCGTTGCATTCTAGATTTTCAACACCAAGCGGGTGGCAGCCGACCGCGAGGGAGGGTGTGCGTTGTGCTTGGGCTGTAGGGAGGACACCCTCTGCTCATTCCTCGAATCGATAAAAAGACGGATTGTCAGCCGAGTCGCCGGCACTCATTGCTATCAAGCTGAGCAACTCACAACATGCAGTCGAGCCCAACGTGCTCCCATTAGAAGATGTCCATGAAATCAGTGCTCTTTTGAACCAACCTGTACCGCTTTCGCCAGCGATTAGCCCAGCGGTTGCATCACCTGCATCGTCCACATCAGACCCAACGATCCATTTCAACGATTTGTTGCCCATCCCGACGCTTTTTCCCGATCCCATGTTGACACACGCTGCCAATGGACATGAACCTTATTTTTCCTACGACTTGGACTTCCAACAATTGCCGCCTTCGCTCCAGACGGTAAATCATCATGAGCTTAGCTCTCTTTATATTCCCGAAGCTTTGGACTTTGATGTGCATCAACCACCGGTCAAGCGCCAAAAACTTGCCTCCAATTTGGCTGCGCAGGCGATGTCTTCGTCAATTCCTTCCAACCGACCACGTATGCGCAATTTCCTGTGCCCACATCCTGGATGCATGAAGACCTTTGCTGATAACGCTCATCTGCGCGATCACATGTTTGTCCACACGGGCGAGAAGAGTCTGCGATGTCCAGAATGCGATAAATGCTTTGCCAGAGTTACTTCACTCCGGTCTCACCGTCGTGTGCATACCGGTGAACGCCCTTTTATATGCCTTGAGGACGGCTGCGGTAAACGCTACGCCTCCCGCGCAGCTCTTCGTATGCATACAAGTCTCCATGCCAAGCAAATGCCACCGCCTCCTGCTGGAAAACTCTCGCCAGTGAAGAAGCGTCAAAAGAAGACAGCCAAGATTACAGCGCTGAAGCCTTTGATCAACTGTAGCCATGACGACAAAGAATGCCTCAAAGGGAGATGTCGCCGCATGAGCGAAAAAATAAAAGAGCAGCGCCAAGTTATCTTGGACTTACAAGCTCAATTGGCGACGACTCAAGGGACCTCTCCTACAAAGCCAACAAAGAAAAAAACCAGCAAACCGGGCACCAAACGCAGCAAGCAACAACTTGCGTCGCTCACTCCCATGGTAGCCCCTTTGCATTTACTCCAAGACGGTATTAAACCGTTCCAGTGCATGCTCGGCTGTGGCCGCATGTTCTCCAACTACTTTCAGCTCGCATTTCATGCCAAGCAACACCCAGGCCACGATCCACGCACCGTGTTGGGCGACCAGCTTCCATTTCCAGTCGGTCCCAAATATTGCCCTGTCGAAGGATGTGAATTTAGCGAGCAAGGCGGCAAGTGCATGAAAACCCTACAGATCGTCAAGCGGCATTGGCAACGCGTCCACCAAAATGACCGGCCATTCCTTTGCCCAGACTGTCCTCCTTCCCATGCCCCGAAAGCATTCAAGACCAAGGACAACTTGACTGCTCACCGAAAGGAATGCAGGAAACGCAGCCATGTCAAGGTTTTTGATAATGTAATGCCAGTGTCGCCGACACTGGTTGTTCAGTAATGCCGTCGAGATGAATCTTTGTCATCTATGTTCATTGAAATCATCCGTGGATGTCGTGGGAGTACTGTAGACAACGCGTGAGAGATGGAAGAGCAGGATTGACCAAGTATTTCGATATATAACTATTTCAAATTCTCTAAAGCCAGTCGCCATCCTCCTTGTCATCGTCCGAGTCGGAGCTCATCCATGACTCACTGAGCTGTTGACGGGTAGACTCTTGCGAGACGTACTTGGCAGCCACAAGGGAATCTTCATGCGATTCGTAGGAGTCAAGTGAACGGAAAATGGTGGAGGATTGCGATGCGGGGGCTGCAGGTGGGGGCATAAATGACGACGTACTGCTGCCCGTCGCGCTCAATCGACTTGCACGTGAGATCGAACGACCTTCGACAGCGGCGTTCAAGCACGCCCACCACTTTTCAAAATCTTCTTTGTTGTCAGCGGTGACACGCAAGACACGGCCCTTTTCAAAGTTGATGTCGATCGAGTGGCTCTTGTCCTTATTTATTCGCACGCCACACACTTGACCATTACCCTTGGGCACACCCGACATGTTGGCATTGTCGTAGTACGTGAGGGACCGGCCGTTCAATGCAAAGTAGCGACGCTTCCAATTCTTAACTCGGCCACCTTCCTTGGCAAGCCACCCCGTGCAACCTCTGTCTTCGTTGTCACTGACCAGGCTATTCCTCAGGGACGTTGTGCTGCTCGATCGTCCACCACGTGGCGGCAGACTGTTGCTCGATTGAACAGGAACTCCCTGTGTGACTCCCATGATAGCGTCCGCCCAACCTTGGCAAGATTGTGCGTCATCCGTGTAGAGTTTCATGACACGGCCGCCCGTGCCATGCACCAAGAGGCCGTTGTTGATATCATGCGCTTTCTCGATCGTGATGACCTGGAAACTACCCTTTGCTTTGGCGTTGCCTTCAATCTTCTCGTTCTCAAAGTAGGTCAATTGCTTGTTCTGGAGCACCATATATCTCTTCTTCCAGCTCTTGATCATGCTCCCTTGCTTGTACACCCATCCCGCATAGTCGTAGGCTGCCATTGCGGCCTTGTCGGCAGATGAATTTCTTGAGTCAATGGAGGCGTGTTACAAAAATTACTTGGTTTCACTATACTATAGAAGGGACAAGCCAGCAGCCCATCATTCTTCGGAGCCAATCAGATCTCTAGATCAAATTCCAGTTGGCCAATCACAAAAATTTCGGAAGCCAGTCTCGGAAAACAAGGATTTCTCCGAGAAAATAAGCTTTTCCATACAAATTTCAAGTCAAATCGTACATGAAAGACATGATAAAACATTAATTAATGTAGACTCGTCGGATAAAAATCCACTCTCGGCCTCATTTGACCACGCCAATCTGTCTCACTTCGCTTCTCATCATCTGCAGACATAGAGCACCCAACCAACGTAGGCTTCCACTTGATTCATAGGTCTCCTGACACTCGCAGACTGCGAAGAAATGCCACAGAGAACGTTCCTTTGAAGGATGCTTTTATACTATTTTATGTTGTCGGATTGTGCATGGATACAATCCCCAAATCAGAAAAAATAAATTCTTCCTCGCCCATCATCCGTCGGTGGTACATTTTGGCCGGTCGCGAAAGCCACTCTGGTACGAGCAGCCAACAAATTCAGTAAAGTTGGGGAAAAGACGTTGATCTTTGAATGTTTTCAAGGCCAGTGAGAGTGAATTCCAGCTGAGATGGCATTGTATCACTGCTATTCACGCTGATGCAGGCTCACATTTTTTTCGATATATCATTTTTTAAGTTGATTGAGAATGCTCACGCAAAAACCGCACAATCAAATCCGCAAATCTTATGGAGGAAAACTTTCCACTCACCTGACGAGACGCGGGCACAAAAACGCATGATGTGACTTTGCGATCCCATTTTGGACGATTGATTTTTACTGTGTCAATCCCCCAACATTGCAAGGTTTAAACGAGGTTTCCACTCAATTTTAACGAGTTTTTACGAGAAAATAGAGATGGTAGAGGATACTTAGCCAATCAAAAGCCGTGATTTGGTTATGAGATTCAGAATCGACCAATCAGAGACCAAGAACTCAATAATATTGGAAAAGGGCCAAAAGTCGATTATTTCCGTCGAGTCGACGAACAAAGGCATCCGACCACACTGCGAGATGCGGAAAGACATGAGTGCCAACGGATGGGAAGGATGGGTGCACAAGCAAGGCAGCGTTGTCCCATCATGGAAGAAGCGCTACTTAGTGCTTGCGGACCGAAATATCACGTACTACGATCGAGATACGAAAGATCCGAAAGCCAAAGCGAAAGGCAGTTTTTACCTCGCGGGCATCCAGACCAACAAAGACATCAACAATGGTTTGACGCTCCACAGCGGTGACGGCAAAGCGATGAATATCTACACAAAGACCATCGGTGAATTTGTCATGTGCAAGAACGCCATGGAAAATGCCGTGGCTGTCAAGAATGAACGACTCGTCGAAGCACGCCAAGATTATCGAGCTTCAAGCGTCCCCACGAATATTATCAGCGAATCCTACTCGACACGCTCGGGCGATTCACGATCACCCTCTGCGGACTACTCGATGCGATCGTCGGCAGCAAGCAGTGACATCGCCCGCTATGGATCGAAACCATCGCATTATGGGTGGTTGGAAAAGGAAGGTGATCTTGTCAAGTCGTGGAAGCGCCGCTATTTCACTCTCCATGGACTCGACATCACGTACTTTGACAATGTTGATGGTGTGCAGAAAGGAAGTGGCCGCATTACTGATGTGCAACCTTTGGATGGTGGTCTCCATTTCCATCTTGATAACAACCGCATCTTGAAGGTCAAAGCTGACACTCATGATGAACTCCAGGGATGGTACAACGCTGTCAACCGAGCTTTGGGCCGCCCCATCGTTGAAATGCGCCGCTACACTGAGCCGGCGGACAATCAAAAACTGTTTCGCAGGGAGTCGTCGACTACGGCGTCCTCAAATCAGTATGCCGGTGCAGGCTACAATGCGCCATCGTCGATTGCTAGCTCGCCTCAAACTCGATATGGAGCAGAAAGCGCTACCAACCAAGCCAGTCCTTACTATCAACCGACTTACAATGTTCCGTCGACGATCGCGAATTCTCCGCCATCACGATACAGGAATGGAAGTGACACAAACCAAAGTAGCCCTGAGATTGCCCCCGCATCGTCGAGCTACAATGCGCCGCCTTCTCTTGGCAACTCACCTCCTACGCGATACAGACAAGACAGTAGCTCAAACCAGAGCAATCCTGACTTTCAGCTTTCTTCCTCCCCATATATTCAAGCGAATGAAGAGCATGATGATATGTATCAGGGCAATCCCTACATACAGCCTTCGGTGGCGGAATCTCGAGAAAGCATGCAGCCAGCAGCTACTCCACCCCAAGAGAAGAAATTGCAATCCTTCTTGGACAAATACATGGGAGACTCGATTCATGAGTCTTCATTTGAGACAGGCATTCCATCGATGGCCGAAGAAGCTATGGCTTCTGTGACCACAGCCCTCGTTGCGGATTTCTCAAATGATTTTGAAATGGATGAGTTGGCTTCACCATCGATGTCGGAGGTCAATGCAAAGGGCCAAGGACTCTGGCTCCAGAAAGGTGGCGCAACCTACTTTCCTGACGAAAATGCCGAGCCAACGGTCATAACTCCTCGATCACCCATCGCCAAAGATATTCCTCCCCCTGTTATCAAAGCCCCTGTCGTTCGATCGACTTCAAGCGACGAGCTTAAGAAGAAACTCTGGATCCCAGAAGCCCCTGCCGCAATAGTTGAAACCAATCTTGCTGTCGAACCGAAGAAACAGCGCTTCGGTGTGGCTTTGCCAGGTATGGCACCAGCAACCCCCGGTGCCACCGCCGCAGCTGTCCCAGAAAGTGTGGCGAAAGCGAAAGAAGTTCGTGGGGACAACAAACTCAACGACTTTTTAGCAAAATACGGCAGTGTGGATGAACAAACTGAGCCTCAAGCTTCCCCTGAGCCACAACCTTCGGCAGCTACATCCGGCCTCTGGATTCAAAAGGGTGGTGCTCAATACGTTCCAGATGAGAGTGCCGTTCCAACTGTAATGTCCACACGTTCCATGATTGCAACTGACATTCCACCGCCAGCTGCAAAGCAGCCTATTGTGCGAAACACATCCAGCGACGATCTCAAGAACAAATTGTGGGTCGCTTCATCTAACCCAGTTGGTACTGCCAAGGTCCCGGAGGAAACTTTGACGCAACCAGCTCCGGTGAATGTCTCTCCACCAACCTCCAACAAAGGAAACAAACTGAATGACTTCATGTCGAAATATGGAGATCACGTCGAGGAGAAAGTCCCAGCTGTGAGCCCAACGACTGCCTCAGGCCTCTGGATTCAAAAGGGCGGTGCGACCTATGCTCCTGATGAAAATGCCGAACCGACTGTATTGCCTTCGCGCTCACCCATCGCAACGGACATTCCTCCACCAGTGTTGAAGACACCCATCGTCCGTACAACCTCCAGCGACGAACTCAAGAAGAAACTCTGGGTCGCCCCCTCTGGCATTCAAGCAGAAACACCTGCTGCTCAAGCAAGTGCAGCTCAACAAACAGTAGCGCAGCAAGCCAAGACAATCACAACCTCCAACGAGGTGAAGAACGAAAATAAACCTGTTGTGACACCGAGCATTTCATCTGCTGAGAAATCCGTGGCTGCTAAAGAAGTAACGAACACCTCGAACTTGGCCAAGAATGCGCCTACAAATGTTCCAAGGAGCATCGAGTCAAGTAAGCCAGTTACAAGCAATGTGCCTGGGCAGTCGCAAACCGTTCCTGCCGCGAATCCATCAAATGCCCCCACCTCTGATGTGAAGACACAACCGGCTGCTGCTGCATTAAACGAGACGACCGCTCAAGAAGTACCAGCTACACCACCAACCTCGACTGCTGTCGAGAAGACCGCGGTGCCACGTCGTGAAGGCGAAAAGCCATCTCCTGCTACGGCTCCGCGACGAGAAGGTGAGAAGCCGTCGCCTGTTGCTGCTCCGAGACGAGAAGGCGAAAAGCCAGCACCTGTTGCGGCTCCCAAGACTGATGATGTGAAGAACACGACTCAAACAATTGTGGAGAAGATTGTGGAGTCGCAAACAACTAGTGTGGACGTGGCTGCCTCAACCGCAACGTCTCAAACTATGAAAGTGAAAGAACCTGTCGCACCAAAGGCTGTCGAATACGAGGAACATTTGCTATCTCCTGTACCAAATGACGGCGTTCCTAAATCCCCTGGTGCCAAGTCGCCTGTGGTCAAATCTCCTGCTAAGGACAAACACAAGAAGACCAAACACATTGAAGGCGCTTCGGCTCCAAAGGGCTGCTGCACAATCATGTAATTCGTCGTGCAAACCTCATGCACGCACGGGCGGTCGTCCAATTTTACCACTCGACTCTTCATTGAGCGTGACATTTTTGATAATACAAAATGAACATAAATCCACAAAACCTGATTCATGACGAGTAGACCATTCTCCATCGATCTGTCATCTCCATCGCCTCTGTATTCCACGACGTCATGGCAAAAAATATCCTCGGTCGTGGAAAAATCTATCGTGGAGTCGACATGATGCGGCCATCGGTCGTTGACATGCAATGTGGCGATCTTGCACTTTGCACTTGAATTCTGATTGGCTCAAATCAACCAATCAAATCCCAGTCTACATGGCTTGAAGTCGTCTGCCTCGTGGGTTTTATGTGAAAAAACCTAAAAAGTATAAAAAACTGAAAAAAACCCATAAAAAACGTCCAAAATTTGAAAAATTTAACACGAAGTGCACTTTGTCTCGAACAAATATCCCGGACCAAAGTTCAAAAAACAGCATCAAGCGTCGGTGACGATGTGGTCTCTCCATGATGCAGCGACGATGACGCGATGGGAAGGATGGATTTACAAGAAAGGAAGCGTCGTTCCGACATGGAAAAAGCGGTATATGGTCCTAGAAGGCCGAGAAATTACGTACTACGACCAAGCGAAGCGAGAGCACCGGAAAGAGAAAGGGTCGTTCCTTCTCGCTGGAGTCCAACGCAGCAATGACATTGCCCACGGTATGACACTTCGAAGCGAAGATGGAAGCCACATGCAGATTTACACCGACACAGTGGACGAATTTGTCGTCTGTTTCAATGCCATGTCGAAAGCAGTCACGATGCCAAGTCCCGTCCCGTCCGGAAACTCCAAGAATCAATTCGACGACACAGTCGCTGGAAACGACTCATATGCAGGATGGATGGAGAAAGAAGGCGAGCGTGTCAAGACTTGGAAACGCAGATATTTTGTCCTCGCGGGGAGGAATCTCAGGTATTACGAAAAGTTCCAAGGCGAGAAACCCAAAGGCGGCGGGCGGATTGAAAGCATCGAGTATTCCGAGCGACAATGCGGCTTGATCTTTCACCTGGAGAACAACCGTGCTTTAAACGTGGCTGCAGATTCAGATCTCGAGATGAAACTGTGGGTCTCAGCCGTCTGCAAGGAGCTTGGCATCAAGACCAAGGACATTCGCCGTCCCGTTGCGTCTGAAAAAGTTCACGAAGAGCAACCAAAACATTACTCTGCGATCGGAGCCGTCTTGGCCTCCGTGACGCATGAAATGGCACCAAAGGAAAAATCAGGCTTTCTCGGTCTTTCTGCCAACAAGCCCATCAAAAAGAGCGCTGAAGACGCACTAGCTGAGGACGCCGCACTTGCAGCCTCAATAGAGGTGATCCATCCTGTGCCAGAGAGTCTTTCATCGACTCCGACACCCGAGTCAATCGAAGAAAGTGATGAAGAATCGACACCGGACGTTGAAATATCAACCGTGGCAGCAGTTGGGGACGAGCATGCTTCAATAGAGGAAGAAAAAGTCGAAAGGACAAAGAAGAAGAAGCGAGAGCGAGCCAAGAAGACCAAACACATAGCAAGCCCCGAGGCGCCGCGTGGTTGTTGTACCATCTTGTAGTGCTAGATTTTATTGTCTCAATCGGTTCTCATTGCTGTGGTGAAATTTAATCTTGAAATTTGTATACGTAGATGAAACCGACAGGAATGTAACGGGTCAGTTGTGAATTTGAAACGTCGTCTGTCTCGCGGCGACACCTCGAGAAGGATGGCCGAAGGTGAAGCGATTGCATGGGAAGGATGGATCTACAAGAAAGGAAGCATTATGCCGTCGTGGAAACGGCGATACATGGCTGTAGCTGGACGAGTGGCCACATATTATGACCGAGTTGTTTCGGATCCCAAAGCGAAGGCGAAAGGAACATTACTCTCGCCAAAATCCAGCGCCACAATGACATTGCACGCGGCATGATACTGCAGAGCGCAGACGACAAGAGCCTCGTCATTTATATTGACACAGTCGAGGAATTTGCCACGTGCTTCAACGCGATCAACGCAGTATTGAGCCCGAAATCAGAAAACGCATCACGACCGTCGTTGACCTCGGCCGTTGCACAGCAGGAGCCAGCATTCACGCAACCGCAACTGCCTGTGAATGAAGACATTCTGTCACGGCAGACAAGGTGGATCATGCAGGCTGGCCTGAGAAACAAGCGACGGCAGTTGCATCGAATCCAGTTGTCCTTCCCGATCGTGGCAAAGCTTCCAACGACGACAATCCTGCCGAAAACCAGCAAGACAATAACAATCTCAAGGATGAAGCTGCAGCCGAGAAGCTCAAGGTAGCCTTTATATCCGAAGAAGCGCACAGTTCGTCGCAGTGCACGCCTGCCGCTTGCCATGCCACCTGCCACGCCAATCGACGCAAATCGGCGCTTCTTCCACACGTTGTAAAGCCACAAGCGGCATCGTCCATAGCTAAATCCGACGGCAAACCAGCGTAATGCACTCCCGCAGCTTGTCAATGCTCTTCCCGCACCCAGTCGAGGACCAAGTCGATGCCAATCCGACGCTAACTTGATTGCTAATGTCATACAGACGTGTGGATTGATTTGGTAGACGATATAGAAGCAGCCAATGAAAATTCGATATCACCAAATAGACACTTTTTATTGGCTGAAAAATTGACAATGTGCATTTCCCATTAAGAAATACGTCCATCGAGTGCCATGCCAGCTCGACGACACAACATCAACGGATGGGAAGGATGGATCCACAAGCAAGGAAGCGTCGTGCCATCATGGAAGAAGCGATATATGGTGCTCTCGGGCCGAGACGTCGCTTACTACGACCGCGACGTGAAAGATGCGAAAGCCAAGGAGAAAGGATTCTTCAAACTCGTTGCAGTCTATGTCAACAACGACATTGAAAACGGGCTCATCTTGACCGATGATACGGGTAAGAGCATGAATATCTACACCAAGACGCGAGATGAGTTTACGATCTGCTACCGAGCAATGAAACATGCCGTCGACCAAGCGAACGTCAAGATTACACCAAGGGCGCCTCAACAACCAGCACCCCCGTCCGTTCAGCATTCAGGATGGCTCGAGAAAGAAGGCGACTTGGTGCCGACGTGGAAACGACGGTATTTCTACTTGTTCGATACAAATTTGAAGTATTTCGACAAGCCCCAAGGTGGGGTTCAAAAGGGAGGCGGTCGCGTCATTGACGTAAATTTGTCCGATCGCCAGTATGGTTTGTCGATTCAATTGGACAATGGACGAGTTTTGAAAGTTGTCGCTGACTCGGAAGTTGATGCCCAAGCATGGTACAACGCCGTGAATCAAGCTCTTGGGCGTCCTATCCACGAATTTGCTGCACGAAGAATGTCCAGACCACCGTCGTTCCGCTCCCAAGCGGTCGCTTCGCCTCATACAGGTCGACCAATGCTTCGAAGCGAGTCGCTGTCCTCGCGTCAACAACCAGCTGACCCAGTATCACACGCAGGATGGCTCACCAAGCACAACGAAGTGTCGAATACTTGGAAGCGTCGCTTCTTCATGCTCACGGATCGCAGCTTGAAGTACTACGACAAACCTCTTGGCGGACTGCAGAAGGGCGGTGGATACCTTACCAATATTACGATTGTCGACTACCGCAGCTTCCGCTTTGAGCTCGAGGACAATATCATTGTGAATGTCGTCACGGATGAGCTCGACGAAGTACGTGGATGGTACGAAGCATGTTGTCTGGCGCTTGGCCGCAGTCCTGCGAATGTGAAACTCCCCAAGCCAATTGAATCGGTTGTGCCACGGCAACAAGCAAAGCCATCCACTCAAGTTGATGTTCGCAAGCCTTACGACGTGTCCAGGACGCACACCTCTGCAAGCTCTGAAGCCACTATCGTCAATCCCCAACTGCAGGAACAAGTGTTGTCCAAGCCAACGGTGCCCGCGTCACCAGTCATCGGCGCTAGAACTGTAAAAGTTCCTTTCATCCCTGCAACGGCAAAAGTTTCTGGAGTGGCGGGGACTCCTACAAGTACTCCCGCACCCTCGCCAGCGCCAAAATATGCACAGGTCAATGATTTGCCACCTGTCCTTGACATCAGGAGTGCACCACCGAGAGCACCAGCACCCACTGTACACACTGAGGGCACTGCTTATTCCGCTGTCTCGCGTGATCCAGCTCCCAGTTTTGGATCTGTCGATGGAATGCACTTGTCTACCATTGCTATATCAAATGAGGATCGGCCTTCCATGGACGACATCGACGACGACGACTTTGACATGGTGCATTATCAATCTAGTGATGACCAAGTAGACGAAGAAGACTTTGACCACGAGGAAAGCCACAGCGAGAGTGACGCGGAACCGAACGGCGAATATTCACGAGGGTCGTTTGCATCCTACGGACGCCAGAGCCCGTCAAACCAATCGGATCTCAAAGAAAGCAAACGGCACTCCAACAGCAAAGTGGACGCAAGTCCTGCTTCAAAGAGCGTCCAGTTCCAAGCTGTGACGCTCCCTGTGATTGAAAATGAAGACTTGGACGCCAGCAGTGACGAAGAAAGCGACGTTAATGTGAGTACAGCATCAAATCGACAGGCAGCGATCGTCGACGTGACAGCAAAAATGTCCATCAGCATTGCAAAAACCCAAGACAACCAGGTCTCACGGAATTTCGAAGCCAACACATTCGTCCCCACGTCGATGTGTACTCCGGACAAGTGCGGTCCTGGCTGCTCGGCCAACAAATCGTTCCATGGTCGTGGTCGAATCAAGCCATCGCGGCCTCCTGTCGCTCAAGTGCACAAGTCGATCGCGTCGGACCATCCAAAGATCAGTCGTTGTACGCCAAGCAAATGCGAACCAGGGTGCAAAGCCAACCAAACTCATCCTAGGCCTCAGGTATCAACCAAGTCGGTCTATATGCCAGCAAAAAGCTCGGTCGCCGCCGTGGACAAGTCGACAGGGACATGCTCGATCATGTAAACTCACAAAATACAAACCTTTGGTCTTTTATCCGGATATCCGGATAAGCTTCAAGGTGGGTCTCTCCTAGCGACCACTTTTTTGAAATTGAGATGCTTGGTCGACTTGCTGGTGGCCGCGCTATCAAGAGCTTGCATCGCCAATTGCGACCGCAATGCTCGGCTTCTTTGAGCACCCGCGTGCCAAAGTACGAATTGGAACGTCAAAAGTCGAAGGAACCGCCGTTTGAAGATATTATCTACGGTCAAGACGTGAATCTTCGCCACGTGACGTTCAACCGCCCCAAAGTGCTCAACGCGCTCAATTTGCCCATGGTCCGCAACTTGACGCCCATGATTCAAATGTTTGAAAAGAACCCAACTGTGAGCGCTATTATCTTTGAAGGTGCGGGCGAAAAGGCGTTCTGCGCGGGCGGTGACATTCGTTTCTTGTATGACAATGGCAAGGACCCCGAAACGCGCCACTTGTCGCTTGATTTCTTCAAGGAAGAATATCGCCTTAACTACATCTTGGCCACCATGAAGACACCTGTCGTGTCGATCATCAACGGTATCACGATGGGCGGTGGTGTCGGCCTCTCTCTCCACGGCAAGTTTGTCGTCGCCACGGAGAAGACCGTCTTTGCAATGCCTGAAACCGCGATCGGCTTTTTCCCTGACGTTGGTGCTTCCTATTTCTTGCCTCGTTTGGGCCGCAAGATTGCCGAACAAAACAAGTACAACCCAATTGTCCCTCCAAACCAAGCTTTGGCTGGCCAAGGGGTATGCTACCTTCGACTCCTCATGTAATGGTTTGTATAGTTGGGTACTTTCTTGGCTCTCTCTGGCGAACGCATCAAGGGCCCTGAAATGCTTGCTTTGGCATTGGCGACACATTACATCGATGCCAAGGACGTCAACTTGCTCAAGGACCATTTGCGTGAATTTGAATTCCCCGAAGACATGCCTCAAGAAACCCGCGACGACATGGTCGATGAATCTATTGTGGAAATGGAAACCACTGTCGACGAAGTCAACGAAGGTAATAAACCCTCGTGAAGCATGCAAGAGTTAATCGTGCAATCAAATAGAATACTTGGAAACCGTGGAAGCCATCTTTGGTGCCAAGAACACCGACGACACGATTGAAGGCATCTTTAAGCGCTTGGAAGAAAACAACACGGAATGGTCCAACGAGATCTTGGGCAAGCTCAAGAAGATGTCGCCGTTGAGCTTGAAGGTCACGCACCGCCAAATGCGTGAAGGTGCCACCAAAACGTGCGCTGAATGCTTCCAAATGGAATACCGCATGGCCAACCGCTTCATGGAGTCGAATGATTTCTTTGAAGGTGTTCGCTCCGTCATCGTCGACAAGGTACATGAAATTACAGACTCCATGAGGCTGAAAATGTTGTAGGACAACAACCCCAAGTGGCAACACGCATCAGTTGAAGACGTCACTGAGGACGAAGTTGCCAAGTTCTTCGCTCCTCTGCCAGAAGATGAAGAATTGGTTTTGTATCCCGCTGCCGAGTAAACACAATATAGGCATGGGATTTCCAGTCATGGATGTTCGTAGGTCGGCCAAACTATGAGCTAGTCTCTGAAGGTTGTAGAAGTGTTAATACAGCCTGCAGTTTTTCAAGCACTTGATCGCAATCTGGTTCGAGCACGTGGATGCCGTCCGTCGACGCAATGATGATTTCATCCACGCCGTCGCCGTTCATGTCTTGACACACAATCGAGTAGACCGGGCCGAAAAAGAAAAAGTCCCATCGGTCCTTTGTTAGGACACTCCACGGCGCTACAACAATGTTCATCGAGTTCAGTCGAGACGAGGGTATCTACCGTTTGGAGTAGCGCGATTGTGCTTGTATGCGATCAATGCATTGCTAAACGTGCCGAGGAGAAGCTCCGCGCTGCCATCCTACAATTATTTTCGCAGTTTTGAGCTGTGGAGGTCGAGACTAGGTCGCACCATGTCAATGTCAGCAGATAGACAGCAGAGAATGCTGTCAAAGTAGTCCGAATCGGGAAGAACGTGAGCTGTGCACGCTGGATCAAAGGGATGGTGATAGACTACAGCGTAACCAATACTGCTGCTCACGAGGACGTCACAAAGAAGCGAGCTAAGGAAGTTGGGATATGAATGTTATGGAATGCAATACACGAACCCTTGAGGAGAAGCGTGGACGTTGAAGAGATGAAGCGAGGAAATTGGTCCATCGAGCTCGAATTGCTTGGTCTCAGTCACGGTGGCAAAGCCATCATAAGTTGCTTTGCCTGAAAATAAGCGCACGACACTACAGAGTAGCAAGCAGCAGATAAGCTGACGATTGAAGGAGATTCACGTACCCGTTGGCACAACCCAGGGCGAGGAGACGTGTGCCTTCATGAGTAGTAGTATGGTACGATACGACTGCGTATGGAAAGTCAACCAAGTGGGGGAAGAACGAGGCAAACTGCTCTGGGGAAAGTTGAGCTGCCTGCGAAGACAACAAGGGATGAGCATGATATAGCCAAGCAGTGAATACCTCTGTCTTGACGGTGGAATCGTCAGTAACGTAGCCACATGCGATGATTGAATCAGTGCGAAAGAGAAGTACACCAAAGAAGGACAACGCGCCAATGACGTCGCGGACATTGACAACAACAGATTTGAGTGGCACGGACGATTGCTCGAAACGACTTCTGTCGTGCGATAAATCAGTTTTGGACGATGAGTCTGGAATAGGCTGTAGTGTCAAGCAGCATTGGCCTCGTGGTTCTTGATAGAGGAGTACTAGCACGGATTTTGTCGACGATATTGTGAGCACATCGCATGCAAGAACGGATGAATCGTGTTGCATTCCAGCTAATGCCATTGCATGATCAAGGTCCGAGTATTTTTCTTTGCTCGGTGACATTCCCACCGGATCCAAGTGGAATTGCTTGTCGTTGTGGAGGTACAAGAGTTCACAGACAGACCAAGGTGTAGTCACAAGGATTCTACACGAATTAGTTGCTAAGTGTCGTCGCTGCATCAAACCTGTCAGATGAAATTGGCGTCATTGTGAATGCAGCAACGTCTCGGTCTCGATTCCTATTCGCTGCTGGCTCCTCCTCTGAGGAGTCTTCCAGATCATAGTAGGACGACTGTCGAGAGAACTCTCGCTCTCCACCTGCCAATGCTTCGTTCTGCGGCGCTGGGTACCGAAAGAGCCACGTCTGTCCATACCCCATGGCGATCCTCTTGACTTGCCGAAGGGCCTTTGTTAATTTTTGAAAAATTCATTCATTATTTGAATTATTTATTAATTCCTAGTTCATTTTTCTAATTTTCGTTTATTTTCACAGTTTTGTCATTTTTTGGTTGGCGCGTTTCGTGCGTTCGTCGGACAGGATGGCGACGGATGAACAATGGACGTTCGTGGGAAGAAAGGGCAAAGGATCGAGGAAAACGCCTCTCAAGCATGGAAAAGAAGACAAGACGACTGAAGTTTCCTTCACTTACAAGCAAAACATGAAGCGGCGATCCAAGGAGGAGCATCCAAACGCTGCAGCGAATCTCGTCGAGAAAGTCCAACGTATTCAAGACCTTATGCGACTCAGCCCATTCTACGTTACTTTGGTTGATGTCATGGCTGCGCAACTAGGGGAATCGTCGTCCTCTGTGTTCCATCTGGTGTGTTATGGACTTGGGAGCTTCACCTCGACGAATGCGGCATACCAACTGGCCTGTGCCGCATTGATCCGTGAATGGCTGATGAATCATGAAACCATTCAACTCCAGCATGCATGTCTGTATGATCCGATTATGACTTCAGTACGTGAAATGAGCGCTCTCTAGCCATAGCCGTCTTCTTGTAGGACGATTCCGAAGTCGCGAAAGCTATGGGCTTTGAAGTCCTCGCGACAAACGAACAAGGTCAACGCAAGGCCGAGCTACGGACGCTCTTTTTCATGCCTCACTGCGGGAAAAAGCTATACCAGAACGTTTTGTTATCCAACTGGGGCGTTCAACTCGACCAGATTCTCGTTTTGGGCAACAGTTTTGTTGCATACGACGACCGCGTCGTTGCTGCCGCTGATCGCCGCGCATCCATCTTTAGTGCTCTTGTGCCTTACCTTCGTGAAATCTCCGTGGGAAAGATTAGCAAAAGCTGGGATGAATATGTCCAGTACGATGCCGCGTTCAACGACTTGAGGTGCGTCCACCACGATATTCTCTCGTTCTCATGAAGCTGCTGTGACAGTCTCCATGTATTTCGGCAAGACCTGCTTCAAAAAGCCGAGCAAGATGGTGTGTTCGCTCGCTCCGTGGACGAATTCGACGTAGGAACAGACGAAGATTTGATGTAGCAAACATGGTACGGACGACATGATTAAGCCATAGTACTTCAAAGAGCTGATGCGTCTTCGGGAGTCTTGTAGACAAGTTCAAGAGCGTTGGGGAAGCTCGTGCGTTTCAAATACGTGTCACTGATGTACGAGCACGTGGGAATCACCTTGTAGCCTACATATTCTCGTCAGCTAAGATGTAAAGGCGAAGAGTTTGATGAATACCTTGCTCTTGGGCAAACGTGAACGCAGCATCACACAACTTTCCCGCCAAACCTTGTCCACGGCCTGCTGGATCCACGACCGTGTGCTGAAGATCCAACACGGTCGTCCTACAGAATGCCATGAGAATCTCATCCTCGTCAGTATGACGACACGTACGCTCCATGCTCTTGTTGCTCATAAGACAAATACCCAAGTTCCTGTTTCTCGGGAGAATACACCACAAAGCGGAGGTGGTCTTGTTCATGGACGATCGACGAGCTCATTCTTCTTCGGGCTTCCTTCTGCTGACTTCGATGCAAATATGAAACTGTGGAAAAGTCAACAGTCTTGGGAGAAAGCTGTCCCACTCCCCATAAAGGCGCCACTCTCAATCCACAAGACGAGTCAAGATGGAGATCCTCGGACGGTCCTCCTGGCGTTTTTCCTGCTGGAAGGATCGATCTCATCCCCTTGGAACTGTCAATCATCGTGTACATGTCTATTTATGGCACAGCAGTTTCAACCACGAGCGAGACGGCAACCGGGATAGTGTCGCGACTGTAAATGCTCGCGCCGGACGATGTTTCTCGCTCGGCTTGGCGAGCCAAAGGTACAAGACATCTCTGTGACTTCAAGATGCCGATATCTCTTCGTCCTCTGTAGATGTCGTCCGTGTCTCGCTGGAGCAGAGAGGAGTGATTGGATTCATTGAAGTGGGCGATTTGACCCACACTACGCTCGAAAGCGTCCGGCCTCTCATTCGAGAAAACGTCGAGGACACGCCACAGGACTTCCAATTTGTCCTCGATGGCGGTATTCCGCTCAGTCGACGGCAAGAAGCGATGCACGTCATTGCAGACCATTATCCATGCCTCAAGATCCGCGCCATGCCCAAGAAAACAGCTAAAACTAGTACGTCTCTCTTGCTCCAGCGCATTTGACAGCGTCATCTCCCTCATAGGCAAAGTTACTGTCGTGAATGCATCTGGCGGTGAATTCGAGACGTGGGTTCCCATGGAATATACCTTTGGCCAGCTCCGCAAAGATGCCGCGCGGTATTGGGATCTCCCTTTGCACCAAACTAGTCTTGTAGACAATGACGGTTGTGTCTGGCCTGACGAAGCCGTCATGCTGTCACTCGAGACGGAAATCGTTGAGAAACACATCGTCTTCACCAATAAAGCTCTCTTGATCCCTGACGCTGGTGCTGTCGAAGATGGTCACCTCGACGATCGCCTCCACCGACGACGGCACGAAAAGTTCGTCGAGACTAACTATGAAGAACGACTGTGGTACATCTTCACGTACTACTGCGTTCATGGCGATGCGCTTGACTTGCTCACGATGACGGCATACCAGTTTAATCGATTCCTCAAAGACTGCCGACTCTTCCATTCCCGTGTGTTGACGCCAGCCATGGGCGACATCCTCTACGCCTTTGAAGGCAAAGGAAAACTCTCCAAGCAATCCAAAAGCAAGACAATGCCGCGCTCGTCGTCCGGCAAACTCGACTACGATGGTTTTCTCAATGCGCTCTTGACGATTGCGACTCGGTTGCATATGCAGATGAACCCTGACGATGCGCTCATGGATATCCTAGTCAGGTATATCTTTCCGAATGCGTCGTCGTGGTCCATGCACACGTGGCGCGACCACAAAGACGCACTCAATAAGCCTGACGTTGTCCGATTCATTGCGAGGTTTTCCCCATGCCTCCTTGACATCTTTATGTTTTACACGAACCAACCTGAAGCGACCGACAACTGGATCACGTTCTCCGATTGCATGCGCTTCATGCAGGATTTCCGATTCACGGAGCTGCTCTTGACGACTCAAGAATGTCCTGAACTGTTTCTTGCGTCATGTCATGGTCAGAGCAGTGCCGTCGACCAAACTACGCCACTAGCAAGTCGTGAAACCATGACGTTTCCAGCCTTCCTCGATTTGATCAGCCGCGCTGGTCTTGTTTCCTTGACTCGCCACCGCCGTCTTGATCCATTGCAGTGCGTTAAAGCAGTCTTCCACCACATGACTCGCAGCCTCCGTGGATCAAGAGCACTGGAAATTATGCAAAATCATGGTCCCGTTGCCATCTACGCGTCTCGCTTTTATGCTGGCTCGGTGGCTTTCAACAATAAATTCCTCGACATGTGGCGCATCGAAGGCTCCCCGGACTACGTAACAGGCGGCATGCCGACAGCCGCACCGACAATGACCCGCGGTCGCCAAAGCATTCATCACATTGTACATTCGCCACCGTCATCGCCAGATCCGATCACCACGGACAGTGCTAAAATTTATCCCATGCCCCTGAATGATATCAAACCCGACACCCTTGTTGATTCTGCCACAAATGACAATGACGGTTGGGCCGTACTCCGTCGAGGAGCTGTTTTCCGCAAGTATGGCACATGGAGCTCCCCACATCGCCGTTTCGTGTGGCTCAATCCTGAAGGCACACATTTACACTGGCGGCCGCTGTCCAAGCCAGAGCAGCTCAACGAAGGTTTTGCATTGGATTCGATCCAGACTGTCTTGTCGGGCAACGTCGAATCGACTCGATATGCATTTATGAAATATCTCTCGCAAGGTAAAACTCCTCTCTTCGCCCTGAACGAATCTGGAAACTCAACAACATTTAGAGAAATATGTCCAGCGATGTTTCTCAATAGTTGCGAAGGATATGCGGCGATTGGATTTAGAAGCCGACTCGGAAACGACTCGAGATCAATGGGTCCATGCGCTTCACGGACTTCTTCCCCATACAAAATCTAATTAATCGATGTTATGTCGTTTCTGGCACATTGTCAAACACATGATTTGTGTATTTGTGGCATTTAGTCCGTCTTGACAAACTTGTCGACCGACGAGAAGTCGTTGAAAAAAGCTTCAAAGAGCTGAATCGACGATTCGACATCGCTAACGCCGCACATTTCGCGAATGCTGTGCATGCTCAATTGAGCCACACCTATATCGATAGTGCGGATGCCAGTGTGCGTCGACAAGATAGGTCTATCGTGATGGTGAGTGAAATGAGGAAATTTCAAAAAACGACATACCCAATGGTGGAGCCACAGCCGCAATCTTGGCGGACGACGAAGGACTGCACGTCAAGGTTGTGACGGCGGCCAATTTCCTTGAGCAAGAACGAGGTTTCACCGCTCGTTGCATAGCGTTGATTGGCGTTGTACTTGATCGCAGCACCTTGGCCCATTTGGAGCTTCGAGTTGACTTCATGTCGGCCACTGTAGTTGGGGTGGACACCGTGCGCCATATCTGCAGAGATCAACATCGACTTGCGAACGGCCTCGCCGCAAAGTTGGCCCAAGCTCACACGTTCCATAACACTTTCCAAGAAGTTGGAGCCAGCACCCATGAGCGAGTTGGAACCAACTTCTTCATTGTCGAACATCGCAGTAATACGGACGTTCGTTTCCTTGTCGAGCGTGGGCAATGACTTGATGAGACCTTGAGTCGCCATCCACGTGCAGCACAAGTTGTCCAAACGAGGAGCGAACACAAATTCTTCCAAGATGCCACCAATGGCACCACCTACGCGACGGCTAGTATAAACTCCAAATTCAAGGACGAGGAAATTACCTTGTGTGTCGAAGAGCGACAATTCAAAGTCGCAGATTTGGTCAGCAGTTATGTTCAATTCCTTGGCCAACAAGTCGAGCAACAAGGGATGATGAGGAGCGCTTTTATCCACGCGAGCACCCGACAATTCGGCTTCAGCAGCGGTGGCAAGAATTGGACGCAAATGTTCTTCATTGTTAACGCTGAAAGCCTTGCGAGTTTCAGCCTCTTGCAAGTGAATGGCAAGCATGGGAACACGCAAGATGGGCTTGTTGATGAGCACAAGGCGGCCAGTCATGCTGGTGTCGCTTTCGCGAACGAAAACACGACCAGCAACACCCAAATCGCGATCAAACCACGTGGTCCAGAGGCCACCGCCATAGCACTCAACGCCAACTTGAAGTGTACCTTCCTTTTCAATTTTCGACACGGGTTTAATCTTCAAGCAAGGGCTGTCAGTGTGGGCGCCGACGATATGGAAACCGTTGCCTTTCTTGTATTGACCACCGACGGCAAAAGCGACCTACAGAAATTCCATTCAGTGGATTCAAATCTTTCAATCATCGTACAATGGCCGATTGGTTGCGCGTGACGTAGTATTTACCACCAGGTTGGACGCGTTGGTCCCAGTTTTCATCTTCCTTGAGGTGCGTAAATCCAGCAGCTTTCAATTGCGCCGCCGTTTCAAAGACAGCATGAAATGGCGAAGGGCTTTTGTCGATAAAGCTGATCAAAGCTGCAAAAATATCAGTCCAGATGCATGGAGATGGATGGCTCTACCTTGGGCAGTTTGCTTAGCGGTTGCGCGGGCAGCGGACATCTTGACACAAATTGAGAAATGAGGGGTTTTCCTCCTTGTCGACCATTCTTTTAATACTGCATGTGAATAAAACAGCTGTTTAAAACTATGGCAACGAATTCGTTGAGGACGATCATGAACAAAATGCAACTCTGTTCCAACGATATCTTCTAACTTTGAAGGAAAATGAACAAAGGGTTTGAAGATGTTCACCCCTTAGCTCTTTTGCTGCTTAAGGAGCAAGAATCGAATTATGTGGTAAGCTCTTCGCATGTTGAATTTCATGTGCCTGTCACCCAACTCTACATCCCACCTATGTCAATCTGGATAGAGCCAATGGGACTTGTGTGAGATGGGGCTTTCCGCGATCAGCTCCAAAGTGATATGATGCGAGAAGGACAGGCAAGAGATTCTCGACGCATGCGGGATTGTATATCGAGTGTGTTGAAAGGGTGCATGATGACGAAGGTATATTTCCGATGTTGAGACAGGCTCGCGTTACACATTTTTACTCATGCCGACCAGATCAGATGGGCTACGGCAAAGACACATGGGCAACTTGAATATCACTGGCGTCGTGCGTCAAGAAATCGATGGTTTCTACGACATGTAGCAACGAAATATCATTGATATGGTGTGTACCTTCAAAATTGAGAATAAAAGGCTGCATGAGAATTGCTTCCAAGTACAAGCTCAACGCCTCCTTGCGATGTTTTACCTAAACATGGATAAACTCAACTTTCGATCCTCAAGGTATCCATGATGTCTTACGATGCTGTCACTGGTTGAAAAGAGCAGTTGCCGCCCCGGTAGTGACGGGAGAACGCTCACATTCAAGCCTGCCTCTTCGAGTTTAACATGAAGATCCCTTGTTCGAGTCATGTTGAGGATTGAAGACGAGCAACATATACCTAAACTCGCTGTAGCGCCGAAAAACAGACCACTGGTACGGCCCCCCCAGCACCAAGAGTCGATATACTGTGAAAGGAACAACTACATCGTAAACGAGACAATGTCAAGGGAAATAGACTCGACAACGTGATAGAGTCCGTGTATGCAAAAAGGATATCATTGATCGATGAGGCACTCGTGTATGTGCATCCTTGTTTTCAATGTGACACAATTCAATCTTGATCGATCGGATAGGCTGGCCACGGAGATCGTCAATGTCTAGCTGCACTGCTCTGTCCGCAGCGTCCAAGCTTGGATGAGAGACCGAAAGATTTTCAGCACCTTGTTCCAAGTTCAGCAAGAGATATCGTGTATCCTGTATGCTGGAATAACTAAGTGAAATGACAGCCGCAGCAAAGTGCTTTGGACTTAAATCGTCACGGCACAATATCGTGTAAAGCTTTTTGCCGCCTCGAGACAGTATAAGCATTCTTTCTTCAACTTTCACTTGAATTGTTGAGTCCAGAGCTACCTCCCAGAGTTGACTGCCCTTCGAGAGCCATGTAATTCTTTTGTCTGTCAGCAAGACAATTCCGCCATCATTGCTCTCAATGTGAAAAATATAACTACAAATCCTCGTCAAAACGAGCCGGTATTTTTAAGTACTTGTCTTGCAATCCTGACAGAAGGATTATAGCGCTCCCTGTGGCTTCTCTCTAACAATGGCAAATCAAAATAGAAGCGGCGACGAATAACCTGAGAGTATGCGACTAATACGCCGTCTTGCTCTATTCGTCGAGGCAATCGAATTCGCGTTGTACCTTTGCGCTCCATTCGGCCATCTATAGATTCGGCTGTTGCTTTGACGCCTTGAGAAACACTGTTCAAGAGATCTAGAATGCCTGCTGTTGGTTTTACGACGAGTCCGGCAAAACCCTTGACACCATTAGACAAAAATACATGAAACCTTACTTTTCCCAATCCGACAAGAAAACCACTAGCTCCATCTGTAGCAGCACCAACCACAGGCTCCACAACAACACCACGAACACCATCCCATATTCCTCCTGCCAAATCTTTCCCACCTTCAACTATACCATCACCAATGTGACCGATGGTGGTTGCCTACGTCAATATTAAACATACTCGTGAAAGCATTAGCTACTTGACGTAGAGCTCGTTGCTGCCTTTGAGCGTTATATTCCGTATCCATTGCCAACATAGCGAGTCCTTTACCCAAAGTCTCCGTAATTTTTCCGGTTGTATGGAAAATTCCCACGGCAGTATTCCTCAGTAGACTTTTTGATCCCTATAAGTATTTTAGAATTTAAGCTATGATATTTGCAAACTTTTGTCATTCCCGTGCGAAGATTGTCAATTCGAAGTCCCGACTCATCTTCCAGCAGCATTTGGGCTGGAGTGAAGAAGAAATCTCGAACACCAGTGCCCAAAGTACTGACTAATCCAACTGGATTTCCCAAAACGTCTACGGAGCCGACAATCTACAGCGATGCTTTCAGCCACATCCAGGGATAAAATTTACCTTATACCAACTTCGAAGACCAAAATGCACATAATGCTGCATAACGTAGTACCCCAAGGCGTGTTTTGTTTCAATAACATTTTCAATATAGAATTCAGGAACCTCAATTGGAGCTCGATCCAAATTTGTCACTAATGCTGCGGCCGCACCAATGAAGTTTCGCAGCAAAGGGCTCATGGAGGGAGATAACTAAAAACAAATAAAATGAAAAAATTGAACAGTTTGAGTACGATTGAATGTGTCAATGGGCGGTCTGTTGTGCTCGAGAATGTTACACGAAGTTTTATCGGACACAAAAGTAGCCACTGGATGGCGATTTTCATATTTGAGTCGTTCTCTACACTTTCCAAATTTGAAATAATGCCTTCAGCAACAATCAAGTCATATGGGTTTGTAGGCAAGACATGTTGAGGTTTCCATGCATTCCAGTCAATTCCAGAAAATACACCAACAATGGCGACTAACACAAAATCTTCCACTTTGACTTCCAATTCCTGTGGTCCAGATTAGTATACAACGATTTTCAGCCATACCTGAAGCTGAGCGAATATGTATTCAAAGTGCATCACAGACGTCGAAAAGTGGGCAACAATCATTGACTGGAATGCGGGGACAGGATCCGGGGAGCTTGATGGCACAGGCGTTAGAAGGACGGGATAGTTCGTATCAAGCATTTGGTTGTCGATTTGCATGTGAGATAAACGGGTGTTGACTATTTGACGATGATCTGACAGAGATCCAAAACTCAATTGAATTCCAGGTAACTGTGCCGAACCTGACAATGATGCCAAAAGTACCTCGGAATCTGAGAGGAAGGAAATGTATAAATGCTTAATTTCGATTTGAGCATACAAAACAAGCGTATTTTGGTCATCCTCAAGCCTTTTTGGCTGCCATTTAATCGCTAGGCGGATTGTTCCAACGATTTCAAGATTCGAATTGTCGCTTTGGTATAAAGCGCATATGCGTTCACGCGAATGACCCATTGATACTAAGTCATCATCTTCTTCAGAAAGTTTAACCCAACACATAGCAACCAACTCGTCGTCATGACAATGCTGCCTAGATGGATTTAAGGTATCGAGGATTTTGTCCTCACCGAAGAAATACAAGAATGGTAAAACACTTGATTCCTTCTCTGAGCTCAGACCATAGTCTCTTTGTACATCCTGTTGATACAAATAAACTTTGACGTAATCACCATAAACTTCTTCAAATGTGACACGCCTATTCCATTCAACATCCCATCTCAATTCATGATTTTTCGGAATTATTGTCATTTTGAATGTCGGTGCTGACGCTTTTGCCTTCTCAATTGCTGCAAAGGCGGCATCTTTGGACAAATTTACAATTATCTGAGAGTTGATTGCTGAAATCACGTCTCCAACCTTAATTAAATCTTCTCGTGCCATCGGTCCACATTGTCCATTGTAATGAATTGCGTGAATACTTATTTTTCCTTCATGATACACTAAATCGAGTCCAAGAGGAGCAGAGCTTGAAAAGGTTAAACTTTCACTTTTTCTTTCACTTGACGGGAGTAAGCTTGTGGCCCCAATGGGATTCGTGCATCGAGTTGCAGTGTCACACTCAACAGCACAATAAAAATTTCGATTTTCGGCATCCAAGCCTGTATGTGTTGCATTCATTACAACAATACACAGCTCCCGTTTGTCATCCAGCAATGTGTCTTCACTGGATTCACTTGCTACACTACTCAGAACACTTGCACGTAATTTATCTTTGTTGACAATTTCGTCGGCTCCTACGTCCAATGATTCTGACAGCAGCACATGCCGAAACGATTCCTGACAACGTTTCAGATTCTCAATTTCACTCTCCAGAATCAGCAAGAATGACTCATCTTCAGCAGATGTGTACTTGATTTCAGTATCTATGTGGTAAGGCTGGTGGGATAGATGTACATGAACAGATGCGCTCGACTTTTCACTGCTCAATTGGCTTATAACAGGGCACCAAACATCCAAAACACCATATGAATGGCCTTTCAAGTAATCTAAAGTATCAAACTCAATGAAACCAATTTTCTTGCTTCCAAAAAAGTTATCTGATTGCAATATATCAAGTCGAAAGATTGAACAACTTTCGTCTACGACACAATTAAATGCCTCAAAGTCAAGTGGGAGCCAAACAGGAGATATGGCAAATTTTTGTGGATATGTTTCCTTTCGAATGGTCGTCCAATTAATTCGTATGAATGCATTAAAATTGTCACGAGCCTGAGTGAGCACTTCAAATCGACGGCCCTCCAGAATTCGTAGATTGCATGTCCACTGGTGCACAGTTTCAAATAACGATTTGGCTGGAGACCTATCATACTGATCGATCACAGAACGTGTGGCATGCATATAATTTAGAATTCGTTTCCAGTCTCGCAGCAGCATAGCTTGGCGTTTTTCTTGATGGACGTGTGATATTCCAGGTAATACATCAGTCACAACAATAACTTTTGCCGTGCCTTCAATCGTGACATTGATCCAAATTCGACGCTTTCCAACATGTATTATGGGCAGTCGATGTGGTTTATCAATTGTAACTTCAACGTTTGCTATTGCAGTCACACTTGGCACGTATAACGAAGCTTGCTTGCCTTCGAATAAGACTGTGCTCTGAATTTGAAGGCATAACGTTGGATTACTGACACTCTGATCTGGTACATAGTCAATCGATTCATGTGGTTGAAGACACAAAATAGTTGGGTACGAAATGCAACTATTTTTTTGCCAGACTACCACTTTGAAATGTGTACACTCATTTCGGATTAAATAGAGTGAATTTGCGATGGGTTCTTCTTGGGTCAGTAACGATACTAGAATCATAGGATCCTGAAGTTGAATGGAGGCTTGCACTATACGATCACATGGAATGTCAGAAGAGTAACCTTGAGGAAAGATTGGGTGGGATGGAGGTTCTTCCTGCACTTTTAACATCGTGTCACCAACTGCTTCCATCTCCAGCTCTTCACTCCATAAATGATCTTGGATTCTAATCCGTAGACGACACCCCTTTAAGTACCGATGCTGTTGGGGCATGAGAACGAAATGTTCATTATCTTGTTGTATTTCGAGACTTGTGCACTTTGACTGATTTTGTAATTTGTATCGTGAGGTGAAAGTAATAATCACAGACCTGGAAAATATTGCTGGACCTTGATCAATCCTCATTCCGATGGCATATTGACTGGGATTTGCTTCGCCATGCTCTGAGATCCTGACAAGATTTGATATCCGTTTCGTCAAGCGACGCTCGTCTGAATAATCTTTCAAAGCGAGACAAGCTCGAGTACCAACGGCATGTATATCGATTTGTTGTGTGCGCCAGTGACGATCTTTGACGATAGTCAACTGAGGTTGGCAGTTTGATAACATTGTTAATGGATTTTCGTGGCATCCTCCGAAGTCAACCAAGTTTGGCTTGATTTCGAGAGATGAATTCACAATAAAGCTTAGATTCAAACCGGTTCGATCAATCAACCAAAATTCACAGAAAAAGGTACAAGTGACTGGTACAACACTTGTTCCAGTCACAGGCTAGTTAGATATAAGTGATAAAACGTATTTATATGTCTACCTTTAATGCATGGGCAATATCCATAACAATGAAGCAGTCGTTAGAAATCTGCAAATATCGGTTCTCTGGAGGCATTTTGGGACTAAATATTAATGTTTGTTGGTGCTCCACACAGATTGGAATATCCTCCACTATTATAGATACGAAAGTTGAAGACGTGGCGTCAAGAGTGCAAACTGTGCTTGTTTCACCTGGTTTGATCATTCCTTTTGCGGTAGCCAATCCACTGTCCTTGGATTAGGTTAGTCGGCAGTCATGAGTGATTATGATACCTGTTGAAATGTGTTATATGTCAGATTTTGGGGTAATAAGTTTTGAATCAGAACAGGGGCGTGGAGCTCGAAGCTGACATCCATGTCTTGAATGGAAGAAACAAGGAGAATATTAAATGGTGGAACAATTCCATTACTCGGGGGATGAATTTTCCAAAAGAATGTCAAAACCTTAATTTGTGGCTTAGTGTGCTCGTCAGTGGATTTAATATCAGAAATCAGACTACTCCAATGTAAAGGAGAACATCTTTCCAGCTCACCAAGAGGTAATTCAGGGATTATGTGCCCTCCATACAGCGAATGTACTGGGATATATGCCACTTCTCCTGGCATCAATTTATTAACTTCGCTTTCGTCATAGAAAAGAAGAATGGGAACCTTCAGGCAATTCTGAAGCTTGACTGCAGATCGAATACGCAATACTAAGGTTCCGTGTTCAGCTACGGTTTCCCCGACCAAAGGTCGGTCCATTTGAAATTGAAAGTAACTCTTATTTCCATGCTCAATTGGCACAATCATCGTCTTGTTGGTATATGCATCCATCAACCAAATTAGGCGTCTCATTGGAGCCATTACAATACCAGCTGGCGCCTCATGGGCTAAAATAGAGGTGGGTAAGCATTCGCCAGGTTGAATGTTGTTCCACATTTTTTGAGGTTCGGAGCTCTCTTCGTCCGAACGTTTCTTGCCACAATCATCCAGAGCATACGACAAAACCATACCAGATTGATTATCGATGTATACGCAGGAACCAAACGAGGTATCTGGTCGAACGAAATTTTTGAGCGAAGGTGAAAATACTTGTATGGTATGAAGCAATACATTGATGCTATTGCGAGAAATATTAATAGCCATACCGGTGGATGAGTTCAAAAGTAACGTGTCAGCCACACAATCTTTAAACTCTTGATTCAACAAATCACGATAAATCTGTTGTTTAGACTCGTAAGCACGGGAAGCAATACTTGTAAAAGGTTTCGAAGCTCTTTTTGAGAGCATACACTTCGGTGTTTGAGGGCAAGTGCTGTCCTCTTCATACAAACATTGGTCACATAATATTCCACCAGCTTTATGCCATGCAATATCGACAGCAAATTCTTCTATCAATGGCTCCCAAACAGCTAGTTCGGAATTATACACTTGCAAGTTTGTCGACATATTAATGACACAAGAGTACCTTCGAGAATCATAACCCCGTAAATTCAAGTTGAACGGAATCAGCTCCCAGTGCATTAGTGGCAGGTGCATATTGTTAAAATCATTGACAACTGTCAATCGAACACCTGGTACAGACACTTGAATTGCGAGTGTTGAAATATGCTGTCTGGACGGCAGAGTTGAAGTTATTTCAGACTCAGTCTCCACTACAAATACAACCGGCGCATCGCCAACACCATTGAACATAAGGTAACCTCCATCCTTTTTCTCTCGCGTGGGGTTATACATTGTCAAACCTTCAAATTCTACGATGTCACCAGAAAATATTCCTTTGCGATCACAATTGAAAAAGGTACTGCCTTGTTGAAATAAACGGCATTCAAGTCGCCCGGCATTTCCATCTTTGCCAAGATATCCGGATGAGCCCAACTGATCAAATTTACTCACAAATCCACCTGATGTGTCATGAAGCCAAAATGAATCTCCATATCTAACTTGCTTTCCATTTAGCTCATCTTTGACAGGGACAAGGAAAAATCTCGCTGTCTCAAAACCACTGGCGTGATGACCCTTGGGAGGAACCATAAGATACTTTCGCCAGTGCCCACTATATTGGCCAAGCGATTCTTTGGATTGAAAGGCCCCTCTGGGATTGAATAAAACTAGTTTAAGTCGTGTTTCTCCGTAAACAATTGGAATTCTCTCTTTTGGCGTCGTCATGAAACTCGGTACAAAATTTTTATGTGTGGGCCCGTCGCTCTCAGGGCCAGGTGGTACTAGATTTTTCAAGCATGTCAGCAGTGATACGTAGTCCATGTAACCAAAACGAAGAATCACTGCGCGATCTGTCTTCATTATAATGGATGAGTCAGACGTAGAATAAACTCCAACGAATTCAAGTTGAAATGGCTTCATTAAACTGGATGCATCGCTCAATTTTGAGCTAGCTCGAACTTGGTCCAGAATAATGTGACATTCAATTCCATTATTCAAAAGCAGCTCTGCCTTTGCATCCCAATTTAGAGTTAATATTCTTGAGCTCTCTTTGGATTGATCTTCAATCAACCACACTGAAGTATTATGACATCGTATGTTGAGCGCCAGTAGTGGATATGATAATCTTGATGAAGGGATATCTATGAGTTCAACTTCTTGTGAATCTGAAATATCTTTACTTTCCGAATCTCGAGCAAAAAATTGACGGATTGATAATAAAAACTGCGAAGGTATACACTTTATATCACCTAAGTCCAGCTCAATTGTCTGCTTGACTTGGTTTGAGTCAGTGTTTAAGTTTGATTCGTTAGGCATCACATCGGAGGTGGTTTGGTTGCCACTCGAGCTCGTTAAAATATCCATATATGACTGCGTGAATATGAGTTTTACAGCTGGCACGTTCTCACTACCAAGAGATACGACGGCTCTATAAGGATCGGAGATTTTAGCAACATGTCTCGAGTCTTTCATTGCAACAATATCTATAGTTAGGGCAAGGCTTAGTATGTCTTCCTTTTCCACAGCCAAATGCAAGCTAGTGATGCTAAAGCAAGCAAACGAAGCCATGTGGCAGCGGTAAGCCAGAGACAAGTCGCCAGTACTTGTAGGGTGATATCCCTCATATCCTTCAATCAGTTCAATTGATAGTTCTGGTACAGAGATAGACAAGCTTATCCTGAGGGATGGCTGTTCTTTAGAAGAGGTCTTTGGTTCGTCAATTATTGGGTAAAACGAGGATTCCTCATTTAAGTTGGACAAAGGGCCTGAAAGCAAAAAAGTATACTGCTCCTGGGAGGATACAAAACGAATAGGCGACGACTTCAGCTTGATTTCCATCATTTGTAGGTCAATTTCAACATTCATGTCTGTGCCACCTAATAAGCTAAGTGTTGCACTCAAAGATGAGACGACACGCAAACCCTGCACGGAAAGTTGAAGATCTCGTAGCCGCGAATTTAGCAAAACTTTGGCCAAAGGATCAAAATTAGCGGATGAAAGGTGCAAACCATTTTTTAGTTCAAACAGGTCGCTTCTGCACACAAGGGCTTCATGTGAGGTTGAATTTCGAGGCATCTCAAGCACTGTATCATATAGTGTAATTCTTATTATTGGGAATGTAGATACATTTGAAGACTCCAAATTTACTGATGCTGAGATCACATCTTGGCTATTTCTTGGCCAGATGTCCTCGAAACAATCCATTACAGGCCCAGACAACAAGTAGTGCTGAATATCTCTAAGAAATATGTACACAAAGCATATTCGAGGAGCTCTCATTCGAATTGACAGACTCGAGCAATAACCAGGGTGCCAAGGCTCTTCAAAATTGTCGGAGCCATATGATTCATACGCCAAAGTAAGCATTGCAAGTCTGTTGTGAATTTGTTCGATTTCATTTGTTTCTCGAACTTGTTCAGAATCAACTGACTTGGCTTCTGAGTACACCATTCTCCTTCCTTGGTGATCGGTTAATAAAAGGCTATCAAGCGACATCGCAAAGCACATACGATGAGATTTGTTCAGGTAGCAATAAAATGAGCTAGCTGTACAACGCGCAAATGTTTCGTTATGCTCAGTTTTCATTAGTAACTCAATCGACTTTAAGTGAACCTGAATTTGCAAGTATTCCTCGTTGACATTCTGAACCCCGGATGCTTCAGCAATCAACGCAGTGACAAAAGGGGATGACACCCACGCAGTGCTTTGGTTAATATCAGAGTTGCTACTTACTGATGTAATTTCAGGAATGGATTCAAGTAATGGTGGATGGTGGTGGATTTGGTCTGACGGTTGAAGAAAGAAATACATAATTCTGGCCAAAGTCCTCTGGTGTAGTTCAATACTCAGCGCGTCGAAGGAGATATCAACTGATAAGGGATGATGCATGATATCTTTCCAAAGAGGAGCAAACCCTTTTTGTAGGTACCTAACAGTTTGCCAAACAGATATTGCGCTGTCTTTCACCAGGGGACGTTCAGAATCGATAATAGTGATTGACAATTCGATCAAAGATTGGCCTTTCGTCGAAGACACCAAAATACCATCGTATAAATTGTCATCTACGACAAGTAATCCAAGACCAAACTCTATGCGTTTATCAAAGCTTCGTAATTGAATTTTTGATGTGATGTTCGTAATGTTTAGACTCACCAACGCTTGGTTGGTTTTCTCGTACAAAGACATTCTCACATTCTGTACTGAAAACTGACAAACCAAATGAATTCGATTTGACAATCTAATAAAGTCAATGGGCTCTAATATTTCTTTGGCTTGAGGTACTGTTTTCTCTTCCTTCCACTTAGTTTGTGGTAAGGTTGGAAACCGATCTACAATATTGTCCGATAACGAAGTGAGCAACCTCCTTAGCTTATCGTAACCAGTCGACGACAAATGCAAGCTCAAGGAGCACATGTTTCCGTTGATCTTCATCAACGGGATGGTAGGGTCATCTGGAGCCACGCTTGTTTTCAGAGTGCACTCGGCCTCAGCTCTTTCCAACAAGGGCATTTCACCATTTAAACCAATTTGAACACCACGTATGAACAGCTGTACCTGGTCATGCAATTGCTCCTCTGGTAACTTCGCCAAAAACTCTGCCTTGGAGTTCTCGTACCCTTCCATGTCTATATTCGGCTGCAATTTGCTGATTGCCCTGAAATGGCCGAAGTACATCGTTACAACTACTGGCTCTTCAGTTAGGCTCTTTTCAGTCAAAGTTACGATTGGTGATGTTACGTCCACATTTAAGCAAACTTTAGTTCGAGTGGCTATGGCTTGACGAAGCTGGGCTGCACTGAACTTAGAAAATGTTTTTGCGCGCTCCCATGCCGCAGCGTCAATATCGCTCAAGTCAATGCTCGGAGGAGCTTTGAAGAATGATGCAACTGATAGAACGAACGGCATGTCAAAGAACGCCTGCATTGGTTGAGAAATAAAAGTAATTCCCAAATCAGCTTGCACATTTCCAATCTGAGGAAGTTCAATTTTGCAGCTGATCAACGGCAAAGGTTTTTCACATAACCGTAAACGCACACCGCTGATTTCGTGAGCATTTTCATTTTGCATTACGATATCCATCGGTAAACGGGTTATTTTATAAGTATTGAGTGGCTCTTCCATTTCAAATTCAGACACTTCCATCAACAAAGTCGTGTTGTCTTGTCGCCTCGACAACTCCAGCGACATATTACTGCCATGTAATGTCACCAAGGTGCACATGCCTTGAATGATCTCAGTGCGAAACTTCTGAAGTTCAAGCTGAACGCGGTACTTTATTCGAGAATCAAGTAAGTTGGGATTAATTTCATTTGGGTCGTAGTCGATAGCGTCATAGAAATATTCCTTCTCTAACTCACGCTTTGATGGATCTGTGTTGTTTGAGCCAAACCAATAAGAATACGATAAATATGAAGTTGAAGGTGGAGCACGGCGAGTTTGGATTTCAGCTATTCTCTTCTTTGCTTCTGCGCGGCATACTAAGATGTCTTTGTTGTCCATGTCGTACTCCAATGCATCGTACTCCATTCTAATATATTCTGGAGAATTTTCGTGGTCCTACAGCAAATCAGATATTTCTCATGTTTCGGTCGTACGTGTAACTCAATATACAGCTCTACGTATCGTCTCTTTTGCATTTTCTTCTTTCGCACATATTCCCAGTCAATTTTCCTTAACCTTGCTCTCGTATCAATGATGATAGCTTCAATGCAAAAGTGCCACCAAGCTGTAGGGTTGGCGTGTACAGATGTAACGGGTCTCAAATGAGCGTACTTCAACTGGCGTTGGCGAAAGGATAGCAATGAGAGAAACGCCAAAATACTGTGATATTGGCTTTGCTCAACACGGAGTGAGAAATCATCGACCTGTGCTTCGATTGTCAAATACGTGCTTTTCTCCTGTAGCACATAAATCGCTGCTTCACGGTACGTTGCAATTGAAGGAGAAATTGCATCAAGATCTGACCACTGAAAACAGGATCGCAAAGCAGCTTTGAAGTCCTCTAAAGTAGGTATTGGATCGTCTTCTTCACCTTCTCTCATTATGTGCTCTAAAGCAACACTCCATGCTTCAGCAAACACAAAACTCAATGTATAACTTCTTCCACCGACTAATGGAGGCATACGAGCGACAAAACTGCTCCAAGCATCTTCTCCAATTGCCTCGATTGTTTCAACCATCCATGATATTCCCAATCTACTCACAACACGCTGCGTAAACTCTTTGAAGGTTAGAGGAATCATATCTCCTCGGTCATTCATGAGTAATTTCATCGAAAGTGTCATGGGTTCACATATGTAGGGACAAGAAGTCTGCTGGAGAAACGTATACCCCATGCTCGAAGAAAGAGCATTGACATCATTAACGTCGTTGACCTTGTCAGCAGTCAAGAAAGCGTAATATTGAATCTCACCTCGTTAAATGAGCCGCTCCAATATACACCAAGACGCTTTATTTCAAATATTTTCCGCAAACAGCTAGCACCTGAATCACGCACGTTAAGAGTATAATTCCACCCAGCGTCTGTTGATCTGATGGCCACTTCGTCCATGGTTATACCACATGAATATGGAGCTTGAGGGTAGGAAAAAGCATCTTCTATCCGAACATGTACGCGCTCGACGTGGATTTGAATGTTGTCCAGGAGTTTTGTGAGAAGTCTTGACACAAAGGTTGACGAATTTTCAGCTTTATTTGGGTCTTTTTCTTGCTCGATTTCGAGTGCTTGCAGAGTGGCACGCTTGGCATGCAAAAGATACGCTTTTGCATCAGCTGGCATTGATGTATTTGGAGCTAACTTTGATGGTTGACGGGGTCTCAGGAGTATAAAAACATCTTTGACATGAACTTGAATGGGTTGTCCTCCGAGATTCATCAACGGCACCTGTAGTTTAAAATATCCGATGCATCCCGCGTGCACTGAAAAGGGCAGATCTTTGCAAAGCGGTTCAAATGCGTGGCATTGCAGCATCAGATCTCGCAATTCCACTTGCCCTTCCCATACGCTGACCCTGAGCGCTTCGTCGTCTTCTTTTAGATTAACGTAAGTTCCAAGTATGCTCTTCAGGAGCGTGTGGACGTAGGATTCTAGCATGAATGTGCGCGAACTTCTGGCGATTTTTTTCTCACACCCGCACAAAACTGAGCTTCCGGATAAATATCCGGACACGACTGTTCATGAAAATGCCCAATCAGCCGCCAAGGAGTCAAAAATAGCGTTGTGAAACATCAACCGATCTCATTGTTCCTTGCGGCGATGGGATGCTTGCAGTCGAAAGTAGGCACGTCTAAAGAGCCTGGGGAGTCGAACGTAAACTCAACGTTAACAGAAAATAGCCCCCAACGCGGCGCAACAATCAAGAATGTCGAGTCGTGGATTACAAACCCAAGCGATTATGTCGCCAAGAGTTCCGTCGACAAGAAGATTATCAAGACGCTCCAAGCACGGAAAAAGAAAATGGATGAAGATGGCACGTACTCAAAACACACGAACTTTGAAAGAGTAGCGATGCAGTTTGGTAATGTCGAAATGGCCTTTGGAACCATTCGCGACATCTATGAGAAACATACCGACGTACGTTGCATCGACTCTTACTCTCACCCTCATGTGATTGATACAGTCTGTGCGGAAAACCATGCACATGGACAACTTCTGCAGCGCCCTGTCTGCGTTTGGTGTCACTATCGATAGACCGGCCATCCAGGACATTTTCAACGAATCCGACCTGATCCGAGATAACTCGCTCAACTTTAACGAGTTCGCCGTGTCACTGGCGATATGCTACCTCTTGGGCGTTGTTCCAGGACTGAACGCCGCGGGTGGCCACGCGTACTATGAAAATCCCCCTGCAGATGACGAATCAAGTCCGGAATTGGATGCGACCGACGCCAAGCAAATTGCTAAAGCTTTTGATACGGTTGTGAACGCATATCTGATGTTCGATGAAGACGCTAGTGGTATTATCAAGTGGGATGAAATGCAAGAGGTACGACAAATAGAACTGCGACTAATTCACTCGTGCACGGCAGATCCTCAACAAACCAGAAGATGGAAAGGCCAAAGTGACAAGCCACAAGACCAAGTTTTTTAATGTCGAGCGCTGGAAGGAGCTCGACTGGAACAAAGACGGGAGCATCAACTTTCAAGAGTTCTTTCTTGCGTTCCAAAAATGGGTCGGCATGGACGATGAAGAGTAGCTCGCTAGCGTTATTTAGATTTGACATAATTTTGGGTGCAATCCACTGCTGCATCAACGACACAATCGTCAGTCACTGGCTTGTCTAGAGTTCCACGCGCCTACTCATATCGACACCTGAATCTTTGACTGACCAAACCACACATGGACACTCAATCTCGCCTGTCCAAGAGCGGATTTGCCATCACAGGTGGTACTTTCGAGACAAGAGAAGACGACACATATAGACATGAAGGTAGAAGACACTCCTCTTACGATCTCACAAGGAAAGCCTCCACACGTCTTGCCGCAAGCCGGGGCAATTTGAGCATCCTCACTTTCTGCAACAGATTCTAACAGTAAAACAAAATTCGCGAACCCATCTTCCCATGAAAGGCTCACATAGAACCAATGTCACACCTAGTCATGTGGTGATGAGTTCAACATGAGAAGTTACGTGCACGAGGTGTGTCAACTCGGTGGTGGAGGAGGGGTGTCACTCATACAAACTTCAAGTATAAATCTGTCAGACATGATCCCCCCTTTCAGCGGGCCGACGGGAGGGTTTCTGAAATGTGATATCACGAAAATCGAAATACGACGGACGACCAGAGATAACTTAAAATGTGACATCATGGATTCTCTGGTCGGCTATCATTTGATTGGATGAAAATACATTGTATATTAACTAAATCAACCAACAGGCAAGTCTTAAGACTAACATAAGGTATAGACACGACACAAAACCGACAAATCTCAGTCAGTCTATTGGACAACCGACATATTGAGTTGTGCTTTGATTGGCAGAAAATCATTTCAAGTTGAACGATTGGACGAGGAGATTGTCGGGCCGGCGACATTTCACAGACATTTAACATGTACGCAAGCTCATTGGACAATATCCTTCGTGTGACACTCCTTTCACTCAATGTTCCGTCCAAACAAACAATCCAGGACTCCTTCATTGGTGCATCCACGCGTCGAACATACTCGACTTATCAAAGACAATTTGAAGCTTACTGTATTAGCACGAAACATGGGCTGCAGCCAGAATCGGCTACATCAGACGACTGTACAGACTTTTTTCACCATTTGTACTCGTTGGGTCGAAAGGCACGCACCATTGACTCTGCAAAGACTGCCCTTGTGGCGTATTTTAAAGATAAGAATATTGTGCCCAATCCCGCCCAAGCATCACAATCCAAACAATATGTTGTCGGCTTGCAAAAGTACAATCGACAGAACAACGTCGATGAAGAAAAAAAAGCCCACCCACTGTCTATTGATGAGCTTTCTACTCTTATGAATTCGTTCGCCAAGTTCAACCCTTTCGTGAGTACTATGTTGCGGTTTCTATTCTCTTGTTGTTATCTTGGATGCTTTCGAATTGGTGAAGTACTTGCTCTGAAATGGTACGATGTTGTGCTGCACAAAGCTGATACTGGTGACTTTGTGTCCGTACGTCTTCGTTGGCACAAGAAGGCCAGTGTGGAGAAAGAGTGTCAAATATATCATATTGTGAATGAGGACTCATACCCCTGTTTACGTGTGTGTGCATTTTATGGTGACTATATGGAGAAAGTGAAATTGACGATAATGAACATCCCAAAAAATGCCAATGTCTTTCCCCAGTTGTCGTGGCTACAACATGGAAATGTTAGCGTAAATTGGTTGAAGCCCATGGAACAAAATCAATTGATAAAATTGGTCAACGAAATTATCGATGAAACACCCAGTCTACCTATCGGGATTTCACTACACAGCATGTGTCGTGGAGGTTGCTTTTATCGAGTCTTTCATTCATCAGAACGACGGTTTGACTTTCGGGAATTATTGGCTTGGTGTCGGTGGACTAATGCAAAAACTTGTTGCTTTTATCGAGTCTTTCAATCACTAGAACGACGGTTTGACTTTCGGGAATTAATGGCTTGGTGTCGGTGGACTGATGCAAAAACTTGTTGCGAGTACCTCGTGACGAAAAGTATTAGTGACGCCATCGATCCCCGCAACTTGCTGCAAAAGCAGAAATGGTCATCGTCTGGTGTACATGATAGTGGTGGATACAGTTCATTGACACCTGAAATTATTGCAAAGGCTGTGATGGATTGTTTGCGAAGTGAAAAGATTCTAAAACCAGTTGCGGTGATAGCCGAGAAACGGCAAAAAACCATGATAGATTATGCAATTTCAAAAAGCATTCCAACAGCTAGATGTGGCGCCGATGCGTGGAATCAATGGTTTTCGACAGATCCAAAGAATGGAGTATTTTGCGCTTTGAAGAACTATACCAAAGATATGATCAAGCAGGACAGACGAAAATACTCCGAGAGACAAACTCTCGCTCTTGCATTCAACAAATATCAGAGCTTTGTTCAGTTTGAGAACGAATATGCCGGCTACACGAAGACTTACTCTGGTTTGCTTCAAGAAGTGAGAAAACGCAAACGCGAAAACAGAATGTGAACATGCCAAGTACATTATAGATTATCAACGATTAGTCATTAACGAGCTCGATAATACATTGCATTGACAAAGTCATGACTGTCTATCACAAATACATTGTCTTGCTTTTCATCTTTCACAGTGTATTGCCAGTCCAATGCTGATTTCGTCGAGTTCTTGGTGACTATGTATCGTACAAACACGAGTTCAAACGTCCAGACAATTTGATGAGATCGAGGCGGCACTTGAAATGGCAATAATATGACGCAAACTTTCATCGACATGGAGCTCTAAATCTTAGCAAATGTTGAATGTGATGAGCGTAAATTTTTCTACCCTTACTGCAGTCATGGTACTTGGCTGTGAAGCAATCGCTCCTATAGAGTAAGTTGTAAAAACCATTCGACGAATGCATTGTACACAAACAGAGTGCGGCTAGATTGACACACCGTTCATAGAGTACTCTCCCACAGTCTAAAATTGGACACGACGCATGGTAACATCGCAATTGGCTGAGAGAGACTTTGGACAATCCAGCAACAGTTGATTGAGAGCCTTCAATCATTTCAACAACAAAAGCAGGAGCGAGATTTTGGTTGCAAGGATCAGCCTATTCATAGCAAACATATAAATGCTGAGAGTACAGTGTCTTACCAGCACTTCATTCACGGCCCTTAGCCACAGAGAAATCGCTCCGACAGCCTTCATCAGCTGTTAAATCCATGAGACGAATGTACTGTACACGTACGCAACGCTGCTAGCTTGACGCACCGTCGACATAGCCTTCTCTGACAACCTGACGCCACGCCACCACGCATATCAACGTCGCGATGTGGGAGGGCCTTTGGGAAATGCAGCAACTGAAAACATCCAATGAAAAATAGATTCGACGATTCAATTATAGCCAATGAAAGTAATGTCGGATGAAATTGTCGTGTCGTCCATTTTATCTAGACACAAACAGCCTCCTGAAATCGCCTTCCTACGTTTATGAATAGCATCCGCAATGGACTTCATCACAGGGGCAAATATCAATTAGAATAACATGGCAGTGGATGGAGCACTCAGGGCATGACAGATTCTTGTGCTCTGCCTTGAGAGACTACAATAGCATAATTTTACTGACAACTTCGTTCAAATTATAATCAAACTTGCATCAAGAGCGTAGACGACGATCTCAGCTATCGCTGCAGGTGGCATCGAAGACTTCTGCTGCTACCCGACTGACAAAAGAACACTCACTACTCGGCTCAGGGAGTCCAGCTCGTGTTTCTCTCGAGGAAGTCTCTTTGCGCCATGAAATTCGTCAAGAACGTGTTCGATGTAAGCGAATGTCATCTCCAATGCATCCTAGCGGTCAATTCACGAGACTGTGGCTCTATTCTCTCTGGAGTCGCTCAGAGTGTCATGCTCGTTGGTTACCTGTAAATTGATTGGAGGATACCATATGATATCGAACACATTGATTGGACAAAAATAAATTATGCTTGACTAACATATGCTATACTTTAACGAAGTTAATTTGATTTCCGACAAGCTTCATGATCCCACACGACAGGAGCATTCCACAATATCGAACGTTTGAGACGAATGTTCCACAACATCGAACGTCTCTGATGATACAAATACACCATTTCCATGAGATCGAACGTCACCAGATAATGGAAGATGATTGGCCAGATATGTCCGGTTATCTATCCGTACATTTAACTTATAAACAAATCACCTTCTAGAATTAGTATCCTGTATCAAAAGTCAATACATACAAATAAAGAGGCAAATCAAAATTGGAAGAAATCAATTTCGGCATTTGCCGTTCGTTACAATCATCAAGACCAAAGATAACTCATGATGAAACATTTGCTCTCGTGCAGTAACAAAAGTCGAAACCAACAGTACACATCCTTTAACAAGCCGCTTTAATTTGTTTCATTAACATTGAGATTGCTGTCGGATCCATCGAACATACAATACAAAGGGATCGCGGCGTGGTGGGATCACCTTCTCAACGAGGAGCGCTGCTTGTATGAGCCTCACATCGTGGCCTCGACAAGATTTGTCGGAGACCTGGGCTCTGGCTTCTAATGATTATAATGCAAAAGCCATTTCGTACCATTCTCACCTTTATCATGCTAAAGATGTAACCAAGTCACCTGGATTGCGTAAATTAACCCCTAAAACGTGGACCTGAATGGCGCTGCCATAGCTTTCAAGGCTTTCGATGTCTGTCAAGCAACCTATGGACGAAAACAGTTGAAACATGGACCAATAACATCTCTATTGAGTAAGTGCATATAACTAAACTTTAGGAGCATTCAAAAGATAACTTCTGAGAGTACGTTTACTTGCTGCTTGCTGGATCAAAGGCGAGACGTATCTTAATCAAAGTCTGATGTGTGTAACAGCATAGCATTTTAAAGAATATTATCTAATACTCTAAGGACTAAGCTTGGAGGTTGTCCTTGGTCGACGTAGTCGCTTCGGAGAACGATTGAGATTCACCATCGGTGGTAAATGTGACGGTCGAGACGTGGACGTCAGGGGAGCAGTCCTCGAAGTTGGATGGATTAAACCATTGTGGATGGAGTCTGTAGGTCTGTACATTCCTTGGTTGCTTTCCGTCAAGTCCAACACGCTTCATCAAAGCTTTTCACCACTCCATTCACTGTTGCATGTTTATTATCTTGAGCAATTCCACAATAGAAACCTTGCCTCATTGCCCTGGACCAGCGTAAGCCACAGCTAGACATAGTACTTGGGTCACAGTACAACTTCCTCCGGATTCTCACGCATACACGAGTGTCTCTACGTGCCTCGAAGAAAGAATCCGATCTAACTTTCTGCCCAACCTTGTCATTCATCAACCTTCTTTGCCGTCTCGGGGGTCTGCGGTAATCATGACCCCACCTAAGATCAAGCCTTTCAGCCCTTCCAAATAATAAGGATAACTGTGGTTAACGCGACATGGTTGGTTGAAAATGAATTCTACTTCGATTATTCATTGGTCACCTAAATACAAAAGTTATTATTTGTTGGTTGAAAATGAAATCAATTTCAATTATTCATTGGTCACTTGAATGCACAAGTTATTATTTGTTGGTTGAAAATGAAATCAATTTCAATTAGTCGTCAATCAATTGATATTATTTGTTGGTTGAAATTGAAACCTACTTCAATTATTCATTGGTCACATGAAATATGTCGTTATTATCTATTGGTGAAAATATGAATAAAATATATTTGCAAGAGTAATCAAGAGCTGAGGCTTTCAGACGGAGAAAATGTAATGTTCAACATATAGAGTGTACTGTGTGAAATCAAAATATTCCATGTGACTTCATCCTCTTTTTGGGTGGGGGGCCCGGCCTACGTTTTCAAATACACTTCGAGCAATCAATGCCTACTTGTTTCTATTCGTCGTCAATTGTGCGGGTGGTAAAACGCTTATATCTGAAATAAGCTCGTCAATTCGAGACGGAAATACCAATCGTGCATATAACATTTGTTGGGCACTTGCTTTGTAAAATTGCGGGAAAACTATTACACATTGCACCATGACACCACCTGAATGCAAGAAGGAATATATTACCATGGGTTTTTGTTGCAGCAAATGCATGATGGCAAGGTAGAAGGTTGTCCTGCCATCGTCCGCATGAGCAATTTCGAGTAACAATATCAACATGATTCATAATCGTAGACTCGTCTGAGACGGTAGTATGATGTACAATAAATTTTCCTCCATTCAAAGGATGAGATTAATTTCCCGACACTGGCTTAGCCTAAGATATAGCATTGTAATATATTTGTGCTGGAAAAACTTACAATATAATGGGAGGCTAATTGCATTGAATGATCAACCGCTGCACTTGCTGCCATACCCAAGTTGTGTGGAGGTATTTTCTTTAATCTTGCACGCATAAGTTCAAATTTTTTCAGAAGCTTCATCATATAACCATAAAATGCATTCACTGGGTCAGACGATCGTATGAGAAAGCCAAGCCATTGATTATTTTCCTCGGCAGCATTTGACGTATTTAATGCAAACGTTGCAAAGCCTGATAGATTTATGTCGCATTGTATCCAGCTATCTGTTCCTAATGTAATTATCATGAGGACTCAAATGTAAATATCACTATTTCAACCTGGTTGAATTTTCATGAGGTATTTGTGTGCGGACGGTCAGGTTCTCGACAGTTTATCTATTTGTTCGCGCTTTATTTTCTGTGTTCGAGCATGTGACAGAGCAAAAATTGCACTCTTGTCTTCAGGCGAACCTTTGATCTTTTTGGCAATCAAATTCATGTATATATGGTGCATACAGTAGCGGTGTTTTGAGTTTGGAAAAAATATTTCGACGGCTTTCTGTAGTCCTAAGATATAGTGATAACCTCTTAAGTTCACTGCTTTTTCTACCTTTATCTCTGTCTGATACAAAAAGCAATTTCTCCCCGACTCCAAGCTGACAGGCTTTTAATCGCTCTAGGAACCAAATCCAGTTGTCTTTGGATTCAGTCCGTACTATTGCTAACACACACAAGATGTTGTGGTTTGATCCATCTTTTGCAGTTGCTGTCAAAAACACCCCTGTTATGTTGTATATTCCTTTCAAGTGACAGCCATCCAACAATATAACCAGCTTACACATCACGAAGGAGTCTTTCATGCATCCAGGCATGAAGAAACATCGCCGAAACTCTCCATTTTGAAAGGTTTCAAATGCCCAATGTGATCCTAATTACATTATTTCGACATCCATTATGATAGCCACAAATCTACCTGGATTATCCCTCGATAAGCATTGCAAATAAAGTCTTAGTTTTTGATAGCCGTCTTCAACGGTTCCATTTATTGCTGTATGTGCAATATTCTTTACTTTAGATGTAAAGCTCTTCTTCGAATCGATACCATAATGCAGCTTTAAAGCATTTCGCACCAACGCACAACTCACCGTTGCCATGCTCGATTCCACCATTGGTCGATGATGCATGAATTTAACGACTACACTTGCAGCCAACGATTCACTAATTTTAAAATTGTTTTGATTAACAGCATCACCTCATTAGCGTCCAATGTCGTGTTGCGCGTGTAATGTGATTTCTTTCGTTTAGATGTAGCACTCATTTCTACTTCATCATTGATGTCTTTGCCTCCAGCATCCGAGGCGACTTCAGAATCATTGTTGAGTAATGCCTGCAAACTTGTGTTTAAACCACTGCTATTGTTACGAGGGTTGGCATTGATGACTAGTTTCGCGTCAACGTGCATGCAGCAAATAAGTCTAGTACACACCTATAGGATCGTAGGAATTAATGTCGTTCAAACTATGGCTGTGGGGAAGATTGAGCTGTGTTATGTTTATCTAGACGAAGTTTGTGGTCACAAACGATGTAAACAAGCTTGTTTACCTTTGCATCCTTCGTCTTGTTAGTTTTAATAAAAAAAGTACATCCCTCGACACGGCAACGCCATGTCCTGTGTCTTCCAGATCCTGACCATGTGACTTGAAAGCCTCCCCGTAGTGCTAATTGTTTCGCTCTGTGGCGACATTCATCCCACGAAATCATTTGGCTTGTGTTTATTTCAATACCAAGGCTTTAAGCTTATCTGACATACCAGGATGGACACGAATCGAAGGTTACATGCTCATAAACACCTGTGTAGTTTGCTGTACTGAGCTGTACGACGGCAGGCAGAGGCTCTTCGGTGATGCTGCTTTGGAAAGGAATCTTTCTACCAACAGTGATAGCAACTGATCTTCCGTTACACTAACGTTTAGAATATATTCTAATTTAAGCCACGTTTAATCTGAGTACACAGAGTCTCTAGATCTACACTCGCCTTGGAATGCATTGGCGATTCCATTCTCTATATCCACCGGTCAACATCTTGCATTATCTGGTGACGTTCGATCTCATGGAAATGGTGTATTTGTATCATCAGAGACGTTCGACGTTGTGGCTCGTTCGGCTCAAACGTTCGATATTGTGGAATTGCTCCACACGACAGTATAGTTAATTTTGATTGATTGACGACGGGAGGAATTTCAAAATGTGATATCATACTTTCTCTTGTCACTATTCTGCAGCCGACACAGTGGATGTTGAACGTCTTCCAATGGCTGCCCACTCTTTTTGTCGACCAGATTTTGGAGACGACATTTATCCCCACTCAACTCGTGTGGTCAGTAAATCAACTCGACCAACCATTTTCAACCATTTGGTCGCGGCGACGACACATTTCTTTTGTGTTCACGGGAACCATCCATTCGATCTAGCATATGGAGATCATGGGAGGGCTCCTCGTGGTCGGGAAACGCATGTGGCCACATCTCAATGCACAGCTTTGATAGATGACAGAATGAACAACCATGCACACTTCAAAAATCCACCAAGGTTGCAATGCCCTGATACACATGTTGGGTGTGCTACGCTTCATCATGCGTGTGTATCACTAAGTTGTACAAAATATAAGCTAATTTATCTATGAAATTGTATCAAATTTCCCATCGCCCTAATTCTGATTCCTTACCGATTTTTGAATAAAAGATTGTGCATATTAAGTTTTGTACTTTACTCTAACGTATGGCATCATGGGGTCGATGACATGTCGCATTGTGGGGGAAACAACTTGAATTCTGTAAGGTTGTCAGTCTTGGCGCCTCGGGACGCGGGTCCGTGTAACCTTGCCAGAAAGCGTCTGGCTAGGCGCGTAGTAATGGTAAGAATACATAATAGCTTGACTTAAGTATCGAAGCCAAGCGCCTTTCGAGATTAGTCGGGAGAAACAGAGTCTATCAGCCAAGAGAAGGCGGTGCGCGCATTCATTGACCTACGAGCAGAATGAATTGGGACATACCTGCTCAAGTGAAGCCAAAGACTGGTATCCTCGAGTTTAAAACGAAGGGAGGCCTCTTTGCGTCGTGGATTACAGTGTTTGCCAAGATCGAGGTGTGTTCTGACAGGTCTAGTCGATGTGGACACTTTACGACGATGAGTAGGGCCGATGGTTGTCGTTGTATAAAAAGGAAGGCTCGCTCGCAAAAGTCGGCGCGATTGAACTCGGACAAGGCGTGCAGATGAAAAGCTTTGAAGACTTGGAGAACTTTGCACGCCGATTTGATGTTGTTTGCAAAGGTGGCGGGCTTCCACCGATCGAGTGGAATTTCCGAGTCTCGGGCAGAAAAGACCGCGATGGATGGGTCCGGGCCATTCTTGCGAATGTCAATATCTACACGCAACTTGAAATTGAAGCTTTCCCGCGATACCGCGACTACGAAGAGATCGTGACGGAAATGATCCATGGTGTTCCAACTGCCGTCCGCCTCATTCCCAAGTCGAACAATCTTATTCGAAAGAACAACCAACCCGTCAGAGCACCTCTCCATGCCAAATCCTTCCTAGGCTACGATGCTGTGACTTTCCTTGTGTCCAATAAATATGCAGAGAGTCACGAAGACGCCGAAGCGCTGTGTCAGTTGCTCCTCTCGATGAATCTTATCCATCATTTGGTTTGGGCGCAAGATTTTTCAATGGGCGAAGTCTTTTGTTTTACACAAGATCAAAACGTCAACACATGTGTCCAAGTTTTTGAGACTCTCATCGAAGTGGGAAAATTCTGGATTTACCTACCAGTGCCTCTCGCTGCTGAGTCGAGCAGTGTCTTCTCATCTCCACAAAAGGAAGCTATGCTTCCACAAGCCATGCTTACGTCACGATCTATTGCAAATTTGTCTTCGACCAATCGCCACGCCTCTGTATTGTCGCGATCACTGAGCTCACACAGCAGCTCTGAAGCATCAAAAGACACCTCAAGCTCGATCGAAATCCTTGACGAAAGCAAATGGGTGAATGCTGACACGGCGAAGTATTGTTTTGTTTGCGAGAAAGGCTTCAACCCTCTTCGACGAAAGCATCACTGTCGTCTCTGTGGCAGCGTTGTTTGTACAAGCTGCGGAATCCACACCACAGTTGGCCAAATCAACCGCGCAGTCAACGTCCGAGTATGCCTCCGCTGCCGTGTTCGCATGAAGCAATCACAAGAAGCGTCAAGAAACGCAAGTGCCCTTTCAGAAGGCAGCCAACATCGTCTGAGTATCACCTCTCATACTACTCATTTGTCCGATACGACCACTTCAACAGCTCATTGCAGTGTTTGCAATGATTGTGATAACAGGTGCCAACCTCAAACGACTGCGTCGGTAGAGTTCCCGCTCGACTTTGGCTGGGCGAACAGTTGGCCAAAGCCTCCCCGACGACTGAACGAAAACTTGTGCGTTGAAACTCTGGACCAAACCAAAGTACTTATGCAGCCTGATCCATGGTTTGACCAACTATGCGACGTTCTCGTGAGCAACACCAATTGCGAAAAGGCCGTAATTGGCTTCATGACAACGTCACACTTTGTTCTCATGGGTACATCTGGTCCAATTGACATGGAGAAGGCGGTTCCGTTCGAAGTGGCATTTGCCCCCCATGCAATTATGAGTGCAGAACCGCTGGTTTGTTGTGATGTGGGTGAAGATGTTCGATTTGCCCACAATTTGTACATGCGAAAGCAGTGGCGTGTTGGCTTTTATGCCTCATATCCAATTCTCGTCAGTACGGGACTTATCCTTGGCGCGATCGAAGTGTATCATCCAAATCCACGAAGACAGTGCCACAATGTCCAAGTCCATCTTGAAGAAGTCGCGCAATTGGTCGTTCAATATTTGGACGACTTGATTGAACAATCCAAGAGGGGGTCCGCGCCCGTTTCACAACCTGAACCCATACAAGCGCCAGCAGCACAAGCAACAAATCCGCCACCAGCACCTGGCTTTTCGTCGATGGAGGGCACATTAATGGAACTTCTTGAAAAGACGACGGGAACACAGTCACAGCTCCAACAGCAACAAGTGCAAATGGTCCATGCAGTTGGCAACCACTCGCAACAGATCAACATGCTCGCGGAGAAATTACAACGCATCGAAGCTGCAATTGATAAGAGGCAGGCGACTACTGATGAATCATAAAAGGGCAAATAGAATACTAGTATCATTTAGAGTGTAGATTGCGACCAAACCGCGTGCCAAGTCTTGTTGTAATATCTCTTGTTGTAATCCACAAAATGACCCCAAACGAGTTTTCTGTCTCAAACATCATATTACTGTATGATGTTTGCGACAGAAAACTCGTTTGGGGTCAAGAGAAGTCGATGGCATAATATGCCATCGACTTCTCTAGTACACTGTAGCGCGATTTATGCTTTTCCACGTTTTTTCACCGAATAGGGCCAACCCTGTTCGGTGAAAAAACGTGATATTTCAACTGAGTTCACGAAAAGTATGAGTTTTGGGGCATTTACAGTTGTCTTTTGAAAAAGTCAGAGTTGCAGATCGAACAGGATTTTGCTGCAAGAGACAAGATCCTCTTGAAAATTATAGCTCTTTTACAATAGATTAATATAAGTTCTCGGCAGTGCCTCGTGTTTTCAAAGCAGAAATGGAAGGCGGCGGCTCGTCGTCCGCGAAGTGGTCTACAGCGATCGACATGGCCTTCCTACGTCATTATGAAGAGGTAGCCTCAATGCCGCACATGGTTGCCTCTGGTAAGTCCATGAAAGTAACAGGATGGAACACAATTCTTACAAGAATGAACAAAATCGAGGAACTCAAAGAAGGCGAACTGAGGACGAATGAAGCGTTGGTCACGATAATCTTCTTCGTCCGAGTCACTGTCCTGTTCTATGATCGAAATTGCGTTGCACGCAGAGCCACACACCATAGCAATCAGGACATCATCGTCCAAGCTGACAACCATCGTTTGCGCTGGCGACAAGCCAATTGTCAAACACGATACGACAGTAGTATTCACCTAACCTCATGATCTCACACTGGCTCTCCCAGCTCACTGCTCCAGAGGTAGAAATAATAAATCAGGTTTTCAATGGGACGACTGCCAAAAATCTCGCAAATGAAAGTTTCTTCCGGTTTTTCGTGAGACATTTTTCAAATAAAAGTATGCACACAAATTTGCGAAGACCAAAAAATCGTCTTCGCAAATTTGCGATTTGCGAAAGACTCGCGCATTTTTTACTGCCAAATTTAATATACAAAATCTAGTTTTGAGGGATTTCGTTTTCTGAACGGCGTTGATTGTCGTCGTGGCCAAGGAAAGTGGGCGGGGCAAAGCGTGGCGGGGGCTCTCTGTAGACGTTCTACTAGAACAAACAAAGGTCGTCCTTCCACTAGGGAGGAATGTCTGGGAAAAAGTGGAGGAGAAACAGTAGTGAGGAAGGAGGGCTCGTCCTGCGACGCATACATTGTGTACCAAGCAGAATCCTGCTGATTTTTGAGAAGGGCACCTGAATATATGAAGTTTCTTTCACGCAACATTTCACGTAGCCTGAGCATCATGAAGGAGTGCCGTTGACGCTGGCGCCGCGCTCTTTTCAGGAGCATGGCCTTGACAAGAAGCGACACCATTGATATTGGCTCTCGCTACCAGATAATGTAGCCAATAGAAATCTAGAAAGTCATATTTTTATCCAATGAAAATCATTTAAATATGTGATTTTTGGTGGAAATCATTGGATTTTTTCATCACAAATTGGACTGGTAAAGAAAAAAATACACTGTATCCGGACACACAAATTTAAATGCTAAAGGCGTTTGCGAGATTTTTGGCAGTCGTCCAATGGCTTTGGGACATTGTAGCGATGTCCCAAAACCCAAAAATTCGTGTTCGGTGAAACCATCAAAAACCTGGTTTTTGGCCTCTTTTCCATATGTTTTGACCCAAAAACCTGAGTTGATCTCATCACCGAACAGGGTATCAAAATGCAAATTTGATGATTGCAAATCACATCTCGACTTGATCAAATTCGTAAACATTCTAACTCGTGTTGACAAACTGTGGAACCGATTCTCTAGAAAATAATATTTTACCTTTCAAATATTGTATCAATGGCAAGCTCATCGACAAATTCAGGAGAAAACCAACATTCTCAACTGCAATGTGATTCCAAATTGAAGCTTCCATCTTCCTTCCTGGAGAAGTTGCGTCTCATTTTTCAATTGGAGATCCATCCAACACACCATGGCTGCCACCTCGAACAACAAGAAGATGACGCTCGTCGGCCACGACAACTTTGTGCGCCACAACCCCATGTCGGATAAGTTTGTCATGCACAAGTTCCACCACGTTGAATTTTACTGCCAAGATGCGACCAACGTCTCCAAACGCTTCTCGTGGGGCGCTGGTTTGAAGTTAATTGCCAAGTCGGACCAAAGCACGGGCAACCACGCGTATGCCAGTTATGTCTTGAAGTCTGGAGAGCTTCAATTTGTCATCACGGCTCCTTACTCCCGCTTGAATCAAAAGACCGACTCTGTTCCTCCTCACCGTGGATTCGACAACGCTTTCGCCCATGAATTCTGCGTCAAGCACGGTTTGGCTGTCCGCGCCATGGCTATTACTGTCGATGATGCTGCCGTTGCCTACGATGTTTCCGTTAAGAACGGTGCCATTGCTGTTATGGCTCCTATGACCACCAAGGACGAAACCACCGGTGAAACGTTGACCTTTTCCGAAGTCCAATTGTATGGCGATGTTGTGTTGCGCTACGTCAGCGGCAACTACTCTGGCCGCTACATGCCTGGCTACGAAAACGTCGAAGGCCCCGAAGTCAGCATTGGATTGCAACGCCTCGACCACGCTGTCGGCAACGTCCCCAACTTGATGGAAGCCGTCAACTACGTGTGCGACTTCACTGGCTGGCACGAATTCTCTGAATTCACGGCCGAAGATGTCGGTACCGTTGACAGCGGTTTGAACTCGATGGTTTTGGCCAACAACAACGAACTCATCTTGTTGCCCATGAACGAACCCACCTTCGGCACGAAGCGCAAGTCCCAAATTCAAACCTTCTTGGAACAAAATGAAGGTCCTGGTCTCCAACACATGGCCTTGAAGACAAACGATATTTTCCACACGATGTCTGAAATGCGCAAGCGCACTCACTTGGGTGGCTTCGATTTCATGCCTAAGCCTTCGGACAACTACTACAAGAACCTCCCTAACAAGATCGGCGATGTGTTCACCCCTGCTCAATACGAACAAATCGAACAACTCGGTTTGTTGGTCGACAAGGATGACCAAGGTATTTTGCTCCAAATTTTCACCAAGCCTCTGGGCGACCGTGCCACTTGCTTCTTTGAAATCATCGAACGTGTCGGTTGCATGGAAGACATTGGTGGTCGCTTGGAACAAGCCGCTGGCTGTGGTGGCTTCGGCAAGGGCAACTTCTCCGAATTGTTCAAATCCATTGAAGAATACGAACGCACGTTGGATGTTTAAGAGGACATGATTGCATTATAAAAATTAAGACTTGTAGATATCGTAAAGATGACTTTGTACAATTTGAGGACGACAGGAACTTCAGATATCAGGGAGGTTTGCACTTGTGACCACACAGAATCTACAATCGAATCCTCGATCTTCATGAGATGGATCTTGAGGAGTCGTATTGAGATTTCATAACCAAACATGCTCATTGACACAGAGGCATTTCGATTTCGTTCCCACCAGCGACCTTGAATTCGCATTGCAGTTGGGTGCAGCTGGGAACATGCTTTTTCCAGGATGAGGTTATCAACGCGCCAGGTCGTACCGGTGGCTTCTATGTTCCCATCAACCATGTTAGAGTTGAGGGCACAAACATTGTTTAAGGCAGGAACAAGTTCTTGATAGTGAAGGAGTTGAGGTTACGAGTTTTCAATCCTCTTGAATATCATTTTCTGCATCGACCCGCCCGTCGGCAAAGTCATTGCGCCTGTCGAATCGCGGTCCTGTCAACATGATCTTCGCAATTGTTTCAGCGATCTGAACCTCGATAACTTGCCCGCTCGTATTCTTGTCTGTGACGAATCCTGGCTTCATCATCGTGCTTCGATATTGTCATATGATAATACCAGGGCTGAAATCTAAGTTTTGCGTCACGAAACTCGACATTTGGCTTCACATGTCATCACGAGACTCTTTTGGGTTCTGCTATCCTTGATCGTTGGGAACTTCGGCAGCTCATCAAAAGTTCACAATTTTCACTTGTCAACTTCTCGAAGTTGGCGATTCAAATTTTGGTACAAATTGGTCAGATCTTGATATTTCATCTACAGTATTCAAATTCAGAGGAAACTCACACTGTCAGTCAATGGATTTTCATTTTGGAGTAAGATCCCAGGCCAAGATGACCATTGCCGTTGGAGACTCGTTGCCCCAGCTCGTCCTTCAAGAACTCGTCATAGACCAAGAAGGAGACTGCGTCCTCGCCCCCACGAAGGTTGATATCCACAAGGAAGCCGCTGGTAAGACCATTGCTATCGTCGGTGTCCCTGGTGCGTTCACCCCCACCTGCTCCAACAACCACCTCCCTGCCTACGTCGAACATTACAATGACTTCAAGGCCGCCGGTGTGGATGAAATCTGGTGCCTCAGTGTCAACGACGCCTTCGTCATGGGTGCGTGGGGAAAGGACCAAAAGACCGGCGGCAAGGTGCGTATGATTGCCGATGGAGATCGTGCTTTTGCCGAAGCGGCTGGTCTTGTGTTGAGCCTCAAGGGCCACGGCTTGGGTGTGCGCAGTCAACGCTACTCGATGTTGGTGAAGGACGGCGTGGTCAAGTCGATTAATGTCGAAGTTGGTGGCCAATTGAAAGTGAGTGATGCTGCTACCTTGTTGGCCCAAGTCAGCACGATCTCCTAAGCTCGTTTTGTGTCATACATGAACATGAATTTTCTTTGGAATTCCATTTCTGGTTGACTACAATCGCGACTAGAATACTAAAATGACTTGTCGAGCAAAACTTTCATTGCAGAAATGGTTTGCATTAAATTGTAGCTTTCCACCACGTATAACTTCGATCTTGTGTCCTGCATACTTTCGATGTCCCCGGTGGCGAATCAGCCCATGTCTCTGCAAAGCCGTAAGGTTCGCCAAGTTTATTGTGGTAGGAAAAGTATTTACTTATTCGACTTCGGAGAGATTCAGTCTTTGGGGATCGTTTGAAGTAAAACCAGCATTACATATTCACTAGCTCATGAGTGGTGGGGTGTAAATCCTAGTTCCTTGATGGCTTTTGGGGCCATTTCTCGAATGCGTTTGCTGGATGAGAGGGGTCGTTCAGATGACGAAGACGTACTGTTCATTTGATACAAAAGCGACTGTAAGACTGTTGCCCCATTTTTCGCATTGATTGCCTGCCGCACAGAGTCTAAAAAATGTGTCAAACTAGAAATTTTGGATGAACGTACCCACTACGCATATGTTGGAGACTATCCACACTGCCAGGGATTGGATATTGGTATTAGGAGACGACACCAAATTGAGAAGTTTAGGGACGAGGGCTGAAAAATCCACGGTTTGCTTGGCCAAGTCGTCACCTGAGAGCAATGCAACTCCAAGGAGTATGAGCTGTAATTGTGAATCACCAAAGTCATGTTCAAGGGCCCCCACGAGAACAAGCAACCCCCCATGAAGAACAATAGACTGTCGCAAGTCCACGACAGATGCAAAATTGACAAGAACATGCAGCGCTTCCGACTGAAACGTTGTGTCTTCATCGTGATTAAGCAGCTCGATGACTCGCTTGATACTGTTAATGATCCTTGGGCTCAGAGCTAACGTTGTATTGCGCCGTGTCAGCGCAGCTAGAAGGCCCAAAACTTCCTTGATTGTTTGCGGATTGAATTGTGCAAGAGGATCTTGTTCGAAGAGTTTTAAAAGTGGTGACACAGCCATGTTTTCAAGTCGAGAAGTTATATCAGTTGATACGTCATCTTCCACGAGGCCATTGAGAAATTTAACTACCAGAAGCAGTTGATTCAGAGAAGGATGGTATGCCTCTGCGGCTAGGAGATGTAGTACAGAGGCGAGTCCATCAGAGGAGTTGGCTACAAAAGCGCGAATACATCGGTCAGTCGTTGATTCAACGCGAAGCCCGTTTTCTAGTGCCTGCAACGATGCGACTATGAGTTTATCTTCGCCAGAGCGGAGCATGTCAAAGAAATAATGCACAAGGCGGTCAACCACGTCGTCGCCAACAGAATCGTCGTCAAGATCTGGGAGCACAAAGAGCAGAGCCAGAACACGGCAACCATTCTTTCGTACACTACGATTCTAGGCATGTACTCAAACGATTGAGAGTCACAAACTATATCGTACCTCTGACACAGGAGCAAAAGCCATTAATTTGTGCACGAGCCCTATTACAAAAAGCTCGGTTGAACAAACTGACCAGGAGTTTAATGCCATGCGCAGAATTTTGCTGGCTGTTGGGGTACTATACTTGTCGATATATTTGATGCACTCCAGGGCAAAGCTAGGTTCACTTTCTTGAAGGCGAAGCGTGAGGTCTTTGTCCTTTGTGATGCAACTTAAGATCCATGCGGCGTGGAACGAGTTGTGTTCGTGGATTTGAGCATTCCGCAACATTGATGTCATTACCCCTAGCAAGTTTGCAGCGACAACTCGGCGACAAATTGCAGCATGCTTGGAACAGAGAACTGCCAATACTCGAAGAGCATGTTCTGTTGCCTCAGCATCAGCTTTGTGGAGAACTTGGGCGAGGACAGGTACTGTGGCATGACGCAGGAGTGTCTCTTGAGTTCCTTCAACTTGAAGAACACAACTGAGACAAACAAGCACATGACGAACCACAACCAAGTCCACGGCTTCCAAACTCTCTACTAAGAGCGATACAAAGCCAGGTGAGCCGCCCAGTTCGGGTCGATACAAGATCAAAGTTGAAAGCAAGTAAGCTGCGTGCTCTTGAGCCTGGCGTGTACACTGATTTAAGCACTGAAGTAATGTGGACGTGTAATTGGCATCACTTGCCAGACGAGTAATCACTTCTGACTCAAGTCCTACCCTCGACGTATGAGCTAGACAGGCAAGTAGGTGAATGTGCCTATCGCTTGGTGCATCAGCCGACTGGAGCTTGCCAAACATGTGGACAAAGTTGTCAAGGCATTGCAGTCGGTAGAATGCAGTGACGATAGGTTTTTGCTGCGTTAACTCTGCCAGGAATCCGTAGAGAATAGGAACAAGTGCATGGTTTGGAGATAATGCCTCGACAGCTTGGACCAGGTTTTTCAGACCAGTGTCCAGAGCAAACGTCGAGCTCTGCACATGACTTGCATATTGTAGAGCAATTTGCTGCAGGTCCTTTAAATACGAAAATTGCCCATCGCGGCGTTTCTGAACTGGATCAATTGGATAAGAGGACAAACATGCCACGAGTGCCTCAAAGATAGGGGAACATTCTACCATCTCGGCTGGCCCCAGAGGTTGAATCGATATGGCGTGCAGGAAACGTACGATAAGAACATGCATGACTTGACTGGGCTTGCCAATGCTTTCGAGCTTCTTTTCCATAGGAGGAGGTGGGTCACAAAGGACTCGACAGAGTGGCGTAAGAATGCTTGCTTGTGAAGCAAGTAAAAGCATCATATCAGCATCTGGAGCAGTAACAAGCCATGCGAATGTAAGGATGCGTGACGTGGCATGCACATTACAAACATAAAGAGATGCTGCCAGTGCGAAAAGATTGCTTAAGGCATTCCAAGTTTTGTCAAAGAAACCAAAGGCGATTGGAGAGATTCGATTCTTACACAGTAACATCAGTAAGTCCATTGTAATATCTTGATTCTGGGGGGAGAGCGCATTAAAATCATCGACATAAAGCCGCAGAAGGATCGGTGGAGCGCTGGTACATGCAACAAATGCAGGAAAACCTGCTACCTTTTGGAGGCATTGAATTATTTCGTTGACATAAGCAAGATCACGGGCAGCTTCGTGAACAAGTTTTGGAATAACAACTTGGAGAATTGCATCGTCCGTCACAACACCCATTTCGAGTGTGGCCAACATTTTAGCCATGAGGGCAGCACGCAGGTTTTTATCATCAGTGACATCGCTGAATCTCATCAAATCTCCGACCAATGCTTCGCTTAGGTCCATGCTATATCCAAGAAGATTTAGGATGGCTGTTGTCATGGCCTTTTCATGCTGTGAGTGAATTTCAATCTGTTCAAGATGCTCTTTGACACTCATAGCTTTGAGATCTTCAACTAGGTCACTTGTTGTAACAATGAGTGTAAGCATCTCGAGTGCAGCTGGTGTCGAGACATCCACAAGATTAGCTATTCGCTCCAGGAGGATTGCTTTTTGTGGGGTTGATTCCAGCAACTTTAACAGTCTGCTATCGGTGTTCCATAATTTATTAAGAGCAACAAGAGTCGTCAAACATGATACTTGAATTGGTTGCTCGGATGCGATGGCTAAAATACCGAGTATATCTCGCAAAATATCCACCTGCCATTCATCGCCAAGATGCTGACCTTGCATTGTTGTGGTTGTGGTTTTGAGCATGCAAGAGGTGCAATAAAGCAGCACAGGATAAATATCTGTAAATCGCGCCACTAGGTCGTGATGTGTATGGTACCATCTGAGGATATCTCCGACAAAGCAGATCGCTCCAGCGACATCTGTCCACTCGAGGTGCTGTAGCGTAACAGAAAACAGATATACTCTTAGCATATCGTTTGGAGTAAGGGCACTCGCAACGTGAGCACTTGCGAGACTGCAAGTCCTTGCATGGATTCCATCCACATTCTTTGAGAGTACAGACATGCAGAAACTATTTCCCTGCACCTGAGTTAAAACTCGGTTGCACCACTCTGGTGAATCAAGTGCCAAGTGACCAAGCAAAGTAAGCGTAGGAATCTGCAGTGTTTCTTTTGCCATGAAAATTGAAACAAATATTGGAAGGATGACCAAGTCACGAGGAGCATAGCAGTTAACAGCTTCGTCCAGGAGTTTGCGTATAATTGTTTGTGTGTCGTTGTGATCGAATAGTTGTTGTTTTGTCTCAGCAAGTTTGACGAGGCAATCAAAAACAGTAGACTCGATGATTGAGCGCCGGGTAAAATCTGACGAAATTGCTCGTAGAAGGATGCTCCGAGCAAGTGCTTCGTCGTGAATCGACTCGCAGCCAAGTTCTTCGACAACTAGTTGAAGAACAGATAGAGGGATAATGAATGAAGAGCTCTCAGTTCTTCGACCCAATTCAGCATGTCTTAAAAAGCCATGAAGCACAGTCAGGCTAGACATACGCGTAGAGAGATTTGACATTGCCATTTCAAAAGGCTTTGACATGATAAATTCCCCAACAAAGTTGAATTCCCATGAACTTTGTTCCACAGGATCAATATCAGGGCCAAGACAATGCGCCAAAATACGCAAACAGTCAGAATGAGTACTTGAGGTTGCCAAAACATCATTGCAAATGCGGGCGACTCGACTCAAGAATATCGGCCCTGCATGCCGAGTAATAACATCACGACCTTCCGGGACGTCGAATAAAGTAGCCAAGAGTGCGATAACGGTAGCTTCATCAGAGAACTCAACTACTACGTCATCGGCAACAAACCACTTTGCAAGTGCTGTGAGAAAACGTTCAAAGTTCGCTAGTCGGTTGCGGGCAGGATTAGAATGTGCTATGTAGTATGCTAGTCCAGAAAGGATTGCAGAAAATTGGGACGTGAATCGCTCAGGTAAAGTAACATAAACTGGTAAGTAATGAGCAAGTGCCACATGCGCTAGATGCAGTTCTGTGTTTGATTCATGAAGTATTGCAGGAGTAGAAGTTCGACATAAATTGGCCACGGTTGCAAAGCCTAGCGAGAGAACATCGACATCATTCCAGAAATCAACGCCACGCGCAACGAGGGCCAGTATAGCTTCATGGCATTTATGGGTTACCATAACGTCCACCCATTCGAGCGTTTTTGAAAGGCTGTGCACAATCTCGACAGCCAGGACATGGAGACCGCTGGTCGCTGCGATCTCCTCGAAGGACGCAAGGCTATTGATCAACTGCACGAAATACGGTATTGTTCCTTGAGCGGCCAATATTGCCTGGACTTCCAAGTCGTGGGATAGATTGCGAATGCACAGCACAAGCGTTTGAATGAGTGCATCGCAGTGCGACAGAGCTTTATGCATGAGTAGTTTCGACATGAAGGTAACACCATCTTCAACAACAATCATAATTTGGATGTCCTTCTCAAACGAAATTGATGCGAGAACACTTGCTGCACTTTTGAGAACGCCAACAGGTAGCAATGGATCTTGCGGTCGAAGCAAAGAAAGGAGGTCAGGGAGATCGACGCCATTTCGAAAGACAAGGCGAAGGTGAGGGTCACTTGTCATAGCTGTAGCCAGGAGCCTCAGAACTAGCTCAATGTGGGATGTCCATTCAGGTGAAACCAGTGGCGAACGATTGTGCAGTTGAACAGGTGCGTCTATCCACTGTGACAATGGTAGAAGAGCGCCGATAAAATTCATATCAACCCAGTCATTTATGAATGACAGGACTTCTTGCCCCTCCATGATGACTTTGGGTCGATCAATTGATGGATTGCAGAGGCAAGTATTGCATATGATGAGTAGGATTAGCGTGGTTGAGCGGCCTGTTAAGCTCGTGCGTTGGTGCAAGAGGTCCAAAAGTAGAGCTGCGTGATTGAAGAAGGTAGAATAGAAGTACACGGACGTCGAGATTGCTTGGAGAAGATCGAGGGATTCGTTTGGGTGTAGTGATAGAGTTCTGGACAAGACAATTTGTATGAGATTGCACTCGCTCACTCGAGTGCAAACCAGCGGTGAATCTTCCCACATTAAGAGCAAAGAATGTAGTAACTGAACCCGATTGTCCGGGTCTGACTCAATCTCCAGCCTAGAAGACATGGATTGGATTCCCTTGGACTCGCGAATAATCTCTGGAGCATCAGGGTTAGCGAGTAATAAACCAAGAATAGAGAGTGCACATTTGACAATATCCGACTGGAAATGGAAGAGGAGCTTCAATAGTCGTTTGGTGGCTGGAAGGACTGTAAAGACGCCGCAAACAGTCGGTGCGACGCTGCAATAGAGGTGAATTCCTCTCAAGACAGTTAATACTATTAATGCAACTTCGTCTGACAGAGTAACGAGAAGATGAAGAAGTTGTGATGGAAATTGAACATGATTCAAGACAGCTTTGTAGTGTGATGAATCTGCTGCTAGGTGATAAAGAGAGCGTACACAGTGTAATGCTTGATCACCAGGTTCTCCCTCTTGGGTCAATAGAGTTGGTAAGAGATCACTAAGACATCGCAGGCTTGGAAGTGTGAGAATTGCGTCATTCAGTGATCGAACGAGTTGAGAGGACTCCATGATTTTATCAAGGCCAGCGAGTAAGACAGGTGTAACCTCATGACTTAACAAGTTAGGTTGTATTTCCCACCACCTACAAAGTCGAGCCAGCACGAGCTGCCAATTTTCGGCCTGAAGATTAGTTGAGTTTGTGCAGAATTGTGTCTGCGATAGTAGATAAGCTGTGAGGCGGACGACACCCTCTTGGACCTCGACGTTCGGAGACGACAAGAGCTCCGTTGCTTGGGTGCAAGTACGTTTTGAGGCGAAATATTCCGAGTTCGACATAATTGGCGCTGTTACAGTGGCAATATGATGGATCAAATGAAGGGCATCAACGACAGTGCTGATAACATCGCTTTGAATGAGCTTGAGCAAAGTGTCGATGCCATGGACGTTAGCACAAAGGACTTGCGGGCTTTCATTACGGAGGTGGGAAATGCGACGGAGGGCATGGATGGCGCTAGGCGCAATGGACTTTAGGTTGGAATCCGTTGCGATGGATAAGAGATTCGTGTGTGTCTTGGAGAGATCGTCAATATAAATCGCATGACCATGTGCTGCAAGACATCCGATTGTCTTCACGGCTTTACGCTGCAAGCTTTGACGTACATTAGGCTCCAGAAATCGTAGAATATTGCCTATCTTGGATGAGACACCAAGTGCATGTGCTATCTCTTCTTCTTGCACAAGGCTGCTTACACAAGACATGGCACATTCGACAATCGTGTCCGTTTGCTTGCCAGCATCAGGAACTAGCAATGACAAAACAATATCCAAGCCTTTCGGGTAGGCATAGATTTGTTGTCTGCTCGTTGACGATGCCAGTGCCATATTTGAAACAGCCCATATCACACATTTCGTTATCCAAGGGGAGGAAGCTTGATGAGTTTCCAATAACCCAAATAATATTGGAATGGCACTCGTATTTTCCAATCTTGGGATAGCTTGATCGACTGTACTAAGGTTGCCAAGACAAAGTACGTAGTTTTCGATACCAGCCAACGAAGCGTAACCTCTCGCAAGGACTTGTAACACAAGCTCAAGGCAACCAAGACGTATGAGTTCGTCCTTGCTGGCTTCGTCAAAAGATAAATTGGCGAGGATTTTTGCACCGATGGCAAGAGCATCACCACCTTGCGATGCATCATAAAAACGTTCGTCCATTTTCCATCGGACAAAGTCTAAAATTGTTGAAATGCCGTGGACATTGATAACGACAGATTTCACGTCATCTTGTACGGTCAGATTTGCCAAAATACCCGCGAGATGGTACGCAAAGGGATCAAATGGTACGGGCTTCTCAACACATTGGGAAAGTAGTGATACTACAATTTCAGTTGTTCCCTCTGTTGCAAGCTTTGATCGCACATGGTCTTTCAAGTTGGACAAGTGATGTACAATTACAGCGGCGAAACGATTGCAGTCAAGGTCCGACACGACAAGATATTTCAGAACAGATGATGCTACATCTCTTTGATAAAGGAGCAGGCAAATGTTCTCGACTTGGCTCCATAGAGAAAACATTGAGAGTAAGTTTGCGCGAATATATAATTCATGTTCATCCATGGATAAAGCAGCAACCAGTCGACCGACAACTCCTTTCTCGTCGTTGGCAATTACAGCTCGATGTTCTTCGACAAAAGAGAGGAGCCAAAATATCAGGATAATGTTTCGCCTCACCTTGATTTGGGCTGTAGGAACGACATACAATGTCTGTAGGAGTGAAATCGTTTTCTTTGGGAAAAATAGTTTGAGCGCGTCGTCGGCAAGCAAGATGCTAATCAAGCGCGCCGTGTTTTTTGCGTGAGAGGCCGCAGCCGTAGTTACGTGGAGTTGCTTTTCATGGTCTAGAATGCTTGAAAGAGGTCCAGCGACAAGAGCTTCGCCTCGAACTGTTTTTCGGACGCCGTCGTGCAATGCTAAGTTGCCAAGAAGTCGTATCGCTCGGTCCAGCACACCTAAATATAGTATGACGAAAGAAAAGAAAAGATATGATTATACCAGAGCCGATTGTCGTGTGAAAGCGGAATATCGTGCTTTCTAAGATGCGAACAATATCATTAGCGGCCATTTTGACATAATTGTCCGAGTAATTGGACAACTTAGTTAAGAGCCACAACGTTGCTTCCAAAATACCAGGCGAAGACGAGTTCAGCATCCCAATCAGTGTGCCAAGCACGTTTTGTTCAGCATCCATAACCCATTCTTGGTGCTGCGGGCTCTTGGAGCACCAACTCGTTAGGGTGAAACAAGCGCATTTCTTGACTAAGTCACTGGGATGCTTCAGCAAACGACATACGATTGAAACAATTGTCTCTGTAACAAGAGAGTGCTTTTGGATTTCCTGGGCGCAGTTATTCAGAATTAGGGAGCACTGCTCGAGAATATGTTGACACTGCATAGGTCGACTTGCTAAAAGTGGGACCACAACTCGGTCTTCTTGATTGGAACTCTTCTTGATTGGATTCAGCTTCTTCTTCGCAGGCGATCGCTGGAGCTCCTGGGCAACAACCATCGCAGACGCCATGATTTCACCCAAACGAGCAATCAACGACATCTCTGTCTCAGTCTCGACAATGGTCGAAGTATTTGCTGGCTCAAACGACAAGTTCGCTAGAGCTGTTGCTGCTAACTCGATCGTTGCCAGGTCTGATTCAGAGTCGAGCAACGATCTATTCTCCTCTTCATCGCGGCTGTCGTTAGGAATATTCGAGACTTGGGGTGCATGCAGGTTTCGCAAAACTGCTTCAATGCAAGCTTTTTCACCAAATCGAACTTTGTTGAATGACTCCTTGGTCAAATGCGCTAGCAGTTGCAACGCAGCTTTGAATAATCTAGAATTGACACTCCCGAGCATTTGAACAAGCATGGCTGGATTGATATACTTTGACACTTCAGCTATCTGCGTCGAGACGAGCTCTGCAAGCGTTTGAAAAGTGCCTTCCAGGATGCGATTATTCACATGAGCTTGGCAAAGGCTGCACAAAATCGGAATGGCGTTGCACTCGACCAGAGCAGCTTTGTTTCTATCGTTGCCTTCGATTAAGACTGCAATTGCCGTCATTGCCATGCGTTGAATCGCTACTTCTGTGTGCAAAGCGAGTGGAAGTAATCGCTCAAAGATTAAATTTGCGCCAAAGATAATTTTGTTCCCACCGTATGTACCCAGTTTAGTGATTGCAAAGCAGACATTCTCAAGTACATGAGGATGCTTTGAGCCCAACCTAAAATAACGCTGTAGCTACAGTGATTTGCGCGCACATACCTCTCTGCTAACGATGGAAGGAGTCCATTAAACGCACCCATAGCTATTTTATGAGAATCGTTGCCCGTACAAAGTTGAGCAATTGTGAGTGCTGCGAATCGATGGAGTTGGGGCACGTCCGACTGAAGTGACAAATGGAGCGCATTGAAGAAAACGTTGTCTTGCGCCATTACTTTTCGATTGTCAGGATACGTAGCCAAATTCGCTAGCGCACGCATACATTCGACTGCCAGCATCTCCGAGTAACTTGATTTCCGCTTGGTTGACGACGTCATGATTAAGTCAATAAATTTTGCCTCCGTCTGACGCTCGAACACGAGTCGCTGGTTGCGAGGTGAGTAGTAAGTTGCGTTGGCTAGCACGGCACAGAGCAGAGCCGTGGATTCCACAGCGTCTTCAGACTCGGGTACCGAGAGCATATCGTCTGTGAGCTTAGTAGCGCTCGGTAGATCAAAGATTTCCTGTTTGTTAGTCTTGGAAGCTGGCGACACTCCTTCACAAAGTACAGACAGTGCATACAAAGCATGGCGCTGAACACGACTTGAGGCATTGATTTGTTTTGTTTCATTGCTTTCTGCAAATACAATGTTGAGAAGGATGTTGTTAATATCCAAACGGCACATGTCTGCCTTGACACTGTCACAACGCAGACTCAAGACTGCAATCACTTGACAAGCAAGGGATCGAATCTTATCGCTAGAGAATCGCAGCGTCTGAACGATGTTTCCCATACGCGGGCTCTTGGCAATCATAGTCTGTGCACTCGGAGCTGCAAGGAGTTGCAGTAATATCTTGAGACAGAGAAGTACCAATGCCTCGTTATCCTGACTAGTATCGTCGTCTTGAACATCCAATTGCCTTAGAACAGCATCTGCTACCGTTTCACTGAGAATATGCTCCCGAGTAGTTGGGTCACACGAACATAACGTTGCAATGGCTGAAAAAGCACATAGTTTGACATCGTGCATAGGGCCTTTTTCGAGAACACAGGCAATGACTTTATCAACTAGTCCAGCGTGTAGTGCTGTTTGCTGAGTTGTTGCGTCGAGACAAACCTCTGCGATCCAACAAAGGGCATCCATGGCATTGCTCACTCGGCGCGGTTCAGTAAAATTACCACCTTCATCAGGGGATTTTGTCAAGAACGCATTGAGCTGATGAATAAGACTAGGAGAAACTATAGCTGGACGCAGTGCTTCGTTTTGACCGACTTGACAAAGTGTCAGCATGGCATAGTGAGCCAGTGCATCAAGTTGGTGCACGATAAGGCGTTCAAGGACGCTAAAGCCACGACCGAGCAGCTGAGACTGAATGGAAGGATGTTTGGCTGCGCGATTTAGCGTACGTCCTGCATCGATAAGGTATTTAGCGCGACGATTCGTCTCAAGTTGATCGAGCAAAAAAGTCACTCCGTCAGGAATTGAGCTAAAAGTCTCACAGAGCTCAATTCGTTCGAGGAGACTCCCCCAAGCGTGAGAAGCTGCGAATGCCACGTCGTCGGATGGCGAGTGTAAGAGAGATGTAAGCTGAACTAATACACTGGGTAATGGAATCCACTGTCCTTGAAACTGGCGCACAAGTCGACTGATGACGATTCCAGAGCTGCGCTGGACGGCTTGGCACTGGGAAAAGAGTAGATTTGCAATGCAATTCGGGTCGGCAGTGATTAAAGTATTGAGAGCGACCACTGCTTGGCAAAATTTAGTTTCAGTCACAACTTCAAGCAGTTTTATTGCAGCTCGGTGAACGTCGAGAACGTCTGTACGGGCAACAAAACGAACAATTTGACGTAGCATTGATTCAAATTGAGGTTGTGGTTGGGGCATGGGTGTTTTGTAGTAAACAAAGACAAGATTGAGGAGAATTCGGAGGACGACACAAACATGGCTGAGACGAGTTGCGTCTTGAAGGAGCGACACAAATAGAGATAGTCCGTCATGATTCAAAATCAAATTGCAAAAGTCCATCGGCTCAATGTCGCCTCCGATCGGTTCAGTACACGATTGGAAAAATAGAAGCAGCTCCAAGCGAAGGTCACCTGCTGAGAGGGACAAGAGAGATAGCATGGCTCTGACTGCAGTAGCGTTGGTCCATCTGCCTTTACCTCCTGAAAAGCCAAATAGATCGAGAGCTGTTTGGATTTCAAAGGCAGACGCTATATTTCCTTGTGGACGGTCAGCGATGACAGAGGTGTAGAGAATGTCAAGGGGGCTTCCCTCTATCGAGGTGCATTCGGCGATAGATTGGGCAATTTCTTGCTGCCACGGCTCCCAAAGTAAATCGGCAGCCTTTGCCCGCATTTCAAACGCTGTGAGAAATCGGGAGAGTGCCATCGCCGCACACGACACGACACGATCATCTTTGTGAGGGAGAAGCTTGGCAAGTATTGTATGCACATCGAGTTTGGCGAATGCAAGAGCATTGTCGAGACAGCTGTGGCATAGCGCACCGACAGCGATGGCAGCAGTACAAAGAACATCCGTTGAGCCACCGATTAGCAAACTTGCGAGAATGGCAAATAGATTTGGGCTCGTTCGCTCCCTTAGCGCTCGCTGAAATTTGTTGGTTCCTGGTTGTTTCCATGCTAGGCCTGTAACTAACATGCAAACTAAACTCGCGAGACGAGAGCGTTTGAGTGCACCCCGCAAAATATCCATAGCATTGCTGATCGCCCCGACAGACTCTCCAATTGGAAATGATTCAGATTCATGAGTCGCCAAGATTGAAAGCGCGTAGATAGTTTGAAGGAGAATAGTTTTGTTGGCTGTTGCTGGAGATTCAAGAAGTCGAAGCAAAGTTGTCAAGACATTAGAAGATATAGCAGTCTTGCGTGCAGAGTCTAAACATGTTATATACAGTATTATCAATAGCGATGTCATACCACAGGTGAAAAGCTCCGAGAGACAACTTAAAGCATAGAAAGCAATCGGAGCATTCCAACAGGAAATGAATTCGACGAGAACTGTGACGCGGGCCGAAACTGCGACGGTATTTTTTATTTCGGCTAGAGTCACCGTGAAACGAAGCATGCATTTTTGTAGACGTACGATGCTTGACGAGAACTAGAAGGGCTTGAAGAGCGCTGCATTTGCGTTCGTCTGCGTTTGAGAGTTTGAGTTTGCACACGTCGAAAATAGTATCGATGATGCCTAGAGATGCAACATCCAAACACGCTTTGCCTAATTATCCGTGTGGGTAAGACTTAGCGCAACACACTAACCATTGCCATTGCATACAGCGGTCAACACTTCAAACGCGATCTGCTGAAAATGGGCAAATGCAACAACGTGTACGAGCTTCGATAGTCCTTGGGATTTGATAACCATTTCTTGTCGAGCCTCTACAACGTAGATGTCATCAAGAGCGATGCAAGTCAGAGTAAACCTGAATCCACTAGTTGTGAAAGGGCGGCCAGTGCCATTTCGACAACTTTCAAATCCTTTCCACCTAATAAAGCCACAAGAGGAGCTATCCAACGGTCGTCCATAAGCATTGGCAGTATGGCGCATGCTTCATCTGGTGATAAAATCACTGTAGGGTCCAAACCTTGACTAGACGACGGCCTAAAGGTAGGGTGTGAGTTGACTCACTCATGAGGGAGAACCTTGGCTTCATTTTCTGTGTAGAATGCTTCAGGAATCGATCAGCGGGGGTGAGTAGACGAATTGGCTGCACGTGGGCAGCCTGTGCCTCCTGCCAAAACTTGGCTTCGTCTTCAGCGCGTTGGAGAAAGTGTCTGATATCAATCGGTTGTGTCTGCTGGTCATCGACATCTACATCCTCCCACGACACTGCGCTGCAAGTTGTAGAAGGTCCAAATCCAGCTCCACAAGGTGCAGATGCAATCTGACCCATGGTGATTGCCCTGTCGGGTGCGCCTCGGCAGTTACTCGGATGAAACCGGTGAATGTTTCCTAATTCGTTCGTCAACAGCGTTTTATATCTTGTGCATGGGGGACGCAACACAACCTAACGTTGGCGCTGGAACAGAACCTTGTACGATTTCCTAGCTCTAGATCTAGAGATAAATGGTATATTTCGATAATCGTCTCGAAGGATACGCAAAGACTACCCAGTTTCGTGATGATTATTCATAACAACGTAGAAACCACTAGAAGAGTCAATCGAGAAGTGTAAGTGCAAAATTACATACATCAACATAGCAATTATGATTGACACCACACCGTAGTGAATATTGTCGCCAATACTTCTTTCTCTCCGCGGGTGGATCACTAAATTTCCGTTCAGATGCAAAGATAAATGAAGCCACTTACAGCTTCAGGTAGAGTTCAACGTAACGAGAACTGGATGACCACTGGAGATGTTGCCAAGGATGGACTTGCCTGTTTCATACGAAACAAAGATAGACAGAATGTTGACATCGTTCGAGCTGTTGTCGGCAACCATTTGGATAACCGAAGGTCTATCCTCACGTCAATTCAGTTGGCCATCAGTTTAAGCAAACTCATCAGGCGCTCGAGGCTGGTTATCCATAATGACTACTGCAATTGCATGTGCGCGCTGAGCTTGAAGTACTTTTCGTGAAAAATTGCACATCCCACGAGCGATCAAAGCAATCTTGTCCGTCATGTCAGGTTGGAGATCTCCCTCGCATGCGTCAAATGGCTCGGCTACGCCTGAAATGTTAGTATGTAAGCAGAACGCTCACCTCACAACCTGCAGCAATATCTCGGCGGACATATATTCGAAAGTGTTCTCGTCCGTCAAATTCGGGCCAAACGAAGCAAATCTAGCAAAAAATCTTCAGCGATGTAGAATTGCTTGGCGTACGTGTGACCAGCTACATGACAACACGGACTACATACAGGTTAAGAAGATATCCATGTCAAATTGTACCTCTCGATCACAAGTGCTTGGGACAGGAGGTGGAATTGCAGCACGGAATACACCGCAATCCATTGTTTGTTGCCCATTGCTCGATTTCGCACAATGAAAAATGGCACGTCATCGTTGGTTTGAAAGAATGCATTCAAACGGATCTTGCTTTAGATGCTCAAGTCCACGTGGCCTCTTCCGATACAACCTAACCTTCAGATCCACCGTCCCACACTGCAAGCTTTCTTTGCACACTTGACGATATTCGCACGATGTCTCGACACAAACTTGAAGAACCTCGCAAAGCCTTCATCTTGGGGCCCACGTAAACTTTCATGGAGGCTGCACTATCTCTCAGTGAGGACAGATCGGGCAGACACTTCAAAGGAGTGTATTGCATGTTCCTGACCAGACTTGAGCTTGACATGCGTTCTTGTCCACTTTGACGTTCACTTTGCCGTTGTGAGTGAAGGCTGACGACATGCATTCGCAATCTCAATTTTGGATTTGAATTTGATTGAAAGATGGCGTTCCTTGCCGTGCTGACGTCCCAGGAGACGATGGAAACGATTGCAGCCTTCCAACCTGGACAATACACTGACCTTGCTCCATTTGAAGCACTTCCGTCTTTTTTCTGTGGTACTTTCATGGAAGAAATCCCGGGAAAGGGTTTCTCAAAGCTGAACATTACCACAAATGCAACAACCAACGACGATATGATCTCGTCCATGAAGACACGTCGAGCAACGACACAACGATACATTCGACAGGGATATCCTGAAAAGGCTCGCCCCTTCTTTGATCGTTGGTATGACCAGTACGGCGTTTCCCGCTTGGGTAAGTATTTCCGCAATATTGAGACCCAACCTGGTGTCATTGTTGTGGATGCTATCGTCCATGGCCGATTGGATGTGCTGGAAGTACTCCATCAGCGAAAAGACTTCAAGTCCATGTTGGTGCCTCTAATTGACTTGGCTGCATGCTATGGTCAAGTTCCTGTGGTCAAATTCTTTGTCGAAAAAGGTTATGGAGGCTGCTCGACATTCACGATGGATGATGCAGCTCGAAATGGACACTTGGAAGTTGTGAAGTGGCTCCATGAGCATTCGGCTCAAGGGTGTACATTCCGAGCCGTGGATTATGCTGCCGAGTTTGGCCATGAAGAAGTAATTAGATTCCTGCTGGACAATCGAGATGAAGGATTTTCGATCAATGCCGTCGAGAACGCTGCCGCAAACGGTTTTCTGTCGCTTGTGGACTATTTGATCGAAGAATCTGGTGATGACAGTAGCATCGATGGAGCGCTGGTTGCCGCGGCTGGAGGTGGTCAAATGGACATTGTTCAGTTTTGCTTGGAAAAGTCAGAAAAAGGATGCGTGAAAAAGGCGCTGGAGAAGGCAACGGCTATGCGTCAGGTAGTCATGATACAATTCCTCAAGTCGCGACAGTGTGCATGCTGCTCATGGGATGCCCCTGACGTCTCAGGAAGGAAAATTGTGAAGCCACGCACTGCTCGTCGCCAGCAGAAACCAGATGACAGATCGAGTTGAACGATTGTTTGGCTAAATGAGCGAGACAAAGTTGCACGTTTTGGCCGAAGCCGATAGCCTCATCGAGCATTCAGTGATAATTTGATGTTGCTTTATATCTTCACTATTTCCATGATAATGAGGATGCAGGTCGATGCAAAACTAACCAAATCTACCTGGAACATGCATGTTTCAATCTGTGGTCATGACAGTGACTTGTGAATAGACGACGAAGACAGCTTTGACCAAATATGGAAACTGGAGGAAGTTATTTTATTTTTATTTTGTACAATCTATGACTGCTTTTTATCCTCGAGTGTCTTCGTCATTTCGATAATGACTTCGTCGTAAGTTGAGCTCAAATGATCAATGATCATGTCGTTCGAAACAATGATCTCGTTGAAATGCTCGTCAACGTGGGGAACGTGACCTAAAGCTGTTCCGTCAGAAGTCTACGGCAGGAATTAAATTGTGAATTTGATCAAACCATACTCTGTCCAAGATGTACACTGTTCCTGGTGGGTAGACTGGAGCAGCTCCCATCAATTCATTCAGCTCAGCATCGCCATCGGTGATTTTTTCTCTAGAGGCATATTTGTATTGTTTGATGCTGTTCGTACACTGCTACGTACCCTCCAGAACCCATTTTCAATATGGAATCTGTTTCCCGTCGCAATTCCTCGCAGATTCCATCCACCATCGACAGGATTTTATCTTCCAAGATCTTGGATGAGCGCGTCTCTTTTCTATTTGAGCGTTAGACATATATAGCACAGGTATCATACTTTTTGACTGGAGGTAGAGTTCTCTCAGATTTAAAGCTGGATTACTGATTAGGGTAATGAACTTGTCTTGTTGTACCTGTTGGTCATTGGAATCTCAATATTAGTTTGCTGCAAAGCGTGTTTGGTAGTCATGAGCAATTCGTACAGGCGATTGGAGACAGGCTCCAACACAGGTGCCACTAGAAACCTCGAGATTAGAGAGAGACAAAAGGTGAACAAACAATTCGAAAACTTGGATCGTCCAGTCGAAATTTCCTGCAAAAGCCCTTCTATTTGATTGATGAGTTGAATCTTCCGCTCAGGTGAATTGACAAATCGTAGCAAGCCTTCGACAGCCACGACATTGATGTCGAGTTTTCCCCACAACGACAAAAGTTCTAGGATGAATAAATAAGAATGATGACCTTCACACAGAGGCCTACGTTTCGAATCTAAACTGTCGGGCATGGACTTCACAAAGTCCACACGTTGACGCCACTCCATTTGTTCTTTTTCATTTGTTTTGAAAGGCCACGCTCCAAGTAATTGTTTGGGCTCCAGGGCTAAAAATTGTTGCGTTCGTTCCTGCAAAACAATTTGATTATTTTTTCGATGCTAGATAAGATACCAAGTGATTTTCAACTTGATCCCATAACTCTTTGAGCTCTGCCGCGAATGGTTTGTCGTTGAGCCAACTTTTGTCCGCTTTTGGCCAGGGTGTTGGCGGTAGTTCCTGTCAATGATAGATGATTGATGTATTGTCTTCCACAACTCACCAAACGTTTGTCCACTTGCTCCCACAATTGCTTTAGTTTGGCGGCAATTGGCTGCTCATCCAGCCAACTCGCCTCGATTTTAACTGAAGGAGAAAGCGACGATAATTTCTACGTTTGATGTCAATTATTTTGTATTTCGAATCATCGAAAACCTCCGAAGCGGTCTATACATATACGTCATGTAAGCTTTTGAATCATCGCATAGAATATACCTTTTTAATATCTTCGACGCGATTAATTGCTTCTCGTAGCTGTTTCACACTGGCAGATTCCTGTGTTTGTTTAGCTTTTGCTTCCAATTCTTCTGCCATCATCAATTTAACGGCTGCCGACATGTCGAACTGCTCCACCTATTCGTCCAGGTCAGCGTCTTGGGGGCAATATATGTTCTTTAATGTACCTTGTCTATCAAGTGGATGAGATTTTTACCACTTAGTCGTGGTACGCAGTCATCGCCCAAGATGACTGACGTCACATGCGGCTCACAGGCTTGAGCAAGGTCCAGAGTCAGACATGCAGGCGGAGCAAAGACAAGACAGTGCATTCTTGGCATAACAGGGGCCCATATATGCGCCACGAGAGCCGCTGTGCCTGCACCAAGACTGTGACCAGTGAGGCGGACGTCGTAAGTCGGGTATTCCTCAGCAAGTTGAAGCATTTGATCGCGTAGTTTCCAATCAAGCCAATGTGCAGCGTGTACGATACCACGATGACCTACATCAATAGTTGCAATGAAAAAGGATTTTCTTAGGTTTTGGCTTGCCGTATCCAGATTGGAAAGGTTCGGGGATCATGCACATATCTGTGACGAAATCTTGGATGCTCGCGGTTCCTCGTACAACGAGCACGACTGCTTGCTTGTCGTGGTCAACATAAAGATAATATTTTGGTGCAAATACACCGCCTTCATGCGATTGTAGCATAGTTACATTTCGCTGTGCCAACAAACTGTTCTTCATGAACCGTTGTTCCGATAACGAATACGTGGCATCGCACACTCGTATATAGTAGCGCAAATCATTCATAAAGTCGATGTGTTCATGTAGTGTCTTGTATTGAATGTGAGGTGACGCTTGTCGTTTTGAAGAAGCGATGGCACTTGGACGGGATGAATTGTGTCTCGCAAGGACTATGAGACGAACCAGCCAGTCGGCCGAAGTAAACTTGATGAGAGACGTTGGAGTAGCGTCAGCAATCGTCTTTAGCATCATCAGGAGATCTTCGTGGGGAGTTTGCCGAGAGACTGGCGACGCCGCTTGGGCTAATCGACGGCGCAGAGCATGGCGCAGCATGATTTTGAAGTTTCCACACCCTCGAATGAGAGACCACCATTCCGGTTCCTACTGGCCCAGGATTGGCCCATGACACGTGCAACTTATCCAATGATACAACGATCATGCACACAAAAGAAAGGTGACTCTTGCTTGACAATTGAGATGCTATTGACAGCAAGAGCACCGGGAATGCCACTGGAGCGTTGTGGTGGTCTCCAAGAGTGCCTTTGAATCTCAGCGTAGCTGACATAGTGGCCGCAAGTTGACAATTGCCAGGATTGTCGGTGGCTGTGGGATTTGCTGGAATACTGTAGAAGGATGTTTCCTTGAGAAAACACACTCACGTGCGAGCACCAGGGATTCTGGCATCCTGGTCGACAATCCACAATTGCTCGAGCTATTGGGAAGAGAACAGTCGAACTTGATGACTTTCTGAGCGCGTGAATGACTCAAAAGACAAGCTAGAGCGAAAGAGTCGGGTAAATCTTGCAAACTGTGTCTCGTTGGAGTTACGAACTGTTATGAGCGCTTGATTGTCAGACCTGCACAAAGTGCTGCTCAATGACAAATTGTAAAAAACTTGGGCGTCAATGCCATATATTCTCTCTGGTATGTTTCATTCACAATCGATCGTTGTGTGCATTGCGTCAGTCGCATTAGAAGCTGAGAGTTGGAGAAAACACCGGCTTCGTGTTTCATTTTGCCGGGTTCTACTACGAGTTGTCCACAATAACAATACTCTCTGTACCTCGTGTATGCTTGTTGAAATGGCGTAATGTTCGCGATCTCTGGTATGGTAGCTATCGATGAGGACTGCAAGCACCACGCGCTCTTCATTCTACCATGGTGAGCCTGCAAGACCCATTGCGACGGTATTGTTCATGGAGCCTGCTTCTGAGTGACTCTTCATTCCTTCATCTTCTATCATTCCTACACCAAGCCGAGCATCCAACGCAGCTCATTGTTTTAAAGCCACGAATTCCCTCTGGGCCGCGCAGACACTCGTTCCTTGTTGACAAAGAAAATTTGAAAATGGCGCCAGATTCCAATCCGGTAAAGTCCGAATAAAGCCAACTTTCAGTTCGAGATGATCCCCGCAACGCAATTGGCGCCATCGGGGACCGAAAAGGAGTCCATTGCATCGCGAACGCGGACAAAGGTAAGGCATCCTGCTAAACAATGAATGTTAAGTTGGAGCCAAGGTGTCACTTGTAGATGTGGATATTGAACAACTCGAGAGTTTCTTGGACGATGACCCGTCGTACCTTGGATTGGACATGGAAGTGATTGAAGAAGAGGAAAACTATCGACGCTTCTTGATGTCGTTGCTGCCTAATGTAGACGCAGAAGACGAGCTTAGCTTTTTGTCAGAGGAAGACGACGAGTATCAACCTCTTGAAGACGATGACGAAGGTGATGAAGACGATGTTGTCGATACAGAGGATATCCCAAAGTCTGAACTTTCTGGTCTATTGTGGGACTCCTCCAACGTTAAATTGCCAGACACAACAGCTGCAGCAGCGTCGTCAACTACTGCGCTGCCATCCGCGGCCAAAACATCGACGTATGTGTCAATACAACCTGGTGCACATTTGAAAGGCTCATTGACCCAGCAGCAAATGGCTCATTTGGCATCGCAAATGCACAAGCACTTCCAACTTCTTTGTCAAAGTATGCTCCTGTCGCCTTCAGCTGAAACAGAGGCCATGCTGAAAGATCTTCAGCGGCGTGGTGAAGCTGTACGGCAGTGGAAGGAGTCTGTGGTGCGAAAACTTCGCCCAGACACAATGCCAACTGCAACAAGCAACACCACCGAGATAAGCTCCTCGATCAATGCAAGGCGAGTAACGCGTTCTTTCAGTGCCGCACATACTGCCATCGTAAACCCAAGCATGTATGAAATCCACGGCATCAATCGCTCGCTGGAAGACCTCTCCATCAACACATTGACAACTCACTTGGGAGCAGTTGACTACCATTTGACAAATCCAGCAAAAGCTGAAGACGCTAAGTTTACAGCAAGTGAAGACCGTCTGCTCGTCCATGGCGTGAAGCAATGTAGCCCAAAGATCAACTGGCTAGCGATTCAAAAACAGTTTTTGCCGATGAAGACTCAAGAGCAATTGCGAACTCGGTACGTCTACGTGAACCTTGGTACCAGGAACTAACTTCATCACACAGATATCGATTCTTGACAAGTGCCAAGGCTCCTGAAAACCCGGTGAAAGACTTTTTTGAGAACGTCTTACCGCGCGAGAAGATTCCATGGCTGATTGAAGAGGAGCTTCGTATGCTACGAGGAATGGCTTCTTTTCCGGAAGGCGAGCGGAATCGCTTTGCCAAGCTTGCGCACTTTCATCTACCACATCGAACACGGTATATTTCATCCACGACGCTGCTTTCATGCGCAAATGTAGAAGCGAAATTCGAAAGAAATGGGCACGACTTATGGCAGACATGCCCGACTTTGAAGTGGATGAATCGCTGAATGAGGAAGAGCAACAGGCAGAGCGGTTAAAGCTCTACTTGGAGCACAAGCAGAAGGAGAAAGAGGAGCAAGAATTGATCGAGCAAGAGGAAGCACGCGAACGAAAAGCCACGACAACTAATGCGCCACCAGAGTTCGAGCTTTCATAGTCCATTTCATTCTCATTTGAACTTGTAGATGCAGCGACAAGCATCTCCATCCTGCGCTCTTCTACACACCATGGGCACTATTGCATCCTTCCTACTTGCTCGAGAATACTTGCGAGCACAATTGGCCATGGCGGGTGAAAACCACAAAGCGCGAAGAGGCTTTGGCCGAAATGTCATGGACGAGCTTCCTCTCAGAGTGTGACGATGACGAGGATAGCGAATATGAACAAGAGGAGCTCATATCGTCTGAAGAAGACGACGTGGGCGATTCATCTGCGCCGCCAACTCCCAACCCAGTCGAACCTACGTTGAGGTTGAACCATTTGAATGGCCCCCATACTAGCGAAAAAGCCATGCGAACCCTGGCGGCATTAGAGCGCCGCATCAGTGGCTTACCTACTATGACAAGCCGCTATTCAACCGACGCGATCGAAGTCGAAGAGCTTGTCGACGATAGCTACAGCAACGATGACGACGATGACTTTGAATGTGAGGAATTGTTACCAAGCTCTGATGAAGAGGAGCCGAACAATCAAGTGCTGCTGCCGTCGCCCCCAATGAAAGTACCCCTTACGCGACTGGAATTGCTACAAAAGCGCATGTCAAGCCGGGCCGACGACGGTGACTTTGGTCACTTTTAACTTATTTACAACGAGACCATTTGAAATCCAAAGTGTTCCTTGTTGGTGTTACTAGTGCCTCTATCCATATGCAACAATTTGTTTGCGAGCTTAGTCCACGTCGTCGATTGGCGTCGCTTCGCTCTTGGCAGCCTTGCGTTGGCGAAGCGCCGAGTCGTCCTTGGCGGCAGTTGCCAAAATCTCAGCGACATCGCCGTTAGATTCTTCAGACGCCACTTCAGAAGGCGTGCGGCCTTGCGAGTCCTTGGCAGAAATCAAGAAGTCGGCGTCTTCCTTGGACACATTGGCCAAAAGCGTTTGAGCAGCTTCAGGGCATCCATGGAAAGCGCTCCAATGCAAAGCAGTCCAGCCGTCATTGTCGGCTTCACGCACGGGGCAACCGTTCTTCAAAAGGTCTTTGATGACATCTTCGGTATCCACAGGACTGCCGCAGGCGACCATGAGAGCAGTCCAACCGTCGCTCGTCTTGGTCGTGATAGCGGAGGGTTCGCTCTTCAAGGTGGACAAAAGACGATCAAAGTTAGCTTCAACACCCATGTCCCAAGCTTGCTTAATGGCATCGGCATAGTTTGGTGTTTTCTTGGCCTTCGTCTTCTTCGACGAGTCGGCTTCGACAGGAGCGTCGACAGCATCAGGATGAGGTTGTGGTTCGACTTCCAATGGTTCTCCTTCGAGTTTTTCATCCCAGTAACGAGGTCCGCCAATACCAAAGATATGCTTCTTCAAGATCGCGTTGTCGTACAAATTCAACGGGGCCATGACCGATTGAATCACAACGACTTGATTGACACCGAATTGGAAGTGAATGAACGCCGAAATGCAAGCACCAATAAGCGTTTGCTGGATAAATTCCTTGGCCTTGGCCAATTCATGAGCATGGTAGGTCGTTTCTGTCAATGGAGAATTTTGCGTGCTCGTGTCCAAGGGGGACTTTGGCGTTGGGACGTAAATCTTGCGATTGTCAGGCTTGGCTTCAATCTTGGACTTGGCCCACAATCCGAGCAACACTGAGAGGAGTTGCATGAAAAGAAAGGACATGCGCGCTCCCAGAAGAATGTAGGGGCCTTCAAAGTCGATCTTAGACATGAAATACATCATGGGAAGCATGATGAACATGCGCATCGGGCTCTGCTGCTGCGGCGCCATCTTCTGAAATTGTACGATGCCGACACTTGCCACCCTTACATCGCAGTATACAAACTACAAGTATAAAATCGTCCAATCATAGGCCGTTTCGTTGTATAAGTTCTGTGCAACGTTGAGAAACTTTTGAGAAACAGTCAACTCGAAATATTAAAATATACAGGTAGACTAACGGAGTATAAAAACGGGAGGGACATCAGACATTCCATGACAGTCTTCTAGAGTAATGCAAATTATGTGCCGCAGCGAAAACGGATAGAGACTCTCTAAGCGGTAGGGGCATTACATGTGTGCAGGATTTTTAGGGTTCAAAGTTAGTGCCCACAATTTCGTTCAGTGGAGTCCATTTTAAAATAGCACACTTCGAAATTTTATATTGAATGTTCTGCTTCCGACTGAAAAACATGCCTGGACTTGATCAAAAATTGATTCCATCCGAGCAGATTCCCACGAGAGCATCTGTACACAAGATGGAGGGGATTTACCAACTCCATTGATACATCTTCAGCACATGCAAGCCTTAAATTCCGTATTGGATTATTCCCATTCAGAGGGGGCTTCCAAGCCTGAGCTATACTACACCATTTGCCGGTTTAGTTCGCTTAACTTGCGATATATTTCGTATCACGTGCAATATATTTCGTATGACTTGCATTTAATTTCGTGGCTCGCGACGAAAATCGATTTATATTTCGCATGACTTGCATTATATTTCATACCTCTTGCATTTAATTTCGTATTTTTAGCTTATATTTCGTATCACGTGCATTTAAATTCGTATATATTCAATCTCCTATTGAGATATGAAGTTTCACATGTGTTGCAGTGTTGGCTTGAACTATGAATTTGCGACGGGCAGCCGCATATGAACTCTGCTGAGCTTGCTTGATGCTCGCATTGACTTATATGGCGATTGAAGTGTCCCATCAATTTCTATTGAGTTCGATAACAATTTTTTGTTAGTTTTTCTATGGACTTTTTCTCTTCTCTGCGAAATTAAATGCACGTGATACGAAATATAAGCTAAAAAATACGAAATTAAATGCAAGAGGTATGAAATATAATGCAAGTCATGTGAAATATAAATCGATTTTCGTCGCGGGCCACGAAATTAAATGCAAGTCATACGAAATATATTGCAAGTCATACGAAATATATTGCAAGTGATACGAAATATATCGCAAGTTAAACGAACCAAACCGGCAAATGGTGTAGTACTCAATAGTATGGATCATTTCGGTGCACGATTCATAAAGTTGTTGGGGCCAACACCGCGACCATCCAGTCACGAAAGTATTATACTGGTCGAGTGATACTAAAATTCTGAATTCTATTTGATCTGCTCGATCGAATCGTGCCGCAACTGCCGTAGTATATTTTTTAAAGCGCTACTCCTTGACCATGGCATCTTGCTTTGATTTCCTTTGCTGTGATGTCAGCAAGCCATCCACATTAGATTCACTGCAAAATTTTATTCAAAGAACCTCAAATACTGTATATTAGTTTTGACAAGATATTGAATTGATAAACTTTAAAGGGTATTAATTGATACATCAATTATTTTATAGAGTGAATTTGCCGCCTTTTTGTTGGTTGGCCAGACACCGTTTCAGGATATCAATTGCGAATGGCGGCGGTAGACTTGGAGGTCCGAGCGACAAAGGCCAAGAACTTGCTGTCTTCGATCACAGCGTTATCTTTCGCTGATAGTGAAGACAGCTCTGTATCTGATGCTATCTACGAAGCTGAAACCGCGCACATTCAAGCTATCTTGCGGGACCACCAAGTCTTCCAGCTCGTCAACAATGGCAATGCGCTCAATAAGTTTTACACGACGATGATTCAACAGACGAAGGACTCTAGCGCACTAAAGCAGGAGGTTGCCATGAAGTTTCTCGCAGTGGCTATCGAAGGCAGTGCGATTGAACATCTTGAAGCACGAGTCCCACGACTGCTCGATGTTGTCTTCCACGCTCTCAAACACCAGCATGCTTCAGTCTGTGTACCAGCGCTACACATCCTCGCGCATCTCATGTTCAACATTGACCATGCACCAGTTGACACTCGTCGTGCCATCATCGAGCAAGTTGGTCGCTTCGTTCCAGTCATTCTCCACCATCTCAATGACATCCCGCTTTCGGCCTCCTCTGCATCCTTCTTTGTTGCGTCGTTCGAAGCCCTCTTTGTTGGATGCAAAGCTATCTCAGCAACATTTCGGCCTTTTGCGTCAAAGATCGAGCAGGCTTGCATCGTCCTTTTGACTCCTCCCAGCGCGACTCCAGTCAATCCTGACGTTGTTGTCGCAATGGCCAACTGCCTCGGCGCAGTACCACACGCTACTGCCAATGACACCACCTCGACAACTTGGCTCCAGGTACAAATTCGTCATCATCGTCTTGGCGCTGACATTTTCAATGCCTGTAGATGGTTGAACGTGTCGTGTTGACCCTCCATTATCAGCTTGACATTCTCAGTGGCAAGGACAAGGACAGCGACTCTCGCAGCCGTCCTCCATCGCTCAAACCATGGTTGAAGGATGCAGTCATGACGACGCTACCGCTCTACCTTCAGGCGCAGCGTCTTACTCACAAGGTACACACACTAACTGCCATGCTCTCGGCTCTGCTTCGATCGGGTGCAATTGCAGAGAAGGATATTGTTTCTGTTGCAGCCGACATCTTGGCGCTTCTTCGTCGGGCCTTTTCCATCCGAGCTGACACCGTTGGCAAGCAAAGTGCGGTCTCAGAGGACGGCCGCCAGCTCCCAACTAGCGTCTTGTACGGCGTGCTCCCATCGCTGCAGCCACATTTTGCTTCCGTCTTGAGCTCTCTTGTTGTTTCAGGCCATGTCACCATTTTCAGATCAACATCTGCTGTAGCCAAGGTTGTCCAGCTCATTTGCCACAACACATTGCCTGCTGCTGTCCCTCAAATCCACGCAGCTCTGCAGCAGATTGTGCCAACGTTTGGTGCTGGAGCATTCACCAGCATCGGCTCTCCAGTGGTAGATTGGACTCTTACCCAACTCAACCATTTGGTCCCTCAGGCACCAAAGGCTGCTCCACCGGCGCCGTTGTCAGTCTCCAACGGCAAGAAGAAACGCCAGCGCCAAGCTGAGCCACCTGCACAAACTATTTCCACTCCATCTATCCATGACGTTTTCTTGAAACGTGTGCAAACTAATGCCGCGTTGGAAACCATTGCGGTTCTAGTCAGCGTGTCTGGTCCATGGATCGCATCAAGCACCCGGTTGGAGATCACTGCTGTAATCCGTGGTGCACAGAAAGATCTCACTTTGGACTCAACAGTTGTGACCAAAGCCAGTCTAGCCAACGCAATCACACCAGACTCCACTGGAGGACGTGGCCTGGCCCTACCACAAACTCTTCAATACTTCACGAAGCGCTCCAGCGGCCCTTGGCGAACCATTGCGGCGAACGTGGGCGAAAGCGTGCTGCATCCACGTGCTCCACCCATGGTACTGTCATCTACCTCCACGGTTGAAGAAAAGCGACCAGGGTCGACAATGAACAGCGCAGCGCGTGCGAAGCATTTCGAAGCTGAGATGGATTGGGACGACGAAGATGGTGATGACGACGAGGATGAGCCATCGAAGAAACAAAAAGTAGACGAGGAAGATCAGGCGGAGGATGAGAACGAGGAAGAAGACATGGACGATGCAAAAGCAGTTATAGAAGTAATTGAGAAATCTGCCGAAGACGACAAGGAAGAACCGACTCAAGCGGCGTCTGACCACGAAGATGAAGTGATGGAGGACGAAGCCTCTGCTGAAAATGAAGAGGAGGACGCAAAAGACAATGCGAAGGTCCCCGAAAAGGCCAAGGAAGAGGAGGATGACGAGTTTGATTTTCCAGATATTGTTGTTGAATAGGACGTGTAACTGAATCATCGCTTCAGGTCGACTTTGTGTAACCGTGAATGAATCATGGGGAACGGCGGTAGCAAGGATAGCTTACCGCCTCCAGTCTATACACACCTGGGGGACAAAGAGGCTGCCAATGCACCACAAGGCACCACGCCAGATAATCTAGACAAGCCCCCCGTGCGGCGAGAGAGTTCGCTACGACGGAGGTCCAGCGTGTCGTCTGCCTCGTTCCTGCTTAAGACCGAAGCCCCGATGGAACTAACACCTGGCTACACACTCAGTGACGACGAGCTGAAAAAGATTCAACGTGCTGGAGATGACGTCGAAGACGAAAGCGACGACGAAGAGGAGAGCGACGATGATGAAGAGGAAACTCTTCGAGACAGAAGGCTGGCGCGCGAGGTACATACTTCCGCATCATCATGATTGCTCAATCGCAAGCTCAGGGAACAAACTTGAGGTTGCTGTCAGTAGCAGAGGAGGAGGATATCACCGCGATGCAGCTTCCGGGTATGAATTTGAATCCCAAAGGTGTTTGAAGCGATGAAACAGCGGTCAAATACGTTCTGCAGCCCAAGAAGTCAACGCTGGCGCAAACCATAGTCAAGCCATCGAGTGGGCTCGTTGGCATCCAGCCAGGATCCCTCGCAATTGCCGACGACGAAGATCCTGACGCGAAGAAACGACGTCGTATTGTAGAATATTCAGGCGAATGAGCAAAATGTTTATTGATGCTGGGCGGCTTGGCGACTGTACTGGAAGAGGACCTTGGGCAACTTGGCAAGCGACGGAATGAGCACATCGGCATCTCGAGCGAGGTCGTCCAACGACGACGCACCGCCTAGAACGCCAACAGAAAGTCCACAGCCTGCATTGAGCCCCAGCACCATGTCAGTGCTCGTATCGCCGATCTAAATATGCATGAAACTCTGCACCCAGGAGGATCGTTTCTACCATGATCGTGTTGTGTGGGTCCACACCCAGCTTGTGGCAGAGCGTCCAGATCTGGTCGGAGGATTAAGTTGAGTCTCCGCGAGATGATTGCTCAACGTACTTGTTCGGCTGCGGGTTTAGCTGGGAGCTGGTCGTCGCCACAGGACATGGCATCGACCATGTGTGCGACGCCTAGATGATCCATGGTTGCAGCAGTTGCAGCGCGGTTGTCGGCCGTGCAAATGGCGATCTTCATGCCCATTTGCTTGATCGTGAGAAAGAGACCTGGGATATCACCAAGGGGACGAGATAGTTCTATCGGATCTGGGAGGTGCCAAACTCTTTCTAGCTGCTCGTCAGCAGCCGTGTCGGCCATGCCTTCGTCAACGAGAACCTTCTTCGCAATCTTGTACAGCTCTGCCATCGGTGTGCAACAGAGCGCTCCTTTCGATCGAATGGAGCGGGTGACCCAGTCGTAGCCCATCGCGTCAAAGTACTTCTCTCGCACGGGTCTTCGCGTCGTCATCTCCATCTTCCAAGCGATGGCCTCAACCCATCCACCCCACATTAAGTTGAAGTCAATGAGCGTGCCGTCCTTGTCAAACACAACGAGCGAAGGCGAGCAAACCACATGACGAGGCGAATCCGTCACAACGGATGATGAAAGAGCTCGTCGCTCAAACAATCGCCGCGTGAACGGAGCAGCCTTCGTCAACTTGCAAGGCCACATCCTGGTCACTCTTTCAAGAAATGAAGGATTCACTTCAACGAAACTGCCACTTGAACAAAATGAAAACTCAATTGTGACCTAATGAGAAGAAGCTTCTCATTGTCATTCCGCTTCCTCAAGACGTGGCTCCTCGATCCCTCAGATAGGAGCACCAATGCCACGACGATCTTCTCGTCGAGGAATTCCCACAGTTTCTCCATGAACCTGCTTTGGTGTCTTTCGCCATCACGATGACAACTTATTGTTCTGCTATTAAAATATTCAAAAATTAAAATAATTTAAATATGGATTAGTTCGAATTAATTAAAACGATTTATTTTATTTTTACGAATTAATTTTGATTTTTAAGTTTATGGAAAAGGTCGCTTTTTGGTGCGATGGACAATCTTGGACCGCCACCGGCACCGAAGTGGACTGCAGCTAGCCCGGAAGAAGACCCTGTCGTTGTGAACACGGAAATCTCTGATGGGAGAAAAGGATTGTATCAATTACTCGAGAGGAATCGAAAGTGGGCAGCATCAGTTGTCAACGAGACACCACACTTCTTTGAAAAGCTCTCCAAGCAGCAATCCCCCGAGATACTCTGGATCGGTACGACGCCCATCTCGATGGTGCTCACTCTGGAATGTATAGGGTGCTCCGATGCGCGCGTTCCCCCAAATCAAATCCTCAACTTGAAACCTGGCGAAGTTTTTGTACACATGAATCTCGCCAACGTCGTTGGTAAGCTGTCTCTTTCAATGCAATCATGTGGATGTTGAAAAGTGCACAGCGATATGAATTGCTTATCAGTGATCGAGTACGCTGTCGTCCACTTGAAAGTCAAGCACATTGTCGTGTGTACGTCTGAGCTGCCCTTCTACCCGTCTAAATACTCCACAAGGTGGTCACTATGGCTGCTCAGGGATCAAAGCAGCTCTAAGTTGCACAGAATTTGGCATCGTGGACAATTGGATTCGGAATATCAAAGATGTGTACATTGAGCAGCAAAAGAAGTTTGAAGGTAGTCTTCCCATCTTCACTTTTTGCACTTCATGATGATAACAGCTCTGGATGAAGAGGTTGTGTTGGATTTGCTCACGGAGGAAAACGTTGCTAAGTCGGTGTATAATGTGCGTGACACACGGTGGCACGAACGGCACCATATTCACGCACATGGCTAGGTTTGCCACACTCGAATCGTGCAAAACGCATGGAAGAATGGTCAGGACGTCAGCGTACACGGCTGGTGCTACAGCATTGCCGATGGGATCATTCGAGACTTGAACATTTGCATCGCCAACGAATCCCAAGTCGAGCCGATCTACCGACGCTTGCGGGACATGCGAGAGTCTCTCGTTTTGCGAGATGACCTAGCAGCAGCCAAGACAATGGCTGAGCTGCTGAATGGCCTCGGGATCAAGGGCGAATGACGTCTCCACGGCAGCTCTTCCGACTTGGTCGTGGCATTTTGTGGAGTGTGGGATGGATTTCGCTGGTCAAGTTTGATTGGTTAAAATTCAATGAATTAATTGATGTGGTGCAATTTGATTGGATAAAATTATAAAATCGCCGCCCCACCTCATTTTGCAGAAACCCTCCTTCCTCATGGTAGATCCCGAGCCCCTTGTGGATGTACTCATCTGTGTCTGTGCTTGCTTAGGTTGTCTTGTCTGCCGCGCTCCTTTCGAAGAATGGCAAAGGTATGATGATGTCTGGATGGAAGAGAGCGAATGTGAATTTGTCTAGTCATGGTGGCGCGCCAGTTTGTAGAGGTCTCTCGCATTCGTTTGGAGGTATGGTTGCTTGCCGCTGTTCTAGACTAAATGGATTGAATCCTGTGATGTAAATAGGGGCTTTTGACTGCATTTCCCAAGTTGCTAGCGAGTGAATCGCGCCAACACACATTTATCGACACAGAAAGCGTGCGTTATGTCTATCAACCGATCGAATCGTTCTTCCTCTTGCTCATAACGAACAAGACAAGTAATATTGTGGAAGACTTGCATACGATGCAATTGATGGCCAAGCTCGTGCCAGACATTTGTGGACCGCTAACGGAAGCGCATATTCGTGAAAAGCAATTTGAGCTCGTGTTTGGTTTCGATGAGCTCTTGACTGCAGGTGGCCATGCAGAACAAATTAACTTGCAACAAATTCGTACCAACTTGGAAATGGAATCGCACGAAGAAAAGTTGCACTTGATGATCCAAAAGACCAAGCTCGAGAATGCCACGGCCGACCGAAAACGACAGGAACAACGTATCAAAGAGGAACAACGCGAAAAGGCACGACAAGAACGAGCAGCGGGTATTTCGTCCAAAACCTCTGGTTATGCTGGATTCGGGAGCAGCGGTTTCTCGTCGCCAACTGCATCTTCGTCTTCCTACTCGTCCTCCAGCGCACCAAAGGAATCCTACGTCGAGCCTCCCAAGCAACCCACTCCTTCGACTTCACTCGGCAAGTCGACAGGCATGAAATTGGGCGGTAGCAAGAAGGGCAACAGCTTCCTCGATGCCATGGCAGCCGAAGACGATTTGAAGGACATTCCTCCGATTGCCACTGCTGCTTCCAACATCCCAGCACCGACTGACAACAAACCAGCCCCTGCTACCGCTGTGAGCTCGGATCCTGTTGGCTTGGCAATCGAAGAGAAGATTACGGTGCAATTGAACCGCGATGGGGCTGTCGAACAGCTCGAAGTCAAGGGCAGTTTGTTTGTCGCTGGTAACGATCCCGAAAGCTCGGCTTGCCGGTTGCATTTGCGTCACTCGAATGCGAATGGCATCAACTTTCAAGTACGCTGTTATTTCTTGGCTCAATGACAATGGAATCCTCTCGTAGACGCATCCCAAAGTGGACAAGAAGCTCTTCGAATCGCAGTCTATCTTGGCTTTGAAAGACGACACGAAGCCATTCCCTCCAACGCGCGTTGCTGTCTTACGATGGGCCATCAAGACGCAAGATGAATCGTTCTTGCCGCTCAACATTACATGCTGGCCAGAGGAAGAAGGCAATGGCAAGGTGAGCGTTTCCCATCTTGACTGCGCAATTCAAGCGTTGTGTTAGATGACAGTCAGTTTGGAATACTCGATGGACCGAGACATGGTGTTGGAGAATGTTGTGATACAAATCCCCACTGGTGTTGTCGATCCCCCCCATATTTCGCAGATTGACGGCGAATACCGCCACAATCCTTCGGACAATTGTGTCTTGTGGCGTCTTCCCTCCATCTCGTCATCGTACGTCTTTGAGAATGCAGCTAGCACGTGCTCATGGGCTCTTTGATAGGAACAACACTGGCTCGTTAGAATTCAGCATCCGCGGCTCGAACTTGGACGCTTACTTTCCGATTCAAGTCTCGTTTTACTCGCGCTCGACGTATTGTGACTTGTCTGTGGCTCAAGTACTCAAGACTGCCGACCAGTCGCCCGTCCAGTATGGTTTTGACCAGCTTGTCTCGACAGAAAGCTACGTCATTCAGTAGATCAGAGAGAGTCGCAAGTGTGCATACATCCTCGATTTTAAACAAGACTCTATTTGGAAAACTTTATCGGGTCCATTGCGCGCAGCAGTTCTGTGCCTTCTGCGCGAACACAGCGCTCGACCATACGTTTGACGTAGATACACTTTTGGGGACTCTCGCTCTTCCATTGTTTGATGCACGAGGCCCACAATTCCGTCGCTTGCGGGCAGAGCGCTCTCCCAGTACAGAGTGTGGCATGTAGATACGCCTTTTCTCGTTGTTTGGTAGATTGATTCGTCTTGAAATGCTCAATCACACTGTCGCATCGCCGCCACTGTTCATACCTCGATCCCAACTCGTTGGTTTCAAATAACCACGACTTGTCATGCAGAGGTGAGTCGTCAAGGCGGCCATTCTGAATAGCGTCATGTAGCTCTACAATACAGCGCCAAGCTCAGCCAGCGTCGCATGCCGTGAACTCACCGAGGACAGAACCGACGTCGGGGATGTCCATCGTTGGCGTGTGGGTCAAGACGTTTGGTTACTTATCCGGATGTCCGGATAGCGCATCCTACTAGTCTACTACTATAGGAGTACTAATAACAACGACGACAGCATCATGTCTGACTTTTCAATTCTGGTCAAGATGGAGACATCGTTCGACTTCGAGACCTTCCTGGACGAGCATGAGACGCAAAAGCTGGTGGAATTTACATTGAGCAGTCCTGAAATGGCGATGAAGGAAGAAGAAGTGACGTGCAAGGACAAAATAGTGAAAAAAGCGAGTGTGTACTACCGCGAACGCCGTAAGGTACGAGACGAAAGAACGATGGTATTCTGACCCGCAGCCATGGACAGAATGAAGTTGAATACTTGGTCTCGAAGAAGCGAGCGCTGGAAGCTGAGTTGGAAAAACTCCATGAACAGAAGCTGTCCCAGGAAGTGGAAGCCAAGCGATTGAAACGCAAAGCGGAAGAGCAGCACAATCTCTTGCGCAGTGCAGAGGATGAGAACTCATCGCTGCGAGACAAACTCTTGTCCCAGATGAATACGCTTAAGCTCCTCGAGTCGTTCTTTATGAGCCAGTCGGCGGTCTGTGTACGCTCCTGAATCGATGGAGTGCATTCGTAACTGGTGCTAGGTCTTTTCGCACAATATCCCGACGAATCCATTGTATGTGCTTCCCCGTGAACCAACTGCAAGGCACAATCATTTCCGCAATACAATAGCCATAGCATTGAACGAAGTGGATTCCATCATGGCTGCCAAACACCTCTCACCCCCTTCAATGCCCCTTCCTTTTGTTGACACGACAGTTCGCTTCCAACCTCACAAGCCAAACTCCAAAATTGAGATTGAAGTCATCCGTGTCTATGAGTTTCCCTGGGTGACAATTGAGCAAATTAGCAATGCTCTGTGGAAACTCATCCATTACCAAGTCGATCTTCTCATCTACACCGATCCTACCGCACACGCCGAGGTGGCTTGCTTTCTAGAAGCCTCATCTTGACGACTGCGTAGGTTCTGGAAACTCTGGATCCCAACACGTTATACACTCGTTACCGATGCCAACTGGTCCAAGGCCAACCTCTCGTTGAATCTTACTCGGTGTGCCACCGCTCAATAGCTGAGCACGAGACAAGAATTGTTTATCGATGCTACTTGGACGACGAATGCTTTCCCTCAATAGGATCCAGCACGCGGCACGACGAGAACGGTTATTTGGTCATCTTCACTCATCCTGTGACGAACGCAACGACCGTCAAGATGGTCTCGTTCTTACGACCACTAGCAAATGCTGCAAACGCTCCAGTTGGTCTTGTCACAGAAGAATTCATGAGCTACTTGCATGATGCGTCGAACGTCGGTTTTCGAATACTCCAGCAAAATCTCAAAGAAGCTGGGGTAACCTTTGGGGTAACCTTGTTCTGAAAAGAGAGTCAGACCGAGTCGTTTGTGTCCTGCCGCCTTTGTTCGTCGCCCCCGTGACGAATGCTCGGCGACTACAATTGTGTCTTTATTTAAAGCTTAACAGTTTGATCGGATTGTGGCTGTCCTGGTAGATATCTACTACGAAAACCAGCCCGTGATCTCGAACAAAAAGTTCATGAAACCACTGCGCTCCTTTTTCGGCGTTGGAGTTGGGGTTGGTCCAGCTACGACGAACGACTCTTTGGTGGGCTTTGCCGTCGCACTTGCAATTGCATCCTCCTCTTCTTTCGTGAGAGGAGTATTTCCATACAACCGAGTAATTGATTCCAAGTCAACTGGGCTGAGCTTGATGCGCTGACCAAGAGATTGCGACGCCTTTTCGTCGCAAACGTCCCGCGTTGGGATAACGCAATTGTCCTGAGCGGGGGATTGAGATACGTCGCAATATTTGACAGTGCCTAGCTTCATGGTGATTTCACTGGATACACGAGGACGAACGCACTGTCTTTAGGGAGGCACAAGCCTGCAGTAGTGTCGTAGTGCATGATCGACGTTGTGTCGTACTGCATTTGAGTCGCTGTCATAAATACTTGGTAGTTGTTGCGGGACACTTTGAGCTCCCCTGGAATGACGACAATTTTTCGCAGTTGATGCGAGTGCTCGTGATAGAGCCCGATGCAATGGCCAAACTAGATGCAATATCAGCCTAATACCTCAAGGCAAGAGGACTCTTACCTCGTGGATGACACGGCCAGTGCCAGTCATATCGTCAAAGCAAGTTGGATGGAGATTAAACATTTGGGGGCCGACGTTTTGGTAGCCTACGCCAGCGTAGCAACCTTGATCCCAATTATTGATATTGGCATAGTTCTTGCAGTCGCCACAGACAGATTTCCCGCGGACAGTCACGCCAGGACACGCGTCAATGTTGAGGAATCGAATGTTCGTGGTCGACTTGTAGTGCGCCATGGCATTTTGGATTTGGTCTTTCTGTGGCTGGGTAAAATTGGACGCAATCTTGTAGCACACGACACCTTGAGGCCACGTTTGGGAAGCAGGGGCCTCGACAATCAAACCAAGTCTTCGTCGCAATGAAATGTCGGAGCAATTGAGATCTGGGAGGGCTGGCGTGTCGGAGACTCCAATCTCTTCGTGGCAAACGAGCTTGCCGTCCAAGCACACTGCATATATACTTCCTTTGTGTCCCTTTTTACCCGCAAGTTGCTTGGTCTGGCGATTTCGAAGCGTCATGCCATCGTAGTCACACGAGAGTGCAAAGTCGAGGGGCGCTGGATGAGATCGATGGTGCGGAGGATGCGTTGCCGTGTGTCGATGGTGGTGGGGCTCGTCGTCGTGGTGGCTCCGCAGCGATCGAGAGTCTGAAACAGCAGCCGTGAAAGCACACAAGGTGACGACAGCGAGCACCTTGAGGGCCATCTAACAAACTTACATATGGCACTTGGAGCCTTCGTAAATTGTTGATTGTCAAATCGTGAAATTTCTCTATGTTTCTCACGGTTTGGTTGTGCCAACCTTTCTACCGAAAATACCTTAACCAAGTACAGTCAAATACTCTATTTCGACAAAGCGTCAACCTCAGCGTTGAGCGCCATCAACTTCACAAGACAGCAACCGCTTCAGTGAGATCAAGCTTGGCATTCGCCGCTCGTGCGTGTCAGAATGACGGACAGAATGCCATTCCATGGCTTGACAGCGACCGAGTGATTCAAACATTTATGGCATGAGCTCTTGTAGCCATAAATAGTCTGAAGAAAGTTCCCCCATCAACGTCTTGGTGCTAGAGAATGGCGGCATTCTAGTGAAGCTGAGAGATGCCATCGGTTGTTTGTTGTGATAAGACAATTCAGGCCGTAAGCAATAGATAACGAGTAATCCCCACGTGACTGCCCAATCGTACTGTAGCGCTTGTAAAAACAATAGCAGACCAAGCCGAGAGCATTCCTCGTTCATGAACTTGCTTTGTACTGACATCATTTATCCTGAATCGATTCACTAAGGCACGGCACAGCGTGGCCAGGCGCACATAAGTCGAGAACATGTCACGCCATATTATCAACACACTGCTTGTCGTTGTATATCCTACAGGACCATACTGATTTAAGGATCGTCGTGGTAAATATTCAAGAGTTTTCACAATGCAATGGTATGGTCAAGGCATGTCCAACTGCGCGATCTCCACTTTCCTATGCTTCTCGAGCATTTTCAAAGACTTGAATGCTCTAGGAATCGATTCCCCTGTCCGTCTCCGTCGTCGTTGACCTGAGGTTGTCTCAATATGTACCAGTGGTTGATCGTTCTTACAACACACACTAATTTAATTTGTCTTTTAACCTAAGTCCTCTGCAATTTGTAAAGTTTATCTTGAGTTTTGTATACCCGCACCTGTCGCGATTGACGACACAACGGTCGATGTCCGAATGCACCACGATGTCATTTCCGGATTCGTGTCGTTGAAATGAAGTTCGCTACGTCGTGTGCTCTCTTCTTGGGTGCCGTCGCGTTGTCGGCGAGTGCCATGAAGCCTCCTCCAGGCGCGTGCATCACTGAAGGCGTGATTGGTGAAGTAAAGGCTGGCACTGAAATCGACAACCACCACGTGAAGTTGGCGTGGGGTTTGGTCGGTGTCAAGGGCAACATCTACATCCGCTGTGAGAATGGTAAATACAGATGCCACGAAGACAATGGTATTGCCGATTGGCCTGGACACATGCCATACGTCAACTGTGATAAAGCCAACCAGAACCGTAAACTCGGCGTCATGATCGACCCTGCCAAGATCAAACTCTGGCCAGAACAAACGTTGTGCTACCAATACGACAGCAAATTCTCCAAAAACTTAACGAAATACATCAATCAAGGTTGGGACCACTTGAAGGAAAAGACTGGATTGACCTTCTTGTCGACTGCTGAATGCAAGAAGCAGAAGAACAAGGAGAAGATCTGTGGTGGCTGCAAGGACTACATCTCGATCAAGAACAACAAGCCTGGCTGCTTTGCCGCCGTGGGTTACCAAGCCAAGGGCCCTCAAAACTTTAACGTGGCCGACGAATGCTTCAACCCTGGATTTGGTCGATTCGTCCACGAAGTGCTCCACAGTTTGGGTGTTTATCACGAACACGTCCACACCAAGCGTGCCATTATCATCATCCCATCCGAGCTCAAAGTTGCCCGTAACAACTACATGAAGAAGCCCGACTCTGTGCATACCAAGTACGATGAAAAATCGATCATGCACTACTCGGAAGCTGCCGGTGTGTGCATACCGCAAGACAAGTACAAGGACGTTCGCTTCTGCGATATCGTTGAAAGCGAAGCCGAAGGTTGTGTCGAACCCCTCCCCAAGCACTGTGACAAGGAGAAGTCGCGCGTCTTGGGTCAACGCAAGGGCTTGAGTGAACAAGATATCATCACCATCAAGACCATGTACGGCTGCACCCAGACTGGCAAGGAAGCTACCATTTGGGAACTCCAAGCCGAACAAAAGGGCAAGGGCAAGAAAGACGACGATGATGATGACGATTATGACGATGATGATGATGATGATGTCGATGATGACGATGACGATGATGACGATGATGACGACGACGATGATGACGATGATGATGATGATGACGATGTCGTCTTCGCAGACATTTAAGCAATCTCTTAACTCGAATTAGTATACGTACGCGACATATTTCGTGACGCGACAAAATCCGTGACATGGAGTTTGTTCATGCAAAACTCGCTTTGATTGAAGAAAAATCAAAAAGTAGAAAAACGCGATTCTAGCCAATCGCACGAGCGATGACTAAGGTGCGAAAATGACTTCATTTTGGTCGAGTTACGTCAAGTTTCCTCACTTTGAAGTCATTTGGCTGGCTTTCCATGGACAAGAGCCAACAGGAGAGAGTCAATTTGGCTCTAAATGAGATGCGGGACCATGGATTATCATGCAGGGCTGCTGCTGCGAAATACAACATTGGACGCATGATGCTATATCGTCGACATCGAGAGCAATTGCCACCACCAAGAAGCTTGCATCTGCGGCCAAACGTCGTGAATTGAAGGAAAGATAGACAATGGCTCTGGAAGATAAGCCCAAGGCGCAACGTCTCAAGCGTAAACGTCATGCTAAGTTGGCCAGTAAATGTTATACTTGATAAATGTATGGTTCACATTTTTCCGTATCCGGATAATTTTGTCACGGAACGTGCCACCACCTTTTGAATCCTCACGAAAAGTACAGTAAAACCCCGAGTTAGTCACACCTTTCTAATTTTATATTTTATATAAATTGTTACTTTATATCCAATAAAATTTGAAAGGTGAAAGAATAAGTGGTGGCAACGCAACTTTGAATCTCAATGCATCGCCAACGTATCAGTCTCGCCGGCAAGCTCAAGATCAAAGAAGAGCACAATCGGTTCCCAGAGAAGACTCACGACGAATTGGCAGACTGGGCCAAACATGAATTGTTGGCGCCATACAGCAATCCTCGATGAAGAACTGTATGAATTGGATAACTCGATCTATGCAATTGAGCTTTAAATTTGCCAGGTTTAATGACATGAATGATAACATGAAGTAACCTTATAGTCTTATACCTTTACAACTTTATAAACTATACTCTGAAAATTGATGTGACTATCTCGTGGTTTTACTGTAGAAATTTGGACAAGTTTTTCACATATAACCATAGCTTTTTTCAGTCTCTACAAACTACGTTTTTTCTCCTCATTCGATTTCAATATAGAACAGAACGACATTACATTTACCTGACAAGTACTTTTTATAGTTCTACCAACTTGTGTCACGGAACCTGTCGCGTGCGTATATACTTTGATTTTGGGAATAGTGCTACTGAGCTCTGCTAAAACATCATGGGAAGAGTGCCCTTGCGTGTAAACAGTTCAGTTTGCTTCTAACTTGCCGACTTCAGTTTGTCTTCAGTGCTCATCAGGCCAACATTTTGAAAGATAACATTAATCTTTATCAAATAAATTCTAATTCTCTGAACATCAAAATTACTAGCCTTCTTATGCATGGGTTTAGACTTAATCATCGTCATCATCGTCATCATCATCATCGTCATCGTCGTCGTCATCATCATCATCGTCATCGTCATCATCATCATCGTCATCGTCATCATCATCATCGTCATCATCGTCATCATCATCATCATCATCGTCATCATCATCATCGTCATCATCGTCATCATCGTCATCATCGTCATCGTCGTCATCATTGTCACTCTTTTCAGTGGCGTCATGATCAGACTCGTCGGATTGACCAGACTTGCCGCCAGCGAAGAGTTTATCAAGAGTACGAGCCTCGTTGGAGAGTTTGGGATAGAGAAATTCAATGCTCTTGACGTCGGTGGGACTGAGGCCGTCACGCTGACCAAGGACTTTCGAGGCTTCATTGTCGCAGTCGTCCAAAGTTGGGATGACACAGCCAGTCTTGTCATGGGACTCGTTGATGTCACAAAAGCGTTTGGTCATATCTTTAGGAAGGCAGACACCGCCCGTCGCACCGTAGTGCATGATTGATCTAGTGTCATAGGCAGTGTGTTCACTATCAGTTTTCTTGACATAGTTGTTTCGTGACGTCGCCAAAGCCGACTCGATGATAATGATCTTGCGGTCAGGATGAGCATGCTCGTGGAAGAGACCGAAAGCATGACCAAACTCGTGCTCAACACGACCAGGCTTGCCATCCGAGTAGCAATCGGGAGCAAGGTTCAAGATTTGGTCTGGCTTGCCTTCGTACCCGACAAAGGCAAAGCATCCTGGTTTCTTGTCGTCGATCAAAACGTAGTTTTTGCAATGGCCACAGATAGATTGTATCTTGGACGTCTTGCACTGTTCTTCTGAAATGATGCGCACTGTTGTCTTCTTGCGGTATTCTTCTTCTGTCGTTTTGATGTAGGGCAAGACGGCTTGGTTGACTCCCGGAGCGAGCTTGTAGCACACGACACCTGCAGGCCAAACAGCAGCATGCTTTGGGTTGAGCATGAGCCCAGCCTCTTTTAAACGCCGGTCGTCGCCGTTAGCCGCTTGTTCCATCATGATGTCATACTCTGTAATAACTTGGTCGCAATCAACAGAGGGAAGCGCATCTTGGTCGAGGACTTGGTCGCTCACTTTGCATTCCCATTCCCCATGATTGCACACGGCGTAGATCGAGCCTTTGTAGCCAGGTGGCCCTCGCTTGTAGGAAATAGCCCCATGGCGGTAGTGTGTCTTGTTGTCCTCGTCATAGCATCGGTCGTTTGCCAAAGCCACGCAGGCCAAGGCAGCAATCAACCCGAGCTTCATGCTGTCGAGAGGAAAATGACATGGCTGTCGTCAATACGCAGTTGTACAATTGACCACAGGGTCGCATTACATTCCAGTTGTGTCACAAATTAAATTCGGAGTACAATTATTTCGAGAATATTTTTCATCACTCATTTCAAATTCACAGTACCTTTTACAGCGCTCTATAATACATGGTCGGAGGACAATCATAACGACTAAAGAGCAAGGCAAAACGTAATCGACGTGGAACCATCGTCGTCTTTTGCGCTTACCATGGTCATTGCGCAGAGAAAAATACATCAAATTTATTCATAAGGTTGAAAATTACACTTTAAATACTGAATTAAGGGAATTATGTTGATGATGGGTTCTCATTCAGAACCCAATATTTAGTGTAATTTTCATCCTTCATTGAGAACTTCTCGTGCACCCTGGATTGAAACAATTTGAACGAGGACACTGGAGTTGAGTATATGAAGTGTGTACAAAGGGCAAAAGGGTGCCTTTTCATGTGAGATTCTGAACAATCGCCGCATCCAAGATGTCTCACGAATTGTCTGGAGAAAAATCAAGCAAGCCTTTAGGATCAAACCAGTTGGACCATGAGCTATTTCTACATATACAGTGTAAGACCATTTACCCATTACATTACTTAAGAAAAGACTACCCAGCATGTTGTGGGTATTTGACGGGCGTGGTTAGCTTTCCAATCTGACTGATGGGATTGCTTTATGATTTCTCTGACGACACTTTAGACCACAACAACGATAAGCATCACACCATGCGAGAGACGTCAGACATCCGCCCAGAAAATTGCGCTCACCGGAGCGAAGCGAAGGTTGTGTGTAAAATTTTCTGCAGGCGGATGACTCGGAGGAACGAGCCCCAAACGTGCACCAAAAAGGGATTTCTTTATTCATCTCACGTCGGGAAGGCGGCAGGTAGGCCGTTAGACCGCGCCGCCACCCGGACGAACCTGCCCGCCTACTGTGGGGCAATTATATCTGTCAAATTGGAAAGCAATCTATCCAAACATCTAAACACGTCCGTCAAATACCCACCACATGCTGGGTAGTCTTTTCTTAAGTAATGTAATGGGTAAATGGTCTTATCTGTAGAAATTGCTCGTTGGACTATGCCAGCGACATTGGACTGGTTTTCGAGTGGTGAAATGATGTTTGCATGAACTTAGTCCCCTCGATGAAGAGTAGTAGAAGGGCCTGCCAGCTTCTGTTGGCCTTTCAGCTGACTGTCAACTCGCTTATACATTTTAGCCCCATTAAGTCAATCACGAGGAGGTAGTCAAGCAATAAGGGTGTGTTCGCTGAAGCAAAAAAACTGGTTATTTGGTCAAAATTTGGATATTTTCTGAGAAATAAGGGCCAGTCTGGCAACCGAAAATCTTACAATAAATAGGTTCAAAATGCCATTTTGAGGCCAAATTCAATAATTTTGGTCAAAATATGAACTTGTTTATCTCATAGAGTTTTGCACCAAATCCAATATTTTTGGTAGGGATATACTCACTGGAGGCTCCCAAAATGCCATTTTACGAGATGGAGGTTTTACCTCTATTTTGAATATGCCATAAATCGTTGATCCCATTTTGGCTGAAAATGGCATATTGATTTTGAAATTTTGCCAGACACACCCTAACTGGATTTTTGTGATTTCAGCGAACAGGAGTTTAATTCCAATCAGTTTGTCCCATGTCCAATTTCCCAGGAAATAACCAGCAAAAATAACCATCTCTGGGGGTGTTTATTCTGCGGGTTATTTTGATGAAGCTCTTCCATCATGGAAGTTTTTCACAAGAAGTTCCGCCGTGGAAGTCAACTTTTTCTCTCTTGGGTTACAATAACTAAGTTAAAATAACTGCTTTCGCCCTACTTCACAGGTTCACATCGATATTACCCTGATACTGTACTGGATTTTAGTGACATAGACTTGGCTGAATTGCCTCCTTTCAGTACATCAATGAGTAAATTTCATTGGCCAAAATTCAACCAATCAAAGCTATGCATTTAAAAAAAGGGGTTTCATTGTCTGACATGGCGAGCCTCTTCAAAGTACTGGCGACACACGACGTCATGTCCATCGTCTTTGGGTTCCAGCGCGGCGTCTACGAAGATATATTGCCCCTCATGCTCTCCACAGAACAGATTTCCTCCATATACGAAAGTGTGGGGTCTGATCCTTCCAATGCCATGCTCCATTTGCTCGAGTTTCGAATTGTCTTTTCCCCTTGGTATCAAATTCACGGCCATTTTGAACTTGCGCGACTTGTGGCCAGCAATTGCGCAATTATACCCTTGCTTGCTCTCTATGGGGTCCTTACTGATGATATTGGCCTGCTCGTCCAGCTTGATCTGCTGGCCCAAGAGTGGAAAACGTCCGAGCTGATGGATTTCGCAGCATGGACAGGCCATCTAGCCGCACTGCAGTTCCTACATCACAAGAAGGTGCAATGCACTAGCAACGCTATGGATCATGCGGCCATAAATGGCCACATTGATATTGTACGATTTCTCGATCAGCATCGTGATGAAGGATGCACTGAGAGCGCAATGGATTTCTCAAGTGCACATGGCCATCTTGCTGTTGTGGCTTATCTGCACCAACATCGCCATGAAGGCTGCACGTCGTATGCCATGGACTGGGCTGCCGAGAACGGACATTTAAATGTCGTTTGCTTCTTGCACGAGAACCGTACCGAAGGTGCCACCCTGAATGCAATGGCAGATGCAGCAATCAATGGTCACCTAGAAGTCGTGCGGTTCCTTCACTCGAAGAGAACAGAAGGTTGTAGGATGGATGCAGCAGATGGAACTGCCTCTCGTGGTTACCTGGATGTCGTTCGCTTTCTGCATGCGAAAGGCTATGATGGCTGGACAACCCGTGCTATGGACGATGCCGCTCCAAATGGACATCTTGAAATTGTTCAATTTCTCCATCACAATCGATCTGAAGGATGCTCTCACGAAGCATTAACCCGGGCTGCTGAAGCTGGTTATTTCGATATCGTACGCTTTTTGAACGAGCATCGAACGGAAGGCGATCGAATTGCAGCAGCTAGCATTGCATCAAAGCATGGTCACCATGCAATTGCTGCCTATTTGCGTGGGAAGCGTACTCGAGTGGATGTATATTGTGAAGCTCTTGTGAAGAACGTCAAGAAATTACGTCTGCCTCTATGTTTATAGTAGAGACTGAAGAGTGATCACATCGCTAACGCCTCAGAGAGACACCTCGCAAACTTGCCAAGCTATGTGTCAACAAGCTGGACTGTGCTGGCTTTGTCATGGTCGTCCTACCTGAACTACTTCTATCCTGGCACCTCTACAGCTTCGGAGTAACCCTCAATGCAAAACCACGTACGCCCGAAGAACTCAGCGGAATCGATTTACCAGTATAAGTCCCTCCACTCCAGAAGCATCAAATACTCAACATTGCCTCTTAGTGACCTTCCAAGTGAACAACTACAAATGATTTCTGGACGACTTTCTGAATTGCGCAGGTCAAGCTGGTTAATTCAGTGCTGTTCGACGACTTGTAGCGTGCTTTGAATTTGTTGCATCCGAGTGACCAGGCGACATTACATGGCATCGATTGTCATGAAACGTCGTGGTGAGCTGGTGAAACGCTGAGTCTCATTGTCCATCATATACAAACTCCAAGTTCAAATTTCGAACTCTTGAAAAGGTTCGAGTTGGATCTTTTTCCGAAGGGGCACAACACGTTTTAGTCACCGCTGCGGTGCTGGATGGACGGGGATGGTGATGCAGTTGAGCTCAAGCTGCAGCAGAATCTTCTCAAGCAGCATGAGAACTATGCGAGACAAAAGGAATTGCTGCAAAAGCTCAAAATGCAGAGCGAAACCACAGCACGAAATTTGTCGTTCCAACAGACGCATGATGCGCCAAAGGCAAGTCCAGTCCTCCACTCGCGAAGTCGCATAGCCTTCGACAACGTCAAGATATCCTCACCCCGTCCATCTTTGCTCATGGATCTGGCCAAAGACGATCAATGCGTCAATGATATGCACTCGCAAGAACTCGTCAACGACGGCTTGCGAAAGCAATTGGAACTCATCCGACGTCTTGAAAGTGAAAATTCGAGGCTTCGATCGGATGCCAGTGCATTGAGAACCCAAGTGGCCCTTCTGGAAGATAGATCAAAGTTGAAGGAGTCGGAAATGGGAAGACAGGCGTCTGAACTGGAGAACACAGCGAGTGAATTGCTCAACCTTCGTCACGAACACAACGATCTATTGCAACGATATCAGCAAAGTAAACAATCTCTCAATAAGATGACCCGAGTCAATGACACGCTTGAAGAAGAGCTCCGTGCAGCTCTCGAGTCTCAACGTCGACTTCACGAAAGAGCAAATCAATTCGAATCAGACTTGGACGATGCTCATAGCCATGAGCAAGCTCTCGTGGCCCAGAAAAAGGCTCTTGAAACAGGCCAAACGCATGCTCAGACGACGATTCAGGCACTTCAAGATGAAGTCCAGCACCTCCAAGACGCTCTTGCAAACAAAACCGACCAGTGCACTGCGATTCAAACGTCAGCTTCTTCATGCGTTGAGAATATTGAAGCCAATCTATCGGCAGTACAAGAAGCTCTGGCGAAAGAGCAGGAAAAGAGGCGGACGTGGGAAACAGCCGCACATTCTCTCGAAGCTGAGCTCGATCAGCTGAAGTCTCTCCATGCAGCTTCCCGTCAAGCCATGGAAACTGTGAGAGAGCTCAGGGATAGGAACGCCATGCTAGAAGAGAAAGTCCCATACTACGAACAACTCGAGCTCGACAACAAGGAGATGCACGCCAAGTTGCTCATGGCACAACGTGATCGAGAAGAACATGAAAGATTAGTGATTCAGATGAAGCAAGGCATCTGGACTACCACGAACGTACTAAAGAAAGAATTTGAAGCTATGCGGTCATACCTCGTTTCAATTGATGATGAAGGAATCGTTCTCGAAGATGTTGATGTTCAAGTGGCGTCATGGCATGAATGTCCAAGCGATATTCAGGTAAGATAAGTCACGGCCAATATCTAGTAAGCTCAACTTTTGTATAGCATTTGCGAAGTGTATTGCATCATTTCAAGCACGACTTGGTTCATTTGAGTAAACGCATGATGGAAAGTCGCGAAAAAGAAAAGGCTCTCAAGAACGAGGGTTCTCAATTACAACAAAAGCTTGTCGAAGTTCGTCATGATTTGAAGGAATTGGAGCGCCAGCTGGAAGTGCAAAAAGAGGCATACGCGATCGCAGAGTCGGCTAGAGAAATTTCCACACGAGAAAAGCGAGACTTGCTCTTGTGGAGTCGATCAACTTGCCAAAAGACTGAGCGCATGGCAAGTGAAGTGGAACAATGGGAGCAGTTTACCATCCAACAAATTCATCGGATGCACAGATTGCCATGGCAGGAGGTGAGGGTCATCCAAACATATACGGTGATATGAAATGATACCTTGCTAGACTTCAGTGCATGTGGTTGAACCAAAATATTCTTCGTATGCAGAATTGCGATCGTCATGGGAGCAAGCGCTTCAAAATGTGTTTCAAGAAGCGCATCAATGCCACGTGAAATGCAACCAAGAAACTCATCGGGCGAACAAAGAGACAAAGCGGAAGCTCGAACTCCAGCGTCGATTAGACTTGAACGAAACCGAGTCGCAGAAGAAATGTTCTGAAAAGGAGACGGAACTCCAGGCAATTCAACTAAGACACGCTACTAGTCTCCAAACTCTGCAGGAGCAGCATCGTGTCCTGCTGCGTGAAAATGATACACAAATAGCAGCATTGACGCGACAAGTGGAAGACTTGACAATGAAATGGAATGCATCCGAGCACGACAGACAAATATTGAAGGATCAAAACTCCATATTGGAGTCACAGGTATAACAATGTGCTCGGGGGAATGTTTCGGGGCTCAAACGGATTATGTTTAGGCACCAGTCTACACAGGAATTGCCCACCTCTTTGTTGTGTGTGTGCGCCCGATGGTGCTCCAGATTAGTGAGCTACAAATTCAAAAGCGAATCTTGAGTCATCAAATCAACCAGCTGCAAGGACAGCAAAAGGAGATGGAACAGATCGCTGCCCTCTTTCACGACATTGAAGGGGAGAAAGCGCAGAGAGTTACGTTCCGAGCTGCCGCGCTGGCTGTGTTTGCCTCGAATCGTTTTCGCAATATGAGTCGACAGTATGGACGCAATGAAGCATTGGGTTTAGTCTTCCCTCAGCAAATTGGAGTCATCAAGCTTCTTCCTATGTCGTCGATTCAGTATTCGTCAAAAGTATGTTACGGCATTGCCGCGGTTTACGTAATTTTGAACTAGGCATTGCGTCGTCTTCAACAGAATGACTTCGTCGAAAAATGGACGGCCTTGGCACAATCTCAGACAATTACAACCGGTGTTCCAAGACGTCATGGCATTTACGGTCACTCAAGTTTGGGGGAGCTTGTCTTGTCAACACTGACTGCCATTGATCCAACTGGTGAATGTGTGCTAAACAACACACTTCAAGGACACTCAAGCTTCCTTTGTGATTTGCATCCAGTTCGATCGAATCGCAAGCAAACAACGTTGGATGTTCATAGCATTCGACGTGAAGTTGTGGAGTGGATGAAAAAGGTCGACAACTTGCAATTTCAGCGCACTGAGTTGCAAAAAGAAAACTATTCGTTGCAGTCACAAATTCATGACAAGGATTATCAACTCAAGGAGATGGAAGTGCTAAGCGCGAATGCCCAGGAGCTCCAAGAAAAACTGAATATGTATCAAACACATGAAGGCCATGCTATCACTGTTCGAGAGTTCGAAGCCAGCATCGCAGCGTGTCGAGAAGCCGAAACACGATGCGAAGAATACGTCACCGAAATTGCCGAAAAGCAATCCCTCGTGAAGGAACTCCAAACACAGCTCGATACTACTACCAACCGCAACAAAATGATCGAAGAACAATTAGACTCAACACGAAAAGCTCTCCTGGATGAAGAAGAGGCGGTTGTATCACTGAAGAGCGTTGTCTCGCGTTACGAGGCAGAAATGCGCAAGTTAACGCTGGCCGCGCAGAGTGTTCACTCACAGTTTCAACAGCGTTGCAATGAGTCGGAACACGACAAACAGGAGTTGCATGCATTGTCAGCTCTACTTCAGGAAACACGGAAGAAGAATCAAACTCTAGAAGATGAACTTGATCAAATGCAGCAGGAGATGAAAGCAAAGTCGTCCGTCCATGCCAGTCGATCACGTCTTGGTTCCGAGCACAGTATTCACCCAAGCGAAGTGTATTCCCCGCGACTTCTAAGGCGTTCTGCAGTTCATGACAACAGCATGCATAGCTCCAAGTCACAGCATGCAGCAATCGAATACAAAGATCTACCCCACAAGCTCAAAGCATCCCACGCAAGCTCCTACCGCGACAAAATGCATGTAGCGGACTTGGATTCCAATGAAGATGTCTCAATGGATATTGAAAAAGTCAATCAGGATGTCCATAACTACATGGATCGAATCGACAAGAAGCTCGAAAAGATCTACGGCATTCCAGGATCCAGCAAATGGAAAGACTATAACTTCAGCGACAAATAGAGTATATTATGATGAATGCAATCAAAGTCTTCAATAAAACACTCCTAAAGTAAGCGTTTGCAAGTCAAGAAGACACCAACACCCTCCACGTGCGTCAAAATCTCGTAGCCCTTGACTGCATACGCTTGCACAAAATCCTTCAGCTCCGATTCCGAAAACCAATGCGATTCATACTTGGAGCTTGGCACCCACAAGTCGCTCGAGTCAAAGTCGCACATGTCCAACGTCACCTTGTCGCCCACGAGCTTGGGGTTCTTCATGTAGTATTCTTCCACACCACGGCGGAAGCTCTTGCTGTGCCAGCATCCAATCACCACCACACCATCGTCACCCGCCACGCGGATCATTTGATCCACCACACGCTGACGAATGTGCTCGGGCAAAATGCCAAACGTATTCATCAAAATCGCCACGATGCGAGACGAGTTCCAAAAGTCGCTCGGCATCGACTTCTGGAGGATCGATTCCAATTCCAACGCATTGCCTTCCAGCAAGTAGTTGCCACGGTGCGCATTCATCTCGGGGTGAATATCCTTGGCCAAGTCAAGCATCACTGGGTTGATTTCCACACCCACAGTGTACGCCATGCGATCATACAGGACCGATCCCATCTCAGAGGTGCCACAACCCACTTCCACATACGAGTTGGGTCGATTTGGGGCCATCAACGAAGTCACATACTCCTTTTGAGCATTGTACAATTCCGTCATGATGTCGCACTTCCCCGTGTAGATCGAGTCGCGCCAAATCAATGGCATCTCGCGGTCTGTCCATGCTGACACAACGTTGTCTTCTTGGGCAGGGACAGTCGCCTGTTGGATGGGCTTGCAAGTCAAGAAGACACCAACACCCTCCACGTGCGTCGAAATCTCGTAGCCCTTGACTGCATACGCTTGCACAAAATCCTTCAGCTCCGATTCCGAAAACCAATGCGATTCATACTTGGAGCTTGGCACCCACAAGTCGCTCGAGTCAAAGTCGCACATGTCCAACGTCACCTTGTCGCCCACGAGCTTGGGGTTCTTCATGTAGTATTCTTCCACACCACGGCGGAAGCTCTTGCTGTGCCAGCATCCAATCACCACCACACCATCGTCACCCGCCACGCGGATCATTTGATCCACCACACGCTGACGAATGTGCTCGGGCAAAATGCCAAACGTATTCATCAAAATCGCCACGATGCGAGACGAGTTCCAAAAGTCGCTCGGCATCGACTTCTGGAGGATCGATTCCAATTCCAACGCATTGCCTTCCAGCAAGTAGTTGCCACGGTGCGCATTCATCTCGGGGTGAATATCCTTGGCCAAGTCAAGCATCACTGGGTTGATTTCCACACCCACAGTGTACGCCATGCGATCATACAGGACCGATCCCATCTCAGAGGTGCCACAACCCACTTCCACATACGAGTTGGGTCGATTTGGGGCCATCAACGAAGTCACATACTCCTTTTGAGCATTGTACAATTCCGTCATGATGTCGCACTTCCCCGTGTAGATCGAGTCGCGCCAAATCAATGGCATCTCGCGGTCTGTCCATGCTGACACAACGTTGTCTTCTTCTTCCGTTTTTTCTTGAGAGTTGAGGGACTTTGAAATGACTGAAAAATTTGGTGATATTTGTAGTTCTTTGTTTTGTAGAGTGTCCTCAAGAACTTTTAAGTTGTCTTGGGATGGTCGATTTTTTTGGGTTGGAAGAGCAAAGATGGATTCTTGGGCGAGCTTATTGACATATCCAACAAGTTGAACAATATCGTCTTGGGCATATTTTTCAAGGCTGATATTGCTCCAGACAACGTCGACTGGTTCAGTCAATGAGTATCGTAGCGGGTTGGCACGCTCAAACGTCGCTTGTTTCTGGGTCCACTGACGCCCTTTGCTATCAACGACGTGTACTTGTCGAGCATGTTGAAGAATCGTCGGCATAACGTCGACATCACCGGCATTGAGGACCAGAACGGATTTGTTAACGAGGAGCGATCGGACAGCTTCCATCTTTAGATTGCGCGCGAGTCGGCAAATGTTAAAATGCCGGGTTGCCTCGTTCATTTAAACTTATTATTTAATTCACTGTCTAATTGTATACTATATCCAAGAATTTAAAAAAATTTCGAAGTTCAAGTTCAAGTGCACATTTTACAAAAGTGCAAACTGAACTTTGGCTCTGGATAAGGCAATGTGAAACAGTCTTGGCCGTCAACCGACGTGAGTTATTTTAACTTAAGACGAGACTGACTGATACACGGGAAGAAGCACATAGAGAGCTCGCTACCATTCAAGATGGAGAAGTACACGTCTTCTCGAAGGAGCTGGACTTGCACAGATGTAGTTTCTCGACCCAATCGATTTGGAGCTCTGCCGAATGTCATTCTAGAACGGGTGCGAACAATTCATGAGACATCGCACTTTGCACGCGCCTCCCTCTGCTGAAATGTCCATCTCTTTCGGTTGTCTGTGTGTTTGATCACAAAGATGAGATGGACAAAGAAAGGAACCAGCCAGAATGGAACAAGTATATTCCGAGTTGATGATTAACATTGAGAGCGACCACCCCACTTGTGGTTCGACTTAATCCACACGCTGTCGGCAACTGAAGCGTCCGAGTTGAGGACGTACTCAAAGAGAGCATGCGATGCGTTTTCGACGTGGAGGCGGGCATAGCCGTACGTGCGGAGTTGCTTGGCACTCCAGGTCGTGTTGACCCAAGCGTCGGTGTCGAGTTCTTTTCCAGCCGAGCCGATCATGATGTGGGCAGTGCCGAGGGCATTTCCATCAGAGCCCACTTGCACGGTTTCATTGTACACGGGCTGTGTGCGTTCGTAGGCATGGGTATGGCCAGAGAAGAAGATGTCGACGTTGTACTTGTTCAACACGGGTTCGACAGCTGCACGGAGGATGGCGGTGTAGGCGAAGGACGACTCCATCGAGACGTACATAGGTCGGTGACCGTGGACAATGACCCAAGGGTGTTCAGTACGATTGACAGCAGCCAAGTCGGCTTCAAGCCACTTGCGCAAGCGAGATCCGTCGAAGAAGTCGTGTTCACTGCTCACCACGACTTGGCGCGTCAAACCCGAGTTGAAGCTGTATCAGAAAACGTTGTTACCGTTGTCTGGAACGCTGAAACGAGTCGCAGTCGGCACACCACATTCACCGTTCGAGCTCGCCTTGGCAAACGAGGCGGCAGGGAAGAAAGACTTTGTTTCACCGGAAATGTTGACGGCTTTTGTCGACGTCAAGTAGCAGTATTCGTGGTTGCCAACGCTCACCAAGTATGGGATTTTGGATGCAACTGGCTCAATGAGCGAATGGAATTGTTCCCAAATGTAGCCAACACTGTCAGCATACGACAAGTCGCCGACGTGCAAGACAGCTTGGTAATTGCGGTCTCCCTTGGCCAAGTCATCGGCGACGCGGGAGATCGTGCCCAAGGAGCGGCCAGGAACGCCCGTGCCGTTCGTGGCTGTGACCCACGTGCCCAAATCACCAAAGACTAAGAAGCTCGATGGATCACGCGACTTGAGGTTTGGCATGACAAATTGCTTGTCGTCGCTCCAACCATCGACAGCACTTCCCACTTGGTACACGACGGTAGCACCAGCAGGGATCTTCTTGATGATAGATTTGTAGTGGATGCCAGACGGAATGTAGCGTTGAGCCGACGTAACGTTAGCTGGGGAGGAGCACATGTCAGCAGCGGTGTAGCTTGCGCCACTGGCACTGATCGACGTGTAGGTGGCAGTTCCACTGGCAGGCTTGATGTAGTAGCGAACAGAAGGCTCCTTGACTTCAGCACTGGTCCACATGACACTGATCTCGTCAGTTTGACTCGTCAACGAAATGTGAGCTTGAAGGGGTTCCTTGGGTCCGCGCTTCATTTCAACGACAGGCGACACAGCCACGTTGGCAAACGTCTTGTTGCCCAAGCTCTTTTGGTATCGGAATTGATAGTTGCAACGCATGTTGAGGATAGGACCAAAGGTAAGAGTGCCCGACGCAGCACCCGTAGCCGATTGGAAGTCGACGTATTCAGTGTCAGCCAGGTTGGCAACATCGCTGCTGCAGTAAGCAGCAATACGATCCGTCTTGGCAGCGGTGGGCACGTTGAACGAAACGTCGACCTTGCCCAAGTGGGGAATCGAAGTGGACGAGACCGTGACAGATCCATCCCCTTCAAGGAGACGGCGGCCAGACATGGGGAAGCTGCACGAGTTGGATTCAGCGCCATTGCAAGGATCCGCCGTCGTATGCATCGAGTGCATTGCGCCCATCCACGTCGAGCTGTGAGAAGCTTCGATAGAAGCCATGGCGAAGGCAAGAGCAGGGACAAAGAGCTTCATAGATGTGTATTTGCCGCCGAGTCAAATGGAATATGAAACAACACCCGAGGCGACATGAGTCACATTGGTGCTTCGAGGCGGAGTCGCACCTGGATATTGTCCAACAGGGAGATATCCTAATCGATGAAAGTTACTTTCTGGTTCTTCGTACTTCAAAGGTCAGGATATTTCCTTCTGACAAGCATATTCCCAACCGTTTAAGAGCATCTCCACCCGTCGATGCTATGGCTATCATATAGACATTTCCTCTCATATTTTATAAATTCTCTATTCACCCAAGAGTTCTATGGCTAAATATTTAGCACTTGGACCGTTTCAGTGTCTATGAAGAGTCACCATAGACATCGAGTGCTATAGACCCTTGCGAGGAAGAGACCTGACAAAAAAGCCCCGTGGGAAAGCATGGAGTGATATTGAAGACCGCAATCTCTGTTTGGCTTGGTGTGCAGCATCGGAGGACCCAATAAATGGGATTGATCAAAGATCAGACACGCTCTGGACCAGCATCCACAAGCACTTCATGGAGAATAACAGGGGAAGCTCCCGATCCATGTCTGCTCTCAAAAGTCGGTGGGTTGACATCAACCGAGAAGTTGGACGCTACTCGGGATGTATGTCTGTCGTTTCAAGGCTGAACGAGAGTGGTAAGACGAGTGACGACATGTTTAAAGATGCTTTGACGATGTATGAAGCACAGCATGGCGAGCAATTTGTGTTTCACGCGGCCTACAATGATCTATCAACTAAAGAGAAATGGAAGCCTACAAATACGAAAAAGCGCCATGCAGATGGGATGAGAGACTCTGTTCGAGATGGCGAAAGGGAAGGCGCCACATAACGACCTGCTGGTGCAAAAGCAACAACATTGGCAATTGCCGAGGCCAAATTTCGTCGAGTCCAACTGAGTACATCTCAATCAATCGCCAATTCATTGGTCCGCAAGAATGATATCCTGAATGAAATGGCTTGTATTGAGCTCTTCAACATGCCGGACGTTGATCCACTTGAGCGAAAACAATTCTTTTCGGCTTTGCGTCAAAAGAAGCTTGCTGAGTTCATGTCAAAAGACTCCAATGCAGATTTATTTATGACCCAAGACAATATGCAAGAATACTCTGCTGGTTCTGTTGAGTCTGCACCATTTGAGACAAAAGAGGCTGAAGATTAGTCTATAAAGAAATATATTCAAATTGGAGCTTCACAGATTTCATAGAGTCTCTTCTCTGTTGCCACTGAAGTTCCACACGTGGTTTACGAGGTCACTTTGCAATTGGACATGCTTTGATTCATCTGCGATTGCTTTCCAAGTTGATACCATACTGTCGATTGTAGGCACATATCTTTCTCGTGTCAAATCGTCCGATTCAAGGTTCATTTTAACAGTCATATCTACGACCGCATCATGTCCACGTCTTTCCTCAACAATCATATTGTGGAGTATAATGCAACACTGCATCACACTGTCCAAGCGGTCAATGGTCCAAAAACGAGCGGGTACTGCCAGAATGCGCCAGCGCTTTTGCAGGACATCAAATGCTATTTCGATGTCCTTGCGTAGACCAGAGTGTAGTTGAGTGTACAGCCGCTCTTTTGCTGTGCGAGGAGTTGAGATTCCTTTTGCAAATATTGGCCAACAAGGATAGATACCATCTGCAAGGAGATATGGCAGAGTTCTGTAAGTGCCATTAACGGTATATCCAACTTGAGGAACCTCTTCGGATAAGAGTTTTTTAATGAACGGAGATCGTTGAAGCACATTTATGTCGTTGTTTGAACCAGCAACACCAAAAAATGCATGCCATATCCATAAATCAGCAGACGCAATGGCCTCTAGCACCACAGTTGGCTTCTTCTCCCGCCCTTTGTATTGTCCAGCAAATGCACGAGGACACAGCGCCCATTCCCATTTCATGCAGTCAATCGAGCCGATCATACCAGGAAATCCTCGTGCTTGGTTCTGATCCATAAGCCGGATTATATCGTCATTGTTTGGAAATCGAAGGTAGACAGATCCATACAGATCCATGACATCGTTGCAGAATTTGTACAGTATTTCGAACATTGTAGACTCCGCAATTTGGCAGATTTCGTCAAGTTCATCGCCTGCCTTTGCGTATGCAAGACAGCGAATCGCTGCAGTGACTTTGACAAATGAGCTTATGCCCGGCTTGCCGGTTGCATCACGTCTCTGCTGGAATAGTTTGCTTCCAGGTCATGGTGAATACGGTTGAAGAGCTCTCGCGGCATGCGGAAACGTCGTTCAAATATGACTGCATTGTACGTTGGTGTTTGACAGAAATACCGTTCAACCAACATGGTGTGAGCTTCCATAAATGATCTTGATCGATTTTGGGCTTCACCAGGTAACGATCCACCATGTCGCTTCTTCGTTTTCATATCAAGGTCGAGAGCTGTCGAAGTTATGTAGACTTCGTCATCGTCATCCAGGATCTCGCGCACGATTCTCTTTCGCCACATTGGTGAATGGCGTTACAATGTGGCTATGCTATATAGATCTATGCCAATCAGAATCAAGGATAAATTTGGTCATAGCACCAACCGGTGGAGATGCTCTTATACTAGGAAAACCCCAAAATCGAATCTCCAAAATAAGGGATATACTGCACTTTAGAAGGGCAATGTCGGGACAAAGTCAAGATTTGTATGGAAACAACCATTGGGACAAACTCGTTGTCGGGTCGTGCGCTGATGTGGCGTGGATTGCAGATGCTAATTGGCGGTGGACCACAATGCAAACGACTGGATCTACCTGGACATTCCGCTCTCTTTTCGCATGGCGAAGCTTATACAATGACAGAGGAACGATTTCCTCTTGATATTTACAGTGCGTTAGTATCTCGTTGTCTTTCTACCATGTCAACAAGTGAAAGATGTAATGCCCCATGTGTATTTCCTTGATCATGAGCTTGTTCCAATCGATTGTGGGGTTGATGTAAATCCCACACGCTGCAGCAAAGTCACCCAGTCTTGGCTCAAATCATCAGCCATTTTTCGCTGAAGCTCAGCGACAAGATTCGAGATGGTGTCTCTGCGGCTTGCTGGTTTCGCACTGTCGTCCGATTCGCCTTCATTCCAAATCGCGGTCAAGAACGATGTGATAACGACCGCATGCTGAAGTAAACACGCTTTAGAGCATCTCCGTAGGATGCCTTCGAGCAGTCGCTGCTCGTAGCATTGCATGGACCAGTCCACCCACGCCGAGAGGGGGTATTCGGTAGTGAGGTGTGCCCACGTGGGGTCAAAGAATGCGTTACAGACATTGCCCCCGCCTCCCGCAATACCTTCCAAAGACTTGAGCGCCGCCTGAACAACTCTAGCGTTTAAAGATGAACAGCAGTGATAGGTCTGTTTGACTAACGTGTTTGAGTGGGGAAGAGTGAGTAAGATGCGGAGGAAGCGTTCATATAGCAGTGATTTGGAAACAAGTCGGCCTTGCGACTCAAACGAGGGGTCAGCTCCAAGATTTGTTATGCCTATATCAAGCAGTTGATGAGCGCACGACAATGCATTTCATACCTTCCAAGTGTTCAAGGATGTGCTGGAGTGTCCGGGCTAACACTGGCTGGAATGTTGTAGAGTTGAGAAGGAATCTCGATGTCAGAGCTTCCGTCAGGGGAGGCAGTTGGGCAAGGAGACTCTTACGATTCGCATGGCTCATGCCACCAAGGAACTCATGCAAGACCTCCATGGCAGGGATAATCTTTAGCGACGACGTCTCGCCACTCAAGTATGGTAAGAGCAATCCCACGTAGGAAGACGGCTGAGTAAATCGACCGCAGCAGTTCGCAATGTGGCAAGCATGGGTCTTGATCAGTACATCGTCCCATGATTGAATCAACCGCGGGATGATCAAATGCAAGTCCACAGTGATCATATCCTCGCAGTAAACAAGCAAGCAGACGAGCAATCTCGATGCGTGGACTCGCGTTGGGCCTTGCCAATTCGATAGCTCGCGTAGCAGCGTCTAAGTTTGCAAGATAACAAATGTCGTGATTTCTTGCCTTACGTTGATGAAGCGACGGCATCGCCCGCGAATGTACAATCTAGTTCCAAGGCTTGGACGGCCAGAAAACGGCGGTGGGTATGGGAGCTGAAAGTTACAAAAGAGGCTGCCGTCGACTGCATATTGTGTTCTCTCAATCACCTACAAGTTGAGGTTAAAAGAGGTTTGCTTTCATGATGCTCGTACATCATCAGGGTGTTCCACGGCGTGGCGTTTCCCAAGCTTGTCAATTGTTTCGATAGCTTTTGCTGATATCAATGGACATTCATCAGCTACGGCACTAAATACCAGTTAGTCAGAGATCACTATGTTCTTCTACCTGAGGAGATAGGGCATGAGTCGCGATTCGTAGTCATATCGATCGGGTAAGTCCGTGAGCCATATCATGATCGTATCAAAGAACGTCTGTCGGACGACAACATTTGCATCTTGGTCGAGCTTTGCAAACAGATTCACTTTGATTTCGGGTGAATAGAATGCCGCGACGGGGATAACATTTTCGTCTTGATGGGCCAGGAGGTCCACGATGGCTTCAGTGCCAGCGCCTTTGCACTTGTCGACGTTTGGGACCATGACGACTGTACGAATGCATAGCATGGCCGCAACGCGGACTTTGGACAGTCGATGCTCAAGCAAGTGTTTTGAGGCACGAACGAGGGCTACTGCAAAGTGCTTGACGACGGAAACCAGGTTCAGACTTAGTAGCGTCAATGTCTCGCATGCTCGAATGTTGGCATCTGGAAAAGAGTCGTGCAGGCCGTGCACGATGACGCAGATGATATCGTAGACGTACGCATTGAGAAGAGATGCCGCATGGTGGTCGAACGTCGTTTGCAAGAGCGTGTGGATGAGGTCGAGGAAGAGGAGGCGGATTTCTTCAGACGGCTCTCGGGGCTTTATACGAGGAACGTCCGACTCGGGGAGATAAAGACGTCCACGATTGTGGGCGGCTAAAAGTGTGGCATCTTGTGAAAAAATATTGAGCTTCTCGTCATAAACCCACGTGCTGCTGATGCGATTAGCCACGGCCGGCATTAGGTATGGCAAAAGGGGAAGAAGGTCGTGATAACCCGTGAGGAACCGAATGGTCAAGCGTATGCTTGTATCACGGACTTTCTCAATAGGATCGTTGAACCGTTTGAAGAGTGGTTTGGCAAAGCTTGGAAATGTTGCATGGAGCATTGGCGTGTCGACATTGGCCAGAATCTTTGCTAGAGATTCGACAGCTCGTTTCCGGACGCCTTGCTGTTCATCGCTCAAGCTATTCAGATCTCGTTGGCACTTGCCCACTAGCTCCTCAGGTGATAAACTTGTGTCAACAGGGACGAGGGAATCAAGATCGATTTTCTCGACAACTTGCATATCACGGGGAGTAGAAGCTTGGTTCTTCGAAGCGACAGGGGGCTTCGCTGTTGTACTTTTCGTCATGTTGTTGGATTTCTTCTTTCGCATGGGATTCGCCACGGCATTCTCGCGCTTCATCGCTTCCCATACTTCGTCCATTGTCCTGACAGAGTTGTGTCTCTCGAATGTCAAACGACGACCTTTCCCAAATAGTTCGATCTTCCGGATAAAATACGATAATTTATCCGGACAATTATATCAATTTATACAGGCAGTGGTAGATAAAGTTTCGAAGGATTGGAGCTTTTGAAATGCAGATGGTCACATTTGATCGACGGGGATAGAGTGCCTCTCTGGCGACGCGTTGATCGGCCAAAGGGAGATGGAAACGAAGCTCTCGTCGTCACGCGGCAAGAATACGCAGGCTTCTGATGTATCAAAGCCCCGCACGAAACAGAATCTTACGCCATCAGCCCCGCCATCGTGGTCTAACCAGGCAAGTTCAGACCAATTGCCAGATGAACAAGGTCACGCGATATCCAAACGAATGGAGCAATTGATGGCGTGGCGAGCGAAGCGAGAAGCGAATAACCAAAGTGAAGAACCGTCTACGACGAGCCGTTCTAAACTGGAAAGCAAACAACAACGTCATGCTCTCCTCGATCGCCAACCTCCATCGTTCAAACAATTCCTGGGACCTCAAGTCGAACCCGAAGAACAAGACAGTAAATACACCAGAAGGCTGTGCCTTGAAGTTAAGCCTATCGAAGAGCCAAAGCCGCAAGTTGAGCATTTGCGCAATTTTCAGTTTGGACCGGTTGAAGATAAAGCGAAACACTACAGCTATGAGTCAGATAACGCCTTGGAGACCCCACAAACACCACCAAATCGGAAAAAAGTGGCTGTCAAATTGGACTTTAGCTCAATCGATGCTGACGATGATGATGAGAAAGAAGTGCAGCCAGAAGCACATCCGCAAAGACGATCTGTACTTGAAGCTCAAACGATCGCATCTTCGAAACATCAACGGCCTCCAGTAGAACGAACCACAAAGAAAGCTACGGAGAAAGCTTCCCCAAAAGGACCAGAAACTCCCAAACCTAGATCCATCCAAAGTCGTCAATACTCACCAGTCGACAGTACTGCACCGACACGGCCATCGGTCTACCAAGCCCACACAATTTCTTCTCTAAACCACCAACGCGAAATGGTTGAACGAGCCGCACGACGAGCTGCTGAGAAAGCACAGGCCCAACGGACACCCCGTAGTGCTAAAGCATCACCAAAACAAAAAGATGCAACAACCAAACTTGGTCGAGCTACTCAGCCTAGCCAGCCACATTCAACCGCTTTGGTGTCAAAAACTAAAAATGTCACTGGAGTGCAACGCTCAAACTCTGCTCCAAGTGCAAAGGCGTCTGTAGCAGAGGTCAAAGGCCCTCGTGGGACAAAAGAAATCGGGTCGCTTCCTCGATTCAAGGCACCCGGCAGCAAACGCGAAGATCAAACACCGAAAGAGAGTCCAGCCAAGAATTTCTCATGGTGGCATTTTTCTGCGCCCGAAAAACCTTTTGAAGAAGTTGACTACATCGATGACGGGGATCTCCAGGACACTGGGAAAGCCAGGCAGTTGGAGTACGACTCCGAAAGACCACACAGCCTATACGTTGACACTAACGTCAACACTGGGAATCATGGCGATTCTGCGGAAGATATGGACTTAGGCAGCAATCCTTTTGAATGGCATTCGAAACCAAAGAGACCTCAAGAGGAGTCATGGCTTGAAAATGAGGTAATGGATGCCGATGACCCGTATAAGGACAGTGACGACGACGAGATGATTGCCGAAGTCAAGAAAGCTGCATATGGATATTTTTCTGATAACAATATTCTGCCGCACAAAGAAGAAGCAATTGTTGACAAAAGAGTGCCTGAAATGAAGAATGATGGCCTTGAAGTTGCCAAATTGACGCCAAATGAGATGGACCAAGAAGATATTGAAATTATCCCTGAAGAGGCTAATCTGAATCCCCAAACTGTTCCAGCAATGACTGAAAATGTTATTACTGAACCAAGCGATGCTCAGCCAAATGCCGACGTGGAAAATAATGAAAACGGTGAAAAACCTCTTAACGGATTTGCAGTCGAGTTTGAAGTCGATCCTGAAGATCCAATTAATGATGGCGATGGTGACTTTGGCTCCAACAACGCTACCACAATTGATGACGATGAAATGACCAAAGAACTGGATTTGCCGGATGATAAAAAGGCTCAAGAACCCGAGTTATCATCTGACAATGAGCATGATGCAATGGATTTCGAGGTATTTGAAGCTGAGCAACCTGATGAAATGCTTGAGTCTGGTCTGACAGCTCATCAAGATCTCACTGATGAGGTCCATAATCCCTCCATCGTCTTAACATCAGCGCCTACTGAAACGGTTGAGACAACTCCAGAAGTTTCACTCGTGGAACCAGCACAACAAACGCCTCCCATTCATCCTCTGAAAAAGCAAGTGACATTCCTTCTGGAGTCACCAAAACCAAGGAGCTCAATTGACGACCTTGATGATGTGGTCCCATCGACGTCTGATGAGTTTCAAAACATCTTGTTGCCTGATACCACTTCACTCTATGGTGGCCCACCATTGCCATCAAGTCCTCCTTTGTCTCCCTTGACACATTCTGCGGAAGTTGAAGTTGATACCCCAAGCAAACGGCCATTCATCACCCCCGAACCCCGAAAAGAAGTTCCTTTTGCCCTTGATATGGACCTCATCACACCACCTGTTGCTCGTCAGCCGCAAAGATTAAGGGCTGGGGAATCTAACCCCATTGACGATGTCTCCAGTGTTGGAGTCACAAGCACAACCCACCCTGACGTGACACTTCAACCTAACTCCGATGCAAGTCCCGAAGAAGCGCGTCAATCTGTGTCAGACACCGTAACTACAACACCTGAGCTTCGCCAGCGTCCAATTCGCCGATCTTTGGCTGCTACGCCTCCAAAGTTCTTTGATGAGAATTCGGCTCCTCGAAATGATTTCTTCCGAAGGACGACCCCAGAAACTCCTAATGTCGAAGAGAGTCTGCCACAGTTTGAAACGAAGGCACCTGCTGTGCCTTGGAGACCATTTTCGAGAAATATAAACCCTGCTCAAAGAGTTCAAGACGCAATGCCAGCAGCAGGCATCCCTTCAAGGGATCCTGTTTTCAGAACTCCCAGGACCGAAGACAAGCAGAATGACCAGTCTCTGTCTGAAGTTCATCAAGCGGGACAGTTTCAAAGCTCCCATCTTGACAAGGCACCACTTAAACAGAATGACCATGCTCTGCAAAGTCATATTGCCACTGATCCTGAACAAGGGAAATTGTCATTTCCGTTCAGTAAAAGAGCCCAAGAACCATTCCAATCATCTGCAGCAGCGCGGCCTGTGTTTAAGCATTTACAACGCTCACCACACGAGTATCTGCCCGATTCAGAAACCGTCAAACCCATTCAGCCAAAGACCGGGCGAGACTCTTTATCAAATCAAGTCACCTCATCACCTCCAAAAGAAATTGGTCACACTATCTTACCAAACCATGAAGCAACACCAGCTAGATTTGAAAGCCCGCCAAAAATTCATCAGACCACAGTCCTGACACGATTGCCCGGACGAAACTCTCAATCAAATCAATTCACCGCATCAACATATCATGATATTGATCACACGGCATTTCCGCAGCGTGAATCAATACCTAATAGATTTGAAAGCCTGCCTAAAATTCACTCGACCTCCGTCCCAACGCGGCTGCCCGTCGAGAGAAATGATTTATTTGTCGAGCCAAATCTACCCACATCACCTCCAGCCCCCTTGACATCTTCATTCGAAGAGGAAGATTTGCCATCTCGTGAAGATTCGTCGTCTTGGAGTGGACTGCTGTTGAAGCTTATGACCTGCTCTGTTTGTGTAGCAATCGCTCTTGCAAGTGTTCACTTCCAGCAAAACCTGGAAAGCGCCGTGGATTCAAACATGTCCCAACTTGTATCGGAAGTGCATACTCTTTCGTCATCTGCTGTGGATTATGACGGCAAACTAACATCTTGGGGTGAATCTATGGCAAGTGAACTTCATGTCAATACCCAGCGACTCCGCGATGAAAGTGCTGATATGCAAAAACACCTCCTAATTATGGTTGATCAAACCAAGGAGCGTAATTCTAACGCCATGGCAGAAGTTGAAGCTGCTCTGGCCTCAGCTCTCTCCCAGTTCCAAACGTCTACGATTGCGTCGCTCATGAAGACATTGGCCCAACAAGGCATCAAACAAGGAGCGACAACTCTCCCAGACATGTTGCACGATCTGAAACTTCGCGTTGCACATGAACAAAAGGCTCTCAGCCTAGCGAAGAAAAAGCATTCTCATTTCGAGGGCGAAATCCAAACCGACGACACTCAATTATGCCACGACGACGAGATCTGTCTACTCGGTGCCGAACTTAGTGATGAGGGGGTTGAGGACGATACAACTTGGATGGAAGAAATTGCTGCGAAAGTTTCAGCGTCAGAGGACATTCCAACAACGAACTCTGTTGGTGATCTCGTTTTGCAAGCGCTTCTAGCCATCGAAGCCATCGTGATAGTTGCTGTGTGGATCGCTCTTGGATGGAAATACAAACAGCCCGAAAATATGGAAGCAGACGACATCGTGTTTATTCCTCAATCGGGTGCTCTCTCGCACATTGATGATGACGAAGAGGAAGAGACAAAAGACGAAGAAATCGACGAAAATCATGATGAAGATGAAGACGACGTGTTTGTGGAGCTCGTTGCAAAGGTAAAGCCACCTCGTTTGTTTTTAATAAACCGACATACTTGTAGACTCCAGAAGTCACGCGTCACTTAAAATTCCGTCCGACTCCGCGCAGTTCCCGTCGAAGTCCTCGCTTCGTGGGGTAGATATATTTGTCCATGCACTCTTGTAAAATCGAGCGTATATTTAATTTGACCCCGAAGTACAATGCCGCACGTCAATCTTACTGAGTATCATATTAATAATTTCGTTGTTTAGTATTCACTGCCACTCGAAATTCAGCCCCACTTCGCCGTCTCCATCTATTCATTCTTCACCATGAGGCGAGGCATCCATATCCATATTCACCACGAAGTTGCTCTTTTGTCCATAGCTATGTTATCCGCTTGGGTGTATATATTCAGCTATCCAAGAAATCAAGTCGTTAAGGGCATTACTGACTTTGGAGGATTTTATCATTCGGCAGTCACTGCCACGAGGAAATCACCCTTGTCCTCTTGCATTTCGAAGACATTGCGCCAGAGATATCCATATCCATATCCGCCATGCGATCTGCCTTTCCACGTTTTGGTGGCTGCGGGGAAAACTGCGAAGTCAATGAAAGAGAGATTATTATTAATAGTACTTGCCTATAAATAGAAGTTCCATATTCGTGTACATGTACGAGACATGCTTGGGACGAAAGGGAGGACTTCAATGTGATAGCCACGGATCCTGAATTTGCACTTGTCCTAGGACGGCACGACCCGACGACGCCCTCTCAATCATCGCGTCTAGAAGGGTTTCCGCCTCGCCGTGACGGCCAATCTGGTCTGAAATACATTTGGCAAGACAATGCAGACCCGAACCTGGGCTTCGTGGCAATCTGACGGCTGCGAGACACCAAAGTCGCTGTAACAATACCTAATTAGACAGATGAGATGTCCTATCTTGCCACATTCGATAAAAAGGTTGCTTGTGAGTCAATGGCTAAGAGATCCTTCTTGGAGAAGACACCAATGGCGGAATCCGCTCCATCGACGTATGGAACGCCGCAGAAGAATGAGCCTAACCTGACGCATATTCAAGAAGAAGAAGAGCTCCAACGCGAATTTCGATCCCATGTCGAATCGAGACGTTTGCGAGGTATCACGACGATCCTCCGCAAGAAGCGCGCACTTGCCGTCGATCTCATGGAGCGTGAAATCATTCGTACAAAGTCAGGCCCACCGTCTCCCAGAAGATTAGACACAGATGTCGTCGATACGATTCAAACATTGACGGAGAACAACATTGAAGAAGATGATGATGACGAAGAAACCAAGAGAGCGGTGCACAAATGGCGCGTCTCGTTTCAAGTTGAACGCACGAATCGACTTCTCCTCTATGCCGAGCAAGAATGGAAACATGCACAGCAGTTGGCTGTCGAGTCCGAGGTTGCACACCTTATCATCCGCTGCATGACGCCGAAATCAGCCTCCAAGAAGGCGGCAACGACCGTCTCGGCCAAGACAATCTTGCACTGGGAGGCCGAGGAGCTGTATATCCTTGATCTCATCCATGAATTCATCGCCGGTGGCTATGAGGCGGCTCAGAATGCGCTCTACCTTGCCATGCTCGAAGTTTATGACGACGATGGCGACGAAACCACTGCAGATGTCGATCGCAAGGAAGTCTTTTCACGATTTCTGCTCAAATACATTCGCATGGACAAGATTCCAAAGAGCAAGACGTCCATTCACTACCAGAAAGTTGCGCTCTCGGTCGTCCATCTCCTCTGCGAAAACCACAACATTGTCTGGCAGGACATGATGAGAGAAAAATATGCCGAAATGCCCGTTCTAGATGCTGTCATCAAGCTCATGGACTCGACGCCGCTGAATGATCCAATCTTCCTCAAGTGCATGCGCTGTCTTAGTGAAGCATGCCAAGGTCCTTGCCCTGAGAACCAAGACTTCATTGTGCTATTGTTATTGTCAGTCTTGATTCTAATTTCTATTTGTAGGTCCGCTCGGCTGCTCCAAGACGCTGTTGCCAAGCTCTTCTTTATGTGTTTGACCTTGATTTGTCAGTCTACCAAGCAGCAACTGAAGTCCTCCTTTCTTTGATGGAAGGCCGTATGGATAGTTCGGTGAATGCAGAAATGGCACGGCTTTTTAAGCCAGCAGATGTGATCAAGTGTCTTGTCTCGTGCTACAATGAGCTTGTTCGTGAGTTCGGCCCTGAACTTTCGTTCGAGCGCGACGATATCCACCACCATGATCTCTACAACCGAGCCGTGTGCATGATGACTGTGGCTGTGCGCATCATGAGCCTGGAAGCGACGCAAGATATTATGGTCGATACGGGAGACGAAGATGACACTGAAGAATCGGACGAGGAACGCAAGCTGATTATGAAATTGGCCGATGATCCTGAATCTGTTGACCTTGAACTCCGCGATCGTATCAAGCGAACTGTGCGTGGAATTATCACGAAAGCGAAGGATGATGCAGTTAATTTTCAAACTGCGATACGCAAAGTAGTTCATCTCAACCGAGCGCTCAAACAGTTCGATGTTCGCTCCGTGCAAGCCTTCCGCACGCTGTGGGAATCAGCCATTGATGAAGCCAAAGCCCGTGTACCCGTGCGTTTTTTCCACTCGCAGTTGATTTCAGTTGAATTGGTTGTCCGTGGCAAGTTGACGACGATGTACTTTGTCAAACCACACGATGCCATGTACTTTGACGAATTTTTGCAAAATGAACTCCTCGACGAGATGGACATTGGGAGTGATAAAGCGCTGGAAGTACTCCTCTCTGAAAAGGCCAAGTATGTTGCATTCTCGCTCACTTGCTTTTGATGGTAATGCGTGTGTTAGGAGCATTGACGAGGAGCTCAAGGTGGTCAAACATTTACGACGCCATCCCTTGTATGCTTTATTGTCACAGTGGCAACTCAAGATCAGATCGCGGCTCTTGTGGGTTTGTTTCTATATTAACTTTGTCATGCTTTTGCTTCTCCGATGGGACGGAAGTGATTCCTTTTTGTTGCTCCTTTTCCTCGGCTTGGTTTATTTAGTCGGTTGCCTCGTCTTACTGGGTTTCTACGTGACCAAGGCGTTCAATTTGAATTATTGCAAGCAACAGCTCACGCCGACGAAATTGCGTTTCCGCTCCCCCAAGTATATTCGTGAGAAAACGTGGGAAGCGTGGCAGGAACCTATCTTTATCATTGGTAAGCTTTGATCTCGCCCGTCCTTGCTTGACTGACTGGTAGAACTGCTCATTTGGACCTTGTCCTTGATTGTATATGTGAATGGTTGGCGCTCCTACGGTTCTGTGTCATGCACCACCGTGGCAATCCTCGCGGTTGTGTTTTCAACTCTTCGTGCCGTTCGTGAAGTTGCCAATGTCTCGCGCTTCTCTGTCAATTCCGAATCGACATATCTTGAGATGAGAAGCAAGCTTGGGAAGAAAGCGTGGAAGCCCAAAATCTTCTTTTGGTACAGTGTTATCTATGACACGCTCTTTTGCGACAATGTCATGGCCCTCTTGGTCTATTCTATCTGTGCTTTTCTCGGTTTGGTGTCGCCGCATGACGAACGCTATCTTTTCTACGGACCACCGCTCATGGACCTCGTCGCACTCAATTCAGGGCTTCGGTTTGTGGTATGGCCTGCACTGTGTGGCATCGTTTGATTTTGTTGCGGCTATAGATCAAGGCGATGACCACCAACACGGCCAAGTTGTCGATCACGGCTATCTTCGGCGCAGTGGTCATTTATGTCTTCGCACTGACGGGCTATTACTTCCTCCAAGATGCCATGACATTGGACTCTGGTGACCAAGAATGCCACTCGCTCATGCATTGCTTCATGACCTTTATTCATGCCGGTACTTATTTTCGACGAGTTGATCGTTTAACATTGCTCAGGACTGCTGAACGGCGGCGGCATTGGAGATTATATGTCGCACACCCCACTCAACTACACAGACAAGTCGTCGTACTTTTATCGCGTTGGCTTTGATTTGAGTTTCTACATTGTCGTGATCGTGCTTTTGCTCAACTTGATCCAAGGTATCATCATTGACGCCTTCACAGCTGTCCGTGAAGCCTCGGAGAACAAATTGCAACTGCAGCGCCAACAGTGCCTCGTGTGCAACAAATCGCGAACAGTTATTGAGGCGGATGGCATGGCAAATGGCGTCATGAACTCGTTTGTGCGTCACACGGAAACCAAGCACAACATTTTCAACTACTTTTTCTTCATCAAGTACCTCATGGCCAAAGATGAGACCGAGATGAACGGAATGGAGTCGTACGTCTTTGGGAAGATCAAAACCAAGGACATGACGTGGATTCCGCGTGTGTAAATAATGTCAAATTGCACTTTGCATCTACTCTTTGCTGTTCGTCACTGGCTTCAAGAGAACGCAAGCACGAGTGTAGACAGAATATTCATGTGGATTAACGACTGAAAAGTGTTTAGGCGATCGTGCCGACTTGGGACAACAAGGTAGCAGCATCACTCACCTTCAATTGGCCACCAACTTCGACGTTGATCGACTTGACCACGCCATCCTTCACCAACATCGAGTAACGTTGGCTGCGCACACCCAAACCGTGGCCCTTGAGGCTCAACACAAGGCCAGTCGCTTCGGCGAAAGCACCATCGCCATCGGCGATCATGCGCACCTTGCCACCGGTCTTTTGGTCCTTTCCCCACGCACCCATGACGAAAGCGTCGTTGACACTGAGGCACCAGATTTCATCGACACCAGCGGCCTTGAAGTCGTCGTAGTGTTCGACGTAGGCGGGGAGGTGGTTGTTGGAGCAGGTGGGGGTGAACGCACCAGGGACTCCGACGATGGCGATGGTCTTTCTAGCGGCTTCCTTTTGGACATCGACCTTGGTGGGGGCGAGGACGCAGTCACCTTCTTGGTCAATGACGAGTTCTTGAAGGACGAGTTGGGGCAACGATTCACCGACGGCAATGGTCATCTTGTTGGGAGTGTTTTGGATCTAATTCCGAAATGACATCTGTGGAAGAAAGTCGACGTTGTGGAGAAGAGGATTCCTCCGAATTCACAAGGGGACGTCATAGGTCAGTATACAAATTCCCATATATTTGGCAAATTTCAACATAAAAAGATGACAAAGTGGTTGTCCTGTCTCGATTTAGACTTGAAAAATGTATGCAAAGGGAATTAAACGCATGTTAACGGCAGCAGCGTGAGTTGATATGAGTCATTCCAGCGCCGCCACCACCGCGTCGAAATGATGCAGGATTCGTCCTTGTAGTATAAATGAAGCAGATTCACCAACAAGCTGATCCGTAGCGTGTACGTGAGCTCGAATATTCGAGAGCGATGCCTTGATACAAGCTGTGTGTGCAACGACAATGATGTCGCCAATTTCACATGGCGTCTATTCTATGCCGGGTACATCTGAATTCGGAGGAATCGTCCTTCGGCGATGAGGAAGTTCCCCCTAGTTATCATTTTGAAATTAGCTCCCAAGTGCTCAATATGACCATTGCCGTCGGTGAATCGTTGCCCCAACTCGTCCTTCAAGAACTCGTCATTGACCAAGAAGGTGACTGCGTCCTCGCCCCCACCAAGGTCGATGTCCAAAAGGAAGCCGCTAGAAAGACCATCGCCATCGTCGGAGTCCCTGGTGCGTTCACCCCCACCTGCTCCAACAACCACCTCCCCGCCTACGTCGAACACTACGACGACTTCAAGGCCGCTGGTGTCGATGAAATCTGGTGCCTCAGTGTCAACGACGCTTTCGTCATGGGTGCGTGGGGAAAGGACCAAAAGACCGGTGGCAAGGTGCGCATGATCGCCGATGGCGATGGTGCTTTCGCCGAAGCGACTGGCCTTGTGTTGAGCCTCAAGGGCCACGGTTTGGGTGTGCGCAGCCAACGTTACTCGATGTTGGTGAAGGATGGCGTGGTCAAGTCGATCAACGTCGAAGTTGGTGGCCAATTGAAGGTGAGTGATGCTGCTACCTTGTTGTCCCAAGTCGGCACGATCGCCTAAACTCTTTTCAATCGTTCATAATTCAATTGTACTCATCAATCAGCTCAATTCGCCAGTTCTCAAACCTCGTGGTCGCCTTGTCTTGGGATCTATTAGGCGTATTTTTCACGCGAGGTATGGCTCTCACTGCAGTTTTCACAACATGGATATTGCACTTCGAGAAGCTACAGATGCGCAGAATATCACAACTTTGAGCTGTCACAAGTCTGTTGGGTTGATCGGGTATTGTTTATCAACGTGTAGACTTTATCTGTCCTGACCAATCCCTCGCAAGATTCAACGACAATTGAAATAGTTGAGGAGAACAAGACCCTTCAGCATGGACCTTGCAGTGCTAATCGAAGAGCTCATTTTTCAAAAGGCTTGGTTAGCAAGATGAAGCTTGGGCGTGCACTTGGACTCGTCGCGGCCGCATCAGTGGCTGGACAATCGCATTCCATGCATATTGACCATGCCCAAGTCGCCGCAGCGGTTGATCAACCTCCAAAGAGACAACTTCTTCGTGGAAATGGCATTCCCCCTGTCGAAATTTCCAGCCTTCACGAGCAACAGTCCGCGAAGTCTTGGATCCCGCCACGTATTCATGACAAATCTGACGAGAACGGAGATGAATAGCGGCGCTCCAGGCGATGCATGTGCGTTCATCTGTGTCTACTTCGATGACTAAAAGGGTTTGAATATAAACTTTCAAGAATTCAACGTATCCAACACAGTGTGAAAAACAAGGTGAACCGAGAACGTGCCTCAACATTCCGCTCCCAACAGCAAAGGATTGGACTAGTTGTGTGTGTGGTCATGGCTTGCCCAAGTCAACTTTGCATGGGCATCTCGCCCGCGATGGGCTTTATATTCTTCTGTGCACTGTCGGGCTTGATGGATTGCAAGGCGTAAGATAATTATTTGTTTGAAATATATGGTACATCAACTGGAGTTAGGCAAATTCAGAGAAGCGGTCAGCTAGTCGAGGAGATCGGCGGCGGCGTTGGCCATTCGGATTCTCAACAGCCTAACCGGGAGTTAGCATTCGAAGAGAAAAGAGCAGCAAACCCCAAATTTTTGCCTTGGTATTTCTTGGAAATCCGTCGGAGTCAGGAAGTTGCGGTAATCCTCCGTTCGAACCATGTTAGACCTCGTAACTTCTTCAGGCATAATTATCTCAACGTCGTCTCCATCATCGCTTTCGACATCCTACATAATTTTGTGAGGAAACGTCAAAAGAAAAGAAAACAAACCGTGAATGTAATGTGCTTCTGGGGGAGCACTTCCTCATATTCATCATCTTCTTCATGCTCCATGTCAGATCGCGGTTGGGGAGGTTGCATCATAGGTGTCTGAGGGAAGAAATTGATTTCGTCTTCGCTGATGTCTTCCACATCGATTTGGTGGCCATACCAAAGGCCCAAGCACCATTCCTTTGATAAGGCAAACACATAACGTCCCCAGCGCGTGGCACGGAAAAAAATTTGTTGCCACAACGCTAAGATGGCATTGACTTGCCGCGTCCCCTTCTGAAAAGCAAGGCGGTCACGACGGAAGGACGCACGTTGCTGCATCAAATAGACAATGACACCAGTGATGAGTATCGTGCCAACGACAGTGAATATCCAAAATTGAGTAGCACGATCGGAGTTTGTCGGTTTGACGGTTGATGTATTTGTAGACGGGATTGGAATAGTTTGTGCTATGGGCTGCACTGACTGTACTGGAACTTTTGATGGTGTTGGAATCACCGTCGATATGTTCTGAGAGGATTCTTGACCTGGGGATACAAGGACACTACTGCTCGTCTCACCGACTGGAGAAATGATGGCGCTGCTTTGTTGGACTGCCAAGAAAGCAGTGGCCATATCAACTACCTCTTGGCGTGTTGTATCGACCATTGTTTGCATCATTTCTTCCATATGCTTCATCGTATCTGCATGAATGCTTTCCACTTCAGCCCGAATTTGCTCATGCTTTGAAACCAACTTCTTTGTTCCGGCTTTCACTGTCAATGCTTCAAGATGGGACTTGGTCATGCTTGCTAACCGTTGGGCATGGATTTCCATCTTGGACACTGTCGCTGTGATTTCTTCCATCTCGGCGATTGAATTCTTAATCTGAACTAGCATGGTGTCTTCCCTGGCTTGCGTAGAGAGCATATTCTTGTACATGAAGCAGATCGTGCCGATTAGAAACAGAACAGCACAGGTGGCAAAACGAATGCGTGTAGGAAAGGCACTGGACGGATCCCAAATAAAACTGTCGTCACGGAGTTCTGAAGGAAGATTCTCGTGGATATCAACTTCTCCATCGATCCATCCAGACGTTGAGAGCCGTCTTCTGTTACGCGCCATGGCGGCGGTGGCAGAAGATGACATTGAGATCCTGTCACTGGAAGTGACCTGAACTTCGGATAATCCCAATTTATCCGGATAATTCAAATTGAAATCGCATTAAATTACACCATCTTCTTACAAATAGCAATATATTTTTTAATAATGATTTTATGGAATACTCCCGCCACAACCGGATAATGCAGACTCATATTGCGCGCGTTCCCATGAGATGTCCTTCAAGAAGAGACCGCACTGCTGAAGATGATGAAAAGAGCGCAGATGGCACGGATTCAGCATCAACAATATCCATAGAAGCATATCTAGAGGCTGTAAACGAAGAATCCGCACAAGAAATGAAGCCGGGGCAGCAAGTTTTGCCCCAAGACACTGGAAAGGACAATACCCAGACAAAGGATTCATGCTCTTCCGAACGAAACAAATCAGCCACATATACAAACAACAGTTCTAACTCAACGCCGTACCAAGATCTTGCACAAGCGAAAATGGCAGCCCAGCTAGATCTTTCCAGTATTAGAAGTCGAGCACGAACATCCAAAATTCCTGTCCGACCAAACTCGAACGTACAGCTACCACCTCAGAAACCACAATTGCGACTGCCTCGCAAGACCAATAAACCGCTTCGAGAACCCGAAACATCCACGACTTCTCAAAAACCACATGACGAAGAGATCGTGGAGAATGGACCGATCCAACCACACCTCTCGGAGCCAACGAATCGCATTGATGAGTCAAGTCACATAAATACAAAAGAAGAAATTCAAGGAGGTTTTCATGACGGTCAACCCTCAACTGAAGTGCGTGATGAATCCATCGAAGATGTTCAAGATACAAATGATGAACTCAATGTTGCTCACTCAGATCCGGAGGGATCACCATTGCGAAACTCTATCAGTCGCTTTGGCGCAGACCAACCAGTGTTCTTATTCCAGCCAACTCCATGGACGTCAGAGGAGGTTATCTCACTCTTTGAGATTGATCCGTTGGAGCTTTCACATGCTGGAGAAGCTCTAAGCGAAGTCTCCAGCCTTCACAATCTTGAAGATAGTGGAATTTCTTCTCAGTTGCTGTCTCAGACTCAAGTTCAAAGTGTCATAGCAACATCTCATTTTGCTTGCAAGCGAGAATGGTGGCTCGGTGTGGTTGTTCGACTATTATGTATTGCGGCGCTTTGCTTATGGAGCAAACTTTGTTTCAACTATCGGCGAGAAATGACAACTTTAGAAGATACTATGCTTGGTGCTCGAGTTCGGCAGCTGGAATCAAATCTGCTTCAAATAAATGCCCACAAAGCCCGTGTGCAGCACGCCGATCAGGTTGCACATTTAATGGTCAAACGATATGTGGCAGAAATGGATGCGCTAATGATAGCTGAGAAGCAGACCCGCATGGACGCGTCCGACAATATTCTTCTTGAAATCCTTTGCGAAACAACTGCTTTGTGGGATATCTATGAGAATTTTGCGTCCCAACCCCTCAACATATCCATGTCTTCAATCAACCCTAATCAATATTTGAATGAGGCGCAAGTGAGTGAATTTGATGCAGATGTCGTGCTGTTGTCAAACCTCCAAGCGGAAGTCAGAATCCTCGAAACAGAAAATATTATGTTGGCAACCTGCCCCATAGTCGAGCCGTTGGATCTTTGGCTGAATTATGGTGAAGTTGACAGTGAGGAAATTATTCCAATCAGAACCACCAAACGAGTCAGCATTGCAAGTTTCGTGATTGCTGTCACGACAGGAATATTTTTCGTTTGGCTTGGATATATTTATTCGACGCCGGACTCTCAAGACGAAAGCTTCAGCTTCGTAGGATACAAGTGGACGAAAGGCTTTCGATTCAAAAAGCAAAGTGAACCTCTGTACTACGAAGAATATGACTCCGACGTGGACGACATCATATTTATTCCTGAATCAGTTACTCCATTAACTTAATTACCACATTTTGGTTCTTCCGTCTAGTGTTTGGCCAGAAGTTTCTCATGAGCTTCCCGCAATTTCAAATTCTCTTGCTCGACTTGATGAAGCCGTTCAAAGACACCAAACATGCATTTCTATTCCAGAAATGAGGTCAAAGATTCAAAGTTGTCTCAATTACTTCGATTTTGTCGTCAATGTCGTCGCGTTCTTTGACATCTTTGGCCACCTTTTGAATTTCCTGCTCGAGCATTTTTTTGGCGACGTATTCATCGCAATTTTGTTGCTCTGTTTCAAATCTTGGGAAAATTTAGCTGGCCAAGAAACGAAAACCTACAATTTCAAATTGTACAGCGCGATTTCCTGCTCTCGTTCGTCTTCGACTTTCACCAGACGTCGCTCCATCAACGCCAAGAGTTCTTTTGCGTGCTTATCAATCTAGAGGAAATGATTTAACAGCAAAGTGGGGAAATTGCCCAACCTCTGTATTGCCTGATATTGCGCGCGTCCGCTGAAGTAAGAGCCGTTTGTAATCGCCTTTGAGTTTCAAATAGCTATTCTTCTGCCTGCTTGACTCTTCCATGGCTTCCTATTTCATAATGTTGAATTTGGGACTTGTGCTGGGTTTGCCTGAAGCCGCTTTTGGAGCCGAGAAATTACAGCACACGAATTCTTCCCTGGCCTGTGCTCGTCCTGCAATGCATGCATTATGTCAGAAGAAATTTTCTTTTTCGCACAATGTCCGCGTTGGTCAACTCATCAAGCTTTCGCTTGAGTTCTTGAATTGTCTTGTCTTGTTCAGCGGCCAAATGCTTGAGGTATTCCTCCTATTTTGATATGAGTAACCTCATTACTGTGTGCTTTCAATTTACCTTTTGTGACTCAATGCTCTGGACACTTTCGACCGTTGGAGGATTCGCCAACTTTGGTCTGCATGGACATTAACAATCTGAATTCGAAGAAAGGCAATTACTCAAAGGCTTGTGGTTGGGATGGGCGATCGATTTCGCTCTTCGCTTGCCCCAGGGCCTTTTCGAGCTCCAAGTTCTTTTTGTACAGCTTTCGAATGACCATCTCTGCAATTTTTAACTTCTTGTTTGGCGAATGGGTCGTTGTGTCTGCGGCCATATTCTCTTCTGGGGTCTCAACAGCTACACATATCAGCGCCAACCATCTTTACGCTCAGCGAACCTTTTTGCTCTGGTATGGGTACTGTAACAGGTCTTGCCCTACTTAATGATGAGAGGGGTTGATGACCAGTCCTTACTTTTGAATCTCTCCTTTGATTTCTTGCAGCTCCTTCATTGCTAGCTGATTTGACAAGTTAGTTCCATGTATAATTTTTGACGTGCCTCAAATTTTGCATTGACAGTCAAGTCGACGTGAGTTTCCTGAGCAGATTCAACTTTGCGATTTTGACCCCCTCTTGACGGCTTTCTTTGTGGTTTTGACGTCTGGGGAGCTTTTGAACGTGGCACTACTCCTTCTCCCCTTTGGTTGTTACTCTGGCGAGCTATATGAAAGCAATTTCACGACGAGCTGCACTAGCAACAACGTACTCGCTGGAGTTGTTGGGGCGGATGGTTTGGCAGGTATCCTCGTCGTAACAGGCTTTGGATCTTGCGTAAAGAAACCGCCTTGGCAATGCATCGAACGCTGGGCTGGAAGGAAGAATCCTCCTGAAAAGCTTTCACTCGGTTGCATCGTCGGTGGCTTCCTTGTCATGTTGGAAGCGGGATCTACAGTTACAGCGAAACCGACTGACCATGAAGCTTGGAATTGATCCAAAGGAAGTAATCATTGTGGATGAAAGCCTCTCTGACTTGTGTACTGCTTTTCGTGGTAACAATGCTGCATCAGTCCAGCATCTCAATGTAGCGGTACTGTCTCCTTCTCAATATTTGCCACTAACTTGGTTTTCGCAGTTTAACAAACTTTCGAATCTTTCAGGCTTGCAGCAGGTATATGCTGATGCAACATTTTTTCACTACTAACTCGACTTTGCTTGATCTAGGCGACAAGCTTAAAGCTATTAAATGTAATGCATAATCATCTATCGTCACTCGATGGCATCGAAGCAATGACTTCATTATGCGTCCTGAAAGCTTCGAACAACAAATTAACGTCATTACAAGAGCTTGCCACTATGTCTCAACTCCAAGAATTATGGATTGCCCACAATAAAATCGAGTTGGCCGAGTTAAAATGGCTCAAGCATCTAACAAAGCTACAAACGCTCGTCATCGAGCCTAATCCATGCTGTCGAGAGCCTGCATTCAAGTACGCAACTTCAGATGAGTTGTCTAATCAAATGAAATTGTAGAATGGTGCTATTGGGTCTGTTGCCACACTTGCATCGTCTAGACACAACGATTGTCACAAATGACATGCGGAGTCGCGCTTCAGCCTTCCTTCAATCGCATGAGGGAAAAGTCTTGTCCAAGGAATTGCATGCCACAGCATCAGTGAAGCCCCCAGACCATGTAAAACCAAAACGTGCGCTGCATCAACGCCCAGCGTCGGTAGCTCAAGTCTTTCAACGCCGGAATGCTGAAATCGAAAGTCTAGGAGCAAAACAATCAAGAAGACACTCCAAAACCTGCTCCAACGCCAAAGCAGAAGCCAGTGTCTGCACATGCTCCACGCTCTTCATCGGCAATGAAGCCCAAACAGTCAAAGACGAAAGAAATACTCGACGCATATCCAATTCAAGAGTACATTCCAGCCGCCCCCTCTGTCGACTGTGAGTTCTTCGTGACGTGGACTTTGTTGAATCTATTCTAGTGTCATCTTTATCAATAAGCGACGCAATTGGCAGTCTACCAGTCTTTGCATCATCCAAGACTGTCAAGCAGACTAAACCTCAATCGTTGAAATCAACGGAGAAGAAATTAGCAAGCCGCCAAGTGACTGCTGCACCATCCATGCGTCCTGAACCTGAAAGTCATGATCCAGCCCAAGATGACGATGACGACGATATCATTGACATGGAGCAGTATACTCGTCTACCACCTGCTACTGCCCCACCGCCGCCTCAAATTCAAAGCGAGCTCGTACTCAAGTACCATGGCACGTCCGTCACTGCAGTTACAATCCGAAGCGATGGCTCAGCCGTGTGTCGCTGGCCAAACAATAGTATTGCCGTGACTGTCGACAAAGAGCCGTCAGGCTATCGCCTCTTCGCAACATTCAAAGATGGTTCCGTGGCCTTGAGCTTTGATGGTCAAGGAGTCGGCTTTGTAAATTATGCCTCGGGGAAAACAATGCTATCAACGACCTTGGTAGGAGATGGAATGCTTCTGAATGGGCAAACTGGAGCCATTGAGCGCCAGTGGGCTCGTTCCGACTCGAAATGGGTCGACGACATCGCCATGAAGTTGACAGAGCACTTGGGGTTCTCCTTCTCAAGGCAGTCCGATACATATGTGATCCATGTCTTTTTCGTCAGTCAAGGCGTCCGTCATTCTGTCTGGAATGACTTTAATGAATCCACTTCAAATGCATCTTCATGCGATGTTGTCATGGGAAAAACTCAAGCGACAAAATCGAAGAAGTCGACGACTCTTCCCAAGCTCAAGCATGGAGATCTCGTCTCGGAAATCCGCAAATGCACCGCCAACTTGTAAACAAAATCGCTAACGAAGACAGAGATTATTCAAACATTTACTCACTCAACTGGACGTTATCCAACTTTTGATATGGCGACGTGCGCATTTTGTGCACGAGCACGAGCGAGACAACCACAACGGCACTGACAAGCACAGCCAAAAGCCCGAGATTGTTAGTTGTTTGGTGGATGGAGCGGTGGCTTTGCATCCCCAGCGATACCCGAGTGAGATCCACAATGCTGGTGAACGAGCTGTCGCCACTCAATGGTTCATAGATGGTCACTTCGTACGTCTTGGCGGCGTTTGCTTGGCATTTTAGGCATCCACCGCCAGCTTTCTCCTCAGGAGGCACTGGACAACCACTGATATGGTAGCGGAAATTCGTTCCTGCGACAACTTGGGTCTGCAGCGAGAGAAAGTTGAGCGGACACACCCGGGTTTTCGTAGTATTGTCGGCGTCGATCACCTGATAGTAGCGAGTCTTGTCAGCATCTTGGATGTGCTGAAGTTTCCAGCCGCCTGGAAGAGTTGGGTCTGCAATCGCATTGGTGATGCTGTAGGTATCGCTCAAAGTGTGAAACACATTGACAGTATAGCCGGTCGCTGCGTCATCGCATGAGCAACCATGTTGCGCTTGAGCAGCGGTTGAAACAGGGCAGCCGATGATGTGGAACTCGTACTTCATGCCAGCCACGACTTGCTGACGCACAGAGAGGATGTCAGTCGCACAAAGCCGCGGAATATCTGCATTTTCATAGCTTGTTTCTTGTGACGCAGCCGTGTAGAACGCTGGAGATGCCTCTCTTACAGAACCTTCTTTCCATCCGCCGACAAAGACTTGGGCGACTTTCACTTCTTCATCTGGCGTGACGGATTTGAGGTCGACTTGGCCCGTCCACGCCGTCACGTACAAATCGACCGTGAATGGCTTGGCCTTATCGGCCGGGCAATTCGCTTCGGCGCATGATTCGACTGTCAAATCAGAAGACGCAACAGGGCACGCGCGCACATGGTACGTGTAGTGCATCCCAGCAACGACTTGTTGGTCGACGGAGACGATCTCATTCACACACACAAACGACGAGGTAGCGTTGCCCAACGCCGCATACAGCCAAGGTTTCGCTTTCTCGACGCTTCCCTCAGTTGTTCCACCTGGTAAACCACGTTGAATGCCGCTAATTCCAGCGATAGCGGTCGCCGCAAGCCAGCTCATGGCAAAGGCTTGGATCATCATCTTGAAGGGTGAATGGAAAATTGTTCGTGATTTCATTAACCGGATACATGAATTTTATCCGGAATAACTAATATATTTTATTATACTTGGATTTTGTATGCTCAGATTGATATCAAATTAATAAAATCCATTCTGAGTTGACGAAGAGATGCGGAATGGATGGGAGGAAGAAGGGACAGGCGGCAATCCTATAGCCAAGCAGCCCAAGCGGCAGTCAACGCCACAAGGGAAACGCTCAACATCGAAAACGAGGACGACTTGAGAGTCGTTGTCGGCGTCGCCGTTGTCGCGGGGGCTCCAATCGTCGTGCTGTTGTCGGAAGAGCTGGTTGAGTTGCCCGACGACTCGGCAAGAAACGAGCCCGTCGATGTGGCAGTGATGACGTCCATGACTTTGGTCGATTGCTGCAAGTCTCGGTAGATCTTGACTTGATATGAGGTATTGGCCTTGGCGGCGCACGTCGTCGCGCAGTCCTTGACGCTGTTGGAATCGGCTTTGTCCAATTGACAACCCTTGACAGTGAACAAATAGTTGGTGCCAGCAACGACTTGTGTCGAAACCGAGACGAAATCTGTGGCGCATACGCGCGGAAGGGCTACAGAATTGTAGTTGGAGTCGCTGCTTGTAGACTTTGCAAAGACGGCCTTGTCGTCGGCCGTGACATCGCGCTGCGCTGAAAAGCCACCGACAGCAAGGCCGGTGGATTCAGTAGCATTGGCCCCTTGTGTGACGAGTGTGATCAGCGGTGTGCCTTGGAGACGCTTGTACACGATGACAGTGTATTGATCAACTCCCGAGGCACACTGACAGCCATTTGCCGTGTCATTGACAGACTTGACGGAACATCCTGCCAATGAAATCTTGTAGTTGATGCCAGCCACGACTTGCTGCTGTGCCGAGTCGAAGGTCTTTGCGCAGACACGCGTCGTGTTCGACGTGGGGTAGCTCTCGTCCAAGGCGGCTGCTTCGTAGTATGCGGCTTTTGCGTCGTCAAGACTGGCGTTGGACCAGCCTCCAACTGGACTATCGACTCCGGTGATGGTTGCAACGCGGCGATGTGTCGCGCCGGACACGTTCGCGGCGAGGAAGACGCAGAGAAGCAGATTCGATTTCATTCAACCGGCGGAATTTGGAATGAATCCAGGAGCAATCTCTCGCTCGCCTCGTCCCTGGCACGACGAAACAGACGATCGGACAACATCCGGGTTCTGTGAAAAAATTTGGCGTCCAAGAGGGCGATGGGATGCACGCCAAGATGCACAACTCAGATGTGTTTGCTTCGTTTCTTTGCTGAGTTGCCACGCAGAACACATGCCAAGCTCATCTCGTCATCGCGGCGATGCACGTGGAGAACATGGAAGTTTCAACCCGGCAGCGCGAGAAGCACGAAGAGATCGGACATAACGAACACGTCGTCGAGAAGACATCCAGCAATGATCGACGGACATGGAGAACCCCCCGCGCCATGGAAACTGTCAAGAAGATGGAACTTTAGTCAACTCAGTGGCAAGTCGTCGGCAACCAAGTCGCTGCTGCGGAGAGAGTCAGGTAACGTCAAAGTGACGTGGGAATGGCATCTGAGTTTGCACTTTGACCATGTAGAGAATGGAAATGACTGGACTTTAGTCTTGCTACATAGCTGCAGCTTGAATCGTCATGGAGCTCGATGAGGAAGATGCCAACAACGAGTGTGCAAATTGTCAAATGGCGCAATGGGTGTCATGGCTGCTTGCTCCCAGTTGGTGGAAGCGAAGGTACCGATATGGCACCACTGGGGATGGCAATGTGATACGGAGTCCATATGAATATTGCATCAATGCGATATGAATACTGTAGTTTTGTGAATTTCGTGTGACCATACTTAAATCAAGTAAAGCATATTTTGGGTTGTTCAATCGTTGTCGTCGGTTTCTTCCTTAGGTCGCTTCGCAAACACGCTCCTGTAGGCATGGCCCCTCCAAGAGATCCTATATGGCTGCATTTCAATGAAACTAGGATTGAAAAGAAGACCCTTAAAGCAAAATGCAAGTACTTCACCAACGTTTGGGTTACAGGTAGACCAAATCAACTACGCAAGCACTATGAAACTGTCCATGTCAACTTCTCAACAAATTGGTTGAAATAAACAAGTCATTGTAGCTTTTTATACCCCTCAGGTGTCTCAAGTTGTCCTGAGTACAGTCGAGTCGGCGAGTAGTGAAAGGTGCACTTTGGTCGGAAAATATTCACTTAGAGAGGTACTCATTTCCAAGTTAGATACTGATATCTGTATGCTTTGGAGCAGGATAGACTATATCATGTTTTACAGGTATAAATTATTATGTTAGAACCTCCTACGCAAACCATAGTGAACTTGAAAACTTATACAAAAATAATATCATATTTCAAGATATCAAGTTGTGGTCGTCACCTAACAGGAGGGATATCGTAAAACGATGTCAAAAGCGAAACAAGGCAATGACGATCATGAAATTGACTATCGAATTGTTGGAGAGTTTCGGGACCTTGTCCAAGTGACTCTTCGCTTCATTTATCCATGAGATATCAACAGGTCTGTCAGGAAAACTCGCGATGATGTCGTTGGTTGCACACTGCGTAGTCGCGTAATCTCTTCCTTCTACAGGAGAGTCAATTAACTTTCCGAAGACATAATTGACTTGAAGAAAATCTCAATAAAGTAATCTCGAAAACTCTCTGCGTTGTACGTCTGACTTGTCTAAATTGATCGCAAGAACGAGAAGTGGTCGGTCAAGATGGTGTGGAAACGTGCGGTGACAGTGCTTTGGGCTTCAACCACCTTAGTCTTGACTGTCTCGACGGCTTCCTGCACGACAGTATGGTCAGGTACATGGACATCTGGCTTGAATTTCTTGCAAATCGCCAATCCTCGTTGATTGAGGTCGAGATGAGCTTGGATACATTGCTTGACGTGCTCAAAGCATGCCTTGGTCGCAGCCGCATCCTTGGCCTTCTTTCTCGCTCTATATCACGATTATTTGGATTCTCAAGGTAGTAGACACAGAATACTCCACCAATACTCACATATTCGATACTTGTAAATTTATTTGTTACTAAAGGTATCCATTTTCATGCGTTCAGTACTCGCCGACTCGACTGTACTCGCCGTGGATCTTTTCTGCAGGAGCAAGTGAAGGTTGCAAACGTCATCGGTTTGTGCACCTCGTGACTTCGAAATTCAAGGCGATAATGTTGATGATGATGGTTATGAATCGCTTTACGAAGACGGGCTCGACACTTATAACAACATCGATGGTGTCTTCGACTCCTCTGTTGAGGTCCATGATGCGAGTGTGTTGGCGAGCTTGAAAGATAATCAACTTGACTATTGTATGCCATAATGAATTTGGTATTAAATATTATCCAATAGAAATGATGCGAATGATCCGTATGCCATATGGATCACCTTTTGGAGGATGTCGCATTGGATGATGACGCAAAAGTGCCATCCCTATTAATAGGCACCACCTCGGTACTGTACTTAAATAAGGAAATGTTTAGGGTAAATCTCCTCAGGGTTTGCCCGTGCCAGCTGAAACTGCGCCGCCAAGCAGCTCCTGAGCCTGGCACGTCCTTCGCCACGGCAGAGCAGCATGTACGTCTACCCTGTTCAACTGCAACGCACTCTTGTTTAGGCTCCTAGGCACACAAAAGCAACATATGTTTCTTGTCTAAGTACACTGGGGTGGTGCCGCTAACCTCCTGGGGTAGTGCCTTTATCCGTACCTCGACGAAAGGCAAAGTGAACGACGCTCAATGGAGATACGCTACGATCGCATGGGTTCTCCTTTTACGAAAGACAAAGTCAACGATGCTCAATCGAGCCAAGTGTGTCCACCGCTTGAACGTACACTATCGAGTTGTGCATCTCCAGTATGCAGGTAGGGTATACTGTCACCATCTATTATTGCACGTTTTACTCAAAATTTCCAAGATCGATTGATTGAATCGATCAGGTCAAATCGATCAAGGAATCGCGCAGAACTGTGAAAACATATAGCAATTAATATTAAGAGGTTTTGAGGTTGTTTCAGCCAATCAGACTTGTCGCAATTTTGGGGCAAATGTCTTGTCCTTTGGAAATGGTATTGAAGCATCGGCCAAATCAACGCTTGGTACATGGCAAGAATTGCATCCAACAGCTTTTGAAATCATCTCTTAGGTCCGTTAGCATCCCCACCAGAGCGTCACCAGGCTGGTCTACTGCGCACAGCTCTCCCCTAGCGTACGAAGCGAGCGGACATCGCCAAGCATTTGAATGCCATGAATTAAACATACAAGCAGTGGTAAACGTTCACAGGCGTATATTGGCGCGTTGCAGCGTTCCATTCGAGTGTTCTAGGGTGCAAGTAGATCTCATTTATCGTAAATTTGGCCAAAAAGGTTAAATGGTCGATTCTTGAGCGATTTCTCACAAAGTGTCAAATCAATCGAAACCCGCAAATTTGGCCGATATTGACAATAATAGATCGACTTTGCGGTTCCTAGAGCTACCGCTGCATGTCGACATGGCCACAAGTATTGAAAGCAGTGGCTCTGTGGTGCGATGGCGTTGATCTTTTTGTTATCTTTGACGCTTTGGGAACTTGCTGTATGCAGTGGCACGTCGAGGTCGACTGAAGAGTCGTCGTCGAGGGTGTCGATTTGACAGAGCCAATCAATCCGTTCTATTGATAGTCACCATGTCACATGTCGTCTGTACCATGAATATTCACCAATCGAGTGAACTCAAGCGCCAGCGCAATGCCAAACCTGGACGCCCTCTTGGCCTCAGAGCTCTCCGCGGAAACCCTTGCCGCCCTCCACGCGCACTTGGCCGCAGTCAACACTGAAGAGTCCACCGACGTCTCGGAGGACTTCCGCCTCTCGCAATTGTATGTCCTCTCTGTCGTTCACAATTGTAGCTCATCGTTTGTAGCTGGTACGACGACAAGACTGGCGAGACTTTGGCACGAGAAGCCTTGGAGAAGAGCAAGGGCGGACCGATTGCCTTCCTAAGCACTCCTGCAGCCTTCAAAGCGCTCAAGGTACTTTCACTCGCATCGATGTGACTGTCATTGACGTCGACTTGTCGTAGAAACTCGAACCAGAGCGCAAGGACGTCTACATTTTTGAATACGACCATCGCTTTGGCGACAAGTACCCGGACGAATTCGTCTTCTACGACTACAATGCACCGCTGGAAGTGGATCCCAAGTTCCACGGCTTCTTCGACTATGTCTTGGTCGAGCCACCATATCTAGTATTGCGGCAAACATGGTCCTCGCCGTGACACTCATGATATTCTAGACTGAGCAATGCTTGAAAGGCTTTGGACAGACCATGCGGTTGATATCACGGGAGCTCAAGAAGACGGCGAGTGGAAAACAAGTCATGGCGACGCCCAACGTCTTCATCAACAGTACGCCTTTTATCATGACACGAACTTGTCATTTTGACTCTTAGCTGGCAATCTGCGGGATGTCATGCGGGAAGAACTCGGTCTCGCGCCGTCAGGTTTCGTCCCGACGTTTGAATCCAAGCTGTCAAATCGATTGACGACGTACATCAACTACGACTCGGAGCGCTTTGGACCGTATGAAGAGTAGACAACACTGTTGAATCGACATACTATTTCCATGTTGGGATCAGATCTGAGTCTGATTCTGATTTTTTTAAACGTCTGATTCTGAGTTGATCCCGTCCGTCGTGTGTGTGTTTGTGGCTTCGTGGTGGGTCACCAATTCCAATCGTTCGTCGTTGTTTGTTGGTTTCGGGATGTCTTGGCTGTTTCTCCATCGTTAAAAATACATTTTTCCACTTGGCCATGGTCGACGACAGGACCGGTGACGATGGCCGGACGCATGGCAAATGTTCGCCAAGAAAGAAGCTCAAGGACGCCCAGTCGATGGACCGAGAGCTCAGTGGAGACATCTCAGCGGAAGCCAAGGACGATAACGACGAGCCAAACATCATCTTTGAGCAACGGCCTGTGAGCGGGAAACCCAGTCTGACGCCGGACGACCTCCGACGGCTCCATATTTCCATGCCGAGCAACAAAGCCAGCGAACATCCCAAACTGGCGCGGCAGACGTCTGCGCATTACGTCGACGATTTGATACGTGAAGCGAGTCTAACGCACATGTCCGCCGCAGGTACGTCCGTCCTTGGCGGTGGCGACGTTTGAGAGTTGCAACTTTGTAGAGGCCAAGTCAGCATCCTAACTTTTGTACATATACAAGTAGATTACACTGTTTTCTTTGTCGGTGGTGCCGCGGCGTCGACGGTCGTTCGCCCGTACGTCCAGCAGAGAAGGAGCAAGCTGACGCCTAGAGAATTCCACTTCATGACGTTCGAGACGGCGCCGACGTCTGCTGCATGGAGCCACGTCTCGGTTTGGATTGCACCACTCGGTTCAAAGTGGAGCGCGGTGTAGATATGCGCGGCGTTTTCCAGTCCGTCAAAGATGGCCGCGACGAACGGCATGTAGATGGTCAATGGTTCCTCGCGGCCAAGTCGTCGATGGATGACGAGAAGCAGCATGGAGAGGAAATGCGCGTCTACCAACATGAGGATCAGGGGAGCGAGTCAAAGAGCGACATACAGGATGGGATATACACGACGAGCTCAACGAGCTCCATGAGGATGTAAATGCGCCGCGCGCGCGCTCCCATCCAAGCAAACACTTGATGCAAGTCGAGCGCCGTGTAGCCGTACCTAGGCGCCGTCAAAACCTGCTCTGGACTGCGCTACTTACTTGGAATCCGGGATCGTCATCGTGGTCGAGGTCTGGGAATGAGCCATAGCGGGGCGGTGGACGAAGAGAGCCATGGCGAGTCGCATCATGATGAAGAGAAGCGCTTGGAACCACGCAAACGCTTTCATGCGGCTCGAGGACGCACTGGCGTACGCGATCAAGTCGGCGGCGTGGTCCATGATACATGGCATCGTTCGGAAGAAACGGACGGATATGAAACTGCCCCGACGGCGCTTCCTTTCTAGCGTCCTTCTAGCATCCTTCCCGCGTCCTGCAGGAGACTTCTGGAATGCCGTCGTGGAATCAACTGGAAGGTCACTGGAAACTCGTCCAAGTTCTCCGTCGTTTCGGTATGCCGCTCTCGCCTTTGGAATCTCCTCATGTGCGTTCTCCACCTTTGGATTCACGAGAGCGAAGAGTGTGATTTCAACAAGGGAGACGTGATGTCAAGACTGCTCCTCACCAGCGTCGACGGGATCGACGAGCTCGACGGGATGCTCTTTCGCTTCGTCGCGATTCTCTCCGGGTCCGCGGGGATGACGCTCTGCACTTGCTTCACGGTCTTCAAGTGGAACAAGGTCAAGAGCGACGCGGGCCACGGCACGATGTTTATGGTCTTCTTTTGCTGGTTCTTTTGGTCGGTCGGCATGCTCTGTCGAACGCTCCTCGTCTTTATGAACAACCGCAGGGACACGCTGGAACATCCATCGATTCGACGCATGACGTTCCTCACCGAGACGTTCTTCAACGCAACGTCTCTATGGTTCATCGCCGCCGCGTATGAATTCCAGCGCCGAGCGTTGCATCCACGCATCCCACGGAGCCATCGCGTGTGCCTAAGCAGCTACATGATCGTTATCGGCGGTGTATCGATGGCGACGTTGGCAGCGCTGATTGTCCTGGACCAAGGCGGGCAATCCGTTCAAGTCGTGGATGCAACGACGCACAAGATTGAATTTGAACCGCTCTCTGCAATCTTTCTCTCCCGTCTCTCGTGGGGCTCTTGGTGTATCCGATGTGTGGCTGTGGGTTACCCCGCGGCGGTTGCTCTGTGGCTCGAAATGCGCCGGGATCGACTGCGATTCAAGGGTCTCCCCAAGGCGCTCTCTCTCATCGTGCTCTTCTTCTTTGTCCTCAACACGCCCTACTTGATCATCAGCCCACTCTTTGCCTTCAACGTTCTCGATCCCAGCACGAATGTTCGTGTCTTTGGTGTCATGAAAACCTTCAGCTACATGAGTGGAATCGCCATCTCCGTCGTCATGGGACTCTCCGTGCGTGGCTTTGACGCCTTCTACAACATGGAAGACCGTCCGTCTGTGTCATGTCCAAGCATTGCGCACGATTCTCTCTTTGTCTTGTCGTCCGATCGCTCCGATAACTAAGAATTCGTGTCGCCCTTGATGTTCTCGTAACTGTCAGTACTCCATGCAGAGTCCACGGCGACTCTCCGCGACAACAGAGCTCTGCAACGTTGACATCGCTCTCGAAGATCTCCAAGCGGAGCGACTGAAGCGAGATCTCGCATTTCTCTACACGCTGGACGCCGGCGCGGCAAAAGCCGTTGAAGAATCCATTTCCAGCCACACAACTCATCCGGACGATCGAACTGCCGCCACATCTTCCACGGCAGCAGTTCGAATCCAATCGTGCTGGAGACGCATTAAGGCCAAGAGGAGGTTGACGGAACTCCTGTGGGAGAAATTCACCGCCGAGGAAGCGCAGAGACGGCAGCGTGAGCTCGAAATCGTCAACGACACATGGCAACTCCTTGATCGGTCCCCATGCTCCCCACCGCCCATAGCACCTGACACGACTCTAGTCTCGAGCTCCAGCATCGTCTTGCGAACGAGGCATACTTGGCGAAATGCCGCCGGAACCATCAGAATCGGTACATGACTCTAGATATACATCTATCTCACTTATCTAGCGTGGCCTACTCGATCCAGTCGACCTTTCGCCGGCATGTGTCCAAGAAGCGGCTCTACACTGCGCCAGCCATGCCAGGCTATGGTATCGACGGCGTCGACCGACCAGACAGTTCGTGAACAAGGTTTCCCGCCCTTAGGATTGCATACTGCTACGCGATCCGCTGTTGCGCGACGTCGACACTTCGTCCCATTCGTAGCCCATGAGCTTGGCTAAGAACCCCGACTTGGCTTCTTTCTTGGCGCTTCGTGTCTTGAAGACGCCGTGACATGTCCGACACACTCGTTGTGGATCCATGACGTTCTTGCCGCCAGGCGTGACTCGTCCTGGGAATTTCGGTGGAAACCGATAGAGTTCGACGGTGAAGGCCGAGCATTCCGAGCAGCAGATGCGGCCGCAGTGCTTGCAGTGGTGGCGGCGGTGCGCAAACCCGAATGACTTGGCGCACACCATGCAGTTCTTCTTGCTCTTCTCGCTTATCCACAGTGGCGGGCCTGAAATCGCATCGAGCAGTTTCTTGAGCTTGACGTTGTCGCGCTGCGCCAGTTCGATCACGCGGATGCCATCCTTGTCCGTCGCGTTCAACTGCGCTCCTGCGCGGATGAGTGAGCATGCAATGTCGAGTAGTTCGCGGTCCACCGCGACGTGCAGCACCGTGGACCCATCGAGCAGCGTCACGGCCGGATTGGCGCCAGATTCGAGCAAGATGTCCGCGATCGTTGGGTCGGTTTGGCGCGTCGTCATGACGTGGACGACGAGCGGCGTTTGTTTGCGGTGGTTGGGCGTGTCCACGACGTCAAGGCCGCCGTACTGGAGCAGGAATTGGACAAGGCGCGGGCCGTTCTTGCGGTCGCGGGAGACGGCAAAGTGCAGCGCGTTGTTGCCGTTGCGGTCTTGGAGGACGATGAGGTCGCGGATGCGCTTCGTCTTGCAGAGTTCATTCACGATCGTGTAGTGGCCCTTGCGGATCGCGAGATGCAGCGCCGACTGTCGATGCTTGGGCTCGCAGTACATGACGTCGCATTGATAATTCAGCAGCGCCTTGACGATGTGGAGATCGCCGCGCTCGGTCGCTTCCAAGAGCGGCGTTTTGCCAGCGTCGTTGACCATGTTGGGGTTGCTTCCAGCTTCGAGCAGCATGCGGCAAATTTGCGGGTCGTGCGCTAAATGCAGCGGCGTGTTCCCCTCCAAGTCCTGCGCGACGAGATCCGAGTCCCAGTCGATGAGAAGCGCGACAACTTCGAGGTTGTGGTGTATCGCCGCCGTGTGGAGCGGTGTCCTCCCCAGCGAATTCATGGCCAGGACCGACGCGCCGTTCTCCAGCAGCGTCAGGACGTCCTGCTCGTTGCAGCAGTTGGCGGCAAGATGGAGCACCGTGTCGCCTGGCGTCTTCTCCACTTGTCGTGGTTTATGCCGCGCAGTTTGGTCCGCTTCTGTGTAGTCTCGCGTGAAACGGAATTTGAAATTGGACGTCGCCGTGCGACGGAAATCGCCGCCGTCTTCGCTTTCTTCATCGGAGGCGCCCATGTCCAGCGACGGACGCAGGTCACCCGACGCCCGGTGGTCTTCCGCCGACACGCGGTGGACAGCGGCAATTGGGATCTTGGGGGCAGCCGCAGCTTGGGCTTCGGCAGCTTGCTGTGCTTCCAGCTCGAGCCTGCGCTTCTCGGCAGCGGCGCGCTCATCAGCAAGACGCTTCTTCTCCCGGAGGACTCGCAGACGTTTCTTGGCCAAGTATTGTCGTCCGATCGTTTGAATCTTTAGAATCGCAGCGAGAGCGCGGCGATACGTGCGTTGCGCGAGGAATCGCCGCCATAAACTCTGGATGAGGACGACAAATTCGCCATACCGCTTGGCGAGCTGCGCTTCCACGAATTGAATGGCCGTGCGGCGGAAGAACACTTTGGTAAAGCCGACTTGGACGGGCGACGACTTGTCCTCTGGCATGAGAGTTTCCAGGTAGTTCTTCAATGCATGCGTTGCGAGATTGCGCTCCGGTGGCGACGATTGCGACTCATCGCCGCACGAATCGGGCACTTGTTTCAAAAGCGCGGCATTTCCAAGCGGCCGGTAGCGTTTCACGAACTGCGCATGCGTGATGCGGACGGGATAGCCCGCTCGGTTCACGCGGACAGCTTCGAGGACGCCGCCGGCTTTGAGTTGATCGCAAATGCGGTGGAAGTTGAACAAGTTTGGCTTGCTCTTGTCGTTCGGTTTGAGGCAGCGGACATACGCGCATTGCGTGCGTTGAATCGTCTCCATGAGCATTTTGAGCTGGAGGCGGAAGGTCGCGCCGACGCTCATCTTTGTCGTCGACTGTTGGCGCTTCATGATTCCTCGTGGCGGTTGTTTCTTCGGCGGCGCACTCGTCGGTTCATCGAGATTGATTTCCCGCAAGAAGATATTCGTGGAATGGCGCACGAGCGACGCAATCTCCGAGTGAAGCATGTCCTTGTTCTTGTCGCAAAAGCCGTACGTGTCGTAGGAAACCCAGCCGGCGTAATGATGGACGCCAAAGATGTGATTCGCCTTGTCGGCGTTCGTCGCGCGGAGGTAGACGTTGGCTTCATGCTGCTTGACGACTTTTCTCGCAAAGTTTTGGTCGCTCCCTTGGGGCACAATGCATTCTTCGTCGAGCATGTGGAAGAGCCCGATGGGTTTCTTGTCGAGGAGGTCGAGGCATGGCTGGTTGTCCGGGAAGTCGATAAAGCTCCATGCGATCTTCTCCCTCTCGTACTGGACTTGCTCCTGCTTGAGCACCGTCGCGTTGAAATGATTCTGGAGCGTCTCGTTGGCAAAGTTGATGCAAAGTTGCTCAAACGAGTTGGTGTGGAGATCTTCAAAGCCAAAAATGTCCAGGACGCCGATAAACCCCGCCAAGTCTTCGTCGTCGTCGTGGTCGATCGTCTCGTTGATGCGATGGACGAGCCAGTTGAAGAGTTTGCCGTAGACGTAGCGCGCGAGCGCGTCGCGCTGTTGCTCTGCGACTTCAGGGAGAAGGCCAAGCGTGTACCATTCGTCGCGAGCTTGGATTTTCCGCGTCGTGAGCGCAGATTCGAGCGTCGGTTGATCGATTTCAAAGAAGGCCATGACGTGATTTCGAGCGGCGGCACAGGCGTCGGCCATGACAGAGCCTTCGGAATGGCCGGGCTTGGCGTGGAATGTGAGGTTCCCGACGTGGAGAAGCGTCGCGAGGATGTGGAATATATGTGTCTGGTGGTCTTGGTCGAATTGCATCGTTTCCATCGCATCTTGGAGGACGGCAAACTGTTCCTTGTCCTTGACGCCGTCCTTGCGGACAAAGCAGTCGCTCTGGTTGAGGTAGTAGAACGCTTTGGGCGTCGTGAGGCCCCATTTCTCCTTGTTCTCGCTGTCTAAGCCAGCGAGGAGCTCATAAAAGATGTGGTAGTTGCGTTCGCCAGGGGCTTGGCTAGTCACGCGCACCGTCTCGAGGAGATATGTCTGAATGCTCGCCCCCATGAGGACGCCGCGGTCGCTGAACTGCATTTTGATGAATTTCCCAAAGCGACTCGAGTTGTCGTTACGGATCGTTCGCGCGTTCCCAAACGCTTCCAAGATCGGCGACGACGAGAGCACTTGGGACATTACGTCGCTCTGACTGATGTTGATGTTGCGCACGCTCTTGCTCTGGGAGACAGCAGCGAGGTATTTCATGATGAATTTCGTCGTCTCCGTCTTCCCAGCGCCGGATTCGCCACTCACGAGGATCGATTGGTTCAAGGGTTCGCCAGTAAGCGGCGCCGTGAGAGAGCGGAACGCAGCATCGGCAATGCCAAAGACGTGCGGTGGCATCGTGGTTTCATTGTCTCCAAGAGCTTGTAACATCCCATGGCGAATGTATTTCCGAATGAGCTTGTCGCTGTAAATGCCAAGGTCCTGGAACGGATTGACCGCCAAGAGGATTTCACCTACACCATGCATTCATTCGTCTACTCGATGCACGAGCATCGATCGTGCGTTACCTGTGAGCGTGTAGATGTAATTCTTCTTAAAGCGTTCGCTCAGCGTGTGGCAAATCCCAGGTTCGTGCATGTTCGGCAATTGAATCAAGTCGTCGACCAAGTCCTACACATCCCAGATCCATAAAATTCCTCTCTCCTGGTTGCTAAACTTACCATGTCAAAGCTGTTGGCGAGCTTGACGTGATCATCCGATCCGTCTTCAACTTTGGCGACGTCAATCTTGATGGATTCGATCCCTCCGACCGCCAATTCGTACGTAATCTCGGCTTGTTTGGCGTCGCTCTTCTTGACATTCCGAACGGAGGCTTGGACCCACTCGTCCTGGCGGTCCTTGACCCATATACCCACGCCGATTTCCATCCTCCTGCCGGGTGTCTCGCCAAATTCGCTCTAAATGTTCATCGAATGGAATGTCCACAAGCAGCCAATCAACTTTTTCATAAAAAAAATAAATTTCCATCTCGATGGTATAAACTGGAAAAGCCATGTCCGAGGTCGCACCGGCGTCAACTCTCCGCTCCAACCACCGACGAGACAGACGAGACAGCCATGACGACCCACTCTTGATTGATACACAGCTCGATCACAGAGCGTTTCCCCGCTTTTCCGACATGAATTGACAATTTCTTGACGATTTTATGACTTTTCCAAGTCGGAACCCAAGCAATTCTCCGTCCATGGACTTGGATACACCACGATGCGTCATTTTGACGCGCCTCTACAGCTAGCGAAGAGCCCCGCGATGACGATGATTAGGAAGGCGTGAATTCAGCAACGGAAGTTTGAGCGCTGTCCGTTTGTGTTTGTACACATTTTCAATGGAAGAACTTTTTTGTCTGGATAAATGGAATCTCAATTGAGATTCCGAATTGGGAGAGAAAGATGATGCGAGTGGGAACATGGATGCTGCTGCTGGCGGCCTTGGCGACGACGACAGAAGCGGTCGGGTTTGTTGGAGGTTACAAGGAAATTGATGTGCATGACGCCACGGCAAAGGATGATTTGTACTCGTCCCTCAAGGTCGCCACGCACTACTCAAGAGCGAACGACCCCTTCCTCTGTGCAAAGAAGATCACCCACATCGAGCGCCAAGTCGTGTCGGGCTACAACTACAAGTATACCGTCGAAGGATGCGAAGTCGACTCTGCGAAAGACGCGGATGAAAACTGCAAGTGCCCTGGGCGAGCTGATGAAAAGTTTGTGGTCGAATTGTACGTCCAGAGCTGGACTGGCACTTATATCGTCAAGAGCATCGAGCGCACTGCGTAGTCGCAACGTCAAGACGACTGCCTCTACTTGCTTTTTTGTGTAGGGAGATGAGATATTGACCATCTAATGGCAACAACTTCTCCGCGTTATCCCTTGTTCATTCCCCTCCTTGACGTTCATGGCGACGAAGTGACATGACGAGGATACGGACAACATGGAAAACTCTCGAACTTGCCAGGAAGTGATCAGAGTGGATGGACGATCCATTCCAGGAAAAGAACAAGCGCATTCCTCCCTCTGATCTCAGTGGCAACTCCGGTTCATCTCGCTTCCCATGATCTGTGGTTGACGTCGGCGCGTCGGCGAAACCCGCCATGTCTGTCGGACGATCCATCCACCGAGCAAGCAGGAGGAAGCACGTCCTTCGTTGCCATGGGAACACTCAAGAGTATGTGAAGTGGTTGACATTAAGTTTGGTCTAGGAACTCCATGCCGTCAACATATAAATCTAGCATGCATCGGTCTCGATGAAGACGCGCTTACAGCACTTCGCTACAGGAAAAAGTCAGAACGAGTGAGCGGGGGGACAACGTACTAAGCAGGGCCTCCGCCGCCTTCAGGGACAGTCCAGTTGATGTATTCCTTGGGCATCTTAATGGAGCAGCACTTGCAATGGACGCAGTTTTGCGCGTTGATGACCAGTTGAGGCACGCCGTTCGCACCTAGTCATGGATGAGTTTCCTGGACATGACGTCACGACCGAACCTTCTTCACTGCCGTCCGTGTATTCGTACACGCGCGCTGGGCAGAAGCGTTGCTCAGGACCAGCGTAGATGGGGAGCGATTCCTTTGATGGAACATCTTCCTTGCCAGGCTTGATGCGCAAATGTGCCGGTTGGTCAGCGTGGTTGGTACCGCTTCGTTGCAAGTTGGAGAGCAAGTCGAAGGTCAAGACGCCGTCGGGCTTGGGGTACTCGATCGGCTTGAAGTCCTTGGCAGGCTTGGTCTTGGCCGAGTCTGGCGTGTCGTTGCCCAACGTCCATGGTTCATGGCCGTTCAAGATGAACGCGCTCAAGCCGGCGTAGAGCACGCCAGGAAGAGTGCCCCAGTGGAACGCTTGATGCGTGTTGCGCACCTTCTTGAGTTCTTCATAGACCCACGACGATTCGATCGCCTTTTCGTAGCTACGAGCACGCATCAGATGCAAATTCAGGACAACATCAACCTCGAAATGTCGACGACGGGCTCGGTTTCCTCAATGGCACCAGTGACCGCGACGGGTTCCAAGCCGCTCGTAGTGAGCGCTTCATAGGCAGCTTCGGCGGCCAACATGCCCGACTTCATGGCAGTGTGCGTGCCCTTGATCTTGACGCTGTTCAAAAAGCCAGCAGAGCAGCCGATCAAAGCGCCACCAGGGAACGTCAGCTTTGGAATCGCATGGAAGCCGCCCTGGAATTTCGTCACGTCATGGAAGAGCTCATGCAGAATCGTACTTCGTTCAAGCAGCGAGCGCCATACGCAATGCATTCACCGCCTTCCAAGTGGCTGCGAACGGCAGGATGCGTCTTGAAGCGTTGGAATTCTTCATACCTAGACAAAGCGCATGAGACCGAAATGTCAGTGAAGATGAACGCACGGGTTCAAGTAAGGATTCTCGTAGTCGAGGCCGACGACGACGCCGATTTGGACCAAGTCTTCCTCCATGTGGTACAAGAACGAGCCGCCAAATGTCTTCTCCATCAACGTTTCCTGGAGCGGCCATCCCAACGTGTGTTGCACCAAACTAGTCCATGTCAGTCGTCCATGAAAAGATCGCCGGAAGCTTACCCTGGCTGGTGTTTCTCCTTGGGAATGCGCCACACTTCCTTGATACCGAGGCCGTACGTTTGCGGCTGGGCATCCTTGCGCAAATCAAACTTGCCAATGATTTCTTCACTGCACGAACCGCGGCAACCTTCACCAAACAATGTGACGCGCGCACGCAATTCCATGCCGCGGGCAAAGGTTTCCTTTGGCGTGCCGTCCTTGTTGATCCCGACGTCGCGGGTCGCAATGCCGCGGACAGAGCCATCTTCGCGGTAGAGAACTTCCGATGCCGAGAAACCAGGGTAGATTTCCACGCCCAATTCTTCCGCTTGCGTACCCAGCCAGCGCGTCAATTTGCCAAGACTGATGACGTAGTTGCCCTTGTTATGCTACGGACGACGGCGTTAGAATATTGTAACGAGATGGATGGAATACTTGTTGGGGAGGAAGCATGAAATGAGGGAGTTGCCACGACTTTTCCTTGGAGATGATGAGGAACTTGTCTTCCGTCACGGGTGTGTCCAGCGGCGCTCCCTTTTCTTTCCAGTCGGGGATCAATTCGTTCAACGCGTGGGGTTCAAACACATTTCCTACAGACAGTCGCGCGCGTCGTGAGTCCCTCTAGACCGTCGGATCCATCGAGATTACCGGAGACGATGTGGGATCCAACTTCCGCTCCCTTCTCGACAATGCACACCGACAAGTCTGTTCCCTTTTCAAGACTGAGCTGCTTCAATCGAATCGCCGCCGACAAACTGGCTGGACCCGCACCGACCAACAAGACATCGTAGTCCATGCCTTCTCGCGGCGCCGAGAAGACATCGTCGCTGAAGAAGCGAGGAGCCATGACGGAACTGCGCATCGTCGTGGCGCGCTTGAGCTTGGAGCCAAACAAACGGAGCATCTTGTTGTACACGGTCGCAAATGGCCAACTAAAGATGCGTCAACTTCTGTGGCGAGGAACGAAGCTCCACGGAAACTTCGATCTTGAAGTTCAGCGACCAATCTCGTCAACAGGCAAGTTCGACCTGTTTAGTCGAACGACCAGGAAGTCTGCGGCTGCGGTCGTTTCGGGCGTTTCCACGGCGCGGAATGCATGGAACTTGTGTTGGGAGATGGATTCCTCCATCAAAATAGAGTCGGCTTGCTTGGCGGCGGTGGCGCTGCGGTGGTAAAGACCCGACGACTCCATGAGATTAATCTTGACCGACGTGGAAGATTCGCACTTCGAGGTGGCACGTACAGAGCATGGCTCGCATCATGACGATTGGTCCAAAAGAGCGGAGTACCGCACGACGGATGTCCAAGTGGAACTCGTGCATCATGTTTCACGACAATATGTCAACCATGTCCTCAGTTCGCTGGCATGGATGCAGGAGGGAACTCCATTATCTCCATGGTTGAGGTCGACGGCTGTGATGGACTACACCGCGGTGTGTCGCTACAGTCCCGCCGCTTTCGATTGTGCATGGTCTTCCTCAATCCAGATGCAAGAGATTGAGGAAGACAATGGAGATCGAGGGTCTGTCCATGTGGAGATCGTGGGAGATGCTAGCTAGACGGCTGTAGAGCTTGGAGTCGTGGAAGGTTTGATGGAAGATGATGAAGACGACAGACGCGGATAGACAACAGCGCTTTCGACTCCACCTTCACGATGGACGGATGGAAGGAAGGTTCTTTTCTCTCACTGACTTTCTTCGATTCTTCGGTCATGCTGGCAACAAATCCAAGCTATGATGCGCTCAAGTCATGGAATGCACAAACCAATCGGTTGCATGGAAGTGACGCCGCTTGACTGAAAGAAGACCTGCCATCCAGCACGTGCGACCTCTTGTTCCCGCCACTGGTGTCGCTCTCCATCTCGACAGTCTTCCATGCACTCCCGACCCTCCACCTCAAACTGCTGTCCGTCGAACTCGAGAGGGCAAAGTTCAATCGCTGCATCTTGCAACGAGGGTGTGACGCCATCCTTCCATCCGTGCATGTTGTCTGATAGCGTTGGACGACGACAGCGTCGACGTCGATTTCTTTCGCGGAAAGATCCGACGTGGGCGCATAGCGGCGGCCTTGTCATGTATCGTTCGATTTCTCGCCAATCTTTTGTCGTACAACTTATGGAGCCAGCGGTGCGGTATGAGTCATGCCGCACCGCGGGCTCCACAAGTTCGACGGATTTTAAGGAGAGTATGCGAGGGGAGTCGATGTTCATCAGTCTACGCGTTCCTGGAGGTAGAGAGAGAGGAGGAATCGTCGTCGAGCGAGGAAAGGACATGCACTGGACGGAAGTTTGGCGTCCGGACAAAGTGTCGAGAAGAAATTGGACAGAAAATTTATCACGTGTCGTAAGTAATAAAAAGCGACAAGTGGAACATTTGGAGAGGCCGGACAGAGATATCTTTCGCGGAAAGTTGGTGGATCCAATCGGGGGAAGAAGCGCAGAGTGAAGCTGAGAGAGTCTCATGAGCAACAACGAACGGCTTAGCGAGAGTCCAGTCGAAGACGAGGCGAGAAAATCCATTGCATCGGCGGTCTTTCTCTCCAACACATCCGTTCTGGAAGAGTGGGCTGCCGAATCGACCCAGTTGAAGTGCATTGCAGTCCGTTACTTTCACGCGCGCTTCGTTCGAGCACTCGATGCAACGTCGTCGAGCTCGCCGCGGCGTCGACAGTGGTTTGCCAAGTCTGACAGTCAAAAGACACGGTTAGATTACAGTGCGTATTTGCGACTGTTTCCAGGATTGCAGCGAGTTGGACACGCACAAGCGCAAGCGTCGTGGAAGATGTTTCAACCTGCAGATGTCCGCACATGCCTCCGTGTCATTTCGTCGATGTACACCAATCCCTATGACTTTATCTTTGCATGGTTCTCAGCAACTTCGTCCTTTGGGTTGTTCAAAAAGAAAGACGTCATGTCCAAGAAGGAATGCAAGACATTGCTCGACAACATTGGCCCTCAAGCGGATATACCTTGCGATTCAATGACGCTCCATGAATTCACAAAGTTATTCTCCCTGGGATTGCTATCTCCACTTCTGTCGATCTTTGATATCTTTCCATCACGGGACGAAGAGAAGGCGATGATTCAACTATCCGACACGACCGATGGTTTTGTCGTGTCCACAGCTTGGTGGAATCAATGGCTTTCTTATGTTACTTCCCACGAAGGCACATTCAATTGTGTTGCTGCGCGACCTTCGTCCATCTACAATCTGGATCTCCTCGAGCACGATCAACTCAAGCCACATCTACAAGCGAATCAGGATTACGTCGTGGTGACCGCCGCTTCATGGGCGGCACTATTGACCTTGTACGGAGGAGGTCCAGCAATTCCATTTCACGCTACGTCTGGAGCAGCAGATGTTGTCAATGTTTTTCTGGCCGAGCGCGATGGAAGGCCTAGTCCTCAGCATCGACTTGTAAACATTTGCCAGCCGATACCAGCTAATGCTCTGCTCTCGTCGCTTGCTTTGATGTTTGAGTTGGACATGGCTCCAACAAGGCTTCGGCTATGGCATCGGAAATCTCCAGAGGAAGACTGGACGCTCTGGAATGAACCAGAGAAGCTTCTGGAATATGCGCTGATTGAAATGCAAACGTCGTCGTACGAATGGCCACGGCCGCAATTGAAATCCCCTCGTGACTTTCGGCCATTGAAGATAGGAGACGCCGTCGACGCTTATGACTGTGAGCGAGTTTGGCGCTGTGGTATCGTCCAACGAATTAGCACGCTTGAAACCAATCGAGTGTGTATTCACTTCACGGGCTTTTCTTCCATCTACGACGAATGGATTCACCAAGATTCAGGAAAGCTCCAGCCACGGTACAGTCGAACAAATCCATCCAAGTACTGGAACACTCCGACTCGACTCAACCCTGGTTTTGTTGGCGCTGTGGGGCTTTTGAACTTGGGTAATACGTGCTTCTTGAATTGTGCGCTTCAGTGCTTGTCTGCGACGTCGATATGGCGATCATACTTTCTCCAAAAACTGTACACCAAGCATATTTGCCGCAACAACAAGTTTGGCACCAAAGGCAAGATTGTACACGCGTTTGGTGGCATCATGGCGCAACTGTGGGCAAACCGAAACACGTGCATGACAATTGTGTCGCCAAATGATTTTCGCAAAGTCTTTTCCAAATGCAAACCGCAATTTGACGGCTTTGATCAACATGATGGACACGAATATATTGCGTCTCTACTCGATGCGATTCATGAAGACCTGAACCATCCCCAAACGCAAACGACTCCAAAGCTCCAGTCGGCACAGAACGATGTTCAATTAGGACATGAAGCATGGGCACGACATCTACTCCAGAACCAATCTGTCGTGGTGGATGTCTTCCACGGTCTTTTGAGGAGTCAAACCACATGCAACCAGTGCGCCCATCGCCGCGTCCAGTTTGAACCAAGCTTGTTTTTGAGCCTCCCCATCGCACAATTGAGTGCGCAGTGTGTTCTTCGAGTTTGGGTTCATCCTTTGGAAGCACCACCTCGCCTTTGTGAAGTTGTGCTAAAAAGTTCCGAAGGTAATGCTAAAATGGTGCTTGACTCGCTTGCCGAGCAGATGCAGCTCCGCGCTGACCGCCTGCGACTTATCCATGTGCAGAGCCATCGATTTGCAAGACTTCTTCCTGTGGACACACTCATTTGCGATTTTGAGAAAGCCATCCTGTGCTGCTTTGAACGAAAGTATACGAATCAAGGCACCTTGTCTATCGTCGACATTCAAGTTGTCCATCGGATCAATGGAAATCAACTGATAGGATTGCCGTTTGTCCTGTCGGTGGACTCTGAAATCTCTTGCAAGGAAATGCACTCGTACATGGACGCACAACTTCAAAAATATCTCGAATTTCCCCCTAGTTCGTACAGCGTTCGTGGAATGCAGTTGTCTGAAGTGGGTAGCTCGAAGGGAGTGATCATTCCAAGCTCGGACGACGCTCTCTTGACGTATTACATGCCTCCACAAATTTTAGTCCTGGACTGGACGAGCGATGAATTCATTCGACGGCACGATGACATTCAGTCGATATTGACACCCGCGCCGAGAACCACCATCACGTTGGACTTGTGTTTATCCAACTTTATGAAGAAAGAAGAGATCACAGACGATTGCTGGAAGTGCGATTCATGTCAAGCAACAAACGGCGGGACGAGGCAAATGGATATTTGGAGAGCCCCTGACGTTGTCATGATACACCTCAAGCGATTTCATTACTCAATGGTCCAACACAACAAGATGCAGGAACTCGTGCAATTCCCCCTGGAAGGTTTGGATTTAAAGCCGTACATTGGAGCTCCGATGGAGGATCCCAATAGCTGTCTCTACGATTTGTACGCAGTGGTCAATCACACGGGAGGATTGAGCGAAGGTCATTACACTGCCTACTGTCGGTACGACATAAATCCCCCCAAAGGATTGCATCCTCAAGTCGTGGCACCCTCTCATCTATGGCTCAATTTCGACGACGAAATCGTGAGCGAAATTCCCCCCGCGAATGTCGTGACAAATGCCGCGTACGTGCTCTTTTATCGCCGCCGCGTTCTCTCCGGCAACAGTATTCTTCGAACTATTTAGTCTACCTGTACACAAGAAAACCCATTCCTTGTCTCGAACCAATTGCTCGGAACAATCACGAGGACCACCTACCGTAGGAGAGTTGTCATGCAGATTGGTGTCTCCTGGGATTTTCGTGGCCGAAAATTCTTTGGCTCACGAAAAGTTGAGATTCCTTCTGATACAAAACGAATCAAGAAAATTGGAAAGTACAGTTGAAATGAGCATGAAAAGACAAATACGTACAAATTATCAGAATATATTTGTTCTGCAAGGAGTGCTTTCGGCGAAGTTAAATTGATGGGGCATAAAAAGTTCAAGTATTATCGGTCGTGGCCGAAAGTTTATCTTGATATTTGTATGAACTATGTGACATACTTTATCTGATCCAAAGTGGCTTTAAAATATATATGATAACAGGATATTAATGTATAGAGAAACACAATTTCATCTCTCCTCGTGAAACAAGTGTGATGTTTCCTTCGATATCAACCTAACTTTGACTTTACTTGACCACAACTTGTGGGCAAGCTCCAGAGAAGTCTTGACAAGTTGACCGACGCGCTCCATCCACAGAACAGTGAAAATATCAAGTATTCGAGTTTATATAAGCTCTTCAGTTCTCATGACTTGCTCAACGAAGTATTTCTACCAATAAGGGCATCTCCACCAGACGACAGTATACACAAAAATTCTGTCAAAATTTATACACTAATTATACAGTTGCCCCACCAGTCGACTGTACACAAAACAGGATGCCGTCGACAGTAAATTTGGACCATTTGACACAAAAACAGACCGGTATTGTGTCGAAAAATGCAGCGACGGTAAATTATCAGCTAAAGAATTGGTAGAAAATAGAAGAAACTGTCCAATAGTGATGAGCAGAGAGGTCTAAGAAGCAGTTGATTGTTGAAATGAAAATCACAAGTCACCAAGACACTAACGACCGATGACTTTCAGTTCAACTGTCATGGTGACGAAGGAAGGGGAAAGAAAGGGAAGAGCTTCAGCACGCATGTAGAAAAAGGTCTTGTTCGAGCTTGGCTTAACGTATCCCACGATGCCTGTACTGGGACTAGCCAAAGAGCGGGGTTGTATAACAACGAATTATGAGGAGTAATTATACATACTTTTTTTTGTGGGGAAGATTCATTTACAGTCGCAGGAAATTTTTCAAAGTCGCGACTGTAAAACAGATTTTACTGACCCTTTTACTGTTACACGCGTGGAGATGCCCTAATAATCGATAATGGAAATCGGCCATGACTGAAAATTTCGGCCACGACTGAGGGTTTACGTTAATCAAGATTTTGTAAATCATATAGAGGAAATTATACTCTCGAGTAAATCAAATGATTTACAATTTCGATAAGTTAATCGTTTATATCACATTATTATTCAAAACAGTATGAATATTTGTATGAAATTTAATAAATTTTCTTCGGAGAGAGCCGCAGAGAAAACGCATTTACTGGAAGGAGAGCCAATCAAACATCAGAGTTTACAAAAATCTCCCCAATTATGATCGATGTTGCACTGCGAAGCAAGCAAAAACCGAAGCAGGAGCCTGTGCTCAAAGGCTATGCATCGAATTGTGAACAGGTAAAAGTGGATAGTCTTGACCAGCATGGCAACCTCCTTCGGCCGAGCTCTGAGGCTAAAGATGGTACTACATTAAACTTATCGACTGGTGAACGTTGTGCCATCTTTAACTCCAGAGCTTGACCATTTTCTTTCTGTTCCAGAGATGTGTCGTGCATGTAGATTATGGAAGGACATGTTTTTTTTAGTTTGTGCTGCTTCTGTTTTTTTAATTACATTACTGTACATGTTGGGATACGCCACACATCTCCAAACAGGAGTTGAGTCGCCAGTGTGCCCTTCCATTCTACTCGCAATCAATACATTGTTCCTTTAGCGGAACCAAAAGCCGCTTACTCTACATGCGTGCTTCTCTGGATCGTTCAACATCAATCATATCCAGAGAAGCACTGCGCAGCTAGCTGCGTGCAGAAAGTATGCCTTGGCTTCATGTAGTGATCTTTCCAAATTAACTATTTCTGCCCAATCTCAACACATCGTCCAACTCATGGCACTCTAATTGGATGATAATCTTGTGTAAATCCACCGATTTACGTTTTCTGACAACAAGTCATCTTATGTCGCACCTTTGATGTCAATTATTACGGCCAATGAGGAATTCCATTCCAAGGAATTCACATGTCTTCGCTCCAAGTTGCACCCATGTTTCTACCACTCACATCCTATGAAATGTTGCAACGGTTGTTGTCCTCCTCGTGCATGGCGGGATTCCTCCATCCAACGCTCGTCAAAGTCTATGGAAGCGGTAGCGTGTTGACGGCTTCTTTGCACTTTGATATGAAGGTCAGAAAGACTTTACTGTAAAGTGTAAAGTGCACTTTGCAAAAGTCGTTAAGTTGAAGCATGCGACGATGTGATTGGTCGACCAAGTCTGAGTCATCCGGATAAGCGGAAGCTGTGACTTCCAAGTGGGCTGCACTGGCAAACAAGATGATGAACCAAGACTTCGTGATCGCGCTCTCGATTGTCGTGATTCTGCTTGCCTTCACAATCTTTGGGCTGGTTCGGATGATAATGTCGCAAAAGCCGATGCCTGGAATGAGGATGGATATGGCGGCGTACTACAATCGCCCGTTGCTGGAAGAAGAGTATGTTGCTATGCTCTCTTGGATTTGTTGTCTCATGCATCTCTTCCCATGTAGTTTCCTCGGTGCGCTCTACGGTCTCAATCGCAATGACATTGAAGAATTGTATGGAATAGTGCTATGGATCGACAAGTGTGATATGGATTGTGTAGGATGTCCGAAGTGAAGAAGTGGCCGTGTGGCGTTTGCGCGTTTGGCAATATTCCAGAAAGTCATGCATGTGCCCTCTGTGAAACAAAACAAGGTGCTTCCTTGAAAAGAAGACGTGCTTATATTTGGATTAGGTATTGTCGTATCGGAGACGGAAGAAGGACCCGAGTTCGTTCATCCAAAGAACTTTACACCATTGCAACTGGGGGCGAGGTGCGGCCAATTTTTCTTTGAGTGGATTAAAGAATCGATTGAGTAGAACAAGGAAGCAGTGGGTGCGCACCGTGAATGAATCGACAGGTCGAATTGATTGGAAGCAAGATGCCCAACATGCAACAAGTCGTGATGTTTTCTTTGTTGTGACGTCCACCTTGCCTTCTGTTGAGGAAGAATGTCTATATGGAGAGCGTCAAGAAGACCACGTCGAAGTCGTAGTGGACGATCCAACGTTGAGTCAATCGGCGACGGAGCATAGCAAATCGAAAGAGGAAGAAGTTCTCGAGTTGAGAATGTCGCGCGAGGAAGAAGCCTCCGCTGTCAGCGTGGGCGTGTCAAAGCAACCTTTGCAAATCGAACTAGCATTCACTCCCTTGTCGAAAGACAGCGCCAGTAGGACTCTTATGGCGACAAATCTTCCCGAATGGCTTGTCCAGCACTTGGAACACATCACGAAGGAACCTTTCTCGACAAAATACTTGGCATTGCTCTCCCTCCTGAAATCCAACATTGCATTCGGGTACTCTAAATTCAAAGTGTACCGCGAGAAGATCTTTGAAGAGTCGATTGGAGTTCTTCAGATTTTGGGTCCTCTCCATCTGTGCACACGAACTCGTATTGAATTGATTGGGGAACTTGGTGTAGATGCTGGTGGATTGCAGCGTGAATGGTATTGACTGTGTCGCTGTTGTCATTGTGAACTTTGTGTAGGTATACGATTTTAACCCAAGCCGTGTTTGAGCCCTCTGCGGGCCTCTTCGTCTCGACTGACTCCTATGACTACACAATCAATCCAATGTCCACGTCTCCAACGCATCTACGGATGTATCGAGCGATCGGACGGCTTTTGGCTCGATCTGTGCTGGACGAACAGGTCTTGCCCTTTCATTTTTGTGCCCCGCTATTTAAGATGATTCTTGGAACGCCTATCTCGATGACCGACATGCTCTACATGGACAAGCAGATCTATCAAAGTCTTCAATTTATCTCGACAACTCCTGATGTCGAAAATCTTTGCTTGGATTTCAGCGTCACGCTTCCGTCGGGCGAAGTCGTGGAACTCGTTCCCAATGGCAACAACATCATGGTCACTAAAACTAACCAAGCTGAATACGTCGAGCGCATGCTGCAATACCTGCTCTTTGGTCGAATTCAACCACAACTACAAAGTCTGCTGACGGGATTGTTTGAGGTAAACTTTCTTGGATTGTGCACTTTGTTGAGAGTAATCTTTTCTAGATCCTGCCGCAGCACTACCTCATGATGTTTGACCACAAAGAGCTCGAACTGGTGTTATGCGGCGTCACGGAAATCGACATGGATGACTGGAAGCAGTTCACAGCTTCGTCGAGCACTCTTCGAGACGGGGGCGGTCATGAAGACAAGATGGAATGGTTTTGGGATATTCTAACTCACATGTCGTTCCAAGACCGCGCGAAATTCCTTCAATTTGCAACGGGGTCGTCGCGGGTGCCTGTCCAAGGTATTTCCAGTCGAATTATGATCTCTGGTAACACATTTGTTGTAGGGTTCAAGGGTCTTACAAGTTACGACGGTCGACTTTGTCCATTTTCCGTCAAGGCTATTCCATACGAGCGCGGAATTTTGCCTCGAGCTCACGCATGTTTCAACCGAATCGACTTGCCATTGTACCCCACGAAGGCATTGATGACAGAGGCAATGACCGCAGTGGTGCAAATGGGTATATCCGAGTTTACGATCGTCTAGACGTGAATCGATGTAACGAATGTGGAGTTTATAATTAGCATCTTGTCACTTGACGGAAAATGCGATCGCTTCCATATCTCGGGCTTCTCGTGGCCTTGCTGGCGTCGACTGTAGCTGGTGGTTGCTGCAACAATGACTGTTCAGGCAAGGGGAAGTGCACTGTCGTTGGAAATGGCTGCATTTGTCAATGTTTCACGGGTTTCACCGGCGCAGATTGCTCACGACGTACGTCCTTCCCGACAGAATGGTCCATTGACCACGCCATAGGTTCATGCCCTGCAGGTCGATCGTGGTCAGGCTCTGCGTACGGCGTCGATGCGGCGCATGCAATTGTCGAATGCTCCGATCGCGGGACTTGCGATGAGACCAGTGGCTTGTGCCAGTGCGATCCTGGCTTTACAGGCGCGGCTTGTGACCGCTGTAATCTCCATCTTTCGGTTCCCCAACGACTGAAATGCTATCTGTAGTGGCGTGTCCCCTGGCATGTTCCAACCATGGTGAATGCCGATCTATCAAGTCGATGGCGGCACGCAAGGATAAAGGCTTGCCGCCGCCGGTCGTGTACAACCAGAACTGGGACAGCGACATGGTCTATGGCTGTATTTGCCACAAGGGCTTCACTGGCGCAGACTGCTCTCAGCGTACGAACAGCTCAATCGGCTCCAATCTGACATTGCATGCAGGTGTTTGTCCGTCTGGTGACGATCCACTCACGGGAGTCGCCGGCGACGCAATCTTTGGCCAGCAGTTCAACGAAAAGCAAAGTATAACGTGCTCGTCGACGGTCTGTCGCTGTGAGAAGACGCTGGATTGACTCAATGCAGGGCGGCACTTTCACGCTGAGCTTCCGAGGCGAGACGACAGTGCCGATCAATTTTAATGACCTTGTCGACGTCATGACGGCCAAGCTCAATGTATGTTGGAGCTCCTCGTGTAGCCTGACGCATCCTAGGCGCTTTCCACCATCACCCAAGTGCTTGTTTTGTACTCAAGCACTGCCACTTTTGCCTGTCCACCGGGGGGAAATGTCATTGTTGTTGAATTTGTCCAAAACTTTGGCCCGTTCGTTCTTCCCCGTGATCTTTCACTCAGCAATGACTGTAGGCAGCCTCTGCTTGTGGGAGATCCAAGCAATCTCGTGTATACCAACGTCGGGGGCTCAGTGGCGCTGTCGGTCTCGCGTCTCCAAATCGGGACAAAAGAAAATGCGCCATGCTCTAACCGCGGCACTTGCGATCTCACAAGCGTATGATGCCACTCATACTCTACTACGTGCTTATATTCCACTAGGGAATCTGTACTTGCTACGACGGCTACACAACCAGCGATGGCAATGGCGGTCTTGGAAACCGTGGCGACTGCGGTGGCCTCATCGGTTCAATCACATCATGCCCCGTACAGCTAACATAGTCGCTGTCGTTGCTCACGGTCATGTAGGGCCTTGTTACATGCAGTGGTCATGGATATTGCTCTGGAAGCCCGCAGTACGCTTGCATGTGCTTTGCCGGCTGGACGTCGGGCGACTGCTCAGTCCGTACGTTCTCCCCTCAAGCTGCGGCATGACTAATAGCTCCGCGTAGGCACTTGTCCCCAAGATCTAGCTTGGTTTGACATGGCAGGGGGCAACAACGCCGCTCATGGCCTTGCTGTCTGCTCCAACGCTGGAGTGTGTGATCCAGCGACTGGTCAGTGCAACTGCGCTCAAGGATTTGAAGGAGCGGCGTGTCAGAGAAGTATATGATGTTATCGCTCTCAAATTGCTCACGCTGGATCAGTGAAATGCCCAGGAACTGGTGATCCTCCATGCTCTGGACATGGCCAATGCCTCAGTCAAGCTCGCCTGGCACTTCTTTCGAGTCTCAATGGCGATCCGACACCATATCTCTACGGCTCGATGCCCAACAATCCATCGGTGAGTCCATCCTACTCGACGGATGGCTGACTTTGACGTAGACTTGGGACTCGAATAAAGTCCAAGGCTGCTACTGCGATCCTGGCTTTGGCGGCCACGATTGCTCGCTGAGACTCTGTCCAACTGGTGACAATCCTCGCACGACGGGTCAAGTGAATGAGATCCAAACGATCATTTGCACAGCCATGAGTGCTTCGACGTTCCAGCTCTCTTTCCGCGGCGCCACGACAGTGCCGTTGGCCACGAGTTCAACTGCCTCTCAGGTAAACCAAACCAAAATGTACTTGGCTTGATCGATCAAATAGATCACAACTGCGCTTCAGTCGCTGTCCACGATCAGCCAAGTCCAAGTTGCATTCTCCACGGGCTCCACTTTTTGCACCACTGGTTCACCCACCAACGTCGTGTCGGTGCTGTTTCTCTCCGAGATGGGAAACCTTCCTGCCATGCGCGTGAGCGGCGTGGACGCGACGAAAATCACATCGTTTGTGATCAACAAAGGCGGCGCGGGGGGATCCGTCCTAGGCACGACGGAAAACAGCGAGTGTTCTGGCAGGTACCTCCGTTGATTTCCACTACGACTTGGCTAAACTACCTCTAGCGGGCTCTGCAATCGAGCCAAAGGCCAATGTACATGCTTTACCGAGTACTCATCGAGTGGCGGCGGCGCGGTGCCAGGACTTCGCGAAGACTGTGGCTCCATTCGACGCTTTCCAGTGTACTAACCCTAACCTCGACAATCCAAATTTTCGTGTTTGGTAAAGTGCAAAATGCTGTCGAGTCGACTTTGCCGTCGGCGTTTCTCCAAGTTGCGAGGCAAAGAGCTCGTGGATGCTGCATTAACATCATGGGCGCAGCAGATTGATCCTCGCGTGATGAGCGATTCTTTGCTCCGTCAGGGCTATGCGGTCATGGACAATGCCTTCCACCCGGCACTGGCATCCGCTCTCCAGTCGGAAATTCATCAACTGGACCATCAACTCTACCCTAATGCGACGCATGTTCTCGTTCCTGGCAGTGCAGAACCACTTCTCCTCGAGAAGAAACACATCCGAGAGATGGAACTCCTCACGGTCTCGCCAGATCAAGCGCATCTCAATCGGTGGTTTGACAACCCAACGATTCGCACGACCATGAATGAACTTGTGCCGCCGCTCCACGCTACACGACACATGATTAAAGTACACCGCTGGCCTTCTTTCGTTGATGTCTCGATTGTAGGTGCAATACAATGAAGGAGACGGTGGCTGCTTTCCCATGCACTTTGACTCGTACGGAGAAGATGGCAAGTGCCTCACGGCCATCTTGTACCTCAACGACAAGTGGAAACAAGGTCACGGCGGCGAGCTTGCTTTGTATCCATTTCCACACGCTCCAGTACAAGTCCAGCCGCTGTTCAACCGCCTTGTCCTCTTCTCGTCCACACAGATGCTCCACCGTGTTGTCCCTGCCAACCATTCTCGGTGACGGTCAGTTGACCCGATCATGCTGAGCTCTCCTTTAGGATGTGTTTGACTACATGGCTGTACAAAGACCCAACTCCACCACATCCATCGGCAGGCGCTCATGCCACCGACGACGCTTACTTGCGCATGCTGTACAAACTAAGCTCGAGTCCGTTTCGTCGCCACCTCGCCAAGTTATTCTATGCCGACGAGTGGCGACAGTCGCTGGTCGAGTCGCACAAGTCCACGAAAGCATTTGCATCCTATCTTGACAGCTTTGACAATGAAATCCGCACAATCGAAGCAGCGACTGCCAAGATGTTGGCCAACTTCAGCCGACAAAACCCCAACGCGGACATTCCTTCCACACCTGCCGTCTTCATGGCCCGACTGCGCCGTGAATTCCAAGACGAAGGACGGTCGGCGTCGTTTGTAGTCCCGTGGTTTCATTAGAAATCTACTTGAGTTGCTTGGCGAGTTGGTGGCAGTGCAATTCTTTCTCGAGGAGTTGAATTGTCAATTTCTAAAGGACGCATGAGCTCGTTGTAGACTTGACGTGACTTGCCTGGTCGTCCACAGTCGTCGTGAGCTTCTTGACCTTCGTCACGAGGGTTTCAACCACTCCTTCGTAGATCGAGGTGTGATTGAGCTCCAACGTCTTGGACTCGAGTTCCTTCCATGCTGACTTTGCAGGATCGCCGTCATCACAGACAGTCGCTGCAGCCAAAAGTGCTCGTGTCACACGGCCATACTCCTAGAAACAGAACTCAACTTTGACTTGACGCATCGTCAGACATGCTCCCAAGCATTTAGTTCAGCCACGGGTTGGTTTAGCCTTCACGACCACTTAGCAAGCGCGTCAACTCTCAGTACCTGATTTTCTCGAGCTCTACTTCCAAACTTTGGAGTTTGGCTTGTGTCGTCTTGAGTCTAGATGTGAGTGTTACCTTGTCCGCCGCGAGTTGCTTGAGCTCTTCGTCCTTTTGAATCTATAGACACCGCTCAGTGCGCACTCAAGGAGGTCGAGCGTATACGGTGGAATAGCCGCTAAAAGTCGCCGTCGACGTTCGTTTCAATGGAGCGACTGTGATGTTTGCCCCCCAGTCGTCCGATTTACTCTTTGTTGTGTGTTTCTCCGATTTCTTCGTCTCGTGGAGCGTCCGTTGCAGCGCCTCCATCGCTGTATTGCGCTCGAGCTAGCACGGATTGCATTGAATGTTTTTTTTTACAAAGTTTGAGCGCACCTGGAGTTTGCGAAGACTTTGGACCATCTCCGTGTTGTCCTGGAGTGTCGTCTGGAGTGCATGTTGGAGGAATTTTTTCGAGTTGCGCAGGCCGTCGAGTTTTTGAATTACGTGGAGAAGTTGATCGTGTTGCAGTTGTAAATCACGATGCGCATCTTCGATTGATGACGGAATGCTAAAAGCGCCGATGGCCTGCGATATACATGATGCAGCGTGTTGTATTTCGACTAGAATACCTGGCGAAATTCTTCCGTCAAATCGCTTTCGCTATTCCGGTGGAGCCTCCTTGAGATAGACGCCGTCTAGAACGACATGAAAAACTTGCCAAGGTCGATAGTGTACCTTGGAAGGCGTCGACACTTCGACAGGTTGGCCGTCTTCAGCAATGGGACCACATCGGTCGACTGGTTTGGTCTCTTCGACAACAAACGCTGGCCGTTGCGTTGTTTGTTTCCTGAGTTGCGTGATGACTTCCTTGAGACTTTCAGCTTCACGCCGCTCTGTTTCAATTTGCTTGGTGGCTGCTTCAAGCTTTGTTTCCAACGCTGCTTGCGTCTGACTCGACGTCGTCGCCGCTGCATCTCGTCTCGTGAGCTCGTCACGGAGTGCAGCCATCTCGTTGGTGTGCGCCTGTCGAGCTCGTTTGAATTCTTGTCGGATTTGATGCAGCATGTTTTGGCATTCGTCAAGCTCTGCGTGGACTGAAGCGAGTTCTGCTGCTTGGTCTTTCAGCCGATTGTCCTTGGCTGATTCATCCTGCTGAAGACGCTCTTCCAGTAATCGGACGTGGGCAAGAAGAGCACTCGTTTTGCCACTGGCATCTTCTTTTTCCATCCGCAGACGCTCCATTTCTTCCTGTACAGCGGCATTTGAAGCACTGCGCTGGTCAATCATGGCCCTGGCTTCATCAAGTTGAGCGCGCAAATCGACCAATTCAGCCTGGAGTTTCTTGATGACCATGCGCGTGTCTTCATTCTTGCTAGCGACGCTCTTGATGTTCTTGGCGCGCTGCATGAACTGCAGGGTTGAGTACGTTTCATTGGCATATTTTTCTTCCGCCGAGACGGTGGCTATCAACGTCGTCTTTGAATTGCCACCGAGTGCATCCCGCAAGAGGAACGTGAGCTTCGAGTCTCGGTATGGAACGTGGCGTTTCGTCCCGCCAGAGACTTCGACGAGCGCTGTGATGACATTCCCAAGGACAGAGAGCGACTTGTTGATCTGCGTCGCCTACATTGCATCAGACTCCGAGATAGACTCAATCGTACTTCTTTCAAACGCGTGCCGACAGCGCCAGTTTGACTTTGCTTCTCGGAACCAGCGAGATCTACTAAATGCAACGTGGACTTTCGAGTGATGTCGACGCCGTCTTCGTCCAAACGCTGGATCAACTTGATCGTAAAGACGGAATGGGATCGCGAGCTCTCTCGGTTCATCGCTGTGCTTCCGACAGTTCGATTCTTCCCGCCGTCTTCGAGCAGTCGAAGCGCATCGTGGGGTGAACGCACGGGCTCTTCCAATAAATCAGAGACGAAGATGCCGGCATTGGCGTCTTCGCGGATTGTTTTCGGCTCTGCGTTCGCAGAGTCGAGCAAGTCGTAGATCTTCTCGTTGTAGATCTCCAAGTACGAGCACGTCATGTCAAAGCCAGCAAGGGTTTGATTTGGACGCAGCTTTTCAAACAAGTACTCGAGAATCCGCGGAATCACACCGCGTTCGGCGCTGCCTTCCGCCATGTCCCCCTAGACAGATTGCCACGTCATCGACATGGTTGTTGGCCGGAGTTACCTGCATCGTGTGGGTCTTCCCGGAGCCAGTCTGCCCGTAGGCGAAGATACAACCGTTGTAGCCGTCCATGGCATTGTCCACAACGCGGCGTCCAACCGCTTCGAATACTTGCTCTTGCGTTGCATCTTCAGTGAGCAGCGCATCGACTGCAAACTGCCGTTTGTCCGTCGGGTGTTTGAAATTGACCATGTTGGGCGTGTCTGGATCGGGCTCGACGCAACTACGCACCGTCGTCGTCGCGGGTTCGTTCTCGTCGCGCGATGAAGATGTTCGTGGACGAATACGAACGAGCGCTCGAATCGTTTCCTCGTTTGGATCAGGAGCATCTTCATCTGCTGGTTGTTTCGGTGATGGCGCGGCGACTGTGCTCCGTGGTGTAGACGCTGCCGAGGAGGAACCAGGTGATGTCGCGGTTTCAATCTTGAGCTCAAACTTACGGGCGAGCGCTAGCACTTTCGAGTTGAGCCTTGGGATGCTGCTAGTTCGTTGCAGCGATGGACTACTCGGTCGCAGCGGCAAGGACGACTTGTCGATTGGACTGCTCGGTGTGCGAAGGTGGCGCGACGTCGGCGACACCAGTTTCCTACCGAAGATGAGATATAATGGATGGACGAAATCGTACCGAAGTTTGCTTGTGACCTGCGTCTCTGGCAATGGCGACGATGGCGTCGACGACGGCAATGACGTTGGGTCCATCTTGAAAAGATCGCAATGCGTTTCAATTATGAGGACGACATTAACATTGGCTTAGTCTGATGTAACCGCTGTAACGTCCATCTATTCGGTCGTGGATCTTCGTTCAGGTGTCTTCTTCCGGCGCTGCCACCACGACTTGCGTTTCCCCGTCGTCGTTGCGTCCTTGTCTTTCCGTGAGCCAAAGATGTTTCGAAAGAGTGAAAATGATTTCTTGGGCTGCTCCTTGACCCGCTTCTCGGCGAGGACTCTTGCATTTTCAGCGGCAACCAGCTGGGCGTGGAGCTGCGCGACGATGTCTTGGAGTTTGCTGATTGTGTCTGCCTCTGTGCTACCTTTTGGGATCTCCAGCGGCGCAATGGCGTCGTTTGTGTGGGCGCTCAGTTTGCACTCGAGCAGTGTTTGCTTGACGCGCAAGCTTTCCACTTCAGCGGTTGCTTGTGAGAGCGCCAACTGGGCGGCATTGAGCTTCTCTTGGGCGCTATGGAGCTCTTCCTGCGTCGACGTGACTTTGCCATTGAGCAGCGTGACGACGAGCTCGAGTTTTTCATTTGTGAGTTTCAAGCTCGAGAGCTCGTCCGACTTCTGCTGAAGCACTTCCACCTCTGGGCTCTTCGGCGCCTCGAGTTGAGCTTGGAGATCTCGCACTTGTTTCTCGAGTCGAGCAATGATCACACCGTCGTCTTCGTACTTCTTGGCGTTGTTCTTGATGCACTTCACGCGCTGGACAAACTGCAGTGTCGACAGCGTTTCGTTGAACCATCGATCGTCTGCTGAGACTGTCGCAATGACCGTCGTCTTGGAATTGCCGCCGAGCGCATCTCTTAGCAAGAATGTCAGCTTGGAATCGCGGTAATGAATATGTCGCTTCAATCCTTTCGAGACGTCGACGAGATGTGTGATGACATTGCCAAGAGCCGACAACGATTTGTTGATTTGCGACGCCTAGACAGAGTCAAATTGCGAAGGGAGCGGTGGAGACTGACCTCTTTGAGCCGAGCGCCGACAGCGCCAGTGTGGCATTGCTTTTCAGAGCCGGCAAGATCGACAAGATGCAATGTCGACTTGCGTGTGACTTCGATGTCGGCTTCCTTGAGCCGCTGGACGAGTTTGATCGTGAACACAGAATGCGAGCGTGAACTTTCGCGGTTCATGGCTGTCGCGCCGACCGTTCGATTCTTCCGCCCGCCTTCGAGAAGGTCCAGCGCATCCTCTGGCGTGCGCACTTTGACTTCGAGGAGATCTTGGACAAAGATTCCTTCCACGGCATCTTCGCGCAGGAGTTTCGCATCGATCGTGTGGCGGTCGTCGAGCAAATCAAAGATCTTCTCGTTGTAGATCTCCAAGTACGAGCAAGCGCACGTGAAAACTGTCTTTTGTTGCTCGAGTTGTCGGAAGAGATATTCGAGAATGCGAGGGATCACACCGCGCTGCACAGTGCCGAGTTCTCCCTGCATCGTGTGGGTTTTCCCCGACCCGGTCTGGCCGTACGCAAAGATTGTACCGTTGTAGCCGTCCAATACGTTGGCAACGAGTGGCTGTGCGATGGCTTCGAAGACATCTTCCTGACGACAAGATTCCGGCAGTACGCCGTCGAGGGAGAAGGTTTTCTTGTCGAATGCCGTGGATTTCACATGGGATGCGATGGAAATCGACGCGCCGTCGACTTCAAGGCAGGTGCGTTCGTTGGGGGAAGATGGTTTAATGCGTACAAACGCTCGAATGTTCTCCGCACTTGGCGGCACAACGACGAAATCGTCTTCATCGTCAGTGCCTTGTTCTTCGTTGACTTCGGGAATGACAGCTTCGACTGGGGGGAGTGGTGTCGGCAAGAAGGATAGATTGGGCGACGATTGCCATCGATTGTGTCGGATTGGGATCCTTGTCGCTTGAGTCATCGGTCTGTCTTCAAACGTGAGGCTTCTACGAGAGCGAAATGAGTCGATTTTATCGCAAGTCGTCTTACAACGTCTGTGGCTCCACTGTCATCGCGATAAAGTGCTTTTGATTCGAATGAGTGTGTTGCTTGAAGGAAGCAAATCCATGACGTCGGCTAAATTTAGCTCGCTCCTACCGGGTCGAAACGCTCTTCGGTTGACGTTCGATTGGAACCGCCGCATCTGCTTCGAAACCTCCACGTAGTGATGAGACTGCGGCGTCAACACTCCATTCCGTCGCTCTCCGCGCGCAATCTTCCAAACAACGTCGAGTCCTCTTCCTCCACGAGCATCCTTCCCGTCGACAATTGGATTTTGATATAAAATATCTAATAATTACGTAAAAATATTTTAAAAAATACGAAATGCAATTAAAAATCATTAATTTATTTTGACCGAATTTCATGAATTTCGACCGACTTCCACCTCTTTCAACGTCATTTCGCTTTTCAGACAAAAGCTTCTGCAGTGCAAGCACATCCATCATCCATTACCTCTCCAGCACGTCAGGAGGCTTTGCATGCACGTCTACACCATTTGTCCAAGCGTGCGATACTTGAAAACCCCTAATACACTTGATTGACCTGAAATCCTTGTCTATATCATTGTACGTCGAGGTTTTCAGGTCTGTCGCGACAATCTAACGTCCCTTTCGCCCGCTTGGCCTTACGAGAGGATGCTACATGCTTTCCAAGAGCGTTCAAGCTCCGCGCTGCAGTGATTCCAGCATGTTTGTACGAGCTTATCATCCACACTACATTGAGATTTCAACACCTCGAATATACACTACAGCAGCAGCTTCCAGTCGCTCTGTGAGGGGATTCCCATTGGAATTTTATGCTGTATTACACTCAAGTCACGGCGAAACGATAGTTAGAGCTCCATCGCTCCAGCGCAACGAGAGAAAGTTTCATGGTGGAATACTTAACACATTTGAAATGTCCTCCTGTCCAATTTTCGACCTTGAGATATTTTAAGCGGTCAAAATAGTTTGATTACATTTAATATGAATTTTTGTATGCGGTTGAAAGCCACCACATAAAACCCGCAGGAGGAAGATTCGCCATTTCCTTGCAACATTTTAATGTGGTGCCGCGGTCGCTTCGTTCTCCATCGAGGCGGACGTTCCCTCGCCACGACGCCGTATGCGCCAAAGACAATCAACGGATTCGAGTCTGCGTCGTTGCGCCGTGCTGGATCGACCAATTTCCCAAAGCGCGCGACGACGGGCGGCTACCAACCGCGAACGATGAACGAGAGCTTGCATCGCACGGAGCACATGCCAAAGTCGCACAAATTGAAGAATGGACGGCCTGTGATCACAGTGATTGGTGTCGGTGGAGCAGGAAGCAATGCTGTCAACAGCATGATCACGTCGCAACTTGAAGGAGTTGACTTTGTCGTCGCGAACACGGATTGCCAAGCCTTGGCTCGATCCCTCACCCCGCGCAAGATTACGCTTGGAAAAGAATTGACGAAAGGATTGGGAGCTGGTTCGAAACCAACGCTAGGTTTGTTGATCTCTGCATTGTTCGCACGCTGAAGAAATGTTGTAGGACGCACGGCGGCGGATATGAGCCGCGATGAAATTGCTGCACAGCTTGAAGGAAGCAATATGCTCTTTGTCACGGGCGGTATGGGTGGCGGCACTTGCACAGGAGCGGCTCCCGTGATTGCCAGCATTGCGCGAGAAATGGGCATCCTCACAGTCGCAGTGGTGTCGACGCCATTTCGATCTGAAGGTCCAAACCGATCGAGAATTGCCATTCAAGGTCTGTCGGCTCTCTCGCAAGCCGTCGACACGTTGATTGTCGTTCCCAACCAAAATCTCTTGGCGCTTTCCACGCCATCCACGACACTCGTCGATGCCTTCAGGTATATTCCTCTCGTCCTCCTCTGAATCCTCATGAACCTTGTAGATATGCCGATGCGGTGCTGCTGGAAGGCGTGAAAGGTGTGACGGATTTGATTGTCAAGCCGGGCTTGATCAATTTGGACTTTGCCGACATCAATACCATCCTGTCGAAGGCCGGACGCGCAATGATGGGCTCTGGCCAAGCGTCTGGTGAGAACCGCGCCGAGGCTGCGGCTCGAGCTGCCATGTCAACGCCTCTTCTTGGCGACTTGCCGACAGAAAACGCGACAGGATTGCTTGTCACAATCCGCGGCGGCGAAGACATGACGCTTTTCGAGGTATAGAACTCGCAAAGATGGACAAAGCCAAACACCCGTAGGTGGATTCTATCATGGGCATCATCCGCGACAGAGTGTCGGAATCGGCGAATGTGATCTTTGGCACATGCTACGATCCGTCGATTGAAGGCTCGATCCACGTCTCGGTCATCGTGAGCGGCATCAAGACGGATCAATTCATGCCGCCAGCGGGACGTGTGCGAAAAGAAGAAGAGGTACCAGCGTCGTCGTCAGCTCCGCATGGACAAGTGGATGACAAAGACTCGTCCAGTGCGACGACAACGACACGTCGAGGAAGCAGCAAAGGTGGCATCCTTGGCCTCTTCAAACTGTAATGCTGCGCGTCGAAGGCGGAAGAATCGAGTGGAAGATTTTTATCAACGAGAGCTAATGTAGTCGCGACCTCAACTCGCACATGTGTTTATCCGTCTCGGTTGATGCCACAATCCATCGTCGTCGGCTGTGCAAAGAATTCCCACCTCGTGACGGTCGTTGTGAGTTGTACAGTGCACCCCTTGGCGATCTTGCAGCTCCCTCCTGGTACGTAGAGACAACCCACGACAGGCGTGTTCTCTTCCGAAGCTCTACCGCGAGTCGACAATGACTCAATGGATCTGTCGTCTTGGGTGACGAAGATGGCATGGCTGAGATTGCGACAAGTGGATAAGTCCACGCGAGCAGCCGCCGCCTGAGCGTGGTTTCGCATGGGAAATCATGCTGCTGCTGTTTGGAGAAAATTCGCCATGCGTGGCTTCAACGTCGGTCTGATGCGAATTTACAGTATGCAAAGTGCAAACTGCAGTATATTCTGCCCACAGTGCACTTGATGATGGCTCGACCACGATCTGGCAATCACACAGAGATCAAGTTGAAGATCATCTTTCACCTGCGCCACAGTTTAGTGGACGCTACTCTTCGCGTCCATGGCCATCGCGACGGCTCTCATGAAACCACTGGTAGATGGCGTCGCTGGTCTTGCGACGTTGGCTGGTTTGTGTATCAATCGCAGGGGACGATCCCATGCGTGACAAGAGGGACGGACTGTGGAGCGTGACATCAACAAAGTATTCGCGCGTGTTCCCTCACGAAAGAACAACTGGCTCACGTGCTGGCCTCATCCACCGACGGCAGTGGTCACTCCACGGCGGTGCTACTCTCTTGATGTTACAGCTGGCACGTTGTCTCGGGAAGTCGTGCCATCTTTGCGGTCATGGCGTCTCGACGCGCGTCGTTCTTCTTCCCGTCGTTGTTGTCGTCCTTCTCAAGAGAGCACGACGCAGCGCGCGAGACTGCCACCGCGCTGGACGCTGTCAATTTATTGCGAGAGGATGCGGCACGACCCAGACGATGGAGTTCGTCGAACGGGGGAAGTCACACGCTTAAAGTGGGACGTCGGCGGGAGGATCAAGTGTGTGTTGTTGCCCATTGAGTCAGTTGGCAATTTGCAAAGAATGTACAAAGTCGAAGGCCCGATCTCGAAAGCGCTCTACGGCAGCGTCTGGCTCTGCCGCAACTCGAAAGGGCAGCAGTCGGCCGTCAAGCGGTGCGACTTGAGTGTGAGCGCCACGAGGGACGAAGAGACGGAGTATGTCCGCGCGGAAATCGAGTCGGAAAAGTCCGTCAATCTGCGCCTCGTGCATCACAGCCACCGCCACATTGTCAAGATGGAAGACCAGTTCCTCCACGATGGTGTGCAGCATCTCGTCTTTGAGTATTGTCCAAATGGTGATCTCCTGTCCGAGATGCAAGCGCAGCCGGATGCGCGCTTTGCACAATCCCAAGCGATCAATTACTTTCGCCAAGTCGTCGCGGCGGTCGCGCATCTTCACAGCGTCGGGATTGCGCACCGCGACCTCTCCCTTGAGAACGTGCTCCTCGACAAGAACAACGAGTGCAAACTGTGCGACTTTGGCCTCGCCGTCGAGGTCCCGAATCTCCACATGGACGCAGTCGGCAAGCCAAACTACATGGCCCCGGAAGTGTACGCCCAGGACGAGTACGATCCGTGCAAAGCCGATGTGTGGTCGCTCGGCATGATGCTCTTTATCATGGTGACGGGCGTTCCCCTCGTGGAAGAACCTGACGCGAGCGACAACCGTTTCTGCATCTTGGAGGCGTTTGGCGTCCACGCGCTCGTGAACAAGTGGAAGATGGAGGCGCTCTTCTCCGGTCCTGTGCTCGAGTTGATCGAGAGCATGCTCGAGATCGATCCTGCCAAGCGGATCACCGTCGCGGCTTTGAAGAAAGCGCTGGCCAAGCTCAAAGAAATCCACCCGATCGAGTTGGGCAGTCGCAAGATCACAAACCTCGTCAAGCGCCTCTTCCACTGAGTCGGTCGTAGGCTCTGGTGCTATTTATTCTACTATAACTTAACTACATCGTTGACATCCCCCTCGAGTCCCCTCCATCTCTACAACCTCCTCAAAGCCCATCGCTTCTGTTGTTTCTTCTGCAGGGCTCGTACAAGTCGGCCGAGTCGCGTGGCGGTGGTCGAACCGATGGGTGTACACTGGGTTTTGTGTTGGATGTGGCGTGGTATGCTGCATTTCTCGCAACGACATGGGGAAGGATTGAGAGCCACGCGAGATATGGTCCGTGAGTAATGTTTGGACATGGGTGTGGCAATCGAACGAACTGTATGCGGAGATCGATGTGGTTGACACGATTCCGACATTTGGCTGCCTCACGTGACTATCCCGACGAAATTGGTCGCTGCTTTGTGTCGCAGATGCGCCAGGATGTCCATCGGGTTTGCATATCGTCGGTCGAGTTGCCTTCGGAAGGTGCGTTCTGATCGTGGAAGGTCGCATGTGTCGTCCAAGGCACCTTCAAAGGTTGGATATCCCATTGATGACCATCCTGAGAACTCTTTCCATGGATGCAGTCGTTTCGAGGGCGCTGGAAGTCTCCAAATCTCGACCAAGTCGATTCTCTGGCGCAATGCCTTCGATCGGCGGGATCGTGACTCTTCAAGATACGTATTATGCGGAACCGGATAAAGCAGAACCATGGGTCTGCGCCATGGACATGTATGTCCTGTGCGCCAAAGGACTCGTCCAGACGGTACTTCTGTCTCCGTTGGAATGTTACTGTGGCGTCTGTCGATGCGATCTTGAACAATTACAAATGTGCTCGACAAGGGGAGTCGAACGCGCCCCTGTCTGTCATCGAGATGAGCCATTGTCTTTAAATGTTCTCCAAGTGTCATGCAAGAACGCCAGGAATCCAGTCTGAATCTGCAAAATGCAAGAGATCATGGTGCTATCGTCACAATCTTCAAGGACCTTGCCCACTCAAGCCACGCTGTCAGCTGCGTGTTGAGCCAAAATCTGACGTTCTTGCTTGACTTACCACGGGATGTGGCTCGTGATGAACAGCTTTAGCGTGGTTCCTCAAGATCATTGAGCTCAAAGTCTGTGTAAGTAATTATCTCCTCTTGTAGTGGTCGTAGTTATGGAGCATGTTCAGATCCGACGGCTGGCTGCAAGTTAGTTTGACGACGATTCGTATTGCAGATGGCAATTGCACGGTAGGGAATGTTATCACACACCAATTGCCACACTGTCATGCTAAATGACCAAATATCCGACTGCACAGTCATCCCACGAGGCGAAAATCGTTGCTCATCCAATTCAACGTCCCCACAAACTTGCTCGCATTCAAATCCTGAGCTGACAACGATTCCGTCGACCGACTCCATCGCGTGGTGACCTTTGTGCAGACTCCAATCAATGCCAGAATATATGAGCAACTTGCCGCCATGCCTTGATTTCTTTGCGGATACTGCTTTCAAATTCCATCGAAATGTCCACTTGGATCGAATGGAAATGCTTGACGGCCACTTCGTGACCCTTGTGTTGCCCAAGGTACGCCGTGGCCGACGCACCACGCCAAAGTAATGCAGATTTTTTGTTCGGATCATATTCGACACCTTGAGACGACAGCATCGATTCTTGCATCACTTCATGGAGTGGTAATTCTCGACTCATCTTCTATGCACGCCATGAGTCCTTGGCGGCATCCACGACGTGATTGAGAGATTGAAGCACTGATGGTTTAAATTCTTGACTGGATCGGACGTTGCGAAGACTGACGTTGTGGTGATAAAGTCGAATCCTCGCTGCAGTTGGATCGCCATTTCAATCAAATGATCAACTTGTCGATTCAGACTTTCATCTTCTTTGGCACGACCAATGTAATATTCCATACGTCGGATTTTGTCCGTCAATGTCTTGGACAAAAACTTCGATGCATCCCACGACTTGCCCTTGGAGGTCAACGTTCAGAAAGCAGCAACGAGTTGGATCTAGTATTGAATTTGCTGCTGGTTCGTTGCTATGTTCCTTGCAATTGACTCACTTCCATCCGAGTGTTTTCTCCAAAGTTTCTTCTAGGTATTCATGAGCGTTCGATAGACAATACGCGAGATTCATGAATAGGGGAACTTTCTCCTCTGGGAGACCATCAAGAGCAACGGATCTTGCGATTCGAGCAACAATCTCTCCTGTCGTCAACATGTCTTCTCGGTTGATCCGGAACTTGAGACAGAGTTCCACGACTGCACATGCGATTCGAAGGGGAGGTTGGTATGCTGACTTAGCATTCGGCACATACCGCAGAGACTCCTTCAGCACGTCCTGGATGGATTCGACTGCCGCATGGGTTGTCTTCTCGTTCTCCAATTGATCTTGTCGGGTTCCATTTGGTCATCCGGTTAAGTTGGACATCAAATCAAAATGCAGATTGAGAAGACAACTCAGGCAACGGTCGAGTCGATCCAAGACGTACTGAAAGGGTGTCTGCGATACATTCCTCATGCCAAGACAGCATACCAACCTCCACTCCGAATCGCATGTGCAGTCTTGGAACTCTGCCTCAAGTTCCGGATCAACCGAGAAGACATATTGACGACAGGAGAGATTGTTGCTCGAATCGCAAGATCCATTGCTCTTGATGGTGTGCCAGAAGTCAAGTTTCCTTTGCTCACAGGCCTCATGGATTGCCTTGCAAATGCGCATGGATACCTTGAAGTGATATTGGAGAAAACACTGGGATGGAACATCTTCATGGATGAAAGCCAACGTGAGACGATGGCACTTTCGATTGCAAGGGAACTGAAACAAATTCGAAGCAATATTCAAAGCGCTGCAGCTTTCCTCAACATTGATCTACAAGTTCAAGTCGTCGGAAGCGTGGAAGATCTCGTCCAAGACATGCATGCCATGATGGACAAAATCCGACGCTTGGAGTATTACATCAGTCGTGCCAGAGAAGATGGGACTCTGAATCGACAAGTGGATAATTTGATGGAAATGGCAATCCAACTGCAGCGCGGACTAGACTTTTATCACCACAACGTCAGTCTTCGCAACCTCCAGTCCAATCATGTCTTTGAAACGTCCGTCCTGGCATCTCTCGGTCAAGTCGTGGATGCCGCCAAAGACACTTGGCGTGCACAAAAGACAAGTCGAGACCTTCCGCTCCATGAAATGATGGAAGAGTGGATGCTGTCATCTCAAGATGTCGAGTACAATCCAAACAATCAATCGACGTTTCTCGGACGCGGAGCATCGGCCAGTGTTTATCATTGGCGATACAAAGGTCGCGTAGTGGCCGTCAAACATTTCCATTCGATCCAAGTGGCCAAGTCAACGGAATTGGAACGCAGTATTCGCAAAGAAATCAAGTCATGGCGGGAAGTCTCGACCAAACCTTACATTTTGACATTGATTGGAGTATGTACAAAGATTGCCACACCAATTCTTGTGTGCGAGTATTGTCCATACACTATCACGCAGTATGTGTATATGCACCCACAGCAGCTTATCCCGATTGTGTATCAATTAGCTTGTGGCTTGTTGTCATTGCATGAGGCTGGTATTATCCATCGAGATTTAAAGGGTGGCAACGTGCTTGTGACCGTCCAGGGAACTGTTGCGATTGCTGATTTTGGATTGAGTCGATCGACAGAGTCCTTATTGACTCAATATTCGAATACAAGACAGTTTGTGGGAACATTGAACTGGATGAGTCCTGAGCAACGGTTTTCCCCTCGTAAGATGACCGTGCAGTCGGTTATTTGGTCATTTGGCATGACAGTGTGGCAATTGCTTTGTGATGATATTCCGTTTCGCGAGTATTGTCCTGAAGAAATCGAAGATGCTATTCGTGCTGATGATGAACGGCCTGGGCGTCCTGAGGAAATGTCGAACGACAACGAGCGCCTGTGGGATTTGATCACGTGGTGCTGGAGGGTGGACCCCAAAGAAAGACCCAAGGCTAGTGAAGTTGTTGGCTACTTGGAACTTCATTATGCTGAAAGATTGGATGAGTCTATATCGGGAAAAGTATATCTATGGTTATGGGACCTGATTTGGTTGAAAGATTGTCCGATGAGAAGTTGGAACATTGTAGCGTGATTCCTCTGGTTACCTTGTCCGAATGGAAAATTGACTCTTCAGAGGTCAAACTTGTGAAGCGTCTAGATTCTGAAGGCTTTGAAGTCATGTGGGTGGGCGAATATGCAAAGCAACAGGTGATGATAAAATCGCGATACCAAGATATGGATGCATTCACCAAAGAAGTGTCCATCATGGCGATGATGAAGTCTCCCCATGTCATCGCTTTAATTGGAGTGAATTGGACGGACAAGTCTGACATGAAGATCATCATGGAGTATATGGACGAGGGTGACTTGCAAACATATTTGCAAGAACATTCTGCTGACGACTACCGTTGGAGCGACAAGATCAAGCATATTTTGGGAATTGCTTTGGGTTTGGAGCATATTCATGCACTAGAAATCGTTCATGGCGATTTCAAATCGCGAAATGTACTCATTGATTTTTTGAAAGGAGCAAAATTGACAAATTTTGGAATGGCGCATGGTGTCAACGAGTTGAATGTTCAACATCGGGGTAGTCACCGTTGGTTAGCTCCAGAGGTGCTTCTTGGTGCTGGCTATTCAAGTCCTGCAGACATTTTCTCATTCGGTGAGCTTGAATTTAACAGCTTGATGGCTAAATTTCAAGTAGGAGTGATCTTGTCTGAATTTTGCACGCATAAACTTCCTTACCACGACGCTGTTTCAATTGACGGTCGGCCATTGACCGAATTGGCAATTCATGCTAGAATCCTGGATGGGTCTCTCAAATTGTCTTTTTCAGATCAATTTCCACTTTGGATCAAGGAATTAGCCGTACTCTGCTTGAAGGCAGATGCTTCACTACGACCAACAGCTCAAACTTTGGTTGAGACGATTCAATCGAATCTAAAAAATATATCCTCACGCGGATCGAATGCTGTACCAAGTGGAGTATCAGACGAATCATCAACTTTGCAACGTTCTATGAGTTCGCGCGTGACAATTGACGACAGTGAGAAAAGCGATGTCAAAACTCACTTGTCTACTACAGCTTCCTCTATTGACAAACTGAACCCGGCGATAGCTGTCTTCCGTGAAGAAAACTTGGTGTATACTCGAGTACGAGGCCGTGGATCAAGAAATGTTGTGTGGCTTGCCATTTATTCTGGTGAAAATTGCGCTGTCAAGAAGAAACTTTTCCAAAATTCATCGACAAAGCGCGATGATGAATATGGCAAATTGATTGTCGAATGCAATTTGCTCTTTCAAATTCAACATCCCCGGGTTGTTGCTCTTCTTGGAATTCTCCCCGTCAAGCTAAACGATGGTTATGACGAAATTGCGACGGTCATGGAGTACATGGACCAAGGCGATTTGTTTAATCGATTGCAAGGCTCATACGGTCGGGACATGGCTACATCTGGCTGGCGTGGTCGTAAAGCAACTTACGCTCTTCATGTGGCGGAAGGCCTGGCCTCACTCCACATGCGATCCCCTCCAGTGATTCACAGAAATATTAAGGCCCGAAATATCTTGATTGATTCCCGCAAAGGCGCAAAAATCGGCGGTTTTGGCCAGGCATGTACACTGCCATCTCAAGGAGCAGACACATCATTCGTTGGAACAGCTCGTTGGACAGCTCCTGAAATAGTGCTTGGAGGAACGTACAATGAAAAAGCAGATATTTACTCCTATGGGGTGTTCCTGTCAGAGCTTGACACGCATGCGACTCCGTATTCAGACCTCAATATCGACGAAAGCCAACTTTTGCAGAACGTTGCAGTAGGGCGCATCCGACCAACGTTTTCTCCTGATTGCCCAGTGGATATACGAGATTTAGCACGTGCTAGCTTGGAATTTGATCCGGCACTTCGCCCAAGCGCCAGTGAAGTCGTCCGATCTATCATGATGATTTGCTTTTAAAGCGGTGCGTATCGTCAATTACGGGCACATTAAGATAGTTATACTTCGGAGCTTCAAAACAATAATTTCTTTCAAGTTACCCCTCGCTCGTTTGCGACATGGAAACAACACTTCTCCGTGTGTGCAACAAAAGTTGTAATCGACCCACGAACGCCAACCCAAACCTCTACAAATCTTCTCGATAAAATTCAAGTTCCATCGTACAGACAGACAAAATGAAGCGTCCGTCAATAACATCGCTGGTACCACCTTGCTCAGCGTCCAAAGTTTCTTGTAGAAATGGATTTGCTGGACTTGAAGGTTTCCATGAAATGCACAAAGAATTGCGAGACGCGAAGTAAAACTAAGTCTTCAACTTTGTTCAAATCAGCCAACTAAAACAAGTACGTCCATCGCAGCAGTTTGGGGAAGAAGACGACAAGAATTTCTTCACGTGGAATGAATGACGATGCGTCAAATGTACAACATACCAATGTTGCTGATAATCGAATCAATGATGACCTAGCGAGCAAGTCAGCAGCTTCCATCATCGACAAACTGAATCTAGCGAATTGGTCACACTTTCTTACCAAACCATGAAGCAACACCAGGTAGATTTAAGAGACCGCCTAAAATTCATCAGACCACAGTCCCGACACGATTGCCTGGGCGAAACTCTCAATCAATTCACCGCATCAACACCTCAAGATATTGATCCGATGGTATTTCCGCAGCGTGAATCAATATCTGGTAGATTTGAAAGCATGCGACTCTATGAAGAAAACAACGAGGTGCAATTGTTACAGTTGTTTGTTGTGGGTCGCCTCCAACCGACATTTTCTCCAGATTATCCAGCACATTTCCGAGAGCTGGCCGACAATTGCTTGCAATTCGCGATTAACGCCCTAGCGCTAGTCAAAGCATCAGATAAATGTATTCGTGAATGCCAAAATGAATGAAATCGACCAAGACCAGAGAATTGCCATCGCTAGGCTCATGTGATGAAACCAATCTTAATTTCAATTCGAACTACTGCCCGCTGTTTTGGGGCATAAACTACATAATTTTGGAGGCAATATTCATAGAACCGAATGTTGACCGACTTCTCCTCGACATGGTAGAGCTTGAATATTGTTGACGACCACTCATAGCCGGAGGTCTACCCTGTTTCTTAACAATATTGCTCCGAGAAATAAATTTTGGCTAGCTCAATGTAAAGCCTAAACAATTTCCTGTACAATGATATCCAAATTTGCTGCTATGTTTGGTCAAACGCGTCACAGCGATGAACGGAATCGAGAATGAGAAGCATGAAGCAGCATTGTACCATGACATAATTCATCTCACACGATTCCAGTCTATGGCATAGACTGGAAACAACCTCACTTTGAGGTTGTTATTCCTGGGCTAGTAGTTCTTTAGTAGAACCTATCATAGCGACCTGAAATTTCGATCGTGCCTTCACAAACTGCGGCGCTGAACATAACGCAACAGAAAATGCCTGAAACATTATGAGACACATAGCCGCAATCCAATTCGAGTGAGGACAAATCTATGGAGAACAGAGGTCATTCCAGGCCAATCTGGTTGCAAGAATTCGTGGGTGGATCAAATACTTATAACCCAGGCAAAGCCAGTACGAAAGGACTAAACCTTTTCATTACTGTCAAGCTGATTCTCATTTCGCTTGAGCGCGTAATCTTCCGAATGGTATTTGCGTCGAGTTCCGAGTTTATTTCGAAGGAGCACATTCCTCTTTGAAAGTATGGCACTTGATTTGACTGAAGAGGTCTTTAGGTTGCGTTGAATTGTCTCAACCAGATGATTCGCCGTAGGTCGCATTGAAGGCTCCTTGAGTAAGCAAGCTTTGGCTAATTTAAGAATCCAAGTGGGACAGGCTGGAGAGAAAGACAGGTTCAGATTCCCTTCGACTATTTCCGTGCGGATGGCTAATTCCTTCAGGGGATTCCCTTCAGAGGAAATAGCATCGTGATATGGAATTTGATGTGAGCTAAATTCTGCCAAGATAGCTCCTAGCATAAACTTTAGTGAACCATCAACATAATATGGAGCGAGTGCCGAATGAGTAAATATCGGCAGATGTTGAATAATCAGCACTAACAAGCATCTCCGGGGCCAGCCAACGATAGCTATCATGATCTATGTACCAACATTGGCTATCTTGGCTCCTTTTATCTAGTCCAAAAGCACTTGACGAGATTTGAAGTCCCCATGAGCAATTCCTTGTGCATGAATATAGGCTAGACCCAAGGCAGTACCGAATATATGCTTGATCTTTTCACTCCAAGGATAATCGTCTGGCGAAACTACCTGCAGATGTGTTCGCAAGTCACCTTCATCCCTGTACTCCATGACCATCTTCATGTCGAAAATACTTGTCCAGCTGACACCAATGAAGGCAACGACATGGGGTGACTTGATCTTTGCTAAGACAATGACTTCTTTTGTAAATGTGTCAGTGTCTTGATATCGTGTTTTGATTATTACTTGCTCGTTTGCATATTTGCCCATCCACATGGCTTCAAAACTGTCCGATGCAAGTTGCTTCTCTACTGCAATATCTGACGAATTTAGTCTCCACTTAGACAAAGAGCTCAGCTGATTCTCCATACGATCGCTTGATCTAAAGTGTTTGAAAACAGCTTCTGAAGACTTAACTGAATGAGTCGTCATCAATGAATCCCTCTTAGACAAGCACGGTAGACCCAATCTCTCGGCATAATGTATTTCCAAAAAGTCGATAACATCGCGAGCCTTTGGTCTCCTTAAAGGATCACCCATCCAGCACCACATGATCAAATCCCAAAGAGGCTCATATTCACTTGACACTTCGTCGGGACGCCAAGGTCGGTCATCATCTGTGCGAATAGCATCTTCGATTTCTTCAGGACAATACTCGCGAAACGGAATATCATCACAAAGCAATTGCCACACTGTCATGCCAAATGACCAAATATCCGACTGCACGGTCATCTTACGAGGGGAAAACCGTTGTTCAGGACTCATCCAGTTCAATGTTCCCACAAACTGTCTTGTATTCGAATATTGAGTCAATAAGGACTCTGTCGATCGACTCAATCCAAAATCAGCAATCGCAACAGTTCCCTGGACGGTCACAAGCACGTTGCCACCCTTTAAATCTCGATGGATAATACCAGCCTCATGCAATGACAACAAGCCACAAGCTAATTGATACACAATCGGGATAAGCTGCTGTGGGTGCATATACACATACTGCGTGATAGTGTATGGACAATACTCGCACACAAGAATTGGCGTGGCAATCTTTGTACAGACTCCAATCAATGTCAAAATGTAAGGTTTGGTCGAGACTTCTCGCCATGCCTTGATTTCTTTGCGAATGCTGCGTTCCAAGTCCATTGAATTGGCCACTTGGATCGAATGGAAATGTTTGACGGCCACTTCGCGACCCTTGTATCGCCCAAGATAAACATTGGCCGAGGCTCCACGTCCGAGAAACGTCGATTGATTGTTTGGATTGTACTCGACATCTTGACATGACAGCATCCATTCTTCCATCATTTCGTCCAGTGGAAGGTCTCGACTTGTTTTTTGTGTGCGCCATGAAGCCTTGGCGGCATCCACTACTTGATGGAGAGACGCTATCACGGATTCTTCAAAGTCGCAATTGGACTGAAGATTGCGAAGGTCGACGTTGTAGTGATAAAAGTCTAGTCCTCGCTGCAGTTGGATTGCCATTTCCATCAAATTATCCACTTGCCGATTCAGAGTCGCATCTTCTCTGGCGCGACCAATGTAATATTCCATGCGTCGGATTTTGTCCATCATGGCATGCATGTCTTGAACGAGATCTTCCACGCTTCCGACGACTTGAACTTTTAAATCGACATCGAGGAAAGCTGCAGCGCTTTGAATATTGCTTTGAATTTGTTTCTGCTCCGTTGCGACAGACATTGCCATCGTCTCACGTCGAGTTTTATCCACGAAGACATTCCATCCTTGTGTGTTCTCCAAAGTCTTTTCAAGGAGTTCATGGGTATTTCCAAGGCAAATAGCAAGATCTTTGAGTCGCGTAAGATCGATATCTGAGATTCTATTGAGGGCAATCGATCGGGCAATCCGTGCAACAATTTCCCCGGTTGTCAGAATGTCCTCTTTGTTGATGCGGAATTTCAGGCAGAGTTCCATGACTGCACATGCAATTCGGAGCGGAGGTTGATATGGCGCTTTGGCTTTGGGAATGTACCGAAGACAGCCTTTGAGCACGTCTTGGATCGAATCAACTGCCGCATTAGTTGTCGTCTCCATGTGCATGGCGAAGGGTGAATTTTGAATGCCAAGGATTCCAGTTTGACGAATACAGTCTTCGTACCTGTCATTTGTGCAACCCTGTGTACAACCCTAGTTTGATTGGCTTAAAATATACGTTATTGACTTGGAGACTTGAGCGTGTGATTCCTAAAGCTCAATGCCCAAGGTCGACCGTGGCCATTGTCCATATCGTCAAACCCCAAATGCGATTGTATCGGGTCTAGTGTAGGATGTATAAACAAATCAACAATACAAGACTCGTTACATTGACATCGTTCTCTACATGGATTACTATCCTTTGCATAGGGGGGCAGTGGCAAAGAAGTTTGGTTAAGTCTTTCTGCGACGACAATCCAGCGTGTATTCTCGTCATAGTGCTAGGCCATATTCAGACTTACTATTCACAAGACTTTTCTTGTAAGCTTTACTACTTTATTGCAATCAACATTTACAAAATCTCGTATCTCGTTGTGTCGTGCGAAGCACGACGACTCACGGGTTTATGGCTACCATACACCTAAGTTCAGGATGCACTAAGCTGTGGACATTGTAAATCGACGTGTTAAACGTTTCTCCCTTTTTGTCCGAAAGCCCTACAAGGCTAAGCATCCTTCACATGAATGTCAAACGACAAACTTCATTGTTTATGTGCTGTGTTTGATGAAAACTATATATGTATTGATAAGCTAAGATATGCCGACAAATACCGTTGCCGGTTTGCAACCCGTGTATAATGACTTAGTTTGAGTATACAGCAGGGTTGCAAAACGCTTCGAATGAGCAACTCTCACTGCAACCTTTGTATTGTCATTGGAAAAAGTCAGACACAAAATCTAACTTATTCTGATTGGTTAAATATGCTTTGCATCAATTTGGACTTTGACGTTGGAGAAACAGAACGAGATCGACGGCCCACTCGCGCGATGGAGAAATTGGTGGGCTCGCACAATGGACGTCTTATGAGGTATGAAGAAATAAACATCATTCATTGAAATCTTAGAAGCTATGTGCCAACTATCCTCGAAATCTACAATTGGCGTGCAATGTCACGAGCTTCATTTGGCCCAAACGACGACTTCGACCACGTGGAGTTGACGTCAGCCTTGACAACAATGTAGTGGTAATTATATGGAAGGACATAAATACAATTGTTGAGCTTTGACTTTCTAGAGCACTGATGTTGCAAGTTGGATCGCCTGCAGCTATCAACGAATCTGTGAGTATTTTCATTGCGAATTTCCAAGCTGAGAATATTTTAGCTTGCTTTCGTGTCAAATCTTTTGGATCAAGTTGCCTGAAAGGGGGTAAATTTTTTGCTGGAGCTCCACACCACTACAACGTCCATGCCGTGAGCACATCGACGGCGGGTAGCTCAAATGACTGTGGCAACCTGTGCCATCTTCCGTCCCAACAATGTAAAGATGTACGTTCATTCAATATTTGGTCCTCTCGGGGCTCATCCACATTTTGTACTAGAGAGACATCATGCATAATCCTCCGCAATGTTGATTCAAGCATTTCTTTTGTTATATTCCATGCGCCAACCCCCTTTTCTTCCAAAATATCGCTGATACCATTGAGGATTTTGCTTGCCAAAGCCTGGATTGACTTGTGGTTTGCTTCAAGCTGACAATGTAGAGAGATATGAGGAGGAATGCCAGTAGAGACTAAAGTTGTTGATGTTTGGGTAATAACATCTTTTAAATTTGAGATCAAATTTCCGTTAGTGAACAAAGGAGTTGATAGCAAAGGATGCTTGGCAGGCAATGTTTACACTAGAAAATTTGCGTGAAACACCAAGGATGCCAAACAAAGGTTCAAAACACCATGGAGCTCAGAATTCATAGCCAAGTTGGGGAATATTTTCTTAATCGACTCATTCACACATGCAGAGTCGGAATCTATAAAGTGTGGTGGCAAAATTGCAAAATCACCATTAGATAAAGGCAAGCCTGCAACAACTCGCCCTACATACTGATCACCAGCTCCATCATAATGAATATATCTTTCAACAACATGTCCAAGGGACCAACCACATCGAATGCACACATTTACAATTGATGGTCCAGAGGTACTTCCAGATATAACAAAGGTAGCAGCACCTTTGCGAATTGAATGTGTACGAATATCAGCACCACAAACTTGAACGACATGAGCCACAGCTCTTGATAAACTCTTTCCAAATCTTTCACGCTGGTTGGGCCCAGGGAACAAAGCGCCAGATTTAAGTTGGGGATTACATGCTAGATATATACTAAGGGCTAAAAAACAACAAATCTCTGGTTTCAAGGGATTAGCGTAAATGTGTTTAGGATCACGCCTCTTTTTTCCATTTTGATCCGTCTTTGACATGTAAAATGTGCACCCTAGGGCATCATTTTCAACAGATAAGTGTTCTAGGCAAATGGAATCTGTTGATCGAGATCTGCACATTAAATTCCACGAAAGGGATAAAAAAAGATGCGTAAAGCCACCATCCATCAGTGTGAGGGTGTGCTTGCACAGTTCAACATATTGGTTGATTCGAAGAGGACGTTTGCCACTATCTTTGATGGTTCCAGCCTGCTCTTCGGCAGCACATCGTCTCTGTATTCCTACAATAACATGAAGTATTTAGCTTAATATTAAATCTACCTTGGAACACAACTTTACAATCTGAGCTGAATTCTGCTGGCAATGGTGTCTGCATGCGTAGATAATAATGCTTTATGGCTGAGCGATAGTTTGAGAGGGTTCCCAATTTTGAATTGGAGTTTTGGAACTTCCATTCAATAAATTTAGAGAAGTCATCATAATTGAAATATGTCAAGTCGATTGTACCGTCGTCTGCTACCATAAATGACCTCTCTGACAATTCAAGCCACTATGATTTGCTTCAGGTCACTGTTGTAGCTCTTCTTTGTTTGCGGGGCAATTCTGCTGTCTCTCAAGTCGCTCAGGGTCGTCGACCTACGACTTGACTCACCCAAGACTAAAAGAAAAATGACGTCACTAACAACGAATTGCAAGCCGCAGATTTTTTGTCTGACTCTTTCTCCAAATTTCCCCCTTATCTTGAATTTTCTATAGTATGTATTTTTACACAATGGAAAAAGTCGGTCCATTTTTCTGACGTTTACGGATATTTTTCAATATCCGTCTGACTATTTCATATGAATCTTGCAAATCGAACATGGATCTGCAGCAAATGTACCAGGGATTTTTGTGGATGGTACAGTGTAAAAAAAGAGAAACAGCCAATCAGAATTCTAGAAATTTGAGATTTACAACTTCGGTTGCAAATGGCTGGTAAAGTCTTCGTACCTGTCATTTGTGCAACCCTGTGTACAACCCTAGTTTGATTGGCTTAAAATATACGTTATTGACTTGGAGACTTGAGCGTGTGATTCCTAAAGCTCAATGCCCAAGGTCGACCGTGGCCATTGTCCATATCGTCAAACCCCAAATGCGATTGTATCGGGTCTAGTGTAGGATGTATAAACAAATCAACAATACAAGACTCGTTACATTGACATCGTTCTCTACATGGATTACTATCCTTTGCATAGGGGGGCAGTGGCAAAGAAGTTTGGTTAAGTCTTTCTGCGACGACAATCCAGCGTGTATTCTCGTCATAGTGCTAGGCCATATTCAGACTTACTATTCACAAGACTTTTCTTGTAAGCTTTACTACTTTATTGCAATCAACATTTACAAAATCTCGTATCTCGTTGTGTCGTGCGAAGCACGACGACTCACGGGTTTATGGCTACCATACACCTAAGTTCAGGATGCACTAAGCTGTGGACATTGTAAATCGACGTGTTAAACGTTTCTCCCTTTTTGTCCGAAAGCCCTACAAGGCTAAGCATCCTTCACATGAATGTCAAACGACAAACTTCATTGTTTATGTGCTGTGTTTGATGAAAACTATATATGTATTGATAAGCTAAGATATGCCGACAAATACCGTTGCCGGTTTGCAACCCGTGTATAATGACTTAGTTTGAGTATACAGCAGGGTTGCAAAACGCTTCGAATGAGCAACTCTCTCTGCAACCTTTGTTGCAAATCGAACATGGATCTGCAGCAAATGTACCAGGGATTTTTGTGGATGGTACAGTGTAAAAAAAGAGAAACAGCCCATCAGAATTCTACACCATTGCCCGGGCAAGTTGGTCTTTTCAGTAATGTGGTTTCGAAGTTTGAAAACCTTCAATGTTCGTAGTTGAACTTGACTTAGTTGCATGCAAAGTGGTTTATTTTGCATGCAATGTGGTCCCCTGTAGAATCAAATATGAATGATTTATTAACAAAAAGGGTTATTCTCCATAGTGCATGTCCTCCATTCGACTTGCGGCATGAACTGATCGAAGGCAGTGGAGCGACATTTGCGTGGTTAAGACAGGTGTGATGCATGGCAGTGTATCACGCGCTGCTCTCTCAAGAAGGCTCATGCGCGCCGCTGTCATGCTAGCGAAGTCGCCAGCGGCGAACATTTTGCTTCTTCTGGGTGCAAGGTAAGACTTGATCTTTGACTTGAGCACACTGAAACATCCCTCGATAGGGTTGCACATCGGAGAGTACGGACCAAGGCGCAAAAGAACACAATCATCGTGCCAAGGCGTCAAGGTTTCAGTTTGATTGTGCGCTGGGGCATTGTCAAGGACAATGACGATTCTCTTGCCGGCAAAATCGATATCAAAGCTTGGCAGCGCTTTCACGGCATTGTAAATGTCACAAACAAAGCATTTTGCTCCATGCGAATGCTGCCACGCTGCATACGATGCAAAACAAGTCCGTGAGTAGTTGACACAGCACATTGCAGCTGCAAATTCGCACCGTGTGACGGAGGGAGGACGGCGGTGGCACGCTCTCCACGTTTGGATCTTCCTTGGGTACGCTTGCAGTACAAATTGTAGTTAGTCTCATCAAAATACACGATGTAGTCACCGGCTGTAATATGCTCGAGGAGTTTGTCTGCAAAGACTTTTCTCTTCGCTTTGTTCTTTTCGTTGTTACATGTTGAGGGCTCGATACGAACTTGCTTGACAGTATAAAGCATTCCACAGAGCTTTCTGCTTATTGTGGACGTCGAGATGTCTACAATAAATTCATCGGATATCTTGTTCTTCATGGAATCAAGTATGTACTGGCAACACTCGTTGAGGTAGTGCTCCAGTCGAGATAGAATTGCAGGGGTAACCTTCACGCATGACTCTCGAATCCCTCCTCGCTTCAGGACAGAGGAACGATTTTGGCTGATGATACGCCGAGCAGTAGTCACGGGGACTCCGTTGTGTTTTGCTACTATCAGCCAGTCTTCTCTGGCATGATAGGCAGCCAAGACACGAGCCTTTTCGATCTCCGTCGGCATGACAACAACTTTGATAATCTACGCATGCATTGACTAGTGATGAAATGGCGCGTGCTTCATGACAGTAACTTGACCGCCAAAAATATCCTTCATCAGTTAATAAATCATTCATATTTGATTCTACAGGGGACCACATTGCATGCAAAATAAACCACTTTGCTTGCAACTAAGACAAGTTCAACTACGAACATTGAAGGTTTTCAAACTTCGAAACCACATTGGTCGCTGAAAAGACCAACTTGCCTGTAGAAATTTGAGATTTACAACTTCGGTTGCAAATGGCTGGTAAAGTACAGCGATCTGGGAAATATAAGACCAGCGGCGGCTCTTCGGTGATTGGTCAGTTTCAAACTCAAGTTGAAGTCATTGACCTGTGAAATATTTTATCCTATTAAATTGTATATTGGTGTCGTCTCAAGAACAAGAACTTTGTATTTAAAGCTATCATTAAAGTTTATGCACTGTGAAAGTAACTAGAATACCTACGATATTGCAAAATGCCATGCATTCAATGAAAAGTCATAGCAGTCATAGATGAAGTGAAAACCTCTATAATTTAATATTTACTGTTTCAGGAGTGATAACATTCCAGGCTGCAATCGCTCTTTTTATTCTTGCCATCCTCTTTTCTTTGGCCGTACATTGAGTGGTTGTCTCAGCAAGCCACATTCTCCGCAAAATACTTTTGAATGGGCCCATGACACCTACATACAAGGGTTGCAACACAGATGTGCGATTTTCCCAGGCCTCCTAAAATTCGCGATTTCCTGAAAATTGAATGTCAAATCGCGAAACAAAAAATAACGAAATCGCGAATTTAAGCTGGGTTGAAAATGCCACTTTGTGGTGCCCCCCGCCACTTGTAGGCATTGCTTTCAACTTCTATGGCGCGCCCTACGTCATTTGCAGATGTATTCTTCGTCCGAGCTCATTAAATGTAAACTGGATTTGAATTGATTCTATTCCGAGCTTAATGTGATCCATCCAGTTCACTGCTTTCATGAATTGATTAGCCTGACATCGAATTCAGACAGCTTGCAAGGATGGTCGTCAAGTTCCAGAAGAAACATGACTTGCAGTACGCTCTGCAAATTGATGAGCGCGATGACAAGGGAAATGTCACCTCCGTTGTTTGCAAACTGTGTAAGTACTTCGGTCGTGAACAAGACGGATCTGACAAGCGCAAACGGTCGCGCACAGAACATGTGAAGATGTTCTTGGATTTTTCAATCCTAAAATGGAAAAAGGACGAGTTCCGTTCTTCGATACTCGATTTGTCGCTTGAAGGCATATTCCAGGCGAAGCAATTAGATTCACTGATGAACGTTTAGTGCTAAGGTGCTTCTTATAGCGATATCGCAAATCTAATAGTCATGACATCGCGAATTTAGACTATTTTCTTTAAATTCGCGATTTCGCAAACAGTAGGAGGCCTGTGCTTGTCTGACATCACGTTTGTCACTTTATGGCCATGAAATGATGGCTTGCATCCTGCCAACTATATTTCCTGTTATAATTTATAATATCAATTATGAAGGTTCTATTGTAGGGTAGGGTTAGTTGCTGGTCTTATATTTCCCAGATCTCTGTACCGTTATTGACAAATTCATTCTCCGGCAATTTGTGGGCAATTTTATCGAGTTTCAGAGCAATTGTGGGACAATTTGTCCCGAAAATCACTGCTTAGGCAGTCACTACCTCGCCACCTCAATAGACGGCGCGGGAGGCACTTTGAAGAAGGGCACACCATCATCAGTTGCATGTGCATTTGTCCCGCAGTTTTCGCCTCCCCTTCCAAACTTATATCCTGTATAATATTATTTCTTTTTAGGGCCCGTCTGGCAACCGAAAATATTACAATAAATAGGCCCAATATGCCATTTTGAGCCCAAATTCAATAATTTTGGTCAAAATATGAACTTGTTTATCTCCAAGAGTTTTGCACCAAATCCAATATTTTTGGTAGGGATATACTCACTGGAGGCTCCCAAAATGCCATTTTACGAAATGGAGGTTTTACCTCCATTTTGAATATGCCATAAATCGTTGATCCCAATTTTGCTGAAAATGGCATATTGATTTTGAAATTTTGCCAGACGCACCCTTAGTTTATTTATTTTGACAGTACCTTGAATTGATAGCATAAACCTTCAGTCATTTTTGCGCTTCCAGTGGTGACAAATCGTCCATGGAGTGTCAGCCACGGCGCCGCGCTGCATTCCTGCAGCCTTGGCGTCCTTTTTAGCAGCTCAAAGGCCTGCATCCAGCTTGATTTCGGGACGTAGAGCCAGTCACCCATCATGTTTCTGAGATTCGAGTTGCTTGCCTGAGGTAATCAAACAACAAAACGATCGGCTTTGCTGGCATGATATCAATGGATTCATTGATGATTTTTCGGATTTGAGGCTTGTAACACTGTCTGAGGATTCCTGTGAGCGATGCGTCAAAGCTGTGGACTTGGTGTGCGCTTTCATGGGACTTCCCCTTCAATCGTTCGATCTTTTTGGGCGATGACAGCGAGGAAATAGCAAGCACGCACAACCGTGATGTCGGGTGAGCCACAAATATTCCCCCGAGGAACCCACAATACGACACGTGTGTCAATGGAATCTCAGCTTGCCAAGTTCCTACGGACGAACTTTCATGGACGAACTGTTCGGGACGATCGGACGACGACGAGGAAGCACCCAGTTATCGGCGGTCACTTTGAAATCGGCGCCACGACATGGATCAAACGAATGCGTCAGCGAATGTGAGTGCAATGGAGTATGAAGAGCCTGTGCAGACCCGAGATATGGATTCCATTGGTTCGAATCCATCGCAAGATACAAAGTGAGATGGAACAAGGAAGACGGCAAGCTTGGTGTGGCCTTCACAACGCGATCTTCAAGCTCTTACCCAGTCGTCCATGGCATTCTCACTGGTGGTGTTGTGGAACGTTGCTTTCACTCGGTTTCAGTTGGCGATATGCTCGTTGGTATTGACGAAGCTGACACGAGTACGATGGATAGTTCGTGCGCGATGAAGCTGCTCACTTTCACAGAGCCCAAGACCGTCGTGCTCACCTTTCGCAAGGGCAGTTGCACGCCTCCTCGAGATCACGTCGAGAACCTCTGGCAGCAAAACAAGGATGGAATCTACAAGAACGATCTCACTTAAAGTTTGCATCAATGAGTTGTTTGTTCCATCATGTGTGAGCCTTCAATCAAGCGATGCGCCGCCGTGCGCATGTCATCTCTACTTTGGTATAAAGGAAATACTTGGTCCAGATGCATCCGCACGGATGGCGCCATGCTGTCTCGTGTCAGCGATCCAACCACGCCACATTGTCCAGCTGATGGATGACGACCGACTGGACGAACTTTCACGAACGGACGGCTTGATGAAGATGGAGACCAGTCTTGGATTTGTCTCGAGTCATGGAGCAAGCGGGCATGTCGGTGACTCCGTTGGTGGACGCCTCTCAGTATACCATCACGTGGGAGAAGGCAATCTCGGCGTGAACATTGGCATTGGACTTTCATCTTCTCGAAATCGTTGCCATCCACGGTATCGTTCAACGCTTCCTCGACCGCGTGTCCGTCGGCGATGTACTTGTTCGTGTCCATGGCGTCGATGCAAGTCCGCTGGACAATTACCAAGCGATCAAAATGATGTCAGGACCTTTTCCCAGGATCGTCGTCGCCACAATTCAAAGGAACACTCCATCAAACGCACGAGGAGCCGCTCAGAGCGAGCTCTGACCTCAATCCGTCGCTGGCATTGCCTCAGCACCTGGGAGATCTAGCGCGGCAGTCGAGATAGCGTCAGTAGATATATTCAAGTCATGCTTTACAATGAAACAAACGAGCCAAGGATCTCCATGAGCGTTCGGACAAGTCGGGTAGCGTCTGGACGGAGCATGGGATCTGCTTGCATGCACGCTCTTGCCAAGTGTTGGATGCGCTCGGGGCATTCTCGTGAAAACGTCGGTCGCAGTCGGTTCACAGCGACGAGTTGCATGATCTGGCGTTCTTCCATGTTGGCGTCCGAGTATGGAATCGAATGCGTGTCGAGCTCCGAGAGGAGCACACCGTACGAGTAAATGTCGGCCTTCTCGCTGTAATCTTCATTGATGAGCACTTCGGGGGCGATCCAGCGCGCCGTGCCGACGTTGGACGTCATCGTTTCTTCAAACGACCGCGTGCGGGACTCGCCAAAGTCACAAATCTTCGCCCCCTTGCGGGAATCGATCAAGACGTTGCGGGCTTTGATGTCTCGGTGGATAATTGGCGGCGACCGTTGATGCAGCGACGCCAATCCTTCCGCCACATGCAGAGCGTACGTTCCCTTGTCGCCAGGCCAGCCAAACGACGCAATGTTCTGTCCTTTTGTCTTCTGGAGACGGTCAAACAGGTCGCCGTGGTCCATGAACTCCATGACCATGGCAATTTCTTCGCTTCCGTCGCGCGTCACGGTCGGGACGATGCCGATGAGGCTAATAATGCGAGCATGTTGGATGCGGAAGAGCAAATTGCATTCGACGATCAAATTGCCAAGAGCAGCGTCGCGGTCCGTCGATGATCCTTCGACGAGTTTCTTGACGGCGCAATTTTCACCAGCGTACGCCGCCAGCCACACGACGCCTTTGGCACCACGGCCGAGGACGCGTGTGTACACCATGTCTTCGTCATGGAGGACTGGAATCGCGGGGTTCAACGCATCGCCGATGGAAATGGTGCTCTGGTTGGTTTTGTTGCCCGTGTCGAGGCCGCCCAGTTGAGATTGGACGTGGCTGTTGGAGAAGATGCCGTACGATGCGCCGCCCGTGCCAGTCGAGCGAGGAATTTCAGATCCACGCGATGGATCCGACTTCCTGACAACGCCAGACGCAGCGGCGGCAGAAGAGTTGGCATGGCTGCGGCCGTCGTTCGAGTTATTGGGGCGAGCAAGGCTTCCACGCGAGTTGGATGGACCAGGACGCATCCCGCTGCGGTTGCTGCTGGCTCGGCCGCGGTAGTGCATGTAGTTGTTGTGGGATCTCTTGCGACGGCAGTAGAAGAAGAGGGCAATCGCAACGAGAATGACGACGCCACCGACGGAAAGACCAACGATGAGTCCCATCGACGTCGAAGACGCAGGCGTCGGCGCTGGCGTCGCGTCGTTCAGGACACAAATGCTCCATCCCTTGAATGTTTGAAGGGTCGAGCCACCATTGCACGACGACGGCGGCGTCGACGGCATCGTCAAGCTCGTAATGTTCTTGAGAAAGTTGAAACTTGCCGTCGAGATGGGCGTGCTTCCCAGCGGATTTTCCCCGAGGGACAAGATGGTCAACCCCGTGAGTTCAAAGATTTTGGACGGGATCACGCTGAGCTTGTTGCCTGTCAAGATGCTACGGCGGCAGGATAAGAGAGAGGAAAGAGTCTGTGGAGCTTACAGCGCGTTGAGTTTCGGCGGGAAGGAAGCGTCAATGCTGACGTAGTTGGAGCTCGAGAGGTCGAGGCGTTGGAGGTTCTGGAGTTTGTTGAAATTGTCCGATCCAACTTCGGGGAGTTTAGGCTGCAGTTGTTGATTGATGACCGAGAGACTGGTGACGCCAGATCCGACCGCAATGTTGGAAAAATCCGTCGCTTGGGTGTTCTTGTACGTCGCGGACGTCACGCTGCTTGGGAGAGTCGTGAGTCCCTGGAGGTTGACGCCATTCACAGTGCTACAGACAGCATGAGCGCAATATAATCAAGTCCGTCCGTACAATGTAGTTGGTTTCGCCACGCTGAGGAAGGTCGAGTCGACCGAGACTTGTTTCACGGACGCGGATGTTCCTTGGATGGTGACCGTTCCTCTATCATATTTGCCATGAGTGAAAGAATCCACGAGGAAACGACGAACGTGACGTTGGCTGGAATCGCATAGCCTGAAATCGACGCCAAAATGGATTGTCCCGGCGCGGGGCCGTCGCTCGTGACTTTGTACGTGAAATCTGTTCCCGAGACGGCCGACGCCTGGCAGTAGTAGAGTTTCCCGCACGAGTCTGAATTCGGCAGACAGGATGGGTCCGAGCATTCCACCGCTGTGTTAAACTTGACGCACGCGCCGTTCGCCGACGGACAAGCCTGGCACGTTGTCAACGCTGGTAACACGCACGACGTTGACATGCTCGCTGGAATTTGGCGGATGGAAGGAGCGAGTTCATGTGACACGAGATGGAGTCCGCCAAAGTCCGACGCGCCAAATCCGCAAAAAAAGTGAAATTAGACTTGATTAAAGTATACTGATCGACCTAAAATTCCGTGACAGAATAATTACCCGATCAAACAACATCAAATATACGACCAACTTATGCAACATATCATACATTTTCAAAATCTCAATTTTCGTCGTCAAATTCAAATTTGCAGTCAATTTATACGACTTACGACCAAATTATGCATCATATGATGGTTTATATTGTGGACTTTTTAGGTCGTCGTGGAGTTTTATGTCATGACGTTTCCATGAATTCAACTTGATTTTTGTAAATAAATCTTTGAAGAGTGACATTTCAGCAGTGAAATATTCACTCGAGTCGTGGAACGGTCGTGACATCGATGGATGACTCCAAGCATGGGAATCCAGCGAGGAGGTCGTCGACGGCGCTGCATCCTCCACTGGATTGAAATCACGTCGTGGATGGTCCACGTGTGGAATTTCCACGATCGTTGGCGATGAATTTGACGTCTATTTCTGTTGCCTGAGGTAGCTCACGAGACCGACCGCACATCCACCGACGCAGATCCCAATCGCCAAGAGAGCCACGGCAGTCTCGATCGGAAGGCCACGCACGTTTGAATGGCTCTCCTCCCTTGGGCTGTCGATGGGTTTGTCGACGAGAGGGTCCATTTGAGTGGCCGAGTCTCGCTTTTCAGTCGCGGACGAGTCGTCGCGCTTCTCAACTGGCTGCCGATGGAAACTTGTCGGCAGTGGAGGACGCCGTCGCTGCAAGACTCCTGCCATCGCTAGCACTTGATCCAGCTCGTCTTCCATCATGACGTCGATCGAACGACCTTCCTCGCGGTCTTGACTAGGCTCTCCAATGATCACGGCAGTCTTGGCCGTTGGTTTCTCCGGCATGGCGTCGACAGTTCGCAAGACGACGCGACTCAGCAGCGACCTTCCCAACGCTCCTTGGCACTCTTCATCATGCTCCTCCATCGATTCCGCACGCTCTTTCGGCATGCTGGCAGTGTTCTTCTCGTTGATAGCCAGGACTTCTCCAACGTGAACGAGTGGCTCGGACTGGTTGGTGCCCACTGGTTCGCATTGCCGCGTTTCGACTTCTTCCGTGGCCGCGACGACGGCGCCGTCCCATTCTCCGCAACTGCTGGCCGTCAGCTCTTCTCCTTGGCACTCGTCTTCCTCCGACCACGATTCCGTCGTCGCGACTGACGCGAGCTCGATGCCGGGTTCGCATTCGTTCCATGCGACTGGCGCCGTCACGTGCTTGACGCGCTCTGCGAACTGGAGCGTCGCGATGGTTTCGTTGATCCACTTGTCCTCGGCGGTGACGGTGGCCAGAACTGTCGTGGTCGAGTTGCCGCCGAGAGCGTCCCTGAGCAGGAACGTCAGCTTGCAGTCTCGGTACGGCACGTGGCGCTTGACGCCGTTGGAAACGTCGCCGAGCGCGCCGATGACGTTGCCGAGACTCGAGAGCGACTTGTTGATCTGCATCATGTCCTTGTTGGCTCTCTCCAGCGCATGCGGCTTCTCGGAGCCAGCCAAGTCGACGCAATGCAGCACCGCCGTCCGCTTCCCCGCCGGAGATCCTGTCTTCCTCGCCAGCACGATGGAGAAGATCGTGTGCGACCGCGAACTCACGCGGCCGAGCGCTTTCCGAGTCTTGACGCCAGCGACGAGGCAGTCACAGGCGGCGGCGGCGGAGTCCACGGGCTTGAATGTGAGTCCGTCGACGTAGACGAGTTGCCGCGCCGTGTCTTCCCGCAGCGGCTTTGGATCGACGCCATGACCGTCGAGGAGATCGAAGATCTTGTCGTGGTAGATCTCAACGAAGGAGCAGCGGCAGTCGTAGTCGGCGATCTATCTCGGGAATGTCGCCATGGGAAGGATGGACGAGGAAGTACCTCGTCGAGACGCTCAAAGAGAAGGTCGAGCATGCGCACGACGACGCCGCGCTCGTCGCTTTCTCTTGCCAGCTCGCCCTAGACACGCCAGTCAGTCTCTCTGTCTGATGGAAGGAAGTGGCGACGTACCAGCAGGGTGTGCGTCTTCCCGGACGCGGATTGTCCATAAGCGAAGAGGCTGCCGTTGACGCCAGCGACGAGATTGTCCACAAGAGAGACGCCGACGTCATGGAAGACCTGCTCCTGCGTCGCTCCGCCTGGAAAGACTTGATCCACGACGAACTGCTTCTTCTCGGCGTGTTTCTGATGCTGCACGTCGACGACAACGCGTCCAGAACGCATGGAATGACACGTCAGCCAGCTCGGAGCGCTCTTGGACGGTCGGAGACGGACGAACGTTTGAACGCGACTCGCTGGAATGCCGCCGCTGCTGTGGTTCACTTGAGACAACTTTGGCGGCGATGAGTTGGATCGATGTAGCTTGGCGTTGTTGAGACTGTGGCTGCGACTGCTGCTAGCTGGAGGAGATAAGATTGATGTCGGGCACGACGACGACGACGACGACATGGACGCATATCGCCCGGGCGGTTTCCGCGCTGATATCGACAGAGGTGACTCGCGCCGCAGCTTGCTCGTCGCGGGCATCTCTCGACTGGAAGACGAGGACATCTCCGAATGAGCCTATTTATAACTTCTGGTTGGCGTTGTCGGAGAGACGTGGATGACAGTTATGTATGGCGGAGATCGGCCGACAGTCAGGTCTTACTTGGAACGGACGGCGACGACTTCAACTCCGTCGACGGAAGAGCGCCGTCTAGAGAGAGCAAGATCATGCTCTCGATGGACTCTCCGAGCATCCACGACGGCAGTTGGACGTGTGGGGAGACGTTCCAGGAGGAGGAGCAGCTCGTGACATGAGCGAATGGCACTCGTCGACGGTTTCGGGATGTCAGTAGATTCGTCACTTGAAAGCTTATTGCGACGATGACGACGCGGCGGCCTGTGGCGCCGGTCATAGAGCGTCGGGGGAGCTCTCCCGAGAAGCAAAACATCGTCCGTCGACCAAAACCTCCCTTGTACTCGACTCGGCTTCTTCCTGGCCTCACGTTTCTCCCTTGTAGATCTCCATTAAAACCTCACCAGCGGTCGGATTCGTGTCCGAACGTCGCGCCCACACCAGCTGAAGTCGCCAACGTCCGCACAGTCGTCCGCATTCGTCCACCGCTAGCTCCTTCTTCATCTGCGTCGTCTTCATGCTCGAATTGGCTCCGCTGTCGGCATACACTTGGTGACAAAGCGATTGAAGTCGCGAGCCAAGTTAAACCGTCCGAGAACAAAATCTACGCCGCCGACCACGTCTTGAGTGAAGCAGCGAGCCAGGAAGAAGTGTTCCAAGCTGTCGGCGCTGCTGCAGTCGATGCCCTCGTCAATGGGTTCAACGGGAGCATCTTCACCTACGGCCAATCCGGCTCTGGAAAGACGTACACGATGCATGTCCGCGGCATTCCAGCTTGCATTGCGTCGGCTCACAGCACTCTAGGGCGAGCTCTCTCTAGGTTCCAGTCACCGCGGACTTGTCGTGCGGATCCTCGAAGCGTTCTTCACCAAGTTACCGCCGCAGGTACGTCAATTCCTCGCGTTGAAGTGGTCACAGGTCGCTGTCGTCAGTGCGAATGCGTTCTTTCGTTTGTCGAGATCTTCAACGAGAAGATCTTTGACCTCCTGGACGGCGCCGTCGCCGCGACGGAACCGAAAGCTCTACGGGAAGACACGACTCTCAATGAAGTCTTTGTCCAAGACGTCGTCCAAGTTCCAATCACTTCGTCAGTGGAAGCGGTCGAATGGCTTCAAAAGGGCGCGCGGCATCGTCGCGTTGCAGCGGCACACGGTCATGAGAGTTCCAAAGCGCATGCTGTCCTGTCGATCAAAGTCCGAATGCCGCTCGGGGACAAGGGATCGCGCAAAGCAACGCTCCATTGCGTCGACTTGGCCGGCTCCGAGAAGCAGAGCCATAAAGTATTCCATGGAATGCTCCCTGGTAGCTCACTCCTGACGTAGGCAACGTCGATGGCGTCTTCCGCGACGACGTCAGGGATCAACAAGTCGCTGTCGTGTCTCGTCGGCGTCGTCATTGCACTCGTTGAGATTTCCAGCGGCATCAAGCGGCACGTTCCATACCGAGATTCCAAGTTGACGTTTCTGTTGCGGGATGCGCTTGGTGGGAATTCCAAGACGACGGTGCTCGCGACGGTCTCTCCCGACGAGAAATGGATCCACGAGACGGTCGCGACGCTGCAGTTCGTCGAGAAGGCGACGCACATCGCTCGTCCTGTGCATGCGAATGACCACGACATGGAGATCAAGATCCAAGCGCTGCAGAACCAAGTCGCGACGTTGCAGCAGGCACTTGAAGATGCCAACAGTCGACAGATTCCAAGTTCAACGGAGACAGTGGAGACGACGACGGATACGTCTCGACGCTACGACAACGACAAGATCAAGGAAGATGACACAGGAAGGACTCATGCGGCTCCAACAACGACACAATGGACCCAGGACTGGCCGCCGTATTACGTTGCCGCGTTTTTCCTCCTTGTCGGGATCTGCATCGGTCGCGCGACACGAAGACGATAAGAAGGATAAGAAGATAAATAAGTCATTAGCATCGCTTGTGCTGCTGCTGGGAGGCCGCAACGTGGAGGAACGGCGCGCATTTCGCCGCGTCGGTCGGCTCGACATGGGCCAAGAATGGATGGCTCATGGCGCCCGCCATGGTCATTCGACGGACAGGATCGACGCGGAGAAGAGCGTCGAGCAGCGTGATCGCGTCATGGGAGAAGAGTCCTTCGATCTTCCACAGCCGAATGAGGCCACGGATGCCTTGGGTCTGGATGATCTTGAAGCGGTCGTCGTCGGGAGACGTCGATTCCACGGGCGGCGATCCAACATGCAAGATGAAGAGAAGAATGCCAAGGGACCACATGTCGGCGGCGGCGGGATCGTACTTGCGGCCGTGGTAGACTTCTGGAGCCATGTAGAAGAGTTTGCCGACGCAGTTGTTGGATCTCGCGTTAATCGGCGCCGCCAGACCAAAGTCAATGACCTTGGCGACGTCGGTGCCATCAACGAGGATGTTCTCGAGGGAGATGTCGCGGTGGGCAAAGCCGCACGTGTGCATGAAGTTGATTCCGTGGACAATGTGGCGGAAGTACCGCCGCGCACGGACAGGATTGAGCGGCGTGGCGCCACCGACGACAATGTCAAAGAGTTCGCCGCCTTGGCAGTAGTCCAGCACGAGATGGCGGCATCCATTGGCTTCGAATTCGTCGAGGAGGTTGAGGACATTGGCGTGGCCGCCGTGGGCTGCAAACGCCGCGTACACCGCGCGTTCGACGGCGTTGTCTTCTTGGACGTGGCGGCCTTCCACGAGACTCTTGCCGCTCTCCATGGCGAGCAAATTGAGCTGCTTGACGGCGACGAGGCGGCCAGTTGCGCGCTCTTTGCAGAGCAGGACGGGGCCAAAGATGGCTTGTGCGATCGTCGCTTCCACGGTGTATTCGTCCATGCGATCAAAAACAAGAATGGCCTGTGACAGCAGTGACCACGGCCAACATTACTGCACGCCTGACGTAACGAGGCACGCCACGTCTCGACAAGACGATCACCACGCATGAGGCGGAGATTGCACGTTCACGGGCTTCTGGACGAAGGTTCCCCGGGGCGTCTCCATCGCGGCGAGTCTACTTGCCACACGAAGATCGCGTGGGATGGCGCTGGGAGATCCATCTTGCTGTCCAGGGCTCGACCAAGATATACAGGGGTTACGTAATGGGACCACGCGTGTCCACAATTTTTTGCGGCTCCTCAATGTGACTCGACCAAGACGTGAGTCACCGGCGCGCGAGCAGCATGACTTTTCGCCAAGATCGTCTCCGCGTGTCCATTCAAGTACACGGTACCTTGAGGACGACGTTGCTCTCTCCATACACGGTACAGTATCGGTCTTCAAGAAGGGCGTCGCGATCGACGGGGAGAGAGATGTCCAGACGTGACGACAGCACATGGAACTTCCATCGGTTCCAAGAACGCGCAGAGACAAAGGCGGCGCTGGAACTGGCGCACGTCGTGACTTCCCAGCCTCTCGCTTCTTCCACTGGATCGATTTCCATCATGCCGACCATACACACAAATTACATGTGTCAAAATAATTCACGAAGAATATAAAAATAGCTATTTTGAGCAGTGTCTCCTTTTACTTGATAAATGTATATAATAAAATCAATAGGGTCAATTAATTATGACGTGTGTGACATTTAGGTGTATTTTGTGTGTTTTGGTGAAGAATTTCGACATTGGTGAGGTGAGACATTTGAAATATGTGAAATAAAAACTAAGGATACAAATGATGTCCCATCTTTCCCATGTTGGAAGATGGAAGGATCGCATCCAAGATCCAACATGATCTGTGGAATGCATCGATCAGATGAAGCAAGAAAGGATGGAAGAACATGATAAATACTATTCATAAAGCTTAAGTTAAGGCGACTCCAATAAATATAACGCAAGAGCGACGCTGGCAACTCAGTTGGTCGCGATCGACACGAGGGATTGAGTCGGCGCCGCGACGATCTTTCGACTCGATGGACGACGGCTCATGCTGCGCAAGCAGTCCATGACAGTGTATGCGAGCCCCTTGACCTTGCAGGGAGATGTAGTTGAAGACGTAGATGAGGCGGTTGAAGCTGTGGAGGTGGCACGGGTTTGCTTTGTGTTGCTTGAGACCTTCATGGAAGCAAGCGTGGCAGTCGCGGCTTCAACGGCAGGGTCGTGGACATAAGGATGAGCCATGACTTGGTCCAATGTGATGCGGGTTTCAGCGTTGGGGTCGAGCATGCGTTCAAGCAGCTCCAAGGCAAGAGGTTCAAATGTGCTGGTCATCTTCCACATTTGAACGAGGCGGCGCAAGCCCTTCGCCTTGAGGATGCGAAAACGGCTGTCGGCTTCCGAGGCCATCTCGACGAGAGGAATACCAGACAACATGATGAAGAGCATGATACCAAGCGACCACACGTCGGCTTTGGCGGGGTCGTAGGTTAGTTGGGCGACGACTTCAGGGGCCATGTAGAACGCTTTGCCGACACCTTCCGTGCGGAGACTGGGAATGCTGGCGGCAAGGCCGAAGTCGCACACTTTGGCGTCGTTGTGTTCGTCCAAGAGGACGTTCTCAAGCGACAAGTCGCGGTGGGCAAAGCCTCGGAGGTGCATGTATCGCACGCCGGAGAGGATTTGTCGGAAGTAGCGCAAGGCGGTTTCGTTGGAAAGCTTGTCGGAAGCGTCGACGACGTCAAAGAGTTCGCCGTTGGGAGCGTAGTCGAGGACAAAGTGTTCGTATCCGTTTTCGATAAAGTCGGCGCGCATGCGCAAAATGTGTTGGTGTCCACCGTCTGCGCTCAAGACTTGGTTGACATGCTTTTCAAAGACAACGTCTTCCATGATCTTGCGCGTGTCATTGATCATCGTTTGCGACCGCGCGGCCGACATCTTCATGCGTTTGACAGCGACTTTGTCGCCTGTGATGTTGTCCTTGCAGAGCAAGACATCGCCATAGAGTGCTGGCGCGAGAACTTTCAAGATTGTGTATCTCTCCATGGAGGATTTGAGTATGTGAGCGCAAATTGAATTGTGGCGTTCCATGTACGAATCTTCTCGAGAGTTCAGCACGGATGCGCCATCATTCGACGCTTTGAGCCAGTGAAATTTGTCCACCGAGGTTTGTCTTACGCCGAGGCGCCAATCGGAAGCGACGGGCCGCCGACATTCGTCCACGCGACCTTCATTGGAATTGTGTCCATTGGGAAAAGTCCCGATTGAAGACACACTGGGAAGCAACTTCAACTCAAGTCCCAAGAAATTCGAAGCTTATGTAGACTGTGGTTGGGGCCTCTTTAGACAATTGACAAGACAAGAAAGGTGGATGATAAGGGTTGCTAGGATGTGAACTGGAAATAAGTAGATGCTGTGTCTAGTAGAGGCGTTCCAGCAAGCAATTGATGCTACGTCAGTGTGGCATTTGTGCCGAGTCCAACGCTGAAAGCAGTGTCAAGATCGTTCAAAGGACATGAGGGGATGGGCTTACTATTCACCTACGTCCTTTCATGACGGGGACATAAAGGGGGGAATGGCTTTCAAAGGTACCTATGCAACTTCAAGGCAATCAACCCCAGCTGGATAGTGATCTCAAGGCGATGTACGGTAAGGCTATATCGTCACCACTAGCAGATAGCTCTGTCCATCATTGTTTATCCATGTGGTAGTAAGGCGGACAGGACAATGGATGCAATATTATCTATTCGAAAATTCACGTGTGTTGTGTGCTGTTGGGAAGAACTTGCGCTACAATTGGGACGATTGGGAATATGGAACGAAAGTTTGCATGTTTCTGGGACGAACTTTTACATACAAATTCCAAGTCTAATTAGAATGTATGATGTATTACAACGTGATATTGCCGTGTCGTCAACAAGACTTTGGGATTGCTCAATGGACTGAGAGCGTGATCAAAGCGCGCCACATGGAGAAACGAGACCTGTGATGACGACTCGGTTGCGACGATTACCACCAAGCAGTCGAGACAACAAGCAACACAACAGAGTTGGTTGGAATGCCATGGACTTCCTCCATCGCCACGGCGTTAGACACTGCGAGAACACACTTGGAGACAAATTTCGAGTCCCGCGTTGGATCCTGGGAACAAAGAGACTCTCGCACGACATGATATTGAAACGATGCGGCACATTGGTGCATGTCTACTTGAAGACGACGAGATGATTGCATGATGATGCAATGCGCACCACTGGAATCAAAGATGGATGGTAGGTACATTGTCGTGGTGGAGGATGGTGCGCGCCCAAGGTACGACCGCGTGCTATCATTGCAATGCGTGCTTCAGTTTTGACGATCCAGGTGCATGTGCGGTGTTGCGAGATCGTGCCACTGGATTGTAGAGCGCACCTTTGATCGCGCGTGGGCGTGAGTGCTCTTTGTTGGCAAATCTTTCCAACGGGAGAGAGGCTTTGTGCGTGTTGGCCATGATTACTATCGACCGATTGCTGTAATCCAACGTGTCGCATGACGTAATCCATCCAACGAGGTACACATCTTGTATTATGGTCACTCCACATGAGCGAAATCCACAAGACGAATCAATCTTCATGACGAATCATTCCCTCCACGCGATATCCACCATCACATCGGAATTCCATGGAGGGTATGATGGTTGATTCAGAAAAGAATCGGAATGATGACGCATCCTCGACTGAATCGTATCGAATTTCGCTCGAATTCCAAGCAACTTGAGGTTGGTTTCCACGATTCTGATCTTCCTTCAAGTAGAGTCTGCTTCCTGCTCCATGGCGCTCTCGTACCTATATCCGTGTCCTATCGCGCTGACCACCACGACACTCGGAATTGCAAGATTTCCATGAAATATTAGTCAAATTTGGATGAATTTCTAGAAATTCAAGCAAATTTCAATACATAAATCAAGATATTTCAACAGGAGATCAAGGGAGGACCCTTGACGAAATATTGAATTTGAAGGGAAGTGTCGATATTGTGAAATAGCAGTCAAATTTGGGTGAAATTCTCGAATTTCACACGAATTTCAATATATAGATTAAGATAGTTTTCAACAGTGCGCAAGGGAGGACCCTTAATGAAATATTGATTTTCAAAGGATTTTCCATCGATCGTGATGTGGTCGTCGCTGGAAGATCATGGCATGAAGCACTCTGGGTTTGCGCTCGTGCTGTGCGTGGCCCTCTTGGTGCGATGGCTCGTCTCGCTGCATTCGTACTCGGGAATGCACAGCCCACCGATGTTTGGCGACTTTGAAGCGCAACGCCACTGGATGGAGCTTACCTTTCACCTCCCGATCTCCAAGTGGTATTTCTACGACCTTCAGTACTGGGGCCTTGACTACCCGCCGCTGACGGCGTACGTCTCGTATGCATGCGGCTGTCTCGCTCAGTTCTTCGAGCCTGCTCTTCTTGCGTTTGAAACATCGCGGGGATACGAAACCCCGACGGGCAAAGTCTTTATGCGCATGACGGTGCTTCTCTGCGACGTCGTGCTTTTCATGCCCGCGCTCTTCCTCCACGCCAAAGTCGTCTACAAGAAGCAATGGTCCATCCGCATGGAATTCCTCATGATGATCCTCCTCCAGCCTGCATTTATCTTGATCGACCATGGCCATTTCCAAGTAAGTCTACTGGATACGTCCATCCGCTCATGGCGACTTTGCTAGTACAACAATGTCTCCCTGGGCTTCACCACGCTCTCTGTCGCGTGCATCCTGAACGATCATGAGTTCCTTGGCTCGATTTTCTACTGCTGCGCGTTGAATTTCAAGCAAATGGCGCTCTACTACGCGCCAGCCGTCACGTTCTTCCTCCTTGCCAAGTGCATCTACCGCTCCAACTTTGTCTTCCACTTTGTGAAACTTGCTGTCGCGGTCTTGCTGTCGTTTGCCGCTCTGTGGCTTCCTCTCTGCGTCTTCCATGGACCCAACGACACTTGCTTGACAAACATCGTTCAAAGTACGTTCATCCTCCTGATCTACGTCATTTGATGGACGTTGTAGTGCTCCACCGCGTCTTTCCACTCGCGCGCGGCCTTTTCGAAGACAAAGTCGCGAACGTGTGGTGCTGCTTGGACCTGTTCGTCAAACTCCGTCAGAGACTGCAACCCCAACAGCTCGTCTACCTCTGGTAACGTTGCCACCTTGCTCTGGACTCGTTGTAACCTGCTTGAGCTAGCACTGGGACGACATTCGTTGGCTTTCTCCCGTCCGTCATCGACTTGATCCGTCGCCGTCCAACGCGTGTCCGTTTCTTCCTCGCGCTCTTCAACTCTTCAATGTCGTTCTTCCTCTTTTCGTTCCAAGTCCATGAAAAGACCATCCTGCTCCCGTTGCTTCCTGCTACGTTCCTCCTCTCGGAAACGTCGCTCTTGACGAGTTGGTTCGGTTTGATCTCAACCTTCAGGTACATTTCCATCTCGCGCATCTTCTCGATCCTTCCTAGCATGTACTTCCTCCTTGTCAAGGACGGACTCGCTCTTCCTTACTTCGTCGGACTCGTCGGCTACACTGCGTTTGGCATCTACCCATACTACCAGTCAGCATCTCGTCTTGTGCCGCAATCCACCACTCCTCCACCACGCTGGCAGCGCATCTTCGTTGCTGTAAGTCGCATTGTCTGACACTCTGACCTGAGAGTTCATCGTAGGCGTCCATTGCAGGCCTCGTTGTCCTCCATGTGATTGCAGCGACCGTGCCGCCGCCTGCGAGGTACCCCCATGTTCATGAGTATTTGTTTGCCTTGTATTCCTGCGGCCACTTTGTCCTGGCGTTGGTGTACACTACAGTGTGGCAATGGACTGCCGTCGTCGACGAGAAGGACAAGACCAAAGTAGACTAATAAATAGTTGATTCATTCTTACATCGTCGTGATGGATTTAAAGTAAGCGAGCGGAAGATGGGCGAGCGGGAACGAGCTGCTCAAGCACGTGACGGGGGAACTGACAGAACGCTGTCGGATAAGTACCGGCTTGGTCTTCAAGAAGGCATGGGACAGCACAAGGTCCATGGATAAACGGTCCTTTGGAGCTGGACGCAGCAATTGAGTGAGGAGATCGACTGCGTCATCGCTCAGGGTAGTGTTGGATGCAGCAAGGACGGCCTTGACGCCGCTGGAAGCATCGACAGCTTGGGCTTCAAAGAAGAGCTTGAAGTTGGGATCCTTCATCGTCGCTTGCTCAAAGATCGGTCGCCCCGTGAGGAGCATAAATAAGAGAACACCAAGAGCCCATCGATCACTAGCTTGAGCGTTGTACGGCCTTCGCATGAACATTTCAGGGCTCATGTAGTAGAGCTTGCCGACGCCACTGTACCGCGTGCACTTGTCGATCAAGGCTAGGCCAAAGTCGCACAGTTTGACTTGATGGTCTGATGTAACCAGGACATTTTCAAGCGAGATATCGCAGTGGGCGATTTCCAATGAGTGCAGGTGAGCGACAGCGCTTGCAACTTGTTGGAAGACGGGAACGACGTCGTCCTCTGCCCACGATTTGGCATTCATCAAACTGGTGAGGAGATCGCCACCGGAGCAGTATTCAAACACGAGGCACAGCGCTTGGTCTTCCATGAAGGCGTCGCGCATCTCGACAACCGCGTCATGCTTGTGTTTCTGGAGTACGCGGTTGATGTGCATTTCTTTGTTCTCGTCCATCTTGTCGGTGCTGGTTGGGATTTTCTTGATCACGACGAGATCTTGGGAGGGAGTATGTCTATAGAGGGAAACATTCGTCTGGTCGTCGGCGGCGCCCATTCTTCGAACCAATTCATACTCGGTGCGCATCGTAGCGTACGTGTGGCGTGGAGCTGACGAACAAAAGTGAGACCTTCGCGGCGGGCCTGGAAGTTTGGGCTCAACCTGGCAGTCAGCCGTGGGATGTCTCCTCAATGCATTACAACTGCTTGCGGCTTTTCGTTACAGATATTTAAATAAATATCTTGAAATTTGTATTCAAAGAGGGGTGATTGGATTTAAATTTAGACCCGAGTCAAACGTGACACTCTCTAAGACTCTCATCGATTGGTCGGTTGCAAGTTGAAGGTGGCGAATGAGGACAGCGACGCTGTCGGGTTTTTAATTGACTTGCATACAAATGCCAAGATAATTTTTTCACCAGATGCTTTCTCCGACTACGCCAGTCATGACTTCAAGGATGTGCTCTCACTTCAACTCTCAAAAATACCGTTGTAAGTATACGACAAAGTCGGACAAGGCTCTCACATTCACTCTCAATTTGCATTGAGATTATCACATTCAGGGTCTGTCTCATGCGAATTTGTGCTTGGATTCCACAACCAGCAACAGCCAGAAGAAACCCCCGAGACGAATGGCATGGCCAAGCTCACTGCAACCGTTATGGTCCTTCTTTCTATGCTTATAGTGAGTTTTTTCATCAACCTAGCGTGGTTTTGCGTGGTTTTCTGAAGACGACGACTGAATCTTGCAAAACTCAGTGGGTGCGCTGAATACAGAGTCTGGTCGTGGGAAAGGATATGATGGTCGTGGTCGTCGACTGTGCAGATTCGTCAGATTCATCAAGATACAAATGCTTGCGATCCATGGCATCGTTTCTCTCATTCGGATTCGTTTCGTATCGAAAAGAGCTTCTTCTATAGCCCTCGAGGTCCTTGGAGGTCCGTCGGGCGTGGTTTTCCGTGCTGGAACATCGAAACCCCCCGCGGTGGTAAGGCTGGTTCAGTTCTGAGTTCATTGAGCAACTTCAACTACAACAACCGAATCTGATAGACGAAACCCGAGGGCAGGAAGGGACGCTTAGACGATTTGAAGATCTCACGCCAGTTGAAGTGAGCTAAATGAACAGGCGTTTCTCCAGTCCCGGTGATCTGAGAGCTTCCATCGTTCGACTCGCCATGAAGATTCGTCCGCCGCTCATCCTCCCACCTGGGTGAACTTTTCGAGTCAGTTTATAAAATCTCAAAGGATTTCAAAAACATACTTTGATAATTAATACATTGTCATAGTTAATACTAAATACACCATATATATTTTTTCATGGGTTTTATTATTTTTCGGGATTTTTCTAGAACTCCTGTGATAAATGATATTTTGTGATATATGATACCTGAGGACTGTAGAATTTCATAGCAAAGATGCTGGAAAGTGTTTTGGTGCCTGAGTCGTCAGCATGCAGCAACTTCCGCGGCTTTGTCGCGCTTGGAAGCAAGCAGTTCATGCTTCGTGTGACAAATACACTGCTGAATCCCGATACGAACGCTGTGAGCCTGTCCCGGGCTGGTTTGCAAGCTGATGCGGAGCTTACAGAGCTGCTACAACCATATTTAACAGTCTTGACGCGCAGATTGCAGCAGAGCACATCCGTCGACGCATTTCTCAGTGAGCTGGAAGATTTATTGCAAGGAATTGCTCGAGGACCACACTCACTCGTCCAAGCGCCGCCATTGCCGTACTACGAAACGCTACTGAACGATGTCGCCAAGATCGGCTGGGACCGCATCGTCGAAATCAACACCGACGACAAGGGCCAGTGGAATGGACTTCACGTGCGTCTAACCGACTCGAGCGGACGATCGCACGTGGTTTCATTCCTCATGGACGCAGCGTACCCGACGACTCCTCCGGTATGTGGCGTCGACGTCCCAGAGCCCATGCCGCAACTGCAATGGCCGTCAACGGCGCCGTCTCTCCAGCATGCCATCGATCAGGTCTCGACGCTCTCCATGTGACTCTCTCATCCTCTATCGTAGGTCCAAGCCCACCTTGAAAAGTTCCAAGACTTCTGGGCAGTCCTCGACGACATTGACAAGAGATGCTGCGTGCTCGAGCCTGAACGTCCAACTCGCGGATGCAAACGGCGCCGCCTCGCCGTCCAACCGTCCATTTCGTTGCAGTTCCAGATCCTGGATCCTCTTCTCCCTCGTGCTCTTGTCGATGTTGTTTGGTTTGGTAACGATGCTGCGGTGCATCCCCTGCGCGATCGCATGTATGCCAACTTATCCAAGTGGAAAGCCAGCGACTCGATCCGCAAGAACCTTGAGCGTGTACTTCAGATGCGCTTTCCATCGGCAAAGACAGCTGTGGCCGCCGAAGCTCTGGCTCAGGAATGCGGCATTTGCTACACTCATCGTCTAGACGATCGTATTCCAGACCGCGTCTGCGAGAGCGTCAACTGCGCGCGTCCGTTCCATGATTCTTGTCTCGTGGAATGGCTGCAGTCAATCCCAACGTCGAGGAAGTCCTTTGGGACGATCTTTGGAAGTTGCCCGTACTGCCGCGAACCCATCTCGACGAAATGGACACCATGAGCTTCTTAACGATACAAACGAATGACTTGGTTCAATGCCGCGCGGCAGACTGGACATTCGCGGCTGGAGTTGTAGAGTTGTGTTGCACAAGCCATGCACATGGCATGATGGCCACAAGGCACACAAACGGCTTCGACTGGTCCGTCGAGGCAAATGATGCATTCGGAGCTGGGTAGAGCTGGCGCCGCGCTTGGTTTGACCACTTCTTCAAAGTGAATCGACTCGATGGATGGCGCGCTTGGCTTCAAGGCATCGTCTTTTGGCATGGCAACTGCTGGAGCTGCCGACGGTATTGACGGATGAGAGGAAAATGGAGGATGCTACACCAGGATGATGAGTTTCCATGGAAGTGGCAACGATAGACGTACGAGAAATGTGTGGAAGAAGTCGCCCCAGTGAGCATATCCATCAGCATCAACGCAGGCAAACTCTAGAGTCTTATAGCCTCCTCCATGAGCATTTGTTTGTGGCTCCGTCATGGATTTCTTGATGCACGCGAGGGAGAAGGCGAACTTCTTGTTGTTGAAGATCTTCTGCTTGCTGTTGAAGTCGATGTCGTCGTCGATACGAGCGAGAACAATCGATCTACGTCATTGCTTATTGGAGAGAGGGAGAAACTAGACGTACGATGGATTGACGGGGCGTCGCCATAAGGATATGTCAGTCGTCGCGGAGTAGTCGTCCTTGTCGTAGAGAACCAACTCAACATGTGATGTAAGTGCCGTTCGCAAGACGACGCAATAACTAGAGATGGACATGAGGATCATCAAGACATGACGGAATCGCCGCACCGTCGTCTCCACGACTGCAAAGCGCTTACTCCGAGGAAGTTGGACGCGAGGTTGTCTGTGCTTTCGTAGATCCACCCTTCGAAGATTGTACAGATCTAAGGAGATGATGTTCAATACGGGTCCTGATAGCAAGGAGAGTGTTCACCTGTTCCAAGACTTCGATACATTTAAGAAATCGAGCGTCTTCTTCATCGTGGTAATATGTGCGTGCGAGATCGAGTGGGGATTGGAAGCGGTAGTTGAGTTGATATGGGGATACATTTTCTCGGATGAGGAATTTGAGCGTCTCGACGTGTCCACCGACACAGGCATGATGGAGCAGTCCATTTCCACTCGCATCAGTGTGTCCAGGGAGAAGAGCATGAATAACGGGATGTTGTAGCATCAAATGAATGCATTCGACGTGTCCATCTCGACACGCTTGATGGAGAGCTGATCGACCTGCATCGTCTTTGTACTGAATGGCACGGCGGATTTCCTCATGCGAGTGCTGAAGGAGATACGTCGCAAGCGCGACGTGATCTCCTCTCTTTGCGAGGCGGAAGAGCTCGTATTCAGGCTGGACGAACGTCCACGCCCAGTCGACCAGTGATCGAATCATCTTCCTGTCGGCAGAGCTTGTCAAAATAAGAACAGACGGAACAATGACAAGGAATGATGGTGCAGGAATGACTGTCCATTTGGTGAATTCCAGTAAAAATATATTGTCAACAATATATTGCTGTACTAAAATATATTTTAAGGTACAATATATTTTAAGTCATTTTATACCAGAAATTGTAAAACAATAAATATTAGGTAAAAATATATTGACACACAATATATTGCTATTGAAGGTTAACCATTCAGATGATGCAAGAGGACGGGATCTGCGCGACCGTGCGGCGTCGACACGACGACTACTTTGAGCCGATGGATGCTTTCTTTGCAGTACGTAGACCTGGTACTGTCTGGTTGCCCTCACTTCTCTCCTCGAGCTCCTTTAGAACCCCGAAATCCAACGTCTATTCACGCTAGGCGAAGCAGCAGCTCCTGAGGAGATCGCTTGCAATGGAACGATGCCATTGACATGGAATGCAATGTAGGTGCACAGAGAATGGAGATGCATGGTGGGCAAAGATGTACTGGGGAGTCATTAGTTGTCATAGATACGAATGATTTGTTGGACGTGGATGCGGCAGATGGGACATCTCGTGGATGTGAGGGAGCTTGCACACGTCAAGCAGAGAATGCGGTGGCCACAAGGAACGCAAGCTGCTTCTCTCGGTCGATCCATGCAAACAATGCATTCCAAAGGCGTCGAGGGGGTTTCCACCTCAAAGATCTCGGACACAGACTGGACTTGGAATTGCTCGGATGTCTTCGTCATGGTTGGAGTTGAAGTTGATTGAGTGGAAGAGCTTTGAGGTGGATCAGCGGCTGTGCTAGTCGCCGTGGCAGGGTTGCTTGCAGATTTCTACACAAGGAGCGAGGTTAGAGTCGTCAAGATGGATGGAGATGATAGCGTTACCTCTTCGAGAGCTTGGATACAGCTTGCGTAGAGTCCAAACTTGTCGCCTGATGCAGCAGCGCACTGCTGAGCTACTTCAATCGGCGTCTTGAGGTTTGAATCGCGCACTTGGATGTTTATCCATGGCTGCAAGAGTAAGAAGCGGAGGATTTCGACGTCATGGGTCGACGCAGCGACATGGAGCACTGTCTGGCCGAGTGTGTTGACCATGTTGACGTTCACTTGATGGTTGACGAGGTATCGCACGCAGTCGAAGTGTCCATTCGCAGTCGCCAAGATGATCGGCGCTTCTTGCAGCTCGTCGATCGGCTTTTCCAAGTGTTGCCGCGCTTGGGCAGCGTCCAGGAGTGCAACGAGGCCGTATTTGGCGCCAAGACACGCCAGCGACGGTCCTGCGAAGTTCTGCAGCATACTTGGGCATTCACGACGCATCTCCGCTTGGACCTTGGATAGTTTTGCCTTCCAGCGCGCTTCCTTGGCTCGCAAACGGACACATTTCGCGACATCTGCAGCACGGACGATCTGTTTCCATCGACACTTGTCAAGTTTCCACTGAAGATGCACGACTTGACTCTGCCATTTGTCCATGTGACTCATGAGTTTCCTGCGTTGGCGGTCCGACAGCATCCTCGCCACGCTTGGGAGAAATCAATCTGTCTTGCGGTGGAGGGAGCACGTTGACATGCTCGGGGACGACCAGAGTTGGACGGTCACGATAAAAAATTTCTCCACGACAATCACTCCATAAACATCCACAGGGTTCAAGAATGCCGTCCACGAAGGGAGTCCGGAGCTCTAGCGCTGTGTCGAGGACGACAAGCCCATTCAGCGTCCGATCGCTCATGCCTAACCGCTTCTAGCTAGCCGAATCGATCCGTGGTGGCTGTCAGAAAGTCGGCGGCGACTCAGAGCGGACATGCATTCAGAGATATTCAGCAACTTCACGGCCATCATGTGCCATTGAAGGAGAGCGAGCATCACCTCGATGGCGCTGGATGACGCGGAATTGATAGACTGCTAGACGGAGGAGACGATGGAGTTTGGTCTGTCTTAGGATTAACTGTCGTAGGTGCGCATGAACTCTCGGATGGAAGCGCGGCAGAGTGGACACCTTCGAGAGCTGAGAGATCCAACGCACGTCAAGCAGAGGACGCGGTGGCCGCAAGGAACAAAGACCGCGTCTCGCTGTCGTTCCGTGCACGTGATCCATGTCGTTCCTCCAGCCTCTGGCGTCTCTAAGACCACTTGAGCGACGTCAGTTGAGGTTGCAAGGACTGGAGGCGCTGCGACTGGAGCGGCAGTGGATTTCTACACAAGCGCCGCCGTCAGAATCTTATGAAGATGAAGGAAGAGCTTACCGCTTCCAGTGCAAGGATGCAATTCGCATAGAAACCGTACTTGTCGCCGTTGGTAGTCGAGTGTTGGCGCGCCACGTCGAGCGCCGTTCGATAGTTTAAATCCCGCGCGTGGACGTCAATGTTGGGCTGGGAAAGCAAGAAGAGAAGAATCTCAAGATTATGCGCCGCCGCGGCGACATGGAGCGCGCATTTCGCAACTTCCGCGACACGGACGACCTGCTTCCATCGACACTTGTCGAGCTTCGAGCTTCGCTCGAAGATGGATGACGTGACGCTGCGACTTGTCGAGTTTCCCAAGGAGTTTCAACTTCTGGCGTCTTGAGAATGACATGTTGGAGCGACGAGGAATGACGCGAGTCGATGAAGATGAAGAGAGGAAGGAAACATCATTCTCGTCGACATAATCATGGAAAATGGACTGCAATCCGGATATGACGCTGATGGAAAGATGGCAGGAGCGGTCATTCTTCCAAGTCCGTCGAGAGAATGGAGATCCCCACGGATTTCGACAGACACGAGAGAGAGAGAGAGATGGAGGCGCGAGTGGATCGCGTCGTCAGGATGGATAGGGCTCAACTTGAACCCAATCCGGTAGATCTGCGATCTGGCGACAAGTGGAGTTGGACACGACTCTGCTCGACCATCCATGCATGGATTCGTGAAAGATTCAGCGAGGGTCATGGCAACAGTCCTTGCGAAGCACATGCAAGTCGGGGAAGGCTTCCAGGAAGACATCATTCATGACAAGTCAAGTTTCCTCCGTCCGATCGTCATGTGCTCTCCACTACACTCCGTGGGAACACTGGGAAGACATTCATGAGCTCATAGATCTCGGTCGGATCTATCTCTGACATTGGAAACATCAAGGAGACAGGTTTGCCGCCCAGAGCACAGATGATCGCTCCTACGTTGTCGATGCGATGGACACTACGACCCCGTCATGGACTGTCTTCGGAACGCGCACGCTTGAATCGCGGCAGGTATGGCACTCACGGTCTCGAGATGACACGAAGGGCGTCGTGGAGAGATGCAAGGTTTCCTCTGGACGGAGATGCAGACATCCATTCTGAGGATGCAAACACTTGAAACCGCCGCGCTGAGTTTATCTTGGTGGAATGGGTCTCTGTTGCAGCGGCCATGACTTGGTCGGGGAGAAAGTGTTCGTGCTGGAAGGAAGCGTCGGTCAAGGAACGCACTCCCGAGTGTTCCGCGCCAAGTACAAAGCGACAGGGGAAGACGTTGCGATCAAAATGATCGTTAAGAGCGCCGCGAAAGCTGCGTGGCCGCACGAGATTGCAGTCATGAAGATGCTCGAGCCGCATCCCAACGTGATTGAACTCAAAGGGACCTACGAGACGGTGAGCAAGGAACCTCATACGCGCTTGATCGTCCTCCTTCCCGCTAGAGCGAATACGTCTGCGTCGTGATGGAATACGCGATGGGAGGAGAACTCTTCCAGCTCCTCATACGAGATGGCGCGTACTCGGAAGAAGTCGCAAGGCGCTTCATGCGTGATATCCTCGCCGCTCTTGTCCATCTCCACAAGCAAAACGTTGTCCACGGCGATCTCAAGCCAGAGAATCTCCTCGTCACGTCGAAACATGCGAGTAAGGCCAACGTCAAGCTCGCCGACTTCAGCATGGCGGCGGTCCTTACGGTAAGTTCCATCCGGAATCTGACGTGATGGCGCTCTAGTCGCAGCGTCTCGTCGAGAAGGACAGTCTCACGTGGGCATACTGTCCGCCAGAAGTCCTGCAAGCTCCCGCCACGGCGACGGCGTTAGATCCGAAGATTGACATGTGGAGCGTCGGCGTCATCCTGTACATCTTGCTCTCTGGACGGCATCCCTTCGATCCCGATGGTCGATGCAGCAAGGAGTAAGTCGGGACCCATCTTCGTCCATGCTCACTGTGCTCTCCAGGATCATGATCGATTGCATCCTGCAGTTCCAAATGGTGGATCTACACGCAGGATGGGAAGACGTGTCGAGCGAAGCCAAAGACGTCATCCGACAGCTTCTTTGTCGAGATCCCGCCAAGCGACTCACTGCGGAAGAAGCGCTCCGACATCCATGGTTCACACAAACGACCGTCCCAACTCTGCCGCTCCAATCGTCCCTTCGTGGCGATCTCAACATCTACGTCCGAAGCATGACGTCCCGATTCCGAGTACGTTTCTTTGAGATGCGCATCTGGCTCATCGAGGTCGTCTAGACAACGGTTGTTGTTGCCATTGCAGCGAGGCGGTTCAGCAGTCTGCACAAGAAACCTGAAGACATCCAACGAATCCAACGAGAGATGAAACTCGCTGAAGATTCCACGCTGCATAGAGCAGATCAAGCGCCGCCACAGAGCTCTAAGCCTCCATCAAGCGATTCAACCTCCACTGAGGCTGTCCTTGATCCTGCATCCATCACTGTCGATGGAACCCCGCCGCCGCCATGATCTTAATTGTCCAAAATAAAAAAAATCAATTTCTTGATTTTATTCTTGAATTATAAATATATAGAGTATTTACCCCTTTAATATGGTTTTCTATGATATTAATTATTATAGGTATCAATATACAGAGTATTTAATTAAGAAAACACCCATCCTGACGAGAACTTTTTGTGTGATCGACCTGATACGACAAAGATCAAGCGGTGTAGTCAGCCACGTATATTCTTGGGTGTGAATATATACAGATGAATTTTCTATCGCCAGAGAGACCTCGGTGTCGTTGTCTCTTTCACTTTCGACTCGAACAAACTCTGCAAATTTACTTTTTCAGCTGAAATAATTAATTTTCAAAATAACTTTTTGATTTTTGTGATTTTTATAATTAAATTGGGAATTTCCCTTAGAGCCAATAAAGCCCCGACGAGACAGAGGATGAACGAGCATGACTTGATGGAAGACGAATCGGACTCGTTCTCGAAGAACAAGAAGGCGCGGATTGATCAATTAGGCAAGAATGAAAATGCGAGGCGTCGGGCTGTGCAAAAGTTGGGCAGCGAAGATCTCGCGAAAGAATACTCGGACAAGTTCAATGCGCTCAGTCGAAGCATCAAGGACCCCGAGTTTGTCGTCGCGGACGAGATGATCAAAGAACTACTCATGAAAGACTTTTCCCAGAACGAAATCCGACAATTGCTGCACGTCGGATGCGGGCGGATCATCCGCGTCGAGAAGGAATACAAGCTTGGAATTAAACCGACGGCAGAAGAACTAGCAGCGAAAGAAGCGACACGGACCGCGCCTTGGGGAGGAAAAAAGGCAAAGGAAAAGCGCGCGCGGACAACCACGTCCGCCCTGGAAGCACAGTATCCACGCTTGGAAGTGCTCAATATGAAATCGCTCAAGTCGCTCCATCTCATGCTTCGCGACCGACGGACACCACATGCTCAATTCAAACACTATGCTGATCGCGTCATGCGGTACTTTTCTTGTGTCTAGCTCTTATCCAAGCTCATGGATTTTCTATAGAATTCTCGCCGAAGAAGCACTTGCTTCCTGTGCGATGGAATACGCCACGGTTTGGACACCAACAGGCGCCGAGTATTCCGGCATGGTCCCGACCAACAATGTCTGCGCCGTTTCCATCATTCGAGCTGGCGATGCGCTTCTAGACGCTGTTCTGCACTGTGTTCCTAGTATTGCTGTCGGTACGTCCTACTCTAGCAGTCTTCCTCTCAATGTTGGTTCCAGGTAAAATCCTCATCCAACGCAATGAAAACACGATCGAGAAGTCGCCAATCCTCTTCTACTCCAAGTTACCACCACGGATTGCCGGCTACGGCCGTGTACTCCTCGTCGATCCCATGTTAGCTACAGGAGGCAGTGCGAAATTGGCCATTCAGGTACTGGTTACCACCTCCACGTTGATCATTTTGTCGTGTTCACGACTAGACGTTGATTAATGCCGGGGTGGAAGAGCAAAACATTGTGTTCGCTGTCGTTGTCGCATGTCCCCAAGGCATCCATGCCGTCTTTGAAGAGTTCCCACACATTAAGATCATCACTAGCGCACTGGATGCTGAGCTGAATGAGTACAAGTACATCGTGCCAGGCCTGGGCGACTACGGTGATCGGTACTACAACACATTGCTGTAAGGAACTTCTTGTTAAGGTTTTGTTGGATTTTGCGAAAAGTTGATGCTGTACGAGCCCGTCGCTGGGTCTTGGACCATCTTGAAGTTGTCGGTGCTCAAGCCAAACTTGCCGAGGATTGTATTTCCAAAGCCTTTGAGCTTGTCGAGCATTTCTGCCTTCATCTTCTCCTGCTGTTCCTTGACTTGCACACTCAATCGCTTCTCGGCGTCAATCGCAGCTGGAATCTTGGGATCGATCTCGAGCACTTTTTTAACATCTAGCGCAAATATGAGTGAAACAAAGGTCAACGACAAACCTTGCAATGCTTCCTCGAGTTTGTCGATCTTTTCATATGCTTGGGATCGCCGCATGTAGGCCTATCATGGAGGGATGGTTCGAGATTTCCTGTGGAAAACTGCAGACCTTCACGTATGTCGGAGAAAGAGTAATGGATTGCGTGCAATCTTCAATCGCTTCATCAGGTCGGCCCTACACAGTGAGCACTACAGATGACGATACTTTCTTCTTGCGAGCACAAACCAGGTGGATAAGACACGCTGCGCGATTGTTATAGTAAACGGCCTGATAAGACGAGTCATGCTTGGGATGGATGAGCGTCCAATCTACCTTATTGTACGCATATTCGTCGTCTGTTGGGCATAACCGCAGTGCTTTTGAGTATAAGTCATGCGCGTCCAAGTATCGCCCCGCTTTAAAGAGCCTACAGAGGAGCATCAGTCATGAATTGGAGTTTCAAGGCAGATCATACTCGTTTCCTTCTTCTTTCGCTTGCGAGGCCAGCTTCACATCTTTCTTCTCAATAGTCAGCTCTTCCACGAGCTCATTAAGCTCCTCGTCTTCGTTCTTGGGCTGAACTTTCTCTGGCGTATGCGACGTTTCCTCGAGAATCTCAAAGCGATCGGCCATCGTCGTGGTGGAAATCTCAAATCTCGAAAAATCCATCGAGATCAATATCCGGATAATATCCGACATCAATGATTATCCGTAATATATATCCGGATAACAACATTTTGGGAACCGTTGTCCGGATAATTACTTTCTGTGGTCTTTAACACCAATCATGGCTCAATAAAAGGCCATTCGAGCAACACACTTCATGAATTTATAGAGTAGCGTCCCTGAATCCTTCTCAAAACCTTAGCTTTGTCGCTTTGATTGCGGAAACGACAGTGTCGCTGGCACTCTATCCGGATATCATGCTGGGCATCCTGACATCGAGATAATCCGGATAAGAGCGTGAATATCCGGATAACTGAATGAAATATAACTGTTGCATGAAACTGTCAAATTCAAAATGTGCATTACTTTCAGTTAAACTTTTTTTCGTTTTCGCATGGCGATCGCATTTTCTGCATCTTCTTGTTCTTTGACGGCGACTTTCCTCGTGGCTTTCTCGAGCCATCCCGTGGCTTTGTTCTGCCAGCTCTTCTCCTGCATTCGGAGTGTATTCATCATATCCTTTCGGAGGGCGAGGAGACGATGTGCGGTGAGAGCTTGCCGGTTGATAATCGCATTTTCGCTCAGTGCCAACTTGCGGTTAAATGCTTCTTGCTTTTGGTTTTCCTTTTCGCCAGCTATTGCCTCCGCATCGTCGCGTTCCTTGCGGCGATCTTCGTCCATTTTGATCAAATACGCGCGATGTTCCTGGAGCAGCATTGGAGGCACTTTACCACCATTGTCAACACGCGCTTGCTTTTGAATTTCCATGAATTCAACCTCCTTGCGCTTCTTTTCTTCCAGCAGCTCCGTTTCTCGTGCTTGGAGTTTGGTCTTTAGCGCAGCCCGCTCCGATTCGATCATGTTGTGGAACGCATCAGTCTCTTTGGCCATGGCTTCGCGCTTCTCGGTCACATACGCCGCGACTTCCTGCTCCAACGCTCGCTTCTTGACGTCAATTTCATCTTCAAGGGCGAGTTGATCTTCCATGAGTTTTTCAGCAGTGGCTTTAAGACCAACGCCTTCGAGTCGCATTTCTTTCGAGAAAAACCAGTCATCAACTTCGAGCATCTTGGCGGACATTGCGTTGACTTGTTCGCGAAGACGCGCTCCTTTGTCACGGAAAGCTTTGTACTGCTCCTCGCGGGCTTTCCAGACCCACCGCAAGAGCAGAGCACGAGATGCTTCAGTGAGATTGACTTTCCAATGAACAATTGGATCCTCGTCGTCCGAGTCGGCTCGTTTCTTCTTATTCTTTCGAGCTTTCTTTGAGCGCATGCCCTCAGCATATGCTTCCATTTCAGCTCGAGCGTTCTCCCTTGGAAAGACACCGCCGAGGCGTTTCCGTGCCGCTGTCAGCCATTTGTTCATCATTTTGCCTTCCGCTGACGTTCTGCTCACGACCATGGCCTCGAACACAACCTCGTCGACATTATCTTCTTCATCTGAGCTGTAGTCTCCAATGCGAGTCTTGGTTTGCTTCCCAACGGGCTGAACAAGTCGCGCCAATCTCTTCTGCTCCAGCGCTGACGTGCATACATTGCAGAGAGTAATATACGTCGCGTGTCGTCGAAAGTAAGCTTTCCAGAGGTCAGGATCAGCTTCGCTTTCCCCATACTGCTCTTCAAAACCCTTGATAAGTCGATCTAGACCTTGTTTATCCTGCTCTTTTCCGTCTGCAGTTGCAATGTCGACGCTCATGGTGTAGCCTCCAGCCTCCGTCTTTCGGCAGACGTCACACGTGTCTTTCTTTTGCTGGAGCAAGATTCCACCAATGATTTTACCAAAGAGACGACGCTTTCGAGCTTTGGCAAGCCAATACAAGGCTAAATCTTTGCTTGCGCCTTCCACGGGAACGTTGGACCAATTTTGGCGCTGCTTGAAGAGCTCATCTTCGTCGTCGGAGCTAATATCACTGCGGTCGCCCTTCAGCCGACGTCCTTCGCCCATGTTCATGAGCTCGTTGTAAATATCACGCACGTATTCAGACGCTGGCTTGCCATCGCCAAGAGGTCCTGGCATTTGAAGAGTTCTCGGCGTGAAGAGCTCCACCATGTGCTGCAATATCCATGGACGATTTTTCTCCAGGAAGCGGTGCCGGAATCGCTCAGAGTTGAGAGCTTGCATTTCCATCCGTTCCATTTCAAGGTCTTCCTGACGTCCTGCGCCAAGAGCTAACTTGGCAGCTATTTCATCGTCGATGGTGCCGCGTAGTGCTTTGGGAACCCATATTTTGAGCCTTTTGCCAATGTAGATTGATAAGCGAGTTGCAGCAATGCACATAGCAAAGACAATCGCGACAATGACAAAGAAGAGTCGATCACCAAATGGATTATACTCCTGGCGGAGCCAAATGCTCAGACCAAACATGACGAAGAGAATGCCCGACGAGTAGAGCAGCGTTAAAAAATAATATTGCGATGAAAAACAGAGCACATCGACTTGTTGAAATTCTTCTTCGAGGGATTTGTCCATCACCTTCATGTTCATTTGCCACCGTTCTTTTCGAATGGAAAAGCGGTGGCGCTGGTATGTCGCGTACTCGAATGCCTTCCAACCATGGATCAATTCTTGGGCATTCCATAAAACTACGTCAAGAACACAAGCAAATGGCATCGTGACGATCGAAAATAAAATGTAATAAGCAAGATCTGTTTCAAGGATCGAATAGAGAGTTGGAATTTGTGTCTCCCGAGCAAAGACATAGATGAATGCCATAGCGAGAGGATTGATAAAGAGTGCGACGGCTTCACCAGCGTAGTTGTTGTATGCATCGATAATCGCTTCAATGCCGGTCGCTTTTTCTTCAATTGCTTGGCAGATTTTTCGCCACTCGGCCTCTTCGGCAGCCTTTTGGTCGCGTGTACGACGGCGTTTCTTTCGGAACGTGCGGTGTAATTGTGTTTTCCACTTTGGCATCATGGCAGTACAGTATGCCAAGAAAGGATTGATAAATAATCGCTCGAGGATCATAATACTCTGCATGACGATAAAACTCATGACAAAACCAAAAAAATCTGGCGCCGCCATCGTGATCAATCCTTCCGTCACGGCGACTACAACTGCCAACGGCTGGGTCAAGAAGGCATCGCCCACAAAGGCTTCAAAGAAGTAGTCGTAAACATGCTCGAGAATTTTGTAAACGATGAGAAAACGATATGTGTTGTCAGTAAACAACGACGAGTATGAAAATTCGAGCACAAAGATTTGAGTGAGAATCGTCACGCCTGTAACCAAGAGAAAATTCATGCGTTTCCACACCAATGGGTTCCACGACTCGTCGTCTTCATTTTCTTCGACTTCTGAAGCTTCTTTCAATGCAAATGGGTCTGTAGGCTCCGTTGATGCTAATTTATTTTGATTCATGATATTGTCTTCTTTTTGTGGATCCATGTGGTCTGGCAGCATTAGCTTGAGTCCAAGCAGCAACATAAACACACCCATCGCAACAATGGAAGTGCCTAGTCGTCCTGCTTTGTATAATTTGATGTGCTCGTTGTCCAGAGCACTTATGTACAACCAATCGCCAGAAATATCTTCAAATGAGAAGTAATTTGGATTTACTGACGGATTGTCCGACTTCAACATATTCCACCATCCATAGAGTGCCATGGAACATGCTGTTACGGGAAGGACGAGGTAAACAGTACCCATTGTGGGTTGAGGAGCAGTTGCTTTGATAAATTGTCGAAGTCGAAATGGCGGTGGGTGACGCATCTTGGTGAAGAGGCGATTGATCAAGTAAATAAAGTACTACGGAAACGAGAATTAGTGGAGGATATGTGCGATAAAACTACTCCTTGAAAAACAGATCCAATGCCGACAGCTGTAAAGAAAGCAACGTAGACCTGGAATGAAAATTGAAATTTGTTTAGGAGATCCATCCAAGGCATGGCTTGGAATAAAATATTGAGCACGTATCCCTTGGAGAGGATTTCTCCTGTCACGACATTCTTTTCACAGGGGTAAATGTCTACGTAGCCATCGTGAGCTGTACAACCAAATTCGAATTTCGTACCATTCGTTGCGGCATTTTGAATGTCTTGATCAACATTTGAAATTACACATTGGTCCTCAAAGTCGATCTGGGCATTCACAAAAATTTTATAGCCCTTCTCAATTTGGTAGTAATTGATAGTTAGGATTACCTTTTGTGGCACTACCAAGGGATAACCAATACTGTCAGCACCAACTACGAGACGGAATGAAAACCTAACTGTATAGAATGCGTACCAGCAACTGTAATCAAGTCTGTGGTATCAATGAGACTATTTAAAGTTGATGTTTGCCCCCAGTAAATTGGAGATGCATAACTGTCATTGCCAACAAATGAGTGAGCTGGAATCGGATACTTGGTGAGATGAAAGAGTGGAGTACCTGATGGCACTTCGTACCACCTCAGTTTATCCGATCCACCCGCTAAGTTCTCTTCAAACATGCACTGCAGCTCAATGCCATTTGTATCAAAGATTGAGCAAGAATCAGCCAACGGAACAGTCATTTTTCTCCACAACAATTCGTCCACTTGATGTGTCGCCTCGTAGTCAACAAATGTACAATCAGGATGACTTTCCAAAACTTTTGAGATCGACATATGAGAGTCATACCCTGAGCATGCGCTAAAGAAAGGGAAGTAGGGTAGAGCAATGCTTGAAAGTCCATCTGGTACGGCTGTACTCCACCAAACGTTACTGAATGATACGTCAGTCAATGCATCAGGGACGATACTCAATCCAAATGTGTCATTCCACATAACTTGAGAAGTTCCATTCGGTGTAGCTCCTAATTGTCCCTGAGCGTCAGAAATTCGAGTAAGATTATGGTGGCCAACAAACGAAGGGTCGCCGACCATGATATCTGCAATTCGATCAATAAATACTGACTTCTCCATTTGGGATTGGAAACTTGTCTGCTTTGGAATTCGGACTTTGGACATCGGCAGATTCAGTGGGAGAGCTATGCCATCAAAATCGCTTTCGACAATAAGGCTAAAGAAAGTATCTGTTGTCGGAGTTTGGGGAGTATACCGTGCCCTTGACGGAGTAAATATGGAAAAGTCAACGTTATCTGGTATAAATGTTTCTTCAAATCCGTTGAAATAGAGCCCATGTAGTAGCTCAACAACAATAGTTAGCGTTGTTTGAGCAACTGCAGATATTGTAAATTGAATCATTGCGTGTTTATCGTCGGGATATCCCAACACTGGGCGATTTGTATCAAAGTAGACAGGCATGTCCAAACGCTCACAGGAGCAACACCCTGGAGTCACCAACAGCGATCTATCCGATTGAACTCGGCTTTTTGACTCACAGAAGAAAGGACAGCTGTCACACACACTTTGAGATGACCGTCGCAAACATTGGTCGTATAAAAGTTGACCAGTGTTGTTCTGATCTTCAGGATACGTGCAACCCACAGGATTTTGGTAGAGATCGCACTGATAATTGGGTGGACAAGGCTTACAATCCTTGTAGATGGAGATCTGGTAGTGGTCCCCGTAAGTCATATTACGCTCAAGATCTGTCGCGTTAATCGTAACAATGACCACTTCCAAAGGCTCCAGAACAATGTGACTGATAGGCTGACCATTGCCAGATAGCTCTTTGAAATCTGACCCTAGCATTATGTTTATTCAATTTATGTACTTTTGTCCTTACCGTTGACTTGCCTCGAATGGTTTTGAGGAATAAGATCCCAACGACGAAGCACGATTCCTGTTTTAACGCAATCGAAAATACTATCAGAACCCACGGGACTGGACGTTCCATTTGGACATTTGAACAATCGTTGACACTCACACATGTCGAGACGTAGGATTTCGTTCGAGTTTGGAAGAAAGTTAACCCAATCCAAAGTGTTTTCTCGATACTTTTTAATGTGCTGGACGGCGGTATAAAGATCATACAGCTCATCTGGTGCTTGCAATGTGTAGGGAACTCCCTTTACTAGTTGATGTGGAGCCAGGTAAACTTTCATATCCTTGGTAACGTCGATAGCAATTTGATTAAAATCTTTGTAAATCTTGGACGAGTAAGCAGGGAATCGAAGGCCTAAGGCTGAAGACACTGCAACTAGCCATGGACTTGAGTTAAAGATACATCCCGATTGAGTTGAGCTGCATTGCCAAAGCCGAAATAAATCCAGGGTGATCTGGACTTGATGATGGCAATTGCATTCACGCCGATTAATTGCATTGTAGACATGGTACCACTTATTGTCTCGCGCACAGAGAAGTTGATTCTCAATTGCAGCATTCACAATGTTGCCTTGGGCGTCAAAGTAGTAAGTATTGAGGAGTTCAGGGTCAATTCCATCTAGACAGCGTTTGTCGTGTCGTGAAAACTCACGCACATCGCCTTCTCGAAGATACGCAATATGATCCACATAAAGGAAGGGATTAGCATCGTCAGCAGAGATGTTTCTTCGTTCAGCATCGTTGGCTATGTATCCCATGTATGGATCCACGGTGCCGGTTGGGCAGAAGTAGTTTGCCGGGCAGCCTTGACGATTCATAAGTCCTATACCTGTACCTTCGAGACAATAATGTGATCGGGGACATAACATCTTGTATTGTCCCATTGGAGATTCCAAATACACATCGGGAGTTGTTCCATAACCGCATACATAGCCTGGGGCACATGGAGTTTCAAGAGCAAGACCATCGGTAGTCTTCTCGTCACAAATATATCCGTCTGGACAAATCAAAGCTTGGGAAGTCTCCTCCGAGTGACAGATAACGTCTGCTTCACATGTACCAGGAAACCACTTTCCCTCATAGAAAAATCCACGCGTGCAATTTTGTTTAAGATCATAAAGTGTCGAATGTGTCAGATCGACGAAAAGCGAACCACGCTCGAAATAACCGGGAACTTGGTTTGCATCACCGTAACCTTGGTGCGGAGCTCCCGTGGCAATATCGAAGAGAGGTCCAAAATATTCCGTGAATCGAAGATACAAGGGACTCCCGAGAGGTTGGGGATTGTAATAGCATTCACCTGACATGTGTGGTAAGAAATGAGGGCCACTACCACTGGGTTCGATCCACGGTTCGAGCAATACACCAAAGTAGAATTTGCTACCTCGGGCCAGACATTCGGCTTCACTTTCATTGAGATTTGTTGGGACATATGGAAGGGGGAAATCGTTTTTTGAGCATGGATTAGTCATACCGTCAGTTGCGCACACCGTTCCTGGTGGACAGAGGATACATTCGCCAACTTCTCTCAGACCCCAATTCTTTGACCAAGTGCCTTGGGGGCAAGGTACACAAGCAACTCCGTCGGTGCTGAGAGTACTACGATATGTTCCGGGCGGGCAGATTGTAGCAACAGCTGTGCCATCTTCTGGACAAGTGGTGCCAGGGGGGCAAGGATAGCACTCGATTGTCTCAATCGTAGGTGCGTAGTAGCTCGGAGGACAGAGAGCAGACCGGACTGTTCCGTTTCGAGCAGCAAAGGAGCCCTTCGGAGTTGGAATAGGAATTGCAGTTCCTGAAGGACAGTAGAAGCCCGGTGGGCACATACCAATGCCTTTTGGAGAAGAGGATCCGAGCTCACAATAGAACCCAGCTGTGCAATTTTGAGCGTAATCGAAGTTACCAGTCACGACAGTATCGGAAATGACACCTCCTAAACAATATGTGCCAGGCTTGCAAGGGTAAGGACGCAATGTTGTGTCGTTTCTGAAGGGGTCTGAAGTCAAGCGACCAGCATAGCAATAATAGCCGGGAGGACAACGGATGTTTGGACTCGCAAGTTGAGGTTTTGAGCAAACGTATCCAGCAGGACATAGAACCGGCTGGATGCGATTGAAACCAGGGCAAATATTTCCTTCAGGACATGGCGTGCACTTGATTTGACCAACCATGGCGTTGAATGTTCCAGGTGGACAACCCAATGGGTCGAACGATCCTGGTAAAGGGCAATAAGTTCCTGCAGGACAGGGAATTTTGATTCCAAAGGGACAATAGAATCCAGCAGGACAATCCCCTTGACCAGTAGGACTTTCACTGCCTTCAGGGCAGTACATACTTTCAAAACAAGGCTGGGGAGACGTGAAATTCTTTAGCACAGAAGAGTTTCCAGCAGTTCCTGGGTGGCAGTACATTCCCGCTGGACATGGAACTGGCCGTCGAAGAGCAAACATATTTTGATAATCCATCAAGGGATCGTCGAGGGCCAAAAAGGGAGACGCAACTCGCATACAAGCATCGTCCATGCAATAACGACCTCGTATCGGTAAAAAGTCCAAAGTTGTTTCACTTATGGGCATTTGTTGAAGTTCCATCCAAAAGCGGCTAGGATATGAGCTGAGTTGTAAGCCAAAGTCCTGGGTGCTGTTGTCCCAACATCCTGTTTGGCGCGCTCCAAGTACAGGTTCCAAGCCCTCACCCAACCTGCCCTTGCGAATGGTTGATCCTCGTTCAGCTTGGGTGTAGGATGCACTTAATTTACGAGATGCAACCATTTGACCACAGGTTGTAGCTGTTGTTGCTGTGCCTTCCAAGCAAAAATGACCTTGAGGACAAGGTTGGTCAGCGGTTTCAATGCCAGTGACCTCGCATACAAACCCGGCTGGGCATATGCGAGGTACATGGAGCCCGATATGTGGACAATGATATCCAATAGGACAACGGAGACACGCGGATTGAATCGTCAAAGGCTGGTAGGTACCGCGAGGACACAGTGTGAAATTCGCATTTCCTTGCCCAGGACAATATGCTCCTCTGGGACATGGTAACTTTCGCCCTTGGTACACAAGCGGGCAATAATAGCCCGTTGGGCAAGGCCCTAAGTACTGAATAGAAATACGATTTCCTGTGAAGTCAACGCCATTGTTCGCGATTTCAATAAATAATGTGTATGGATTGGAAAAAGTAGGAATGAGGTCATTCCATTTTGTGAAGGTTTTTGGCGTCGAGGCCTTGATTTGATGTGTCTTGATTTGGCAGAGTACAAGTGATGGTGACACAAAGACTCCTTTCACGGAAGAAACACCAACGCGACAAGTTAAACTCGTGGAATTTATGAAATTGCGACCTGCAACAAAAAGTCCAATGGTCGAAGCGGCATAGAGTTCAGTCGGCTGGATCGATGATACGACGGGAGCTTGATAAAACAAATAATTGATTCCCGTGAAAGTGAAATCTTGTTGATTATTCGAAATCTCTACAGAGACAAGCCGACCTTGAACCAATGGATAATAATGACCGGAGGGAAAAAGTAATCTGCTTCCACTTAAAGGGTCAGCATATGTATTCCGTTGCTCAGAAAGCGGTAGTAATTGTAATCCCCCGCTGTATTCATTCAACGAAGGTGTTAAACATTGTATTCTTGTTGGGCTTATGAAAATAGAGGGCACCACGTCTTTACCAAAGCGACACACCAAACTCGACGTATTCACAAACCCTGTGCCCAAGATATCGACACTAGTACCAGCTGCGAATGCTGGGCCAAACACTGGGTAAATTCTGTGCAGCGTCGGGTTTGGGTAAAAGTAAAACGATGTGCGACTGGAAGTGTAGTCTTGATCATTGATTGATACTTCCAACGCAACCGTACCAGAAGAATACGATGGAGCAATGCATCGGATAGCGTCGGTTTGAATCCATACACCAATAACTATAAGCGAGCCAAATCTACAGCGAAGTTCATTTGTAGGTAGAAATGGACCGCCATAAATCAATACGGAAAAGTTTCCAGTCGTGGGACCGAGTGATGGAGTTACAGACAACAAATCTACTGGAGGGTCGTATGTGAATACCGCAGTAGTAGAATTAGAGATTGTACTTTGGACACCTTGTCCGTTTGTTGACACGTCGACTATCACCTGTCCAGGCAATTTGATCGGCGGCGTCACGCATGTCAGATGGGTTGAGTTACGATAAGCTGCTACTGTAACGAAGGACATTCCGAATCGGCAATACAAGAGCGATGAATTTGTAAAATAGTCTCCACGGACGACAACTTCTGTGCCACCAAAGGTTGGACCATGCTTTGGGTATACTTCGTGAACCAGAATTGTTGGAGTATATCTGTAAACAACAGTTGATAACAGGGTGTAGTCTTGGCCATTTTGTGTCACAGCAACAGGAACTTTTGCGTCATCGAATGTAACCCCAATCGTGGAAATACCAACGCCAAGCTTGGCGGATGAGCCTGTTAAGCTACTCTGAGTAGTGAGCAGCGCCAAATTCCCGAGCAATTGAGGGAATGAAACAAGCCAAGTGAATCCATTGAGGTAGTTGCCTGCTGATCTTGTAACTGAAACACCTTCTAAACCATGTAGAAGAGATAACTCGTGCTGCAACGTCAGCTCATCAATATTATACGCAAGTGATGATGTTGTTGATGGTGTGCAAATTGACGAACTGAGATCTAGTCCATCTATGCAGACTTCGCCATATTGCACAACGAAAGTGCCTTGGATAGGAGTTGTTGTCGAATCAATAGACGTCACAGTGACGACCAAATCTGACTTTGGGAAGGTATTCTTGGTGTTCAATGAGAAAAGAGGTTTGTTTTGGTATGAATCCTGAATAAGGATGTACCACGTGAATCCATTCTGACCGTTCGAGGCTGACCATCTTTCCACACGCACGGTGCCCAATGATGGGACTCCATTGAGTGCGCCGATCAAGTCCGAGGCAGTTGCGCTAGCGCTAATACTAGCTGGTACTTGCACCCCCGAAAATGATATCCCGAAAGTTCCACTGGGTGTAAGACTCTGAGAGCTAACTGTTATGGCCTGAATTTGGTTTTGAGTTCCATTGACTAGCTTTTTCACAGTTATGTTCACCAAAGTTCCAGTCACCCCAAATGATGGACACGTTACCAATGGTAGATTTCCAGCATTATTCAGTGAAATAAACGATACTCTCCACCGCCATATATTTACTCGAGGGGTGTGCCAAATCGTGACGTTAACGGTGCCAACATTTGGGAGAGCTTGTAAAGCAGACGCCATTTGAGTGGCATTGGCATTGAAGGCGATCGGATTTGTCAATTGATTTTGAAATTGCAGTTTGAAGGTGCCTTGGACGGGAATTGTTTGGGGCGATGCGACAGTTATTGAGATAGACACATTCGTGCCAGTCAAGTTGGAATTGGCTTTAAAAACCTCTTGCGGGTATGGAACATTAAACGGAAATGTTATTCTCCATTGCATTCCACCTGTGACGTATGGACCGGAACGAGTTACCCTGAAATTGCCTGGTGGGATCGATTTTATGTGTTGGATTGCCAGTTGCATCGCCTCAGCAGTTGCATACCAGGGAATATTTACGGTAGGTTGATCACGATATCGTAGCACAAAGTTTCCACCAATTGAGTCGGATCCGTTCAATAACGAGTTCATCTGAACAACCAAACCTGGGCAGCTCAGCGAAACGTTCACAAGCGAAAATTGATTATATTTCGGTAGAATCTGATTTGTGAAAGATTGTGTCGATGCATCGTATGGTATTACCTGTATTGTCCAGTTAAATCCCCCAGCACCAAGAGGGGCGGACCGTACAACTGATATACAAGAGGAGCAGTTAATCGTTTTTTGCAGGGAAGTGGTCATGTCACGTGCGCTTATATTAGGAGGCAATACATGTGTCAGTTGACCATTGATGGCGAGTTGAAATGATCCTATTACTTGACTTCCAGTCGTTTTGCGCGTAACAATAACTTGAGGGTTTGTTCCACCAAGCAGAGAGGTATCAACAGATAAAAGTGGCTGGACCCCTGGCATGTTTGTAAATGTGATTTCCCAACTCCGTCCGTTGTTGATGAGGCTGTTTGACCCAGACACAGAAACAGACCCACTTCCAAGAAGAGAATTCAAAGTTGTTTGCACACTTAAAGCAGTGTCGCTGGGAGAAATCGGCGCAGACCAAGTATTATTATAGCCCAACTTAAAGAATCCACTCAATTTTGAGCTTGTACTCGTCTGAATGACATTGACAGTCTGTCCAATACCGCAATCCAGTGTAGGAATACTGCCGGCTAGTTGAGTGAATGTTATCTGCCATGGATTGGAACCACTGATGCTTAAACTTCTCATGTCTCCAATAACGGAAAACGCAGATATCATAGCAGTTGAATCAGCATCAAATGCAACAGGTCCAGAAGTTTTGCCACCGAATGTGCAGATGAAATTCCCGCTTGTCAGTGCAGTTGAAATGCTTCGGATTTCTTGCACAATAGGTGTTTGAACTGTGCCAAATTGAACGAAAGCACTTCCTGGAGTCAACATTGTTGTTTCAGCACTGAGTTGCCGGGGTGTTGCTTTTGGTGTTGAAAAGGTAATTATCCAGTCCATTATGTTGTTCAGTCCAAGTATTCCGCTCGTTGTCACTTGAACAAGCTCTATGATCTCCAAAGCAGTCTGTAGCTGTTTCGGTGTCGCGTCAAACGGAATCGGGCCAGATATTTGACCATCCACAATGATTTGAAATGCTCCGTTTATTGCGGCGCCAACACCTCTTTGCACCTCAGTCATGATGAGAGAAAGATCGCGACTTCCATAATCAAATAGAGTTTGGTTTCCATATATATCCTTGGTAATAACTTGGATCAAATCTTGATTACCTGCCAGTGTCTGGAATGTTATTTGCCATGATGAGCCTCCATAAATGTCTGATGCGCTCTTTGTCACTTGAAATTGTCCGATGTTACTCAATGCATTTAGAGAATTTTGCAAAATTGCTGCTGACGCATCCGAAGGTATCGGTAATGTTTGTTGCCCTTTGAATTTTAACATAAATGATCCCCCAATGAATGAGCTTGCAGCGAGAGTGAGTTTCTGTACTTCGAGGACTTGGGCAACCCGCGTCGTTGCAACTTGGACAGTAGCGCCAGCTCCAGTCAATGAACTAACTCCAGTGATATCAGGTATCCATGTTGGGGTGCCACCAAACGTCACACTCCACGAATATCCACTCACAGAGGTTGGACCAGATCGGGTAACAGACGCAACTGGTATCTGTGTGAGAGCTTGAATAGCACCTGCCATTGCCGACTCTGTAGTCGTAGGATAGAGTGTGGCTGACAGAGCTCCCTGGAAGCTCAATTTAAATGAGCCCCCTATGGAGTTGCTATCTGATATTGGTGTGACATTACTTTGGACAGCTGTGCCAGTGAGCTTACTCGTCTGCACCACCATCAAAGGAAGATTTCCATTTGCTGTTGGCGTCGAGACAAATGTGACTGTCCAAATCGCTCCACCGTTGCAATCCAAGTTTGAACGAGTTACAACGATTGGATTTTGGACATTCGGCAAGGCTCGTAGAGCAGATGCGATGTCATTCGCTGAAGAACGCACCGGTAAGTCAGAAGTTATCTGTCCATTGTAGCTGATAGAAAATGTGCCACCTAAGGCGATCGTATTTGTTGCTTGCAGTGACCTTACAATAATTAGGGATGGAGACACTGTAGTGAGCAATCTAGCATCCACAAGAAGCAGCGGTAACACCCCGGTATTCTGCAGGAATGTTATCGTCCACACTCTGTAATTGTTTTGCGAGTTGAGCGTAATTTGCAGTGGCCCAACTGTATCAAGTGCTTCCAGAGCCGATTGTAATTGTGAGGTCGAACAACTATATTGAATTGGGGCGGTTCTTAGTCCTTTGAATTCAACAGCAAATGTGCCGTTCTCTGTTGAGACAAGTGGCATTGAGAGTGACTGAATGCCCAATTGCCCAGCTGCCAACGAAGCCGAATTTACTCCAACAGAAATTTGCTGTACTTCATTGATCGCAGTGGCTTGAAGGGATATTGTCTTGACCTCTGTAATAGTTGGCGTCATTCTTGTTGAAACAGACCAAATTTCAGTGCTGATTGTATCCACAGTAGGCTGAACTAGCTGGACCTCTGGGGTATTAGCTCCCCATATCGATAGCATGTGTGTCTCGATTGTTGGAATATTGCCTGATGTTTCAATAACTTGTACATTGGGCTGATCTGGAGTTGCGGACACAACAACCTCTTGAACGTCAGGCACGAATCCTGATGCACTTGTTGTAATTGATTGCACTTGACCGATTGGATCAAATCGAGGCGGTTTGCAGCTTACATATTCCTCTGATACGACAAGTGCATCGACAACTTTCTCTCCAAAACGACATTGTGTAGGTAGGGTACGATCAAATACACCACCTCGAATTTTGACTGTATTTCCCCCTGTGGCAGCTCCCCATGCTGGCGTGATACTTGTTAAGTACATTGGCTGTTTGTACTCAAATTGAAGTCCACTGGCTGTGAAATTTTGATTGTTGCATGTTACTTCGATAGGCACTTTGCGGGGTGATGCAACAGGTGGAGTCCGGCAAAATACATGCGTCTCATTGACTTTCTCAGCTAATGCAACTTGTCCATCGACGTTGCAAGTATATACATCAAAAAGATTTATAGCAGTCACTGCTATTGTAACCAGCGTACCACCACCGATTGGCCCATGCAATGGAGAGATAGACTGCAACTGCAAAGACAAGCGATATTCAAACGCAATTTTCGATGTGCTGAAATCCATTCCATTGGCGCTAATTTCTACCGAGACATTGCCATATCCACGGGCAGGCGATAAACAACGTATTTGTTTCGGATTTATGACTGTGCCTGTAACAATTAATGAGCCAAAGCGACAAAATGAGGAAGACAACAACGAGAAGTTCATGCTCTGAGACGATAAACTAACCAAAACTGCAGTTCCCCCTTCAATGGGGCCATTGGTAGGGTCCACTGAGTCAACAACAATCACTTCGTGGTAAGTGAAATTCAAACTTGTGTCAACATAATCTTGACCATTTTGGGTTATAAACAACGGCACATCCAGTCCGTACGCTTTTACGACAGGAGTCAACACTACAGTAGCATTTGTACCGGTGAGTAGGCTTCCGTAGGGCTTTAGGTTGCGTAAGTTTGTGGTAAGTGAAGGACGCCATGAGTCTAAAAAAGTAATTCGCCACAACGAGAGGCTAGTAGTAGCACTGACTGTCGTCACAGATGTGACGCCAATTCCAGGTAAAACCTGGATTGCCGTGGCCAATGTAGCATTATCTGCGTTGAAAACAATTGGGTTTGTTAAAGTAGATGCCAGGCCGAGCTGAAATGTTCCCCCTAAAGGTGCATATGATCCATCTTGAAGTGTGGTCACACTTGACGTGAATGCGGTTCCAGTTATGGCAGATGTATCCAAAGAAATCTGGGGAATATTTCCGGCTGTCGTCGCAAATGTCAAATTAAATTCGTACAACAGAGGTGTGATATAGCTCGTGATAGTGATTGACAATGGTGTGATAAGAGACAAAGCGTTGGCTATCGCCGAAGGTGTTGACGACAACGATATCGGGATACTTTGTGTTCCGCTGAATACCAATTTGAACGAGCCCCCCATCTGTATGCCTCCGACTACATCTCGACTGACAAGAATTGATACTCCTGATCCAGAGAGCCCTGCTCCATTCGCCACAAGTTGCCCAATACTGGCACCATTAAATCCGAACGTTATTCTCCAAACCATGGAAGTCGCGTAAATTTCCTTTGAAATGCTAGCTATAGGTGGCAGAACGGACACTAATTGGGACTGTAAGTTCGAGGCGGTGATATTGTAAGGCAAGAAAGAGGTAGTGCTTCCAAGGTAGCTCAATGTGAATGTTCCGTTTACTGGACTGATGCCATTTACCAGTTTGGTCAATGTGACGGTTGCACTTGAGGGTGTAATACTTGCCGCATTGATGACGAGGTTGGGTCTTGTGCCAATATTGTTTAGGAATGTGACATCCCACGTATAGCTGCGAGAGTTCGCACTTTGGCTTCGAGTGACCTGCACAGCGCCAACCCCCAAAAGAGCTTGTAGAGCAGCTTGAACTATATATGACTCGGCATTATATGGTAGGACAGCTGAAATTGCGTTGACGTATGTTAAAGTGAACGAACCTGATAAAGCAATAGAAGCACTGATATTTATCCGCTGGATTTCATATACCAGTGGAGACCACGAAATATTTACACTTTGAATTTCATTTTGCAAAGTAGGTTGAGCAAGTTGAATTCGTTGCACTTCTGGAACTATAGTTCCACGTGGTCCATCTTGAAGAGTGGTTACAAGTACAGTTGCCCCAGGCCCATTCAATGAAATAATGTCTGTTCGCAAAAGTGCAATATCACCACACTCAAGAGAAAAAGTTAGAGTCCATGTATAACCAACTGCGGTTGCTACTCGAGACGCTGAAGTAACTGTCAATGACTGTATTTGGTTAACCGCGTTTTGAATGCTCAAAGCTGGGGCATCAAATGCAATCGGTGGGCTGGAAAGGTCTTGATAAAGAAGTCGAAAGAACCCTGATATTGGGGGCTGGGCTGCGATTGCAAAAGTGGTTACACTCTGAATTTCACCGGCAAGACTACTCGAATTTACTCGCAGTTCATAAACTGATGGTTCTGGACGATGTGACGGCACAACACAAGTGACTTTATTTCTTTCACAGCGATTTGCAAGAACAGGTGCATGATCACCAAACCGGCAAAAGACGGAGTTGGGCTGACATTGCAAAGGAGCAATATTCACGGTTGTAATTGTTCCTCCAATTAGAGGTCCTGTGGAGGGAGACATTGATAAGGCTTGGAAGCCGGGAATGGACTTAAAAACTGTTGGATGGAGAGTGAAATCTTGCCCGTTGTTTGAAACAGAAATTATCGTTGATGCAGAGGTGGATAATGTCCAATTTGATTGGGAAGACAGGAATGAAGAGTTCAAAGAGGGCGAATAACATCCAACCTCGGTTGGAGAGATGTAAGAAGCTGGTACTGTTTGGCTCAAGCTTATATTTGCAGTTGAAACAAAAGTCGAATAGCTGCACACTAACAAGGACGAGTTGACAAAATTCATTCCCCTCATTCTTAAAAATGTAGAGCCGAGAACAGATCCAAACGAAGGAGTGAGGGTAAGCAAACGGATGGGCATGTAGTACTGAAAAATAGCTTTAGATGTTGAATAGTCAAATGTGGGAAGCGATAACCCGAAAGGATTCGACTGTATTTTTACAAAAATCGAAATAGGCGCTGACTGTGGAGGAGCTATGCACTGGATATATGAAGCATTAATGAACACGACAGGTGACGTAGCATTTCCAAAGATACAAACCAAGCTGTTGTTGACAAAATTTGAGCCCTGCAGAGTGACAAGAGTTCCTCCTGTGAGAGGACCCAAACTAGGAGTTACTCGATTTACGTCGGCACGTGTATCGTATCCAAAATTGAGAACTTCATTGTTCCAATCTTGTCCATTCATGGACAAACGCAATGTGCAACAACCAGCTTGAAGTTCTGCAATAGTAGCTTGTACAGTAGCTCCTTGTAAGTTTCTGGGGTCAATCGCCATGAGAGGCAGATCTCCTAAATTTGGCGGGTCACCCGACGACAAGAAAGTAATTAGCCATAAGAGCTTGTTACTGGATACAATTTGAGACACAAGAACTTCACCAATAGTTGGCAGATCTTCCAAAGCATTTTGCATATCAATTGACGAGGAATTGAATTGCAATGGTCGTGTGGTTGAGCCATTAAATGCAATAGAAAATGTTCCGGCGACAGGATCCGTAATAGAAATTTGCTGGATTTCTCGCTGTTCTTGATTTGATCCAGGCGCTATGCATGCTACTTCTTCTCTCGATACGAATATGGCAGGAACATTTATAGTTCCTATTTTGCACAGCATATCTGCTGACTGAAAAAATCTGCCACCATAAATTGATATCCGAGTGCCACTGGGTCCTCGTCTCGGAAATAAATCAAATAAACTTGGTGGCTGGAAATACGAAAAAAGCCATGTCGGCTCGCTAAAATCGTATCCATTAGCTGATATCACGATAGGACAGTCTTCGGCAGTGCTACGTGGTACAGAACTACAGAGTAAATTCTGCGAGTTGATTATTGTCGCAGTCGTTATTGTATTGCAAAATTTGCAAAACATACTGCTATGCAGGCCCAAGCTTTCGGCCACAGTAACCAAGACTTGGGTATTCCCAGTTAATGGACCTGAAGATGGTCGAATTTGGGAAATGATCGGAAGTTCCTCATAATAGAACGTTAAGGAGTTAGTTCTCCCAGACACTAAATTCTTGTCAACAACAGTGAGAGTAACCAAGTCAAAATTCATGGCCATGGGTGGTGCAATGCAAGAAATATTTCGGGATGTCGAAAATGTAGTAAGTGCCAGAACACCACCAAAATCGCATTGCATAGTTGACGTGAATCCTTCTCCAGAAATAACTACTGGAGTACCACCTGCATGGAGACCATTGGACGGACTCACACTGTAAAGAACGGCGCCAAACTGATAATCGAAATGAAGACCACTTCGACTAAATTCTTTAGGATTTAGTCCGATTCTCAACATCGTAGTTCCTTCCCGAGAGTACGGAGGAACTAAGCATTTGAGACTTGTATCTGACAATATGTTCGCGGGAACGGGATCGGCAACTCCGAACACGCATGACAAATTAGATGAGCCACCAAATCCTGTGCCATAGACTTCGATGAGGCCCCCACCAGATAATGTAGACCTGGCTGGAGTGACCTTTGTCAGTTTGATATTCTTCACGTATCGGAAATATATGTTTGTTGGAATGTAGTCAACTCCATTGAGAGTAATCGATAAATCAACTGCGGAGGGACTGCTGCTTGCTGGAGATGTACAACGAATGTACTGGTTTGATAAGACAATTCCTCGAACAATTGACGAGCCAAACTGGCATCCAGCTTGAGTGGTAACCATGAAATTCACACCAGATACTGTAATGACCGTGCCGCCTGACTGAAACCCAAACGCAGGATATATACTGTAAACTTCAGGAATTTTGATGTAATTATACATCATACGTGTGGCCGCAGAAAGTGGAGCGAAATACAATGGTTGCATGACTTCACGGTGAGATTCAGACAACCTAACAATACCCACTGAAACTGGACCGATTGTCTCAGAAGGAGGCGACAGACACGTTGACGTTGAATTCGATACTATTTTCAAAGGCGTCGTATTGTCGCCAAAAGCACAGTACATAGAGGAACCCAAGTTATTCAGCGGCATATTAGTTGTTAAAATGATCGAAGTTTGGCCTTTCAGCGACCCAAAATTTGGGACTATGGACTGGATCTGAATAGAATCTTCCACATGTACGTAAACTTCGTCGTCGGTGTAGTCCATGTTATTTATTGATACTTCGATCCGGTAAAAGCCAGGTTGGAGTAATGGTGTCATGCACTGAATTTCTGTCGTTGAGATGTACACTGCTGTTACAACATTCCGGTTGATTCGACAACGTAGTAAGTTTGGAAATGTTGAAAGGAAATTGTTTCCAGTAATTGTTATCAACGATGTTGGAGTACGAATATTAGAGGGATATACACTTCGCACAGTCACTCGGGGAATGTAGAAGAAGAGTACACTCGTTTGAGTAAAGTCTTGATTGTTGTTACTGACATCAACAGGCACTGGGCCACCTCCTTGACTCTCAATTGCATGAGGAGGAAGTTGAATTGTACAAGTTGTGCTATTAAAAGTCGTACATGGAGTCAAAACATTGCCCAAGCGGATAATTGAGCGGGAAATTAAATTTGTCCCAGTAAATACAATCTGTGGTTTATTGAGAGAAGAGCCACTAGCAGGAGCAACTATTGAAATGGTTGGTAAGAGCTCGTAAATGAATCCCCCCGCTGTCAAATTGAAATAAGTTGAAGATTTTGAGTGATTTGTGCGTTGTATTACTGAAAAGGGAACGATACCAGCAGTTGAAACACTCGGTGAGAGGCACGACACAGCTGTAGAATTAATGAGGATTGCGACAACCTCAGAGAAGCCAAACTTACAAAAGACTAGTGATGACTGAAGCTCAGAGGATACAATTGCTAGCACAGCAGTTCTACCAGAGATTGGACCAGACGTTGGGATGATTGAAAGAACTAATCCAGCTTTCACATACTCTAAATATTCATCATGATACACTATGTCATTGCCGTTGACAGTAACACCAAGTCTAACTTGGCCAGGAACATGGGGTGGAGATCTGCACTGTATATTGCTAGAATCAATAAATACAGCAGGGACAAATGTGTGGTCGAACAAGCATCCAAGATGATCAGACAGTAAAAAATTCCGTCCAACTATTGAAACGATCAAATCACCCCATTCGGAAATACGTGTTGGGGATGCTGACAATAACTCTATTGGTGAATCAACAAAAAAGTCCAGGGAGTGCAAAGACTTTACTTGATCACCTACAACTGACACTTGAACTCGACTTGCTATTTCAAAGGCTGGGGTAATACATGTCAGTACAGTGTTGTTTATTATATGGGCATCGACACAAGACTCGAGATCAAAACAACATCGCTTCACGGCCAAAGAGTTCGTTCCTTGTAATGTAAGAACAGTGTTTCCCGTAGTGGCCCCTCGAAATGGTTGCAGTCGCTCAATTGATGGTGGTCGAATTGAATTGAAAGAAACTTGGTTTGATGTGTCGAAATTCTCCGTACTCAACTCTAGCACGATACTCTGATCTGGGGGAAGTGGAGGGGTAATACAAGAACAGAAGGTTGAATTGTAAACTTGGGCTGCTTGGTATATTGCTCCAAATCGACAATAAATAGTTGATGTGAATCCTGTGCCACTGATAGTAAGGACAGATCCTCCCATAAAACTCACGTATTGTGGTGAGATGCCAACGACGCTTATGTCGCTCTGAAAATACACCGTACGACCTTCCAAAGTATAGTCAAATCCATTGTTGCTGATTTGGAGAACGCTGTAGCCATATGGTAATGGCGGATTCGTGCAAAGAAGTAAGTTGGAATTTTGATAGATGCTGGCGACAACTGTCTTCGAACCAAATCGGCATACTGCTCCAGGACGAAAGTTTTGTCCGTGGATAGTGATAAGAGTTTCTCCAACCAGTGTTGTTGGTTGAATTATGTCGATTGTGGGAGGTAGGTAGTACTCGTACGTATGGAGCGTTGGAATTGTAATTTCCATAACTATCAGAGTAAAAGACACAATTTGAGGTGATGGGACAACGGGCACATCACACTCAACAGATGAATCATTTATTTGCCGTGTAGAAGATGCAACAGCGCCGAATTGGCATTGGATGTCATATGCATTTGCAAATGTACCTGACACAGTGATGATTGAGGTGGAGTTAGTTGGCCCACTGGTGTGCGATATGGAAATTGTTGAGAAATCAATATCGTGGAATATCCAGAAATCATCTCCGACAAAATTAACACCATCATTGCTAATTTGAATCTGTTCGCTCGACGTCGCTGGGGGAGCCAAACATTTAATCGAGTGTCGATCAATGAATTGACTTGAAACAATCGTTGAACCAAATCGGCATTTTGTCGTCTGATCAAAACCACTTCCAGTGATGAATACAGGTGTACTGTAGTGTATGAACGTGTGAATCGGCTGTATCGTAGAGATAGTAAGTACTGGGAAAATTACAAGTGGTAAAGGGTTTGCACTGAAATCGACACCATTTTGAGTCACAAATAGTTCAGTAGTTCCCGGTGCCAAGGGTGGCAAAACGCACTGTATCAACTTTGTTGTCACATACAGCGCTGAGACTATTCTAGACTTCCCGAATTTGCAACTAAGTTGAGGAGTGTTATCGAAACCAATACCCGTGACGGATATCTTTATACCACCATCTTCTGTCAGTTGTGATGGTGATATTGAGGAAATGACAGGTGGTGATGCTAATTTAAACGACTTGTAGTTTGACATTCCACTTTCATCCTCCAAGGCAATGGCCACGTTCCCTGGCGCTACGCTATTTCGTACAATGCAGTGAACCTCATTTGACGAAACATACTTGGCTGGAGAAGTGTTGTTGCCAATATGGCAAATACTGCCCTGTGAGAAGAATAGACCAATCAATCGAACTACTGTGCCGATTGTTCCTGTACTCGGTATTATGTAATCAATGAGTAGCTGATTCGTGTATTCGAATGTAAGCAATGAGCTTGAAAACTCACATCCATTCAATGAGACCAGTACTGAAACAACATTTGGCTCAAGCACTGGAGGAGTACGGCATTGGATTGTGGTCGAGTTGACCACCAATCCTGGCACGACGTTGCTACCAAATGCACATCGTACACTTGAATGGTCGGTAAATGACGATAATCCAATATTTACTGTAGTTTGACCAAAAATTGGACCTCTAGCAGGATGAATAGATAATAGCATAGCTTTATCAATATAGGAGAAGTAAATTGAAGGTTGTTCTAGAGGTGTCGAGCTCTGCAAGCGAAATTGAACTCTTCCAGCTTCTAGTTGCGGTGGTGTGGTGCACTGCAACACGTTTGGTTGTACTAAAGTGGCGTTTGAATAATGTCTACCGAACCAACATTTCTTAGGTAGTGTGGAATGACTTTGATCGTCAGCAAGCCTGACACGAACAGGAAGCCCCCCTTCGACAAAACCGAACGTAGGTTCAATGGAAGTAATAACAAATGGTTTGTAGTAATTGAACTGCAAACTGTTGCTCTTTGCATCATGATAATTCGAAACAGAGAAGGATACTTCAGTGTAATTCAAAGGAGGAGCATGACAGATTACTCTTGTTGACGAAACGAACATGCTACTGACCGATAAAGGACCAAAATGACACCTTAAAGAGGGAATATTTAGAAAGCCAGTGCCAGTAACAGAAATCTTTGCCCCACCACGAAAGTCTCCTGACAACGGATATATGGACTTCAGGTCAGGTACATTGTATACGATGATGTCGGCGCTATTGGCTGACGCATTAAAGCCTGAAATAGCTAAACTAACAGTGACTTTACCGTCGACAACTGGTTGTATTGGGCAAATTACTTCTTGGCGCGATACATAATCGATATCAGTCGAATAGTTTTTATCGCCATTTGTCCAAACACATATTGCATCTGGCACAAAGTGCCTTCCGGTTAAATGAATATTTGCCATTATACCAATGGAGATCTTCGACGGTGTCGCCGATATGATGTTCATCACAGGAACAATCGAGAAAGGAGTTGAATAGATAAGTTGATTCGCTACGTACAAAGAGAGATTCATCATTTGAGGCGACATAGGAGGTATGATACAGTCGACACGCCGACTGTTATAATACGAACCCAAAACACTGGTGACCCCAAACAAGCAGAGGACACTATCCCACGGTTTAAAGCCATTGCCACTTATGAAAATAGAACCACCAGCATCCTCTATTGCTTGCAGTGTAGAAACACCAATGACTTCTGGCATTTCTAATACAGTGAGAGTAAAGGCTGATTGCGTATAATTTGAGTCTGACGAAAACACGTCCAACGTGTAAATTCCAGGAGTGTGGAGTTCAACAGCACACAGAACCATTGATGATGAGATGAATTCTCCTGTCACAAGATATTCCAGTGTTGAGCCAAATGTAAATCGGCATTGTAGACCATTATTACGAAAATTTGCTCCGTAGATTTGAATATTCGTTATTGTTTTCGAATACAATGCGGTAGGATTAACACTTGTCACGACCTCAGTAGGAAAGTAGCTGTAGGTGAGTGTTGGAGTTGAAAAGTTCTCCGAACACAGTCCAACCAACACGTCTTGGGGAGCTTCAAAAGGCGGAGACATGCAAATAACAGTACTGTTGGAGCTAAAAGTGGCGTAAACTCTCTTCTTACCAAAACAACACTGCATCCCATAATATGGATAAAAGTATTTACCATGAATTTCAACCACTGTTTTCCCTGAGACAGTACCTCGAGAAGGATTTAATCTGTGGAGAACTGGCATTGGGAGAACCTGAATATCCATCATCTGTGCGGAAAAATCGACGCCGTTATTCGAAATAGCAAGTTTGAACTTCGTTTCTATTTGAGCGTCAACCACGCAGAACAATTTCGTGCTAGAGATGTAGAATGCGGGAGAAATGCTAACACCAGCACGGCAACTTAATGACGGAGTGTCGAGAAAATTGAACCCTGTTACAAGAATTTTTGTTTTTGAACTCCATAAGATTTTGCTTGGCTCGGCACGAAGAACTTGGACCTGGGGATAAATTTGTAGACTGAACGGAGATATGTGAAAATTGTATTCATTGAATGACAATTCAACGCCAACGTTACCTTGAAACATTGGCGGAACAGGGCATATCATCGCTGACTCGTTTAGGACATTTGCTATTGTCGTTTTAAAACCACCATACCTGCATTTGGCGCCAGACTGGGCCATGAAGTTCTGACCTATCAGAATTAAACGAGTGCCCCCCAAAGTTGAGGTCAGACGGGGAAACATTGAAACTACTTGAGGGGTCTCGTAATATGTGAAAGCGTCCTGAACAGCAATCAATTTTGTCTCTTCGCACCAAATTTCAATAAAGACTTTTGTTGGAGATAATACAACAGGAGAAAAGCAAATGATATGCTGTGGAGATACAAATTCAGCAACCACAAATTGATTCATGCCAAAATGGCATGCAAGGTTTGGACATATTACGAAGTTTGTTCCGAATACCGATATTGCAGTATTTCCTGAAATAGGCCCTGACTTTGGAATTATCCCAGTAGATGTTTGAGTTACTAAATAGGTGAATGAGTAGTTTGTGTCAAAGAATTCATAGCCGTTTGCAGACAGAAATATTGGAGCCTTATTGGGCAACTGAGCTGGTGTCGTACATACAAGACCAAAGACACTGATATCTGTTGCTCGTATTGGTTTGGAATTCCCAAATTTACAGTATAGTATGGAATCAGTTGCTCCAAATCGGATGAAGTTTCCGGATAGAGAAACTTGAGTCCCACCATTTTCTGAGCCCATAAGGGGAGACACGTGCAAAATTTGGGGGGTCGCTATGTATTCAAATAAGCCAGCACCAACAAAGTCGTAACCATTGAATGAAATCTCGACGATGACAGCACAGGGAGCAGAGAGCTCAGGTAATTGGCACTCTAAAGTTGTCGGCGAAATGATAGTGGCAATTTGAACGGTGGACAAAATTTGACATTGAATAGTCTCAAAACTGAGAACGGACTGGTCAAGATAAATACGAATAGGTGACTTCCATCCAGTACTTTGAGCTGGAATAATTGTAAGAGCGTTTGGAGGCTTAAAAAAATTCACAGTTAGTCCGGTATCAACGAGATTCTGCCCGTTACTGGAAAACATTATAGACTGGTTTCCCTCCGCAATGCCAGAGGGTAATGGACAAGTGACCTCGGTGACCGACACAAACTTGGCCTTGACTGCCAGTGCTCCGATATAACATAAATTAAATTCACTTGGAAAAAAGTGGTATCCATACAAATGCACATTAGAAGGCGCTGTAATAGGAACTTGGGCAGGAAATACCCGAAAGATGTTTATATCCTCATGGTAATTGAATGTCTTTCCTTGCTGAGGACTGTAACCATTGACCACAACAGATAGTATAACAGAATCGGGAGTCAAAACTGCAGGTGAAGTACATAAGATTGTCGTTGAGTTTAGAAATACACCAGGAACGCCTACACGTCCAAATCGGCATTCAAAATCTAAATCCCGGGTAGTTTGCGACGACATAACGACCATCACATCTGTTCTTCCTGACATCGGCCCGAAGGCTGGAGTTAAGTTACTCACAGAAAACGAATCAAACCATGAGAGATTTGTGCTCCAAATAGTATCTAATGTAGCAAGATCAACGAGTTGGAAGAAGCTAGAATTCAAAGTAATGCTGCAAACAATCTTGACATCCGAAATAAATTCTACCATTATCCAGGTACCGTCTGGGTATTGGCACGCTAAGTTTGGGTAGAAGTTCTCGCCTGAAAGAGCAAGAGATGCATTAGATTGCCGGAGTAGAATGGTCGACTTAGGTTGAGTAGAATGCACAAAGGGACGGTCCATCAATTGTAATGCCATTGGAGAGTCGATTTGAAGAAATGTGCTAGAATCGAACAAGCTGACTCGAACAACATCGCTACATGGCCACGTCAGCACCTCGCAATAGACGATTTGAGGAGTCTGATACGTTGCTGGTATTGAAAGGTTATTCAGCAAACATACCATGGAGGATATATTTTGGAAATGTGCCCCAAAAAGAGTTACTCGCCTTCCTTTTGACCGTGAACTTTGTTTTGGGGAGAGAGATTCAATGACTGGTTGGGTGAAAAATGAAAACAAGGCATATGTAAAATCAACGAAGTTGTTGGAAATACCCAACTTAGTAGTTCCAGGAGAGTGGGGAGGAACTAAACACAAGACTTTGTTTTGGGACTCCCATATCAATGGCGTTGATGGTCCCATGCCAATCCTGCAAACGCCATTTTTCTCAAAGTTTGATCCGTAAACCGTAACGTAGTATCCACCTACCTCAGATCCTCGAGACGGAGAGATGCTAGTGATTTGAACGTCACCGAAATATCTGAATGGGTAGGGTGACGTAATAAAATCTTTTCCATTGTCACTGACATCAACTGGAACAGCTTTAGTTATTGAGCAAGTAGGAACAACGCAAAGAAGTCTGTCGACAAACACTGCGATAGCACGTGATACAACGCCACAAATTGCACACGAGTAAATCGAAGATGGGTTGAATTCTCCAGATATTGAGAGCCTCGTATTACCCGAGGTCGGACCAGATGTTGGTTGCATATTTGTCACAATGAATGGACTAGACGGTACAATTGTAGTGATTGGGAAGTAGTCAAGGACACCTTCAATCGAAATAGAAATTTCTACTGGAGTGCCAGACAGAAGACGAGGCGTCATGCAATTAACACATGAACCATTAAAAAAGCTAAGAGCGCCTCCAACTAGGCCAAATGCGCAGCTTGTGAACGATGGAACAAGCTTCGACTGTTCAAAGCACAAGGTGACGTTTGTTTGCCCTGTTGCAGGTATAGGTAATGGGAATATACTTGACAACGCTGGAATGGGATAGTAAGTAAAAAAAAGATATTGTTGTGAGCATTGTACACCATTCATGCAGATTCGCACATGTACAGTTCCAGCTGAATGAGAGGGAGTAGTACATTGCAGTTGCGATGTAGACAAAACACGGGCCGGTGAGCTAAATCCCATCCCAAAGTCACACATTGCATCACTAATCAACTCAAACTTTTCGCCCTGTATTGTCAAAAGGGTTCCTCCAACAAGTGGACCAACGGATGGAGTTAGAAGCCTCAAGTTTATATCTTCATAAAATGTGAAATTCAGAGCACTTGAGGACAAATTCATTCCATTCTCTACTAAAACCCAAGTGGTAATTGTCTTCAATTGTAAGTTTGACATGACTGGGGTAATGCATTGCAAACTCGTTGAATTCACGTATGACGCCGGAACGTCAATAGGCGAAAACCTCTGACTGAAGAAGCGGCAAAGGTATGACGATTCGGGAATGAAATTAATACCACTAATATGAAGCAGTGTTAAGCCACTGAGTGGACCATACTTTGGCTTAATATAGAAGACAAAAATTGGTGCATCAAATGTAAACATGGATGTCGACGAGACTTCATCAATTGGCGAATTCAGTACTGAAATAGGAACTGTCGATATTTCAGGTAACGCTGGGCTGATACATTCAACTCTTGTCAAATTAACGACCTTGGCAGGGCCAACCACAATGTTTCCGAAGCGGCACCTAAAGGCAGGCGTATCAATAAAACCAGTACCGAACACTGTCACTTTTGTCCCGCCAGTTGCAGATCCTCGACGTGGGTGAAACCCTGTAATCGTGGCCTTTTCTACGGAGTAGGATGAATTTTCTATTGTCAATTTGTAAGTACCTGTGAAACGAAACATCAAGAAGGATGGTGAAGCATTAACACCATTAGTTGATACTCGAATCTTGCATCTTCCTGGCGGGTGAGGGGGCGTTACACACAAGACTGTAGAAGAGTCAAGCCATATTGCAGTTGCAGTTATGCTGTCGTCGAAATAGCACGTTAGAAAAGGAGAGTTGGGGAAATTCTCTCCCATTACAACAATTGCCGAGCTACCAGACTCAGGACCCATCGACGGGTATAAACTCTTTAGAATCGGAATAGCTACAATTCTATAAACACATCGAAGAAACAGTGTTCTTACCATCGTACTTAAATTCAAGGCCGACTGAAGTGAAATCGATGCCGTTAGAAGACACATCAACGTGTACAACACTCGGTGATGGAATTGTTGGGGTATCGCACATTATTAAAGATTGAGTAACATTTACCGCTGTGACGACAGTTTTGTTAAAGCGGCAATAACCAGTCGATGATGAAAAGAAGTTCCCCTTTAAGAGGATACGCGTTTGTTGACCAATCAACCCTCGCTTGGGATAAATACTGTAGAGTACTTGCTCATTTTCAAGTTGAAATTTTGCACCGGAAGGAGAAAAATCTTGGCCATTCAATGAGCAAGCCAACTCAAGAGTCTCACTTGCATTTTGAGCGGTTTGGAATGACTGCAGCTGTAACATAGTAGTATTGATATAAGTTGCTGAGACTATCTGATTTCCAACTTTACAGATCAGGTCGGATGTATTTAGAAAGTTTGTTCCAATGACATAGGCACTTGAATCAGCACTAAGGCTTGCAAAGTTAGGCATTGCTTGCGTCACTGTAATTGCCGCATAGTAGGTAAAGATGGATGCGAAATAGACTATAGATTGTTGGTCGACTGACACACCAATTGATACAGACGAATTTGGTAAGGACAGAGGTGTTATGCATTGTAGGCTACTGTTAACAAAAGTGGCACGTGCAGTCATATTACCCATATGACAAAAATGTATAACACCTGGCGCAAAATTTGATCCTTGAATTGTCACAACAGTACCGCCATCTTCTGTTCCATGTTGTGGGTAGAATGAATCAAGTCGAAATGTTGGTATTAATTGAATTTTCATTCCACTTGAAGTTGTATCCAAGCCATTCACACTCAACTCAATAGGAATCTCTTGTGGTATCTATATCACGTAACGTAGTAGTCAGAAGAAGCACGAGTGATATATAGAGTACCGAAGGGAGGTTGTATATGTTGCAAACAATTTTAGATATCGAAACATAATCTGGTACTATCGTTTGGTTTCCAATATGGCATTTCACACTGTCTTGAAATCTAGAACCCGATATTGTAACTTTTAACAAGCGTCCAGACACGGATGCGACTTTTGGGGTAACAGTCCATAAAGCCATGGGAGGAACTACTTGTAATACAAGCCCGGTGGGCGCAAAGTCCACACCATTCGTCGAGATGAGTATGCTCGAATTTGAGATGTAATTGAATGTGCATGTTGCTTTCGTCGTAGAAAGTACTGTAGTTTGTGCAATGAATAAACGATCGTTTACATTTATTGCACATACAAGAGACGGAGGAAAATTGATACCATAGATCGTAAAATTCCTACGCGGACAATTGGACTCAATTAGAGCGGAATCAATTCGAGTAGCAAGAGGAATTTGAATGTACTCGAAATCAAAAGAGTTCAATGCACCCCCTTGACTTAACAGTAATACTTTGGCAGTATGTGGGAAATCAACGGCTGGTGTTGTACAAATTATCAAACTTGGGGATATATATGTTCCAGGGACGGTTTGAACATGATCGAATTCACAAGAGTAATTACCGAAAGGGAAGAAACCTGAAAAAGATAGATTAGTTTGGCCTGCTATCGACCCAATGGAAGGGTGCATCTTGTACTTCGTCACTTTAGTGTACGCTATTGAGTAGCCAGTGTTGATGATAGATTGTTTCCTAATTGACAAGGTCAAATTTGTTAATACTTCTTCTGATTGAGGTGGAGCCAAGCACTTGAGCCCAACGGATGTCACGATTGCGTTACTAGTCCCAATATTACCAAAAATACAGTCGATGGACAATTGTGGAGGCACGTCTACGTATACGTTGATCCACGTCAAGTTCTCGTTCAACCCTACTGTCGTAGGAAAAACTTCAAGTACAGATATTTGGTTTACAAGCATGAAGCTGAAGTCAGTCGAAACAATTTGATCCCAAACAGCAAGCTGCAATGTGAGGACTTTGGGCTGGAATACTGATGGAACTGTGCAAAAAATAATTGTCGTATTTGGCATGTACCCATTCGAAAAATGTCCATCGAAAAGACAATTGATGGATTTAGCGACAACGGGACTGTTTACAACTATCTGGATTTCAGTCTGCGCTGGCCCAAACGTTGGACTTATGCTGCTCACGCGAGGAGGCGGTTCCACGGTAAATGAAAGTGAAGGACTCAAGTCAATGCCACCATTTAACGTCAATGCAACTGCTGTTTCACCAATAGGCAATTGTGCAGGAGAGATACACAAGACTTGACTGTCAGAAATGTATGTTGCAGGAGTCAAAGTCGAGTGATTCCATACGCAACCCAAACTTGAATTGACGAGATAATTGCTCCCTTTCAAAATGACTTGCTGCGATCGGCCATACAGTGTACCCGATGGTTGCACTTGATCTAAGGATAGCGGTAAATGAGCTTTCACACTTTGACCGGAAGCTGTGTAGTCTTGTGTATTCCAAGACAATTCAATCAAAATATCTCCAAAGATAGACCACAATATGGGATCACATTGCACGATTGAGGCGTTAATATAATGGCCGATGACTACATTGCCACCAATGCGACAAGTTACAGCATACGTAGATGGTGGAAAACTACCGCACACTTTGACAGAACTTGTAGTCATTTGAGGTAAAAACTGGGGAAAGACTTTCTCTATATATGGAACGGCAAAGTAGTCGAACATGTAAGGGGTTGATTCAAATTGCAAACCATTCATTGCAAGTGCTATAGGTGCTAAATATATCTGCGTTTGACTAGGTGTTACGCACTCAATCTCAGTGTTGGTTGACCTTTTAGCTTGTACGACCTGTGAACCAAATTTGCATTGAGTTAAACCAGAGGTGGGAAATGTTCCGGTAAAGAGAACCAGCGTGCCTCCTAAAATTGAGCCTCTTGAAATGGACATATTTGTAACCTGGATACGTGGATAATACTGAAACCTTACTGATGGATTCATGAGAATATCTTGACCATTCATGCTGAGCCTGAATATGTCTGATTGTATATTTGTTGATGCCGGGGACAAACACTGAATAACAGTACTACTGATAAATCTAGCAGTGGATGACAGAATTCCAAACTCACAAGCAAGTGAAGGTAAATTTGTGAAGCCGTCACCAATAACAGTTACTGTCGTTCCTCCTTCACCAGGCCCCAAAGGCGGATATATCTTCGACATGGAAGCGCTGCTGTACCCATAAAAGAATAGTACATCGTCGGAAAAGTCCTGGCCGTTCAAAGTAATCTGTAACAACGATTGGTAGGTTGACAGCATTGGTGTCACACATAAAACTTCAATCTCAGATACAAATGTAGCAGGAACCAATGTATTGGATTCAAATCGACATGACAAAGAGGGTACATTCTGAAAGTTGGACCCATGAATACTCAAAATTGTACCCCCAGATACAGGGCCATTAGCTGGCTCCAAACGATTCAAACGAACTGCATCAACATATTCAAACATAAGTGAATATAGTACAGCTTCGGTGAACGAAATGGCAACTGTAACATTCAACACTCGGGGCATAAAACTTGATGGCACATTGCAAAATACCAATGACGCAGAATAAAATTTCATTTGGGTCTCTTGGTTATCGACATAACATTTTGCTAGCTCAACAAACTTTGTGCCATGGACTTCGATCCAATTGTTACTAATTCCCACAGGCCTCATGGGAGGATTTAACCATATAGCTTTCGGCGCTGGGAATACTTGCAAGGGGCTCGGAGCGTTCGTCAAGTCGATTCTATTTGGAGACACAGCAAGGTTCACAAACGACGCTGGAAGTGGAGGTGTCCGGCATGTAATAAAAGTTGGTGCTAAAGTCAAGGCAGGTACGATAGCTTCGCCCATAACACAGAACATTTGGTCACTGACGTAGGATACTTCAATCGTAAGAACGGATCCACCACTGGAGCTCACAACAGAAGGAAAGACTCGAAAAATTTGTAGCGGTTCTACGTATAAAAATTGCACACTTCTGCTTTCAAACTGTCCATGCAATAAAAGCGACAGGGGTACAATACCTACTGTTCCTAGAGGACTTGCTGGAATTGGGCATTGCACTTTCGAGCTCGAAATTTTAATTGCTTGAGTAGTGACATTGAGAAATCGACAAGTCATATTAGGGTATATATTTTGCCCAGTGATGGATACAATACCGCCAGATTTCATATAAGATAGACGCGGTTCGATCAACGATATGATGGGAATGTTTCCAAAATCATTGTCGAATCGAACTTGCACAGATTGCTGATAAGTTACCGATGGGTCATTTGCTGGTCCAGTGTCTTTCACATCAATAGATAATTGTGTGGAAATTGTAGATGCGCTTGGAGTTTGAATGTCAATTTGATTCGCCACAGCAGTAACCTTGTCAGGATTTCCTAATAAACTGACTGAAAGATTTGTGTTTGAATATTGTGTGACATGAGCTGACAGGTCTGTCGATGGCAAAAGCAACTGTACATAACTTTGGGACGAATAAACTTGGATAGATGCATCAATGGTACCATAGTACTCATTTGTGTCAACGTCTTCAAAGCGGTAACCACTCAGTCGTTGAATAAGGATTTCAGCCATTTCAAAGTGTGGCAGCACTGGACCTTGAATTACACTAAGGTAGATGCGTTTTGCGCTCTTCGCCCCAACTGCAGTAAACTCAAAGAAATCGCCATTCAAAGTGTACGCATCGGTGGTTGGCATAAAATAGACTTTTGTTCCTTTGGGGAGAGTAAATGGCACATTAGACACTGCTTTGGCTGTTGTGATGTCAAATGGAGTCCTCGAACTTGTGAAGAGTGAGCCTTTCTCAGGCAATCTTGTGATAGATTTAAGTGGGGGCTCATTCAGTCCAAAGTAGGAAGAGTTGAGCAACACTTCGACAGGCTCATCAACTGATGTATAAATAAGATCACCGACTGGTGCTTGAGACTCGGACAAAAATGTGCTGCCTGCTACTGAGTCTGTATAGCCCAATATACGAAGTTCAGCAAACAAACGAGGCGAATAAGCGTAAGCTTTGCTTTGAATCTCCAGATTAGGATGAGCGTTCGAAAAATAATCCATATCCCAATACCCAAGAAGACCCATTTCATCGCCTCGTAGTTTTTTCGTCATGTCTTGTGGTAATTTAGCGAGATTCCATAGTTGGATCTCGTCTAATGACCCATAAAAGCCAATGCTATCATCACATGCCCCGACACAAATCTCTCCATTTGCTTGTACTAAAGGTACGTTGTACGGAGTTGTTGCCTACACATAGTTCACGATTTCATATCGTATATCAACCTTACTTGCAGGGCTCCATTTAAGTAAAAATTGAATACGTTCAATGTCCAGGTGAAAGCAATATGAATCCAAGTCGCAGATGCAGGTAATGGTATTCCACCAGCGGTCCATTTTAATTCAAAAGTTGAATTGGTTGCAACCAAGTCCAAATGAAAAGAATTCGATTGAGTGTCTTGCTCTAAATATATAACATGCTGCAAGGACGAGCGAAATGAGCACAAACACAGTCTGGAGTGGAGGGAAAAATCCAAAGATGCATACATTGAGAGAGTTACCGCATTTTGCAGAGTCGAGTCGTTTGGTAAAAGAGCGATCATTTTGTATAATACTGATGGAGTGAACATAAGCGCATAGCCTGCAGTCCCAACAACTGGTTCCAAACCCGGGGCAACTGTGGTCCTTAAGAAATTCAGCTCACCTGAGTTCAAAGCCGCGTTGTAGATGAAAAAATGGTTCATATAGCCGACAAAGCCACTGCCAGGATATGCACCGGATCCTATTCGAAGAATGGATTGTCCCATGCGCATGGAGGTTTGGCCAATTGCAACTTTTCCATCAACGTACAAGAGGGTTGAGTTACGTGCTTGATTGTATGATACTGCTACAAAGCTCCAGGAACCTGCGTTTACGGCCAGTCCATCCATGACTCCATATCCAAAATTTCCTGTGAATGCAGTCCAACCTTTTGCTCTGTCGTCGATTGCCAATGATCGCTCAAAATTACCTCTGGTTGAATGTGTCATTATAAACCTAACTGCGTCTTAGACATGCCCATGACATTCATTACCTGGATGTTTCATTGGATGTCAAATTGAAGCTCTGAGGGACCAAGTTACTGCTGTACTCTGGTATGAAGACCCATGCTCCCATTGTGATTTCAGGGTGGATGTTGCAATTGATGTTCACTTGGGCTTCGAGATAACTTTCTCCGCTGAAATATGCAGATTGTCCATTGAGTCCATTTGGACCTTTCCGTTTGACCAAGGTAACATTGATATTCAACTGGGTCTGAAGATTGTCGGCAGGGTCTCCCAATGGCGATGCATCTTGCAAATCTGTGTCAAATGGAAAATATGCCAACAGGTGTCCAGGTCGAAGTGCTGTAAATGGTCTCCATGGAATATCAGCAATACACGGCCTTAAAAGACATATTAAAGAGGCGACAATACGCGCACGGCAGATCATCGAGCACGAAATTCGTCGAAACTTGTGTGTGGCTTTCCTCGATCTTTTGTTTGGTGCTTTCATTAGCCAATCAAGCGATATCCCATTCGAAAGGTCACATTTAAGTTATCCAGACCTTATCCGGACAACCAGTCTTGCAGCATTCTTCACGATGAACAAGCTCACGAATGTGGAATCGCAGCGCGTCATGTCTGTCCTTGGGGACATGCTAGATCGACTCAACTACTTGACATATGTGCCGCTGAAGCATGATGGCCATTTGGTGAGGAGGTTGGAAGAAAATGGTGTCGGAGTCGTGGGAGAACTGCTCCAACAATTGTGGCAATTGGATGAAGGATATGATGGCTTGGATGACAACGCTCCACGGAAAGGCGACGTCTTGAGCAAGATCAAACAAGTTGTTCGCAGCATCTGCCGGCAAATGAGAGAGAATCCAGTAGTCGTGACAACTTTCTTTGGAACCACATCGGCGGTGCCTGTGAATCCTGGAGACGATGTCATGACATTGATCAAATTTCTCTCCGAGTTGACGGATTTGACGTATACGCAGCTCAGCAAAACTGTGGAAGACGAAGCAACCAAGCGTGATATGATGGAAAACGTGTACAATCGACGTAAACAGGCTGAGGATGACTTGGTGCAGCTGCGTGAAAAGCTGAGCGATTTGCGCAAAACCAAGGAAGACGACCTATCCCATCTTGATGTACAAATGCAAAAGCTCAAAGGAGAACTCCAAACAATCAACAAGGTAGCCTTGCATCCAGATATGTCCTCACTGACAATGCTGCGTTGTAGACAACAGAAAATGAGCTTCAATTGATCCAAACTCAAGTCAAGGATACGTTGGATAAAGCTTTTGAGCAGCAAAATGCCGAAATGCAAGCCCTGCAAGAAAAATACTCGCAGCTCGAGCAAAATTTACAAAAAGACACGACAGAGCACCGAGACATTGAGGAGGCGTTGCGCAAAGCAAAATGCAAGGTGGCTGTTGAAGTCAAATCCACGATTGAGAAATACGACCAAGACATGCTCGCGATCACGAGTGACATTGACAATTTGCAAGACACGTACAGCAGGGAGCAGAAGGAGTTCCGAGAGCTTTCTGAACACTTTGTCAAGGTTTACTCAGTAAATTCCATTGAGCAAATGCTGATTTTTCGTAGATTGACGAAGAGCAAGCGCGTATTGAAGAGGAAGAAAAGATCTTGGAGGCAATTCGAGAAGAGGAGCGCCGTCAAGTGCAGGTTGAGGTCCACAGATTTAAACCAAGCTTAATTCGTCCATGCCGTAGAAATTGCATGATGCAGCCACACGGATTCAAAGTGTTTGGCGTGGAACGATGGTCCGCCGCGAGATGGCCGCTAAGAAGAAGAAAGGCGGGAAGAAGGGCAAAAAGAAATAGTGCAGTAAATAATGAAAATTATTTGAAAAACAGAAATAATACGAAATAAAACAAACTCATTTTGAATTATTTAAATTTTCATTATTGTGGTTTTAATAAAAAACTGGAGTCGTGCGGAATTAATTTTAACGCAAGCAAATTGACGCAACAATTGACGCATACAAATTTCAAGTGAAAAGAAATTGAATGTTTCGAACATGTTTTCAAATATTTCAAACGTTTGAAATTACACTATTTAATGTTTACGATTGTGGTCAATATAAGACAATGTTTGCATAAACTTTAAATAGTGTATGCGTCAATTAATTGAAACATTTTCAAAACATATCAAATTTCCAGTTTTGGACCCAAACGACTTGATTTTTTTCTTGTGTCCATTGTGGAAAGCGGCGCATGTCATCCGAAAACAACCATCTCCGCGTGCAGTATGAAGCGCTGTTGAAGGAGAACAAGCAGCTCAAAGGAGTAGTCGAGAAGCTCGAGAAGGAAAACCATGATCTCAAGCGTTCTGTCTTTGAATTGAGCCTCAAGTATGTCGTTGTTTGCATTACGAATCTAGAGCTCGTCATATAGATTGGATGGATCGACCAAGCCAAATTCGATCACATCAGGTGGTACCAGCGGGTCTGCAAGCGCTGAAGGACCTGCTGTATTCAACGTCAATGAGTTGCTAGCGAAAGAGTCCAACAGCGACGCGTCGAGCTACTTAGATACACTTGTTGCAACGGGTGGCGATGTCGAAGATGAACCGTCCAACAATCGAATCTTTTCACAAAAGTCTGAACTGCGTGGTCATGGCGGTACGACTTCTACAGTTGCAACAGCTCTCGACTCTTGATCGTCTATGTAGGTGCTGTATACACGACAAAGTTTTCCCCATGTGGGCGATTGCTTGCTTCGGGCTCTCTAGACTGCCGCGTCCTGCTTTGGGACGTCACGACCAAGTTCAATCCCCAGCAACTGGCTTCATTGGGACAACATACACAACTCGTTATCGACGTCAGGTTTGTCTAAGTTGCGTCGATCTAGCTCAAACTCTCGATTAGTTGGTCCAACGACAGTCGCTCGTTGCTCTCTGCATCGTACGATCACACCGTCAAGCTGTGGGACGTTGAGAAGGCCCAGTTGGTGAACAGCGTCGGCGTCAACGGTCTTGTCCAGACCGTCTCGTTCAATCCCGCCGGTCGGTCCAAGTTGCCTCATGTCAACTCAATCTCATGACGCGCTCGTAGACAACGACATGTATCTCATCGGTACGAGTCAGAAGAATGTCCACATCCTCGACACGCGCTCTGGCGTGACGCAGTATGTCGTTTCCTCTGGACATTCTCATCATGTCGTCGTAGCACATGGGCGAATGATGCGATGGTCAACTCGCTCTACATGTGTCCAGATGGCCAAACTCTCATGACGGGTGATAGCAAGGTAGATCTCTCTCTCTGGAAAGCGCGGTCAGCTTAGCTCTTCTTAGGGTATGATCAAGACATGGGATATCCGACGCAATGGCTGCGTGGATGAGATGTCCCACGTGAACGACGAGGGCCACCACGCCATCAGCCATCTCCACGCGTCGCCAGCCGGTCGTCAAGGCGACGAGGACGGTCGCTACTTGGCCGTAAACAGCTATGACAACATTCTGCGCGTCTACGATCGGTACGTTGCCGTCCATGTGGCCGAGAAGAGTCTCAACTGTCGTCGCAGAGGTTCCAAACTCCTCAGCAATGCGCAAGACCCGCTCCAGTTGAGCTTCTTCGTCACTGGTAATGCGTTTCAATGGTAGTCACGCTCATCAAGATGACGTTTCCTAGGCCATAAGAACAAGAATTGGCCCATCAAGAGCTCCTTCTTCCGTGGAGAAGGATACAACTACAAGCTCTCGCTGCCGTCCACGCGGTATCGCAAAATGACGGAAGGAGATGGAGACGAAGGGGGATATCCCGATCGGTACGCTCTCTCTTTGTGTCGACATGGAAGGTCTGACGGAATGACAGCGAAGAGAAGACGTCAGATGTGATGCTCTTGGCAACGGGGAGCTCAGACAATCGCATCTATGTCCACGACGTGACGACACGACGGTCAAGCGTCAACGCCAGCTTGCTCCAACGCATCGACGCACACACAGATCGCATCTACTGTGTCGACTTTCATCCGTCTGAACCGATCTTAGCGTCCGCGTCCGCCGATTTCACCGTCAAAATTTGGATTCCAAGATCCTCGCGCCTTGCCAAACCTTCCTAGACAGTCTGAGCAACTCGTCGAGTCAATCCAAATGTCGTCCTGGGATCAACTTATCCATGGGAATGACGCAAATATCGCTGTGAGGAAGCGCATGGAACTGTAGCTTGATGCACCTTGACCTGTCGACCTTGCAGTAACTCGACGTCTTCGCCGCTGCTACACTGAAAGCAAAGATGTGGAGAGACTCCAAACATGGACAAAAGAGTTCTTTCGTGTCAGGGGTCCGTGGACGCGTATGGACACTTGCAGGAAGGTGTTGAGGCTCCTCAGGGTGATGGAAGCCCAGAGAGAGCACGAAAGAGCGCCCAGGGACGTGTAGGAAGGACACACACGTCCATGGAGCGTCGAGGGGCTTCATACAGCGCGATTGCTTTGTTGTTTGGTGGAGAGAGTCGTGGGGTGTCATGGATCTTTGCAGAAAATGCAGTCTGTCTTGAAGTCGAACTTAGAGAGGCGCATTTTGCGCTCTTGAGCGGCGTATTGAAGTAAGGAGGAATGTTGCGGCCAAGATTTCTGGGAGTTTGGCGCTCGGCGGTGTCACGAGCGAGTGCGAGTCGCGTCTTGAGCAGTCAGTCGAGTCCACCGTCGTGGGAACTTTGGCGGGAAGCGATCCGGACAACTGGAGAGTCAGCCTTCCTCAAGACATTTCAACTCCCGCGAGATAGAGCTGCTCTAGCGCATCTCATGCGCACAGTCGCGACGACAAAAGAGCGCAATGGAGACTTTGTGCCGCGCGTAGTCGTCAGGAGCATCTGCTTGTCGTACAAAACACTCGATTTTGAAGCGAAGAAGCTCTTTCTGCTCACTTTGGCGCGCGATTTGCATGTTGATGCCGACACGGTCTCTCCTCGATGTTTGTCTCTAGCTCATTCGTGTCCGTAGCTGAAGCAAAACTTATCGTCATGTACTCAAAACCTTGCGAGCGTCGAGTCGCGCGTCGACGACGGCGTCGTGGATTGGAAGCATGAGCAAGTCGAGAAATACCTACGTTCAATCCGGTCGTTGCGTGAGAGTTTGGTCCCCTTGCATGAGGTAAAGCAGCGATTCCCTTGGGATTGTTCATCTTCTGCTCTGCTTGTAGCTGTTGTTTCGGCAGATTCTCTCGCAAATGGACGGCGGCATGCTCTTCCTCGTCCACCTCCGCGCTGACATTCACCAAGTCCTCAACAAGATGACCTCCAGTGACAATCGCAACGACGTCGTTGTGTTGCGTGCTTTGGATCAGCACCTGCAGGTATGCTTTCTCTCCTTCCTTGGTTATTGAAGCCTCTTCTTCCCTGAGTGTAGACATTCCTCGCCGGTTGGTTCAGCGTCGGATTTCTTCGTCTCGAGCGCGTCACGTACGATCATTCGCCAGGAGCGTTGTTGGAGAAGATCATTCGCTACGAGGCAGTTCATCCCGTCGGGACAATCATTGAGCTCAAGCGTCGTTTGGGCAATGCGCGTCGTTGTTTTGCTTTCTTCCACCCGAGGTACGCTACGTCTCTCATCTGCTCTGACTCCACGTAGCATCCCCGACGAGCCGCTCGTGTTTGTCCATGTTGCGCTTGTAAAGGAGCTAGCAGCAAGCATGGAGTACATCAAAGAGGAGACAGAGCACTTGGAGCATGAACATGATGCCAAAGCCGCGATTTTCTACTCGATCTCGTCGACGCAACCCGGTCTTCAGGTACGGAGAAGTCGTCGCTGCCGTCGTATGGTTCATCGGTGATTCCACAGGGCGTTGACTTGGGCAACTACCTCATCAAGCAAGTTGCCAAGCGACTGCAACATGAGCTCCCCAACATCGAGCTCTTTTCGACGCTGAGTCCGATTCCTGGCTTCACAAAGTGGCTCTATCAGTCGGTGCGTTGCGCCGTTCGCTCACTGCTCTTACTCACGTTGATTATAGGGCTTCAATCAGCTCACGGAGGAGGAAGTCGCTCGCTTGAAGCGCTTGGCGCCATTGCAGTCGTCGGCTGCAACGCCGAGCGACGTGCTTGCTGAGCTATTGAGTCAGCCGGAATGGTACCTGACCGATTCGATTGTCGAAGTCGTTCGTCCGATCTTGATGCGTCTTGGAGCATACTACATCTACAAGGAGAAGAAGCGCGGGAAAGCGTTCTGTCCAGTGGCAAACTTTCATCTGCGCAATGGCGCGATCTTTGAACGCCTCAACTGGCTCGGCGACGTCTCGCCCAAGGGACTCAAGACCAGCGCGGGTCTCATGGTCAACTACAAGTACGAATTGAGCCAAGTGGAAGCGAACAACGAGAAGTACCTCCTCGAGAACGCCATTTCGATCGGTGTCCAACCCCGCACGCTTTTCGAAGATTCGTCATCCGGTTGCGAGTAGATCAGGTGTTGTCCTTTGATCGCCATTGGAAGAAATATGGTCACGATAACGTCGACGTCGGGGATCTTCCTCCTCTTCTGCGTCATTAATGTGCTCAACTACGTCGATCGAGGGATCATTCCAGGCGCACCGACGCAGTTCCAGTACTTCATCATGGACACGCTCCAGACGTCCATGACGGAGCAAGGGTTTTACCTCGGTCTCCTCGCGTCGTCGTTCATTACAAGCTACGCAGTCTTCATCGTCCTGTTTGGCTATCTCTCCATCACGATGCGTCCATTCCGACTGATTGGAGTTGGTTTGCTCGTCTGGTGTTTTGCGCTCTTCCTCTGCGGCGTCGCGCAACCGACCAAGAGCTTCGGTTTACTGCTCTTCGGTCGGATCCTCAGTGGCATTGGCGAGTCGTCGTTTCAATGCATCTCACCGGCGTTCATCGACGACTATGCTCCTGCTTCGACGCGGACGCTCTGGATGGGCATCTTCTTCACCGGCACTTCCGTAAGCGCTCTCTCCTTGTTCTTTGATCCTGAGAGGTTATTGTAGGTTGGGACGGCGATCGGTTACGGCTACGGCGCTTACTTCGCGCATTCTTCACTTGGATGGTCCTTTGCATTCTACCTCGAAGCTCTGGTCATGCTGCCACTCGCGCTTCTTTGTCTCTGTTCGATCCCACTGAGATATGATATTCCTGGCCATGTCGGCACGCTTCTTTCGCCTGGCCGCGCGCATCTTCCAACTGAAGTCGACCATCTGCTCGTCAAGAATGGCAACAACACCGCCAGTACCAGCAGCAGCACCGTCATGAACAGCGACGGCGAGTCCATCTCGATCATCAACGAGACGATTCAAGTGCTCTGCAATCCCATCTTCCTCTTGACGGTGCTGGGATCGTCGGCTTTTACCTTTACAATCTCTGGCCTCGGCGTCTTTGGTCCACTCTTCCTTCTTGGCTTAGGACTCTTTGACACGGAGACGGAAGCGTCCATGATGTTTGGCTCCCTAGTCGGTACGGCCTTCCATCCTCTCGTCGTCGCATGACGCCTACTCTGTAGTCCTCAGCGCGATCATTGGAACGCCGATTGGGGGCTATTTCTTCGACCGCTTTGCTGCTAATGCGTCGTCGCCGCGTCGGCAATACTACGCGCTGATCCTCATGACGATTCTCATGGCTATCGGCGTCGTCTTTTGTCTCCTCGCTTGGTCGTTTCTGCCGTCGCGACCGCTCTTCCTCTTTTTGATCACGATCTCGCTCATTTTCCTCTTTGCAACGCCGTCCTGCACGGCCGTCGCTGTCCTTCTCTGCGTAGCTCCGTCGCGCCGCAACTTTGCCGTCGGGATCTCGACGTTGCTCGTCCATTTACTGGGCGACGTGCCATCTCCGATCTTTCTTGGCATGCTCAAGGATTACTTTGCGCCGCATTGTGGCAGCGTTGAAGTCGACGGAGAAATCCTCCTCAATCCAGACTGCCGCCATGACCAAGATGGACTCCGCCTCACGTTCCTCTTCCCGATGCTCTGGTTGCTCTGGACGATCGCCGCCTGGACATCGGCGATCTTATTGGCGCGTTGCCGCCTCCCGCGTGAGTCGTAACTTCATTTTGTTAACTTAAAACGTCGATTCACACACTCGACAAGTGCGGTGTCGCCGTGGCTGTAGACTACTTGCGCTTTACTGAGGAATGCGAGAATGCGGCGGCAAAGCGGCGTTTCTGCTGCCCAAATCCGCACGAGGGACGAAGAGACGCGGCCGCCACCAACATGATCGACCAGGGTACGCTCCAAGACCAATGTCTCAAGATGAGGAAGCAGGAAAAGATTGTCGGGAAGCTCCGCGATAGGATTGCCAGAAAGGTCGATTGATTGCAGCCTTGCAGGGGCGTGGGCGAGATTCAGTGCTTCGAGGTGGTTGTCAGCAAGCGAGAGATGCTCCAGTTGCGGGAAAAATGAGAAGTTGATGGCTTGGAGATGTGTTTTTGTGATCGTCAGACTGTGGAGTTGCGGCATGAAGGGAAGGAACTCAAGGTCGGAGTACGAGATGGACAATTTGCCCAAGGTTGACGGGAATAGCTGAGGATGCATTGACGTCGCTAGTGCCGTATGATGGAATTCTGCGGAATTGACAGAGGGAGGAAGAAAAGTCGCTGGCGATGACGAAACGAAAGAGGTATTGACAAAGTGGACTCGACGGAGACTGTGGAATGCATCGAGGATGCTCAAGGACAAGTTGGGACAATTGGCAAAGCCGAGGGTGAACAGAAATGCCGATGGCAGCGCCGACAAGAGCTCAAGAGATTGAACTGAGCAGTCGATTTCCAATGCAGCGCAGGCGTACACAGGTGACGACGTCAAGCGGCGGTGGAAGACTGAGCAGCCTGGAAGAGTTGGCGGCAAGACAAAGAGGTAGTAGAATACAGCCACGACGAAGAGAGTAGCGTATCCAAGGCCAAGCCATGCCGTGATGTGCATGGAAAGTGGCTGCTTCTTGATTGATGTTTGATGGCCGGGAGATTCAAAGGATGGAATAGGAGCGCCATTGACTCGACGAACTTTTTGAGGCGATCGTACGGGTTTCAACGGTGCAATGCAGGACAATACAGCTGATAAGGCCGAGAGGATCAGCGCGTTTGGAAAGAAACTGGCGAAGCCAACAGTGAAAGTACTTAGGTCGAGGAGGATCGTATCCTGAGTGCTCCATAACCACATGCGGAAGAAGATGCTGCCAAAAACATCTAGGAGAAGAGAGAAGGCCAATGAGATGACGTGGGTAGCTTCGTGCGTCAGGAAACATGGATGAACAAGCGAGAAGGACCAAAGGCATAAGGCGTACAGGACAAGAATGGCGCGGCTCTGGAGGAATCTCAGCAGGAGGATCAACTGGATTGAGTGGCTCAAGAGCCCAAGGAGGCGATGAAGAGTGAGCCAAAGGTACATCCGGGGAAACGGTGCATGCGTTGGCTTGATCGAGACAAAGTCGCTCTGCTGGAAGAAAGCTCTTGTCACAAGACGGTGCGCTTGGATACCGTGCAAGACTGCTACGAAGAGATGCGCCAAGAGGATTAAAGTCCGAGGGGAAGCAGGGGACGACTCAGCAGCTCGAACGACGACATTAGTAGTTGTCCCGTCGACAACACATGCGCAGTACACGAGACAGAGCACGTGGAGTACAAGCGTGCAGCTGAGCGTGATGCGATACCTAGTCGGGGACAGTTCAATCAGTGGAATGGCTTCAACGGAGGATGCCGGCGATGGAAGACGCACTTGGGACGGTAAGATCGGTCGAACTGTCGCTGAAGCCAAGCCCCCTGCGATCCATCCAAGGCAGCGCGCAGCCATCGAAGCGAGAGTTGGCGTCTGGCGGATTATCGATTGATCGAAGATTGTTGCTTGCGCGCGAAACTGTCAACCGTTTCGGATAAGGTCGAAATAAAAAATCACAGTAATTCTTGAAAAATCGTAAAATAGAAAACAATTCGACAAACAAGTGAAAATGACTAATTTATTTGTCATTGCCTTTGAGTTATACACGACGCGGAAACAAAGGGTGAAGACTTGCAATACTCTGTGCTTGGCAATGAGTTTCCCTCTCCTCTACCGTTCATGTTGACTTCCAGTCGCTTGGTGCGCTGACATGTTAATTATTGATGAATTTTTGAATTACTTTTACAATCACATTACTGAATCGAAGTTTATTTGTAAAATTGATTTTTGTTTTTGTAATTATTTTGTATTTATTTTCAGAGAGGTTGAAGTGTGAATTGACATGGACCAACTCTTGAGTGGCGACAAGACGTCGACGACGTGCCGCGTTTCGTCCGTCCTGAATCGAGACCGCAAGGAGTATGGCGCGCATGTATGTGCAATTCTATAGGGTCTAATGTTCTAACGATCCTGGATAGCACATGTTTGACGGAAGTGAAATCTCATGCTGGAACTCGGCAGAAGGGTCGCCCCAGCAAGTGTGGCTCGATTTCCACCGCACGGTGCACCTTCGTCGCGTTCAAGTGATGTTCCAAGGTGGATTTGTTGGTGAAGATGTGCAGTTTCTCGTCACCACGACAGAAGAACAAACGTTCCACGCGTTGCCGCTCAGTGTTCACTTCGACGATGGCAATGCAATGCAGTCTGTCGATGTAGCTTGCGACAATGTGACCCAACTGCGTCTGCATTTTGGAAGAAGCAGCGACTTTTATGGTCGTGTGACGATCTACCAGTTGCTCGTGTGGGGCGAAGAGACGAACGCATAAATTATTATACATCGAGAAACTTTGGGTTGGAGAAACTGAGCGGTTGGTTGGCACCATCTTGGTGCGTGATGTTGCCCCAAACGTCCTCTCGCAATGCTTCGTCGTTATGGACAGACTCGACTCGGGATTGTAGCAGGCTGCCGCGGTCACCGCCATTTGTAGCAGCTACACTCGGCGGCGACTTTGGCACTTCCTTCACGACTACGTAGCTATTCTCGGATGGTTTTTGCTTCTTTCGTCGTGCTCTCACAACAAACCAAGCGCCTGCTACAATCACCATGGCTCCACCGATACCAGCCAGTGCGTAGTATCCAGCGTTGGACGATTTCGCTGGGCTAGGACTCACTGTTGATGGTGAAGTAGTCGTGGCAGTCGTGATAGGTGTCGCTGTAGTCGGTGAGGAGGTTGTAGTTGTTGGCTTTGGTGTCATCGTTGTGGTATTTGGCTTCTTGGTAGTTGTAGTGGGCTCCGGCGTTAGAGTCGTCGGACCTGATGTCCAATAGTCCGGGCAGTAAGTGAATCCGTCGCGGCATGGACCGTCTGTGAGCTCAAGCCCGCAAGTAACATTCGTCGGTGAGCTCGTGTCGAATTGCCAGCAAGGCGGACAGTCATCTACATCACGATTGCAAATGGTCGATCCTCGTTCTTGACAAGCCAGACTGAGGCACACAGATGTATCCTGACTATTGGAACCTACAAATCTTCAGACTTCAGGCGTGGGGTCGTCCACTTACGAGCTACGAGCACGCCAAACAGCGTCAAAACCAGCGCCACCCCCTTCGCCATCGCACTCTGGGCTATGACCAGATCAGTTTATGTATGTTGCAGCGAATTTCAAATATCATTTACATTATTTTTGAAATTTATATAGAAATTTATTTAAATTCAAGCAAGTTGTACTTGAGCTTGGGGGTTGATGGCATGACCATGGCGAACAAATTTTGTTCCCATCACTCTGTCAGGACTTTCCGAGACGATCGAAAGAAGATTTCGAGGTGATTCACTCGCTCCGTGTATATATCTCCTAAGCAAGCCAGAACGCCCTCAACAGCGTACAAAGTCGAGGTTTCTTTGTCAAATCGCCTTCAAATTTCACTCGTTTCCAGTTGTTACACCAATTTCTTAAAGTGCATGGTGGAACTGAAGGCTTGGATCTTGTGATATGTCATACGTAGCTGAACAAGCCAATACAACAAAGGATGCTGCAGTTTGTGGCTTTTAATGCGCGCCACAATGAAATGCTGCTCCACTAAGCGGTAAAGTGAAAAATAATTGAATTTCAATATATTTTTGCCACAAATAAATAACTGCAATATCTCGCACTTAAAAATAAATACTTTATTGGGCGACTCTGCTAAAGTACGAAAGCATTGCCAGAATCGCCGCAAGAAAGACAAGAAGGGGCAGACTAACATGAAGAAGAAGGTGCAGCATGGAGAAAGCGCAAGGAGTCCACCCTTTCTTGTAGGTTCTATTGATGGGAAAGTCAGGATCTGGCAAGACATCCATGCGATCCATCATCTTTGCCAACTACCTCGGTATGTTCTTGGCTCCTCCACATCGAGTGATGGCATGCTGATTCTAGCTCGTGATACGATGCGCCTTGGACCAACGCTTGACGTGGAGCACTCGCATGTGCGTTTCTTAGGCAACCTCGTCTTGAATCTGTGGGATTGCGGCGGGTATGTCGGATGATTTTCTACCGAATTGAGGATTTATTGTGGCTAGGCAAGATGCGTTCTATGAAAACTACTTTGAAAGCCAACGTGACCATATTTTCCGCAGCGTCGAACTGCTCATCTACGTGTTTGACATTGAATCTCGCGAGCTCGAAAAGGATATGAACCATTTCGATGGCTGTTTGGAAGCTATTGAGCAAAACTCGGAGTCGGCCAAGGTGTTCGTTTTGATCCACAAGATGGATCTTGTGCCAGAATCTCAACGTGATGCTGTCTTTGAGCAACGTAAAGAAATGATCCTCTCGCGCACTGGGGTACGTCGACAAGGATAACTTGCATTGCTCAAGTTCTGTGGGTTTGTAGTCAATTCCAACTGTTTGCTTTGGCACATCAATTTGGGATGAAACACTCTACCGGGCGTGGTCATCGATTGTCTACTCGTTGATCCCCAACATGCAAGACTTGGAAAGCCATTTGAACGAGTTCTGCTCGATCTGCAATGCCGATGAAGTGGTTCTCTTTGAACGCGCGACGTTCCTTGTCATTGCGAATGCCACGCACAAAAACCACCGAGACATTCACCGCTTTGAAAAGATCTCCAATATCATCAAGCAGTTTAAGCTCAGCTGTTCCAAGACGCAAGCGCAATTTCAAGGCATGGAAGTGCGCAATTCCAACTTTACAGCTTTTATGGACTTCTTCACATCCAACACGTACATCATGGTGATTATGAGTGACGATCAAATCCAACCCGCGACCACGCAGCTCAATATCAAGGCTGCGCGACCAGTTTTTGAAACCTATGTGCAGCAAGCAAACTAAGTGGTAATAATCCCAGTTTGGTTGTGTTTTTCAAGATAGTGGGGGTGGTGGGGGAACGACGGACGGGGCTTGAGAGCGAAATGATATCGACTGAAAGATTTTCAAGCGTTGGCTGCTCAAGGGGGCAAACGCCTGATGACGAATCCAATCTAAGTTGTGCACTACAAGTCCACAACGTAACAAGCACAAGGGAGTACAACTTACTAGCTAGTGCATATCGACGAGAATAACGTTGTGGAACCGACACCATGCGTCGTTTTGATCGTTTGCGGGCTTTTCTGTCGTGTCGATTCCGTTGCAAATAGACAGGATAACTTGTTGAAGCTGCTCGATTCTCGGGTATGACAATTGTTGTTGAGATTGATTCTTCGTTCTCTTCGTCACTGGAAGATTCGATGACAATGACTGTCGGAGCCGTCCGTCGCATCATCCGCTCGTAGCTACGGAAAATCTAGCATGAGCCCAAGACATCCTCCATGGTCGTACAAGTCGTCAAATACATCTTGGCTCATCCTGTCGAATTTGAAAATGACCCAACCAAAGCGTCTTTAATTTGACAAAAATAAATTATTATATCCAATGAAATGAATAAATAGTGATTTTTGTGTAAATTTCATCCAATATTTCAAGCCCTAATCTTTATTAATTGGTTAGAAAATGATTATTTTCAACCAATTCCACTATTTATTAAAATTTTGAATTATTGGATTGGATCTTAAATATTAATTATCATCCAATAAACTTTCTACATTTAAGTTTCCACGCGAATTTAGATGATGTTACATGGCCCACTCCGAATCATTGCTCGTCCGGCACGTCCGCTCCTCTGCTCCTCAATCTCAGCAGTGTCGATGAGCTCTACATCACCAGCGTCTCCGCCAACTACCACTAATGAGTCCTGGGCACAAAAAGGCAAACGATTCCTTCAAGTATATGGAACTGTTGGTGTCGTCACCCATACGACTCTCTCGCTGGCGTCATATTCAATCCTCTACTTGAGCATCTCCCGAGGCCTTGATGTTGGATCGTTCCTTGGTAGTTGGATGACCAGTATTCAAGCTGCCGTACAGGCGAACATGACCCAAGACAGCGAAAACGTTGAGACTGCCAGTAATGCCATGGTGGCCTATGCGGTTTACAAGCTTTTGGCTCCAGTTCGTTGGCCCCTGACCTTCTTTGTCACACCGATTGTGGTGCGGCAGTGGAACAAGATCCGCCCGCCACAATCGCCAAAGAAAGATCCCAAGAGTGTAGTATAATCGAATGAATCATTAAACTGTTCACGTGGCATCAGGACAGAGTAAAGCGTCGATGAAGGCTCGTTTCGAGCCAAGGAGCGCCATGTGCTGAATCGAGCAGTAACCTTCAGCATTGAGTCGGACAAAGGATTCGGAAGCAAAGTGCAGGCCTTGGAAGCTATGCTGGAGAAGACTCCACTGGAAGGTCGATGCAATTTCAGTGCTTGCTTCGTATTCAATCAGTGCAGGTGACGATTTGTCCACGTCAATCTCGCACGAACTGCCGTCAGTCTCAGCTCTGAGTTGGAGGGCATTGTCAGGGTGCATCTTGATCTCAATGGATGCAGCTGGTGGGAGATCTGAAAACTCGTTGGCAACTTCGAGAAGAGCATTCGACTGAATAATGACGCGCCCAGCTACAATCGAACTCTCGAAACTACGCTCAAAATCGCCTTGTGTGAAGTCATTGAGATCGTCTTGGACCATGGCGTGAATGGCACATTCTGCCAGAACTCCGTTTTCAGTGAGAACCATTTGGAAACATGACGTTTCTTCGTCAAAGCTACATGTGACAGAGGTCGACGCCATTGAGGACGTGCCAAACACACTCAAGCCGTCGAGGAGGTGGTGCAACGAAATACGAAACCCCAGCGTTTCCTCCACATGGTACTCATACGAATCGAACAAGTCACTCGCCAGACTTGTCTTGATCTACCCAAACTGAGCTTGCAAGGAGAGAAATAGAATTCTACCTGGACAGACTTTCCCTTGGAATGTGCTGTGAAGTATAGCCCTACGATGACAAGCTGATGAACATGGAGGCTTCAAATTGAAGCTTGTCAACCTGATGGATCGATATCACATCGCACCTGCTGATCCTTCTTGCGTCCCAAGCTCAGACAGGACAAGAGCGTGTGAAGATGCTTGGCATTATCGATCGAACAACTCATAAGGACTGAGCTGTCACGACGGTTTGGAGTACGAGAAGGAGACAGCGGTGTCGTCGGCGACAAGGCTTCAACCTCATTTCTTACCGCCATGCAGATTAATTCAAATGAAATTGACTTCAAAATGGAAAAATTAAGGAAAAATAGACAATTTCCAATAACAATTTCCAATAACATTTTCGATTTTATTTGAAAAATCTTTTCCTCAAGGCAAAAGTAAGACAAGTAAATCTGATCTAGGCATCGGGAAAGACGAGTAAAGCAGGAATGTTAGATACGAGACTCCTGAGGATGTGTCCGCTACAACTGACAGATTTTATAGACAGTATTACGTAACTAACTCGAAGCAAAAGATGAACGACAGTTGTGTACAAGCCTCGGTTAGATTGTGATGAATTTTAAGCTTTGAGCGCCTCACTTTCGATTCAACGATGAACTGAGCCGTCGTTCACCAACTCTGTTCTGCGCACTCGCAAGCCATCGACACTATGAGCGATAAAACTGCTCTGCCTTGAGGGCTAATGGAGAGGAACATCTCTACGGCAAGATCTTGCAACTACTAGTATCTGTTCACGCAGAAGATAAACCGCCCGTGATTTTTTGGCTTTTATCGTTCATGGTGTCAATCGCTGTTGAATACGCAGAACCGAGTTGGTGCACAAAGCAGAATATATTGAAAAAATTTCCACAATTACCATTCATCCTTTGCAATCAGCTAATCACGTTGTGCATAAGCTCTATCACGTCTAGACTTTGATTTTAGTCTCATATGAAACAATAGTGTTATACACTTCTTTACTGGACTCCGAAAGATCAGAAGTCATCTCAGTTATCTTCTTTCTGCGTTGCTTCTTTTCGTTTGAACCTTGTCGCAAAATGAGCATAAAAAACATATTTGCAGTTGAAGTCAACGGAGAATACGACATCATGAACGATACAACTGCTCTGCTCGAAGATGTCTTGAGGGCGAATGGAGAAGAACATCTCTACGACAAGATTATGCAACTGTCTGTTCACGCAGAAGAGGAGCCACCCTTGATTTTTGGCTGGCAGAACGTGGAAGGCTTTGTTCAAGCTATTCACGCGGCTCAAGAGCAAGCTGTTGCTCCAGGAGGTGTGCCATTGCCACCTAATCCGCTTGTTCTTCCTGGTCCTGTGAACGTGCAGAGCTTCAAGGAAGCATTGGTTGAGTATGCGCGAGTTCATGGCGCTGCTGATCGTCTCGACACTACCTGTCTTCCATGTACGCTAGGGCAGTGCTGCAATGCCATCAAATAGGCCACAAAGTGATCCCAAGAGTCAGAGGTTCGCTTGCAGTTATTCAAACGTAAAGCGAGCGAGAGGAGAGACTCTTGCGAGTTTGAGCTTTAGAAACTGCATGCAACGGTGGCGTGTGGATTCGAGATGTCTCTGGACGACGTCTCTGAGGTGAAATCACATTTGGGAGTTGCATGCACCATACATGTCTTCCATGTACGCTAGGGCAGTTCGGCCATGTGATTACTTCTCTGGCAAGACTGGATTTGCATCCGTGGACCCAACGCATCATCGCCGTTGGAGGGCCAAATTTGCTGCCAATCGCCCATGTCTACGTGCCTCGTCAAAGTTCCAATACTCTCGAGAGAAGCATTCAACACTTTCCGAATAGCTTGTGGGGATAGCCCAGTCAAACGCATACATCCTAATCAAGCAAGTAATAAACTGCTTCATGAACCTTCTCCATCGATTTCTCATGAGGCTTTATCGCTTCTAGATTAATCTTAAGCTTTAGCCATTCTCGCCACTTCGATCGAATATGTCTGCATCCAGAATGTCCCTTTTAATTATGAGCTCAATAGCGCCGAAACTCCATGGCAGTCGGCGACAAGGTTTCGGCCTTAATTGGATCCAATCTGAAACATGGTTCATATTTCATCATTTACCAATTTGACAAGAACCGATTAGCATGGGCAGAATTTCACATGAGACCAATTGGACAAGATGCAAGTGATCTACTGGCATCTCGGTGCGTGGAACTGCTTGGGGTGAGTCTACGACTGCCAGAAAAGTGATAAGTAACTCGCTGAACTTGACGCTGTCAGCTCCCCCAAGACGTATTTTCGAATGGGGCGATTTATTCCTTTGAATTGCTGGATACCGCATTTGCGCTGTCGGACTATCTTGGATGCATGTTTAACCCTTGTTATGTCAATCGATTCGAGGAAATTGTGCTTGGACTTACAGTCAACCGCAATGACGAAGCATATATTGTGAAGTAGATAGTTCGAGTACGCAAAAGCGTGCTAAGTTCTTTTAATAGGTGCAATCAATGGTAAAACAGCCATGGTATGAGTCGAGTAGGCGGAGGGCTACATGCGTTTCGACCTTAGTGTCAAATTGTCATTTATCGCGGATTCGAAGAATTTCCATGGAAATGACGACACATGCGAAGACAATTCAAACATTCTTGACACTGTAGGTGAAGGGAGATGAACTCAAAAGTACACAACTTATGCCAAGGCGATCTCCATTGAATTCAATCCAGAAGGCTCTGGTTTGCCATTTTGGATGACTTTGCCAAGAAGATCTTTTTCTGTCTTTTCTACAAAAGAAATTGTTTGGGACAGGGTTCAAACAGAAACAAGACAGCACAACCAGAAGCAGAGCACGAAGGCAAGAAGATGATCAACAAGATGGCGTCTGATCTTTCGGCTTCAGTACGACGTGTAAAGCACTGAGACTCACGAGGCAAAATCAATCAAAGTCCAGAAGTTATAGACAGCTCTATTAGATTTGCTGATTGCTTAGGATGAGTGACAGTTGTGCATTCATTTTAATTGTGTGAACCTGTGAGCTCCTTAATTTTAAATCAGCCCTGAACTGAGCCGTTCTTCATACGATGAGCCTTATTGTCCCTCTTGAAGGCATCTTGAAAACGAACGGAGAGGAATACCTCCACAACAAGATCATGCAACTGTCTGTTCACGTGGAAGAGGTCCCGTCATTTTTGGTTGGATCAACATACGCGTCTTTGTTCAAGCTATTCAGCAGGCGCAAGCACAAGCTGCTGCTCAAGGTGTGCCATTACCGCCTAGTCCGTTTCCTCTTCCTGCCCAAATGACCGTGGAGAACTTCAAGCAAGCCCTGCTCGAGTATGTGCGAGCTGAAAACGCTGCTCCTGCTCTTGGCACTACATGTCTTCCTTGTACGCAAGAGCAGTTCGGCGATGTGAGTGGCTCTCTGGCAAGACTGGATTTGCATCCGTGGACCCAGCGCATCATCGCCGTTGGAGGGCCAGATTCGCTGCCGATCGCCCATCTCTACGTGCCACGTGCACGTTCCAATACCCTGGGCAGATTCCTACGACACTTTCCGAATAGCTTGTGGGGATAGCATTTTCCCTTCAAGACGCATGCATTCATCTAGCTAGTAACAATAACTTGCTTAATGAACTTTTTGAAGTCGTTCTCTTTAGTTCCATTGCGCCATGATTGAGTCTACCTTAGCCATTTTCGTCTCATGGAACGAACGAGCACACCTGCGTTAAGAGCGTCCCTCTGATGATTGAGCTTCATTGCCTCGTTCAATCATCGCTATCACTCCGACATATGCCTTCATCTGTCAACCACAACGCACCAGTAGCCCTGAAACTCCGTGGTCGTCGGCGACAAAGCGTCGCCATGGTTGTTTTCAATTGCAGTAGGATTCATATCTCATCATTTACCAATTTGACAAGAAGCGATTTTGAATTGCTTCCGTCGATGCATCATGCTTTGGCGCCAACACTTTCGCAGCACGGATCGCAACGTGCTGGAAGCGTTTCTTCCTCGGTGACAGCTTGTTCGTCGGCTCGTCTGGACGCACTGCGCCGTCCTTCTTCATGAGCCAGTTTCGCATGAGCCCTTGTATCCTCAAAGCCGCAACATCGTGACGAAGATTCGACATGGCAACTTCGGCTAACTTGGCTGTGGCGGCCACGACGCCCATCTTTGGGTCTTGGAGGTTGGATATGCGCAGGAGAAACCCAACGACACCATTTTGAACGAGTCTGTCTCGGACTTCCTTGATCTTGGCAGATGAAAGACCAGCCAAAGCACGAACAGCCTCGTACCTATCCACCAAAGTCAAATATTACCAAGTCGACGGACAGGATGCAAACCTCAAGACGTCATGCCGACAAGACGGCGCAATGCACTTGACGAGAAAAAGAAGGATGCGAGCGTCCATGAGCTTGTGGGCATTTTCAGGCTTCGTTGCAAAGTCAGCAAGTACTTTTGCAATCTTTTCTCGTAAGGCTGCATCGTGTTGAATCGACAGCGCAAACAACGCCTCCAGGACAAGTTTCTTGCACATCATGATGCGGGTGCAGTCGCTCTCAGACAAATGCCAAAGGGCTGTCACGACGTCGACACGACACGCATGGTCGCTGTCATTGATGAGCTCAAAGAGCATGGGAAGAATTCCACGAGAGACCAATTGGACATGATGCAAGTGATCTACTGGCATCTCGGTGCGTGGAACTGCTTGGGGTGAGTCCACGGCTGTCAGTGCCGTGAGGAGTGAGACACTGAGCTTCTTGACGCGTTTGTCCGTGGCATGGGCATTAAGTTTCTCGGAGCTGACAATTTCGACGACACCAAGATCAATCAATGGCTGTCGCTGTGGGGCAGTAAGAACGACAAAGTGGTTGAGAATGGCCAAAGACTTGACGCAGATGTCGATGGTGGCGCTGTGGAAGGCAAGAATGGTTGGTAAAACGTCGTCCTGGATGAGCCCTAATCGATTCTTTGGATCGGATGCAAACGCTTCCAGGATAGAAAAGACAAGAAAGATCGATTGAGCTGGCAGATCGTCGCTCACCAACGACAGCAAGCTTGGAACGACGTGCATTTGAACGAACACGCGAGCAACACGGCGGTCCATGGACAAGAACAGCAACGCTTCAAACAATTCCTTTCGAAAAACCCCGTCGGTGTCCAAGTACGGGTCCTGAATGAGTCCCGCAAACATTTGGACGAGATCGATCTCTTCGACAAGTGTTTCTTTGTTTCTGTCTGGCTCAGAGAGGAGTTTCAGGAGCTGTGCTGCCTTCTGCTTGAGCCGCTTGTCTTTTTTCGTCGTCATTCGTCGTAAAAGATGTAGAACGACTCGAAACCCACCCATGGTGGCCACAGAAACCGCAGCGTCTGGGAATTGAACGACGTTGAGAAGAATTTCAATCGCCGATCGTTTGAGTTGACAGTCAGAAATGTGCACAAGAGCAAAGACCGTTTGAATCCCTTGAGGGGCCTGGAGAAGTTTCAATTGCACACTTGGTAGTTGTGTGAGCTTCGCCAGTGTATCAGCAGCATCTCGAAGAATTGCAAGATCCATCGATTCTTTAGCTCCATGGAGGAACGCAAGCGCAGCACCAAGTCCACCGGCTTGGGCGAGAATCTCCAAATTGCCAGCTACGTTGCGTAAGGAATGGTTGAGATAGAGCTCGAGGTACCATTTTTGCTCAGTGTAGCAAATGCCGACGCCGCATCTCGCCGCACTTCACCAAACGTAGACCAATATGCAATATCAACGAGTGGTCGCAGTCCATCAAAGTCAATGTCTGGTTGAAAAGCTCCCGACTTGGTCAAGGAACGAAGACGCTGCTGTGTGGTTGCCATGGTGTTGGCGTCTGGGCGTATGTCGACCTCAATCGATGCTGAAATTTTGAGAGTAGACGTCGCAACAGCCATGGCGACGCGTCTTGGCACATGGTTTGGAGATATCGTCGTGTGGGTCTTTTTCCTAGATGAAACTTGCGGCAATGCCGTCCTCGGCCGCGGCTTCCCCATGTATCAAGTCTATTTTTAACGTCAAAAAGTTGCAGACACTAAGATGGACGTTCAATACTACCTTATTACAACTTTATACCAAAGAAATTCACAAGTCAAAGAGTTTGGAACCAGCTCACGATCGTCGCATGGCCGAAACGAGCAGCAAGAGCACAAGCTTGATTGGCACTGCCCTCGGCGCGATTTGCATGGAGGTACCGAACGATATCCAACGATCCGCGTGATGCGGCCCAGTTGATGGCATGCTCCGTGCATCCTTCCGAGCGGTGTTCGTGGAGAAACTTGACGATGTCGAAATGACCATACAATGCCGCACCGTCCATGGCTTCCTTCGTACAGCCTTCTGTTCGATGGAAATGCAAAAATTGAACGATGGCTAAATGGCCCGAGAAAGCGGCGCTTGTCATGGCATACGTCGTGCACCCTTCTTGGCGATGCTCGTGCAAGTATCTGACGACCGCGAGATGTCCGTTCTTGGCTGCTTGGTTCATGGCAAATGGAGTACAACCCTCTGTCCGATTTTCGTGGAGGAATCGTACAACGTCGAGGTGGCCATTTTCAGCAGCTTGGTTCATTGCAAAAGTTGTACAGCCTTCCGTGCGATTTTCGTGAAGGAATTGAACGATTGAGAGGTGGCCGTGGGCTGCTGCGCTGTCCATACAGTCGACAGACCAGCCAGAAACGCCACGCTCATGGAGGAAACGCAAGACATTCAAGTGACCATGCTTAGCAGCTCCGTTGAGCGCATACATGGATATTGATGTCGGTGGTATTTCGTAAATGGAAAATAACCATTCCAGGATGTTTAGTTGACCCGTGACGGTTGCACAGAAGACAGCGTATTCCATGCACCGGCCTTGATGATTCATATGCTGGACGACAGCTTGAACGACGCTGAGATGTCCATTGGACGCTGCAAATCCGATCAAACTATTGTCCCTTAGACTCAAGTGCGGTCTATCGCGCTTCTGCTTGTGAGAGTAAGTTGCTAAGAGAAAGGACACGCCTGGCATCATGTCAGTCATCCGTCGAACGAGCGACGGATTGCCAATCACTGCAAAGAAGATGGTGGACGAGACAGCAGTGGGGTCACCTGTATCAGTATCTCTAGACACGTTGTCTTTCACGGCTTTCATCGTGCTTGCGCGGCCGGGGGAATCGGACGCGTTGTGGACTGCTCCAAGATGAAGTCAACTATTTCAGAAACCTGTGAGACAAAAATGTAGTATCCGGATGGTCTGGTTTCTTTATCCGGATCTCTACTGACCTGCAGACGGAATCGTGATGAGAGTCGGTGGGATCGCGACGCTTTGGTTGATGGAGATCTACAAGACAAACTCCGATTGAGAAATGAGAAGACATTGCATGGCGTTGACGAAAGGGAGACTTGGGAAATGTTCGACGTCGGGCGGTTCCAACGCCATGGAAGATTGGACGACGTTCCGTTGAAGAGATGAGACGACAGATTGTATTAGTTTAAATTATCCAAGATGAGCATGAGCTCATCGACTTATGCATTTTGAGATTGACGCCGAGACGTTCGCTTGGCAGTCAATATTCGTCGACCTTGTTTTTTGGGGTCAACGCCCATGTTAAACCCACCAGCGGCAGCTGGAGGTTGTCCAAATCCACCAGGTGCAGGAGCACCAAAGCCACCAGTGGCACCACCGAAACCACCACCAAAGCCAGTGGAGGCAGCTGGTGTTGGGGCGCCAAACGAGGCACCGAAGCCACCTGGGGAAGGAGTTGCAGATGGGGCAGAAGCGCCAAATGCGGTTGCTGGAGCGGCTCGAAAAGCGTTAGCTGAAGGCGCCGAAGCTCCAAATGAGGCAGTTGCGCCAAAAGCAGTGGCAGGAGCCGAGGAACCAAAACCAGACGTACTGGCTGCAGGGGCACCAAAGGCAGGGGTGGTGCCAAAGGCGGGAGTGCTGGATGCAGAGGCTCCAAATGTCGGGGCCGATGTAGAGGCACCAAATGCGGTTGTCGAGGTGGAGGCAGGTGCAGGAGCACCAAACGCGCCAGTTGTGGCAGGAGCAGGAGTACCAAAGTTGAAAGTCGAGCTGCCAGTTCCAAATGTAGTTGAGCTAGGCGCTGACGCCCCAAAAGTAGTGGTCGCAGGTGCAGACGTGCTAGGAGCACCAAATGAGGCACTTGGAGCGCCAAATGTAGGAGCAGGAGTGGTGGATGCAGAGGCTCCAAATGCGTTCGATGATCCAGAGGACCCACCAAAGGAGAATGTCGAGGAGGGAGAACTTGAAGGAGCAGCAGCAGTGGATCCAAACGTAGCTCCTGATGAAGATCCGAAAGTTGGTTGAGATGCTGAAGAGGACGTTGTGGCCGGCGTCGAGCTACCAAACACAAACGTCGAAGAAGGTGCGGCTGATGCTGTAGTCGGTGCAATAGCAGTAGCAGAGGCTCCGAAGGTTGAGCTGTTTGCACCAAAGCTTGGTTTTTCAAATCCGAGAGCAGGCTTGTCTGAAGTCGCGCCAAAGGTTGGCTTGTCAGCTAATGCACCAAATGTAGGTTTGTCTGAAGTTGTGCCAAAGGAAGGCTTGTCAGCCGAAGCACCAAAGGAAGGTTTGTTCGTGGCAGCGCCAAAAGTAGGTTTGTCAGCAGCAGCACCAAAGGCAGGTTTGTCAGATGCACCGAATGATGCACTGGATGTCGAAGAAGCAGAGCCAAATCCACTAGTTCCGGCTCCAAACTTAAACCCACTTGTTTCTTTAGCGTCTGATTCAGCAGCGCGCTTCTTGGAAACAAGAGCAGGAGTCGCCGCAGGAGCAGACGAAGGAGTAAAGCCAAACGAGGAGGATGAACTCGAATCACCAGGCGTGTCACTGCCCCCAAACACGAAAGTCTTCTTTTGCGGAGGTTCATCGCTGGATTTTTCCGCGGTTGCAGAGGGTATCGAGAATGAAAAGGTTCCAGACGGTGGTGCAGTGCTCGATTTGTCGCCAGCTTCACTGCCCTTGGCTGCTGCAGTCTTGTCAAGGCTGCCAAATCCCAATGTCGACGCTGGCTTGTCCGCACCTCCAAATCCGAATGTGGCAGCAGGTTTCTCTGTAGGGGCGGTAGCTGGCTTGTCAGCTGGGGCTTTTTCAGGGACTGCAGATGGCTTATCATCAGCTGCCTTGGCGTTTGCACTCTTGCCACCGAACGAAAAGCCACCGCTTGAAGACTTGTCAGCCGAGGCAAACGAGAATGAAGGTTTGTCGCTCTTCTCTGTAGCTGCCGAAAATCCAAACGACACAGATTTATCAGTACTTTTTGTTGTAACCTCATTGGAAGCAGCAGTCTTGTCAGATTTGTCATTACCAGCTCCGAATCCACCGAACGTGGGCTTGGCATCAGTAGAACCAGCAGCAAAGCTGAATCCAGACGCTTGAGTCTTACTTTCTGTGGGCTTCGTTGAAGGGACACCAAAGGAAAAACCAGTGGAGGAAGGTTTGTCCGCCCCATCTGACTTGGCTGCCATGTCAGAACCAAAGCTGACTGTAGGTGCGACGGGCTTGTCGGAGGATACACTCGAAGAAGAAATACCAAATGAAACTCCAGGGGTCTTTTCGGTTGAAGTTCCAAACCCAAAAGGAGCTGATGTAGACTGAGGGTTGCTTCCTGATTGCACACCGAATGAAATTCCGGGAAGTTTATCAGCTGATGGAAACGTTTTCGCTTCAGTAGGCTTGTCCTCTTGACCAGGCTTTGGCGTGTCGCAGCAAGGGCATTTTGAAGTAGCGGGACTGTTGCGTACTTTGCAAGAAGGACATGCCCAGCTTCCAGCCTCGTGCTGCATAAACCTGGCCAAAGGATTGGAGGAGGATAGTGGTGCAGGCGCTTTCGCTGGAGACGACGACGCTGCTAAATAGACATAAGATCTGAATATTCTTGCAAAAACTTTACCTTTTGGTGTTTCACAGCTGGGGCACTTCGTTAACTTCGCATCCAAGTTGTTGACAAGACATGAGCTACATGTCCAGCTGCCAGGGGCTTTCACCATAAACTTTTGCAAGGGGTTGGTTGAAGAACTCGAAGCCGGAGCAGAATCCACAGTGGAAGTACTGATACCATTTCGCTTGGGAGAAGGTGCCCGAACAGGAGGGTTCACAAATTGATATGGTTTGGCGGCTTGAGTAGAGTTTTTTGGTGGTGCGACTTTGGTGGGCTTGGAAAAGGAGTACTTGATAGGTTTATTCAGCAAAGTTTCTGCTTCAGATGCCACACTTCCAAAAGTATCGGATGGAGTTGAAAAACCAAATAATTGAGGAACAGTTGGCTTTGATGTCGTTGCAGTAGCCTTGGGTAGTTCCCGTACGTTTGAAGGTTGAATGATCGATTTCGAACTTGACTCCTTATCTTGGCGAAGAGCTGTAGTTGGCTTCAATGGCAGAGAGGAGATAGGTGGCTTTGCGACTCCTTGCAATGGGAGTGGAGGAAGCGAATCTTCCTGCAAAACATCAAGGTGATATTTTCCCCACGACATTGACATTGATGGAATGGGCTTCCGAGTTTCTTTCGTCATAGGATCCGCATCCATGGCATTGAGAGTGGCCAGAATTCGTTCAGTGACCAATCGTGAATGCTCTTGAGCGTTGGTTGAGTGGTTTGCAAGCAATCGGGATGGAACTGGTCGTCTTTGTCGCCGTTCTTCTCGAGATAGGACATACTTCTTAATAAGTCCTCCCCGACTGAGTCTTGATTGCTTTGATGAGTCGCCAAATAGTTGAATCGGTGCCAAGGTGGTGGACGAACTCTCACGATCCTCGACTTGGATTGGCGTGCTTGGTTGTTGAGGACGAGGAGCAAAGCTACCTGGGGTGTAAAAGTCGGCGTCATCAATAGTTTGATCGTGAACGCTTGAGTGGGTGACCTTTTGTTGCTTGCTGGGCAACTGTTGGTTCTTGCGCGTAAATACAAACGTTTCCGAGGTGCTCTCAGTTTCGAAGAGTGGTTTTGCAGGTGATGGCGCCTTTTCTGGCGTTGTAGCATGAATCTTGCTCGCTCTCTTCTCGGAGACAGAGGTAGAAGGACTCACATTTGCTCGACGGGACGGCGAAATCGGTTGGCTTTTTCGCGGGGGTTGAGATGCGACTTCCATTGTGTTCGACTCTTCCAGTTGATTGTCGTCATCGTCGCCGACTAGCTTGTTCAGGATCGGCACATGCTTCAAGAAACTCAAAACACCCCATCCTCCCGCGTTATCGCGCCGTTGGCGCGCCGCTCTTGTCGCTCCTTCTCCATCTTCTTCGAACGACCGCTTCATTATCCGAACGGGCAGCTCTCGCAAGATTTTATACTGCGACCACAAAACCCTGACTCGAATCCACACAAAATCCACCAATCAAATATGTTACAGTAAACTTTTCTGTTTCTTTTTAGCCAATTAATTTTATTCGCGGCAATTATTCGGTGTACGGATAATTATCCGTATGTACTTGGCGCGGTGGTTTCGGTTTCCGAATTTCATTTTTCTTTTTATCTAATTAGGTCAAGATCCAGGATATCTTGTGGAAGATCGCATGATTGAGAAAGTGCAACCTCAACGGAAGGTCTGCGGCAGCCCCATCTCGGACATCTAGGACACTCAACAATGTCAAATTGACTTGACCTTGCGTAAAGAAATGGATCGAACCTAAAAGTGTTTACTGGAGAAGAGTCAATGGGCTGGTTGGAAAAGTCGAGTTTGGCGCGTTTTTGCATTAGCTTCTTCACCGTGGACGAACATGTATTACTTCGGAGAGTTCTATCCGGAGGATGCTCGTCCACCTCACTTTACGATGAAGCGCAATGCAATTGATGAGGAGGCTGTAATGTCTGACAAGCGGCGCAGACGTAGCGGATGGATCTTTACCAGCCACTTGGAGCACTTGAAATCGCTCCATGACCTCAATTCACGTACGTATATGCGACGAGCAAATAGGAAAACTCACAGTGGGAATGAAAGCAGCAGTCATTGTTACCCGTCAATCTGCGAACATGAGCGCACCTCTCACAAGAATGTCGCCACGTCGAGTAGTAGGAGGCGATTTCGAAGGCAAGGACAAAAATGCCGTCTCGACCTCCACCAGGGATCGCATTGAATTTGCCATGACGAACTCTTGCTTTCCACGAAAGGTTCGACCATTATCCGTGCCATCGCCAGCTTCTCTACCAAGTCAATTGATGTCAAGAATTTTTCCTCAACGAAAGCAAGACGCCCGAGAGAATCCTAGGAAAGATTTTTTCGGCTTCTCTCACTATCGGCAAGAGTCAAGCAGTGTCGCCGCAGATGCCCATGTGATTCTGAGTTCCAATCTCACCTACTCTTTCTCATCACCGAGACGCCCAGCTCCAGAAAAGAACTTGGCCATTTGTACAATGTCCGAAGATTCATCAGAAGAGTCGTTGCGTCCAATATCTTCTACACATGCCGTGCCTACTCCGAGCATTACGTCCTTCTCCGACAACCCTTTGGAAAAGTTCAGGAAACAAGCTCCTGGAAGTTGGCAATGTACAACTTGTTTGAGTCGCAACGAAACCTCTCGTTCCCAGTGTGTCTGTTGCGAGGCATCACGACCGTCGGGTACGAGGCCTTCAGACGAAGCTTCTCCACGTGTCCAAACAATTTCCTGTGTGGAATTAACAAATCAAGCACAAAGTCCAACGCACACGTCGATTACCACTCCGACCTCTCGAGTGGATGAAACATCGCGAAAGAAAGAGAAGAAAGCCCTAGCATTTCGCGAGTCTGCAGAGCAACCATTAGACAAGCGGCGAAGTGTGGTCAAGAATCGACGACCCCCTCGACCTCAGAAACGAAAAGGATGATAAATTGATTCAAATGGCAGGATTGCGATGGATGTACGGAAGGTTGCTTGGCAAGTGCTTGTTTTGCAATCGCATGCCGCATTCTTCGTCATGAGTGATCACATGTGGCTGGGGAATGCCCTCGGGAACAGCCTCCAACCGGTTCATGAGTCTGTCTTCAGCTCGGCGAGTCAGCGCAAGTACAGATCGCGTTGAATGGACCGATCGGATCGATTTACACTCGGACAGAACCGTCTAGGCATTCGACAAATGTGAGAAAATGCAACCTTCCACTCAAAAACTCACTGAAGCGACGGACGCAGCATCGTCGTCAACATCACGCTTGGCGTCTGCACCATCAAGGCGGGAAAGTGCGGCTGCGTTGAGTGCCTGGCGTTCGTGCGACTCTGCTTTGAGCATTTCTTTGATTTCAGCTTTCTTCTCCTCGGCTTCCTCTTGGTTGACCATTTCTTGCAACTTGGACAATTGCTCGTCCATATGAGCGACCTGCGCTTTGATCTCAACGTCGTCCATGAAGCTGTCGATGTCCAAATTGTTTGCGAAATCCAAGAGATTATCCACGTCTTCCTCCTCTTCACGCTCCTTTTTCTCGTCGGCAGTCTCCTTTGTGAGAGCCCACATGGGTCGGCGCAGTGCTTTTTTATCGCTGCTGTCGTCTTCGGGGTTTGTACTGCGCACTTTGGCGCGAAAATCAGCTTCTCGCTTGGTGAATCTAGTCCGTGCTTGTAAAGAAGATCGTTCAACTGGACAAGACACACCGCTCCCGTCGTCGCTGCTTTTCATCTTCATCTTCAAGAAGCGCTTGCTCTAGTCGGTCACGCTCTTTTTGCAAATCATGGAGCCATTTCTTGTGCTTGGACAGTGCCGTGTTCTTCTTGTCGCGTTTCACGGCATGCTACCAAAGGACCATGATGATCTAGACTGCATGGAGCATCGAAATACCAAGGGTTCATTGAAGATTGGAACATTTTGGCCGACTGGTGAGCTCTGGATGCCAGTGAGAAATGGAGCTTTCCTCGATGGATCGGCTTCCTTCACTGCAACTGCAAAATGAAGAGTCAGGCAAGACTGTGCCACAGAGCGTACCTGGAGTCACGCCATTGAATGGCCGATTGCACAGCATGACGCCCTTGTAGTTGCCGATGTTGACATTTGCATTTACTCCTTCCATCCTCAACAACACCCCTTGATGCTGAATGCGCTTTCCAAAATGAACATCCCAAAATAGATTGCTCGGCTTTTCTTAGCTTTGTCTGGGCTTCAAGATGGCTCGTGGCATGTCGTCGCCAAATCAGCCGGAAATCTTTGCTCAAGTTGCAAGGACAACTCCCAAGCTTCCCAGAGAGTCTGTGATGAAATTTCAGTGCCCTAAAACCCCGCTACTAAGAGGTAATAATGCAACAAGGAACCAAATGACCAGATAGTACATCAAGTCCTTGATTTATCCCATCTTGTCAATGCAATTGTGGATGCACTGTGGAATAAATCCTCATGGAAGCCTCGCAGCTTTACAAAAAGAGCGACGCAAGAAGATAAACCCTGGATTTCCGAGACGATGAATGACTCCCAATGCCAAGTTGAAACAGTCGTAACGGGCTACAAATCTGCATGACAGAGCAGCTCTCAAGTCTACAAGACCTTCGCCTGGACGTGTTCCTTGAGCCTCTGCAACGCGACAGCACTCAAAATGAGCTGTCTAGCAATCATATCGTGGCATCGCCACTCTCCAATGGCAAGTCAAGGCGCAGTAGTTTGCAAAATCGCATTCAGCAATGTATGCCACGGCTAGCTGAGCTCCGCAAGGCCTCTGTCTCGTCATCGTTCGTTAAAGTTGATCCGGCCATCCGTCGTGTGCCTACAGACTGCAGTCAAGTGTCCGACTTCCAAAAGACCCTCCTTGCTACCTTTGAGGAAGATGCGAACGACGAAAATGAGTCTACTGAGTCTATTCGCCAGATCTTCGTGGCACTCAACTCAATGCTCCAGTCCATCATCATGGAAATCGTAGTGGAAGGCCAAGGTCTGACGAATGCCAAGATCGCACGCGAAGTGTCCATTTCCGTTGTTTCGTTGCTCGTGCGGGGCGTACAGGAGATTGCTCAAGCCATCAACCAACCCAGCTTGAAAATGCTCCTCTTAGAACTTGGCCGTCGCTTCACGCACGTGCATGAAATCGTTCGCAGCCATTTCATACTTGAGACACTGGAGCTTGAGCAGATCGTATCCAGTTTGCAAGACACTTTAGGCCAAGAAAGAGCGGCAAACATGCGCCTCCGTGACGAGCTCACTATACTCAATGAGAAGCACCGAAGAAAACTCGCTGAAGCACAATTTATGGAAGTGGTCGATCAAGCCAAGTAAGAACGTCGTCAATGTACATTTCTTGCTCAAATTTTCGAGATAGACATGCCAAAGACGAAACAAAGCAGTCTGATGTTTTGTCCCTTGATGATCCTGAGCTCTCGAGTCTCAACATGGAATTGAACCAGCTGAAAGCATCCCATGACCATGTCCGTGCGCAGTTGCAGAGCGTAAGGACTCCTCCACTCTCCACGTAATTTATCGACAAATTTCCAGGCTGTGCGAGAAGTAGCAGTACTTCATAGTGAAGTGGAAATGCTAAGTGAACCCACATTTCGAGATCGCCATGTTCTGGCACTCCAAGATGAGCTCGACTGTGAACGCAAGCGAGTGAAAGCCCTCGAGAACGAAATCCAATACTTGCGAATCAAACAAACCGAGCTCTCGATGGGCAATCTGCGCGGGAATAAACCTTCCATCGTCCACAAGCTGCGGTGTAGTGTTGTCCATCCAACTACAGTGCGATCAAAACCTTTCGGTGCACATTAACTCACTATCGATTAGGAATCAACCGATTCAGACTCGCAGAGCAGTGACGTCGAGCCTACGACACCGACGGCCTCCAGAACGGACGATTGGTCCCGCTTGTTCAAATCGATGTTTAATTACGAAGTCAACCTAAGGTAGTGTGTCCAAGCTATATCCATCTAATTATTTTACCAAGTCCCATCAAAACATCCTTTGGTGGAGCTGCCACCGCTGTGGCTGCCACTGTTAAACTTCGAGCAATGAAAAGTGTCAAACTCCTTCAGCCAGACGCTATTCCTAGCGAGCTAGCTCCTCTACGGCAGCTCATCAGTGCTCTTTATGACCGCAAATGGTACTATGACGAGTATGCCGCGCTGGTTCACGCGCGCCAAGTGCCACTGCTTGAGCTCGCCTATGGCTGGTTCATAGCAAGGCACTCGACATTATCAAGCGCAGAAACTGTATGTCGTAGTCAAGACGCAATTGAATGACTCTGCCATTCTAGGAAGCGAAATCATTCATGGATCAATTGAGTCGCTTTCGAGACGTTTGTGGTCTCGTGCGACTCATGGAAGAGTTTTTGCACGGGCAGAACGAAGACGATGTCGTGCAATTCTACCTCTGGGTGACGAAATCACTCTCGGCAATCGATGTCGGCATTGCTTTTTCCACAGCACCAGACATTCACCCGCAGTATATTTGTAAGTCCAAAGCCCTCCTCGTCGTGCGCACTGTCTTTAGAACGCTCAAATTCCACACGTCAGGACTGGCACGAGGGTAATTTCATGACTTAGGTCGACTTTAAACCCAACTCTATTGCTTAGGACCCACGTTAATGGTGTCGTCGATCCCAAAGCGGATAAAGTCACCGAATGCCATCGATTGTTTGCATCTGCAGCTGAGCGTGGACCGATGTACATGGGCGAGTTCAACGCCATACTCGACTTGTTTTGCAACGCAGATCCCGCTGGAGAGTGTTATCCCCTCGACGTCTTTCTCTACCTCCTTGTGCTCATGTATAAAAAGCAGAAAGAGTGGCAGATGGAGCACGCTCTACGTATTTTCCAGCGAGTGAGTGATGACGCGTTTCGTGAAGAACAACGACGCAAGGCAGAGGCAGAAGCCTTGCTCGCAGCAACGATTGCAAGTAACAAGAAGGCGGCAGTCAAGACGAAGACGAAGAAAAAACGAAAGAAGAAACGCGAGGTAGCACCAAAGGACATGACGAAAGAGACGTTTCAAGTCTTCCTGGCAAAATTGGACTTGACGCTTCAGTACACTGACTTGCACGAACTCATGGCCCAAGTTGTCTGCCACCGCCAAGAGTACGCCAAGCGCATCACGCCACAAGCATTTGCGCACACTGCCGAAAAATTTGGCTGGTTCCGGTGCGTGACTAGAGAAATCCCATCAAGAGAGCTAACTCTAAAGCGTAGGCACGACTTTTTGAGAATGCCATCGCTTGTCGATTCAATTCAGTCGTCAATGGAGGAGTCGGCACTTGCACGCAAACTCTTGGCATCAACATGGGAGCGACAAGGTGCGCGTTTGATCGTGTTTGCCGAACATGATAGAAATCCATTCCTTTCCCACCATGTTCTGCACCTTCGTCATCGTCTGGTCGATGCACTCGACAAGCAGCAGCATGTTCTTGTTGCCCTGACGTATTATCGCTCCATCTTGGCTTGTGTTTGGCAGCTCGTCGCCAGACGCTGCAGCAGTCGGCATACACAGTAAGGACACAATATCTACGAATATATTCAACAAACTACCTTAGGGAGGACAAGGCGTCGAGGCCAGCGTCCTTTGTGGATCTCATGCGATCATCAGAGCTTTCATTTATTACCAAGGGCATTTGCGCTATACCCGAGCCTCTTCCTGGCCCTCAAGTCATTGAAGATGTTGTCCGAATCGAAGCCGAGGAAGCTGTGAATTGCTCGCATTTGGATATCAATGCCATCCGAGATTTAATTCCCCAACTGGAGACGTCAAAATCCTCCCAACTCAACCAAGTTATCCTCCGCCATGCAGCCTATCTACACGAGATTTACTGCGCCTACTCGCTTATTGACAGCTCAAATTTCGGCCTTTCATTCGACGCGTTCCAGGTTTTGCTGCATGATATGGCTGTAGTTTCGACCGACTTCACACTCTTGCATGCCAACGCTGTCTTCAATACTGTTCAGAAAAGACGGCAGATCGAGAGACTCAATGATGCAGCCTTCTTGGAACTCCTTGTGAGAGTGGCTGTTGCCCGCGACGCGCTTGAGATTGACAGTGCCACTCGAGAGAGTCTGCATATTGATCGTCTTGCACTACTCTTTGAGCACTTTATCTCTCAGTTTCTCGTGCCGAACGTGTGCCAAGCAGCTCCAAATTTGAGTTTCCGACAGCAAGTTGCTGCTGTTGATCTCCAGAGACTCTTGTACAAGCATCGGAATTTCCTCCGACGTGTCTTTATTCATTACGCTCGTCAAGACACATTGGACGAAGACCTGTCGCGGATGAACTACGTCGAATTTGAAACATTCTTGTCCGAGTTCCAGCTCAACGACGACGCTTGCTTCCCCAAGTCAATGAATTTACTCGTCTTCAATGCCGTCCAAGAAGACGGCGACGACCGGCAATGCGTCTACCACGAATTCACCTCGGCGATCGTCGCCATCGCTCAGATTCGAGACAACTATCCGTTTGTGAAAATCAAGCAAAAGACCACCAAGTTTATCCAACATCTCATTGCGTTTGCCCAAACAAACCATCACGCTTTGCATCTTCGTGCTATTTTCACAAGTTGAAATGTCCCTCTTGCTCATTGTAAGTCACACTGTATTGGAATTCTCACATGGCGAAATGTCACCCGTTACAAGCCAAGATTCCAAACCATCTGCACAGACTACATACTTTAATCAAGTCAAGTGATCTAATTTACTAATTTCAGCAAATATTCCATGGTGACATACAAAATTCAAGATATTTCTTATTCATTTGTTCGAATCAAGCCAGGATTTTATTCGAGGCTTCAGCTGGATGAATTTCTGCCGCTACTGTGTTGATCTTAGACATCACAAGAGGCGATACGTACCGTACCTTCGCAAAGGGAGAAAATATTTGAACTCTACACGCATAATATACTTTCTATATATTATATAGAAAGCATAATTATTCAAATCACCTAAGTCACTCTAATATCAACGAACTGAAACACTGCAGTATGGAAGTTTTGTTTGCAACTTCTCTGAAGCACCTGTGTGACATTTTTTCCAGGAAATTGCATGGAATGAAACCTCTCAAACAGAATTGAGATTGTTTGTGATTTTTTCGCAACATGTCTATATTTTACAAGCCAATCAGAAGGCATTATATTAAATATATCAATTATTCATTGGTTAAAAAATGAGACTATCTCAATAATTCCAGGTGTTCGAATTATTGAGACTCAAGAAGGTCATGCATTACTCTACCGTGCGTGGGGATGATAGGTTGCTCCTACAGCATTGGCGAGTAAACAAGGGAAGCCAGGACAAAACTGCTGGACAATTGACCAGACGACCGTCGCCCAGGAAGCCAAGATGGAGGAGTCGCGACACCTTATAGCTCGTATCACTGGCGTCCAGGAAGCCGAAGGCATGCTCTTTCGATACGTGTCTATACTTGCTGGCTCGGCAGGCATGACGCTCTGTACGTGCTTTACAGTTTTCAAGTGGAACAATGTCCTGAACGACGCGGGCCATGGCACAATGTTTATGGTCTTCTTTTGTTGGTTCGTCTGGTCTGCCGCCTCACTCGGTCGTACGATTATCATATACATGAATGGACGCCAAGACACCCTTCTCCACGATCCGACAAGACAAATCACGTTCGTCACCGAAGTGTTCTTTAATGCCATCTCCATGTGGTTTATGGTTGCCGCGTATGAGTTCCAAAGACGCGCGCTGGGTCCCCGTACAGAAGAAAGCCACCGAGCGTGCTTGAGATGGTACCTTTTGATCATTGGCAGCCTCTGTCTTGCGCTGTTTATCTCCCTCGTTGTAGCCGAACACGCTGGAAGTGTCGTCAATTCAGATGGATTGGTCGTCCCGCGCTCAGCGAATCTTCTTGTCAAGCTTTCCTGGTTCTCCTGGGGTCTCCGCTGCCTCGCTGTGGGGTATCCTGCATGCGTCGCATTATGGCTCAAGCTGCGCCGGAACCATTTGAAGCTCCAAGGTCTTCCCAAGGCGCTGTCCCTCATCGTGCTCTTCTTCTTCTTCCTCAACACTCCGTTCCTCATCGTGGAACCGCTCTTCACATACCAAATCATGGATTACAGGAAGCTTCGAAGCATGCAGTTCCTCGGCTTCATGAGAACCTTGACGTATATCAGCGGCGTGGCCATTTCCGTCGTCATGGGCTTCTCCATCCGTGGCTTTGACACATTCTACAACTCAAGGAGGTCCAGTTCAAATCGCCGCACGGAAGTCGACGACCTTCCGCTCACTCCGTCTCGTCGCTCATTCTTTGTCCTGTCCGACTCAACTGATAAACCACTCGATTCCTAACTAATCTAAGTCTTATCCTCTTATCCTCTCAAGCATTAAACATTCATTAAGTAGATTACGACCCAGCGGGAGACATGACGTAGACGGACTGCGAGGTGTCGACGGACTTGGACAGAAATGACCGCCGCGCATGGTAAAACGAGTCAAAGCCGCGGATGGCACAGCCCATGACAACAGAAATAGCAACCCCACTCAAGTAGCTGATGGTCTTGGAGAGCCCACGAACAATGATTCGCCTTTCATTTGTGAGATGAAGCCGACCCTTGGTGTCCAATGTGTCAATGATGAGATATGGTGCATTGAGGACAAAGTAGAAAAGCACAACGAGGGTCAAGGCTCTTGGGAGACCAACCATGCGCAGTCGATCACGCCGTAAATGGAGCCACAGTGCAATACAAACGGGATAAATCACTGAAAGACATCGAACACCCCATGAGACCCATGACAATTTGGCCAGGATAAGCGCGGTTAAGGCTTGAGCTTCATCTGGATCAAACTCGTCGTGACCAACAACAGTCGTGCCAGCATGTTCAATGGCAACCAGCGCGAACAGCAAGGACATAGTGATGCCGCCGATGATCAATAGATACCATCGAAGGCACGCACGGTGGCTTCGATCTGTACGGGGACTAAGTGCACGCCGCTGAAACTCGTACGTTGCGACCATGAACCACATGGAGACGGCGTTGAAAAAGACTTCGGTAACGATTGTGAGATAGCGAATCGCCGGGATTTCGAGCGAGTCTTCCAACTTCGTGTTCGTGAAGACGACGAAGGTCCGACAGAGCGATGCGAAGGACCAAATGAACCAGCAAAAGAAAACCATAAACATTGTTCCATGGCCAGCATCCGTCCTGACGTTTTTCCACTTGAAGACAGAGAAGCACGTGGTGAGCGTCATGCCTGACGAGAGCGCGAGGGCAAACACATACCGTGGCAAGAGCTCTGGCAACTCAAACGTTCCTTCCACAGGCGAGATCAGACGGCGGGACATTTCTGGAGAATGCCACTGCGCCGATTTGTCAAAAAATACCTGACCAGTTCGTGAAATACCCAACAGGTCATGGATATATCATCCAATAAAATGTCGGAGTCCAGTGGAGGTGGAGAGTAACGCAGCTGTGCTCTTTCTGCTCACTGATCCCCGTCGGATTGTAGAAGACTGGGCAGCCATGTCTAGAAAAGCGGCGAATGCAGACGAACGGAAGGGCAGCGCATCCATCAGGAGATTTTGAGAGAATTTGAGAGAAGCCTTCTTGCATGCAGCAACTACTGCAGGAGATCTTATTCCCTGAGAGAGATTTTTAACCAATCATATCGCGGCATTTTGAATGCAATACGATTCTGGAGAATAGGAAGCTCAATTCACGACGCTGATTGGATGACAACACGTAGTGTAAGCCCACTGACAATATATCAGCAATCTCGAGGTCAGAGTTCGGTAACATTGACACTTACAGTCAGAGATACTCAAAGACATTTCCAGAAATTGGTATGCTAACAGGCCCATGATAAAATATTTTGCAGATATTATTGTGTCTCTAGAAAAAAACTGGAATCTTGCAAAGAAAACATCGACGCAGCCATTTTGACGCAAAAATGATGCAATACAAACTTCAAATGAAATGACATTGAATGCTTCGAACATGTTTTTCAAACATTTAAAACGTTTGAAATTACACTATTTAACATTCATGATCGAGAAAATGCTTGCGTAAACCTTAAATAGTGTATGCGTCAGTTACTGTACCTTTCATTTATACTTGACTTCAGTATGATCGAATCGATTTGGAAATGAATTCAATTTTGGTAGAAAAATACAAATTTGACAATATATTGTCGTTTGGGTCGAAAACTGGAGTTTTGAGATGTTTCGAAAATGTTTCAATAAAATTGGCCAAATAAATTTCACGTGTGTATTGGTGTGTTTTGCTTGAATTTGGTAAATACTCGATTCTGATTGGCTGATCGATTTGAAAAATCGATACATTAAATGTATCGATTTCATTCGACAATATATTATTTACCATTCGCAGACTTTTTCAATTTCAAATTCACTGGCAAATTCCATTGTTGAAATTGAATGTCAACGAGATGTTTCTAGACCTTTCGCGAGCACGAGACGTTGAGATTCAGGAGTATAAATTAACCGTAGATACGGATGACGGAATGGAGCATTTCAACCACAAAGTTTATTGACGATGGAAGAGGAAGACGTCGACGGAAGCTGCGTTTCAAGTCAATCTGAAAGATGCAGGAAGGAATTCAAATGTGGTGACGACATTGCTCTCTGCCAGGTCGTGACCTTTGTCAAACCATGGGAAGCGCCCAGAAACGAAATAATGAGACGATGGAGTGATGTTGCCAAAGCTCTGAGAGCATCAAACAGATGCAGTTTGGGCAAGAGCGGCCCTGCATGCAAAACTCGATTTGAGTCATTAATGAAGGCTCATATATCAGGTGAGCTACAATCTAAGCGAAAGTCTGGTGGAGCCGAAGAGTATACCGAGAGGGAGAGACTGCTGATTGACATTCGTGAGTTAATCGACGACTACAAAAGCTCGGTTAACGCAGACAAAAGTATTGCCAAAAGAAAACTTGAAGGTATTGAAAGGTCAGGCCATGTTATGCGCCATTTGGCTATGGAGAACTTTTCTGAAGGGAGTGACGAGAACAGCGAAAATACAAGTGAATCGTCTCAAACTTTGGCTCGATTAAAACGACCGTCAAGAAAGAGTACAAAGCGAGAAAAATTCGACGTTGTCATGGCAGGAATATCAACTGGAATTTCAAAGATGGAGAATAACGAAGATGCAACAGCAGCCAAGTTCGAATATTTGAAGGCTCGTTTGGTGAGCGATGATGCACGTGAAGAACGCAGAGCTGCGTTGGACGAAGAAAGAGAAAAAAAGGAGCCACGAATTCATGTTGAATATTTTATCCTCCGTACAACGTTTGACTGAAAGTGTCACTCAAATCAACAACAAAAAACAGCGAGACCAGCTAGCAACGCTAGATATTCAAGTACTCGTCTAAGCTTGGTGGTAAATGACCAAAATACATGCTCGTTTGATTTCCAAGAGGCTGCAATGAGCAGTGACAGTTAGTAAGTAAGGTAGCAACCAAAAACAATTTGCCAACAGGGGCGGCTCTAGCTTTTAACTTTTTGTCATAATTGACAAAGTTCCACAATGATTTCACTCGGCCAAAACTCCATTCGACAGATTCCCTCACACTGCTCATAGTCTTGTTGAATCTTGCTTCACGGGAATTGGGTGGTTGTAGCGATCCTGAGCCACCGGTTTGGCTCAGGACTTCGGCTGAATGCTGTAACGCAGTTTACGACTTAGGAAACTAGCGTAAACGCCCCTCAACACCAACCAAAGCGATGTGACAATAGGATGTGGCTTAAAGTTACAAGGATGTGCTAGATTAGAGTTAAGTTGAGATCTAATTCATTCTACAATTTGCCTTCCTCTGCCTAGTTTGCTACATTTGGTAGCACTTCTTGGTTGCCTTTACCTTTTCCCCTCTGTCCCTGGGTGTCCCTCTCTGTCCCTGTCCCTCAACCATGTTTGCCAAGGTATTTCAACTGTCTTCTCGAAGCGGTTGTGTGGTCATTTTACTCGACATCACAGTATTTCTCCACGAGTGGGTCCGCGTTGTTAGTCTCTTTGAGCAGAATCGCCACTCGACTGAAGGAGTAAAGTACTAGTCTTGTGAATAATCCATACACAGTCTAAGACTGATCTATAGATGCCTAGAAGCAACAATCGCGTTTCAAGCGTACACCAATTAGCGGCTGCCGAATCTATCGCGGATTTGTTCTCGACTCCCAGTGAAGCGATCAAGTTGCGTGCTGACATCTACCGACTCTGCTCGTTCCAAAGCGTGGTCATCAAGAAACTGCGTGCCCTAATCCCTGAAGCAAAAAACTCCGACGCGCGCAACGTACTTCAAGCTCTTACGGATAACCTTATCCGGCGCAACACTCAAGTCGAAAATCTGATCAGTGGGACGCTCGACCGCGACATCATCAATTACCGCGCAGCCCGCCTCAAGAAGAAAGCAGCCAATCAAAATCAAGAAAAAGCGAAATCCAAGTCGAAGACGAAGAAAAGTAAAAAAAATGAAAAAGAATAGCTTAGTCTTTTTAAGAAAACAAAAAAGACAGCAAAAAAAGAAAATAGAACAAAGTTAAAAAAAGAATTCAAAACAAAACACTTTCAAAAAAAATAATATAAAAAAAAGATGGTAGAATTAGAGCAATTATTTGCAACAATGTTAGAAACAATTCATAGATTAGAGAAAAATTTGGAAGAAGTCTCCAAGACACAATCCCTTCAAGTTGAAGTCCAAAAAGAAAGCAACAAGCGACATGAAGAAAGTCGACGTGGTCAAGAATACAAAGTTGAAGGCCTTACAATGCCGAAGTATCACGGAAGAATGGACGAAAGAATAAGTCTATACATACATCAAGTAAACACATATTTCAAGGCGAAAAACATCGACCCTAAACTGAATCAAGAGACGTATACAAGATGCATTGCCATGGTCGTAGCCAACTTTCGGGGCTTAGCAGCAGCCTGGTATCAAGACCGCCTACGCACAAGTGGCGAACCACCAAAAACACTGCTCGAACTCGAAGAAGAACTCCGATATGAATTCGAGCCCGATGACTTACAAGACCGCATCCGCGACCAACTCTACGAGTTGAAGCAAGCTAACTGCGCCAATTTAATGTACTATGTCGGCAAGTTCCGCCGTATTTGCACTCAAGTCCAAGACATGACCGAGCGCGACAAGATATCCTTTTTCCAACGCGGCCTACGAACAAGAACAAGAGAAGAAGTTCAATATAGAAGATGTGAATCAGTAACCGAAGCCATTCAAGTAGCTCTAGACTTTGAGCGAGCGCATAGTTTCACTCTCGGAAACAATGGAAGAGACTCCCGCCACCAGCAACGCCGTGACCAACACCACAGACCACGATTCCAACGCAATCACCAAGGCAATGACCAGCGACAACGACCAAACAATCAAGACTCAAGACATTTTTCTTCCTTCCGTCAACCGCAGCCAGAGCGTGACGAATATGACATGGAAGTCGATAACGCGCAAATGAATCGAAACTCTCAGCGTGGTCCTCGAACCTGCTACAAGTGCGGCCGAGTAGGCCATCTAGCCAATGTCTGCCGAAGCTCTCAACGGTTTCACCAGAACAACCAAAACAACAATTTCCGCCGTTCAAACTACAACAACAGAGCAGTGACTTTCTCTGGAACCCAACCATCTCGTCCAACTAACGGACAACACAATGTTCAAGTTCAAGAAGCCGAAGACAGCGATGAAGAAGAAGAAATTGAAGTGATCAACACGCACGTTGCTCAAAGCAAGTACAAGGAAGTCCCAACGGAAAATCAACTGATGATTTCAGAAGGTCAACTGGATGGAAAGCCAGTAAAGATTTTAATTGACAGCGGTGCTACAAACCTTTTGTGCCGTCCTGGCCTCTGTGACCAAGTCATTCGGGAAAAAGAAGCCATCATTGAAGGATTTGACGGACAAAACTCTGGCGTAAAACGAGTAAATGAAGCTGAAGGTTCTCTCGTTCTCGAAGGAATGTCTTTTCCCAACTTACCGTTTACGGAATGGGATCTGGGTTCGAAGAACTTTGATGTGATTTTGGGACAACCATGGTTCCATCGCTTTAATCCCATTGTGGATTGGAGAAATCACAAGATTTTATCGATCAATGGAAGTGTAGTCAAGGAAGAAAGCGACAACTCAAGCGACGGATGGATTCTCAAGATTACGACAGCCAAGGAAGTTCAAGAAAACCTTCACCCTGCCATCAAAACACTCCTAACAAAGTATAAAGATGTGTTTCCTAAAGAACTTCCCGACGCACTGCCTCCAAAACGAGGAATTGAATTCGATTTGACCATGCGTCCAGATGCCAAGCCACAATATCGACCACCTTTTCGTCTATCTCAAGTCGAGCAAGCATCTCTGGACAAGTTCATCAGCGAACTTGAAAGAAAAGGATGGATTCAATTGTCCAACAGCGACTGGGTTTCGAATATCTTTGGAGTCCCCAAGAAAGGTGAAAACGGCCAAATGAAGTCAAGAAGCGAATGGCTGAGAACAGCGACTCCCGACACTCCAATACGTTGGGTTCTTGACTATCGATATGTCAACTCGCAAACGGTGATCCCAAAGATCCCTTTGCCAAACACCGAAGACTTATTTGATCGCATGCATGGAAGCAAAGTCTTTACGAAGATCGACTTAGCGTCTGAATATCACCAAATGCATGTTGAACCAAAAGCAAGAAAATACACAGCCTTTCGTACTCATCGAGAAGTCTATGAATGGGTTGTTGCTCCCATGGGAATGGCCGGAGTGCCAGGAATTTGGTCCCGACTTATGCGTCGCCTCTTCGATAAATTCCCCTTTGCCGTTGTATACATGGATGATATCTGTGTTTTCTCTAAGTCAATCGACGACCACATCCATCACCTTCAAGCAATTTGCGATGTTTTACGAGCTGAAAAGTTGTACGCTCGTCCGTCTAAGTGTGCCTTTGCCCTCGACTCAGTCGATTTTCTCGGCCACACAATTTCCAAAGACGGCTTACACGTTGACAAGTCAAAAGTTCGTGCAATCGAACAATGGGCTGAACCTAAGTGCACTAAAGACTTAGTGAGTTTCATCGGATTTGCGAGCTTTTACAGAAAGTTTATTCCGAAGTTTTCGGACATTGTCCGCCCTTTAAGTGAATTGATGAAGCCAAAAACGCCGTGGTCATGGACTGAAGATCAGCGACAAGCCTTTTTAACGATCAAGATTGCACTTCAACAAGCTCCAGTTTTACAACTGCCCAACTGCGACAAGCCTTTCATCGTAACAACTGATGCCTCAGGATACTGTTGTGGGGCATTTCTATCCCAGTTGGATAAGGACAGCAATGATCGACCGATCGCATTTTTGTCTAAGCGACTTGGCCCTCATGAAGTCAAGTGGCCTGCTCATGAAAAAGAACTCTACGCGATCAAGCTTGCACTCGGCAAGTGGCGTCACTACCTTCATGGTACTCGATTCGACATTTACACGGACAACTCCACGTGTAAATGGTTCATGGAAACTCCTATTCTCACGCCTAAGTTGACTCGATGGCTCGACTTTTTCAGTGCGTTTGACTTTGTGTTGCATCATCGGCCTGGCAAACTTAATGTCGTTGCCGATGCGCTTTCGCGACCTCCACGAGATGCCTCAAACTTTGCGACGATGATTTCTGTTCATAATTGCGGAATACGTTGTGCAAACGCCGCTCTACGACTATGCCTTGCAAACTCCACCTGACTTATCCCGTTTCCCCTCACGTGAACTTACCAAGCTCGTTGGAACTCCATTTTTGGGGGAGGATCTGTCAAGTCAAAAATGTGCTTCCACTCCGCAACGACTTGTAATCAATCATTCAAGACAAATTTCGTATTTAACAGTCGAAATGGATCAAGACACGAAAGAGCGATACATTAAAGCTTACAAGAAAGACATCTCTGTTGCTATACAAGACAAATATGTTCAAAAAGATGACTTGTACTTCCTTCGTTCGAAAGATCAAGTATGGAGACTTTATGTTCCCAATGATGTTATCCTGCGCGCTGAAGTTATTTCTCAAGCTCATGACTCAAGCATTGCTGCGCATCCCGGAACAAGACGAACATTGCTAAGTATTTCTCAGTGGTATTACTGGGATACTCTCTTGGAAGATGTCAAACTTTATGTTGCAACTTGTGAAACTTGCAGTCGATACAAGACAAATAGTCTTCGTGCCAATGACAAAATGATTCCGATTCAAGCCCCTAACGAATGCTGGCATACTATTTCAGCAGACTGGATCACTGGACTACCTCTATCCAAGTCGTGCGATGCTATCTTAGTTGTTGTTGACAAATTGTCAAAAAGAGCTAAGTACATTCCAACTCAAACAAATGCCGATGCTTCGCAAACCGCTAAGTTGTTTTTCGATCATGTTGTTCGCCACCATGGCTTACCAAGCGTGATCATCAGTGATCGAGACCCAAAATTTACAAGTAATTTCTGGAAGTCCCTCATGCAAATCATGAATATCAAGCAAGCCATGACAACTGCGGGTCGTGCTCAAGCTGATGGAGCAACTGAACGCCAAAATCGAACACTAGAAGATGCTCTACGTTGCCAAGTGTCCTATCTTGGAGAAGATTGGGTTGACCATTTACCCACGATAGAGTATGCTCACCAAGGACTTGTTCAGTCGTCAACTGGCCTCACTCCATTTCAAATCGACACTGGAAGAACTTTGCGAAACCCTGTAATAGATAGTATAATGCCTCCAAATGACTTTGCCAAACTCTTCTCTGAAGAACGACAAGAGATATTGAAGATTGCCCTAGAAAATTTGATGAAGGCTCAAGCAAGACAAAATGCATTCTATGACAAGAAGCGCTCAAACATAACTTTCAAAGTTGGAGATCAAGTTCTCCTTGCAACCCGCGATTTGTCCTTGAAGCATGCACAACAATTAGATCGCAATGGGCGTCCAAAGCTAGTTCCCCGATTCATCGGCCCCTTTGAAGTCATTGAAGAAATCAATGAAAACGCAATGCGCCTGAAGTTGCCTCGATCAATGTCAAGACTTCATAATGTTTTCAATGTCGACCGCCTGAAACACTATCAACCGAACGATCCCAAATTTGCAAGTCGACCGATTCCCAAGGCAACACCCGTCATACTCGATGACTCAACTGGTGAAGAACTCTTCATCGTCGAACGCCTCTTGAAGCAGAGACAATTCAATCGCAAGCTCGAATATCTCATCAAGTGGCATGGCCAACCTGAAAGCGAAACAACATGGGAACTCGCAAAGAACATCAAGCACGTCGTTCATTTCAAGCAGCTAGTTCAAGACCTCCAGCGCCGTCTTTCCCGACGACAGCCGGACGTCACGGGGAGGATGTAGCGATCCTGAGCCACCGGTTTGGCTCAGGACTTCGGCTGAATGCTGTAACGCAGTTTACGACTTAGGAAACTAGCGTAAACGCCCCTCAACACCAACCAAAGCGATGTGACAATAGGATGTGGCTTAAAGTTACAAGGATGTGCTAGATTAGAGTTAAGTTGAGATCTAATTCATTCTACAATTTGCCTTCCTCTGCCTAGTTTGCTACAGTGGTGCTAAAGGAAATGGGCAAATAACAAAGTTATTGCTGCCGTACGCTGGATCTCCAAATATGTATTTTCCTTCGAAAAATGAGTGTCGATCGAACAACTCCAACATATTGCACATTGCGAGGACAGTTGAGTCGTGCCTCCGTCCTTCTACAGGACCAAACATGGACACAATCAACCCCTGACGGCCTGATGGCCATTATATATTGCACGCTGAAGATTTTCATACTCACTTGCCAAAGGCCGACAAGTAGGGCGAGATACATAATTTCTGGTACATAGATTTGATTATCAATACATCGTTTCAAGCTAGCATGGTATCATACCATCAATAAAAGCCCAACATGAGCTTATACGCGTCATTTTGCTTTCAACTGACTTGCAATAATCGTTTATTCGACTGCGTACGAGATTGGTGTTGAAATAGATTAATTTGGCGTGTTTCCGATAAAGCAGTCGTACAACATGCCAAATGATTTGACTGATCGAGCCAACGGATCTTCCAAATTCATTCGCTATGGTGTACATTTTGCTTGGCTCGGCAAGCCGACGACAAACCATAGCGAGTGCTTCAACACCTGAAGCTACGTCACTGGTTTTTGTCACCACTGTTGATGGGATAGAAAGCTTCTGCTGTAGTTCCATGATTTGCGAAATGGTGAATCTATATCGTTCGCGCGCAGTTCCATCATCGAGACCTAGATTAAATTGATTGTGTGATACAATCAACCCACCAGGACCTTTGATCCTGAACAAGTTGTTTGACAGTAGAAAGTTCATCACCTTAAGAAATGTCCTCTTCGACGATGTCGACGAAATCACGATGCATATGACGTTCAAAGCTTCATGAATGCACATTTTAGGCGCAACAAAGACCATGACGAAGAGAGAGGAAATGATACAGTCAATTCGAATCCGATTACCGTGTTGTACGGATAAGCTGTCAAAACAGAGGTTGTGCTTCTGAACGCAGTTGAGGAAATATGCCGTTTTCCAAAAACTAGTTGAATTTCAGTGTCAGGCAAGAACATGCGGCGACATTTTGGACCAATCAGAAGTCTTGCATCCAGATATGAAATTGAAAATGAAGTTCAATGACTTTGCGAAAGGTCTCTACTGTCGTTTGGGTCCAAAATTGGAATTTTGAGGTGTTTCGAAAATGTTTCAATTAATTGATACATACACTATTTAAGGTTTACGCAAGCATTTTTTTAAAAAATGATATTGTGATTTCCGTCCAAATTTGCCAATTTCAGGCGATATTTCCAATCGCCTGGAAATCGTCTGGACAATATGATTGGCTAAAAATAATTTTACTATCAATTGATTGGCTGAAGACTGACCTAAGTTTGTGAGAGAAAAGCTGCAAATCTCACATCATCTCTATGACTCTGAACAACCTTCCACAGCGACCCCACCTCGAAGAGAACTCCACGTTATTCAGCGCTCCTCACGTTGAGCGTACAACAAGTGGAGAGGCCTCTGGCCCGCAGCGACGAAGCTTCGTCGATTACGTGTACCATCCCGATCAAGACTTCAATCAAAGGTCAAAATAACCTTCTAAAATTGATATTTGTATTATATTTCGGAGGTCCGGCGATTTGCCGGCGGTTGATTCAACCAATCGCCGGAGGAAATTTTGAGTAGAAAGCACAATAATATAATTAAAATTATATTACCCGATAATGAACCTTAAATAGTGTAATTTCAAATGTTTTATTGTGAATTTCAGCCAAATTTGCCTCACTGGAGTCTTTCTCCAAACCGCCAAATAACCGACGAAGTATTTTGATTGGTAAAAAAGACACCATTTCATCTCGGGTATTGTTTTGTTTGCTTCAGGACGACATCCGTGCCGATGGAAGAAGTTGCAACACGTCAGCATGCACATGCAAACACCGTTTACCATTGCCTCTACGCATACTACAAGCTCGGATTCTCTCGAAAACATTTAGCCTATGTTTTCAACAAGTACGAGCGAACAATTGGGAACTGGATTAAGGTGTATGAAGCGACAGGGGAATACCAGCGTGTGCAAAATGCAAGTTCTGAACGAAAATTCAGTCTAGAGCAGCGGCAATGGCTTGTGAATTACTACAACGAACACCCACTTGCGTACTTGGATGAAGCACAGGCAGATTTCGTTGCAACTCACAGAGTCTCGATATCCAAGACTTCCATTTGGAGAATTCTCCATGCTTCTGGTTTCACGTGGAAAGTCTTGGAGAGACGTGCAATGCACATCAAGGAGCGAGATGTGTTTCGTTTTGCTTACGAGGTCAGTCAAGTGGATTGGTCGTACCAAAACATTGTTTTCCTCGATGAGGCATCCTTTGACAATAGAGGGATGATTCGGAAACGGGGATATGCGCTTAAAGGTTCCAAACTGGCAACCCGGGGGGATTTTGAACGGAAACCACGGGTGTCTATCTTAGCATTTATCGGTATCAATGGAGTCATTGACTACTTTGATACGGATGGCACTTTTGATCGGTTGGAATTTGTTCGGTGCTGTCAAAACTTTGTGCACAGCCCAAGACGCCATGTTAGCCAGTACCCGGACCTAATTCCGTGTGGATTATTGATGGCGCGGCAATTCACCGTCATGCCGAGATTGTTCATTACCTCCGAAGTGTTGGAATTGTTGTCATTTATCTCCCAGCATATTGTCCCTTTTTCAACCCAATAGAGTTCATGTTTGGGTATGTGAAGAAATCCTTTCAACGCCATTATGTCGAATCCACTGAACGTAACCTGCTTCCGTTTGTTATCCAAACTTTCAGACGATTTATGAGCTTCGACATGAGCAAGGTCTTTGATCACTGTGGTTGGAAGATTCAAGGACATTTTGATCCTGTCTCTCCTCTGTCGTGCGAGCATAAGACTACTTCGGCTGTGGTAGAGCGAGAAAATGATGATATAAATTCTCTAGGATTCACGGTCATAGATTAGAAGCTGCTCAATTTCATTTTAATCATCATCTTTATGCTCTACATCCTCAACGTTTTCGAGAGCATCAAGTGGGTCAGCAACAATATTGCGTCCAGGCGGCGGCAGGTCCCGTATAAATGCTTCGATAATCAGCTTTCGCGATTCAAGTTGCTCCTTTTGCATTTTAATCGATGCCCAAAAGCCTCCCATTCACTCATCAACTGCTCGTTGTCAGCAATGGATGCCTTCACACAATCAAGAGCAACATTTGTGGTGCGTGAAAGATTTTGCAAGTGGTCTTGAAAATGTGATTCCACTGGACGCAACAAACTTGCAATGTAGTTCGAGGGTGGATGGTTGATGGCGTCGTCCCAAGTCGAACGATTGAGATTTCGAGTTACGTCATTTGCCCACATTCGCCAAACCACTGCTTCTGCTGAAAAGACTGTACCCCAGCGATCTTGTAGTCTGTCAACAATTTCTTGCAATGTGCATTCAGCAGTAGCACCAGAGCGATCGGTGTGCTCTGGACGAATGCATGCCGTGGAAAATTCTTCAAAGTCTTGACTTTTTGCTATCGCCATTCCATATACATAGACAAGCAGCACAACGGTCTGTCCACGAAATTTGACAAGCCACTGATGCCATGCGCTTGTTGATTTGTCACAGTCAACAATGTGCTTCTTTACTTTGAATTGCATGGATTTGTTCCCGTCGGTCGTCGACGTCCAAACGCCGTCATTCTTGATAGCTCGACACTTCATGCGGGATCTGAATTCTCTCTGATCTTTGAAATGATATCTTGAAACGAAATTCCGTTGAAGACAACGTCGTCCAAAGTGTCTCCTGATGTATCGCGTTGACCGACTGTAGTCTTAATGATTGGGCAGAGCAGAAGTTGATAGAGGGGAGGTCTTGATGTGGTCTGTGGTTGAGACTGCGCGGGGGCTGTTAGGGTTTGAACGGGTGTTCGGACACGTCCTGGATAGGGTGAAACTCGATGTCTGGTGGATACACGGTCGTTTCCATGGGGGCTGACTACTGCTGTGGACTGTGCCGTGTCGGAACCTCTAGATTGAGGTGACCAGAGTCGTGTTGGTGAAGGAGCATCAGTCGAATGAGACTCGGTGGTGATCACGTGTGGTGGATGCATGACTCTGGTCCCTCCTTCTCCCACGTCAAGACAAATTCAGGTTTTACCTTTCATACTTAGTGAATTATCATTTTTCGCAGGTCTGTCGATTGGTCGATCGATTTATGGTGGTCGATTCAACGAATCGATCCTGGAAATTTTGAGTAGAACACGCAATAAATGTTTGAAAAACATGTTCGACACATTCAATTTCATTTCATTTGAAGTTTATATTGCGTCATTTTTGCGTCAAAATGGCTGCTCTTTGCAAGATTCCAGTTTTTTATAGAGACACAAGAGTTTCCCGGGAATCGACCAAACTCAGCGTGTTGACAACGAATCTCATGGCGAAATTGTCTCAGAGGAGTGATTAAATCAATAAGGAATAAAACTCGGTATTAAACTCGAAAGTCACATCCAAATGTAGAGAAAACAGTTTCATCATGAGATTCAATTCAACTTGTTGTAAAGAAGAGCATGGACACCCCTCAAGACAATCTACCCGTGAGCAGTGAAGGCGCACAACATGACGACGACGAAAATCATGTGACCAAGAAGCAGAAGAGTCGAGGCACATCGTCGATTCGCTTCATCTCAGCTTCTTGATTGCGTCCTTCCGCAATCATTTCAATGAATACATTAGCAAGCATTGCAACACAACCCAGCTAGTTCCAAGCAAAGTCTGGAAGAAGATGTACGATGAGTACACCACAGCATACCCACACTCTCCTCATCGAAAGATCAAACATTATCAACGGAGAGCCTGGCGTGACCATTCAACAGAAATCAACATGTCAAAAGCAAGATCCAGCAAGCAAACAAAAGCCAACTAAAGTCGAAATGCTCCAACAAAAAGTCGAATCACTGAATGTGCTTGCAGATGCCTTTCGAAGGCAACATGAAGACAGAAAACAATACCATGAAGAGTCATGTTGGAAAGCTCTTTTATTCTGTAAACTCTTACGAGAAGCTATGTACGATTCTATGGAAGGGTGACGTTTTATGGGTAGCGGTAAATTTTCCAAACGTTGTATTCTAGGGTGTACGCCAATTGGTTAGAGTCATTTCAAGTTTGGTCGCTTCGCATCGGCGATAGCACATCAGTGCGCCATGGAATAAGTCTATCATCATTCGCTAAATTATGAGCCAAATTTCAGAAGCTGAGCATGATTGGACAAAATTTGAAGGCCATTGATGTCAAACGTTGTGCTAAGGATGCATAGATGCACTTCAAAATCTATATTTTGTAAGAGAGATAAGAGACTGAGTAGCGAACAGAAAATCAAAATGACGAGCACATAAGATGGTTACATTGTAGAATGGAATTTAGAGAGATTCTGAGCGAGGCATTGCTCTTGTAATGAACATTTTCGGGCTATCCAACCGAACGATTGCTATGCTCTTGGGGTTGTCTGAAAAGACCATTCAAATTCTCCTGAAGGATCCCGATGAGTAGATGTATGGGAAGCGATTCAAAGGTCGCAAGCCCATGCTTGCGGAAGGCGTCTAACACTGGTAGCTCCGTCCGGACTCTCAAAACTCGCCAGAAAATCGAAGAAAGCTTGCGCACAGTTGCGCATAATTTCTGGCAATGCATTGGATTATCCGAAATATTTGCGGTAGGACTTGTTTTTCCAAAATAACAACTCGAAACATGAAATCGGTCAGACGCCTATCTTAGTTGCTAAAGATTATCCGTAAAATCGAAGTTTTGATTGAAATAGAAATTACTGCTGGAGGTGCTCTTTGTGGACTAATTTTACGCCAGTCTGCAAAATGTATTCGATGTTGTCGGGAACCTTAAATTCTCTGTTTTGATAACTTCGTAAAACAACGAGGTTGATCTTAAAATTGCATTGTCAATTTTCGATGAGGCTGGCCTGGTTGCAATTTTAGCCAGTAAAAGCGACGATTACATACACTCGTTTTTGAGGCGAATATTCGAATGAATTGAACTTCTGCTTGGGGGTTTACACAACTTGTCAAAGCCTACGTCACTTCTACGCTGTGCATTTCATTCGAGACACACAAAGCAAGAGCATTATATGGTCTCTTTTTGCTTTATGAAAATCGATCTATTCGTCCAGTTACAGTTTTTATTTTGGAAAACTCCTATTACAAGAATTTATTTGAGAATTGGTAATGCAATTCCGATTTTTTTATTATTTTTTTAATTCGAGTGCAGTTTTGGCCTCGAAATTCACTGAAGAAGCAGGATGGGAAATGCAGCCCCTCGAGCTCAACCTGCGAACAGCACTCAGCTGGACACGGCGTCTCAATGCCGTACTCTCTTGATGGAATGTGTAGTTCCTCATCGAAGCACGATGAATTTGGTCTTCAGCGATCTCTTGGGAGACGGCAAGTTTCTCAAAACGGTCCAGTGCAAATGTGAAGAAGGCGTCGTTGTTGTCAAGATCTATCGCAAATACGACGCAGACGAGTCGCTCGACGCGGCTCATTACCAGCTTAAGCAGTTGCTGACACAAGCGAACTCTGTCGAAAGCTGCCCGAACGTGATTCCCTACTCTGTGTATGCCATGGGAACAAAAGGTAGCGCCGCGTTCCTCGTCCGACAGTACTTCGTCGCCAATTTGTACGATCGTATCTACACACGTCCTTTCCTTACGGACATTGAGAAGAAATGGATCGCGTTTCAGTTGCTCAAGGCCTTGGAGCAATGCCATTCACGAGGTATTTACCACGGTGACATCAAGCAGGAAAATGTCATGGTCACATCGTGGAATTGGATTTTTCTCACGGATTTTGCGCCCTTCAAGCCGACGTATATCCCTGAAGACGACCCAGCAGACTACTATTACTATTTCTGTGCCAGTGATGCCTCCCGGAGAAGCTGCAGCGTTGCACCAGAGCGTTTCTACGGCAACAGCAACAAGGATGCCCTCTCTCGCCTAGCCGACAGTGAAATCAGCGCCGAAGAATGGGATAAGCAGATGAGTCGTGGCCCTTCTTCAAACCCAGCAACGCCAATGCCGAAAGGATCACTCTCTCAAGCAATGGACATTTTCTCAACTGGCTGTGTGATTGCCGAGCTTTTCAACGGAGGCAAACCCCTCTTTGACTTGCCAACGCTGCTCCGCTACCGCACTGGTGACACTCTTGCTCTGTCTTCCGTTCTCAACAAATTCCAAGACAGCGCCGTGAGTGACATGGTGCGTCATATGCTTCAGCGCGACCCTCGCCAGCGTTTTTCGGCCGCGCAATATCGTCAGCAGTTTGCCGATTCCATCTTCCCAGCTTATTTTGACTCGTTCCTCTTCCGCTTCATGTCGTTGGTGCTCACACGTGGCGGCCGTCTTCCCGATACGCGCATCCGCCTCGTGTGTAAATACTATGGCCGTATCGTTCGAGAACTTGTCGGTGTCGAAGACCAGGAAGGCGAAGTATTCTTCAGCCACCGCATGAAGGAAGGCCATGGAAGCGACCGCGCTCATTTCACAGACGACGTACTTCAGCGCCTCTACGATGAATTGGACGGCGGCACACACGAAGTCGAGGAAAGCTCACGCGATCCAAACCAACCTTTTGGGCCGCATCCACATCCAATTTCACAACTTCAGGCGACGTATCAAGCTTACACAAAGCGCAAACATGAAACTCTGCGCGCCGTGAAGAGTTCCTCATCCACGACGGCGTCCTCATCGGGAAACCGAGCACCGGCTTCTGCTAAATCGACGACGTCTGCCGCCCCAGTTGCCGAAGAAGACGAAGATATCCCTGAGAAGTCGACTACAAAAGCCAATGTGAAGCCTCCGAATGGCATCATGATCATCCTGTCGCTCCTTTGCTCAAGTCTGCGCCATTGTCAAGTTCCCCAGTCGAAACTTACTGGCCTGCAGCTCATTTCACGTCTGGGAGCTCACGCTGACGATGAAGTTCGTCTCCAGCGCTTGCTTCCTTATGTGATGGAAGTCCTCGATGATGCAAATGCCGCTGTGCGCGCGGCTGCAATCCGCTGTATGACTTCGTTGGTGTCTCTAGTGACGCTCTTGCCACTCTCGGACGCTGCAGTATTTCCACAGTACATTTTGCCGGCGCTGCAGCTTTTCCCTGTTGATCCCGAAGAAAGCGTCCGCATTGCCTTTGCTGAATGCCTTCCTCTCCTTGCGGAAACTTCAAGACGCTTCCTTGAAATAAGCTGCGCTTTGAAGCAACGCGCGCTCCATCAACCTTCGGCGACTGAAACAGCTCGAGGATTGACCACGACGGCCAAGAAGAACAAGGATGGCAAGAATTTGGACACGACGTTCAGCACTTTTGATAACGAACTCAATCGTCTCCACTCGGCCGTCGCGCGATTTGTCATTCAGATCGCCGCGCCAGACCAAAAGACCAGCAGTTCGCTCGTCAAACGCGCTCTCTTGCACGATATCACGCGTCTCTGCGTCTTCTTTGGCCGAGAGTATACGCTCGACAACGTCCTGCCGCTGCTCTTGTCCTTCCTCAACGACCGCGACTGGGAACTCCGCGCTGCATTCTTCCAAGAAATCTCTGGGGTTTGCACCTTTGTCGGTCGCGTCTCGGCGGAATTGTACATCTTGCCGTGCATTGAACAAGCTCTGATCGACGTCCAAGAGATTGTCATCGCTCGTGCCCTTCATTGCTTGTCGACTTTGGTCTCGTTGGGTTTGTTTCAACGACCAGCACTGATTGACAAGGCCAAGCTTACTGTGCCGCTCTTGCTTCATCCTGGCTGGTGGATCCGCGAAGCAAATATTCAATTGATCGCGTCGATAGCCGTCCAACTGGGCACAGTCGACACCCACGTCTTCTTGATGCCGTTGTTGTATCCTTACATGCGCCGTAAGATTAAATTGGCAAGTGGCGACGTCGTTGGCGTTTTGCGAAGTGCGTTGCAGCCTCCTGTGCCCCGCGAAGCGTTTGATGCTGCAATGATTGCCCGCAATCCACCAACGATGCTTCAGGCACGTCGTACTCCCACTGAAAACAGCTCGAACGACGGAGAGTATGAAGATTTGATCGACACGGAGCTGCACAACACGATGCGACGCGTGAAATTGGCCAGCGAAGACTCCATCGATGGCCTTTCCAAGACGTCGAGTACGTCTCTGAAAGCAATCGAACGTTATGAAAAGATGACACTGAGTCGCAACGTCCCGGACGAAACCCACCGCCTCCAACTCATGCAGCAGTACATTGAGATGGCGTCGAGACACATGCAGAGCAAGATTGAGCTCTTCAACTCGGAGCAAGTTGCTCGTATGCAAGGCTCATCCACGATTGCAAGACATCCTTTGGCCTTCACGAAGAAAATCCCGCGCTCTTCACTCCATACGTTGCGTATTCCAACGACAAAGACAGCGTTGAGCCAAGCAGCGTTGTCATTTCCATTCCTGAAACCCAAACCTGGCGACAACGGAGTCTTCAAGTGGGAAAGCTTGCCTCTCGCTCATATCATCAAACTTTATGGATTAAACACTGGCCTCTCCGAGTTGAACGCTATGGCTGAAGCAGAAACGTCCATGACAGCGTCGCCGTCGCGCAAGAAGGCATTGAATGCCGTCTCTGTCCACGATATGGTCCTTGATCCAGCGTTGTTTCACTCACACAAACTTCTGGCCCGCCTCACTGCTCTGGACATTCCACCATTGCCCATGGACATGGGCTCTATCAAGCCCATCGAGGTATTTCCCAGCCAGCAGACGGCTATGGTCCCATACACGCCGATTCCCACAGCCACGACTACCAATTCGAATGCACCACCGGTAGTAGCAGCTCCTCCTCAATCGTACTCTTCAGCCCGGGAGTGGCGACCTCGAGAGAATGTCATGGTCGCGGAGCTCAACGAACATTCTGGTCCTGTGAACCGCATTGGAGTTGCACCTGATGGATCTTTCCTCGCTTCAGCATCAAGCGATGGCGTTGTCAAGATTTGGTCGGTCAAAGGGCTCTCTCACTCGATCAATCCAAGCAGTCGAGGAACGTATGAAGCCCGTGGAGGCGTCTTAACCGACATGGTTGTGTGTGACCACTCGCATTCCATTGCGACGAGCTCAAGCAATGGCACAGTGCACGTCTTCCGCGTCGATCGATTGAGCTCTGCGATGAGTAATGCCACGCAATTCCAAACCGTCGGTCTGCGTGAAATGAAGCTCGAAGACGACTCGGTGCTCGTGCTCAACCAAGTCAACACAGCGACGGAGTGTCTTCTAATTTATGGCACACGCAAGGGATACATCTACGGGTAAGACATCTGCTGCTCTCAACAATTTGGCTGAATTGTGTCGCTAGATGGGATTTACGCTTCCGACGTGAAGCCTGGAAGCTCCACGTAAGCGTCGAACTTGGCCATATCACTTGCATGACGCATTCCAGCGGTACATTTGATCACCACGTCTTGTGAATTGACGCTCTGGTGCTGTAGATGCAGCGTGGTTGGCTGTGGGAACGAATCGCGGGTACATTTGTCTGTGGGACCTTCGCTTCCAACTGCTCATTCGTGTCTGGAGACATTCGTCCAACCAAGCGATCAATCGTCTTGAGCCATGCTTGAGCTCCAACCCTGGTGGCCAGCAGGAATTCTCGGCGACGTTCCCGCTAGTATACGTCGCAGCTGGCGACTCGGAGGCTGCTGCGTTTGACCTGAGCATTGGTTCCTGCCGTGCGGTCTTCCGGACGCTACACACTCAAGTTCAAATGCTTGGAGCCGACAAATGCCCAACGTTGCATCATGTCCAAGTCCCGAGCCGCATGAAAGATGTCATGGGCAGCATCTTGGGACCACCGAAATTTGCTCAAGCCCTCGACGAAGTGGCTGCGTCGCCATTTTCAGAAGAACCGACGATCCGAGCAATGATTTGTCCGTCCGAGTTTTCGCTCTTGACGGCAGGAGAAGACCGAAGGATCCGCTTCTGGGACTTGCGCCATCCCAAGAAATCCGTCACTGTCTGTGGCGGCGATTCCGAGGCGTCGTCCTTTTATGACAGCCAAGTAGCGCGCGATGGATGGTGGCGACTCAATCCTGAAGACTCGAACGAGAAAGTGTCCAAGGCAGAACTTGTCTGGAGCAAGATGGAGCCGCCGACAATCCATCTCTGCCAGGACGCGTCCTCCTTTGGAGAAACTGGCGATGGATATGTCAACCCAGCGTCAGAGCGACGAGGACCGATTGCGGCGTCACCAGCGCATCACGACTGCATTCTAGACCTCAAGATGGTCGAAGTGAACGGGCCGATGATCGTGTCGAGCGCACGGGATGGAGTTGTTAAAGTGTGGCGATAAATGGAGGCTTGAATATTCGTGTTACCAAGAGTATATGCATGTCGCGGCCACTTAGGTGGACACGCCTTCTAAAGCGACGCCGGCATAGTACTTGACGTCGGGGTCGCTATCTGACTGGAGCTGCGTCAAACATGCGCGGATCTGATCGAGCACAGCAGCGTTGGTCGAACTTTTGCCTAGCACTTTGAGCGTGTTGGACACTGTGAACCGCACGTTCGGGATCTTGTCCTGGGAGCCCTTGACCGAGAGCGAAGTCATTTCACTAACCAACTCGACCGATGCTTTGTCGCTCGCCAATTGCTACAAGAGCCAAGTTTAGGATGTCATCTACACGAGGCAAGTTACCTCCAATGCATGGAAGACATTGACACGCTCTTGGTACGTAATCGAGCTCTCGTATATCTTGGTCAGCTTTGGCAAAATGCTCTCCAAGATGTACTCGCTGCCGACGACGTCGAGAATGTCGCGCAAAATCTTGGTCGTGCTCAATCGCACTTCGCTCACCATGTCTTGAAAAGCATTGAGGAACATGTCCAACAAGTGCTGTTGGAAGTAAGACGATCCCTACGACACACAATGAGGCCATTGCTGCATGGAGGAGGACGATACCAAAGTCGTGACCAACGATGGCAAGGCCAAAATGACAGCTTCACGCACTCGCCATTGCAAATCTTTCGAGAGATCCGTGATTGCAGGCAACAAAGTCGCTTCGTAGGACGACATCCAAGGAGAAATCGCATCCATGCGCTTCAAGACGTTCAAACGAGCATCCACTACATCGTCGCGGAGGAACTGGAGCAAAATGGGAATCAACGAATTCTTGGTCACATCCTCGCCCAATTTGGGTGCAATTTCCATCGTGACGATCGAGACAGCCGCTACAAACAGCGTGACTTCCTCTATTCACTCGTAGTGACAACGTACTGCGAACATTTGGGGCAACATCTTGCGAGAGTGGTTGGATTTGGGGAAAGATTTCACTCATAAAGATCGATTGCTTGACCAAACCGGCAAAGCCAGAGATGTTCTTGGCCGCCGCGGCACGGACTTCAGCTTCTGCGTCCTGTTACGCGATTGATTAGCTTGTCAATCGAAAATCTGACGTTCTGTTTACCTGGAGGAGCTGCACAAAGTGATGCAACAATTCGCCTTCCGTGATGTTGGCACCCATGGCTTGAGCCAACTACGAGAACAATGAGGAATGAGCGATGATAAACACGAAGCTGTACAGGAAAGAAGTCCTTTGCGATACTGAAGCGCACGCGCCAAGATCGGTCTTCGCATGAAGAGCGGACAACAGGCAAAATGTGCTGGGTGTTTTCATCTTCGTTGAGAAGCTTGGCGATCACAGCACAGTTTTCGATCGCCAAAAGGCGCACGCTGTCTTGGTCGTCCGTTGTAAGGGTCTTGAAAAGAGGCAAAATGGTGCTCACAAACACATCGCGTTCAATCTTGGCACCGAATTTCTAGTATTAAATCGAGTCATATGGGAGCCAAATAGAGAGCTAACCCCAATGTTGAGCGCAGCAGCACGACGAACCATGGGCGTATCATCGCCGCACAAAGTCGTGAAAAAGCTAGGTTCAAGATTGTAAATACAAGGGAAGTTAGAGGAAGTTCCTACTCTCGAAGTTCCTTCTTGTTTGCTGGGTCGACCTTCGAGTAAGCAACAGGGAAGATCCAGCATGCAGAGACGCGGGATGTGAACCAGTCGCCTTCAGTGAGACGCTTAATGAGAGGAAGAGCCAACTCAGCGGCGTCTGTGATGACATCCAACACTTTGTTGATTGACGCCACAGCCTGCAAAACAGAATCATTGAGTATGCTTGGAACTCGCTACCTTGTCACGGACGACTGTTTCTTCTACAGTGGCAAGGACTTCCAAGGGGGTGAGCAAAATAGACGCAGCACTTGGGCCTCCAACCAAGTCCACAAAGTTGCCCAATTCTTCCGCCATGGCCACGAGCACTTCGTCTTCGTCATCGGTCGATTCTACACGTCTTTCTTTAGTTTTTCCTCATTCATGTGCACGGTGGAACCATTGAGGAAGGGGATCAATTCCGATCGAGTGCGTTCAGGACCGAGCGCTTGAGCGACCGTCCGAAGGCGACGCATGCTGCGGATCCTCGTCTCCGTTTCATCCGTGCGCATTTCCTCTGTGAGGAGGTTGATAGGGTAGATCTCGTCGCCTAATCAGTCGAATCAAGCCATGTACGTCGGGCGCGGGATGTACTCATCGTGTTCTCTCGAGGGGCGCTTTGGTTGTTAACTCACAGTCAGTAACTTGGACCCTTCAATAAGATATATTTTTCTAATCAAAATTTACTTTATCGAAAATCTTGTCATAATTTGCCACGGAAAATAACCAGTTCCACCACCAAGTGGGCAAGAAAAGTGAGAGGAGATAGACACAACTACCTCTTAGATCAAGTGCAAGGAGTTCCCCTGGAATGGCATCGCTTTGGAGAGGAATGGGATTGACCACAGCTCTCTGTAGACAGCCCCATGTCAAACTAAACAAAATATACTTTATTGAAATACACGCCCAGCTATTTCCATGGAAAATTACACCATTTTTGAATTTACCTTATTGGAAAATGACCCTCATCAACCCCACGGACCGCACGGAAAGGACAGGACCGAGGGAACCTTCCTGGCCATGGAACCTTTGCCGCAATGCCGGGAATGCCGATGGGCGCATGCTGAAGAGGAAGGAATAGTGCCACATGGTTGTTCTCCTTGAATTTTCTTGGTGTTGGATCGACATCCTAAATAGGATTTCAAGGTTGAACCCCATCCATGGCACTCGTTTCCTACAGCGACAGCAGCGTTACGAGCGACGAAGATGAAGATGAAACACTTCCACCGGCGAAACGACACAAGCAGAGCTCATCTCCTCAATGGATACGCAATTTCCCCCATGTGGATGGCAATTGGCCGTCGTATGTCTACTTTCGAGGTTAGATCGGCATCACTTGACGATCGAGTTGTTGATGCCCTCTCTAGTCCCCATGACTGCAGCGATGCAAGCCATGACCAAATTTGCCATGGAACGCGTCCAAAGGCATGCTTCAACTATATTGAACCTTGTGCCAATCGGCACGGACGAAGAGAACGCATTGCATTTAAGTCTCTCGCGAACTTTTGTGCTCAAGTACGCCCAGATTGAACCCTTCGTGCAAGCTCTGCGGCTTGCCGTCAAGTATCGAAAGAGGTCCGTCGTCATACTCGAGATTTTTTCCAGTTGACATGTTTCTAGCTTCCGTGCTGGCTTTCAAGGCCACCAAGTCCTCATCAACGACGAACAAACGCGACTCTTCGTGACAGTCCCTGTTCTATCAGGAAAAGTCGACGTCTGTCATGTCATTCGATGCGTGGATGTCGCCATGGCACAGTTCAATCTCCAAGAATACTACAGCGTACGTCTGCTCTTGACTTCATCTGCATCTCAAAGCTTATATCTAGGATCCAATACCTCATGTGAGCGTCGCTGCATCGACTACCATCATGCCGACATTATGTGAGTCGCCAAATGACAGAGAGGCTGACAATGTGCCTCCTTGTGCGTATGTGGATTTGACACATATTCATGCAACAATCGGCAACAAGCACTTTTCCATCCCTTTGCTACCTTAACAAGAAATTTTGCCTACGACTCTGCTGTCAGCCTTTCTCGGACTTCCTTGGCTTTATCAGCTTTGCCCATTGCCTCATGCAATGCTGCGAGGTCTTCCAAAGCTTCCGCGCGGTTCTCAGGATCTAGTTCGGCTGCTTTTTCGTAAAGAGTTACCGCCTTCTGACGATCTTTCTTCCCGCCACGCGCATTCAACATGGTAGCAAGGTTGAAATGGAATTTTGCTGACTCGGGATGCCTCTCCACACCGTTTTCGAAGAGTGCAATCGCAGCGTCAAGATCGCCTTGCTCGCCGTAACAACTTGCGAGAGCAGCATATGCTGCTTCTTCTTCTCCAGCATCATCAAGTTCAATCACTTTCTTCAGCGCTTCGATCGCATCAGTCAACTCATTCTGCTCAACAAGAAGCGAACCCAAACGGAACCACATCGCTGCTTTTGACGGTACAAGTGCCACAATATCCCGATACAATCGTATTGCTTCCTCTGCTTGTTCTGAGGCTTCGTACGCAGATGCCAGCGACACCATCACGTCAATATTGTCTGAAGAAAGTGCGAGCGCCTTTGCAAAAGTTTCTGCAGCCGCGTCATGAGCTCCTAATTGCTGCAATGCACCCCCAGCCATGACCAGCTCATCAAAGTCCATCTCAACTTCATCTTCCTTGCCTTCTTCGTCTTCAGACGACTCTTCTTGTGACTTCTTCTTCGGTGGAGGCTCCGAGCGGGCTGCCGCCGCCTTTCCACTGCGCTTTCGTTTTGCCATCCAATAAAATCAAAATGACGAAAATTCATTGGTTTAATCCCAGCCAATCCAAAAAATAATTAATTTCAACATCAAAGGATTATATCATCCAATCAAATCATTATAAATAATTTTTAATTAATTTAATTGGCTGAATTTTTGCTCATCAATTTAAATAATTATCCGGAATTTTATTCGGACTCCATTCTTCTCGAAGGAAAATCTGCAAGAAAAGCGATCTCATGGACACTTGGTCGGCGTTGAGTACTTTCCACGCGCGCTCCGTCGCGACGGCGGGAAACCGCGAGAGTCTACTGGAAAAGGAAATGGTGCGGGATTTTCTCCAGAAAGTTCCCATTCCAAACATCTTTCAATGCCTCCAAGAAGCGAGCGAAAGTGGCGCAACGAAACAGGTACATTGAACGTGTGGCTGCATTGAGAGAACACAATTTATGTACAGGTGAAGCTCGTGTGCCAATGCCTTGAACGCATTTTTCGATCTGATATTGGTGCCGATATCTTGTTTGAGGAGGAAATGCTCCCATTCCTCGTCGCTGGCGTCTCCCACAATGAGCTCGATGCGAAGAGATTGACACTTGACATGATTGACTTGCATCTAACAGTGGAACGTCACTGGAATATGGTACTTGGATTCCCCCTTGTAATGTCTTATGAAGAGGCAGGACCACGACATCCTTCTCCAAGTGATTTGTGATTGCCTCTTGGACGAGGACTCTGGTGCAGCACGCAAAGCAGGAGATATTCTCTTTAAGGTATGAAGATTGCCGACAACATCTTGACTGCTGCTGCGCACAGCTTGTTTCAGCTTCTGGAACCGGTTTATACCATAAGATTCTCTCCAAGATCCGAGCCATTCAAGTTGAATACCTCTCAAGGTACTCCTTCTGTTCGTGATGCGCTTAGAGTAAACCTCTCTTAGGCCATCACGTGACAACTCGGTCGAATATGTGCGTCTCCTTGAATTAACTTCAAAGTGCGCTGGCGTAAATGATGTTGTAATGAACGACAGCATTTCCTTGGGACTCCTTCAACCGGTACAACCAACTTTACTCCCAGGTTATGACTGAGTAATTGCTACAGATTCTTGACGGAATCAAGTCGACGGATGCGCTATTCCTTCTCAATCTCCTTGATATCATTCCAAACCTATGCACAACCAAGACGGGATTGGCGTTTATCTTTCATTCAGGTTAGTTCTCTCAGTTCTCCTTTTGCCTAGAATTTGCTTATAGACCTTTTGTCTCATTTGATTGCATCATCGACGGATCCATTCGTTGGCGGCGGAGCTCTCCGTTTGATCGGCAAATTCTCCAACTTGGCGGCGTCCCATCATATGGAAGCTTGGAATTGGGCAGAATCCGCTCGTTCTTTTCTTGCTGCTGCCGAGATGTCAATTCAAAGCCCAGACTCTCAACAGCAGATTGCTGCAATGGACGCATTGGCGGCCTTTGCTAGTGCTTCGGACCGAGGTGCGTACTTCCACTATGAGCAATCTCATCTTTCAATCAGAATTGAGTGCTCTCTTGGCTCAAAAGACGCTCTGTGAATCTTGGCTCACTCTGGGCAAGTCATCGGTAATGGAAGTCAAATCGACTTGCTTTTGCTCCCTCGCGACGATCCTCGCGTGCAATACTCGACTAGTCACCACGCAAATTCCAGGAGAAAACGCCACAGTTTGGCAATACCACCGCGAGCTCTTTGATGCTCTTGGTATTTTCATGTATCGTACAATAGATTGTCTTACCATTCACAGGCGCCTACAGCGGCCGCCCCTCAACGATGCATCATCTTATGGATTGCCTTCGCCAGCCTTTTGAGCCAATTCGCGTCGCCGTGTACACTCTACTCCAAGCTGTCGCTGCCCAAGGTACTCGAGCCTCGCTGAATCGATCGAATGAGTGTTGTTAGGCCATCCATGGGGCGTTGAAACTCTCCATGGCTACGGAGGCTTGATCGAATACCTCGTCGATCGCACGACTGAACCATCCAAAGCCACCCGTGAGTGGAAATTCGCCATTGTCGACGCCCTCTTGGCCTCCCCGTTCCAACATTTGCTCGGCGCTCGTTCGGTTGAAGAGCTCAACAAGTATTTCAACCAAGGACCGTACGCCGGCCGAGCCAAGCAGGCGGATCCGATGCTAGATTCCATGTAGGGGAGTATGATGTATATTAAATATGCGACTTCTTCCGCGGGGGCATGAATTCCCGCCAGTGCCCGACGCAGCTCTTGGTCTGGCCAAGCATGTCTTTCAAGTGTTGGTTGATCGTTTCTGCCATTTCTCTCAGCTGGCGTTCTTGGTGTGCAATTTCCTTCCATCTCTCCGTTTCCTCCGCGAGTTTCTTCTCGAGCTCTTCTTTCTCCGCTTGGAGTGCCTCAATTTCCTGGCGAATGCGCTCTCGGTGTTTATGCGCCGACTTTGCAATTTGGGCTCGACGGCGTGCAATTTTTTCCTCCTTGGTCAATTCTTTCACAGGGGAAGGGTCGCTCCCCTCTTCAAAATCAAAGTCGAACGGACTGAGCTCCTCGTCGTCGCGACAGAGCTCGTCGTAGAGCAGCTCCTGGAACTGCACGGGTCGACGCATAAGCCCACAAAGCGAAAATGTGACAGAGACACCATCGACTTGCTCGTCTCAGTCTGTCTCAGATTTCATCCGGAGGCGGTCAAACTCACAAGACTTTAACGCAGATTAACCTCAAATTACCTCTATAATTCAATATTGCATAAATTCAAACAGGATATTTATGTTAACAGAGCCGAGAAATCATTGAAATCTCGACTCGACAGTGACAGTAAGCTCATGCTTATCCTTGTTAACTAAATTACATAAAGATCCTTATGGAGAAGAGTGGAGTTAAGCTTAGGTTTACTTAGTTCGGCATTGTTGAGCGATCTACATTGGTGTATTAACAGTTTGACTAACTTAGCGTCATGTAAATAATACAAAGACGGTGATAAACTTAGACTCTATAGCCTATTGTCTCAATACCGATGGTTTCCGCTCTTAAGAGCAATAGATTACAGCGTCTAGGGAGAGCTTTTGATCGTGCATTTCAACTCTAAAGTCACGTATCAACTTTGAGGCTACTGTACTACGTAATGGGAAAAGGTTGATGCTTAAACCGCTTTTGGGGTTTAGCGTGTGTTAAAACCATGAAGATCTTGTAAGATGACACATGCGAGTCAGTTCGGCTCTGCGAACCCACGCCATTCAATGCTGCATCTTGTACGAGTTGTGAGAGAAGCTGTTTGTCAGCGCACGCCAGACCACTGTTGCCTCAACATCCATACTCTCTCTGGACGAGGATCTTCTCAGTCTTGTCATCCTTTGTCTATAGCATTAGTCACTTCTCTACACACATCTTTGACCATTCCCCCTGGATTCATATCCTGCTTCCCAAAGTTTCAACATGAAGACGATCACCAGAGATAGAGGAAAGGCCAAAGAGCGGTAAGTTTAGAGGAGTCTGGAGGTAATCCAAGAAATCTAAAGCGGAATCTCCATGAATCTCCCTTTCGAAACGGAGAATATTCGTCATTTATATTGTCTTTTCGATTCAAAATTCGAATCGCCGGTTGATTTAATCGATTTTACAAATCGATTTGTGTGTGTTTTGACGTGTGTTTGTCGTGTATTTTAGCATTACTAAATACACTTTAGTAGCTATTACTTAGCATTCGGATGTGTGAACTACACATATTATCCGGATTTTAGCATGATTATGTCCGGATAACTGGATTCCGGTTAATTTGACAAATAACCGGATGTATACCGATTCCAAAAATATCTGGATTCCGGTTAATTTGACAAATAACCGGATATATACCAATTCCAAAAATGAAGAAATCGGGATAAAATTCGAGTTTTTGCACGAAAAGACAATTAATACTACTTAGTATAAATAAAAAAATATGAACTTTTTTTCATTTTCTTATTTGTAACATTGGTGGTTTGGCGCGAAACGCAAAACAGGCGGCGTGACGTCACTGAAGAACGACATGGACATTGGGGCGACGGGCTTTCCACATGGTTAGGAGATCGAGCGTCCACGTGCCGTCTACCCAAACATTCGACTGGGGCTGAGACAGCACGAGCGTCTCGAGGGAATTGGCCAAGACGAAGACGCTGAAAAGACCCCGATCGGAAAGTGCAACATGACTCAAGTTGAGGGAGCAAACGAGGGGGAAAGAACGCAGGAGGAGACCAAGCTGGGTGTCCAAAGAACCGCCAGAGGGATCCCAGCCACGCAGAGCGAGTTGCGAGAGCTTGGGTGCGCTGGTACCAACGATGACGTTTTTGACATGGATATGGCGGCACCACGAGCAATCTAAAGATGACAGAACAGGGCATTGAAGACGAAGCTGGGCAAGGTCAGAGCATGCCGTGACGTCGAGTTCTTGGAGAGACAACGACTCGATGATCACTTTGGTCAATTTGATGCAGTAAGCAAACGAAAGACTCGATAGCTTCTCCATGGACTGCAAAATCGGTGTAATAGAGAGGACGAACGCATCCGTGACCAGAGCGTGGCTACCGTAGAACGAGATTGACGTCGCATTGGAGGCATGACACAGCAGAGCAAATACGTCATTAACCTCACGATCAGAGCAGTAAGAGAAATCCACAGAGGAGAGATTGCGAGCAAAGGCAGTCCATATTTCATGGAATGATCGGCTCACTAGAGCAACTTGTACAGTCTCCACCGGCTTCAGGAAGCTCAGAACGCCATGGACGACATCGCGCGGTGTCGTCTCCAAAGTGTGGCGCATTTTCTGTCGATGAGAAGCAGAAGTATTAACTTTGACAGGAAAGGGCATCAAGCAGAACCATGCACCCAATCTCGCTCGAGAGATGGATCGACAAGTCCCGAGAGCTCCTTCAAATGGAACGCGACGCTGAGATCAGCCAGTCCAAGATGGAGAATGACACTCTGCCTGCCTTGCTGAATCCAAACGTGCTGCTCCACCTCTCGATGGCATCTTCCTCGACAGGACTCTTTGGACGCACGGTGGTTGTCTTGAAGCAAAACCAAGGACGAGAGTTCAGTCCACACAACTTCAGCATTGGAGACTTGGTCCAAATGAGTATTCCTACAGCTTCTTTGACCCCGAAGAATGCAGAGGGCTTTCCCAAAGGCATCGTGACAAAGGTCCAAGACAACGCCATCTCGGTTGCATTTGAAGACCTCGACGATGTTGAAGACTACGACCACCAGACAATTCGGTACTCTTAATCCATGTTGAAGCGCATTGCATCGACGGAGGCTTGTAGATTAGATCGCCTTGTCAATGACGCAACGTATCGAAAACTCCACGAAGGGATCGACGCTCTGGCGAAGTACAATGACGGACCCGCCATGAACGTCCTCAACGTGTCAGTGACCTTCAACTGGATCATTTACTCACTCTCACGTGGCTTGTAGGATCTTCCATGGTGCTCCACCGTCAGCGAATCCACTTCCAACGATCGTCCCCGTGAACCCAGGCATGAATGCGTCTCAGGTCGACGCCATTCGTTTTGCCCTTGCTTCCAAAGACGTTGCGTTGATCCACGGTCCACCCGGGACTGGCAAGACAACGACGCTGGTTGAACTGATCTACCAGTGTGTCACGCAGCACAAAATGAAAGTTCTCGTCTGCGCGCCGTCCAACATTGCAGTCGACAACGTGCTGGAGAAGCTCGCCGCGTCGCACAAGAAGCTACGCATGACTCGTGTTGGCCACCCCGCGCGTCTCCTCCCCCAAGTCTTGCAGCACTGCCTCGATGCTAAGATCCAATCGTCGGAAGGCACACAGATAATTGCAGATATCCGCAAAGAACTCGCGGCGCTCAAACCATCCAAGGCGACGCGGCAAGAGAGCAAGCACCTGCGCAAAGAAATCCGCGAGCGAGAACAAAAGGTCGTCGGCGACATTCTAAGTCACAGCGACGTTGTCTTGGCTACGAATGCCGGCGCAGCGACCAAGTTGCTCAAAGACATGGTATTCGACATGGTTGTCATTGATGAAGCTGCGCAAGCACTCGAAGTGAGCTGCTGGATCCCACTGCTGAAAGGACGGCGCTGTGTCTTGGCTGGAGATCACCATCAGTTGCCACCGACCATCAAGTGCGAGAAGGCCAAAGCCGGCCTTGGACTCACGCTCTTTGACCGCCTCGCACAGATGGAACACACGAAACAAGTCGTCAGGATGCTCTCGACGCAGTACCGAATGCATCGCGTCATCAGCGACTGGTCGTCCAAAGCCATGTACGACAACAAGCTCGAAAGCAGTGAAGCCGTCGCGTCTCGGAAGCTCCAAGACCTTCCGCACGTCGCGGCGACCGACTTGACCGATACGACGCTCTTGCTAATTGACACAGCAGGCTGTGGCCTCGATGAAGACGTCGATAATAGCAAGGACTCTATCTTGAGCGTCTCCAAGTCCAACCAAGGCGAGGCCCAAATTGTCGTCAAGCACGTGAAAGCTCTCCTTGATTCGGGCTTGCGTCCTCATGAAGTGGCTGTCATCACGCCGTACAATGGCCAAGTCTCGCTCTTGAAACAGCTTCTCTCGCCAACGTATCCGACGCTCGAGATCCGATCCGTCGATGGCTTTCAAGGCTGTGAGAAGGAAGCCGTCGTGATGAGCTTAGTGCGATCGAATCCAATCAAACAAGTCGGTTTCCTAGCTGACGATCGACGCATGAACGTGGCCATCACGCGAGCGAAGCGCCACGTAGCGCTCGTCTGTGACACCGAGACACTGAGCGTCCATCCTTTCTTGAAGACCTTGGTATGTTCTCCAGTGCATTCACAGCTGATGACATGGACTAGATTGAGTATTTTGAAGAGCACGGCGAGTACGAGAGCGCTCAGTCGTACGTGGAAGAAGAAACCATCGCTGGGGATGTAGCGTCGATGCCTCTCAAGCTAGAGAAGAAAGCAGAACAAGCTTCGACTAGTGAAATGAAGCCCAAGGCCCAACCCGTCAAGACAAAGCGTCCTGCTGACAAAGAACAAACGCAGCCTGTGAAAGCCAAGCCAACTCAAGCAGAAGGAAAGCCAAAGGATGGCAAGGAAGCTGCCAAAGGAAACAAGAGTCAACCAGAGTTAAAGCCTGAGCGTGTCGATGAGGAAGTGAAGAATGCTGAACCTGCAGCTGAAATCGCAGAGGCAGGAACCGACGAAGAGGACGAGGAGACGAAAAGATCAGTGGAAGCAGACGCTCCTTCGGTCTTTGGTGCTCTCCAAGACGACGACAGTGACTCGTCAAGCGAAGACGAGCCGAAAGTCCCAGAAATGAACAATGTGCTCAAAGAACTCCACATGGCTCGCTTGGCGCGGCAACCACCGCCGCCACCTGCACCGTCGTCCAAGAAGAAGAAGAAGAAGAAGGCCCAACCAGCGGAACGCTTGCTCGTAAAAGACCAAGTGGACGACAAGAAGAATGAAGACGAGATGAACTTTCTCGATCGTCAGATCGCGTCGAGCAACACGTGCGCCTTTGTGAGCTGCAAGCAAAAAACGCACGTGACTGGCAGCGTCTGTCGCTTTTGCAAATACAAGTTCTGCTACGCCCATTGCATGGCTGAGACCCACGGATGCGGCACTGCCGTCCGTTCGTTTGAAAAAGCCAAGGCGGCCACCACGACGAAACCTGTCAGCCATGACAAACGCAAAGCCCTTCAAAAGTCCCTCGACTCCAAGCTCACCAAGGCATCTCAGGACCGCAAACCCAAGCCGAAATCCAAATAAATGCTTCTCGATTGTCCATGTCCTTCTCCATGCTCCACTCAGTTTCTTGGAGACACTGCGCGCTATTTTTGCCGTCCTACCGCAAAATTTGTCGTTTTTCTCGCGCAACAACGAGAATTGAATCCTTGTAGTCGTAGTTGGCTCTATGAACACCGTAGAACTCGCCGACGTCATCATGTCCATCGAGATTATGGGCGCCATGTGGGATTTCGCTTCAGTTGGTACTCGAACTTCGTAGATGGTCCAGTCATCGAATTCCGTAGGAATTTCCACTAAAAGACGGAAAATGGTCGGAAAAATAAATTGACAGAAAAGTGTGAAAATCGATCAAACTGCACTTGAAATTTGTATTGAGTTTGATCAAATTTTCAAATATTTTCCAAATTATCGAGATATTTTGACTGAAAATCGGCAATATTCGCACTTTTTTGGCGATTTTCCGATAAAGTGCGAATCTCGCATTCAGGTATCGTTGCTTTGAAAAAAGTGTGGGGTCAGACACGACACGAGTGCGACCGTGGAGCAGGCTTGTAGATGGAAGAAGAGCCTTGGCAACGGACTCTGGAGCACGTACCAGGTATGCGACGATGCCGCCGATCGCGGCGTGCATGTGGGCCTTCTCACGTGTGAAATCTAGGCGTGCAAGGACTAAATAAGAGCGAAATCAGAAAGGATGTGAAGGAAGTCGAACAACTCCTGGAAGAACAGCGTCAATTTGCTGAAAAGCATCAAGACGACAAACCTCAAGTCGTGAAAGAAGAGGCAGACGAAGATGTTGCGCTCGCACGACGTCGACGTCAACAGCATCTCGCGAATTTGTACCTGAATAAACCGATGCCGAAAAAGAAACGAAGTCGTGGACGCGAAGTCATGAGTGCGGAAGAAATCATTGAAACACTTCCAATTTGCCGCCGCGCGGTGCGACTGACGCAAGCGGAGCTGGCGGCTGTCAAGAAGGAACGACTCGACTTGGAAGATCGATATTTGAAGCTGCGAAGCAGTTTTATCCACGAGTTGGAAATGATGCTCCGAGAAGAGAAAGACCAGCAGCGCGTCATGCTGCGGATACGCAAAACAGTCGGAACTACTGCGAAAAAGCTCCTCAGTACCAAGCGACGCAATACAGCAATGCAAGACATCTTGATCGAGCTGGAATCTCGTGGAGATTCGATCGAGAAACTCCAGCATCAAGCTGCGCGCATGACAAAGCTCTTGGAACTCCACGGCATTTCGCTTTCGACAATTCTTGTCGGCGATACGATCTCCTGTCAGGATGGAACGGTATGTTGCATGTATCGTGGCTCAGAGCGATGACTGGAGCGTAGGGCGTTGTGGAAGAGGTCCATGACGACTCTCTCACGGTCAAATTTGAGGATGGAGAAAGCAAGCAAGTAGACAAAGACGCCGTGAAGCTCAAGCAGACACCGATCTCGTCTTTCACGGACGACGAGATGCAGCTCAAGGCGAGGTACTTTGAGAAGGCTGGCGAGTGGATATCGGCGGAGACGGCACTGAAAGAGCTGCTGGAAGCACATCCAGAGCTCGAAGACGAATGGGAAGACCTCAGCGACGACGAAGAGGAAGAAGAGGATACCAAGGAGACGTCCTCGACGGATCCACCGCCGCCAAAGAAAGCCAAGAAGCTCATTCCGTACAAAGCATGCACGTTGCCGTCAACGCCGTACGAAGTGCCGCTGCGCATCAGTCCCCTCAGGTACAACCAGCATCTTGGAGAGATGGAAATCATCATGCATGCTCTCTTTGCGTAGTGAATTGCCGGATCATGTGGCGGCAGCAGCGGCTGGACCGTCGGATGTCCAATGGATGGGCATGGCCTTGCCGCAAGACCTCTTGGATTGGGAGAACGATCGCATGGAAGCTCTCAAGATGAAAGGAGAGATCGAACGCCTCAAGTTCCAACTGCGGCAAGCGGAAACGCAGAAGAAAGATGCACAGAACCACGTCAACGTCCAACTGGAAAGCATCAACAAGCTCGTCTCACAGGTATCTCCACTGCAGCAAGAGGGTCTAATCCACGACGGAATCCAGTTGGAGAAGCAGCGAGAAGCCACCGCGGCAGCGACGGCGCTCTTGAATGCCGCTAAGGATTCGCAAAAGACGAAGAAGCAGCCCGTGACGGCTGCCCTCAAGAAGAAAGAGCGCAAAGACAGCATCTCAGAATCCAACTCGACGCCTGCGTCGCCCATGCCAAAGCAAGACGACGCCAGTGGCGACGAAGAAGGAACTGCTGAAGACGAAGATAAAGTGGAAACCAATCCGCGCCGGACGTTGCGCTCGTCCAAGTCGACACCGGCGCCATCTCCACCTCCAAAATCCACCACGTCGACCAATTCTGCTCCTCCCGACGACAAGGTGGAGTTGCTGTCCTAGTAGAGCTGTCTGGACTGTCTACGTAGGCAACGACATCATCTAGCAATGGAACCGCGCGGCGAAAAAAGGACGACAAGAAGGACGACAGCGAGCATGACAAGTCGACCAACTCGAGCAGCAATGGCAATTCGAAAGCCGCACCGACGACACGGCGCATGTCCAGTCGCTCGAAAGCCACGGTCAAGTCCCCTTTAAATAAGTTAGAAGCCGACGCGTCAGAGAACGAGGAAGAGCCCGAGCCGGCCGCAAAGCGCCGCGCCGCGCGGTCGTAGCATGTATATCGTCATGAATATCAAACGCATTCCGGATAATATTATCCGGACAATGTTGTCGAATAGAACATACATCATCGCACCCCATCAAGAGGACCAGGGATCCCATGCCCGTGTGCTGTCGCTGCCAGGCGACCAAGGGCTTCAACAAGTAGACCAATGGATAGAGCGTCGTTCAATCTATCGGATAGATTCCATGCGCTGGAGAAAGTCAAAGCGCAGCCGACGTGCAAGGACTGCGTCCGACAAGGTCAGGCCGTGACGCTCAGTCCATGTGCGGAAGAAACAGTGCTGACAGACGCGTCTCCCGCACCAACTAGACTACGTCCAACGACAGACGTCCCCCCGATGACGCTCGATCCAGCCAAGTACGATCTCTATCCTGAATGTCGTCGCGACGGGGTAGCCACGTTAGTAAAAAAGCGACATCCGTCGATGACTTTGAGTTCCTGAGCGTGATTGGGAAAGGTACGTTTGGCAAAGTGCTCTTGGTGCGACACAAAACGACGCGAAACATGTATGCGATGAAGGTAAGCAGCTCTCTCATGCAGCAATCTGTCAATGACGGGAGTAGATCATCAGCAAGCAATTCCTCGTCGACATGGATTCCGTCAAGTACATGAAATCCGAGCGGAATATCATGACCAAGGTATGCTCCTCGTCTGTCTCCTTGTACTCTCTTCGTAGATCAATCATCCGTTCGTCATTGGGCTCAAATATGCCTTCCAGACCGAGTCCAAGGTCTACTTGGTGATGGAATACCAACCGGGCGGCGAACTTTTCTCCCATCTCAAGAAAGAAGGACTGCTCATGGAGGTCGCTTGGCAATGAAGACGTCTTTCTAACTTGGCGGTGCGCAGGACAAGGCCAAGTTTTACCTCGCGGAGATGGTCCTGGCGTTGGAGCATTTGCATCTTCAAGGCATCATCCATCGGTACGACCTCCATCGTGTCGACATTCCTCATCTTGTACGATCGACAGCGATCTCAAGCCCGAGAACGTGCTCATTTCAGCGCAAGGCCATGTCAAACTCACGGACTTTGGCCTTGCCAAGCAAGTGAAAGACGTTAGACTTGACTTTGTTGCTCTCTTGGTCTCAAAGTTGCGCTAGGGCGATGAACTGTACACGTTTTGCGGCACGCAGGAGTACATGGTCGACTCGCGCTCTCTTCCAAGTGACTCATGAGACTCTTTAGGCGCCTGAAATGGTCCTTGGCAATGGCTACACTGCTGTACTCTCCAAGCACAAGTCCACGTTGATCCTCTCCTTTGTCTAGGCCGTCGACTGGTGGTCCCTCGGCGCTCTCGCTTATGAAATGCTCATCGGTCGTCCTCCATTCGAGACCAAGACGAAGAACAGAAAGGAACTCCACAAGAAGATCCTCACCGCCAAAGTACGCGCTCCTCCTTTCCCGCGTAGACTCTGGTCGTTTCTCTAGCTCGTCTTGCCAAAGTGGCTCTCGTCCGACGCGCATTCGTTCCTCAAGTCGCTTCTCGAACGCAACGTCGACAAGCGTCTCGGCGGCGGCAAGTCGACCATGTTTGTCGTCCGCGGTGTCCAAGCACTGAAGCGCCATCCCTTCTTTCGAGGCATCGACTGGACAGCGATCGGAAACCTTCAAGTCACACCGCCGATGATTCCAAACGTCATGGACGAGACGGACACGCGGCATTTTGACGCGGAATTTACAGGTCTCCCGCCGACAGATCTCGTCTGCGGCGACTTTGACGGCGACAATGAAACCTTCCGGGGTTTTTCCTTTTGCGGTCGCGATTCCACGACGGACGTCGACGACGTGGAGAGCCTCGTGCTCCATCGCACTCGCTCCATGTCGCGTCGGGCGTCGAAAGAACTGCTCGATTCGCTTCAGAACGAAGACGGCGAGGACAACTAACCCGGCATGGATATATGCAATAGAAGAGTGTTATTACCGAAGGAAGCGTCAGCCGTGGTAGATCCGCACGACCTCGCGGATGTTTTTCCGACAGACTGGACACGGACGCACGTCTTGCTCCATGAGAAGCTCGGCACAGTCCATGCAGATGGCATTGTGGCCGCAAGGCACGCAGACGGCATCTTGTGGAGCGTCAAAGCAGACGATGCAGTCGCGTCGACGTTCGTCTTTCTCCTCGAGTTGCTCCGATCTGGCGGTGGACGCCGCGGACTTTTTGACAAACATGGCTGGCTTGCTCAGTGTCGAGTCGTCCGACGTGGACGTCTTCTTCATCGCTTTGCCCTTGTTGAGTCCGTCGAATGCATCGTGGCCGACTTCAAATGCGACTTGAGCCGACGGAGACAGAGCCAACGACGGTGCAGATGGAGCGTCTGGTGGAGGAGAGGAAGGGGGCAAGCTCAGCCGTGGCGCTGAAGGAGACGGCGGCATTTGGTTTGATGGCGGCGACAGATTGTTCCAGTCGGGGACTTGCTTGGGTGGTTTCTTCTCTTCCTCCTACGAGCAGAGTGAGAGAATGTTCATGGAGAAACGCCGAGTACATCGCGAAGGAGCAGGACGTCGTCGATGGACTTGAGTTTCTACCGCCAGAGTCATGGGGAAGACCAAGAAGGTTGGAGGACGTACCGAGTAGACTTTGAAGAAGGAAAGCCATGCCGTCAATCCTTCAGGAGTCGCGGCGGCGAATTGAATCGTTGTCATGGGAGCTGACGAGGCATCTCGCTGGGCTGGGAACGAGAAGGCGAGCTCTTTCTTGGAGCCACGGACGTCGCGTTGGATGGGATTGCCCAATGAGTAGAGAAGCGTCGATCTACATGGGAAGAGCAGACGTGAAGGCCATGGAAGAGGATAGAAGCGGCGTACGTTGGCACTGGAGGACAGCGGGAATACTCGGCGGCTTTGAAAAGACTCATCTCGAGCTGTTGGGAGGAAGCATTCGTTCGCAGAATGACCACGTAACGCAGCTTCCATGGAGAGGAGAAGAGCTTTCCCAAGCCTGGCGCGTCCACACGTTCGTAGGCCCAACCGCGAAAGATACAGCAGCGCTACAAGAGTCAGCATGGAGTATCACGGCAAGGAAGTGTACCTCTTCAAGTAGACGTGCGCATTCTTTATAGCGGACCCAAGCACCGTTTTCAAGACAAGCCAGTCGCGCGACATGGAGAGCTGACTGGTCGCGGTTGTCGCGCACGTATGGATCCAAGTAGGGGACAGCTAGAAGGAGAGTCACAATCTCGACCTGGCCCTTCGCACATGCACAGTGGAGCGCTGAGGAACCAGTTTTGTTATGAGCATCGGTGTTTGCACCAACAGCTATGAGGAGCTTGGCGCATTCGACGTTTCCTCGAGCACATGCAGCGAGAAGAGGTGTGTTTCCAGTCTCTGGGTCGACATATTCCAAGTAATTGCTCGTGATGGGGCTCATGGTCGAGACGAATTCTTTCAGAGCTGGTAGAGATCCATGGTAAGCTGCCATGTACGGAACTTTCTCGAGTCCATAGTCTTCCGCGCGAAATGCCTCTTCTCTCTCTCGTCTCAGCCCAAACAGATCCTGCTGGACGACGTTGAGCTTTTTCGCCAGTTGCTTCGCTTTCTCGCTAGAGGCTGGGTACGCATCCTTCTTTGCGAGGATTTCGTCTCTAAGCCGCTCTGCTTCCCCGATCGACCTGTTCAAGCGCACGAGAGTCTCCTCGCCATCGTGTCGGCTTGCCATTGCACCCAAGTGTGACACTTGAAAGTACAGAGCACACTTACACTAATTACTGAATTGTTATCCTGTCAAATCTGATATAATTTAAAAATTAATACTTGACATATATAATATTATACATGATATTTGACTCTGAAAATGAATATCTATTGAAGGTGAATCATGGGATCAAGACTTGTACTTTTGGGTTAAGTTTCCTATGAAGTTGACAGCTTAAACGCTTCAAACGCTTGATTGACGACTGTGAAGACTTCATTTGCAACCAGTTGTTGCTGAATCGTGGCATTCCGTAGTTTGTCAGGATGGATGATTCGGATGAGGTTTCGGTATCCCTTCTTGATGCTTTCGGCGTCGTTTGACACGGCAAAGGCAGTCGGGTCGACAATCCCTTGGATTTCCACAAGCTGATCAAGTGTTGTGAGGAGACCAACGAGAGGTTTATTCTGTGCCCATTGAGCCACAGTGCCATGCAATTGCCTTCGTAATATATCTGCTTCCTCCGCCTTTTCACGCTTTTGGCGCTCTAAGAAATGATTTTGTAAAGAAAAATGTCCGCTGAATCGATACCGGATTCGTGAAGTTCATGAAGTCGTGCTTGTTGCCTTCGGTACAACTCCATTTCAGCCTCTGATGGCTCAGGTGGCAGTGGTGGCTTTGGCGTCGAGTCGACAATGGGCTCTTTCGGTGTGGAAATTGCAGGAGTTGCCGGTGGCGTGGCTGGAGGAGGTGTGGGTTTCTCGACAACAGGTGTCGACGTGACGGATGGCGCAGGCGTTCCAGGCACTTGCTTGAAAGAAGAAGGGCGCTGCCTTGCGATCTAAAATTGTCGTAAGTTTGGCGCAAAAGGAGGCACTGCACCCTAGTGTTTGCCTTTGTTGGCTTTTTCAGCTTCTTGTTCTTCTTGAGTTCTCTTGTTTCTTGGGCCAAAGCAGCCCATTCGTTTTCAAATTCTTCTTGTAGTTTGTTCTTCTCTTGCTGCTCTTTCAGCTCCTTTTGTCGCTTCTCTGCCTCTTTCTTCATACGCTCTTCCATGTAAAAGTTCATTCGAGAAACCCCGATGGGAATCGCTTTCTGGTCAACGACGACAGGTTCTTCAGGTTGCATTTTTGGTGGCTCTTCTTCGGATGGAGAATCATCGTCACTTCCTGCAATACTGTCCGACGATTCATCTTCATCAGAAGATATGATGGGCACAGTGAACATGGGTGGTCGCTGGGAAGACAAGGTTGTCGTAGGCACAATATTGGGAGCTGCGGGTGATTCTTTCTTCTTTGACCAAATCTTTCCCAACAAAGTCGTCGGTGACACTGGAGTATTGACTGGGGGGCTGACTTTTCCTGACTTGAGTTCGTCAATTTCTTGTTGCAACGCTGCTTTTTCGGTGGCCCATTCCTGACAAAATCGAAATTAGCACAGTGACGTCTTGTGGTTCTACCTCTTTTTCTCGCGAACGGGCTTGCTTCTCTTCATCTAGTTGAGTCTGCAATTGCGCAAGACTCTGTTGTAGAGATTGGACGAGGGATTTAGCATTGTGTAGCTGTCGATTTCGCTTTTCGACTTTGGCGATGGCAGCGGAGAGCTGATTCGTCACTTGGAGCATATCGTTCTTGTGCGTCTCAACTGTTTGCATGGCTTCATTCAGTTTAGCTTGCAGACTGTCCCATTGTGCTTTCTTTTGCATTTGTCGCTCTTTGATCTGTTCTTCAACGTTGTCATCCGTGTCTTCATCAAAGAGTCCTCTTCGACTTGGTTGCTCCTCCGACTGCCCCTTGCGATACACAGACGTGCGTGGACGATCCTCTTCATCCGAGCTAGAGAATACATTGTTCCGATACTTCTTTCTCGTGCTCAGTGGGGCAGCTACAGCCACAAGTGAGCGCATTCTCGTCCTTTCTCCACATCTTACCCATGTTGGAGCGGACGAAACTATGGCTCTGGTCATCCGGATAAGCATGCATTTCGGGCAAGAGTTATGGTCTTTAAGGTAAGGTTTTTTATTATTTAAGGTATTTTAGACTGTTTATTTAAGGTATTTCCAGCTATTTATCCGGATAACATCATACCGAGCGATGGCTTGTTTGGTGCATCGGTTGGGTCGCGTGAGGTATCGCGACGCCTGGGAGTGGCAGCAGCGCCTGATTAAAGAGCGCTTCAAGGACAGTACGTTGAAGAGCACATGCTTGATCCTACAGCATCCGCGAGTGTACACTCTTGGCCGAGGCGCGTCGCTCGAGAACGTCAAGTTTGACCCGACCGCGACATCCGACTTTGAATTGATCAAAGTTGACCGAGGAGGTGAAGTGACGTACCACGGACCCGGCCAACTAGTCGTCTATCCTATCTTTAACCTCACGCAAGAGCCATTCAAGAAGGATCTGCATTGGTATTTGCGTCAAGTGGAACAAGTTGTGATCGATACCCTCGACCAGTTCGAAATTGCTGGAGAACGTGTCGACGGTCTCACTGGCGTGTGGGTGCCCGACAATCGACATGCGTTCCCGAAGAGCAAGATTGCAGCCGTTGGCACGCATGCGAGTAAATGGATCACCATGCATGGCTTTGCGCTCAACGTGACGACCGACCTCTCCGATTTCAACCGCATTATTCCATGTGGGCTCCATGACAAGGCAGTGTCAAGCATTGAGCAGTTCCATCCACGCGTCAAGATGGAAGACGTCGAAGAGGCAGTCATCAAATCGCTCTCCAATGTCTTTCACCTGACGCACGTGGATGTGACGACCGCTCCACCCTTCGATAGTTAATTGAAACACAAACACTTCTCTGCTTCATCGCTCGCGACAATGGCCGCAGTGGTCGTCATTCCTTGACCTAGAGGCCGTTACTCGGCCATTCACGGGTGTAACTGGCGCGTCGCTTCGTCAGCCAGGCCATGGACGCCACCATCAATGACCAATGTAGGCCAGTCCCGTTGAAAGATGCAGCCTCATGGACATCGTAGTGGTCGCTCTCGTCACAGAGCTCGTGCGCAAGGAGATCGACGTGCTCTTTCGAGCCCGCGATGAAAACATCGAGCGACTGAACCAGCAAGTGAAGACGCTCATCAAAGACGTCGAGCGCATCACGATGGAACTTGAGTCGAGGAACGCTTGGAATCGAAGCGTGACCAAGCACGAGCCTGCAAAGCTGCAATGGGAAACGTCGCCAATCAAGAAGTAGCGCGAGCTGGCCGACAAACCAACTCTGAGAGACGACTGTAGGAAACCAGCGAGGACATCCTTCAAGCGTCTTCCATCTCTCGACTACGCCGAGGACGATGCAAACAACAATGCGAGGAACGAAGAGGGCAAGCTAGTCTTTGGTATGCTTCAACCCTTCAAGGTGGACTAACGTCTGGCGTAGCGAAGAACCTCCCGCGCGTTGCAACGATCGACAAGAGCAGCAGCAGCGCCTCCCAGACGAGTTTGGCGCTACAGAAGCAGAAGATCTACGACGAGGCATTCGTGAGGTACCCAGAGTGTCGAAGCTCGGTGTTTGTTCCAAGCAGTTGGGACCCGCGCAACGTGTCGATGCAGCAGTTCGATCTCCCGAGCTTGCAGTTGCAGCTCTCGTGGGTCCACGGATACCACAGCACGGCCAACTCGAACGTCTTCTACCTCGCGTCGCATGAGCTCATGTGGTTCACAGCTACGATCGTCGTCATCTACTCCAAGTCCAAGCAAACGCAGCGCTTCTACGTCGGTCATTCGAAAGAAATCACATCCATGACAGTTCATCCCAACATGCAAGTCGTCGCGTCGGGGCAATGCGGCAAGGACTCGGCGATCATCCTCGTCTGGGATTCCAACCGCGCAAAGACCGACGCCGACCATGTTTTAGCCAAGCTGGAAGGTCAGACTGTGCATGTTCGCAGCTTGAGCTTCTCCCACGATGGCAAACTCGTCGCGTCCCTCGGTGGCGATCTCTACAACACGATCTGCGTCCACGACTGGCAAGAAGAGACGCTCCTAGTCAAAGCAAGGGGACACAGCTCGAAAGTCTGGACGGTGGCGTTCAACCCATACCAAGCGTACGGCATGCCAGACAAAGTCAAGCATCAACGACAGGGCAAGAGGAATAAGCACGAAGCGAGACCGATGCCAGGACAAGCTCTGCGCGACGAAGACGCATGCTACACTCTGGTCAGTTGCGGGGTCCAGCACATCAAGTTTTGGACATTGACGCAAGTCGAGTACACGCCGCCCAGCACTGTCGCCAAGGTCCCATCGACTGCAATGCTCCATGCGCTAACTTGCACATGTAGGAAGAGAGCGCCTTCTACGGTTCCTGCTTTGGCGGGCCGAATCGCATGAGACAGCCAACGCCGCATGAAAAAGTGTGGAAACTCGAGGGAAATCCGCCGCTCATGAAGAGCGAAGCGCAGGATTTCACATGCGTCACCTTCTCCAACGACAACATTCCACTGAGGATATACGACGACGGAATAGACTCTGTCGCCGACTCCATGACGGTGAGCTCGCAATGTTTCTTTCTCAATGGCAGTCGTGCAGGACTACGAAACGACCCTTGGACGCATCATCGCAGGCACGGCCAAAGGCGACTTGTACGTCTTCTGGCAGCCGCGCAAGCCGATAGCGTACTCTGTGTCAGCACCACAGAAATGGTGGGAGCTGCCAGTCACGTCGTGGCAGGTCGACGGCGGTATCTGCATTGAGCACATTCAATACGAGTCGACAGCCAAGCTCGTTGAAATCATTCCCCACGACGTCGCGACTGGGAATCGGTTCAAGATCTCAAGGCATGCGCAAATGGAGCTCGCCGACCTACAACAACGGTGCGTCTCCATCCCATCGCAGCACCGGTTGAGGAGAAATGCGTAGGCTGGCGTTGAAGCCAGATGCCAAGCCGCTGCTCGAGCGCATTGCAAGTCTCGAATACCACGGAGAGCTCGCACACTCGACCACATGCACGCAGCTCGCTTGTGATGGCAAAACAGTAGCGTCTGTTGGAGCCGACGGGAAGCTCCATCTGTGGTCTCTCCATCTACTTGATCCGATGCGAGTCGTCGGCACGCAGACTCTAGGGGTATACGCGGCGCTGGGAACATCTCCAAGCGATGGAAGACATAAACTGCACTTGGAACGATCCGTGCCATTGCCAACGAAAGCCCGAGTGACGAGTCTGCACTGGAATCGCGACTTGCTCGTCGCCGGAATGAGCAACCACAGCATTTGGGAATGGGATGCAGCCTCAGGCGAGTGGAGCGTCGTGACGGAAGGCTGCGAGGCGGCGATACTGGGTCTGTTTCGTGCCTTCATCTCTTGGTAACTCGTGCTAGGCGGCGTCGTGATGGAGAAAGAAAACGAGCTCGTGACAGTCTCGACGGACCACTCGCTGAGTTGTTGGAACATGGCAGCCCACACTGTCGAGCGCAAGGTCAGCCTACGTACGACTGGCACATGCGTGGAAGCCCATCCAAATCGACGACAACTTGCAGTGGGCTGTGCGTCGGGCGAGGTGCTTCTGCCGACGTCCACCGAGTCTTAGCCCTCTCTCTGTGTAGTTGGTGTTGCTGCAGTACCCAGACTTGTCCGAAAAGAAGAGCTTCCGTGTGCTCCCTTCTGAAAGCATCAGCGTGCTCAAGTACAGCCCTGACGGCAAGTACTTGGCCGTGGGTGCCAAGGACAACTGCATGCACGTCTACGACACGGACAACTACCGCCGAGTGACCAAGTGCGAAGGCCACGCGACGTTTGTCTCCCACATCGACTGGAGCATCGACGGCTATCTCGTCCAGACGAATTCTGCCGATGGAGAGATCCTCTACTGGCAAGTCACACCCACTGCCGTGCGTCAAATCACAGACAGCATGCTGGTACACATGGGCGTCTATCCTCATCGTTGTAACCTCTTGGTAGATGCGGGATATCCTGTGGAACCGCTGGAGTTGTATCTTTGGTTGGCCTGTCCAAGGCATTTGGGCGGAAAACAGCGCGTGCAGTGATGTTGCAGCCGTGTGTCTCCTCGATGCAGCCAATGTCGTTCTCGTCGCGTATAGAACTAGTTTGCGCAGCTTCCGCTGGCCCTGCTTAAAGTCCGCTCAATGCTACAGCTACGAAGGCCATGCTGCATGCATCACAGGCGTTCACAAGTGGAACAAGCAAGTAGTGACGCTTGGTGGCTCAGACTGTACGATCATGGAGGTACACCTTCTCAGGAGGCAAGGAGACTCACGAAGAAGCGTAGTGGACTTCCATGATCGACGACATCCCATCTTGTATCGAAGTAGACATGTCGGAGCTACAAGTTGAAGCTCCAGCGAGTCCAACACCACCACCGCCAAAATCAGCCGACACAAATCGAACGAGGACTCCACGGCAAGTTTTCCTCAAGGACGACGCTCGCAACGAATACATCGGGGACGCAAACGAGTTGTTGACAAACGTGCCATCAGAAACCGAAGCCCCGTCGCCTGCCAAAGAAGAGATCTTTCGACCGTCGAGTCCCACCAACGACATCGAATGTGGTCGTGCAAAGTTTGACTTCACGGGAGAAAACTCGGATGAGCTCAGCTTCAAGGACGGAGAGGTGATTCGCGTGCTAGAGAAGCGTCCAGGCGACTGGTGGCTTGGCGAATCCTGCGACGGCACTCGTGGCATCTTCCCCAAGGACTACATCGAGATGGCCATGGAATTCACATAAGAATTTTATTGTGGCATCCACCTTTGCCTCAAATAAGTGTCAAAATCCAAAAATAAGAAAAAAAGTCCGATTTTCATCTTATTTCGGACTATATCACTTGGTGAAACTGCAATTTCAAACATTTCTTTTGTATTTTGTATTTTAAATGCATTTTAAATACCAAGATTCGTTTTTAAATTCGGACAACCGTTACTTTACTCGTTTGCGCAACTTTCTACAGGGAAGATCCATTTTGAAAAAAGCGGCAAGATGACCAAGTACCGGAGCACGCGCGGCGATGTCCGCAACTTTTCCTTCGAAGAAGCGGTTTTGAGCGGCTTGGCATCGGACAGAGGACTCTTTGTGCCAGAAGAGAACAAGTTCCCAACGCTTCCACCAAACGCCTTGACAGAATGGGCCAAGTTGTCCTACCAAGAGCTCGCTGTCGAAGTCATGTCCCTTTTCATCGACCCGAGTGAAATTCCTCGCGCGGATTTGCAAGTCCTTGTCCAAAAAGCATACACAATCAGCGAATCCAACTACCGACATAAAGAGGTCGCGCCTGTCGTCAAAGTGAAGGACAACTTGCATGTTCTCGAGCTATTCCATGGCCCCACGTTTGCCTTCAAGGATATTGCGCTCCAATTCCTCGGCCACTTGTTTGAATATTTCCTCGAGAGAAAAAACAAGAACAGCGACAAGCTGCACCAAGTGACTGTCGTTGGCGCCACGTCTGGTGATACTGGTAGCTCGGCGATTTATGGCCTCCGCAACAAGAAGAATGTTGAAGTGTTCATTCTCTACCCGCACGGCCGTGTCAGCAAGATTCAAGAGCAGCAAATGACCAGTGTCATTGACGACAGCGTCTACAATTTGGCTGTCAAGGTACACATGAGGTGACTGACTTGGTTTCACAGTCTATTTATTCAGGGAACATTCGACGATTGCCAAGCCATCGTGAAGGATTTGTTTGCCGATGCCGCCTTCAAGAAGAAGGTATGCTGACATCTCTTTTGACTCCTCTAATCTTTGCAGTACAACCTTGGAGCCGTCAACTCGATCAACTGGGCACGCATCTTGGCTCAAATTGTCTATTACTTTTACGCGTACTTTCGTCTACCCAACAAGACCAAGGTGGCATTCTCTGTACCTACGGGCAACTTTGGCGACATCCTTGCTGGGTTCTATGCCCAGAAGCTAGGTTGTCCCATCGACAAGCTTATCGTGGCGACCAACGACAACGACATTTTGCACCGATTTTTCTCGACTGGCAAGTATCACCGCACGAGCGTGAGTCACACGAGCAGTCCTTCAATGGATATCTGCGTCTCCTCCAACTTTGAGCGATATCTCTTTGCTCTCAGCGGCGACAATTCTGCAGTTCTCAAGGAATGGATGACCTCGTTCGAAAAGACTGGCAAGCTTACCGTTGAAGGCGACTTGCTCGACAAGGCGAAGAGCGAAATGACATCTCGTGCCGTGCTACAGCCTCAAGTGCTTGCAACCATCAAGCAATACCATGCAGACTTCAACTACACCTTTGACCCTCACACTGCCATTGGTGTCGCTGCTGCCGATAGCTACTTGGAAACGACAAAAGACGCGACAGTGGTGGTCTTGGCCACAGCGCACTATGGCAAGTTCATGCCGATTGTTCTCGAAGCGTTGGAAGGCGCACAAGTCCAGCAGCATCCTATCCTCAAGTCGTTGGAAACATTACCTCAGCGTTCCCATGTCATTGACAATGACGTCGGCGCCGTCAAGTCGTTTGTCGAAACCCACGCGGACCGTAACCAAACCCAAGCCAAAGGGGCACTGGCCAATCTGCTTCCTGAATCCAATCTCATCCGGGCGTCGCTCGTTGTCGCCGTGGCCGCCGTTGTGGTCTTGGTCGCACTCAAGAAATAGCGGATCTTGTTCGTGCGACGCATTCGGTCGTTGATTGTTTGAATAAAACAGTTTGAAACTATTGACTTCACCCATTACGATGTACCAAATGCTGTTTACGGCTGCTCACATGACGTTCTCTCTTGCCATAGCTCAAGCCCGCAGACTTCAGTCTCTTCCTGCTCGGCTCCATGGACTCCGTTGCCCTTTGATCCACTGCGGGCAGTTGCATCTCGCTAGAGTCGGTTCCATCGCGACGGTCGACGGCTGGAGGAACCCAGTCAGTTGGTTTTAATCATCCGGATATCGTTATCCGGATGAAGCGAAATTCGCACTCTCCATCACATTTCGACGACGACGACGGAGGGGACTCTCTTCCATGATGGCACAGGAACAAGCGTTGCTTTCGCCGATGCCGATCGCTCTGTCGAGGAAACTCAGCAGCGCCTCATCAAGCTTCTCGGAGCAGACACCAAGAGATCCTGATGAAATGTCAGACCGCACATCCGTGTCCGATAGACGAAGTCTCACGGAAGCGATTGGGGACATGCTGTACAAACCACGCGGCATTTCGTTCCCGAAAATGCCGAGCTGGCGAAAAGCCAATGCAAGCAAGTATGCAGAAGTTGGAGATCTTGAGTACTTGTCGCAAAATGCCGACAATCTCAACTTCTCGACGGACGCAATGGATGCTGCCGCTGGGAATGGACACTTGGAAGTGTTGCAGTGGTTGCACGTGCATCGATCTGAAGGATGCACGACTAAAGCATTTGATGCCGCTGCTACGAATGGACACATGAATGTTGTCACGTGGCTGCATCTCAATCGTTTGGAAGGAGGAACAACAGACGCCATGGACGGTGCCGCCGCAAACGGCCACCTTGAGATCCTCAAGTTTTTACACAAGCACCGCCAAGGCAAAGAAAACTGCACGGTTAAGGTATGGGGAATATGATTAACGACTCTCATGCTGTCAATGCAGGCAATGGACGAAGCGGCTGCGAACGGTCACTTGGCAGTTCTCGTCTGGCTCAACTTCAATCGGACTGAAGGCTGCACGACGGCAGCAATGGACAAAGCGGCCCTCAACGGGCATCTCGAAATTTTGAACTTCCTTCAGGAGAACCGCAAGGAAGGATTTGGCGACGTGATGGCGATCTTGAAAGCTTTGGTCAAGGAAGGAAAGCTGACGATCTTTGCTTGGATGGCCGACCACGTGTGCCACGACCTACAATTCTTCACGATGATGGACGTTGCTGTCGTTGATCAGCAACTCGACATTCTCAAGTGGATCTACGAGAACAAGCACGGCTTTTGCACGCGAGCTGTTCAAAAGAAAGGCAACCCCAAGATCCAGGAGTTCCTCAAGGACACGCACACGCAGTACTGGGAAGCTCAGTACCCCATCGACTACGCCGCGTCGCAGGGCTTTCTCCTCTTTGTCGAGTACTTGCACAACACTCAAATGCCCGACTTGGCGACGGAAATGGCCATGAATATAGCAGCTACCAACGGATACCTTGACGTGGTCACCTTTCTCCACGAGTCCCGTGTCGAAGGATGCACGACTGTCGCCATGGACGGCGCTGCGACGAACGGCCATCTTGAAATTGTCCAGTACCTCCATGCCAATCGATCTGAAGGTTGCACCACGAAAGCCATGGACATGGCGGCTGATTACGGTCACATCGCCATCGTCGAATGGCTCCATACTCACCGCACGGAAGGATGCACGCAGTACGCACTCAACTCTGCAGCCAGCTCTGGTCATCTTGATGTCGTCGAGTATTTGTGCCAGAACAAGTTGGGCGAACCATTCCTTGCGATCGACTTTGCAGTCCAGCATGGACATTTGAAAGTTGTGCAATTCCTCCATGAAACTTGCGGCGCCATGTGCGACAAAGCCATCTTCGAGATGTGTCTGGACCCAGTGACGCAGGAATACCTCAAGAGCACCAAGCATGAAGCATTCTGGGAGATGGAGCCGCTCGACTTTGCTGCTGGAGAAAACCGTGAAGATCTCGTGGCGTGGTTCGTCCAAACGGGCCACTCCAAGTACACGACCAAGGCCATGGACCGCGCGGCTGCCAATGGCTTTGTCGACGTTGTCCAGCGTCTCCACGACACGCGCACGGAAGGCTGCTCTGTCGAAGCCATGGACTACGCCTCGGCCAACGGCCATCTCCCAGTGCTCGAATTGCTCCACAGTTACTACGGCAACCACTACACGACCCTCGCCCTCGACTTAGCTGCAGGCAACGGCCATCTTGACATCCTCAAGTGGTTTGAATCGACCGACGGATCCGTTTCCCCGACGGTCAATTCCACCGACTGGGCTGCTCGCAATGGCCACTTGGACGTCCTGGAGTACCTGCATGAGAAGAAGGTCGATTTCTCCAACAAGGCGTTGGACCTTGCAGCCAAGATGGGCCACTTGGACGTCGTGACATGGCTCCATGAGATCCGCGGCGTCCAGTGCACGCCTGCCGCGATGGAAGCCGCCGCTTCGGGAGGACATATGGCCATCGTCAAGTATTTACATTCCAACTACCCTGACGTCGAGTGGTCGAGCAAGACTGTCGACGTTGCGCTCAAGAACAACCACGTGGAGATTGCCGAGTGGTGCATCGACGAAGGCTTCCCCTCGTCGAAATCGACCAAAGACCTCGCGGCCAAGCGCGGCAGCATGAAGCTCGTCCAGCATTTTGTCGTGCTGGAGACTGACCCCGTGCCGTTCCTCTGCGACGGACTCGAAGCTGCGACTCAGCAAGGCCACGCCGACGTCGTCGAGTACATCCATAACACGTACAAGCTCTACGTCTTGCGCAAGCCGTACAAGAAAGCCCTCAAGAGCAAGCACATCGACGTCTGCGCCTTCCTGGAAGGCACGCATGGCGACTTCTGGGCCCACAATCCAGTCGACTTTGCCGCCGCGCAGAACAACTTGTCGTGGGTGCAATGGCTCGTGCTCAAGAAGAAAGAAGTCGCGACGACCACGGCCATGGACGAAGCCGCCGCCAATGGTCACTTTGACATGGTTCAATGGCTCCACGAGAACGACGGCACGTGTACCACAAACGCCATGGATGCCGCGGCGGCGCTTGGCCGCTTGGATATGGTACGTCGTTGATCATGTTTAAAACCTTCTCACGCATGGACTAGGTCGCTTGGTTCCATGAGAATCGCACGGAAGGATGCACGGCCGATGCGATGGATCTGGCGTCGCAGCATGGCCACTTTGAAGTGATGAAGTGGCTCTACATGCATCGCGAAGAAGGCTGCACGGCGTACGCGCTCAACATTTGCGCCGTGACTGGCCGTCTCGACATTCTCCAGTGGCTCTCGGACATCATCAACGTCGCCACCAAGTCGACGGCTGTCGTGGATGACTTTGACTTTGATCCGGACATGGATCCTTCCGAAATTGAAGCGATGAAGATGCATCCCGCGCCGCAGAGGCGAGGCTCCGTCGGTCCCACGCAGCAACCACCAGAGTCGAAAGAAGTGTCGCGCCACAAGCTCAAGTCCGACTCGACCGAGATGCTGTATGCTCTTTGGAACTCGACGGTCTCTCACGCATGTCTAGGGACTTGTCGAGCGAACATGGCCACTTGGAGATGGTCATCTGGCTCACGGAACAGACCAAGATGATGGCGTCGACCGATGCGATGGACAAAGCCGCCATGAATGGCCATCTCGAAGTCGTCAAGTATCTCCATGCGCGACGCCGCGAAGGCTGCACCCGTCGCGCGATCGACTGGGCGTCGGCCAACGGACACCTCGAAGTGGTCAAGTTCCTCTCCCAGAATCGCACGGAAGGATGCACGACGCGCGCCATGGACTTGGCTGCTCGCAATGGTCATCTTCATGTAACAAGTCGATGACGAAAACGATGCATGACATGGGAGATTAGGTGCTCGAGTGGCTCTACGAGAACCGCGAAGAAGGATGCACGATGGCGGCGATTGAAGAGGCGACGAAGCGCGGCTTCCTCGAAATCGTCCAGTGGCTCTACCAAGAGTGCGAAGAAGGCAATGTCCTCAACGTGATCGACTTTGCGGTCGTGAATGGCCACGCCGACGTCGTCAAGTGGCTCCATGAAGTGAAGAACGAGCAGTGGTCCCAAGCAGCGGCCGAGGCGGCGCGCCAAGCCAACCTCACGTCTGTCGTCGAGTACATTGATAGCTGGATCTAATTTAACAGGCGCAGGCGTCGTGTGTATAAGTTAGAGGATCGTGCAGAGCCCACACACGCCCGAGAAGCAGTTGGACGACGCGGAATTTTGCGCGTGGAAGGCCTTTTGATGCTGTCGCTCGAGCGTCTCCTTGGTCACAGTCGCGCCGACACTTCCGTAGATGCCTACAGCAGCACACAATGAGACTCGGAGAAGAAGAGACATACCATGGCCCGCTTGGAAGCTGTACTGAGACGGCTTGGCGGCTTCCTTGGGCGCGAAGGCAAGACGCTCCTTGGTGTATTGGTTCTCGTACGAGTATTCGCCCGGTCGTGTCCGTGAGAGCACGCGGCGCCATCCAGGAGGAAGACGCTGCGTTTGGCTCGCGGCGCTCGGCATGGGCGTCAAGAGACGACCGACTGGCACGATAATGCGCTTGAACGCTTCGACCACGTTGGTCGAATCAAGCGCCGACGCTTCGACAAACTCCATATGATGCGTCTCGGCGAAACGAGCGGCCTCGAGCGTCGATACCTGGCGCGTGTTGGGGAGATGCGCCAGGTCGCATTTGTTCCCGACGAGAATGAGCACGACGTTTTCATGGGCATGCTCGCGGATCTGCTCCAGCCAATGCGTCACGTGTTCAAACGAGTGGCGGTTCGTAATGTCATACACGACGAGCGCGCCGACCGCATTCCGGTAGTACGCGGCCGTGAGCGATTGGAAACGTTCTTGTCCCGCCGTGTCCCAGATCTGCGCCTTGATGCGGCGATCCCCGACACGGATCGTCTTTGCCGCAAACTCAAAGCCGATCGTCTGCGTGCTTGCTCCGTTGTACTTGTTCTTCGTGAAGCGCTGGACGAGGTTCGACTTGCCGACGCCCGAGTCCCCGATGAGCACGACCTTGAGAATGTACTCTTGCTCGCTCGATTCGTTGGAGCTCACGTTGCTCGCCGTCGTCTCGTCGCGCGTTTCCTCCTCGGCCATTTCTCAAGATGACTCGCTCTCTCTCCCTCTCGTGGAGATAATTTGTTCATTACTGTAAGTGAACTAATTCGACTGACTTCATTCCGTCATCCTTCGACGATCGCGGTACAGTGGAGAGATGAGAGATCTTGGGGAGATTCGCCGACGACTTGCGCACAAAGCTCGCTCGGGTCTCAGCCGCGGACGCATTGAGGAACTCGGTTGGGAAGTGAAGCGTCGCATCCGCAGCGAGCGTCTTGAGATCTTGCACGTTCTAGACATGGCGGGATAAAAAGGCGCCAAAGACAACGACATACCTTGAAGAGGGGAGCGACTTGCGCCACAAGAGCTTGGATCTTGTCAGGCTCGACGTCCGAGTAGATGGAAGCAACGGCGTGCAGAACTTTCTCGACGGCGGCAGCGCGTTCCCTGAGTGAGAGTGAGCTCCATCCTGACATGAGGTGGCAAGTGCCTGGCCATTTCATCTTGGAGATCTTTGAGCTTTTGCCGCAATGTCGGGCCGTCAACATCGGCAGCAGATGGAGGAAAGAGCTGCGTGGCGTAGCGTAGGAGGAACTTGATGTCTTGGAGGGACTTGATCTCGCTGTAGATGGACTACATCCTCGTAATGGCAACCTCAGGACGCGATCGTACCGCGACCATGGGCTCGACCTTGGACACATCGATGCGATCAAAGTAAATGTTGCGAATCTTGAGCTCCAAGTCGGCCGCGAGCTTCTTCTTGTCATTCTCGCTCTTGATCTCCAGGTACGACGCTCGGACTGCCGCGGCAGTCGCAGTCGGCTGATAAGCTTTCGTCAGATCTCGCGGGAAGAGTCGATCCGCATGACGGATGAGACCTTTCACCTCGTCTTCCGTCTAGACACATCGTTCAAAGTCATCCTTCCGTGCATGTCCTTACGCGGAATTCCTTGAGCACATGCTTCATGAGTGTTTGGATCATCTCGACGCCTTGGTTCGAGTCGGCGCTCTCCAGGTAAATCTACCAAGGTGCTCGAGTCAGACGTCCACGATCGAGTTCCTTACTCCATCTTTGAGCTTGTCCAGCAGCGTTTGCTTGAGTGCGCGTCGGACATCTTTGCGACGGAGATATGCGAGAGTGTTGGCGCAAATCTTGTCTGGGTCAGCCATTGCAGCCGACTGCAACTTGGGACGAAGCGGCACTTCTTCCATCTCGAGCACAACGAGGAGCTCCAGACGTCCCAACTCACATGGAAGATCGGTCAGGTCCGTCCGATTTAAGTCAAGGACGCGCAGTTGTGTGCACTTGCAGAGCGACGAAGGGAGCGTCTCGAGCGGATTGTCATTGAGCCAGAGCTCCACGAGTCCTGAGAGTTGTCCGATGGAGTCAGGAAGTGTTGTGAGAAGGTTGAAGCCGAGATCAAGGCGGTAGAGCGACGAGAAATCCGCGCGGAAGAGCGCGCCAGGGACTCTCTCCAAGTGTTTTTGAGCAAGATGGAGAAGCCCCGACCGCCGCGCCTGCTCGAGCTTGATCTCCATGACGAAGGAATTTTCGAACACATGCGAGGAAACCGTCATAAATATAGTGTCTTAGGCCAAGAGGGCGGCGATTGCTTTCGACTTGCGCTCGATCTGCGACCTCTTCATGCCTGTGACGTGGAGCAGCGCTTGCTGCGCCATCTCCGGGCTCTGGAAGAGCAAATCCACGACGCGGCCACTGGCTTGGACGTGGACGACGTCTTTCACGCGGTCGTCCAGCTCTGCAATCGTCGCGTACAGCGGCGTCAAGATCTGCACGGAGCCGCGCGTCATGTCCCTCTCGGGGCGGACGAGCACAAACTTGTCGACGTTGAGGAGGCAGAAGAGGCATTCGTCCGGCCGGGTGACCTGCGCGCATGGAAGGAAGCTCGTTTCTGCCAGTCCGACGGTCGACTGATGGAGGAAAGCGCTGTCGAGCTCAGTCGTCTCGTGCTGCTGGTGCTCCAGGACAGCTTGTGGTCGCAGCGGCGGCAGGAGCTCCATCACGACAAGCGTATGATGCAGCGCGAGGTATTTCTCCTCGGCATCTGCCGTCGGTATCGTCGATGGCGCAAATGGTGAAATGGCCGACCAGTCGACCGCCGCCGGCTGCTGCGGCGCGCGGGCAAGCAGTCGATCCCACAATGCAAGGTTCAATGGAGCTTCAAGGAGCGCGGTGGCCATGTCCGTGCGCAGAGCGAGGAGCTGCTTCTGATGGTCTGCAGAGAGAAGTCTTCCTTGGGGCATTCGCGACGATCCCGTGAGTTCCATGAGGAGCCGCAGCATGACGGAGACATAAGTGAGAGACGCTGGTCGCCGCAGGTTGCGCAAGACCATGTCGACGCACTGGACGTTGTAAGCAGAAGGAGACTCCTCGTCATCGGAAGAAGACGACGCATCTGCATCCTGATGCACACTTGGAACGAGCTGACAGTCCTTGAGAAGTGACCGGTCGACGTTCTTGTTGGACGCGACGGCGTGGAGAACGGCGGCGGCAGCTAAACTGAGATGGATGTCCGACGAGTCGACGAGGGCCAGGAGAGCAGAGCGGAAGAGATTGCCGCGGTTGAGCACGCGGTCGAGTTCTTCACCAGGCCACTCGCCACTGGCATACCGCGTGAGGAGGTAGCAGCTCGATGAGCATGAAGGCGTCGCGTGGGGTTCAAATGACACTTTCGGCAGTTTCTGAAGCGGCAGGACAAAGCGCGGCGACGTGACCGACGATGGCGACGATGGAGGCTCAGTTGACGGTGGATGGGGATGACGGCGCAGTGAAAGTCGACGGGATCCAGTGCCCAACCCAGCCGCCATGTAGTTGCAGTCGAGGCCAGCCTCAGGGTGAAACAACCTAGAAAGTGAACGTCAGGCCGACAAAGTCGCGGTCGACGTACATGAAGGTCGCTGCGTTGAGCACCGGGGAATGGGCGACGCATTGGAAGAACTGGAGGAGAAGGAAGAGAGCAAGCAGTGTGGAGACGCGCTGGCCACCGCCGCCGCCACAATTTGGGAGCAAACTCTGCGCGACAAACGTCTTGAGGTACGCTTCAAAGATCCACTCGCCGACTTGGAAGCACAGATCAGGCATCGGCACGTCGAGAATGTCCTGGAGGTAGTACCAGTGGTCTATCGTCGCATCTATTACGTAATGGAGCTTGTCTTCCGCCGACGCCGAGAGCGATGTCGTGTTGAGGATTCCCTGCATCTTGAGCGCAAGCACTTGGCCCTGATCGACCAGCTCGACGAAGTAAGGCATGTTCTGTCGATGGGTGAGGAAACGCCGCATGCGGTCATCGGGGACACGCAAAACGTTCAGGAGCACGGTCTTGACGGCGATCTGGACTTGGATTTCGTTGCAGTCGCGGAATTTCAGCGCTTCAATGTACAGTGGGAAGGTACGAGTCGCCGAGTTAAAGAAGAACTGCACCGTGTCGACGTTCAAGCGGATACTTAGGGCTTTCAGGAACGTGACGTACCAGTCGCGGACGTCTTCTTGATCCAGCTGAAAGTGTCGGCACGTCATGAGTCGGTTGATGTAATTGTTGGAGAGAATATAGTAGAGCGATGTCGTCGTCGTGATATTCTGCACGAGGAGACTCAGCGTCTGGAGCAACTGAACTTGAACGCGATGGGGTGGCGACGCTTCTCCAATCTGAACAAAGAGCGCGAGCATGTTCTTCTCGCAAAAGTACTCGAAGAAGGATTGCTGTGCCGTGTGCTGATCGCTGTAGATGAGGAATTCGCTCGAAACGCGGAGAAGTTCGACGAGCGCGCTCTCACTCAGTTCACGATGCCGTACCAGTTGCATATGCACGCTCTTGAGTCCATCAAAGCTGTAGTTGGTCGGCGTCGTCGGACTCTTCTTGAACCACGAGAACATCCCGTCCGTCCGAGCTGTCTTCAGGACCCAGCGTTTGTTATGATGGTTTCGTTTCGCGTTTACTAAACGTCTCAAACGTCATAGACAACCTGGAGCAAGCCAAGCGGGCGGAGTCGAATCCAAAGCTCTTCCTTCCAAGACAACGCAGATGGAACGTGTCTGTTTCTCTATCCTCCTTTATCTTGCAGAGACTCTTAGTCTGTGGTGTTTTTGACGGGGAAAGGAACATGGAGACCCTTCAAGAGTACAGCTCCATCGGCGGTTGAGTATGCGATTACTGACTGGCCGTGTCATGATGTCTGCAAGTGTATAGGATGAGTAGACGACGGCAATGCTTATCCTGAAGATTTAGCGCGAAGATCCTCCGTTTCCTTGACTAGGCGCAGCATGAAGGAGTCTCGGGTCTCTGTCTCCATGAGTGCGTTTGAAACATGTTCACTAACAAGTCCAATGACATGAGTGTAGTATCTAACAGTGAGGACGCAGGTGAGGAAAGCGCCAACGAAGAGCGCCATGAAGGACTTTATTGGGGCTTTAGCAAGTACGTGGGGCTCTCTCTGCAGTTAGAAACGGAGATATCGAATAGCTCGAGATGGACGTTTGCAAATGTGCAGCAAGAGAGCTGCGAGTGAATATATTAAGGTTGTCAACAGAAATACATGCGAACGATCTCGCGGATGTCAGCGCGACAGACTGGACATGCCTTGGAGTCTGATAGAATGAGACCAGCGCAGTCCATGCACACAGCATGGTGTCCACACGGAACACAGACGCCTTCGCGAGGATTGTCCATGCAAACCACGCATTCTCCTTTCTGCACAGGGGCAGGTGCGGCTGGACTTGATTCCAAGATGGATGCGCGAAATGGTGGAGCTGACGGAGCTGCAGCTATAACGACGTGTTCGAGCAGCGGTGGAGCGTTTGGCGACAGAACTTCTAGTGACACTGTCTTTGCCGACGCTGGGAAAAGTTTCTCGTAAGCCAATTCTTGAGGCACTGGATTGACGGGGAAGAGCTCTTCACGAGGCTCTTCCGCGGGAGGGAGGTGGAGAGATGCAAAGAGTTGTTCAAGGGGCTCAACTGAAATGCTTCCACGGCCTCCGGCAGATGCCCCTCTCGAACGATTTGTCGCTGCGCTCATCTATGGCTTTGGATTAGAGAAATGACATTGAGCTTGTTTACCGCCGAGAGCTCGATGATCATGTTGCTGAAAAAGTTCATCCATGTTCCGAGAGCTTCTTCATTCAAGGCGGCAAACTCAAAACTTTCCTTGACGGGATTTCTGCTTGGAAACTCTTGCGTCCCCTCAACCGAAAACGTGTGGGGCTTATTATTTAGGTTGCGCTTCCGAATCGGAGACTCGACAGGATCTCCCATTGTGTACATGATCACGCGACTACATATCCAAGTCATGGGAATGAAGGAATTGACATCACCTACACAGGAACGGCAGGACAAGAATCAGGCCCATTCGCAATGTACACTACAATCTCCAACTCGGTCCCACCTGTTCGCAGTACGCGGACATAACTGAAGGAGATTTGTTCATGTGGCTTTCGTTGTCTTGGACTTACCTTTGAACCCAAGTATGTGCCTTAATTCCGACATGGTCCAAGATGTAGCGATTGACCATGGCATCAGGTTGGCTTTCAAACAGCCAGCCTTGGAGCACGCAAATTTGCTAGCAGAGTCTTCATATATATATGTTGTTGGCATCGTACCTGTTCCACGGCACTAGCACACTTGGCATATCGTCCCCACTTGTCGCCATGCATTAATGCGGCCGCACGAATAATTTGAGGTGGAAGAAGCCCATTCCGAGCTCGGATGAATGGATCCACTTGAGGAAGGGACATGAGATAAGCCACCACTTCGGCATGACGCTTCTCGCAAGCTTCATGAAGTGCAGACTTCCCGAGGGCATTGACAGCGTTGACGTCTGCTTGAGCTTGAACAAGGTATTGGACGCAGTCCAGGTGGCCATTTATCGCAGCTACAATGAGTGGTGTGTTCAAGGTTGGTTCTTCACGATGCTCGAGGGCTCCAGGAGTCCTCACATGTGCCTGAATGTGTCCAACAACGCCGTACTTGGCAGCATACCATACCAAATGCTCTCTTTGGAAAATTTCGTGCGGATTTTCAAACTTCTTGACCATTTCGCTCCTCAACTTGGCAAGCTTTCGGTTGATGTTCATTTCCTCTTGACGCCACGCAAGAGCTTTCGTCTTGTCGTACGAAAGCGCCGCTTGTTTCCATTGCGCCTTGGCGATCTTCTCCATTTTCTTGGCTATCTTTTCCTGAATCTTATCCAGCTTGGCGATACGCTTCGCGCGCTTTTTCTCATCGACCATGGTTATTCTCTTCACGACACGGCAAAATCAACAATGCCACGCTGGTGAATTTTTTCATGATCTACACTCTGATGGAAGGAATATTCTAACCAAATTCAATATCTCACCACCAGCATACAAATTTTCATATTAGAATGCAAGTCAATGTGAGTGGTGAGTTTTTGGTGGATTACAGGAAGGACATTCGCCGTGAAGTGTTGGACAGCTCATGGTGAAGCAGACATTGTACTCCATTCCAAGCAATCATCCTAAGAGCCTGGTCGGGAATCGTCAATGTCGATGTCTGGGCATCGATGATATCCGGACGTCTTCGTGTTTCTTTTTCAAATTTTTCTGTGATGAATTCTTCGTTTTTTCTGAAAAAGTGCCTGAGGCATTGTCAGGCATTCACAGCCTGGAAAACTGCATCGATGCTTGAGATAATCCGGAAACATGGACAGACCAAAAGCTGTTAATTATCCGGAAATTTGACAAATTAGCCAATCAGAGGGCTGGATTTATTGTAGTAAAACACTGACAGACATCCACATTGACGATTCCCGACCAGGCTCTAATGCCAACGGCTCTGCGATTAAACATTAACTCGAGCACATGAAGCGCATCGCTGAGACTGTGCAAGTTACTGAGATTTTGGGTGCCTTCTGTGGAGTCGCGGACGATGAGGAGACGTGGAATAAGCTTAATTTGAGGTCGCCGTCGAAGTCTTGGTCAGATGGGTCTGCAATTCTTTCTGGAACAGCTTTTTCTCTTCCACTTGGAGCTGGGTAAACTCTTGAATGCATTGATTGATTGCTTCGACGTAATTCCGTCGCTTGGCGTGGAAGTGCATCAATGCTCGGTCGTCCGTCAATCTCGAGCACAAGTCACTTTTCAACACTGCGACAACTTTATCACCAGCAGCAGGTAGGATCTTGACAGTATCATTGTCTACCACAGAGCAAATGACGCCGCGACAATGTGAACCAGTGACGAGAGAGCCTTCGGGGTACTTGTGGTAATATTTCACAATGGAGCCGGCACTGAATCGGAAGTCGTCAATGGTACGGAGGAATTTTTTGAACGCATATGGCTCAGTGGAGACTGTCGATGGAGACCACATAAGCTTGCCACGGAATGGCCCCAATGGAGGTTTTGTGCATGGTGGAAGAGTTTGGGCTTGGAACTCGTCGCCAATGTTGGGCTCATTGACACCAAGACCCAATCGAATCTCTGTTGGCTCCTTGATCGGTTGAAATGTGAGTGCCTTTGCGTCGTACTTGTACCGACAGACAAATATCGGCTCCTCTTCATCAAATAACTGGCCTAGTCGAAAAATGTTTTGGCGATCTCGGAAATCCAGCTCTGATATGACTTGGCATTTGCCCACAACGTGCTCGACTGAGTTGGTGTCGCGTTCACTTGATTGAAAGACTTCGTTCTCCAGAACACCACCGTCAACCTTTGCAAGTACATCCTTGGAAATGTCTTCGGCGCGATAGAACCATAAGGCAGTAAATTTCTTGGGTCCTCCAGAGCTATGTAGATTGAGAACTAGCGCCACGTATTCTTCGTCGTTGCTGGACACGAGTACGCAGTCACCAATCTCCAGTTTATCCTTGAGCTCGTCGTTCTCGGATCCTGTTTCAAGAGCCTGACGCCGGTATGGAACGTCGGGCTTTGCTCTCTTGGGGCTTCTATGAAAAGTTTCCATGTAGGGTTGAAAGGACTCGTTATAGGATACATTGTTTCGAGCTTCCCGAGGCGGGGCTGTCCGGCGCTTCGGCGATGCTGGCTTGGAGCTATCCATTCCAATTCTAAAATGATTTCGACAAGCAATACTTGGTGTACGGTTTGATTTGCTATAAATGACATAATTTACAGTAACTTAGTAGCTCAATTGGTGAAAAATAGATACCGTATAGTATATTTCGAGTCGGACACCAATCTACCTTTATCCGGATTCGGATAGAGTCTTTTTGTATTTCCTTCCAGACATACATTTCTCAAGATGTTACAAACTCAACTGGAACAAGCCAAACATATTAATTTTCTGAGTGCATCATATTGTCGTTTCTCTCGAAATTTGTGTTGGAGGCAAGATTGTAAAAGCACGCCAGACAGACAGTGTTTCGATTATCCGGATGCCTTCTATTCCGGTTACACTCTCAGCGATATCGCAAATGACGTCTTAGAGTGCGCACACCCCTCATCCCTGTCATGATGAATGGATCACACCGCCGTTGCGCAGAAGCCCTCGCCTTCTAGAGCTACATGGAAGAGAGGAAGAAGATAGTCAAGCTCACAGCGCTCCCGAACAAGAGCTTCTTGACCGACCAGCTCTCCTCAACATTCGCATCGATTTGAGATTCAAGGACACTGTGAATCAACGAGTGAACTCAGCGAAATCACTCGGAAAACACACAATACGCTCAGATTCCTGGAATGGTGTGAAAGACAAGATTTGGCGACTCTGTGAACGCCACCTTCAACCACTTGCAACACGTGACGGGGACCCTCCTGTGTGGTCTCTGTGTGAGTCTGAACCAACAATTGACATGTTCCATAAGTATATCTCCATGCGAGTTGCGTCAGCTCGTCAAATAAACCCTTGGCACAGTTCAAATGACAAGAAATATGTGGTAAAGCACCAAGACGAAACATACATGGTGACGGCTTTGAAGTATGGTAACGCTATCACAAAGGCACCCGAGCTTGAAGAATTTCAAGCTCAGTGTTTGGAGCCCAGTGAAGTTGACAGAGCAGGAGCGGCAGCAGAAGCGTACATACAGCATTGATTACCGCACTGAAAGCATAGTGGGGGCATCATTTGGTTGCGCAGGAAATTCAATGGTGACTTTGGGCATCCTGGCTTGTTCAGCAAAAGAAAAATGATGCAACGAGGTATATTAAAGACGGGCCACTCAATCAATTAGTCGGAGGCTTTCGACCGACATCAAGCACAGCCCAAGCTCAGTTGCTCCGAGTTCAAAGAGGAGTGCAGATGGCAACAAAGATCTTGGAAGCAGTGGAAACAAAAGTCATTGCCTTCCAACAGAAGCTCAAAGTGCTCAATACCGACATGGACAGCTTGCGTGACATTATCAACAACCATCGAGACATTGTACAAGTAATGGGCGAAGACGTTGTCATCGATCCAGACGATTCAAGAGTTCTTGTTGCGCTAAGTGGAATACTAAATCAAGAAGACATTGACCACACACTTTGAGTATTTATGTTAAGCAGATGCATGGATGATAACATAGTTAGCTTTCTTGATCATCTATGTCGACGCGCTCAGTAAATTCAAGCAGTTCAGAGACATTTTCAGCCTTCCCTTTGATAACAATTTGATCATGACTGAGGGCAGTCTCTGGGTTGAAGACACCAGTCACGTCCCAACCACAATGTTCAAATATTTTTGACATGTCAAATGAAATGAAACCTCGAAGCACCGTTGCTATGCTCTCGACCAAAGGGGTTTGAGAGCCTTCAATGTGTTGGCGTCGAAATGCCTTTTTCATTAGACCAAAGAGGACCTCGATAGGAGTGTAAAATGGGCAGTAGGCAGGGAGAAAGATTGGGATAATGCCAAGGGAACGGAGGTAGTAAACAATGCTAGGATGACAGTGGATTTTCGCGCCATCTAAAATCCAAATTGAGCCCATTCCAGGGTATTTACGGACTGATTTTCCAGAGTGCGCGTGGACTTGGCAGCATTCAATGAATTTGGTTCTGTCAAACGTCCCATCTGTGTGAAAGGTTTCAACTAATCCATCCACACTGATAAAGCAGAGTAAGGAGACACGTAGTTTTCGATTGAAATCCCCCCTGAAAGCCAGCTTTTTTCCCTTCATCGCATATCCCTTCGTTCGCAACAAACCTTTGTTGTCGAAGCTGTCTTCATCCAAGAACTGAATATTCATTTGGCTCCATGACAAGGAGTTGATTTCAAATGTAAATCGTGCAATGTCGTTGATTCGGATGTGCATAGCACGCCTTTCAAGTACTTTGTACGTCATTCCAGCCGAATTTAACACTCTCCACACTGTTGTTATTGATATTGGTCGTTGAAACTGGTCTTCGAATGCTGTCTTTGCTTCGTCGAGGAATGCGACGGGATTCGCCATATAGAAGTTGATAATCCACTCTTTCTGCTCTGTCGTAAATTTCCCAACACTGACGCGTCTTTTTCTCCCAAACTCGCCGTCTCTTTCGTATACATGAATCCATCTTGTGATTGTGTTGATATGTTTACCATAAATCTGCGCCAATCTGTCTCTCGGTATTCCAATGAAGTAATATCCATACAGGACGTGCATAACTGTGTTGGATGAAGCGTGTCGGCCTCGCACTGTTTCCTGGATGCTCGCCATTGTTGTTGTCAGTGGAAATGCGCGAGAAGACTGTGAATCTCGGTTCTCGATTTTGATTGGCTGCGAGATTAAAAAATCGATTTAAAAAATCGATAGATTTCAAACCCCTCTCACTATTTAGAATGTATCTCTCAATAGTTCATGGGATATCAAAATCAAAGAACTCTAACTTTCTATAATTGCAATAACGTAAACGTTCAATTGTTGGGGCATTTCACGTGTTGGCAAGCAGCGAGGCGGTCCATCTTGACGAGGAGTTGGAATTTCGCAACTCCGAAAACAGACATGGAAAGCCCGAATTCGGGAGAATCAAAACGCAAAGAAAATATCACTTCCAGCAATATATAAGACTTGGGAGATCATATTAAATGCGATGCAGTCTCTCGTTCAATTGTTTCGGCATATTTATACTTGTATAAAGTATTGAGCTGCGGAAAGAATGTCAGTGGATTAGGGTATTAAATTAGACAATAAACATATTAATTATATTTAATTATATAATTTGAAAGGTAATCAGTTGATCAATCAGAATATTAATCGCACCAACGCCATTCTATTCAGTGGAAACTGCGGATGGAGAGCAAGCTTGTCAACGAAGGATGCACATCCAGAAGCCCTGGGAGACCAATTCAAGGGTTTGATGACGCCATATCCAATTTGCCAGGCTTGGGAAAAAATATATCGATAAAAAATATATCTTTTATCTTATTAAAAAGATTATCTAATTGAGTGGCAGAAAGCTTGCCGATAATTTATCTGACTGGCTGCTAGCCACCGATTACTAGTATTTATCAAAGCGATCCTCGATACTTGTACATAGCGTTCATATTTGACAATATCCCCTCTCTCAATGCCTGCACGCGATCTCATCGTCTTCTACTTCACAAAAGTGTCCCCAACGGGCTATAAGTGCATATCTTGCACTGTCGCGCCACCGCTTTGACTCGTTGATGTGTCCCACACAGCACTTCACGATGTTGTGTCGCGTCGAGGTATTGTTGCTACCTCACACGGAGGCCGCAGAGCGTCCTTGTCGCGGTCTTTTGATCAATGAGAAAATGCTGAATCCAACTTGCATTCGTTTCATTTTAAGGTTGCAAAGATACAAACTACTTCGAAGTAATTTTTCTAGATATGCACCAATCATATAACGATATGGTACATTCCTCAAAACAATGAAACAGTTCCGATAATCGGCCATGATAATCTTATCTTCCTTCATACAAAAGATAACGTACCGTCTGACACATCCTTCGCAAGATAGTCTATCGGGATTGCCAGCGAGGGGAAGATCACAAAAGATTATATTGTTCCAAAGCCTGCAATTTGCGCCCTTCACGTAAGTGCATGAGACATGGCCCGAGTGAATCAGAGTCAATTCTCATATAGAGGCATCCAAATGACGACAATTGACGACAATCGAAGCTGGAAATCCTCGTCCTTTTGTCCTTTCTGTGTGTTGTGGTTCGAGAAAAACGTGCTGCCTTCTAAGGCGACTGCGACTGCCATGACGCCGTCCACCAGGCCCTAGCAACAACAAATATATTGGAGAATCTTTATAATCATGCCGTGCTTGATGAATCGTACGTCTACTTGTATGCATTCAGGGATATATTATATAGATAATAGGTCGTAGAAACGAACAATTGGGGTGGTCACAACCAAGGATTGACCAGTACAATGACAACAGCTTATTGCGCCAACTAGATGCATGCGTTCTGTTTGTGCATCGATATCATTGTCAATATAGCTTCCCATGCAACATGTGCTGTTTTAATGTTTTCGAATCTATCACATCTAACTAAATGACTACTTCATAGATCTCTTGGCTACTTGACTTCGATGGTCGATGTTGTTTCTTTTTGGCTTTGGCCCGACGAACTGCCTTTGGTTGATCAATTTCACGAAGCATTTCCATGCTCAACACTCGTCCCCCCACGTCAATGGTTTTTCGCTTTCTTTTGTTGGCTTTGGTGGAGGGCGGCAACATCAAAATTTCTTTTCGAATGACTTGTCTGCGTTCGATCCACTCGGCTTGTTGAAACAATGCTGGAACGCCGCCATCACGAAAAATATTAAGCCGGGACAACATTTGATTTTTATCCAACGGCCACAAACCTCCAGCTCTGAATCCAGTAGTCATATTTCTCGGAGACACGTGCGAAAGCCAAGCTCTTGACGCAATATCAATGGCAAGACTTTTTGATATAGTGACCAAATTGCCAGTATCTAGACATTAGTTAGATTGTAAATATCAGCATGATAATTCTATACTGTCATTGATGTGAGCTTCAGATATCTCCCGACGTATAGCATCCTTGTAAGATCTGAAAACACAAATATCAAGAGGTTGAAACAAGTGTGTCGCATTCGATGGTAGACATAACAAGATAATAAGGAGATTTCGCAACTTGGAGTTCGCGTTCCCATTCCCGAATATCCGGATAACCTGTGTAAATGGATATTGTTAGCGGAAACCCGACAACAATTTATGCGATTTGGCGTCAAAATCGACAAGTTAACGGATGGTTCCCGTTAAAATAAACCCCATAAATGAATATAGGTTGATGCAGACTTTGGCTTTGATTCACCATTCTCCTTTCATGAACAAGACAACAAGAACGCGGTGGTCTGAAGACGACGACGTACTATTACTACGTCAAGTCAGCGCGGACGTACCCTTCCAAGCCAAGTTTGGGATGCTTGGGCGTGCATGGAGCCGCGTCGCTGACGCCTTGAAGACTTGCGACGGTTTTACACGTCAAGACGTTGACGGACGCAAGTGTCAAAATCGGTTTATGGAGCTCCTTGAGAAGCACGAGGAGTTCACAGCCACATCCAGCCGCTCAAGTGGCATTGCAGAAGACGAATGCGAGACTGTCATGCTGCTCGACGAGCTGTCGGCGTTGTTTCAAGCCCACAAGAAAAGCCAAGACACAGAAAAAGCCGCCGCCGCGGAAAACCTTGCGCGCCAACAAGATTTGAAGATGATTCGCGAGACTGCCATGGAGACTATGGGCAAGCGTAAGCACGAATCGTCCGGATCAAGCGACGAAACTCCAACGTTTTCAAAGAAAAAGGTACTCGCGAGCAATTTATCTTTAAAATTTATGCATCTCCTTAGGAAATCGACTCATTCCTTCAAGCAATGAAGGACGACATGAAGAGTCATCTTGACTTTGAAAAATTTAAGTTTGACAAGGAGATTGAGCTCAAGGAGCAAGAGCGTCAAGATCGCGTTGCCGAACGTAAAGATCGTATTGAGATGTTGCGCTTGGAACACGCCATCATGCAAGCTAAACTTCATCTTGATAAGAGATCTCTTGATCTCTAATAGATAAGTTTCATTTATAAGACTATTTTTTAAATCTTTTGTACTCTGCTATATAAATTTACTATACTTTTTATAGTATATAAGATTTAATGTATGTTTTAAATTGTTTTAAAAAGGAAAGAAGAAATATTCATGAAAATATGAGCAATTAAGATACAGATTACTTCTTCAAGTACTCGCTGAGAGAAGGTGGATATTAATCGAAGTCTCAAATTGTGAGGCTTCAAAGGACCAAAGGGACAACGCGAGAGAACCCAAGCAGTGTTGCAATGCCAACGTCTCGGCAATGCTCAACAGAAGGAAAATCCATAAGTGTATTGAATGGTCGTTAATATATCTAAAGAAGGAAATGCAAGTAACGGAAGAGGCAAGGAAAGGTTGAATTCTATCAGCCCCCTTCAACCTTTGCTTCCGCCTTCGTGACCATTCCCAATAGAGGTTTCAAGCGCGCGTGCAATTCAGCAGACAGAGGCTCCGTAAAGATATCGGCTGGCATCTTACCTGTTTCACAATAGCCCGTCTTAATTTTTCCGGACTTCACAGCATCTCGGATGAAATGAAATCTAATGTCGATGTGTTTGGCCCTGGATTTGGATGTGTCATTTTCCATTGTTTTCAACGCGCTCTGGTTGTCATTCCACAACATGGTCGGCAAGACATTTGCCAATTTTAGCTCTGCCAAGAGTTGGTTAATCCAGAGGCATTCTTGTACACCGACGGAGGACTCGATGTACTCAGCCTCCATAGTAGATAAGGCCACCACTGGTTGTTGCTTCGAATACCATGACACTGAACAACCGCTGATTTCCATGAGACATCCACTGGTAGACCTGCGATTTGACTTGTCGCCAGCCCAGTCAGCATCACAAAAGATCTCAGTCTTGATATTGTTTTCTCTGGTTGGTGTGAGGAGGAGCCCCACGTCTTTGGTGCCAGCAAGGTAACGCAAAATTCGTTTAGCTCCCCGTCCATGATTCGCATTGTGGTGTGAAATATGACGAGCCAACATGTTAACGGCTAATGCGACATCAGGTCGTGTTGAACCCGCAAGCCACAGTAAGGAACCGACAATTTCACGCATTTCGGTTTGGGACATTTCAGGTTCAGGAGCCTCGTCGTAAAAACCGTGGTCCACAGCTATAGGCGTCGGTTGTGACTTAACATCGGCCATGCCATGTCGTAACAATAATTCTTGAATGGTATTGGACTGTTCCAAGTAGAACCCACCATCCACTTTGTGCACATTGATGCCAAGGCATTTCTTGGCTTCACCAAGGTCTTTGATCTTATACTTGATAGTCAAGTCGGTGATCAATTTGTCCATAATGTAGTCATCTTGAGAAAAGATGAGCAAGTCGTCGACGTAGAGACCGCAAAGTGTCAATCCCTTGTCGGTCCAGTGTGAGTAAATGCAAGGATCCAACTTGCTGCGGTTAAATCCAAGTTGAATGAGTGCTCCATTTACTTCTTCGTTCCACAACATGCCCGACTGCTTCAGTCCGTAAATACTCTTGATGAGTTTCCCTACGTACTTTTGAGTGTCCACTCCCAACTCCTTGGGAAGTTCAAAGTAAATTTCGTGGTCTGACTTTGCCTGTAGGTAAGCCTGTGGGAAATCCATGTGCCGGACACTGCAGTTGTACTTGGCAGCCAACACAAATAGTAGGCGCACGCTGGCTTGTTTAATAACTGGGGCAAATGTCTTGGAATAATCCACTCCATATCGTTGGGTAAAACCCCTTGCAACCAGTCGTGACTTAAACTTTTCGACGTTGCCCTTCTGGTCGTAAACCACTTTGAACACCCACTTGTGATCCACCACGTTCGTCGCGGTTGGTCGAAGGACAACTTCGAGAACGCCGTTACCCACAATGCCCTCTAGTTCTTTGGCCATGGATTCGCGCCACTTCTCGGCCTCCGGGGAGGACATGGCTTCCTTGACATTCTTAGGCTCAGCTATGGTCAAGTATACCACATGCTTTGTTTCGGCTGATAAGTATGCTGCTATTGTGGCATTGAGGCATGCATCGGCCGTTTTAGTTGACTCTCTTGCGCGCTGCGCACGAGTGCGGATGGCCGGGTCCGTTTGACGGTGCTCTTGATTTTTGCGCGAGCATCCGGTAAATCTGCGGATATTCTTGTTTGGTCCCCATCATTCACTTGGGTTATTTCTGAACTCTTGCCAACAAGGAACTCGGCGATGTCGCGCCGTGGCGTCGGCGCCGTAATGTTGCGCACATCCCTGGTCGCGATGACCTTGTTTTGCTGTGGTAGATACACGTCATATCCTTTTACCTCTTCATTTACGCCTAGGATGACGCCCAAGTCCGCGCGCCGCGCGATAGACTTTTCTTTTGGGGCCTGGTGGACCGTACAATTGCTGCCGAATGGCAAAAATGTGGCTCACCTTGGGGTGTTTCCCAGTTAGTTTGAACAGCGGCGATTCCCAGTTCTCATTTCCCTTGCAAGGGACGCGATTTCCGATGTAGCTGGAATGTCGAAACGCGTACCCCCACAGGCTCATGGGAATATCGCAGCCCAACATAAAAGTGCGAGCGTCATTTGCCATTGTGCGAATGGCGTTCTCGGCTTCGCCATTACTGGCCGAGGTATATGGCTGAGTTGTCTGTTTCCTGATTCCATTTGCTTTCATGTACGCATCCATTTCTGCCGAGAGAAATTCGCCACCGCCGTCGGTGCGCAAGACCTTGACTTGCACTCCGAATTGTTTCTCAATTCGATTCTTGAATGTAATAAACTCCTGCGTTTGGTTGGACTTCAATTTCATAGGTACAGCGACCTTGAACTTGGTATTATGATCGACGTACACGGCGACCCAGCGGTTCTTGTTGCGATCACTGGGGGTTATCGGTCCAAGCAAGTCAGCGCAGATGACAGCACCTGGCTCATCCGTTGAAGCCGACTCGCATGTACCCGTTTTGGGTTGGGCGTTGCGTGTTTGCTTTCCGCGAGCACAGTTAAGGCAAGGAAGCTTCAAATCATGAACGATGCGGGTGATCTCCATTTCTTCTGGACCCAGTTGCTCGGACAACTTTACAAGGGCCTGTTTGGAAACGTGTCCCAGTGCCTCATGCCATTCAGTGAGTGTTCGTTTAGAGTGCGAGACGTGGAAAGCTAAACCAGCCGATTCAACCTCGGCGGTCGGCGGTGGCGCACATTCCAGCACGGGAAGACGATTTTTGCGTGAGCCATGGAGGAGCGTAGCGCCAGTAACGCGGTCTACAAAATCAACCGTGGAGCCGAAGTTGACGTCGATCTTGTTGAGGTTGAGCGTCGTTATAGACAGCAAGTTGGACTGAAGTGAAGGAACAAAGTGCACCTCATGTAATCGAATTTGTCGACCGTCAAGTAGGGTTAACGTAGCTGATCCCTTGCTGACGACTGCAATAACAGTTGTGTTAGCCACACGGACGCGCAACGTTGAAGGCTCGGGGTTTGAGATCCACGACTCATTGTTGGTAAGACTCATTGTTGGTAAGGTGATGAGTGCATCCTGAGTCACAAATCCAATCTGTAAAAGCGACAACTGCAGGGTTCGTGCACCGGTGCGCGAACGCGTCGGCATCGGCGTGGTATCCCTGTGCGACACCATCGAAGTCATCGTCATCATCTGCTGCCGTTTCGTTGAAGACGTATGACGCCGCAGCGAGTTCAGAGGCCGCTGGTTTGTCTGCATTCGACGTCGCCACGACCAAACTGGCAGCTCCAGTCGCTTGACCTTGTTTAGCTTTTGCTTCTTGACCCATTTTGACGATGGGGCAGTCGGAGAAGAAATGCGTCGCGCCGTTCTTACAGATGCCAAAGGGACGCGTGGCCTTAGCTGAAGGTTTGCCCTTATCCTTCTTGGTTGGCTTCTTGCCGTCCTTGTTTTTGTTGCCCACGGCCGTGTTTGCTGCTGCTGGAGGCTGTTGTTTTCGCTTGCCGAAATTTATTCCAGTGCCCGCGATGCGATTAAGGATTCCTATTAACTTGGCTTGTTCTTCAACCTTGTCTTTGTTCGCTGGATTGATGTGTGCCAATAGATCGTCCTTCTTGCTTGGACATGCGTGAATGGCTAAACAGTCAAGGAGAATTCATTTCCGACGTTTGCCATGCTTTGAACGTGATGGAGGTACTACCTCCATTCCGAAATAAGTGATCCAACGGGGGGATATCAAATTCCACAATAAGTTCACCAAAAGGTCTCTAACACCGAATATATTTTACATTGTCAACATTTCATTCAGAAATTGTATGCAAATGAATGTATTTGTATTTAATCGAGTTGATGCCGTCGATTTCAGTGGTCAGCTGAAGATTCTCCAACTCTGTGCAAATGTCGGCCATGCACAAACTCTCGACAACCTCATCTTGCAGTCGCTTCATCATACTCTCCAAGTCCAAGTCCTTCAATTGCTCGCTTCAACGACGGCTTCGTCGACTCCAATTGTCTCTGGTAACATCCCCTCTCGGGCGAGTTTCTTCTTTCTCATGTGTGGAATCTTGTAGTTGTTGTTGCCACATGCGCGGATCGTTTCAAGCAAGCATCCCTGCAAGGTCAAAAACGTCGCACTCAGAGACTCCATGTCGACGTCAAGCCACGCTTGTTCGGTAGCAGCTACAATATCGACAACATTTCTTCAGTGATTCTTCTCTTGTAGCGTTTGAATCGATCGAAAAAAACCAAGGTCCAAGACATTCATGTCCGGTGAGTTGGGAGGCTGCGACACGACTTCGATTGCCCAGCCCCCTGAGCGACACGCTTCCAAAACAACGCGATCAGAGGCAAGAACGTGGGGTCGGCCGTTGTCTTGTTGGATCTTGATGGTACGATGGCGATATTCTTCTGGCCACTTGGCCTTGATGGCTGGGATGACATTGTTGACCAACATAGATTGGTAGGCATCGCGGTTGACGACAACGGGCTTCATTTCAAGGGTTCCACGTGGTCGATTGCGACTTGTACGTTGAGCAGGAACCATTTCAGTGAAGTGCCAGGTACCAATTTTGCCTTCGAACCATTCACGTTTCACATTGTCCCATCTAGGTCGGGCTACGGCTGACAAGAACATTACCTTTGTTATATGCGCCTTTGATTGGCAAGTTCTGTGGGGTGGTTCCTCGCCTGGAGCAAGGTAGAACGTTTCTTGACACGCGTCGTGAAGAACCACTTTTCATCAACATGAACATAGTCGAACATGTCGTCGAATCGTGGAGATTGAGCATCCCGGACAAAACTCAAGGCCCACGAGAGTCGCGCGCACTTATTGGCCTCTGTAAGTGATGGCTTCACTGTACTGGAGTATTTGACAAAAGCACCTCGTTTGTAGTATCGATGCAACGTTGGCACGGGAATTTTGATCTCATGCGCGATCGATGCAAAACTCGTGCGTTTGGCCTACTTGACATCCCGCAACAAAGCAGCGATAGAGTTGTACTTCAGCTTACGCCCACAGTTGCCTTTCTTCCTGGAAGAAACATCTTTGGCAATTTGTCGTTGTCCAGAGACGTCAATCTCGGCGCGACGCCAAATACGCTGGATGGTGTGGCGGCTTACTTCAAAACGGCGCGCAACTTCAGCACAAGCACCACGTGGTATTGTTCCATCGGGTTGCATGAATGTCAACAAAATCTGTAGGGCGCCATTGCGCTCGTCGTCGGTGAGGTTTGCCTTTTTCATTCAACTCGTCGTCGAGGAAATGGCGCGCACGGGAGTGACATAATACGGATAATTGGTAGATTATCCGGGAAAACCCGGCTTTCCGGATAATGGTTTATCTTGATCAATGTATGATAAGTTCCGGTTGAAATGATTTATGTGATTGGTCAGCTTCAGGCGCGGACGAGTATTCAGTTTGTGTTTTTTTTTATCCCCTACAACCTGATATCCTCAGAATTCACAGTTTTTAAAATTTTGGCCTTCATTTTCAGGTAATATTGGTTGGATCACTTATTTCGGAATGGAGGTAGTATGTGAGGTGTTCATTCCATGTCATCTCCCAACGTTTAGGTCGCTGCATCATTTGTGTCAGTTGAAGTTGAGTCAAGTGAGTTGAGTAGTTCTTTCGATGTCGCTTGACCATTTCTTTGTAGGACGTGGTCGGTTGTTGAGACTTTGAATCCTGGGCAAACGTTTTGGCGTTGCCTGTGATGCTATGCATCAATGCGTGGAAGCGTTGTTCGTCCGACCAAGTAGTGCCATTGAAGGCTTTGTCTGCTTCTATCGCGTCTTCAAAAATGCGGATCCAGCTGGGGAAGTCACTGCCCAACCTGGCATACTTCTCTTTGCCGTCAAAAAGTGGGTGGACCTTGAAGTCCTTTAATTTGGGTGCCTTTGCAATTCGTTGGCGCGGTAGGTTTTCAGCAATTTCCTGGCCATCACTGTCATCCTCGGTGTAGTATGAATCATCGCCATCGTCGTCATCGTTGTCCCCACCTTGTCCACCGTCATTTCCGCCGCTTGGTCCATTAGGTGGCGTCTTTGAGGAACGTTTTCCTTTAACATCGTCGCCGTCGGAATCGTTAAAGTCCAGCTGCCTTATAGATGGTTGTTTAACCTTCGTTTTGGTTGTAGTCTTTGTTGCCGAGCCAGCCGTTTTTCGCGACGGTGGGTCTGTTGTGGGTGTTATTGGCGCCATGATTGTTGTTGCCGGCAGCGCTGTACTGATGAGTTTGGTCTTGAGGAGTTCGTTCATCTTGGCCAGTTCTGCTGCCTGAATTTCTTGCATTTGACGTTGCCATGCTTCTTGTCGAGCCAAGGCGGCATCTGACGCGTCTGTCATTGTCTTTTGGAAGGTCAGTTGAGCATGAGCAACTGAATCCGTCATTGACTTTTGAAATGATAGCTGAGCATCGTTTGACGAGTTTTGGGTGTCCGCCCAGGCAGCCGTCAAGTCATGTCGAATTTTTTCAACGTATTCGAACAGTTTGTCGTTGTGACTTTGTGCAATTTGTGTCGACAAGTTCGTAACTTGGTTGTCAAGGTGGGTTTCGCTCTCCGCTACTAGTTTGTCCAGTTTATCATCAAGTTGTTTAGACCATAGTGTCAGCTGCTCTTGGGCCTTCGTTGTTTGCTGGACCATTTCCAACAAGGCTTGGTTTTGTTTGACTTGCTGCAACATAATCGACTCAATTTTCTCACTTTGCCTTTGTTGTTCGAGTTGTAAGTTGTCGTAGATGGCTGTCATCCTTGCGTGAGTCATCTCCAGTTGTTCTTCTAGAGTGGCGTTTACGCGTTCAAACTCAGCGGTAACCATGTTTTGCGCCACTTGTTGCTTATCAACGATCACAGCCAGGGATTTGTCAGTCGCAGCGCTTTGGGCGTTGAATTGGCTTTCCAAGGCATTGTGTCTGGCAGCCAGCTCAGTCAAATGTTGTTTGTGGGTCTGAAATTCGATTGACAAGCGTTCCTCCAGGTGTTGTTGAATAAATGTCGTTGTTGCAATTTGGTTTTGGAATTCATTCGCTGTTTGGGCCAACTGAGCTCCTATGGTGCCAACGTCATGTTGCACCTTGGCATTCAATTCAAGTTGGGTAACCATTGCACGGTTAACCTGCGTGACAAGACTTTCATCAGGAGGTACCGCCATATTGAGAACACGATTGGCTAAAAGTACGGCCTACGGCGGCGTTGAAAACGATTGCAGTCGCGTTAATGCCAAATGGCGCTCTGGTGCAATAGCCATAACAATCTCTTCGCGGCTTGTTGGTTTTCGTTTGGTTGTAAGTTGACAGTCGTCAGTTGAAATTTGACGGTAATCAGTATTAGGCATGTCTTCAGCCTCTTTCAGCTCAAGTTCGGCTGTTCTTGCCATGCTGGCGATCGCTTTTGCTTGTTTGCGCTGTTCGCGAATTTGCTCTTGAACTTCAAGAAACAATTTTTCATCAAATTGGACGTCCTGCTCGCTTCCCATACTTCTTGGCGATGACGACCTGGTGATACTTGGAGAGTTCAGTTTGTCTCTCGAAGTGGGCCCTGCAGAGCCCCATATTTGGGTAAAGTTCGAAACTTCCGTTGGATAGTTTCAATGTTTTTCGAAAGATAGGCGGCCTTTCGTGTACGCTGGCTGACCAGGCCGGCAAAGGTTTGCTTCAGGGGTAAATCTTCGAGCATGGATTCGCAAGTGTTGTTGAGCGTTGGGCTCATAACCTAATCGAAGTCTCAAATTGTGAGGCTTCAAAGGACCAAAGGGACAACGCGAGAGAACCCAAGCAGTGTTGCAATGCCAACGTCTCGGCAATGCTCAACAGAAGGAAAATCCATAAGTGTATTGAATGGTCGTTAATATATCTAAAGAAGGAAATGCAAGTAACGGAAGAGGCAAGGAAAGGTTGAATTCTATCAGATATAAGTCGAAGAAGGACGATATCTTGTTGCCGTTGCGAATGCAGCAATGACAATTCGTCAAGAGCATTGCCACTGTAACATTCATGGCAACCGCACTGAGCATTATCTTTTGCTGATCCTTGAATGTACAAAACGACCACAATTTTTCAGCAACTGAAAATTCCACTCGACACTTGTTCTCACTTTGCTCATTGATGCGTTGAACAGCCTCTGCTCACAGGTTAATTGGGCACCCTTAAAACCAGATATGATCCACTGACTCATGCCGTATGCAGGGTCTCCGTATATGCAATAGTCTATGTGTAAACTAGATGAAATAAATGACGAAGATGTATATTACCGTTAAATATATTTGCGTGTTGACTGAAGTACTCGAGCAGTTTGCTCTCACGCAGCATAGTTGTGTCATGGCAACTGCCGGCAATAGCTCCCCAGAAATGAATGCAGAGACCATCTGGAGCAGTGAGGGCTTGGTAGTTTAAACAGTGTCGCCTCTTGTGACCACTGTATATCAATCGTTGCAAATTTGGCCTTCGCCCGTTTTCACAAGTGAACGATTCATTCGGGGTGATCCGGCAAGTTTCAAATTTCGTGCCGTCGGGAAATGCGAAGACATTTGAGACTTGTGATCCCTTCCTGCGTATGGCCGCGGCATACGTCTGAATTCGTTTTTCGACGATGTCGAGAGGGCAGTAAAGGCGCTCGGCCCACTCATAAAACAAGAGTCGAATAATGTAATTAAATATCCTACACAACTAGAAACACGTGAGATTAAGAAATATCACAGGGAGATTGAGTACCTGTTCTCTTGAGCGACCAAATGTGCTGATCATGTCATGGAATTTTGAAGGGTACGATAATCGTCCCAGAACAATGCAAAGGCCCTCTTCACGATGGCATTTGTCTCTCTGAGGAGTGATTACAATGCTTGGGAGTCCCAGAGAGCACGCGAGAGCTTGGATTTCGCATGTGGTAAATCGAAATTGTATGATGGCGTCGGCGTTGGATATTTGAGTTAGGCAGAAGCGTACGTCGGGTTTAACAGGCCTATCAATAGAATGCAAATACTTAATGTAGTATATGTATGCCTGTATCCATTTCCGTTTGTTGTGGCGGGATAGCTTCCTTGTGAAGCGGGAGATGGCGTATTGACACTCGATGTCCATGAGCAAATGAATGGTACGACGAAAAGTCTTGTTTAACCGGATTACGGATAAGTAAACGGGAAGTGCAAATGCGAAATTTTAAACTCCTCAAGTGGCAATTTCCCATTCCGGCAAAAAAATTTCGCAAACGGAACGGAAACTCGATTTGCGAAATCTCCTTAATTAGGAGTGTTTGGCAGAGTTCGACAACATCAAATGAGTAATGAGAGGAGAGTCCATCGAAAACAAGCAGAATTGGTCGATTAATACTGTTGTCTACTTGCTCAGAGAATTTTTGTAACCAGTTGATAAAGAGTGCTTCGTTCATGAAGCCCTTGGGTGAAGTCGAAATGGTTGATCCCGGAACAAACTGGCATTCGGACAACTTACGACTTACGGATTCGCCAGGCAATTGAAAAAGAGGGGGGAGGATGCTGCCGCTAGCACTGCCACAAGCAACAATAGACAAATGAAAGTAGGTAGACACTGTCGTTGACCACACATTTCTAGAGTCGCGAAGAGCGACAACAGCTTTTGACTTCTTTCTCGAGTTGAATGATGTTTCGTCCATATTAAATATACGATTGGGAGTTAAGTGTTTTGTTTCGAGCAATCCTAGCATCGACTGGTAAAGTCGATCGACGTCAGTTTCATTTGCTGAGTTTCGAGATCTAGAGATAGATTGAGCCATTCGATTTGACAGTTCTGGATGTCGACACATAAAACGATGGTACCATCCATCGCCTAATGTGTTTGGTTTGCCAAGTTGACGTAGATTTTTTGTTGCGTAGATTTGAATATCACGACGATCAACTGGATGACGATCCATTTGCATCGCAACAATCCAATCGACAAGATCCTTCTCATCAGGAGGGGACAGAGCTGGTTTCGGGCCACGCTTGCACGGCTCAACAGGATTACCCTTTTTAATTGATCGTACTTTTGACATCAACGTTTTGTATGGGATGCCGAAGGCTTTTGCAACAAGAGTGCCCAGTAATAGCTGTTAAAGGTATATCGTGGCCACTTCAAAATTCTCATGACGAGAAGCATTAGTAAGGCATCATCCATTAGCTAAGAATGGATTCTCACCCATTTCCACAACCATACGCTAGAGACACCCTCGAGCAAAAAACACAATTAACACTTGTGGAAGTGTCCAAAGGCAAAATGATCACCACTCAAAGCATTTTGCATCACCAGCATAATCTTGACCTTCATACAGAAAATTTTAAAATTCATTTGATCTTGAACAATAATTATTTATAATATAATGCGATATTCAGATTTAACAAATTACCCAATAATTTACGCAAAAACTTATTGGGGGTCATTTAGCGTTCCAGAAACACTTGATCGTCCTGATAAATTAATTGTTGATAATAGGAATAAATTTGTTGAAGATTATAATATTAAATCATTAGCGAAAGAATTTTTTGTATAAATCGATCGGGTAAAATTGCCAAATAACTGAAATGCGCAATACTTGAAATACACTTTATTACGTTTATTTTAATATGAATATGAACATTTTTTTTGTATTCACGCCCTGGTATTCGCAAGTACTGTAGCCGTCGTACGTCAAATGACAGAGGTAGGATCGCAAGGGTGTAGACTTTTGAGCGCCAGCAGAAACATATATATATATATTGATCAATCCTTAGACTTCAATCTCAAGCACATATTGTGGAATCATATTCAAATACGACAAGTCGCACACCTGCTTCAGTCGATCGATGTGCTTGGTCAGAAGCGCAAACTCTTTTTTCACCTCCGGATCCTCAGCATGAGCCATCAAATCTGAACAAGTAAAAATTTTCTTGGCGTGCAACTTCTTTTGCAGGACTGGCCCAATATTTGGAATACATCTCACGCCGGCTCCCATCAAATCTTCCAAACGCAAATTTTGAGAGATCAACTGTTGATTCTTGTACGAGCCGCCCATTCCTTGAGGCACAACAAATATCAGTTGAGCAAAGCGTGGGTTTTGTTTGATCTTGTCAACAAGCTCCAACTTTGCAAACAATTCCACTAATCCTGCACAATCGACTGGATGGTTCATTGATTTTGTAATTTGAAACAACAGCAACGTCTGATCCAAATGGATAAATGAGTCAATGGACTTGAATGTTTGAGATATCGGGATTTGATACACATTCTGAAAGACCATTTCCAAAGTAAAGTTTGTTGCAAACCGCTCATAATGCCCCATGGTCTTATTGATCGTCAGCGATTTCTCTTGCTTTGGTTCGTCAAGTTGTGCGTACTTGAATGTATCACCTTCAAGAAATTTTTCATGCACGAGATTTTCAAACAACCACCCATTAAACGTAGACGCCTTTCCTGCACCGTCAAGCCACTTCATCAACTTTGCTCGTTCTTGGCTAAGTTTAACGGCGAGTTGGTTGTAAACCCGTATTCCAATCCAATCCGAACCAAACTCGAGTGTTGCAAATGTTGGATCCTCTTCAGGAATGTAATGCAGCAGTCGATGAACTACAAGATTTAACGGCACAGACATTTCAAAGCACGCTTGAACATCCTCGAACGTTTTAATCTTCTCAATCGCTTGTTGCATGTCGATCAATCCCTTTCGATAGTATCTGGCTGATTTTGCCAGACAATAGCGCGGGACACCACCAAACTGTTTATATCTCTCGGCCAGTTCTTCGTCTGATATCTCCAAATTCAACACTTTGACGGCGTCACCCAACTCGCTCAATTCCCAAACAGGCATATACAGCTCGCAATGAGCTGCGTTCTTCCGCATCGAATCGAGCCAACCAAAATTGGGACTTGTGAAAGTTACCATTTTCGAACGAGCAGGGGGCACAAATGGTGGTCCATCGTAGAGATGAATGGCTTCGGGGTGTTGATATCCGAAACGACTAACTTCGACCATGTCAAAAAATACTTGAGTATTACCATTTGGATCAAACACGACACACTCCATCAACCCTCGATCCTTGTTGAATGAGGCAGTAACAATAATAGCCTCTGGGTGTTCGTTTCGGTATCGAGAAAAGAAGTAGTCATAAAAGATCGATTTGCCAATGCCTACACAAAACACACGCGTCTGTTATCCATCTTTTAATCGTATACAAGTTCAAACCTGGTGTTCCCGTCACTGAGATGTAGTCGTATGTCTGTAGAAGTTCAAATACACGAACATAATACGACGAGTACGCTTTTCTCACATAGTATTCTTCCGCGCGATACTTGAAAGCAGTTGGCAAGTCGACAGTCACGTCCTGCACACCTTGCGCTTCGTCGGCCACGTTCGTCTGCGGTGCAGGAGCTGGGACGGGACTTTGCGCTAAGTTCGGGCTGCCGTCCATTTTGAAAGTGACGATATTACCCAATAATTGCTTATCTCGTTGAATATTATCAACCAATCATATGCAACGAAATCAGCGAATGGCTGTCAAAATCTCATAATGAAAAAATGTGTGCGATCTTCGTATTCCAACAAATGTTCTTTTCAATTATTTAGATTTCCTTGGGTGTTAACAGTAAGTACTACTACATAGTAGTACTAACTCTTCTTTAGGTTTTTGGACTATGATACAATGTATATCACAATATGTTCATTTTAAGTTATTTGTTTTCGAAAAAAAATGAGAAATGTGTCCCCCATTTTGGACGGGCGAAGTTACCGCACTCCAATATCTCAACTATGTTGATCAGCATTTGGTACAAATATATTAAAATTTGATTTCCAACTTCCATTATAAAACATCACACAATTTTATAATTATTTTATATTTATTCAAAACGGGACAATAACAATTGCACCTATTTTAATTATTGTAAAATTTAAAGCAAGATATAGAACATATTTATGTAATAATTACGAAAACCGTGAAATGTTTGACCACGTAGAGATTTATAAAACAAACGATGATGCTTATATTGTAATTACAAGTCCATACGGAGATAAAGATTATGAAGGATTCTATGGATTTAATAAAATCTATAAATTGTGTAACGATTGGGCTACTACGTATTTTAAAAGAATGAGTAAAGCAGGAATAATTAACTGTAATAAAATATTTAAAAGCGAGTTTGGATATTAGTATGTTTACATCTGTTTCAGTTTAACTCATAGTCAATGAAATAACCATATTTTTTGTCCATCATTTGTTTGAATTTAACTCAATGTCAATAAAAGACGTGTTTTTATATGTCCATTTGATTGAAAATAACTCAATGTCAGTCATTATATATTTGGTTAATCGGAACTGACTTGATTTATTATTGGAAAAATATGCCGTTTTCCCGACAAAAACCTGATGAACATAACAGACAGTCCAACATTTACTCACAAAAATTGAACATCCAAACTTGACCAATTCAAAAATTCAATATTTAATTAATTTTGAAAATACCTATCACCTATAGAATATATTAAAAATAATGGAATTAAATTTCGGAAAATACAAAGCTAAGACTATTCAAGAAGTTTTTGAGATTGATCAAAATTACTGTAAATGGTTAATAAATCAGGAAATGTTATTGTCAAACAAACCAGAAATTAAAACATATTTAACCGAAAAATTAAAAGATGCTGATCTATCATACAAAATGCGATGGGGTAAACATAGAAATCTAACTCTGAACAAAATTAAAGAAATTGATCCAATTTATATTGATTGGTTAAAAAATAATCAATATGTGATAGAAAATTGCCCAAAATTAATATCTGAGCTTGAAGCATTAAAATAAATTATTCGAAATCGGAATTGTTTAGATTGTGGAATCCATCAAATAAATCCATAAGATTATTCTGTTTTGCATATAACCAAAGCATACACCATATACCGCAATATTCAGCATACGTTGATTGATATTGTTTTTTGTTATATTTTTTTATTCCTAAAACCAAAGGCGGTGGCTCGCCCATAGAATCAAAATATTCATTTTTATAAATCGCAGTCCAATGTCCAATTCCACCACCATTTTCTAACAAAATAATATAATTTCCGTTTTTGGGCAATTGTTTTTTTATTTCTTCAAAAGTGTAAATATTTGTTATTTCAACACCCAATAAATTAGATAATTTAATTAACTGATGATCGCTTGTAATTCCTTTTATTAGGTCCATTTAAATAATTTAAAAAATAATCTTATCTGTGGCTGTATATAATTAATAAAATATAATGAGTGAGTATCAATTAGCCGATCAATTTTTATATGAAAGCTCTTTAAAGGGTGAACCATCTATTAGCGTTTCTAAAGGAAAACGAATGGTTCAAGTCCCCGATGTAAATCAAGGTAGCTATCAATCTGGTATTATTTCAATTGATGCTGCAACAAGTCTTCAAGGCGCTAAAGGCTTTGCTTCTTTAAAAGATGCTTATCTTACGCTACCATATATTGTCTCTATGAAAAATACTGGCGCTGGTACATTCGGTGCTATCAATCGTTATTGTACTGCTTTAAAAGCTGGAGTATTTAATATCATTGATTCAATGACAGTAGAACTTAATGGACAAACTATCATTACTGAATCGGATTTCAAACTCTACTGGAATAACATTCGAGCAATGACTGAATGGAGCATTTCTGACCTTAATAAACACGGTGCTGACGCTTTTATGAGCGCGGATGATTGGCAATCTATGTCTTTTTCTTCAGCAACGACTTCGTTATCAGGCGATGGTTTTACAAACAATTTCTCAAATTGCACCGCTACTTTGGGAACTGTACCAACTGAGGCATCGTTGAAAGAAAATAATGGATTTATTTCTCGTATTTACAGCAATCCACAACTTACTGGAAACATTGACTCATCGGGAAACTATACGGGTGGAGTAAATGCCTACAATTGGATTACACAACGATCTTCTGTAGCATCAACCATTGCAGCTCAAAACGGCAAAGGAGCTTTTGTCGTAAATACTGCACCAGTGGCGGGCTCGGTTCTTGGTGTTTGGCATCATATGTTAAAAATTCGTCTTGTTGATCTTCATCCAATTTTTAAAGAATTGGATCTTATCGGAAATCCTCAATTGAAATTACGACTTAAAGTAAATAGTGGTTATTGCGATATTGCAGTTACTACTACTGGGCTAACGTTAGCTTCTACAACTATGACAAGCGGCAATACCGTTCCAGTTATGTTGGCCTCTGCTGATTCTGCAAACGCTCTTGCTGGATGTAATACAGCTTCGACGACTGTTCGTTTAGCATTTGGTCCCCTTCAGAATAACATTACAACGCTAGCCCAAGCTGGGCAATACCTTCCATTTACAACAGCCAGATTAAATATTCCATTCTATGATATTGCTAATCCGTTACCGATTGTAAGTCAGCCTGTAAAGAACGTGAAATATCTTGATTGTTATGCTCAATATTTCCGAGGAAAAGCCGGCACTGGTGCTCTTTCTTCAGCTCAACAAAATGCTACATTCAATCTTCAATTATCTGGTTCTTGGAAAAATATCAAATATGTTTGTTTGGTACCATACAGCGAAACAAGCAGCGGACATTTTGCAAATTCGTCGGCTAATGGTGTAGAACAATTCCAAAGCCCATTTGATAGTGCGCCTTGGACTTGTCAAGCAGGTAGTTCAATTCGTAGCTTTCAAGTTCAAGTTGGAAATGACAACGTATTTAGTAAAACATTGGATTACGACTTTGAAGCTTGGAATGACGAATTTAAGAAACTTGGAGCAATTAATGGTGGTCTTACCCACGAAATTTCAAATGGTTTGATTGATTTTCAAAAGTGGCAAACGATTCAGCGTATTATGGTCGCCGACTGTTCTCGTATTACTAACCCAGACGTTCCACAATCAGTTATCGTAAGCGGTGTCAATGCTTGCTGCCAAGGAACAAATTGCTTGATTTTAGTTGTGTATGAACGAGATCTTTCTGTTGACCGTTTAACTGGGGAAATTCATCATTGGACTTAAATACACCAAAAAAACTACTAAGCGAGCTTAGAATTGCTTTTTTTATTACTAAGGGTCGAGAGACTTCGCTCTATTACAGCAAAGCGCTGCTTTTTGTGCGTCGAACAGGTTTAGTTGTCAGTTGTTCCATCTGCATCTGCTGCTTTCCAACAACTTGAGTAAGATTATCAATTTTCTTAAGCGCACGTTTAAGAGCAGAATGCAGCAATGGTACAATACTAATCACATCGACAACAAGGCGGCTGTCAGATCCAATCTGAATAACATCACCATTAACACACTCAATAATTTCCTCGGGCAATGGTTCATCCGAATCAGTAGCGCCAACTAACACACTCAAACCATGTTTCACGAGTTCTTGTGCACCATAGCCATAATGGCGTTTATCAGGATTTGCCTTATAGCTATACTCGATAGGAGTGATATTACGGACAAATCGCTCGGATTGATCTTGAGATAGATCGATTACATCTGATTTTGTTCTCAGATCTGAAAGACAATCAATTTCACCAGAAGCAACCATAATCCCACCACTCGTCTTAAGAGAGAAGTTTCTATTACTAAATCCAGTCGCCTGACCAACTGAACTACTCGTAATGAAAGTAAAGCCCGATCCAGTTGATTGTGAGCCAGTACCAAGGATTTCCAGAGGACATCCAGGATTGTTTGTGCCCACGCCCCAAAAACCGTTAGATGACTTATAGAAGAGTGAGGATTGAATGTTGATATCTTTGTATTGAGACGATGAATAATCGAAGCATTGTAGAATGCCAACACTCGAACCAGTCGAATAATGCATATGCATACCTGGACCTGTGGTGCTAAGATCACCCGCATTGAGACCATAGCAATGAACTCCACCATTAGCAATATTGAGATTACCACCAGTACTCAGCTGCATCTGCTGAGTACCAGTGATAGCCGGCGTAGTTGAGTTGTTGTAAAACCAAGTATGCAAGCCACCAGACGTATAATTGAGTGATAAGCTCGATACGCCGAGCATGTAGGATGGGCTTGTGTTATTGGTCTGAGCAAGACAAATGATATTGTCTTTCGATGTATTAGTTCCGAGATCCATTTTATGACTATTGCGCGCTGAGATACCAGATAGTTGAATCTGCCCATTATTAGCAAACGTATAATATGTGCTTGTTCCTCCATTCGTACTCGATAGCACAATATCGCCTCCAGAACTTGTATTGATAGTCGAATTAACGGTTGCACTATAATACATTGCCAAGTGGTATCCAACGCTTGTAATCGAAAGGGTCCCGCCAGTATTCGAAGTAGAACCAATCGTAGCCGTAGTTGCTGAGATCGATGCGCCAGAATTGATAGCTCCACCAGTATTGATAGCTCCTGATACGCCCATTCCTCCAGCGATTACCAAACTACCATTCGACTGCGTTGTTGAAGCAATATTAGAATTGATATTGATTATACCAGAAGCTGCTACTTCGAGTAATCTGCTACCTCCGTAAAATCCAATTTGAAATCTATTATTGGTTGATCCGCTGCCAGCATAATAAAAGGAAAGTTCAGCTTGATTATTATTGTTGGTTGATTGACCAAGCGTAATATAAGAAGTGCCAGCAATAGCAAGATTATTGTTTAAGCAAGATATTGCTCTTGATGTATCTGTGCTCGTTCCTTGAAGTATAGATCCGCTTACTGATGCATTACTACCTACATACAGTTTCTTAGCAATAGCGCACCCACCATATATAGTCATTGAGCCGCCTGCACTCGAAGATGTAGCATCCGAAGTGCTTAGAAAACCTGTATTGCCTGCAGTGGTCATACTCATCAGAAATGATCCATTCCAAATGTAGAGCTGACCAGGAAGCTGTGAATTCGTCGATCCACGGCTACCAATCTCGAACGTACCTTGGTCATTAATAAATGCGCACGTCGATCTTCCCGCAGTATTTGACGAACTATTTAGATTGATTTGCGCGGTTCCATTAATGATATTGATATCGCTACCGGCATAAATTTTCTTGGACACCGCCAATCCACCTGCAGTAATCATCGAGCCTGTAATAGTGCTTGATGCATCGGTAGTGCTTGTGTTTGTGTAAATGCCAGTCATACCAATCGAGTTGATTCCACTTATTGAAAGCCCTGAATCTAAAATTAATGCCTTTTTAGCACTTGCTTGCCCAGCAGTTAGATTACTGATATATGAGACTCTAGGATCACTTTTTCTCAAATAAACATCACTTGTGTAATTTGACGGATTGTATGTTGAACTATTTATAGTAGGTGTATTAGCTATGATTCCACTCATATTTTTAATAGAGTTGAAGACAAATAAGTATATATTCTAAAATATATATAATATTAGCTTTCTAATAAATGAGTTCCAATGAAATAGAGGACTGGGGAGGAAAATTACCTAAGGCTTATAAAAGTAAGTCTCATGGTATAAACAAAGATCTTAAAATTCAGAACCTTTTCAGAGCTATCGTGCTGGGACCCAGCTATTCTGGTAAGACGAATCTAATTTTCCATATTCTCAAGCACTCTCCTCATATTTACAGCCATTTGCATATTATTGCTCGCAATCCTGAGCAAAGTCTGTATAATTACTTAAAAGATAAATTAAAAGACTTCATTACGATTTATGACCCAAATGAACCACCTCCTTCTGTTGACGATATTCCAAATAATGGCTCATTACAATTAGTTATCATCGATGATTATTCAAATGACAAAATGCTTCAAAAAAATATATTTACGCATTATTTCACCCGTGGAAGACATAAATTGTTAAGCACTATATTTTTAGCTCATTCATATTTTGACACATATAAAACCATTAGATTGAATAGCGAATATGTATTTATTTTAAAAGCAAATAGCAAAAGAGATCTTCAAATGGTTTGTAAGGATTTTAACATTCCTGAAGTTAATGAAGACAAAATGATCAAGGCATACAATAAAGCTACTGCAAGCAAAGGCCAAGCTCTGTTTGTTGATTCTGTTAATCAAGAATTGAGGTATAATTTTGGGAAAAAAATTGATTTGAATACACTTTGATAAGCTTGCTTTCAGCAATTAGAGAGACAATTATTTCAATCAAATAATAAATAAATGATATAAAATAACATAAGAAAAAATGAGCTCACTTATTGTTCTTAATTCAACTCATATTGTGAATAATGGCTATAATAATACGCTAAGATATACATTTGGGAATAGTGCAGTCAATTTTAGCAATATGGAAATTGCTGTTGCTGGGATTCTATTGTATAATTCTCAATTCAATATTAATTCAACCTTGTACGGAAATAATACATTTCAAATTATTGTACCATATGGCGCTACTACATCGACCATATCTATCACTTTACCTAATGGTTATTACAGTTATGCTGATATTCAAAATTATGTAGCTTCTAAACTTATCGCGGCTGGTGCATATCTGATTGATTCTAATGGAAACAATGTGATATATTTTAATATTTCAGAAAATTCTACATATTATGGTTGCCAAATTGATTTATTACCTACTCCTTTAAGTTTACCAACAGGCTGGTCGCTACCAGCCAGTGGGTTATATTCAACAGGCGTACCAACAGGTGGCTATGCTCCGCAAATTATCATTCCAAGTGGATTTAATTTAATAGTTGGCTATCAAGTTGCAACATTTCCTCCCTCTCGTCAAACGACTGCTCAATCGTTTTTAAGTAGTTTTACTCCACAAGTAAACCCTGTTTCAAGCTTTTTAGTTCGTTGTAATTTAGTTAATAATCCATACACTTCTGTTCCTGATGTTTTAACGACTTTTACATCACAAAACACCACTATTGGGGATTTAATAGATGTAAGATATCCTGAGTATTCTTGGGTAGAAATTTCTGATGGCTCAAGACCATACATAGAAGTGATAATTTGCGATCAGAATTATAATATTGTCAAGTTTGAAGATAGTCAAATTTTAATTCAGTTGATTATTAGACCGAAAAAAAATTAGCTTACTATTCTCTAATTATTTCTTTCGATCTCTATAATTGCTTTTTTATGTGCATATGATCTTTGATGACTAAAACGATATCTCACGTTTACTGATTCACCGCAATCACAAATGTATCGGTTTCTTTTGTATGGATTCAGATTTCGTTTAACTTGAGCATCAATCATTTCTTGAGTCTTCTTTATTAATGTTAAATCGATAAGCATTGTTGAAAGCACAAGCTTATACTCTATATAGAGGTATTTTTTTTACTACCGATTTTTTACAAAAGCTTGATGTTTTGGTGTTCAAAGCTCATGGTCAAACGTAAAATGGTATATTTATACTAGTCGAAAACTACCACCACGTTTCTTCGCACGAACAAGGGCCATACGATCTTTAGCCGCTTGAGAGCCCTTTTGAAAACCTACGCCGCTAAGTTTACGAATGCCTTCCCTAATAGGGGCCAATTCTGGATTACTATATGCGATTGCATCTCCAACTCCACTTAGTACAGGTTTAATTACACTATTCCAAGCCGTACTCAAACCTGATCTCAAACTATCCCAAATGCTTCCGCCTTGGTGATGGCTTAAATCGTGATGAATTTCCCCTTCAGTAAAATCCAAACGAGCTCCTTTATTAGCTTTTTGAGCTTGAACTATTTTGCTATAATTAGCTGGATGCACAAGCATTGGCTTACTTCCTTTTAAATCATCAGCGCTAAATACAACTGTACCACCTTTGGATGCTTTAGAAAGTTTTTTCTTTGAAAGAGATGATGATACGTGAACTACTTTATAACCTCCTGTTCCTTTCATATTTCGTTGATTTAAACGAAGTCTATATTTTATGAATTACATAAAAAATAAAAATATATTATTAAATCATCTTAAAGAGCAAATGTCTTTGATTTTTGCTCTAATTTCTTTTTTCTTTTATATTCATCAATAGATGGTCCATATCTTTGAAAACTTGATTTTGGTTCTGTATTATCAATGATTAAGTTTTCCATCGTTTCAATTAGTCTATCTTCATTTTCTTTGGCCTTTTTATTATATATTTTTAAAAATGGATGTTTAACATTAATCGTTTTCATAGCTTCTATATTGTCATCATCAAAATATCATTGAATTGTTTATCGCTTAAAATTCCATTTTGAAATAAATGAATCGACATCTTCTTTAGTTCCGATTTGATCAAAGGATTATCATTACCGATCTTGATTTCACCAATGAGCTTATTGAATTCAGCAACATATTTATCACTACCATCTCGTGGATCGCTAATAGTTTCTTTAAACGAATTTAATAGTTTACAAACTTTTAGAGTATCGTAAAACGCAATTTTATCTTTGTTGTCAAGCTGATTATAAAGACTATAATCAATAACTCCATCAAATAACAAGATTTTGATGATTTGAAGTAGTTTATCTGACATTTTTAATCGTTTAAAACAGGAATTACCAGACGGATGGCGTAAACTTAAATATCCTTGACCAAGAGCTTTCAAATTGACATATTTAGCTCCAAGAGGTCGATATAAATAATCTTTTTCAAAATTATGTAAATGCGAAATTCCCGCGCCGATTAAGCCTCGTCCAATGAGTTTTTTACGGGCGATTAATTTAAAGCCTTGGCCTTCCATTTTGATATCAGGTTCGCTTTTAATTGACATTTGAGTAACGCCTTGTCGGATGCCATTCACACGTCTATTTTCATCAATAATTTTGTCAATTTTTTCTTTTGTAGCAACCCAATCGTAATCAATTATACGTTTATTCTTATTTTCATGATCACTCCGTATGGTAAATAGTCTTCCCGATCTTCCCAAGTATACACTCTTATCTTCATCACCATTTAGTAATATCGGAGAAATCTTTCTTGTTTTAAAGAAGTTCCAATTGTCCTTATAAAGTTTTATAATTTGTTCTCTTGGAGTTTTTTTGTTATCCTCTGCGGGAAATATTGGTTTTGACTCTTCGTCGTCTTCATCAGACAAAATTCTGAAACGATTTCTTGTTTCGACAGGGGGCATATTTTCTAATTTGATTTGATCCCTTGTTTTAATTCTGGGTTCGTATCTTGGATTACTTTCATATTGAGTTCCAGTTGTAATACCCATTGGCTCGGTTTGAGCAGATCTGGCTTTCGTATTTCGTTTAGTTTGGGTTTGTATAGTTCTACCGTTTGATTCGGTTTGAACTTCAATGGTTCTTGGGTTTGATGAATCTGTTTGAATTTCAATTGTTCTGCCAATATTTGAAGACATTTGAGGTTTTGGTAGAATTATATTTGATGCAACATCACTACTCCAAATAGCAGTTTCATATGCCTTTTGTTTAATAGCATCGATCTTTTTATCAAGTTTGATTTGATCATAATATTCTTGTAATTTTGCTTTTTTATCAGCGAGATCCTTATAGCTCGGATACATTTTACTACGAATTAATTAACGTATATATATTTGGTAGTTTATATTACCTGTGCAAAATAATTTTTTTCTAATTGACTCATTTGATTTTTATTAAATATTCTTAGATTCTTCTGAGGCTCCCATGATTCACTTCCATCAGCCCATTTAACCAGATATTTGTATTGACCATTTTTTAGTTTCTTGTGACTTAAAATTTTCTCAGCTTCATAAATGTCATTTGCTCTTCCATCAGCGTCAGTAGTTTGAGCTTCTACTATTTTTATATCATTAACTGGTTTATATACGACGTGATTATTTTTTGATCGTAAATGCGTCTTTAGTCCATCTAATCCAATAAATTCATAAACGGATTTTGAATATTTAGCACCTTCTTTTTGAAATGGATTTTTTGGTTTCAATTTGTAACGTACTTTTGAGCCAATCGGGATGCTTTCTAAGACTTGCTTTGCTACATTTTGGTTATGATCATTTTCGGAAAATATGACTTTTCCTTTCATCTCATTTGGCGTTGCATGAATGGATGAATGTTCCGTGTCATTGTAATTTGAAATTGCATCGTTTAGATGCTTTTGAGTTAGCTTTTTAAAGATTCCTGTCTCGAACATTTTGGTTAGTCTTGATTTTAACGTTCTAATGAATCGATCTACCTTGCCTAGAATTGTATGATCCCCAGACTCTCCAGCGTAATGACTGATATGTTCTTTTGTTAACAATTCTTGAACTTTTTTATTCATAAACTCATTTCCATTATCTGATGTAAACGAATGTGTTTTGTTTCGAGAAAGAAATTCTTCTATTGCTTTTCTAACTACAGGCGCAGTTTTGTTTTTCAACAATTTGGCGAAGCCGATTCGACTGTTAATATTGATTGCGATAAATATTGGTTGTTTTTGCCAAAAAGCTAAATCCATTTGCCATGAGTTTGGATTGTTGCTTGCAATTTTGAACTCAGGAAATTTCTTGTTTTGAGCTGAATGCTGTTGAATATCAGTTTGTTTCTTATACCAATCGCGAACTTGTTTTAGAGTAATAGAATTATTAAGTTCTTTTGCTTTTTTATACAATGCTGTTGCGCTAATGAATCCAATCTTTGGATCATAGTATAATTTTTTAAGAAGTGCAGACATATTATATATCTAAGCAAATGAAACTTTTCTTGTAAACTTCAATCTCTTGCTTACCTTTTGTGTCTTAGTGTTAATGTCGATTGAACAACATTCGCTTAGATCAAATTCCATTGATTCACCATTATACATCTTCACATACTTTTCGAGAGGATTTTCTTTAAGAAGCTTTCCAGGAATACCCTTCATACGAATATGATGTCCCTCAACATCATTACCATCGCAAGATAGCACATTCACATAGCTTTTTTTTCCTAAGAATATTGACTCCTTAGCATAAACCTCTCCTTTTGAACCTTCAAGACTAAAATCTGTATGAAATTGCCCCATTTGCTTTCCAATTAGTTCTCTTCCATATTTTTCTTTAAAAGCGATTGCCAATTTTGGAACCCCATCACGATCAATCATCATCGAATCTGTATCCTGATACCAAATGTTAGCTTTAATATCTTCTGCAAGACACATAACTTCATTCATAATATGTTTTGAAGAATCGAGTATCTGAACTCCAAGATGAGCTGGTGAATAATGTTCATAGAGATATTTGTGTTCTTCAAATAATGCCAAATCATCAGTAATTGGCGTTCTTGAAATCATTTTATGAATCTTTCGTTTTGTTCGCTCTTTAATCTCGTCAGATCCTTTGACAAGTATCTTCTCTTTTACAATTGGTTTTTGAATTAGCTTTCCGTAAGCGCTATTGAGGAGCAATTTGATTCCTTCTTGTAGAGGATTGCCTTCTTTTTTCAACTTAAGTCGTTCGTTGAATAATTCTTTTACTGCTTCTACTATCTTTGGATTAAAACCTTCATCCCAATAACAACCTTCAATTACCGTATATGTAGCATTTTGAAATTTTACAATATCTTCAAGAGCTTGCTTTCCAATAACCATTGTTTGTCCTATGATATCATTTGTAAAACCACGTGATCCATCTTGTTGAATACTTAAAAGTGGAAAACTTTGATGTTTTCCGATAGAGTTAAATCTAACTCGAGCAATGTAATAATCAGCATTATTCGGAATTGTATCCTTAAAGAATTTTGCTTTACCTTTTACATAACCGCTTAATATTGATTGTCCTGATGGATATAGTGAAACAGCATCAAAATCCGATAATTGATGTTTAATGTGATACTTCTTATTATCTCGAGTCATAACTCGTCCTCCAACAATAGCTTGTCTGATAAATCCCAGAACGATTCCATTTTGTTCATAGCAACCATCAAAGCAACCTTGATTATGTTGAATTGCATAAGCAATTGATGGCATAGACATAAATCGATATACATCAATGTTGAAACGATTAATAAACATCATTCTGAAAGCTTCAAAACAAGTGTGAAGAACATCAACATCGCGATTACAATAATGTATAGCATACTTCTGGATATCGATTTGGTCTTCAATTACTGCACCGATCTTGTTTGCGTTGGCAATCATAGCTCCTTTGTCTTCAAATCCATTGAGATAGCTAAGCTTCCACATTGACTTGAAGTTGTTTTCATTTATGAAGTCATGAGGAAATGATTCTTTTTCTAAGTTAAGATCTTTGCTTGCATCCTTGAACATCTTTGGAAGATTTGCAAGTTTGCTATTAATAAAACTCATTGAGCATTTGACTACAAGTTCAGAGCTTTTATAAAAGCAATGAGCTTGCTTTAGTCGAGTTCCGCATTCTATCATATTGCTCTTTTGAGAAAAGCTTGTTACGTGTTTCATTAGAAAACGCAAATCGAATCCAGCATTGTGAGCCCAAAGTAAATTATGACTCTTTTCGGGAATTGACTCTAGAAATCGTTGAGCACAGTCAAACCCATAAAAGTTTTGTGTTTCGCCTGTTGAATACAGCTTTCTAAATTTATACTTTAGGATCTTGAAAGATATGCAGTAGGCAACGTGCTCGTTATCATTATTTACTAATGTTTCAAAATCGAAATAGATAACATTAAAGTTGATTATTTCTTCATATTGTTTAGTGTATTTATTAATTACTTGATTGAAAGGCGATTGACCAAATTTCATTGTACCATCAACACGTCCAATTTCTTTGAATGTATTCTCATCAAAGTCTTCTTCATATAATGAATCAACTTTTTGATACTCATTGTTAAGTAGTTTAGGAACATTACTTTGAGTAATAGGAATAAGTAATTTATCTCTGTTGTGATATAAATGTGAAATGACTTCAAAACTGTCAAGAAACTTGATTCGTTTTGAATTATAACTAACTCGTCCGTGATGAAGTATAAATTCAGTCGATCCTTCTATTTTTACAATTTCTGGATTATTAAGAGCTGTTAGAGTGATTTTAGTTTCTTTAATAGCAAATACGTGTTTTGGCGTTACTCCAAGACGAATTATATTGTTACTATAAGGTCCATAATTATTAATATTATAACTTTTAACTCCATTATTGTTTTTATAGGTTTTTACTTCCAATCTTAACTTAAACTTTTCTGCTATTTTTTTAAACAAATTAGTTGTAATACCTGAATGAAACATTAGTTGCTTAATTTTATTAACAATGACTTTTGAAACTCCTCCTTGCTCAAGAGCATATAGAAAGCATGGAATTTCTGATTCTTTTGGAAGACCATTTGGTGATTCAGGATATACTTGAAATTGGTCAAGTAAATAATCTGCTTTTGTTAAATAACGGAAAAAGTTTTTGCGAGATGATTTGGATTGCTTTGGATCTTCAATCCATTCTAACGTTATCATTGTTGTTGGAAGAATGTTAAGATCAACATCAGCTCCGGATGTGTATTCATTATTTTCAGTTATATAAAGATTTTCAATATTTACTTGATTAGAATTCAAATGATACGTTCGAAGAGTTGATCCATCTATATCCAGAAAATGAACCAATAAGTTTTTGTCGGCAGGAGCAATGATGTTTGGACGAATTCGCTTAAATTGTTCAAGAAGCAAAGTTGTTGTTTGATAACTGTTAACCTTCTTTAATGCTTTGAAATCACTTAATTGTGATTTAGCTTTATACATCTTAAAGACTGATGCAATTTTAGTCTGAGAGTCAGCTTTACGTTGTGGTTGATTTAGGATTTCTTGGATCTTGGATATTTTCATATCCCATCTAACGGGGAGACCAAGTGATTTAGCCTGTTGATAGACTACTGACTTGGCTCTAGTTGCTTTAATTGCATTATTAGCTTTTGAAGACATAATTTTTCAGATCTATATAATTACAATTTTTCTTTCAAGATCAAATTGTTTTTCTTGAAGATGTATATGAGTTGGAATAAAAAAAATATAGCTTAGAAAATATCAAAATTCTGTGTCTTAAACATTGATTTGTCTTAACAAATTAACTTCTCTTTTGTAGTGATTTCTAGCATTAATTCGATCCAAGATGCGTTGTTGATGTTTGTAGTAATAATCGTGATTCACCTGAACTCTTGGTTTTTTGTCTTCGGGTGATTTCTTTGGTGGAGCCATTTGTGATTATTTGTTGTATTATATTATAAATAATTATTGTTCAAGATCAAATGAATTTTAAAATTTTCTGTATGAAGGTCAAGATTATGCTGGTGATGCAAAATGCTTTGAGTGGTGATCATTTTGCCTTTGGACACTTCCACAAGTGTTAATTGTGTTTTTTGCTCGAGGGTGTCTCTAGCGTATGGTTGTGGAAATGGGTGAGAATCCATTCTTAGCTAATGGATGATGCCTTACTAATGCTTCTCGTCATGAGAATTTTGAAGTGGCCACGATATACCTTTAACAGCTATTACTGTGCCCTTTTCGCCGTTGAGTGTTGAGCTTATCGCACTCCGTACATCGCTTGGCTGTATTGGGCAGTGTTTGTCGGCGCATGGCAGAGTGACGAGTGTTTGAAACATTTACCGCCAAATTTAAACCTAACCTCTAATCGAACTTGGCGGGTTTATCAATGAAAATTTGAGGTGTTTGTTTGGATGAAAAATGCCCATGAAATTGAACGAAATGCCCATGAATTGAACGTTTACGTTACAAGAATACACAACCGGAATATTCTCTGTCCGAATATTTGTCATCCCTCCTTACGAAAAATGCATTGACATTTTGTATTGATATTGTCTGATTGACTCAAAATTTCCGAACCTGGCAGAAATCGACCAAACTTTCAATCAATCACCAAATCGAACCAGCCAATCAGCGTCCAGAATTTGTTTACATGTTAAACACACACAAAACACACCAACACACACACATTAATTCATGTACCTTCCGATTATACTTGAATTCACTATTGCCAGATTGATCACACAAATTTCGTCGATTTTGATCAAAACTGTAAATTTGGACGAAAAGACAATATCCGGAGAGAGGATGTATACTGATTTTCTATTGGTTGATGTATTGTCATTTTCAACCAAATTTGCCAAAAAGCGAATTCATACTGAAGTGGTGTGTGTCAGTGTGTGTTTTGCGTGAGTTAGGTGGATAATCGATTCTGATTGGCTGACTAATTTTAAATTTTAATTCTAGCCAATCAGAGAAGCCCGTTCGATTCGGAATCGATTCGAAACCTCGGTCGATTCAAACGTTCCTCACAATTTTGTATCAAAAAGCACAATAGGTCAACATTGAATAATTGCACACAACAATTATTTTGTTATTTCTTGTGTCTCTAGAAAAAAACTGGAATCTTGCAAAGAAAATATCGACGCAGCCATTTTGACGCAAAAATGACGCAATACAAACTTCAAATGTAATGAAATTGAATCCTTCGAACATGTTTTTCAAACATTTTAAACATTTGAAATTACACTATTTAACGTTCATGATCGAGAAAATGCTTGAGTAAACCTTAAATATTGTGAGATTCATTCTAAATAGTGAAATGGGCTGGAAATGTATATAATGACGGCAACTGTGATAGGAATCCTATCACACCATATAACGCAATATGATTGGAAGTTAATCTGATGAATTGACTTGGTAGACGAAAACAGACCATGAACCTCGTGGAGTATTGACAGATAAGTTTAACAAGAAAGACAGAAAAGGAAACCTTTGATTACACTCAACACGTAGAGGTACTCGGTATGCGTTGCTCGTCGTTCCCCAACCTGTGCTATTCAAATGTCAAATCGACACTTTGAACACCTGCACTGCAGTCTAATTACATTTTACACACACGAATAGTGATAGTTCGGCAGTAGAGCAATAATCAATTGAATTATCCCACACTCAATATGCAACATGAATCCACAAGGTTCATGAATCATTCAACCTTTGACGTTGCAACGTCAAAACTTGATAGGATAATGAGTTGTGAGGCGAAGGTGTGGAGATCAAATCCGTCATCATTACTTTTGACTATTGCTTGTGCTTTACTGTAATTCATGAATCGTATGAAATTCATGAAATCTACAGTGTTTTGTGCTTTGTGCTTTAGCCATTTCAATATGCTTCCAGTATAATTAAGCGAGTGGGCGCATAACACGCCAACAATTGTGATGTTGTGTTGCAGCTTGTATAGCTTATATCTGTGCTAGACGTTCAACAAAGATTCAGGCTTCTTTATTTGTCGGCTAGACTTTAAGCATGCGAGTGCATGATGCGTGATATCTGCCAATATTCATTTGTTGAGCAACTGTGATAGAATCTCTAACACAGTTGCTCAGAATTTTGCACATTTCAGATTTGTATACTGAAATCAAGTCAAAAACATTTATTGAAAACGGATTTCAGGCAACTGTGATAGATTTCCTATCACACTCCAATACAAAATGATCATATTTCTATCATATTGTAAAGAGATTCGTTATTAAACTGGGAGTTTCAATGATATGTAACACCCCCATATGGTTTCATATCCAGTTTTGTGAGCATTCGAAAAGTCGCCAAACACGAGACGACTTCGCCTTGCCTTTGAACGCATATGGATGATTCAAGCAACAGCGATATCGATATCATCAATGTTGTCGATGAAGAAGCCATGGTGATAAGCGAAGTTGTGTCAATGGCATCGAATACTACACTATTGTTCTCAGGCAACGAGTTCAACATTGAGAGTCAATCAACTGTGAATTCAAACGAAGGAGTGAGGGACCTTTTGACCCCGATGCTATCAATTCCATCTTTGTTTGCAACAAATACAAACTTTAAAGTTGCCGAGTTTGAGAGGCTTTGTCGCTTAGTCTGTCCATTGATTGCCTCCAATGCTAGACGAAGTGGTGCTATTGCAATTCGAAGTGTTCGACCAAACAAGCTCACCCCAGAACAACGTGTGCTGAACTTTGTATTATACTTGAAACACGATAACAACTTGTCCTTGGACTGCTTCCATTTGAATTATTCAAAATCAGCATTGTGCGACGACCTTGTGTTTGTTGCCTCGTGCATTAACGATGCCATATCAAACGAAATACGTTGGCCCACAGCACAAGAACGTTTAGCTCTTGGAAATGTTATACGTGAGTTTCATGGTTGTATTGGTCTGATTGATGGAACCTTGGTGAAAATTCGACGTCCATTTGATGACATAAATCAACGACGATGGTACAATGGCAGAAAAAGCATTCATTGTGTCAACAATACTGTGATTGTCGACCACAATGGCCTTTTCATTTAAGTGGATGGTGGCTATCCAGGCTCAATGCATGATGTAAATTGTCTTCGACAGTCCGACTTCCATCAAAATTGGAGGCAACACTTTACTATCACGGATAATTACTTTGAAATACCTACTAGGAGATCCGGGATATGTTGGAGAAGAACAATATATTATGAGACGCTTCGGAAGACAAGAAATGCAAACACCAAATGCCCCTCCGGTGGTTAACGCGTTCAATTTAATGCATGCTCGCTACAGAATCAAGGTTGAATGGGGCATAGGTGGTCTCAAACGAAAATGGAAACGATTGATGAAGTGTTTCGACCTCACAAAGGACAAGTACTATCAATTCTTTTACGTTGCGTGCTGCTTGACAAACTTTCTTCAGCGTCGTCGTCTCGATTTCAATTCAGAGAGATGTGGACAAGTCGACAACGAAAATGAAATAGGATGGTAAGGAGACTTTTAAGAGGGATGCAATTGAATGATTTGATTGAAATACAACATGTATTAGATCTTTGATTCTATCTACTCGATATCTAGTAGCTCGTTGACGCGCTTCTTTAGTGTAGCGTCGTCAATGGTGCCCATTGCGTGCGCTTGTTTTAAATTGGATATCTTGGCTTGTTTTCCTTTCTCTGAAAAGTAGTCATTCATATAACCACGCGATTGCTTCAGTGTTTCAGCAATTGAGACAATTGATTGAGCCTGCTTGGTCATAGCATCGGCTTTGTTAACATGTCGACCGCCTGAAGTACATGGGCGTTTGGTATCGGCTTCTTCATTATTTGGCGAGGATGCAATTTCAAGAGTCTCAGAATGAGTTGTCTTAGCACTTGGCGACTTTAAGTCATCGGCAATTGCCTTTCTCTTGACAAGGACACATCGTTGTTGGTGTGCATTTGTGAGTTTGAGACTGGCAAGCAAATCTCCTGGTTGTATCTCGGCAGAGTTGGAGTTCGTGGCATTGGAAGTGCCAGTGTTCAATTCTCTAAGAGTTTGTCGACAAGCTTCTTTTAAACTTTCAGCTTCAAACGTTGAGCTTGGAAATTCTTTCTTGTATGCCTCATACATGGGTGCCCACACCTTTTTGGGGATAAGCTGGGATACTGATTTCTTTCTATCCTTGCAATACTTTGGGAATTCGACATTGTACACCGATAAGAGCGTGCTTAGATGAGTCGAGTCGATGAAGGCGCGAGGTTGGTCCCGAGGAGTCTCCATCCCAGATGCTTTTCTGAAATACAAGACGAAATTCCTTCAGGTTCTATTTCTGTCGCCCAAGTAGTTTCGTCCTGTCATCCACTTTGCACCCATGTGTTTGTCTGAATTGTACACATGATTTTCATTCACAGGAAGAAAGCGGGTAAACTCAGGTCGAAAACACAGTGTTTGGTGGACATTACGAATTTCTTTTGTGTCTCTAGAAAAAAACTGGAATCTTGCAAAGAAAATATCGACGCAGCCATTTTGACGCAAAAATGACGCAATACAAACTTCAAATGTAATGAAATTGAATCCTTCGAACATGTTTTTCAAACATTTTAAACATTTGAAATTACACTATTTAACGTTCATGATCGAGAAAATGCTTGAGTAAACCTTAAATATTGTGAGATTCATTTTAAATAGTGAAATGGGCTGGAAATGGATCGATTTTTAAATCGATTTCCCAACCTCGCAGCCAATCAGAATCGAGTATTTAAGTAATTCAAGCAAAACACACCCTAACATACCCAAACACACTTGCAATTAATTTGGCGAATATTCGGTTTAACTTGGCTTCAGTATGGTCAAATCGATTTTGAAATGTATTTGATTTTTGGTCGAAAATACAAATTTGACTGAAATTGACAATAGTGCATGCGTCAATTAATTGACTCGTTGATGGAATTTGCAAGGCGATCAACCTTGCTTATGAATATTCTCCAATTGAAAATAACTTGTAGTATAATTGGTTGTCTTTTTCTGTGAAAACAAGCATGTTGCTCTCGAGACAAGGAAGGCCGTTCAAGAAAACGACGTGCGTAGGATTGCTTCCTCTCATTGACTAGATCACAACGAAATGTTCGTGGATTGTTTGCATTTGAGAAAACCAGGCTCAAGACAAGAATTCATTGTCAAATCTGTTGATTGAGAGACACCCATTTTGTGTGTCTCTTTGTGTATCTCTCAATCAACAAGTAAAGATTAACAACAGACCAGTAAATCCTGAATAACTTAGTTCTATGTCATACTTGGTACCTGAATAGAATTCTTTGATCTTGCCAAATGATTATGGTGAGGATCTCATTTGCCTATCCCTGTAGAGACTTTAGGTACCAGGTTGAATATTAGGCTTGATTTTAACTGTCCGAATAATAAATTTAAGGAAGTCACTGTAAACAAAGGTGTTAAGATCTGTCGAGCACACAGTAGACGAGCTTGAATGTTGTAGGAGCAAGTGTGGGAGACCTAAAAGGGATGCTCATTACACAATCTGACTATTTTCCAAACGTATATCTTGCACGAGTGTCCGAGCTTATCCTGCTTATCCTATTTCTGCGTGCGTCTTCCACGGTGAAGTTGTCGCTGCTGCTTGACATTGCGAGCATATCCTTTCTTTTCAGCTATTGGGCAATATTTTTCTATATTTATGAACTTTTATTGGATAGAACTTTCTCAAGGCAGGTTGCCTTGTGTGAAATTGAACTTTGAACATTTATTTTTATTCCATAGAAACATAAAGATAAAATATTTGAAATGTTAAAATTCTCAAATATTGTGCTTTTGATACAAAATTGTGAGGAACGGTTTGGGGGTAGTCAGGGAGAGGCGACGGGACCACGCGAGCGAAGCGAGCTTTGTCACAAAGGGGTGAATTAAAAATTGACGCTACAACTACGGAGCGAAGCGACCACGCGCTTTAGCGCGTCACGCCCGAAGGGCGTCCGGAGGGTCTGGGCTCGTTTTAATTGGTTGTAGGCACTCGTAATCTAATTTCATTGGTCCTTTCGTTTGCCTTCTTCAGTGTGAGTTATGTCGCTGATTGTGCAAGCATGAAGTGACTGAGGGGATCAGTTAGTCAGTTCAGAAGCTTGCCAGCTTTATCCGGATATCCGGATAAGGGGGATTTGGGGGCCCCGGGGGGATTTCGGGGGCCCCTGGGGGGATTTCCATGGGGGAAGTTCCTTGGGGAGGAAGTTCCATGGAAGTTTGGGGTTTAGGGGTTTCGGGGTTGGGGGTTTCGGGTGTTGGTGGTTTCACCCCGACACCTGTACTAGTTGTCGAGTAGACTAGCAGGTGTCGGGGTGGTGTCTAGTTTGAGTCGAGATGGACTAAGTTTAGACTTTAAGGTTGGTGGTTTGAGATAGCATATTGCTATGCGATCTACCCCGATTTGTCGTAGACCTTCTTTATATGAATCAAAGTATAATAGTCTCTTCAATTCGTGAGAAGAAGGCCCGTTTGGATCATACGGAACTTTATAGTATTTGACTTTCTCATGTGCTTTTGGTTTCGTGACTGCGTCAAGTGCCTGACGAAACAGTCGTAAGAGAAGTTCCTTTCGGTAGCCTCTATACATAAGGCGAGTCAAAAGCTTGTTAATAAAGTCTTTAAAGTCACTATCGCGAGGGTTTTGTTTGCGATATTTCTTTACAAGTCCGTATAGGAGTCCTTTGAGTACACCAGGAGGATGTGCACTTGTTGCAGGGATGTATAAATACAGGTTAAGAGCCTTTTGATGGGTTCTATGTGTGTACTTTGATCCGTCTTTGATCACCCATAAATCCAGGAAGGGGATAGTGTTTGAATCCAGTGTATGGGTGAAACTTAGCTTCGATTCTCGTCGGAATAGTGCAAAGAGGTGATTTGCAAGAAACCGATTGGTCGAGAAATTACGAACGATGAAGAATCCATCGTCAATGTATCGAGTGTAGTACTTCAGTTGGGAAGTAAACATGGGAAGTAGTACTGTTTCCTCAAAATAAGCTAGATACAGCGAAGCGTACGTGGGTGCAACAGGTGTTCCCATGGCTGTACCGTTTATCTGAAGCCAGATTGTGTCGCCGAATGTGAAATAGTTGGACGTGAGAAGTAACTGCAGTCCATTTACAATGGCGTCACACCATGGATCGTCTCTTACAATGTACTGTATGATATGTATTGCTCGATCTGTAGGGATGTTTGTATACAGAGAGGTTACATCGTACGTGACAAGCATATCATCATCATCCGCATCCAACGTCGAAATGACATCGATAAAGGAGTCGGAATCTCTGAGATATGATTGTGTTTGCAAGAGGTATGGTTTCAGTTTGAAGTCCAACCACTTAGACAAGCCTTCAAATATAGTGTATGAGTTGGACACTATAGGCCTTAGTTGAAGGGTAGGCTTGTGGACTTTAGCCAAAGCATAGAATTTATTGATATCCTTAAATTCCAGTTCATGTTGGATGATTTTTGTGTCTTTCCAATCATGTCGATGACTGTAGTCGTCGCGAATCGTTTGGTAGAAGCGTCTGACGCGCGTGCGTAACAAACGAACGACTGCATTGAGTGGTGATAGGGATCTACTGTATGTTGTAGTGTCTCGTAAGTGTGTGAGACACCACTGGATGTATTGTTCTCTGGTCATAATAGCTGGACCAAGATTTTTATCCGTGGATAATACATGTAGATTGGACGTTCGAATTAGTCTAAGGAGAGCTTTGTGTTCACGGTTCAAGTTGGACTTGTTTCGTGAAGGTAGCACGATAGATCTAAGAGCTAATCGAGTTGTGTCTAAAGCCTCTTCCAGTATGCGGGACGCTGGAGGTGGCTGAAAAGAAGCGTTCCGAACGTAGACCGGAGATGGTTTCCATTCGCGTTTCCTCTTATTAGACGAATTGGCAAGAGTTTCTGTCGCATGCATATTTTTTGGACCGGTGTCGGTCACTCGCGGGACAAGATGCATATTTTTTCTAGAATTAGCATCTGACCTTTCGAAAAGATATTTTAGACGAATGGTTCGTTCAAAGTAATCCATATGTTCCCCCACATCAATGGGTGTGATGTGACGTGGGGTGGGACAGAATTTCAGGCCAAGGCCAAGTAAACGTTGTAAAGCAGCAGGGACCATCGTTTCCGATGGTGTCAGGTCATGGTAGGCAAGGTTGTAGGGTTCCAAGTCGACAGCACCGACATAGCGACACGCAAATATATTAACTGCATTACGTATCGTCGACGCTGAAGGGTCAATCGCATTGTTGGGGGTTTGGGGGTTTGGGGGTTTGGGGGTTTGGGGGTTTGGGGGTTTGGGGGTTTGGGGGTTTGGGGGTTTGGGGGTTTGGGGGTTTGGGGGTTTGGGGGTTTGGGGGTTTGGGGGTTTGGGGGTTTGGGGTTTTTTTGGGGTTTGGGGGTTTGGGGGTTTGGGGGTTTGGGGGTTTGGGGGTTTGGGGGTTTGGGGGTTTGGGGGTTTGGGGGTTTGGGGGTTTGGGGGTTTGGGGTTTGGGGGTTTGGGGGTTTGGGGGTTTGGGGGTTTGGGGGTTTGGGGGTTTGGGGGTTTGGGGGTTTGGGGGTTTGGGGGTTTGGGGGTTTGGGGGTTTGGGGGTTTGGG